>CM066044.1:214723479-216075330 GCA_033557465.1 Ichthyophis bannanicus | reverse complement strand
CGTACAGCTCCCTTGCACTACAGCTCCTGATCTACCAATTCTTCAATTGCCTTATTTTATCTTAGTTAATATGAAACACAAGGCCTCTTCTCCATTCTCCTCCTGAACCCCTTCCCCTTGCATCTTCAAAATGCACGTTGTGTAATTTTCGCAGGCAAAGGACATTTTCTCTTCTCACCCCACAATACCCATGGATTTAAACAGCAAAGAAAATGGGACAAAAGAGCCCTGTCTGGTCCTGGTGGAGTCTGTCTGTGTGAGGCCTGACTAACCAGAGCTGCAAGGCAATAAGTGAAGGAGAAAACTTGGAGAGATTTGCTGTCTGCCTGTTTTTTTTCTCTTTTTAGCGTTCTTTTTCTTTGTCTCTTTGGTTCTATCTTTCTTCCCATGTGATTTTGCTGTTCAACCCCCTGGGCACCGAAATAAATGATTGTTGAGTGACAGTTTTTCTAAATGAAATAGAAATGAAATCAGGGCAGATTGAATAGCTGTGGCTATGGGCCTCACCCCTTGGGAGGCCCATGTAGACTGCTGGCAGAGTGCCTGGCTCTGAACGGTGGAGCCCTATATCCCCCTTCCAGTTGCACCTCTCCCCAGTGTAAGCTCTTATGCAGAGAGAGGAACGTGTAGAACCAGCACTGCAGAACACAACCAGATAAAACAGTCTTGCGTTTGCTGTGTGTCCAACTAATTCTTTCTGGCAGGAAAGAATATACGTTAGCGATGCTCTACACTAATGGCCCAGTAATGCAAAATGTATAAACATTATAAAAAAAAGTACACTCAAAATATGGGAACCAAAACATTCGATAATGAAAAATTGCAGATTGGACCCACACTATTCTCCAAAGTTGAAAAACTTTTTTACTCTCAAAATCACTCTTGCTTATTCTTTCAAATGCAATCAAGGGCTCAACAAATGGACTTAATGGCACATAAACAAACATACCTACCACTTAATTACCATCATCACCCCGTCAATTGTGTTTGTGTATCTAGTGGAGCTTCAAATCGATGTTATATATAAATATAAAATCATGAACATACTCAGGCCATAATTGGGATAGGGTGATATAAATTTTTCACTTAGATGCTGTATGTTCTTCACCCCACCACTGGTGCATACAAAGCACAAGCTTCCACCAATACCAAAGATTTAAGGATTTAAATCAGGACAGTCTGTTGCCAACTTAAACAATCACACGCCAACCATGGCCGTTGGTTTCACCACCTGCTGTGGCTTCATGACAGTGGGTGGTATTACAGCTTATGGATATGGTTTAAATGCACTCACATCCGCAAGCTCTAATACCACCGTTCTGATGAAGCTGCAGTGCTTATACCACCAGACCGCACCGCATGAAAATATGGTACTGATGCCACATTACTGCGCAGTCTGCAAATATGGCATTGATATGATAGTACTATAGGGGGCAATGTACCCAAATAGGTTAATTGTGTGCCTACCATGATGCCATGCGGGGAGGGATAACCTGCATGGAGTGACAGGTACAACTCTAAACAAAGGCTCAGAGGGGGATAACCTGCAGGGAGCAACAGGTACAACGCTAAACAAAGGCTCAGAGGGGGATAACCTGCTCAAAGCAGCGGGTGCAACTCTGGTTATCTTACTAGACAGACTAGATAGACCATGATGGTCTTTATCTTCCCCTGAAGATTTTGCACTGTCCCTACCACCATTTTTAGCCCTACTTCATAAGTTATAGGTGGACACCTTTTTAGCCTGGGCAATATGCAGTCAGAATGTATCTTTCTTTTTTCTTCCTACCATACTTCTACTGCTTTATGCCTTGTAGAGATTTAGTATAGATTTTATACAGTGAGGTCACAACATGAAGGTACTCAGCAAGAGGAGAATAATTTATTCTCTCCCACTCAGAGATACACAGCAATTTACCAGCCATGCTGTTGAATTGTATATTGTTCTCCTGTTGACCCCGTACTATAGGGCTGTGAGATGGATCAGATGCTGTTTGAGGAAAGATTGGGGGGCGGGGGCAGTTGCACCTCAATGACACAAAGAGATAGGTGTGTGTGATTCTGCAAATCAGTCCTAGAGATGTCTTTGTTAGCACACGTCTGATTTAATGCACCTTAAAAAATGTAGTGTCTGCTATTGATTTAATGTGCATTCGCCTAAGAAGTAATGCATTCTAACTCAATTAGCATGCATTAACACATTCTAGCATCTTTTAAAATACTTTTCATTGCAGTCAATGTGTGAAATGCAATGAAGAAAAATATCTGAATATTGGGGAAAAAGCCCGAACAAACCAAAATGTTTGCGCTGTGCACATCCCCAACTGGTACTTTTCTCATTTGTGTGTATTTGATACATATATTTTTCTTTATTTTATTAACTTAAAAGCATTTATTATCTTCCAATCCAAACATATAACCCTTATTAGCGTACAGCATATCATCAAACAAAATATATCGCATACAATGCAAAAGAATACATCATACTAAAACAGATATAAATCAACATTAAAATAAATATAATAAAATCACCATATTCTCTATTTCAAGAGCCAAGATAGGAATAAAACTGTCATTTTAGCTCATCTCCTGTCAGTATCAATTTTAATTAAGCTAAAGCCTGAGAAAAAAGATACCCCATCACCTTCTTCTTAAATGATGGAAGATTGCATCCATACAGAGCTGCAATGGTAACAATTTCCATAATGCTGGGCCTATGATAGAAAATACTTTGGAGCAAATACCAGCAGGATGGAACAATTTAACAGGAGATACCACCTATAAGGTATGACACAAACTGAGCACCCTAGGGATGGACCCTGAAGTTACTGCTTGGGTTAGAAATTGGTTGGGTGGGAGACGACAAAGAGTACAGACAAATGGAGCCCACTCTGAGAAGAAGGATGTTACCAGTGGTGTGCCCCAGGGATCTGTCCTTGGTCCGATTCTTTTTAACATCTTTGTTAGTGATATAGCGGAAGGGCTGTCGGGTAAGGTTTGTCTCTTTGTGGATGATACCAAAATATGCAATAGAGTAGACACCCAGGAAGGTGTAGATAACATGAGGAGGGGTCTAGCTAAGCTTGAAGAATGGTCTAGAATTTGGCAGCTGGGATTTAATGTTAAAAAAATGTAAGGTCATGCATTTGGGTTGCAGCAATCCAAGGGGGCAATATAGTATAGGGAGTGAAGTACTTTTCTCCACTAAAGAAGAGCGGGACCTAGGTGTGGTTGTGTCTGATGATCTTAAAGTAGCTAAACAGGTAGAAAAAGCGACAGCAAAAGCTAGAAGGATGCTTGGGTGCATACCGTGAGGATTGGCTAGCAGAAAATAGGAGGTGATAATGCCTCTGTATAAGTCTTTTTGGTGCGACCTCATTTGGAGTATAGTGTGCAATTCTGGAGACCGCACCTTCAAAAGGATGTGAACAGGATGGAGTCGGTGCAGAGGGTGGCTACTAAAATGATTAGTGGTCTTCATTTTAAAGCATATGGGACAGACTTAGGGATCTTAATATGTATACCTTAGAGGAAAGGCGGGATAGAGGTGATATGATTGAGATGTTTAAATACCTCCGTGGCATAAATGTTCAGGGAGAGAGCCTCTTTCAATTGAAAGCAAGTTCTGCTACGAGGGGACATGGGATGAGGGTGAAGGGGGATAGATTCAGGAGTGATATGTGGAAATATTTCTTTACGGAAAGAGTAGTGGATCCGTGGAATAGTCTCCCAGTGGAGCTGGTAGAGATGAGGACAGTAACTGAATTCAAAAAAGCATGGGACAAACACAGAGGATCTCTAAAGGTAAAAAGGGGTCTGTTGTAGTTGTTGATATGGAAGGACAGACTAGATAGGCCATGTGGTCTTTTTCTGTCATCATATTTCTATGTTTCTATGACACAGTCCCTTCTCTATAGTGCTTACAATCTAGTCAAATAGAATAGAACTGGTATAACGTGCTCAAAATGTGAGGTCCCCATAATCAATCAAGTAGATGCGTTTTGCACTATTTTTAGGAACTTTAGTGGCTGCTGGAATATTCCAAGATCAAGAGTGTTACAATAATCAGCATCCAAGAGCACAAGAGATTGACTCACTGTTTCTAAACCCAGTTGGAAAATAAGGTTTTAGCCAATGCAACAATTGAAGCTTACAAAACGAAACGTCTTTAACGGTTGCTTTCATGTGTGCTCTTAAGGAAAGATGTGAATGTAATTGTATGGTACAGATGTACATTCCCAGCAGCTTTTGATTGCTTTTCTGATGCTGTCTGTAATGCATTTTGTCTTCTACAAGAAGCCAGGCATTTTGCTTTCCTGTCTCTGGTTTTGCAATACCCTGCCTTATAAGCTGCACATTACTATCATTTATTTCTCTTTTGGAAAAGCTCTGGAAACGCGGCTTTTTGCTCAAAATTATGATCAATAGATGATGATTGTTGGACAGTGGCACTGAAGGCAACATATATGTTTTAATTTTGCAGTTGGTTTATGCTGATATGGGATTATTTTAAGTGCTGATATTCTATAAATGATTATTTTATATTGTAAACTAATTTTGTTGTATATTGTAAACCGCTCATGTAGTATTGTGGTAAGCAGTATATAAAGTTAATACATGAAATAAAATCAAACAGTGTTGTGGGTGCAGTAAAAAGGTGTGTATGGGGAGGAAGGGAACAGCAATCTTGACGTTTCCGCTATTAGATGAATTCCAGGCAGCGGGGAGCATATGAGCCCTCGAGACAGCTGGACAGACAGACATACATATACAACTACAACCACACATGGCACAGTGGCACATGTATGTAGGTGCGCATTATTGCATACACCTATATATAGGGTCAGAGATTTATTTATTTATTTATCAGGTCTTCTATACCACCTTATCTTACATTCAAAGCAGTTCACATGGAACAGTTACAGCAACAAGCTTTACATAGAACAGGGATATACAACTTGGAGGTTAATTGGGGGTATTACAAGCAATTAACAATTGTTAACTACTGTATATACAAAGAAACTGTTGCAATGTTATGTGGTCCATTCCGTCAGGGAGCCTAGTCTTCTGGGGTAGCTCCAAAGTATTCTATGAAGAGGTGGGTTTTTATTGCTTTCCTAAAGTCTACTAGGTCTTTGATTGGACGTGTTGAGGTGGGGAGATCATTCCACAGCTGGGGTGCATACAGGGAGAAGGCTCTCTTGCAGGTGGATTGATTTGCTTTCCTGAAGTTTAATGGGGTCTCTAGGTGGTTGGTGTCTGCTCCTCTTCTTGTTCTGGTTGGGGGTGTCTTCCTGATCAGTGTTTGGAGAGTTGCTGGAGAGAGGTTGTTTAATGTTTTGAAGATTATTATTATGTTTTTTTGTATTTGGTGCGTACAGAGACTGGGAGCCAGTGTAGCTGATGGAGCGTGAGGGTTATGTGTTTGTATTTTGCTGTTCCGGTAATGATACACCTGGGCACACACACACACACACTCTCACACTCACACACACTATACTACTACTACTACTACTACTAAGCATTTATAAAACGCTACCAGGCGCATGCAGCGCTGTACAATGAAAACACAAAAAGACAGTCCCTGCTCAAAAGAGCTTACAATCTAAAAAGACAAAGCAAGAAAAGGAGTAGAAAAAAGCTAAGAACAAGGGCAAAGAGACAAGAGCAGGAGAGACAGGACAAAGGAAAGAGGAAGAAAGAAAGGTGAAGGAAAAGAGAACAGCAAAATCAAGAGCCAAAGGCAGAGGCAAAAAGATGAGCTTTTAACTTGAGTTTGAAGAGGGTCAAAGAAGATGCCTGACGTATAGACAAAGGAAGTTTATTCCAAGCTTAAGGAGCAGCAAGGTGAAAACAGCGGAATCTGGAGTTGGCAATAGAGGAGAAGGGCATAGCAAGAAGCAACTGGGAAGAAGAACGGAGTACACGAGGGGGGAAGTAGGGAGAAATGAGAGAAGAAAGGTACTGAGGAGCCACAGAGTGAATGCACTTATAGGTCAGAAGAAGCTTAAAGTGAATACGGAAACGGATAGGGAGCCAGTGAAGAGATCTGAGGAGAGGAGTGATGTGGGCAAAACGAGGCTGACGGAAAATCAAACGGGCAGCGGAGTGCTGAATAGACTGAAGAGGGAAGAGATGAGACTGAGGGAGACCAGCAAGAAGGAGGTTACAATAATCAAGGCGGGAGGTGATTAGGGAATGGATGAGGGTTTTAGTAGTGAGCTCAGAGAGAAAGGGGCGGATTTTGCCAATGTCGAAGAGAAAGAAGCGACAGGTCTTAGCGATGAGTTGGATATGAGAGGAGAAAGAGAGCGAAGAGTCAAAAATAACACCCAAATTGCGAGCAGATGAAACAGGTTGGAGAACAGAGCCATCAACAGAGACTGAAAAAGAAGGAGAAAGGGAAATTTTAGGAGAAAAAACGAGAAGTTCAGTCTTGGCCATGTTCAATTTCAGGCGACGATGGAACATCCAGGCAGCAATGGCAGAGAGACAGCAAGAGATCTGGGAATGGAAAGCAGAAAGAGCAGGAGTAGAGAGAGATTTGGGAGTCTTCAGCATAGAGATGGTACTGAAAACTATGGGAGGAAATAAGCGCACCAAGGGATTGGGTATAGAGAGAAAAAAGAAGGGGACCCAAGATAGAATACTGGGGGACACCACACACACACTCACACACACACTCTCACGCAGAAATGGTAAGTGGTTTATGTGTCTATCAGGCCGATCTACTACCAGGATCTGAGTTTTACAGCAGGATGACTAAAGAGATGCTTTATTGACCTAATACCAACAAAAATGGTTCCTTAAATAACCCAAATTGCAATTTTTTCTAAAGCTTATTATGTTGAGGCAGACAAGGGTATTTTGAAGTTCTTTAAGAGTCCCGCACAGATATAATGGATAACAGGAATTGGTACAATACCCAATTGTATCATTCAGAAATATAATGAAAGGACACATTTAGCCACTGATATAAACATAGTGGGAGTGGTTTTATAGAACAGGGTTTACTCATTTAAAACGGTTTTATAAAATTTTTCCTGTATTCTATTCCAAATCCTTTCATACTCAGTCTTGCACCCTTAATAACAAAAGAGAGCTTTTCTCCCTGGTTTGAGTTTTCCCGTGTGTTAGGAGAAAGATATGTTTTCAATGAGAAGCTCGCATATGCCAAACAGTTGTGAAACCAAAGACTTGTGCTTCTGAGGAATAGATGTATCACCCCCACCAGCCTAGAAACCCCAGCTCTGATCAGGTCTCTAATTTCTCTCTCCACCACACTCCAGATCTATATAATGAACCAAAGGACCATATGCATCAGAAATCCAATACCACTTTTGCCAACAAATAGGTGAGACCCCAGTCTAGAATTGAAATACAAGAGGGGTGATCAATGTGTTCTATAAAGCATTCTGATCACACTTTCAAACCCCTCTCATGCAAATGGAAATTTTATGAGTTTGCTTCCATAGCTTTTGCTAAAGTTGCAACCTGGAATGACCAGCAAAGTCTTTTTTTTTTTTTTTTTTAATGTGCCTTCAAGTCAATGCTGACTCCTGGCGACCCAGCAGCTCTTGGGTTTTCTTGGCAGTTTTACCAGAAGTGGATTGCCAGGCCTTTCTTCCGAGGCAATGGAGGGTTAAGTGACTTGCCCAAGGCCACAAAGTGGGAATTGAACTCTGGTCACCAAGCCGCTGCTACTCCATTCTAAGAGCCTCCTTTTGCTTTGCATTTTTGTTAATCTCTGATAAGGGTATTAACATGTAAAAGTTTTGAAAGCTCCTCCTGCAAAGTCATTAAACAGGCAGCTGCTCTGCGACCCTCAGCAGAGACATCTGAAGGCACATTTTACAAAGGACATCGAAGTGCAATCTGGAACGTCCAAACCAGAACATCCGGAAAAAAAAAGCAGGCGTGTGCAGGTTCAGGAATGATTTCATAAACGTGGATATACCTGATATGGACGTCTATATAGATGTCCCCAGAATAGCACTTCAAAGAGGGGCAACTAATAGCCTGATGATTAGAGAAGGGGATTAGGATCAGGGTGGCCAGGATTCAAATCCCACTGCTGTTCCTTTTGATCTTAAGTTACTCGCTTAACTTTCCATCTTCTCTACACTCGTTGGATGTATTAGGGCCAAAACAAGCACTTTCCTGATGTCTATTTGTGCCTGGAGCAGGTCTAAACGTGGACAGGGTCGCAGACATCCACGGTGTTTCTGAAATTGAGCAGAGACGTCTAAGTTCACTGCACCTCCACCATTCCCCCCCCCCCCCCCCATGCCCACATGGACGTCTCCACATCAGAGATGTTTTAAAAAGTCATTTGTAAAATGCTCCAGAGACATCATTGTGATTTGGTCGTCCATCTACATGTCTTTGGATGTCCAAATCATGACTATGACTTTTAAAATGACCCCCATAGCATGAGCCTGGAAAGGACTTGGGAAAGCAGGCTGGAGAGTGGACTCAGGTAAGCAGATTTTTTTAAAAACAAAAATCAGTGCCATAAATAGATGGTGCACATTTATTTTAATCCACAGACATGTAAACATATAAAAAACAATTTCAAATAAAAGGAGACATGGGAATAAGACCTATCGCAGAACCACTAGTACCACAACCAGGCACAGTGCTGTTTTGGTGAATCTGACTGGTATTTCGGTTTTAATTCTCATAGATCTCATATCTGTAACTATTCCCTGAAGATTAATACCCCATCTCGCTTCCCCTTTGCATTCCCTGTACCTCCTACAGACTGCATTCATGCCTCAATGAGCAAGGAAGCTAGCCCTGGCCAGAGAGGCCTCCTAATTAAGGAGGGAGAGACGAGGTTTCCTAGGGAGCAGCCCTTTCTCAAGAGGGAAGCTGCAGTGTAGTTGGAAAGAGAAACAGCGAAAGGGAAGAATTTTTTTTTCTTTCAAACCGGCATGGGGTTGTGATGCTGACTTTGCAGTCATTTTCCTCCTGTCTTGCTGAACTAAAAGGCATTAATTTTCTCTGCTGTTGACATCAGATACAAACAGCACAAGTATTATATGGGAACGAAGGGGGGACTGGGGTGACGTTTCCATTCATCTCTAAGAAAAATGTTTTAACTTTTGGGAAAATAGAAATAGGAAGTCATCCTTTATTACATTTCTGTAGTGGAGTCAATTTAATTCTTCCTTTATCCCCCTTCTCACTGCCAGTTTTCTACTTCATGCCTCTCCTATTTAGAAAGGCGTTCTAAAGTCTTCTATGTAAAAGACGTTTCTAATCCATGCCTGCATTTTCATTCTTTCCAGCACAATGGAGTGTTGGAAAGAAATTATACAGAAGGAGTCAAAAATGTTTCTCTGTGGGCAAAATAATTCTTCAAAAACTTAATGGACTGGGACCGTGGGGGATAAAACCAGAGAAAATACATTAGGTATGAAAAAGATCCCAAACTGACTTGCTTCCAGAGAAAAAAAGGAGTCAGTATTCAGCCACTGAGCTTGGTGGGGTTTTTAAAATGCTGGCCATGACAATTAACCCCCCCCCCCCCGGGTCTTCGGCGCTGCTATCCAGATAGTGGCTAGTGCTGACTTTCCGGAAAGAGCAACAAGAACTGCCGCTATTCAGTCCATTATCTGAATAATGTTAGGATAGCCTTTTGACTGTCTTGACTATTTATTTAACCAGTTTTATATACCACCTTTTCCTTCAATCAAAGTGGTTTACATGTTACGCAATTGTTATCCAGATAGTTGCCGCTAACCAGGTAACTCTCAGCTATGCCCTTGTTTCGCCCACGGACTGCCCCAGCATGATCTGGATGGTGCTGAGATAATGTCTCTGAATATCTTACAGATTATCTGGATAGTTCAGCTGAATATCACCGCATAGCCCCAGGAAGCACCACTTATCCAGGTACATGCACACGAAAGAATCCCGTAAGCTGTGCTTCACAGATGTTCCCCATTTGTTAAAAGCTGTGGGGTCGATGCAGAAACTCTGTGCTACCATCTGGCGCTAAAGCTCTAACACAGGGTTTCCAAATGCAGATTAACGTAGGTTTTGTGCCACCATGTTGTAAGCAAACAAGATACAAATGAGCTGTGCGCAAAACGTCTACCAAACTGGGAGAGCAGGGCCAGCACATGCACAGAAGGCCTTCTTCTTTTACTGCTCTTGCTGTTGTTTTGATTGCCCTGTTGTGACTGTAATGCTCTTCCCTGCAGAACTCCCTGAAGCCAATAGCCAGATGCAAAGCTCCGCCCCCCACTGATGTCAGTGCTGTCAAGTGACTGGCAAAATCAAGTAACCTCCCAGATGCCTATTTGTATAACACCATTGTGGTGGTTTGTGCACAGTGGTGTGCGCCAGAAGAGCATGCTCGAAGATCAGGTCCTGCTCCTCGAGTGTGCTCCTTGCGGTGGATCTGGTGGCTTATACAAGAGATTGCCTTGATCTCATATTGTGTTCCACTTAGCTTTATTTGACTTTACTCCTTTCTTTATCCATCATGAACGCCATCCCAGCACTGCACACCTGCATACCTCATCTCATCACATCACACCTTCCAGGACGTAAGTCATCTGATTTACTGTCATACACTCCCTACTATCTACTTTTCACAGCAGCCACAACCTGCCGAGATGTCTTCAGCTTTCTATCGCTGTGCACTCCTAAACTGCAGGTCACTCGGTGCAAAAACTGCCCTGATCTCCAATTTAATCTTACAACAATCCCTTGACCTCCCTTTTTGTCACTGAATCATGGCTTAGGGAGGGCAACGATCCCATTCTTAACCATTGCTCCCAGCAGGCTTTACAGCCCTCTCTACCCCCTGTGTCACACAAAGTGTTGGTGAAGTTGCTGTTCTATATCGATCTTCTATTACCCTTACTGAAGTCTCATCTCCCATCCTTCATTATTAATCTGACTTTCCTCTTATCCACCGCCTATTTTCTCCTAATTTATTCCCCTCTGACTCTCCTCCCCCCCCCAAGGATTCTTTACTCCTTACTCTCTCAGAAGCATCACTTCACTAACCCGGTCTTCTTATACTAGGTGACTTCAACATCCACTTCAACCACCATCCAAACTGGGTAACAGACTGTTCCTTACTCACCTCTCTGACCTCTCACTCACCCAACATGTCCAGTTTCCTACACATGCAGCTGGTCATAAGCTTGACCTAATTATCTCCTCTGAGAACCTTCCCTTTCCCACTGCTTCTCTCTCTGCATTTCCTCTTCCTTGGACTGATCATTTCTGTATCCTTTTCTTATTCCTCATTAACTCCTCCCCATTCCCCCCCCCCATTGAATACCGCCCACACCCGTCCATGCGAACGAGTCTGCAAGATTATTTCTGAGACCTTTTTTCTACCTTCCCTTTGTCCAGTACAATCTTCCCAGATAACTCTCGTACTCTTCTTGTTGATTAACCCAGTTATGGCACTCCCTTCTCACTTCTTCCCTCGATTGTGTTGCATCCCTTCACCCAAAACATGCACTGCACAGACATTAACACCCCTGGTATCACTGCATCTCTTACAAACCCACCTTCGTCATGCTGAGAGGTACTGGAGGAAGCAGCGGACCCCCAAGGCTCTGAGGCTGTTCCACCACTGTCATCATAACTATCACTCCATCATCACCTTGGCTAGAAAAGACTACTGTTCTTCCCTTATCACTGCCTCTGCCCACCATCCAAAAAAATTGTTTTCTATCCTCTCAGCTGTCTCAGCCCTCAGATGCCCCAATCGCCTCAGATGACCTTCCCTTCTCCTACCAACTGGCTCTGTTCTTTCATGAGAAAATTACCACTCTCCAGCTCGGAATCTCCACCCTACTCTCTACCTCATCCTCTACTACCCCATGCACTTCCTTCCAGTCTCTTGTTCATACATGAGACTCCTTCAATGTAGTCTCTTCTGCGACCTGGAAACTCATTTCTACCTCATGTAAAACCATCTGTCTGCTGGACCCTATTCCCTCTTCCTGGCTCCCTGCAAGCTCCTTGGCTCTTCTTCCCTACGCCCTTTCACCCATCAATAATAGCTTGATCTCAGGTATCTTCCCTTTTCCTTGGAAGAAGGCACTAGTCTGCCCCATTCTAAACAAAATCCTTCCTTAGATAAATCCCTTACAGACCGGTCTCTAACTTACCCTTTTTGTTCAAGATACTAGAAAAACTTGTTTTTTCACAGCTTGCTGCCCACCTCAAGGACACCAACTCTCTGAATCCTCAACAATCAAGTTTCCATCCAGGTTACAGCACTAACACTATTCTCCTATTTTTGCTTAGCACAGTTCACCAATCATTTGATAGAGGCAATATTGCTATCGCCGTATCTTCTGCTTTTGACCTGGTAAATCACGATATCCTACTTTTTCGCTTTTATGACATTGGCATACATGGCACAGTTCTCCAATGGTTTCATTCTTTTCTTTCTAATTACTCTTTCTTGGTCACTTCTGTCCCACTTCCTTTATGATCTTACCCTCTCAACTGCGGAGTCCCTGAGGATTCGGTGCTGGACCCGCTTTTCTTCATCTTCCTTGCACCAATTGCTCTCCTAGTACAGCAATTTGGGATAATGGCCTATTACTATGCCGACGACATATTATTGATCTTACACACTGATTCCTTATCCCTCAATCTTATTCCTCTGAATAAATGTTTGGCTCACATAGCCTCCTGGTTGCATACAAACCACATTAATCAATTCCAAGAAAACAATGACATGGCTTACTGGATCTGCAGCAGCAGTTCTCAACCTGTGGGTCGCGACCCCCACAGGGGTCGCCACAGGATTTAGCGAGGGTCCCCTCGCCTCGCCCTGCCCTGCCCTGCCCTGCCGTTAAACAAAAAAAAAAAAGCCAACAACAACAAAATAAAAAAACACCCAAGTTGCTGCCGCTGCCGAATCCACTTCTCGGCAGCGGCAAAATCACCGCCTCCCAGTCCCTTCTAATGCAGCCGCGGCTCCGTGCCTCTTAGGGAACCACAGCTGTGCCAGTAAAACCATTGCGGAGCCTTCCTGTCTCTCAACGGGTTCCGTGCAGCATTGTCCCGCCTCCAAAGGAAGTTGTTTACCACTTCCTTTGGAGGCGGGACAATGCTACACGGAGCTCGTCGAGAGACAGGAAGACTCCGCAACGGTTTTACAGGTATAGCCGTGGTTCCCTAAGAGACAGGGAGCCACAGCTGTAGAAGAACAGCAGGGCAGCAGCAGGGAGAGGGGAGGAGGGGGCAGGGAACCTGCAACGGGGCTGACATGGAGGGATGGATGGATGGATGGATGGATGTAGGGAGGGATGGATGGAGGGAGGGAGGGAGGGAGGGTGGGGGCTGACATGGAGGGAGAGAGGGGAGGGCTGACATGGAGGGAGGGAGGGAGGGGTGGCTGACATGGATGGATGGATGGATGGAGGGAGGGGGGCTGACATGGACAAAGGGAAGAGACAGGGGGACATACTGTACAGACGGGCAATAAATGCTGGACAGAGGGGAGAGACAGTGCGGGTTAGGATTATAATGGGCAGATGGGGGGGCTAGGACTGGGAATGGACTGATCAAGGGGGGGGGTTGGGACTGGTAATGTGCTGATAGGGGGATAGGACTGGTAATGGACTGATGGGCTAGCACTGGAAATGAGCTGATGGGGGAGCTTAGGACTGGTAATGGGCTGATTAGGGGAGGCTAGCACTGGTAATGGGGTTGAGGGGGGACTAGTACTGGAAGCGAGCTGATTGGGGGGCTTCGACTGGGAATGGGCTGATTGTGGGGAGGGGAGGATAGAGCTGCTGGCCCTGGAAGAAAACTGGGGGCTAAGGCTACAAATGGGCTGATAAGCGGGGATGGGAGAATGGAACTGGAAGGGAGTGGATCTGAGATGGGCTGCCATGGTATTTGTACTAGAAGGAATTGGTCAGTGGGGAAAGAGGGGGACTGGAAGGGAATGGACACCAGTGGCAGTCATGGGAATGCAAGTTGACATTGGAAGGTACTGAAAGTGAGGACTGGAAAGGGGCTGATACTGGGGAGGGTTACTGGAACTGGAAATAGGCTGATGGAAAGAAGTGAAGAAAACGAAAGAAGAAATGGCAGATGGACCATAGACCACAGAAAGAAAGCTAAGAGAAGACAGGAAAGCAGAAGCCTCAGATCGGGACCAGCATGATCAGAGAATAAATTGGTCAGACAACAAAGGTAGAAAAAATAATTTTATTTCATATTAGTGATTTGACTACAAAATCATCATAATTTTGAAATCAAATATTGTTACTTGTTATTGTGATTAATTATTGTGGTTTAAATAAGTAAATTTTATAAATAAAAACATATTGCAAAGGCCTATAATAATTCAACAAATGATTACAGCGACAATGCGTTAATGGTAAAGGAAGAGAGACACATTTGATTTTATCATTGGGGGTCACTACAAGTTGACCAATGGTAAAAGGGGTCACAGTACAAAAAAGGTTGGGAACCACTGATCTACAGCCTCACCTATTCTCTCACCCATACTCAGTGGGGCACATATCTCATTAATCCCCCTCTTTAAATATCTTGCTGTCATTTTTGACTCCTCCTTGACTTTTCATCAACACATCAGCTCTATTGTCAAGTACGCTTTTCACTGACGGATTAGGGCAGTGTGCTCATTCCTTCCCACTCCTGCATTAACTACTCTGCTTATATCACTTGTCCTATCATGCCTGGACTACTGCAACACCGTCTTTGCTGGCCTTCTCATGTCTGAACTAAAACGTCTGCACCTCATTCAAAACAATGCTGCTAAGCTATTAGTCCAAGCCTCCCGCTTTGAACACGCTACTCGTCTACTACTCCACTTCTACTGGTTTCAAATACATTATTTCATCCAATACGAGCTTCTTACCCTAATCCATAAAATCCTTCACTCAGGTACACTCCAGTATCTCTCCTTACTTATCATCCTCCATACTCTGCACCACGCCCTTTGCTCTGCTGTGGAGATAGGAAGAATTTGAATTTATTATTGTCTGCTCAGCCTTGCTGGAGTTCTTCTCGGAGAAACATTTCGTTGGGATGTGCGGCTCGAAGTGAGGAAACTTTGAGAAGCTGGTTTTGTTTGTTTGTGTGTTTGTTTTGGAAGTGCTGTCTGTGTTGGAGCAATGTTCATCTATTCAGCAGAGTAGCTTTGCTGAGAGCAATTAAGGGCTTGGTACAGCTGGGCGAAAAGCCTAGGGCAACAGAGGGTTTAACTCTCCATATGCCTACAACCCAAAGAGAGCCAGGGCAATTTACCTGGATGCTTGTCCCCAAATAAAGTACATTTTCTTTACACCTCTTGGCTGTGGAGTCTTGTGTTATTCCTCACGCCGGCTACATCTATCACACTCCCCAAATTCCCAATCCAAGTATCTCATCAATATTTAGGCAAAAACAGCAGAATTCATTCCCTGGTACTTAGGTAGATTTTATCATAGGTTAATATAATTATAATATTAACATACACACTGTATAAAGTGCATTAAACTACAAGTTAACAATTAATTGGTTATAAGAGGCTTCCTTATGCAGGCACTAAAGATTATTACCACTGCTTCTAGTTTCTTCTTGCTAGCTATCTCCTTTTGAGAAAAAATAAAAGCAGTCTCCCATTTCTCTGAGTTTCTGGAGAGTTGCAAGAAGAGTGAAGTCCTGGCTGCTGCTTCTGTGATTCACACCACCTTGCAGGAATGCACAGAGAGAATAATACGGCAACTCCAGCTAGGAGATTCCTTGTAAGTCAGCCCGTAGAGAGAAAGGACTTCACAGGCGTGACAGGGAGAAAGATAAGTCAGATTGCAGAAAGGCATGCATGCAAAGAGAGTGTTGAGCTGGTCTTCTTGCAGGCAGAGGTCCATTGTTTTGACTTCTATTCTTCTTGGCCCATCCTTAACTGAAAACTGATGTATATGTCTTTAGGCGCTTGGTCCTTAACAGGGCTCAAGAATCCAAATTAGCAAATCCAAAAATGCCCTTAGACATTTTCATGAGAACCCTCTTCCATGGTCCAAGGTCCCAGGCCCTTGCAATATATGAGAGGCCAAGTTAGCATCTCGGTAGGATACATGACCTCGCTGCAATATTCCAAAAGTGTTTTCTTCTGTTAATGATCAGAGCTGAAACAAAAAGTCCAGTGCCTCTCTCTGTTCCCTGTAGCTGTGTCTGTATAGCAGCCCATCAGCCTTGTGTACCAACTCCAACTTAGTGTGGCTAAGTTTTGTGCCGATCCATAAAAACAAACTGCATCCGTAAGCCCTATGGTATCGTACTCATTCTTTCACCTTCTCTTACCCTGCTTCCCCTCTGAACACCCTACAGAAAGTCTTTGTCTCCAACAGGATCATGTGCATGGGACCATTGCAGTAAGAAGATGAGAACCTCTGCCAGCACTAGAAGCCACGTCTCCGTTTTTTTGGTGGAGGGGTGGAAACAGTCAGCACCTGTCATACCTGGTAACACCCCGAGGTTTTTCCTCTCAGTGCTGTTGGGGTTGGCATTCCTGGCCTGCCCACCACTCTTTTACATCTCATTGCATGGCTCTTGGTCTCCTCGTTCTACATCTGTATGCACAGAAACATAGAAAAATGATGGTAGATAAAGACCATATGGCCTATCAAGTCTGCCCTTCCATACTATATGAATAGCGTTGTGTATGCAGGCAGACAGAAAAATAGATAGACAAACAGATGGACTGACTCAACAGCAACACTGCATAATGTAACATCCCTTTAGTCATCGATTATTGACTCTGCAGCAAAGAGAGAAAGGAAAAGTAAGATTCACAGTGGGAAAAAAATCCTTGTGCACACACAGTTAAAAATAACCAGATGCCTAAAGAAATCCCCTGGAGTGAGACACCTTCTGAAGCCAACGGGGCATCTACCTATCTGTAAAGAAGAGACCTCCCTGACTTCACCACTCTAACAAGGTTGATCTGTAAAACAAAATAAGAAAGCAGGAAGAGTATGAGAGTTATCTGGGAAGATTGTACTGGACAAAGGGAAGGCATAATGTCCAGATGAGAGGTGAAGCAGAATTCACAGATGAGGAAACTAAATGACATAGTGGATTTCCACGGAGTGCAACCACTAAGGGGCACTAGCTGTTAAGGCGGGCTTGATCATGTGCTAATGGCCCTCAATAACAGTGCACATGCTAAACGGACAGCATGGGGTTCATTCCACACTATCCGCTTAATGCACGACAGGAAGGGAAATGGGCACGGTAGGAGCGGAGCGTGGGTGTGTGTACATCATGGTTTGCGGTTTGCACAGGCATTGACAGCACACATTCACCGTCAACGTTGCAGGTAGCATGGGTATTTTTAATGGCACCTTCATGGGCGGTGTTAAGTGCATGCACGTTGCCATCAGCATTCGTTAAGTGTCTGAATCAGTGCAGTATCTGTTGGGGCCATGCTGGATGCAGCCCCAAAAGTAACACATGACGTTTGCATGTGCCGAGCAATATCTATCTTAAACGTGAGACACCTGCAAAGCTCTAGTGCACTTTAATAAACATACCCCTAAGAGATGAGGTGTGACTTTCTGTTGACATGACTTAGCTAAAGTGGATTTGCCTTCAATATACCCCTCTGTTCTACAGGATTCCCTCCCACCCCCAGGTTCTCAGCCCCACTTTGGGTGAATATCAGAGGACATGCTGAACCGGATGTGCAGGTGGAGGGAATATCTGCCCAGACGTTTTACCTCAGAACTATCAGAAGTTGTGTAGTTAGCTGCAGTCCTCTAGATGGGGATTTCAGGTTTTAGAGGTTTTAAGAACCAGACGGGAGCTCACTGAAAGCACTTGTAACAGGATGAACGTTTTCATTGATGTGGCTGTATTGTCTCAAGTTCTAGCAAATGCAGGAAGTCTGTGCAGCTTGGAGCTCCTGTGAGGTTTTGTGGCCTGCCAGATTGAAATTCCTTCAAACAGAAGCCATACCACTATATTGCCCTTACTGGGTGTTTGCAAAGACGAAAGTGCAGCCTGGTCTTCATATCTCAGCAAGTGACTCCTTCCAGAGGGTGGCAAGAGATACTGCCAGTCAATCTTCATCTCCAGGTGTGGCAACTCCCTGTTTTTTTATGCCAGCACTGTGCCTCTGTACATGCACGTTCTTATCTTGAATCTCCAGTGCTAGGGTCCTCTTGCTCCCCCTTCTTTCCTGTTGGGACGCTCTGGCCTCCAAGAAGCACTGTGCCTTGCTTTGGGATTTCAGCCAGTACAGCAGGAGCTTTGCTTTCAGTTCTCATTCATTCTTTTACTGGCACCTTCCCCCTCATATTTTTTCTTGAGACACAGCAGAGTGTGGCAGGGCAAGCTGGGGCTTGTTTAGTGCACCTGATCCCCTGCTGGTACACACACGCGCACACAATGAGAAGTGTGTAAATACATGCTGAGCACGCATTACTGGCAAGAGAGAAACTTAAGAAGAACAAGGAATAAATCATCTGCTGAGAAATCCAGCCGGCCACAGCACAAAGAAAGAAAAATCGCCCTTGCCAGGTCCTGCAGTCCAGAGGGGGCCTACAGATAATCCCGAGCTCGAGTTATCAGCAGCTGTCTTTTCATTCTTTCAAATATTTAAAACATACATACACGGGCTAGTTTGTCAGCACTGCAGACTACGTTTAGTTTGTCTAGAGAACACTGACCCACCAGAGAGCAGATGCAGCACAGGTAGAAGTAGTGTAAGCTTTTCTCACACACATTGGTCCGCTAGAGAGCAGGTGCAGTAGTGGTATACCAAGGGCAGGGTGGTGGATTCAGCCTATCCCGGGCTCACATGGCTGACTGAGCCAGTGCAGCAAACTTAATTTAAAGCAACAGGTAGCTTGCTGAGCTGCCTCCGCTCTAGGCCTGATGTTTTTTCTCTCCCAGCCAAAATCTTGAAAATCATGAGATTATGGACCAGAAAAGAACAGCTAATTGCACCTGGAGCAGAGGCAATGTGGCAAGCCTCCCATGTCTTTAAGTTATGTTTGCTTTGATGGCTGCGATGTATAGGCATATTAGGGGGTGCTTGGACAGCCACTGAGGTACAGCGCAGGTAGCAGCAGTTAAAGACCATGGAAGCTCTGCCCCCACCTTACACAAGTTTCCTATTACCAGGGGAAGCCATGAAGGTCGGAGTTTCTGATGGGCCTGAGACTGCACGCTGACTCCGAGGACCCATACTCAGCTTTTTCTGCTGCTTTTTTTTGTGGTGTTAGGCAAAGCTCTGTCAGAGTTCATTGTTTTTTATTCCAGCTACCGTTCTCAGCTAGCTCTTTGAAACCACTGACCTTATCAAGTGTTAGATCCCTCCCTACCCACCCAGCTCAGCTCCCATCCACCCCAGTTGAGCATTCTTGCCTTATAGGGCAACTTCCCACTTAGTTACACACAGGGACATAGAACAGCACTGTTAGAACACACTTAAAAGAGATTAATTGCTGAGGAACATGTAGAGACTTTGGTAAGCCTCTCTTTTACTTCAGCAGGAGTGGAGGAGTGGCCTAGTGGTTGGGGCAAGGTACTTCAGGTCGGGGGTTCAAATCCCACTAGAGGATAGCAACCTTGGGCCGGAAGGACTGGGGTTTCTAGTCCCACAGGTGCTCCTTGTGATCTTGGGCAAGCCACTTAACCCTCCATAGCCCATGTTCCCTGTAAAATAGTTATCTCCAAGTTATAATGCCCTGTTCAATGTAATTTCAGTTTGTTCAATGTAAACCGCACTGATGCAGAATAGCGCGGTATATAAGAGAATGTAAATAAATAAATAAACAGGTACCAAAGCTCCACCAACTGAACAATAGCTGGGAAAAATCGTATTGCCAAAGCTGTTGCCCCCATTACAGCTTCTGCCTCTGTCCAGACAGAGGTCCCAATGCCAGCTGAAGGACCGGTTCCATGTGCAGGACACCTGCATGCTGAAGCTCTCAGGAAACAAGTGGAGGAGCTCAGAGAAGAGGTGGCGAAGCTGAGAAGCATTCGAGACAGAGGTACATTGATGAGACGCTTCCTGAAACATCCAAGCTCTCCAACAGAGGTGAAGATAGGAGGCTACAGAATGAAGAAAGTTGGACACAAGTCACCAGCACCTGCAGAATCAACACTCCAACTCCTCCAACCCATGAATTGAAGAACCAATATGCAGACCTCAAAGTGGAGGAGGTGAAGGCATCCCAGAAAATGGAAGAACCACAGCTTGAGCACCCCAAAGTTGCAGAATCAGTGACTACAAAGAATTTAAGGGTAGTGGTGATTGGTGACTCTCTTCTGAGGGATACCGAGGCATTCATCTGCCACCCAGACTTGATGTCCAGAGAGGTATGCTGTCTGCCAGGTGCCAAAATCCACGATGTTTCGGAAAGTTTGCTAAGACTCATCAAGCTTATTAACTATTATCCAATGTTGCTCATCCATGTTGGCACAAATGACACTGCTAGGTATCCCTCTGAGCATATTAAAAGTGATATCATGACTCTGGGATAGAGGGTGAAGCAGATAGTTGTGCAGGTGGTGTTTTCTTTAACCCTCCCTGTTGAGGGTAAAGGCTGAGGCAGAGAAGCTTGCATCCTGGAGATGAATGCATGGTTGTGTGGATGGTGCCATTGAGAGCGTTTTGACTTCTTGGACCATGGGATAATGTTCCAAGGCCTGCAGAGCAGAGATGGCATCCTTCTGTCCAAGAAGGGTCAAGTGTCTTCAGCAGCAGATTCGCTAACCTAATGAAGAGGGCTTTAAACTAGATTCATTGGGGATGGGTGAGGAAATCACCCAGGTAAGTGAAACATTAAATACCTCTGTAGAAATGGGTAAAAGGGGTAACATCTGGAAAGTGGTGTGCATAAATGTCTGTAGCATAGGAAATAAGATCCCAGATGTTGAGGCTTTAATGGAAGAGGCTGACTTGGACTTAGTGGCGGTTATGGAGACATGGTTCACAGACAGCCATGACTGGGATATAATTATACCGAGCTATACTTTATTCAGAAAGGACAGGGTAGGAAGAAGGGGAGGAGGAGTAGCACTATGCGTAAAACATAATATTAAAGCTATAGAATTACAGGGCTTAAAAGGGAGAGAGGAGGTACTGCGGGTTAAAATCGAAAGAGGGAAAGGGAATCCATTTGCATTAGTGGTATACAGATCCCCTTCACAGGGAGAAGAAGTGGATGGAGATTTAATGGAAGACATACGCAGCATTGCCATGAAAGGGGAAGTGCTACTGAGAGGTAATTTCAATATGCCGGATGTTGATTGGCACATCCCTGCTGCAGTGTAATCTAGAAGTAAGGAAATCCTGGATTCTCTACAGGGAGAACTATTTAGGCAACTACAACTATTTAGACAACTTTGTCTACAGTAGGAGTAGACAAAGAAGGAACACAAAAAAAGCAGGACGACAAATGCCACTGGAAGGATAGATAGAGAGCTTTATTGGTATGGGTCAGCCCAACATATGTTTCGGACAAACCGGTCTTCTTCAGGGGACTTTGACCACTAAAACATATATATGAAACACCGTATATTATTTACAATGAAGGTAAAATTAAACAGCAGATGCATTAAACAGCTCAGTAATGACTCACCATTCAGTGAAGACAAACTGATATGCTCTCACAACTAATATTGAGGATTGCTGAAAACTAAGGAAAGAAGATATGTTTTAGTAAATACAAAGTAAACCATATGTGGTAAGTCTTACTGAGGTAGTTAGATCAATGTCATGGTTAAGACCTGATAGTTGTAGAGTGTTCATTTGAAAAATCAGCTTCTGCTCCATACAAAGAAGGGTCTTGTTCACATCTCCCCCCATCTCTGAGATCATTGGTAGTGTGTTTGGCAGTACCCCAATGTTCTACCAGTGGTTTCTGAGGAACATTGTGCTCAATACAGCTACGGTGTTCAATGATTCTTGTTTTGACACTCCTGCTGGTTTTGCCAATGTAGAGCAAGTTACACGGGCAAACGATCGCATAGATAACATTCTCTGATGAACAATTAGTAAAATTGGCAAGTGGAAACTGTGATTGTGTACAGGGATGAATAAAAACACTCCTAGTAGTGATTACAAGATCACAGATGGAACATGATCCACATTGAAAATGGCCCATGGTGACTGGTTTCCTGCGAGGGACTGGCAGAGCGGATGGCATAAAAAGGTCAGATAAATTGGAATTCCTCCGATGTGCTATCATAACATTTTTGGATTCAAGTGCAGGAATTGTTTGAATAATGTGACGCTGTCTGTGGATAATCGTGGGGATCTGTTTTAATTTCGTTGAGAAGAGAAGGGGGCATACTGTCTTATCCAGGTGCAATTTGTTCTTTTTTGAAAGGAGTGTGTTTCATTCAGCATCCCTCGCCCGCTCATAGGCCTGGGTTAAAAACATCATGGAACATTGTTTTTCTTGAAACCTATCATATAGAATCACAGCATTATCCTCAAACTTAGTAGCTTCTGAGCAGATACATTTAGCCCTGAGAAATTGGCTTACTGGAAGGTTATTTTTTAGGAAGCTGTTCTGAAAGCTCTGATAATGTAAAAACATGGTTGTGGTCTGTCAATTTGCGAAATAGGTCTGTCTTAAAACCTGCTTGATCCTTAGTAATTCTAATGTCCAAGTAGTAAACTTCCTTGTGCTTGAAATTGCAGAAGGTATCCAAAGAGGCATGATCTCCGTCCCAAATGAAAAGAACATTGTCGATGTATCATTGCCATAATCGAATATTGTCTCAAAAGGAATGATTGGTCAAAAATTTAGTTTCAAAAGCTACCGCATAGATTAGCCACATCTGGTGCCATTGACGACCCCATGGCTAGCCCCTTAATTTGTTTGTGTAAAAGGCCATTGAACCAAAAGAAATTTTTAGTCGGAGCTAACTAGGCCATATAGGGAGCCATTTTAATAGATGATCACGTTGAAGTAGAACATCTTCAATAACACTGATAGCTTCTTTTTGTGGTATATTTGTATACAATGAAACTATGTCCAATGTGACCAAAAGGAGATCAGTGTGATATCCTTCAAATGTTTGTAGGATCTGAATCACGTGAGCAGAGTCATGTATGTATATGATGGAACTTTCATAACAAAGGGCCATAATAGGATATCAAAAAATTGTGACACTGGCTCAGAAATAGAGCAGAGATAATTGGACAGCCAGGTGGGTTCTGTAGTGATTTGTGGATCTTTGGTAGGATATAAATTGTGGGAACAACCGGATGTTCCACTGTCAGAAAATCTCTCTCCTTCTTAGTCAAAAAAGCCGCTTCTAAACCCATCTGTATGAGAGCATTTAATTTTTGTTTCAAAAGGGGAGTGGGATCTTTGTCAAACTGTAAATAGAATGTCTTTTGATCTCTAAAATATAGTCTCTGTGGTTCATTACAACAATTGCCCCTCCTGTATCTGCCGTTTTGATAACCAACCTATAATACGACCTAAGTTCGTTAAGTACCTGTTACAGTTCACATGTGAGATGACAAAACATATGATGTTTATCTTCTAACTCTTTAATACCTTTGAGAACGGCCTTTTCAAAAATGTCGGTAGCAGGGTTGGTACTATTGGGAGGTATCCATGTAGACTTCTTATGGATAATAGACACATCTGTACAGGCATTCTCGTTATTGGAGAAGAAATCCTCGATTTTCAATTTTCTTATAAATTTAAAAAGATCTACTCTAGTGTTAAAGGGGTCATATTGTGCAGTAGGAACAAAGAGACACACCCTTGTCTAATACCTCTATTTGGATAGGATTCAAGGGAAAGTCAGAAAGATTAAGGACATTGCTTCTTATGGAGCAGCTGTTTCTTTCTCCTTAGACCAATCACATATATGTATGTTTTCAGATTGATTATGGTGCACTTTGGTAGTGTATAGCCGTTATGGCTTCCTTATAAAATACAAACAATTGGCTCTGTGGTGGGTTACTTTGTTTTGTCCTTTAGACATATTGTCACATGTAACCTAAATCATTTTTGCAATTTACTTGAACTTATTAGTAACAGCACATTTTTATTTATCGTAAGATATTTAAAATTTTGCATTGTTGACACATTAGTTTTAAATGAAATCGCCACCTCAGAAGTGTCACAAACCGACCGATAATTCAACAAGTGTAAATTATGTTGTTTTCTGGCATAGTTTGCCTCATTTGATGCTCTACAGGATTATACACTCAGATCACGACTGACCCCAATTTGAATAAACATACACATGACACTGCTAGTATAAACGCTGTTCCACTTTATGATCTTCCAGCCTTAAATTCATCTACAATAGCATTTTAATGACATTATTGTTGCCTTTCCCTCCTCCCTCCCACAATACAGATTCTGTCTGCTACCTGAAATGTACACTGCATTTGATTCCCTCCTCCTCTCCTTTGCTGGGTGATCACCATTTGGTTTTAAACGTTTACTCAGCCTCGACGCAATCTCTAGTTAAGCCTCAATAAGACTTATCACATATAGGGGCATGTTTACTAAAGAACGCTATTTGCGCCGCGTCCCGTTATCATGCGGTAATAAGATACATTACCGCACGATAATGGCGCTTTAACGTGCGATAAGGTACCTTATCGTGCGTTAAAGCGCCATTATCGCGCAGTAATGTACCTTACCGCGCGATAACGGGACGCGGCGCAAATAGCGTTCTTTAGTAAACATGCCCCATAGTTTACTTTGTATTTTCTAAAGCATATCCTCTTTCCTTAGTTTTCAGCAATCCTCAGTATTAGTTGTGAGAGCATATCAGTTTGTCTTCACTGTATAGGGGAGTCATTACTATAAGCTGTTTAATGCATCTTCTTCTGCTTGATTTGCACATTTCATGTATTCTAATCTTATGACTTCATTTACAGCACTACAGTAGTTCTTTTTTATAATTCTTATCTTTATTTACTATTTACCTTGTATTTTTAATATAATGGATTGGTACTTCTTGTTCTTATTTAAGGCATTTATTATCTATTAATATATGAACTTAGTAAGTTTTACACTAGTTTATTGTATTTTAATGATATTGCTCACCACCACTGTTCCCTCTAAGCTGTGCGCGTGTGCGCGCGCACACACCTCGTGGAGCGAGCGCACATACTTTAAAACAGAGCGCACAAAAATTACGGCTCTGATTCTGATAGAAAACAACACAGACGTCTTAAAATTTAAAAGTTATGATTGTAATTACTAGAAATTTCCTGCTTCATTTAGTAATCGTCTATTTTCATTTAATTTGATTAAAATCAATGTGGTGTACATACTGTATTCTGACGTGTAGTCAAATTTTAAAGTATATAACTCCGAGTGTCGTTATGTGGCGCACAAAAATTTAGCCTTCCTTCAAAAGCTGCACACAGCTGATATTTTATGCGCACACAGCCTACAGAAAATTAGAGGGAACATTGCTCACCACCTTTACTGAATTGGCTCTTTGCATATCATACTTAATGACATGATTTGATTATTGTTTTACTGTTTATATGTTTTATTTTATCTTCACTGTAATTAATATATATGTTTTAGTGATCAAAGTCCCCTGTAGAAGGACAGTTTGGCCAAAACACGTATTGGTCTGACCCATACCAATAAAGCTCTCTATCCTTCCAGTGGCATTTGTCATCCTGCTTTTTTTATGTTCCTATTCGTGGTTAGGACTAGGGCTGATAAAATCCATTCAAAAGCGAGGGTCTTAGACTTTAGAAAAACTAACTTTGCCAGGATGGGACAATACCTCAAGGAGTTGTTAGTGGGATGGGAACAGCTGGGGGATGTAGAAAAACAGTGGGCAAAACTGAAAGGGGCTATTTTAAGGGCAACAATCCTTTGTGTTAGAAAGGTAAATAAATATAAAAGGAAAAGGAGTCCGCTGTGGTTTCAGAAGTAGCTGAAAAGGTGAAGAAAAAGGAGGCCTTCAGGAAATACAAGAGATGAGAGAGAGAGTCAGGCATCTATATTTGGAAAAACTTACAAAAGCTAGCAAAGTAGTCAGGAAAGAAAAAATACAAAAAGAAGAAATAGCCAATTCAATAAAATGGGAGAATAAGACATTTTTCAGATATGTTAGTGAGAGGAGGAAAGGCAAAAGTGGTATTGTCAAACTCAAGGGTGAAGGGGAGGAATATATAGAAGCTGATGAGGGTAAAGCGGAATCACTTAACAAACATTTCTGTTTTGTGTTCACAGATGAAGGGCCAGGAGCAGGACCTCAGAAACAACCCGCAAATAGAAACAGAAATGACGGGGAGCTCAAACAATTTTCAGAAGACTGTGTTCATAAGGAACTAGCTAGACTAAAAGTACATAAAGCGATGGGACTGAATGGGATACATCCGAGAATACTGAAGGAACTTGGGGACATTCTAGTGGCTCCACTGACATCCCAATTGAAAAAGGTCAAATGCTGCTTTGGAATCGGGAGTGGTTTCAGAGGACTGGAGAAAGGCACATACGGTCCCTTTACACAAAAGCAGAAGGATGAGGTTGAAAACACCAGGCTGGTTAGTCTAACCTCTGTGGTGAGTAAATTATTGGAAACGCTGCTGAAAGAGAAAATAGTGAGGTTTCTAGAGTCCAATAGATTATAGGATCTGAGGCAGCATGGATTCACCAGAGGCAGGTCTTGTCAGACAAATCTGATCAATTTCTTTGTCTGGGTGACCAGGGAGTTGGATTGAGGGAGAGCCCTAGATGTGGTGTATTTAGATTAGAGTAAAGCCTTTGACACTGTTCCACACAGATGACTTATAAACAAGCTAAGCACTCTAGGGATGGACCCTAAAGTTACTGATTGGGTTAGAAATTGGTTGAGTGGGAGGCAGCAAAAGGTGCAGGTAAATGGCGCTCTCTCTGAAAAGGAGTTTACCAGTGGTGTGCCATAGGGGTCTGTTCTTGGTCCGATTCTGTGTAACATCTTTGTTAGTGATATTGTGCAAGGGTTGTCAGTTAAGATTTGCCTGTTTGTGGATGATATCAAAATCTGCAATAGATAAAGCTTCCAGGAAGGTGTAGATGAGGAGGGATCTAGCTAAGCTTGAAGAATTGTCTAGAATTTGGCAGCTGGGATTTAATGTTAAAAAGTGTAAGGTCATGCATTTGGGCTGCAGCAATCTAAGGGGGCAATATAGTATAGGGGATGAAGTACTTTTGTCTGCTAAAGAAGAGCGGGACCTAGGCGTAGTTGTGTCTGATGATCTTAAAGTAGCTAAACAGGTAGAAAAGGCGACAGCAAAAACTAGAAGGATGCTTGGGTGCATACGGAGAAGAATGGCTAGCAGAAAAAAGGAGGCGATAGTGCCTCTGTATAAGTCCTTGGTGTGAGCTCATTTGGAGTATTGTGTGCAATTCTAGAGACCGCACCTTCAAAAGGATAAAAACAGGATGGAGTCAATACAGAGGGTGGCTACTAAAATGGTTAGTGGTCTACATTATAAAGCATATGAGGACAGACTTAAGGATCTTAATATGTACACTTTAGAGGAAAGGCAGGATAGAGGTGATATGATTGAGAAGTTAAAATACCTCCGTGGGAATAAATGCACAGGGGGAGAGCCTCTTTCAATTGAAAGCAAGCTCTGCTATGAGGATGAGGGTGAAAGGGGATAGATTCAGGAGTGATATGCGGAAATATTTCTTTACGGAAAGAGTGGTGGATCCGTGGAATAGTCTCCCAGTGGAGGTGGTAGAGATGAGGACAGTATCTGAATTCAAAAAAGCATGGGACAAACACAGAGGATCTCTAAAGGAAAAAAGGGGACTGTTGTAGTTGTTGATATGGAAGGGAAGACTAGATAGGCCGTGTGGTCTTTTTCTGTCGTCATATTTCTATGTTTCTAATTCATTCAGCTCTAATTTTTATATTTATCTAATAACATTATTTTAAGGTTTTATATTTAATTCATTAGTAACATTGTCAGGGGTTACCTGTTCCCGCCATTAAAAGGATTCACAGGCAGACGCTGACATTTTTTTGCTTTCTTGATAGTAGTGGAAGTCAGCATATCGCATACAGCATAGGTAAGATTTTCATTACGCTATGTCAGAAATAGGATACGTTCTCTTTTATAGATGGGAGAATTATTATTTAGAATGAGGACATAGTTAATAGCAGTCTTCCAATTCCCTCTCTCCTTCGCTCTGTTCCATTTTTATAGGTTTTGATTGGGGCTCACTCCTGCTCCTCTTGTTTTCTGATTTATAAAAATAGTTTAACGAGAGTTCTCTTTGTCCCTATAAATGTTCACAGAGCGTATAATGACAATGAGGATTTATACACCCAGCTCTGTTCCATTTTTATAAATTTCTTTTAGAGCTCATCCCTGCTCCTTTTGTATGGCAAAGGTTCTGATTCATATGACAAGTAGTTTAATGAGTAGTCTTCACGGATTGAAACTTATTTTTCTCTTTGTCCTTATTAGTGTTTACAGGGCATACAAATATTTGAGTCACATGGATTTATGGTTATAGGTGGTAGAAGGTTTGTTTTTTTTAATATGTCACATCCCTTAATGTGTTATGCCCATTTTTTGTCAATTCATTTAAGCTTTCCACATATTCATTGTTTTTATCTTTATTTATGTTGTTTATAATATAGCACATATTTATTAGCTCACAATGATTTAATTACTGCTCATATAATGGTGTCCCTCACTTGGTTTGCAGCTTGTCGTGCTGTGAGGGCTTGCGTGCATCAGTGATGCTGAGAGCTAAACTATCGGCAGTTTAACTACTGGCAGGGTCTCCCAAGATGGACAGGTCTCAGCTGAGGTGCCAGACCAAGACAAACCACCCATCTGGGCGGCAGCAGAATGGGACAGTGTTGACGGCGGAGGATCACATTTTTGTGACAACGGCAACAACACCAAACTTTAACTGCGCGGAAGAAAGGCCCGGCAATCTACTTCTGTATCTTGCCATGAAAACCCAATGGATAGTTACAACAAAACAAATTGTGCTATGGTGCTGGAAGATGAGACCCCCAGGTCGGAAGGCACTCAACTAGCTACTGGGGAAGAGCTGAAGACTTTTCAGAGTAAAGCCAGCATTTATGATGTGGTTGGATCAAAGCCCTTGGGAAGTCTGACTGCTGATGTAGCTGCACATGAAATGAGTCAGAAGCTGTAAAGATGTCTTACACATTGGAACATGGAACGTACGAAGCATGAACCAAGGGAAGTTGGAGGTGGTCAAGAATGAAATGGAACGTGTACAACTTGATCTGTTGGGTGTCAGCGAACTGAAATGGACTGGCATGGGGCACTTTGCATCAGATGATCACATGGTCTACTATGCTGGAAATGAAAGACAAAGAAGAAATGGTGTTGCATTTATAATAAAGAAGAAACTTGCAAGAACTGTAATGAAATACAATGCAGTCAGCGAACGCTTAATCTCTATTCGTCTACGAGGATTGCCTATCAACACAACTATAATTCAAGTATATGCCCCAACAACAGCTGCAGAAGAGAATGAAATTGAAGAGTTCTATGAACAAGTACAAGCTGAAATTGACAGAACATGCAAACAGGATATCCTGATAGTCATGGGTGACTGGAACGCAAAAGTTGGCAACAAAGAAGAAGGCAAAGTAGTTGGAAAATATGGACTTGGCAACAGAAATGAAGCTGGAGAAAGACTGATAGAATTCTGCAAGACCAATGATCTATTCATCTCAAACACCTTCTTCCAGCAACACAAGCAGCGACTGTACACATGGACTTCACCGAATGGATTATATAAAAATCAAATTGACTACATATGTGGAAGACAACGATGGAAAAGCTCTGTAACATCAACAAAGACAAAACCTGGAGCTGACTGTGGTACAGATCATCAACTACTAGTATGCAAACTCAAGCTAAAGTTGAAAAAGAGCAAACCACTCATGAATGCAGCAAAATATGACCTTGAGAATATACCACTGGAATTTAAAGACTGCCTGCAAAATTGATTTGCTGCTTTAGATACAAATGACAGAACTCCAGAAGAGTTATGGAATGACATCAAGAAGGTTGTGTTGGAAGAAAGCGAGAAGTCTCTACAAAAGGTGAAAAAGCAAAAACGACCAAAATGGATGATGGAAGCAACTTTGAAAATTGCCCAGAAACGCAGAGAAGCTAAAGCCAGAGGAGAAAGAAAGACAATCACAGAACTCAACAGAGATTTCCAACGTGCAGCAAGAAAGGACAAGGAAAAGTACTACAATGACACTTGCAAGGAAATAGAAGCAGAAACTATTAGAGGAAGAACAAGATCGGCTTTCCTAAAGCTACGAGAGTTAAAGAAAAAGTTCCAGCCTCGAATTGGAATGTTACAAGATGCTGAAGGTTCTATGTTGAATGATGCTGAGAAGATCAAGAAAAGGTGGAAGGAATATACAGAGTTCTTATATGATAAAGATCAAGTGGACCAACAGCCGTTTCAACCTGTACCTTATGATCGGGAACCATTGGTGATGAAAGAAGAAGTTGAAGCAGCATTGAAAGCCTTATCAAAGAACAAAGCACCAGGCATTGATAGCATTTCCATAGAAGTATTGCAGCAATCTGATGCAGCTGTTACCGTACTCACAAGGCTCTGCCAAGAAATATGGAAGACAATATCATGGCCAACTGACTGGAAAAGATCTGTGTTTATACCAATACTAAAGAAAGGTGATCCAACTGACTGTGAAAATTATCGCACAATCGCTCTGATCCCACATGCCAGCAAGATTCTACTGAAGATTATTCAAAAGAGACTACAACCATACCTGGAACAAGAACTACCTGAAGTGCAAGCAGGGTTCAGGAAAGGGCGAGGAACGAGAGACATCATTGCGGATGTGAGATGGATCCTTGAAAAGACTAAAGAATACCAAAAGGATATCTATTTGTGCTTTATTGACTATAGCAAGGCTTTTGACTGTGTAAACCATGAGAAACTCTGGGCCACATTAAGAAGCATGGGTATACCAGAACACCTGATCGTTCTCTTGTGCAATCTGTATATTGATCAAGAAGCAACAGTTCGAACGGAACAAGGAGAAACAGAATGGTTTAAAATAAGCAAAGGTGTAAGACAAGGCTGCATACTTTCCCCCTACCTGTTTAATTTATATGCAGAACAAATCATCAGAGAAGCAGGATTGTATGAAGACAACAGAGGTGTGAAGATTGGTGGAAGACTCATCAACAACCTTTGCTATGCTGATGATACCACATTACTGGCTGAAAGTGAAGATGATCTGAAACATTTGCTTCTCACAATCAAAGAACATAGTCTCAAAATGGGCCTGCACCTTAATGTAAAGAAGACAGAGATCATGACAACTGACATAATCAACAGGTTCATCGTTGAAGGAGAAGAAATTGAAATTGTGAACAACTTTAACCTACTTGGATCAACTATCAATAAAGAAGCGATAAACAGTCAAGAAATCAGACGACGCATTGCTCTTGGCAGAATGGCTATGAAAGACCTAGATAAGATTCTCAAGAGCAGAGATGTCTCTCTCCATACAAAGATTTGACTTGTTCAAGCCATGGTATTTTCAATAACATCATATGGATGTGAAGCTGGACAGTGAAAAAGATAGACAGGAAGAAAATTGATGCCTTTGAATTATGGTGCTGACGGCGAATACTGTGTATACCATGGACTGCCCGAAGAACAAACCAGTCAGTACTAGAGGAGATCAAACCTAAGTTTTCTTTAGAAGCTCAGATGACAAGACTTCGACTTTCATACTTTGGACACATCATGCGAAGAGAGAGATCATTAGAGAAAGACATGCTTGGCAAGATAGAAGGTCAACGCAAAAGAGGAAGGCCAGCAATGAGATGGATCGATAGAATAACAGCAGCTACGGGTACCAGTCTGTCAACAATGAGCCACCTGACTGAAGACTGAACACAATTTAGGATAGCTATCCAGAGGGTCGCCATGAGTCGACTCCGACTCAACGGCACTTAACAACATAATGGTGTGTTTTATTATGAGTTTTTACATTATTCTTTTTTATGATTTGTCTAAATACCTGTTTACCCATTTTATTATGATTATTTATTTATGACTTCATATGTGCTTTTATGTATCTATGATTTTAGTTTACTATTGAACCCCTGAGGAAGGCGTTGCTGAAACACAGCCTGTGTTGGGTCGCTTTGGTTCATTCCCCTGTGTGGGTTATTTTGTGATCCCGTGGTGACTATTGTCTATTAAAGACTTTTTTTGATTACCACATCTGGACTTGGTGGTTGTGCTCACTTCACATGGTTATGTGCTCTTTGGTTGGACCCCTATATGACAGATAAATGCTAGCGCAGTAAATTTCCTTAGTGTCCTCCCTCCAGTTATTATGTCAAATTTGATCATGTTATGATAACAGTGTTGGGGTCACTTGGCAAAAGTTACTCTGGTGTTCCACTAAGGCTTAGATCTAAAAATAGCTCTTGTCAGTTCCTCGACCAGCTGCTCCATGAAGTAGTCATTTATTTCATCCAGGAACTTTGCCTCCCTAGAATGTCCTGATGTGATATTTATACTTGGATAAAAGACCACCTTGGAATACTAGGTGCTGTAAACTTACTGCATGGAAGAAAGGCCTGTCAATCTGCTTCTGGTTGCAACTTGCCAAGACAACCTAGAGCATGGGTCACTAGGAGTCAGCATTGACTTGACGGCATATACCATCCATAGCTTAGCATCTCCCATTCCCAACCTACCAGGTCTCCAGCATCTCTCCTTCCCTACTCCCTCCCCCCAGATCTCCAGTATCTCTCTCCTTCCCTGCCTCTCCCAGGAATCTAGTATCCAGCATCTCTCTCATTCTCTTTCCCCTCTTCCCCTCAAGGTATCCAGCATGCCCCTTCTCTTTCTTTACTTGCCCCCAAGGTTTCTAGCATCTTCTCCCTCTTTCCTTCCGGCTGCTGCTGCCCCTAGCACCCTACCTTTACAGTAGGCCAAAACTCAGGCTTTGAGGATGGCAGTGCAGCCCCAGCACAGCCCTCACACAGTAGCAGGAAAGCCCTTTAAAGCCATTGTCAATGGTGCACCCATTCCGAAATGGAAGGCCTTGAGCACATGCATACATACATGCACATAGATGCTCAAATGCACCACTGCTAAGAGTGACTTTAAAGGGCTTTGCTGGTGTTGTGCTGCTGCCTCTGAAGCCAAATTTTTGGCCTTCTGAGGTAGTGTGGTGAAGGTGGAAGTAATGTGGTAAAGGGAAGGGAAGAGGGGGAAGATTCTGTGTTGCGCGTCTCCTCCTCAAATCCTACTACCTTAGGCAGACACTAGTCTGCCTAGCAGCAGGGCTAGCCCTGTGAACCATGCACTCCTGGGCAACTGTTGGCTTTCCTCTAGGTTCTGGTTTAAAAGCTGCTCTCTGTCCTTTTTAAAGGTTAAGTGCCATCAGCCTGGTTCCACCCTATTAAGGTGGAGCCCATACTTTCAGAATAGGTTGCTGCTTCCCCAGAATGTTGTCCAGTTCCTTACAAATCTAAATCCCTCTTCCCTGAACCATTGTCTTGTCCACACATTGAGGCCTGAACTCTGCCAACCTCTTGGGTCCTGCACATGGAATGGAGAGTATTTCTGGGAATGCTATCCTAGAAGTTCTGGATTTCAATTTTTCTACCTAAAATCCTAGATTTAGCTTTCAGAACCTCCCTTCTGCACTTTCCTATATCATTGCTATCCACATGTACCAAAACAGCTGGCTTCTCCCCAGCACTGTATGAAATCCTATGTAGATGAGAAGTGAGATCTGCTGCCTTCACACGAGGCAGGCGAGTTACCTAGAGATCCTCCATAGCATCAGGGGCAAAAAACCAGGCTATGTTTTATGCAATCACGCACTTATTGTGTAAGTTATTAATAAACAGGTTTTTTTTAGTTTTTATATATATTTATTTATTAGCTTTTATATACCGCACTATTTAGTATCAGAGCAGTTTACAAGGAACATTTGCAAACAAGTAACTTTACAGAGAACGAATAGAGAACAGCATGAAACATCAGAACCAGTAACTTAACATTAACAGGCAAGAACAATATAACTTGGTATCAAGGCAGGGCACTAAATAACTAGTAAAAGGGTAAACTAACATAGGGAGAGGAGGGGTGTGGTATGGAATAGGAGGGGAAGAGGGGGGAGGAAGGAGGACAAAGAGCAGCATCAGATTCTTTGGCCTGCATTAAGATCTAATGTTGACGGCATTATGGGAGAGCCTCATTACGTTATGTGGTCATAAGCCAGCTGGAAGAGATGGGTCTTTAAAGCCTTCTTGAAAGTAGAGAGGTCGCTGATGGTTCGGACTGAGGCAGGGAGAGCATTCCAAAGTGTTGGGGGCATATAAGGAAAAGGCTTGGTTCGTGGCAGCTTTAGAGCAAGTCCTTATGATAGGAGGCGAGACCAGGGTATTTTTCATGTTAGATCTTCGTATTTGATTGTCTGGGGTTAGTTGAACAATTGATGACAAGGAGGAGGCAGATAAGTTGTAGATAATCGTGAATGTGAGAAGAAGAGCTGTTTTCTGTGCATACTTTTTTTGTTTATTTTGTGATTGCATCTGTGCCACTCTTTTTTTGGTTACAAAGTCAGCTGGTCCAGGTCAGAGGTACTTCTGATAAACAGGCAGGTAGCTAAAGTGGATCTTTCCCCTTGCTCTTTCCAACGCTCATCAGACATAATAAAATAGTTAGAGACCCGCTTCTCATATAGCACAGAGGATACTGTGCCGAAAAATGCCAAAATCCTAATGCAACTGGTCTCCTGGTGGGGTGCAGTAGAAGCTATAGAAATGGTGCTTACACCTAGAATCAATGGTATGAGCCCCACACTACTGCCTGACACATGTTACAAAAAGATAGAGAAGTCCCTTTTGGATTTCCTGTGGCAGTCCAAAGTTCCTCAAATCTGTATGAAAAAGCTGAGGTCAGAGAAAGATAATGGGGGTATGAACATCTTAGATTTCAAAACCCATCCCCAAGCTTTCCTATTAGGAAACAGTCCCAAATAGTTGCACGTGGACAAAGATTTCCCTTTCTAGTATATCTTCTGTCAGACTGTGCCACCTACACGCCACAGCTCTCTGACCATTCTGAACTGGTTCATGCAAGGGCTATCTCTCTCCTGCTACTCCATTTCCCTACTGCCACTATCAAATAAACAAAAGATCTTCATCTCTGAAGAGCCAGGAAACTGGAAACAGTGGCAGGCCAAAGGTGCCTGAATAGTGGGCCAGGTGCTGGGGAAACGACAACTAAAAACCTATTTAAATTCAATAAGATCTGGTATCCAGTAGATTCTAATGCCATTAGCCAAAGTTGTAACCTCACAAACTATTTTTACCAGCTGTAAGCTCTGAGCTGCTGTTGTGTGTCATTACAGTAATGTTATTAGTCATAGGCAGCGGAATAGGGTGGGCCATTGGGGCCAACACAGCCTCAGCAATTAGAGAATTGGGGGTGGAGCTGGAGACTGGTTTGTTTGGCCCTGCCAGTTTAAAAAGGGTTCTGCTGCCATTGTGAATGTTAGTGCAGCGCCGTACCTAGCCCTGTATGAGCAGTGCAGCCGCACTGGGCGCCAAAATATAGGGGCACATTTGAGGATGCCAGACTCAGCTCCTCCCCCATGCTGCCTGCCCTTGCCCCATCACTGTTTTTAGGGTTCCTTGGTGGCGGTGGGACTTCCAGTTGAAAAAAATAACATGCTGATCTCTCTGACTCCGCGCTTGCATGCTGGCCTGATCCCCCCTCCTCTGACGTATGCTCGCATCAGAGGAGAGAGGAAGCAGACCAGCCATTGAAATGTAGGTCTTTGCAGCTCCATGTTTGAATGGCTGGTCTGGTCCCTCCATCTTTTGATATGAGCATACATCAGAGGAGAGGGATCAGCACGAAGTTGGAGAGACAACCAGGTGTTTCTTTTGTTTCTTCAATTAGAAATCCCGCTACTGTCGCCATGGGAACCCTAAAATTTGTGGAGTAAGGGCAGGCTGGGAGGTGAGCTGGCTGGAGACATGAAGGTAAGATGGAGAGATGCTGGGCATGGGCCAAACGACAAATGGGGAGGGGGGACACCAGATATGCAGGTTGCATAGGGCACATTTATGGCTTGGTACGGCCCTGTGTTAGTGTCATGGAAATACTCAATAAACATTTGTGAATTGAAAACAACCCACTGACCACGGAGACTCATGGTTGACCTGGTTAAGTGTAAGCTGCTGTCCCTACCCATTCCTTACCCTAGTCAACATTCATAGTTAACACAGGAATTAATGCCCACATGGAGGGTAATTTTATAACAAAGCGCCTAGCTTATGTGCCTATTTGAAGCCTACTTGCCTTTAAAAACTATTAGCATAAGTGGCAGGCATAAATGAACACACATAAAATTCACAAATACACATGTAGATTAAGGTATTTTATAAAAATCTCATGTGCTCTGCCCAAACCACACCCTCGGCTACATCTATCGGCAAAGTACGTACCTTCATGCGCACAGTTACACTGGTTGGTATGTTATAAGAGGCCATTAATGTGCATAAACTATGACATTCATGTTCTAATGACTTTGTAAAGCTATGCAATAGTTATTAGTGCCAGTATGCAAAAACAGCACACGATCATCCCTGCGTTGGCTGCTTAACACATGTTAGGAGAAGGGGCCCTTTATGCATTAGATTGCCAGCTCTATATCCGGATCTTGGACTTTTATTTTAAAAGTTCAGCTCTCATATGGTCTCAAGGAATATTAACGGAGCAATAAGCTAGGCATGGGGAATCCATGACGATGGTTCATAAGAACATAAGAAGTTTTACATAATTTTATTCTGCTGTTTTTTTTAACAATATTATAAGTCCTCAGATATAGGTGATGTCTCCTGACTGAGCTCCACCTGGGAATGCTGCCCAGCTTCCAATTGGAAGTTTTTGGGAGCCTCCATTGTGCATGCATGCCTGTCTTCCCGCTCGGCATGGCGCCATCGTATCCTGGTTCACTTTTTCTGTGGAGCCCCACGGTAGCGCAAGGAACACATCCGGGAAAAGCTGCTCTCTTTTTGCCCTTTGGGGCTGCAATTTTTTCATCTTTCAGATTGCTTTTTTTCTGCCACTGTCTGCCTGTCGTTGGGGGATTGGTTTCGCTGGCACTGGCCATCATGTGTGTGTGTTTTTTTTTTCTTAATGTTTGTTGTCTTTGCCAAGGCAGTACTTTTCTTCATTTTCCCGGGCTTTTTTTGCACCGGTCGCCGGCATTGAGCACTCTGACATTGTGGAGGCTGCTTTTCCAACAATGTTGAAGCTGACCAGACGTTTTAAAAAGTGCACAATCTGTGCACGCACCATCTCAGGTGACAGATCATCACAACTGGTGCTACAGTGCTTGGGCCTGGAGCACGAACTCGCTACCTGCACTCTGTGCTTCCAGATGACCAAGAAGAGCCTAAATGACATGAGTCCTTCTTTGGGCTATCAGACTCTGTCTCCTTGGCACCGGCATTAATGTCAGCATCAACACCCTTGAGAGACTCTGCTGAAGCTTCTGCATCATGCAGTGCCTCTGCTCATTGGGAGCTGAGGGGCTGTGGCAGCATGGATCAGAGGCTCTCCATCGACACCTAGTCAGAACCTTGGAAGGACTCATCGTCTGCCACATCAACGTCGAAGGGGCTGCCAGAGACCATGCTGAACACCAGAGCCCCCCTTTGCGCGATGTTGAGGGCAATGGCCAGGAGCCCCCTGTAAAAGTGGCCTAATGGGAGGAATAGACTCTCAAGGCCCCAGAGGGCCTTAGGCAATCTCACAGTGATCTTACCATCATGAAGTCCCTGGAATGGGTGCCAGAGTCGGTAGCAAAGTGCCGACCCCCAACGCCCTCAGAGACCATGGTGTTTACTGAGCACCTTTGGACACACATGGCTGCATTGGTCCAGTGCCCTCGGTGGCACTGTCACCAGCCATGTAGCCTATCCTTGAGACCCATGCCCTACCTGCCAATCCGGGACGTCAGGTCAGCAGTCAGAGTTCACCTTGGGCCCAACCATCATTTTGCTCTCCAACATCTCTGGTTCTCATGCCCCTGCACCTTGGGACTCTGGGGAGGACCACCACTGGCCCTGCAGGAGGCTATTGTCCCCACCAGAGCACAGCCAACAGTGAGAGGAGAACAGGAGGTATTTCGACTTCCTCTCGGAGTCAGACTTCAATGGCTGGGAGACAGAGGAGGAGTCACCGAGAGAGAGTCCCCGGACATCTCCTCAGAGCCATCCCCACCTTACGACTGGCAGAAGTCACCCCTGGAGGACATGTCCTTCTAGGACTTCATCGGGAATATGTCTAAGGTGATCTCCTGTTTTCTGGAGGTGGAGGATGAGCGCAGGGCAGAGGAACTGGAGATCCTCCAGTACTCCTTGACTCTAAAGGAGGCCATCATGGTGCCAATGCACCAGATACTCCAAAGGCTCCTTCTCTGCACATGGGAGAACCCGATGTCAGTGCTGGACATCAGTTGCTGACTGGATTCAATGTACCAGGTGCAAAAGGCCCCTGGGTTTGAGAAGCCCCAACTGCTGCACCATTCCCTGGTTGTAGAGTCTGTCAAGCGGTGTGTCAAACCCACTCATCGGTATCCCTAGCAGGGAGCAGAGGACCTCAATAGGTTTGGAAGGCACTGCTTTCAGGGCTCCATACTCATCTCTCAGGTCCTGTCGTAACAGCTTTATATGGGGATGTTTTTGAAGGACATCATGGAGGACCCGAGTGAGCTTTGCTCCCTCATCGCAACTGAATGCTTGGAGGCCTTCTGTACCCTGGTTGGTCATGGGAAGAAAGTGTCCAGTACATGATGCGAGCCACATATGACTCCTTTGAGTCATTGGGCAGGGTGGCAGCAGTAGGCATTGGTGCATGCCAGCTGGCCTGGCTCCAGTCCTCTGACCTGAAGCAGTGGGTCCAGGACAAGCTGGAGGATGTGCCGTGCTCCAGTTAAAACCTCTTTGGCAAATCCATGCAGGAGAGGGCAGCCAAAATTGAGACAGAGCAGGTGACCATCTCTTGCCTCTCAAGCAAGACAATGGACCCTGACAAAAAGAAGCACCAGGGGAAGAAACCTTTTTACAGGCCAAAGCGCGAGTACTATCAGAGCCCCCAGGGAGCTCAACCCAAAGAGCAGACCCAGTGACAGCCACGCAGGGCTAAGCTGCAGAAGGCCCAGCACATGCCCCAACCACAGCTGGGGGCAAGGTTTTGATGTCTTCCTCAGGAGCATAGCCAGTCACCCCTCAGGTGGCTTGTCCACGTCGCACACAGGTGGCAGTTCATCACCATGGACACCTGCATGCTGCAGATAGTGTGGGACGGGTACCTGCTGCATTTTGCCTGGCTCCCACCTCCTTTCTTCCTGGGGGGAGTACCTTCTAGACCCACAACATCGGGGTCTCCTCCAAGCGGAAGTCTCCACTCTGCTGGCTGAACTGGCCATTGAGCCGGTGCCCCCGGCCCAGAGATGGTGGGGATTCTACTCCCGCTCCTTTCTCATCCCCAAGAAGATAGAGGGTTTCGGGCCCATTCTCAACCTCGGGGACCTGAACTGCTTTCTGGTCTGGGAAAACTTCAAGATGGTCTCCCTGGGAACCTTGCTCTCGTATCTTCTCAAGGGCGATTGTCCAAGCTCCTTGGCTCTGAAGGATGCGTACACGCACATCCCTATCCATCTGTTACACAGAAAATACCTGCATTTCATGCTGGGCAGCAGCACTTTCAATACTGAGTACTGCCCTTCAGACTGGTGTTGGCCCCCCAGGGTCTTCACATAGTGGTCATCACTGCTTACCTTCGGACCCTGGGGGGTCTTCATTTTTTCCCTACTTAGATAACTGACAGATAAAGGCCTCCTTGCTGGATGGTGTGCAGCACTCGGTGCACCTGACAGTACTGGTGCTAGAGCTTCGCAGGTTTGTGGTCAACTACCCAGTCTCATCTGCAGCCCTCACAGCAGCTGGAATTCTTTTGGGCCCTCTTGGACAGCCGGTGGGCCTGAGCCTTGTTTCTGAGCGACCACATGCAGTGGCTCATAGAGGTGGTCTCCACCTTCTGCCAAAAGCGGCACACGACGGTGTGAGAAATGCTGTGCATGTTAGGCCACATAGCCATCACGGTGCATGTGACTGCATTGGCCCAGCTCAGGATGTGCCAGGCTCAGTGGACACTGTGCACCCAATGGAAGCAAGCCAAGGGTCGCCTCGGGGACTGAGTAGCCGTTACTGCGCCCCTTGAGTCTCTCCATTGGTGGCTAGAGCCATGACACCTGCTCCTCAGTCTTCCTTTTTAGTTGAGGCCGCCCTACAGGACACTCACCACCAATGCATCCAAGTTAGACTGCCTGCGGACTTAAGGTCTCTGGTTGGAGCAGGAGAGCCTGCACCAGATCAACTTCCTGGAACTGCAGGCAATTGGCAATGCCCTCAAGGCCTTCCAGGCACACTTGGCCAACCAGGTGGTTCTGATCCATATGGATAACCAGGTAGCCATGTTCTATGTCAGTAAAACAGGGAGGCATGGGCTCATACCTCCTGTGCTGGGAGGCAGTGCATCTTTGGAAGTTCGTAGTGGCCCGTGGCATGGAGCTGCGGGTGACCTACTTGCCCGGGGTGCTCAACACACTGGTGGATCATCTCAGCCAGGTCCTCCAACCCCCCAAGTGGACCCTCAACAGGAGGGTGGTGGAGTGCATCTTTCGGGAGTGGGGCACTCCAACAGTAGATCTTTTTCTCATCACGCATTGTGCAGGTGGACCACTTCTGTTCCCGCATGGCTGCGAAGGGCAGGCTGGCATCCGATGTCTTCCTCCTGAACTGGGGGGGATGGGTCTGCTCTACACTTACCCACTGATTCTGCTAGTGGTGAAGATGCTTCTCAAGCTCCAGGTGGACAAGGGGACCATGATTCTCATCACCCCGTACTGGTCCAGGCAGCCATGGTTCTCACTGCTGCTCCAGTTCTCCTGTTGGGAGCCTCTCCAACTGGGTTGAGACCCCAACCTCATCTTTCAGGAGGATGAGATGTTTCTGAATCCGAACATCCTGTCCCTGCCCTCACAGCGTGGATACTGAGCAGGTAGTCCTATCCAAGCTCAACTTACCGGGGGATGTCCTCCTGGCCTCCCACAAGGACTCCACCCATCACGCCTATGCCTTCAAGTGGTGCAGGTTTTCACTCTGGTGCATGGACAAGGTGCTGGACCCTTTCTCATGCTCAGTGGAAAGCTTGCTGGAGTACCTCCTGCATCTCTCCAATTTGGGCCTCAAGTCTAACTCTGTTCCAAGTGCACCTGAGTGTGATTGGGGCCTACCATCGGGGCTTGGAAGGGAAGCCCATCTCCGCTCAACTACTGGTGGCCCACCTCATGCAGGGTTTGCTCCTGTTGAGGCCTCCAATTAAGCCCCTGCCAATGGCATGGAATCTGAACGTGGTCTTGGGACAGTTGTTTGTTTATTTGTGTGTGTTTTATACACCGCTATTGTGGTAACCATAGTGGTTTACAATTAAAACAACCGATACATTGTAACAATAAACGGTGCAATAACAGGCAATCAAGAATGTACATGATTAAAAATAGTTTTAACTTATATACAACAAATTTACAGTTCTGTTGATCAATAATATCCATCAGTACAGGATGGGGTTAAGGGATGGGTGATTTATTGACCAGTTTGATTGGTAGGCTAGCCTACTGGTGAGGAGGGGGGGGGGGGGGGAATTTATTTATTTATTTAAAGTCCTTTTTTTTTTATACCGCGCTCTTTAAAATCAGCTCGGTTTATAGTCAACAGCAAAATTGTACAGTGCAGGTACTGTACTTACCAAGAACTGGTTTTGCAACTTGGATTAACTGGGGAAACTATGTACAGGCTACACAGTAGCTTGGCTACTCATATAAGTAACTATATACAGGCTACATATAGACTAAGCAGTGACTATATACGTGTGCATACCAGGGTGACTGGTAGTGCTAATGTACAGGGCTGAGACTGTGTGTTGTGAGTGTTTTGGAGCGGCTGTCTTGGTGGTTGCGTATGTTGGGTCAGCGAGAGTTGTAGTTTCATTTTGACCAAAATGTTCTGTGAAGAGATGGGTTTTGAGTTGGGAGCGGAACGAGGCTAAGCTTGTAATGTTTCGGAGACTGGATGGTAGGGAGTTCCAGAGCATTGGGGATATAAACTCAAAGGCTCTGCTGCTGGTGCACTGTTTAGACTTACGGAAAGCTGATGAGGTAGAGAGAGTGTTGGTCATTCGTTCTCTTCTTAGTCAATTGATGGGGGCCACTTTAGTTAATTGGGAAAGGGTTTGGGGAGCTATTTTTCTGATGATTTTGAAAGTGGTCATTAATATCTTGAATTTGATGCGGCTTTGTGCGGGCAGCCAGTATAAGTCATATAAGATTGGCATTATATGATCAATTCGGAGTGCATTGTGGATGATTTGTGCCGCAGTATACCGAGCCATTATGAGTGGGTGCAGGGATATTTTGGGAAAACCATGAAGTAGACTATTGCAATAGTCTATATGTGGGGTAATCATTGCTTGCATTATGGTTCTAAAGTCAGAGGGCTGAAGTAGGGGTTTTAGATGCTGCAGAAGACGGATCTTATTGAAAATTGTTTTTGTAAGATTTTTGATGTGTGACTGAAAAGAGAGGCGTTTGTCTAAAGTTACACCTAAATATTTTACTTTGTCTTTGATTGAGAGATTAACATCATCAATTGTTATGTGTCATGGTGGTATGTAGGCTCGATTCCTAGTTATTATCAAGACATCTGTTTTCTTGTAGCTGATGTTTAACCCAACATCTTTAAGCCAGGTGGCTATTTTCCTAAAGCAGAAAATTATGGGGTCAAAGTTGGGTGTGATTATATTGAAGGGCATGCATAGATGGCACAATCAATATTTTTTTTTTTTATGATTTGGCAAACTGGCTGAATGTAGATATTGAATAACAGGGCTGAAAGTGCAGATCCTTGTGGAAGGCCTGTGGTTTGGGAGTAAGAGTTGGAGCTGATGTGTCCCATGCAGACTTGTTGAGACTGGTCAGAGATAGGAGATAAACCACTTGAGCGTTAGGTTGCTTAGACCTATTTGTCTTAGTCTTTGTATTAGAAGTGTGTGTATGACCCAGTCAAATGCAGCAGCTATATCTAGGAATAATAGTATGTAGGCCTGGTTGATGTTATCAATTCCCTTGATTTTATTGTATAGGCCCAGCATTAATGTCTCAACACTATGATATGTCCTGAATCCAAATTGGTTAACATCCAGTGGGGCATAGATGTCAATGTGTTCTTGCAGTTGCAAGTAAACTTTTTTTTCTATAATTTTGGCAAGGAAAAGGAGACTAGAGATGGGTCTATAGGAAGCTAGATTTGTTTTGTCTAAGGCTTTGTTTTTTAGTATTGGATGAATGATAGCTCTTAAGTTCACAAGGCATGTACCCTTGAGAAAGTTATTTGTTGGCAATATCTAGTATGAAGGGGGCTAATTCAGAAATTGAATCCTTGATCCATTTAACTGGGCAAGGGTCAGTATTGGAGTTTGTAGTGTTCATATTTGCACTTACCTTTTTAAGAGGTTCTGGATGTATTGGATGGAACGTTGCCTAGGGTTCAGTGGGTGTTAATGCGCTAATTGTGCATGGACTGATAGGGTGTGTTGGGTAATTTATTTTAGACATGTAAAAGTCTGCGAGAGTTTGGGGTGATATGTCTGGTGTTACAGCGGAGGCGCTTGGATGTGTTGTGAGGGATATAACAATAGAGAACAGTTCTTTAGGCTTATTAATTGATTTCATAAGTAGCTTAGGGGCTTGTTTACAAAGCTGCGGTAGCGGTTCGCGATCGTTATCGGAGCCGCGACCCCATTGATTTCAATGGGGCCGCGGCTCCAATTACAAAGCCGCGGTAGCGGTTCGCGGTCGTTAACAAGCCCCTTAGTGTGATAGTCCTTTTTAGCTAGTTAATGTGGTGCCATTATCTGGAGAGCATCTACATGTATTTGTCTTTACTGTCTGAAGTTTTCATGACCCTCCAGGATCGTTCTAGCTTTCTCAGTTCTCTTTTCATTAATCTCAGCTCGTGGGCTTGCAGGGTTTTTAGAGATGTTTGGGGAGTTCTGCAGCTTAGTAGCTATGTTGTTAATGTAAGTGTTCCATTTGTTTACTAGAGTGTCCAGATCATATGTATTTAAGTCTAAGGACCTTAGGAGCTCATCCGTGAAGGTTTTTTTGTCAAAATGTTTGAATTTAGAATATATTTTGGGGTGACTTCGATCTGAGTTTGTTTGGGGTACTTTAATTTCAAGAGTGAATTTGATGAGATGGTGAACTGGGGTTATCTTGGGAGGGATGCTAGAGATTGAGTTTCGTGAGGTAAAAATATGAGGTCTAGGAGGTTTCTTTTTTTTATGTGTAGGGTTTGTTATGATTTGTCTAAAGTTTAACTCTTCCATTGCACTAGTGAAAGTGGATGCTTGTATGTTTTGCACTGAAGGGAGATTGAAATCTCCAAGTAGGACAACCTGTTTCTTTGGGGATATGCTAACAATATCGTCAATAATGTTAGCTAGGCCGTCAGGGTTGGAGGTTGGTGGTCTATATAATAGGTATAGCGCAAGGTTTCCACTGTTGATTATTAGCCGGACAATGTCAAATGTAGTACCAGAGTTGAGAAGTTGTGGTTCTAATGAGTCTTCTATTATCATAGAATGCCTCCCCCACGTTTAGATATTCTGGGGGTATGGAATATTTTATGATGATGGGGGGGGGCGGGGACATAGTTGGTTTAGTAGAATGCTGTCTAGTTCATGAAGCCATGTTTCAGTTACAAATATTATGTCAGGGTTGACTGAATTTATGTAGTCTACAATGATTGGTATCTTCTTTTTTATGGACCTTGCATTTATGTATGCACATTTAAGTGATGAGGTTTTGTCGGGGCAAGACTGTGTCATGTGGGAGGTTAGTGGAATGGGGTTGATGTAGATTAGTCTTGTACGTGTGTGTCATGGGTGTTTTGTGGTATGGTTTGTGTGTGTTAATATATGAGAGCATATAATTGGAATAATACCAGTTTGTGTGAGAGCATTTGAATTATTTGATAGGCAGGTTAGGATAATTGTAACAATTATCAATGTTGCTAGTAGTTGAGAATGCATTTTTGTAAGTACGTGAGTTTTAGGTTTAAATAATAAGGTTGGGGGGGGGGGGGAGATTGTTGTTGTCGGTGCCTTTCGAGCCACTCGCTACCTTTCAGCTGAAATTTCTGTCCTGGAAGGTCACCTTTCTGGTACAGCTCACCTCACCGCGTCAGTGAGCTTCAGGCTCTGGTGGCTCACCCATCATATACAAGGTTCCACCATAAATGGGTGGTGCTATGCACCCATCCATGTTTCTTGTTAAAAGTGTTTTTAGTTTTCCACCTCAACCAGTCAGTGGTACTGCCCACCTTCTTTCCTAGGCCTCATGCCAACAGAGTGTATACCCAGCTGCACACATTGGCCTGTAAGCATGTGCTGGCCTTCTACCATGAAAGGACCAGTTTGTACCATCACTCCACACAGCTGTTCCTCTCCTATGACCCCAACAAGCTGGACATGGCTGTCTCCAAACACACTTCGTCCATTTGCGTAGTGGATTGCATATCCTTTGCCTAGGCTCAGGCAGGACTGAGCCTCAAGGGTCATGTCATGGCCCACAATGTCTGAGCCATGGTTACATCCATGGCCATTCTATGCTCATTCTTCATGGAGGTGATTTGCAGGACTGCCACATGGTCTTCTCTCCACACCCCACTACTGCCTGAATGTGGATGCCCAGCGTGATAGTTACTTTGGTCAGGTCATACTCCGGCATCTGTTTGGGACTTAGGTTCAACTCCTTCCCACCTTCTGTCTGTCCAGGCTACTGAAAAAGTCATTCTGATGTTGATGCCTACTGTGGACATTGAATCGGTTGAGTCCTGAAGGGGAACTACATCTGCTGTTTCTCTCAGTTCTCGTTGGCCCTTTTGGGGTATTTTTTTTGTGTTCGGTAGCCTATAGCTTGGGAGTCCCATACATGAGGACTTCTTCCTGCTTGTTCATGGAGAAAGTGTAGATACTCACCTGTAGCATATGCTCTTCATGAACAGCAGGAATAAGTCCTCACCCCGTGGAGGAGTTTTGGTTACTAGCTTTTGTATCTTACTGAGCATAAAATGGTTCCATGGCAAGCGGGAAGGCTACCAAAAGCTTCCAATTAGAGGCTGGGGAGCATTCTTGCACAGGGCTCAGTGGGGAGATGTCACCCATATGTGAGAACTTATTCCTGCTGTTCATAGAGAACACTTGCTACAGGTGAGTAAATATGCTTGATTGTATTGAATGAGCTGTTGCCCACTTTGTCCAAAATTTAATTTTAAGAAAGTGCAGCATATAAATATGTCATTAAATTCAATTAAATCCAGTCCAGGTTGCCTGGATATCCTGAAAACCCGACTGGATGGGTGTGCCCCATGGACAGCGTTGAGAACAACTGCTCTAGAAACTTGCCCAAACCTTTGGGATTGATTTGAAAAAATATTTTCTAGAATGTGTTTTAAATGGATGTCCTCTCTAAAGAGGGTATGTAGAATGTGAAATCTACAAGGATTTATGGAAGCTTGGCCAGCTACTTCCTATCTAAAGGAATCATCCTCTGGGAACTCCTGCTGCAACTTATTCTCATTCCTCTTTGCCTGATCGTGAGGTGAATGGATCCAGTCCCACCACTACTGCACCCATTCTCCTGTTCGAACAGCTTGTGAAAACTCATCATTTAAAACATGTCTTTCCAAGCCAAATTGTAGTCCTGTGCAGAAATAAAAAAAGACAACCTGTGGGTATCTGATAAATTTGAAAAAGCAGGGGTTTTCTATGAGTACATGATTGTTCTGTCTTTTTCACTATTTTGTTGAAACTAATAAAGTTATTTGAACAAAAAAAAATCAAACAAGATTTTTAAATCCAAATGCATAAAGAGAAAGAATATGAGAGAAAAGGGATACTGGCAGCAGGACCGTACCAAAGCTTGAAATGCACCCTGTGCATCTAATGAATTTGGTGCCCCCTTCTACCCAGCAATGTTTGGTAACTCACTCTTTTTGAGCTTCCTGGAAGGTCAGTGATGTTATCAGCACCCCCTTTTGTACTTGTGCAACCACACTGCTCAACAGCTCTTTGTACGGTCCTGATTGGCAGGTATATTTTTCCCAGTTCTACAGCATTACCACTGCTGTTTTTTTTTATTTCTGACCTTATCCATATCTCTACCAGTAGGGATCATCTGTACTTGATTCAGGCCTTCTTGAATTCTAATAGTGTTACATGCTAGGGAGATAAAGTTCCTAGATGAAACAAATGACTGCTTCTTGGAGCAGCTGGTTCATGAACCAACCAGAGGGGAAGCCATATTGGACCTAGTCCTTAGTGGAAAACCAGGTGTGGTGCAAGTGATAAGGGTGTTGGGGTCACTTGGCAATAGTGATCATAGTATGATCGCGTTTGATTTAATTAGTGGAGGAGGGATAGTAAAGAGATCCACAGTACTACCTTTTAACTTTCGAAAGGGAGACTATGATAAAATGAGGAAAATAGTTAAGAAAAAACTAAAACGAGCAGTTGCAAAGGTTAAAGACTAACAAGCAGCTTGGGTGTTGTTGAAAAAATACTATCTTGCAAGCCCAGACCAGCTGTATTCCACACTTTAAGAAAAGTGGAAGGAAGTCCAAAAAACTGCCAGCATGGTTTAAAGGTGAGGTCAGAGAGGCTGTTGTTGCCAAAAAAGCATCTTTCAGGAAATGGAAAAAAGAGCCAAACGACGAAACCTGGAAACAGCACAAGCACTGGCAAGTTAAATGCAAGGCATTGATAAGGCAGGCAAATGGAGAATTTGAGAAGAAGCTTGCTGCAGAAGCAAAAACGTATAATAAAGACTTTTTCAAGTATATTTGTAGCAAAAAACCTGTGAGAGAGTCAGTTGGTCCATTGGATTAAAGGTGCACTAAGAGGTGACAAGGCGATAGCAGAGAGACTCAGTGAATTCTTGCTTCGGTCTTTACTGAGGAAGATGTAGGGATGTTACCCATGACTGAAGTGGTATTGAAAGGTGTGGAAGAATTGAAGGAAATAGCGATACATCGGGAAGATGTATTACAACTGTTAGATAAACTGAAGAGTAGCAAATCACCTGGGCCGGATGATTATACATCCAAGGGTGTTGAAAGAACTGAAATATGAGATTGCAGACCTGCTATTAGTAATCTGTGAACTATCATTAAAATCATCTGTAATACCTGAAGATTGGAGGATGGCGAACGTAATGCAAGTTTTTAAAAAGGGTTCCAGGGGTGATCCGGGAAACTACAGACCGGTGAGCCTGACGTCAGTACCAGGAAAAATGGTAGAAACCATCATAAAGAACAAAATTACTCAGTATGTAGATAGTCATGGCTTAATGGGAGACAGCCAACATGACTTTAGACAAGGAAGTTCTTGTCTTACTAATCTGTTATGTTTTTTGAAGGAGTGAATAATCAGGTGGACAAAGGTGAGTCGGTTGATATTGTGTATCTGGACTTTCAGAAAGCCTTTGACAAGGTCCCTCATGAGAGACTTTTGGCAAAACTAAAGAGTCATGGGATAGGAGGCAGTGTACTATTGTGTATCAGGAACTGGTTAAAAGATAGAAAGCAGAGGGTAGGGCTAAATGGCCAATTTTCCCATTGGAGAAAGGTGAATAGTGGTGTACCCAGGGATCTGTGCTGGGTCCGCTGCTTTTTGACATTCATAAATGACCTGGAAAAGGGAATAACGAGTGAGGTTATCAAATTTGCAGATGACACAAAACTATTTAAAGTTATTAAAACCCAAGAGGACTGTGGAAAATTGCAAGAGGATCATGATAAATTGGAAGACTGGGCATCAAAATGGCAGATTAAATTTAATGTGGACAAGTGCGAAGTTATGCACCTAGGGAAGAACAACCCAAACTATGGTTACACAATAGAAGGTTCCACATTAGGAACCACCACCCAAGAAAAAGATTTAGGCGTCATTGTGGATAACATGTTAAAACCCTCAGCCCAGTGTGCAGCGGCAGCCAAGAGAGCAAATAGAATGCTAGGTATTATAAGAAAAGGAATGGAAAATAAAACAAAGGATATTATAATGCCTCTATATTGTTCCATGGTGAGACCACACCTTGAATATTGTGTGCAATTCTGGTCGCCGTATCTTAAAAAGGATATAGCGTTATTAGAAAAGGTTCAGAGAAGAGCCACCAAAATGGTAAAGGGGATGGAAGGATACCCCTATGAAGAAAGGCTAAAAAGGTTAGGGCTCTTTAACCTGGAAAAGAGACGGCTGAGGGGAGATATGATAGGAGTCTATAAATTAATGAACGGAGTGGAACAGGTAAATGTACATCGATTGTTTACATTATCAGTATATAGAAAGACTAGGGGACATGCAATGAAGCTACAGGGTAAACTATTTAAGACTAATAAAAGAAAATATTTTTTCACTTAACTTGTAATCAAACTCTGGAATTTGTTACCGGAGGATGTAGTAAAGGCTGTTAGTGTAACTGGGTTTAAAAAAGGTTTGGACAAGTTCCTGGAGGAAAGGTCCATAAACCATTATTAAGAAGGGACCCAGGATATCAATGCTTGACCCAGTACAAGCATTGTGGAACCTGTGTCCCTTGGGGAAACTGCTAGGTACGTATGACCTAGATTGGCCACTGTTGGAAACAGAATACTGGGCTTGATGGACCTTGGTCTGACCCAGTATGGCATATCTTATGTTCTTACTCTCTGTTACTCTTACCATGAAGACATTTTTTTTTCACAATCAGTCAAGATAAAATTGAGAATAAAATGTCCAAAGCAGATTGTAATATGGACCCTTCACCACAATGTATCTCATTCATTACAGCTATTAGCTATAAAGGAGGATGAGAGCAGTTAGCATTACCCAGCCAAAATGAACTTGTCTGGATTACAGAGTAGGGCTCGAATGGGACACCGCAGCAGTGAGGCATGAGTTCCTATAAGTTATGCAAAGCCCGCTGACATCTCAAATGGAGCAGTGATAAAGAGCTCGGTTAGTGTCACACTAAGGTGGCAAGTTGGAGTAGCATATGGGTTGAGGTACTCATGCACCTTGTTGCTACTATCATTTAGCGAGGCAGCATTAACTGCAATGCACTACACTATTTGTTGTGTTAACAGTTAACGTGCAGTTTGGTGCTGCGCATTGTAAGGTGCAGGTCCTACAACGCAGTTACTCACCTTTAACAGGTGTTCTCCATGGACAGCAGGAATCAGTCCTCACATATGGGTGACATTGGCACCAACGGAGCCCTAGTGGGAGCATCTCCCCAGCTTTCAAAGAAAGTCTTTGGGAGATGCCACAACGCATGCATGGTCCCCTTCCTGCCCAACGGTGCCATCTTGCTCAGTCAAATGACATAGCTGAAGATAGCAAAATAAAGAATGGTAAAGGAGCAACTCCAGGAGGAGGGAGGGTTGTGAGGACTGATTCCTGCTGTCCCCGGAGAGCACCTGTTACAGGTGAGTAACTACGCTTTCTCTGGGAACAAGCAGAAAGTCAGTCCTCACATATGGGACTCCCCAGCTACAGGCTACCGGGAGACCCATAGCAAAAAGTGGGCCCCCTCAAGGGGAGCCGCAAGCAGCAGCAATTCAGTCTGGAGCACAGACTACAGTAGGACCCCCTGTGTCCGATGAGACTAGCACTCTGGTAGCCTGAACACAGAAGGGTCAGATGGTAGGAGTTACCTACACTCCATAAAGATTACGGAGCACAGCCTAGCCAAAGGCATTATCCCAATGCGATTCTCTTTCCAGGCAGTAATGGGCTGCGAAGGTATGGACTGAAGACCAGGTGGCGGCCCGGCCGATGTCAGCCATCAGAACAGAGTGCAGATTTGCCATCATGGCCCAGACACGATGCACTGTGATGCGACCTTCCAGCGGGAGCCTCGCCTGCTCATAGGCGAGGGCAATACAGTCCGTCACCCATGAGGACAGCGTATGCTTAGTCATCGCTTCTCCCAGCCTGCTAGGGTCATAGGATACGAAGAGCTGGGAGGCCTTGCGGTCTTTCTGAGTGCGTTAGACATAGAAAGACAAGGCCCTCCTATAGTCCAGGGTGTGGAGGACCATTTCCGCTCAACTGGCATGAGGTCTCGGAAAGAAGGTAGGAAGTACCACCTCCTGATTGAGATGGAATGAGGATACTACCTTTGGAAGAAATTTGGGGTATGTGCGGAGCACCACCCTGTTCTTATAGAACCTGGTATAGGGGGCTTTGGCTACCAAGGCTTGGAGTTCACTAACCTTGCAAGCAGACGTGACGCAACCAGGAAAACCACCTTCCACGAAAGGTAGCAAAGGTGGCAAGTAGCCAAGGGCTCAAATGGTGGACGGGTGAGCTGCCCCAATACCACATTGAGGTCCCATTTGGTCCTAGAGGCAAACCGAGGGCTTAGACAAGAGCTGCCCCATAGGAAACGGCCTACTAGAGGTTGAGCTGAAAGGAGCCTACCATCCACCGGGTGGTGGTAAGTCGCTAGGGCACTGAGGTGCACTCTAACGGAATTAGACCCGAGTCGGAGTGAGAGAGGTGGAGAAGGTACTGCAACGCCATAGCCACCGGGCAGGAGTAAGGGTCAGCCCTTCATTCAGCATACCAAGCTGAGAACCTACGCCATTTAAAGGTGTATGCCCTCCTCGTAGAGGCCTTATGGGAGGCCAGCAGAACATTCTCCACTTCAATGGGAAGGTGGAGATGGGCCAGGGCTATCCTCTCAGCAGCCACGCCGTAAGCAAAAGAGAACCCAGGTTGGGATGTAGGAGAGAGCCCCCCCCCCCACTCCTGCGATAGAAGCCCTGGGGCGGTCCCTAGGGGGATGGGGCTGCCACCACCAACTGCAGGAGCAGTGGGAACCACAGCTGCCAGGGCCATCAGGGGGCTATTAAGATGAGCGAGGCCTTGTCGCAGAGGGTATTGAATAAGGTCTTGGCAATCAGCGGCATCGGAGGGAAGGCGTACATGAGGACCCCCGACCATAGGACTAAAAACGCATCCACCGCCACCCTGGAGGGTAACAGGGTAACTGGAAGTTGTGCAGACTGGCAAATAGGTCTGTCACAGGATCCCCCCCGAGGCAGAAAAGCCGGCTGGCTACCTTGGGGTCCAGTTGCCACGCATGCGGCCGGAGAACCCTGCTCAGCCTGTCAGCCAGGAGGTTGTCCTGCCTCGGCAGGTACATCGCTTTGAGGGAGATACCCTGCTGGGTCGCGTAAGAGCAGAGGGCCAGCGCCTCTTGACAGAGAGCACGGGACCTGGTGCTCCTCTGCTTGTTCACATAGAAAATGGCCACCTGATTGTCCATCTGGACCAGGACTGGCTGGTGGCAGAGGCGATGGCCGAAGACTCTCAGGGTGAGGTGAATGGTTCGGAGCTCCAGGAGATTGAGTTGCTGGTTGCTTTCGTCCGGCGACCAGCAGCCCTGGCTGCAGAGTCCCTCGAAATGGGCTCCCCAGCCGAGTAGGGAGGCATCTGTAGTGAGGACCATGGAATGCCTGGGGCTTTGGAAAGGCATGCCCTTCTCTAGGTGGTGAGACGACTGCCACCAGACCAGGGAGTCCGCCAACCGGTGGGTCACCCGAACCTTGTCTCGGAGGTGGCTGGTGGCCTGTGACCACTGGTCCCGGAGGCACCACTGCACCATTCTCATGTAGAAATGGGCATCCAGAGTGACATGGATCGTGGAGACCATGTGCCCAAGGAGGCGCAGAAGATGGCAGGCAGACACTGAGGGACAGTGTTGTTTGTCCTGGGCCAGAGGCAATCTGCCCAGTCGGTGGGTAAGAAAGCCTTTGACTGGCAGATGTCGAGCTTTGCTCCTATGAATTCCAGACACTGTGTCAGAAGAAGGTGGGACTTGGTGTAGTTTATGATGAAGCCCAGGTGCTGCAGGACCTGGATGGTACATGAAGTTGCCTGTTGCACCTTGGACGCCATGTCCCCTTTTACGAGCCACACATCCAGATAAGGAAACATGAAGACTCCCTGAAGCCTGAGACAGGCAGCCATGACTACCAGGCATTTCGTGAACACTCTTGGGGCAGAGGCAAGCCTGAAGGGGAGCACCCTGTACTGAAAGTGCTTGCCCCCTACTAGGAACCACAGATATTGTCTGTGGTGTGGGTAGATTAGGATGCGAGTGTACGCATCCTTGAGATCTAAGGAGCTTAGCTAGTCTCCCTGCTGGAGGTAGGGCAGCAATGTTCCAAGGAAGAGCATCTTGAATTTCTCCCTCAGCAGGAATGCATTGAGGTTGTGCAGGTCGAGGATGGGCCTTAGGCCCCCCTGTCCTCTCTGGGACGAGGAAGTATCTAGAGTAGAACCCCTCGCCCTGGAGGTGGTGGGACACCAGTTCCACTGCATTGTCCTCAAGAAGACCCGCTAGTTCCTTCAGAAGAAAGTCCTGGTGAAGGGGAGACCTGGAGGACTCTCCCGGAAAGTAAGGGGGAGGTGGTTGGGCCAAACGGAGGAGGTAATCCTCCCTGACCACCCTCAGTGCCCAAGCATCGGTGGTGATTGTTACCCACCTCGGGGCATAGAGGGTCAGTCATCCCCCTGTAGGCTGGTGACCTGTTTGGAGTAGAGTGGCTATGCTGGAGTAGTAAAAATCTCCCCCCTGGCTGGGCCAGAGATGGTGCCTGGGGCTTCAGAGCCTTCTGCTTATGCGAGCCATGCCCTTGTCCCTTGGCCTGCTGCCCTTGTTGGGGAGCCGGAGAGGCCTGAAAATGTGGGTAGTTGCGGTAAGCTTTTTACCCAAGGCCTTCCTTCGGGGAGGGGCAGCGGTCTTCTTAGAGAGCCTGGTCCTCGTCATGAACTCTGTCTCCAACTCGGCGGCCTTGTTGGTCATGGGTTTGCCAAAGAGGTTTTCACTCTGGCAGGGGACATTGACCAACTTGTCCTGGACCCATTGCTTGAGGTCAGATGACTGGAGCCAAGCCTGGTGGCACACACCGATGCCTGCTGCAGCTACACGGGCCACCGACTTGAACCCGTCATAGGCCGCTTGAGAAATAAATTTGGAGCATTCACGGATGGCCTTGGAGAGGCCCCTGAAGCACTGCAAGGGTTCCTCGGAGAGACCAGCTGAGAAACCAGCGAGTTCCTTCGCCAGGTCCCTCAGGTACATGCCCATGTACAGCTGGTAGGCCTGGACTCGGCAAATGAGCATTGAGCCCTGGTAGCACTTCCTGCTGAGGGCATCCAAGGTGTGAGCCTCCCTACTGGGGGGCACCGAGGAGTGTGTCTTCTGACTCTTCAGCCGACGCCACCACCATGGAGCTGTGTGGCAGTTGCGACTTCTGGAAGCCAGGGCTCTGGCAGACTTGATACATAGAGTCAAGCCGCTTGCTCACTACCGGTACCGATGCCGGCGTTTCTCACATGCGGAACATGAGCCGTTCCAGGATGGGAGGAATGAGCACCATAAGCGATTCCTGAGGGGGAGCCTCATACTGGAGGATCTTGAGCTCATCAGCCCGAGGGTCCTCCTCTGACTCAGTCGGGAATGCTAGGGCCTTAGACATGTCTTTGACAAAGAATCCCATGTCCTCCGGCGGGGACCTTCTCCGAGGTTCTGAGACTAGGGAGTCCGAGGGGACATCGTGGTGTCGACGGGTGTCCTCCATCTCCCACTCGGAGTAGTCCGAGGAAGGCTCGAGGGTAGGCCGCTCTGTGGGCCTCGAAGGCCCCCCGGTCCACCCCTGGAGGGGACATCTGTGACAACCACGGCCCCGACGAGCGAGACATCGAGCGTGACCTCAGCCGAGGATCGACTCGAGGCCGCAGGACCTCAAGGATTGGCTCGGCCTCCGGGGACATCTTTGACATCGAACACCCGGATGTTGGGGCGGAGGAATCAGACGTGCCGGACCACAGCGCCCGCTGCTGATCCAAGGCGGCAGACAAACTGCGCTCCAAGGACGCCATCTTGGACTCGAGTCCAGAAGTCTCCGCAGCCTTCTGCGCGGGCACCGATGAACTCGGGCCCAACGCCGGCTCCCATGAGGGGGAATCCTCAATGAGGATAGCCTCAGAGGATAGACTTCCACCAGCCGCTCCCTCTCCGAAGTCTCGGGCAGGCACCTGGGGCTGCTGGAGCAGGTCCAGGAGGAACCCTGTCCGTCGGAGCTATCCAAGGACACCGCCTTCAAGGGTTTCTTCTTCCTTCTGTGTTCCCTCGAGGGAGACCACTTCTCTGAGGACCCATAATGGTGCTCGGGCTCAGAGAACTCCTTCCGAGATATCGGGGCTTCAGATGAGGCCTTGGCCTTTGGAGGCATCGGGGAATCAGGAAAAAATCTAACATGCTGTTGCTGGCAGCTCTTTAGGGCCCTAGTAGACATCTATTTGCATAAGCTGCAGGCCACCGGGTCATGGTCCGGCCCGAGGCGAATGGAGACAGCAATCATGTGTGTCGGTTAAGGACATGAGCTTAGCACACCGATCACACTTTTTGAAACCACTGGTAGCCATCGGGGGGAAAAAAACCCTGCAAGGTTGAAGACCCTTCGAGCTGCCAGTGGGAAAAAAGGGGTGAAAAGCGCCAAAAAAGAACAAAAATACCAAAGGGAACTGAACTTGACGCCAAAGCACCAAGATCGGTAGGCGGGAAGAGTACCGCTGCGATACCGGAGATGAATTAAGAACTCGAGAAGAAAAATCAACTTTTTCTGGGGGGAAAATGGATGACGTCTGAAGGGCTCTGCGGAAAAAAGGAGACTGAGCAAGATGGCACCCTTAGGCAGGAAGGGGACCACGCATGCCTGGTGGCATCTCCCAAAGGCTTTCTTTGAAAGCTGGGGAGATGCTCCTGAGAGGGCTCCGTCAGTCCTCACATATAGGTGATGTCGGCACCGACTTCCTGCTTGTTCCCGGAGAACCACTCTTCACCCTTCATAAATAAATTACAACATATGTGCATGATTTGCACTGCTATTTTTGGGGCAGTTTGACTATGGTCAAATTGAAAATGCTGATGTATGCATGCTGTTTACTCCCCAGACCTAAACTCTTCCCCTCCCGCCACCAGCAATATATCTTTTTAACCCAGCTAAAAGGAATGAGATGTTAAAGCCCATGCATACTTTTCGCCATTGCTGAGGCAGGGAGAGGGACAATTTTCTAACAAAATAACTACTTGTGTAAATACCTACTTCCATGGGTAAGTTGATATGAAATTTAAGCCCTGTGGTCTTGCCCTTGTCTATGTACATTCAGTAAGAAACATCCAGAGTCGTAATAGTCATATCGTAGGTTGTGAGATATTTATTGGCCCAATGTAAGACTTATCTAAAGATAGTGCAGCGCATGAATTCAATGCCGACTCCCAACTACACAGTTTAGTCACTAGGTGTCACCATTCATAGCAATCAATAAGAAAGTTGTATGGGTCAGTCCTTAAATTGAAAACAAAGAAACAAACACACATCAGAATTTCTAAGAACCAGCCCAGCAGAGCAGCAGAACATCTCTCAGACTTGGTTCTAGCCCTTCTACGTGCACGTGTGTGTGTTGGCTCTGTCTATGACTGGGAGAGCTATGTTACAATGAATCAATGTCTGTAAAGTGAAGTAGTTGGAATTTTCTCTCCCGTAAGGCCATTTTTGGGGTGCTTTATTTCTCTGTAATCTCCTGTCCAAACTGGGTTATTTTCAAATTCAATGTGTCTTTTCTCCCACACTTAATTTGGTCCCAATCTGTTAAATTTTCAGAGTTATTTTGCATCTAAAGAGATAGAAGGGTAGACATTCTCAACCCCTTAAAATTGCTTTCCAACATTTTGTTCGGTCGGAAATAATAAAAAAGTATCTAGTCTGCTAAGAATGACACATTTCTGCAAAACCTTTCTTGGGTGCACATCAAACAATCGTTAACAAGTCTTTAACAAGATCATCCTTGCCTTCTTTCAGGGTCAGCTGATAACAGACATACAGTACAACCCAAACTTTTAAAATATTTCATGTTTAGTTTCTTTTTAGGACTTTTTAACATTACATCATTGTTAATTGTCTCTCCTTAATCCCCACTAACACACAGCCAATACCCCTCATTTGCATAACAAAATAATACAAAATAATTACATGACATGTTCAGACACAATGCACTAGAAGTCATCCGCAACCCCAAATTATGCAGTTTTCGCAGACGCTCCTGGTACTGACTTCTTTACCCTCTAGTTTTCATGCAAACCCCCCCCCCCCCCTTAAATAGTAACTGTGTTTTCTGTATATGGGTATAAAAATAAGCTGAGAAATGCATTATCTGGAGGACATGAATTGATAAACTTAAATCTCAAGTTGAAACAATCACAAGAGTCATCAGTTTCTCCAGCAATTCAGATTCCTGCTGTCTGTCCTCTGTCGTCATTATTAATTCCTTTCAAATCAGTTGCTGAGATGCCACCAGACTAGGCAGTCACCACACAGGGTCAAAGTCACAAAAGCCACTGTATGTAACTCTAGGCCAGGGTCACTAGTATGCCCAGACAATGGACCACAGGTCACTGAGATGTGCCTATTAACAGGCCAAAGTCATTTCTAGCCCCATGCTAGAATATATTGCATGTTGTCTGCCTGTTTTAAGGAGATCTTCAGGCTGACACTTCACAGCCTCTGTAAGAACCGCTGAGTATCTGAAAAGATCCTGTAAATAGTTTTCAGACCTCCCTTTTATTCTTATACAGCGAGGCTTGGATGCCGAACTCCTAGATATTTCCCACCATAATCACACAGAGATTTCTCAAGATAGCAGGCCTGTGGAATAATGTTAGCAGTTTTCCAAAACCGAAAGCATGAGAACAGAGATAGGAATGAGACAGCAGAAGAAAAAGTTAAGCAGTAGAAGAATAGAATCAAAGTGAGACAGAGAGAGAGGAATGCATGACTAAGAGAAGGATAGAGAAGAGTAAGAAACTTTTAGTCACAAATTCTATTTGATCTGGAGAGCAAACGGAGATTTCTTTCTGTAATCCATAAAATCATTTGTTCAGTGAACAAATAAACTGGTTTAACCTCCTGGTTTGGTTAAAGCACAGAAGAAAAAAAGCAAATCACAGTAGAACAATATTCCATCAACCATACATCCACTTAGCGTTCCAAGAATTTGGATGCTAATGTAGCAAAATGTAGAACGAAGAGAAACGTTTGACAAAGTTCCAATGGATTGTGATGGGAGGTGGCTACTTTGTAGGTCACATGAAGGCATCCACTCTTTCCCATTGTGGGATCTCATTCAGAAATCCTTCACAGAAGTTTAGACTTTGATCAAAATTGCATAGGTTGTCGGTAGTGTCTTCTTTCATCTCCTCCCACGGGTGTCTCAGAGGGTCATTGAAAAAGGGAAAATCCTCAAATTGAGGCCGCTGAAGGTTATTTTCCATATAGTGATGGTCCAGTGTGTTCAGGCACCACTTATTGGGTGCAGTAATGTGTCTTCCCTGCACAGTAAGGTCAATATCTGTGCCCAGTGAATTCAGAGCCACATTGACATCAAAATCCTCAAAATTGCTACCATTGCTGTTGAAGACATCATCAAAGACTAAGGCCCAGTCAAAATCTCCTTTCAGAGATTCTGCATCTCTGTCTTCCAGTGCTAAGAGAGGCAACTTGGAACTTCTAGCAACTTTCATGTTGAATTTTGGCATTGGTTGTTTGCGTTTAGTAACCATTTGTTGGGCATTTGGTAGACTGAAGCTCTGGTCCTGGTGATAGTGATGGCTGTGATGGTAGTGATCATGGTGAGAGTTTGTAGCATTGTCTGTGTTGATGGAGGTATTGTAAGAAACTTCTGGAATAGGTGCCATTTTGTTTTGTCTCGTAGGGTTGAAGTGAGTTGCCGGCATTCTTCTTCTCTTGAAAACACCATTGACAAACATGTCCGCATACTGAGGATCTATCTGCCAGAAGCCTCCTTTGCCTGGCTCATCCTTCTGCCGTGGCACTTTCATGAAACATTTATTCAAAGACAAATTGTGCCGGATGGAATTCTACAAGGAGGCAAACAGAAAAGGAAATAGTTGTAGATTTTTTTAAAATCTATATTTCATTGTACAGTACATTCAAATGTTTCTTCATGCTATTAAGTAAATCTAATCATCGGAGCCCTCTGTAGGCATTATACTAACACAGACAGGAGAGTAATTTTATAAGCCATTTCTGTGCATAAAGCTGGTATTACATGCCAAAAAGACACAGCCATTTACATGCATTCAAGTACATGCTCCAACAAGACCCTGCATACCGCTTGTAGGCATTCCCAAAGACATAGCTTAGGGGAGCAGAGGCAGTATTGTGATGTGCATGTATATTTTATAAAACACGCAGGTACGTGCGTAGAGAGTGTGCAGCATTTGTATGCATAGCTATCTGTGTTACCTTGATGAACTAGGATGTCTATGTTGAAAGTCCAAGAAGTCACCTATCTTAAAATTACCCCCTGTAAAGCATGAATAGAGCACAGACGACTGAAGAGCAGATCTTCATCAGAACCCCATGAAGAAGTTGAAATAGTACATGGAACATATGACGATAATGTGGATAACTAAACAGCAAATTCTTATCAGAGCCCCATGCAGGGGTCACACTGAAAGATGTAAGAGGGAGGCCTTCATGAAATACAAGAGATCACAGAGAGAGGAAGATAGGAATCTATATTTGGAAAAACTTGGAGAAGCTAGCAAAGTAGTCAGGAAAGCAAAGATTCAAAAACAGGAGGAAATAGCCAATGCAGTAAAAAGGGGGGATAAGACATTTTTCAGATACGTTAGTGAGAAGAGGAAGGGCAAAAGTGGTATTGTCAAACTCAAGGGTGAAGGGGAGGAATATGTAGAAGTTGATGAGGATAAAGCGGAATTGCTTAACTAATATTTCTGTTCTGTGTTCACGGATGAAGAACCAGGAACAGGACCTCAGAAAACGCCCACAAACAGGAACAGAAGCGAGGGGCATCTTGAACAATTTTCAGAAGACTGTGTTTGTGAGAAACTAGCTAAACTTACAGTAAACAAAGCGATGCGACCGACCCTAGAATACTGAGGGAACTTGGGGACATTCTAGCAGCTCCACTGACTGACCTTTTCAATGCCTCGTTGGAGTCGGGAGTGGTGCCAAAGGACTGGAGAGAGGCTCATGTGGTGCCTTTACACAAAAGCAGAAGTAAGGCTGTGGTTGAAAACTACATGCCAGTTAGTTTAACTTCGGTGGTGAGTAAATTATTGGAAACGCTGCTGAAAGAGAAAATAGTGAGGTTTCTGGAGTCCAGCAGATAACAGGATCAGAGGCAGCATGGATTCACCAGAGGCAGGTCTTGTCAGACAAATCTGATTGATTTCTTTGACTGGGTGACCAGGGAGTTGGACCGAGGGAGAGCCCTAGATGTGGTGTATTTAGATTTCAGTAAAGCCTTTGACAGTGTTCCTAACAGGTGACTTATAAACACCCTAGGGATGGACCCCAAAGTTATTGCTTGGGTTGGAAATTGGTTGAGTGGGAAGCAACAAAGGGTACAGGTAAATGGAGCTCATTCTGAGGAGAAGGATGTTACCAGTGTTCTGCCTCAGGGATCGGTCCTTTATCCTTATTCTTTTTAACATCTTTGTTAGTGATATAGCGGAAGGGCTGTCGGGTAAGGTTTGTCTCTTTGCGGATAATACCAAAATCTGCAATACAGTAGACATCCAGCTAAGCTTGAAGAATGGTCTAGAATTTGGCAGCTGAGATTAAATGTTAAAAATGCAAGGTCATGCATTTGGGCTGCAGCAATCCAAGGGAGCGATATAGTATAAGGGGGTGAAGTACGGTTGTCCACTAAAGAGCGGGACCTAGGCGCGATTGTGTCTGATGATCTTAAAGTAGCTAAACAGGTAGAAAAGGCGACAGCAAAAGCTAGGAGGATGCTTGGGTGCATAAGGAGAGGAATGACCAGCAGAAGAAACGTGGTGATAGTGCTTCTGTATAAGTCTTTGGTGCAACCTCATTTGGAGTATCGTGTGCAATTCTGGAGACCACACCTTCAAAAGGATATAAACAGTCTGGAGTCAGTACAGAGGATGGCTACTAAAATGGTAGTGGTCTTTATTATAAAGCATATGAAGACAGACTTAAGGATCTTAATATGTATACTTTAGAGCAGGGGTCTCAAACACGCGGCCCACGGGCCGCATGCAGCCTGCGGGAGAAGGTTGTGCGGCCCGCGACGGCTTCTGCTGCTGCCGTTGCCGCCGTGGCAACGGCAGAATCGACGGTCAATTTAAAAAAAATAAAAAACTGGCTTCTGCTGCTCTGTCCTGCGGCCCGTTCCCCTCTGCGCGAGAGCCCTGAATGTGCTTCCTCTGCGGCGTGCTTTTCAAGCCGCGAAGGGAGTATTTCCCTCTCGCGAGGCTTGAAAAGTGAATAGGCTTAAGCCGCGCGAGAGGGAAATACTCTCTTCGCGGCTTAAAAAGCATGCCGCAGAGGAAGCACACTCAGGGCTCTCGCGCAGAGGGAAAGGGGCCGCGGGACAGCTGATTTTCTGCTGCAGCAGAAGCCAGCAGCAGAAGCCAGGTTGTTTTTTTATTTACCTGGGGGGGGGGGGTTATGACTGGAAATGGGCTATTGGCGGGGGGGGGGGGGTTATGAATGGAAATGGGCTATTGGCGGGGGGGGTTATGAAATTAATTGGGATATTGGAAGGGGGGTTGTAGGACAGGAAATGGGCTCTTGGCAGGGGGGGGTTATGACTGGAAATGGGCTATGGTGGGGGCTAGGACTGGAAATGGGCAGGTGGGGGTTAGGAAGGACTGGAGGTGGGCTGATGGGGGGAGTTAGGACTGGTAATGAGCTATGGAGGGGCTGACTGAAATGGGGTAATGGGGGTTAGGGCTGGAAGTGGGCTATTGGCAGGGGGGGTTATGACTGGTAATGGGCTATGGGGGGTCTAGGACTGGTAATGTGCTGGGGGGGTTGCTAGGACTGGAAATGGGCTGAGTGGAAGGGGGCTTGAACTGCAAATGGCTGATGGGGAGGGGGGCTTGGAATGGAAATGGGCTGTGAGGGGAGGGAGCTAGGATTGGAAATGGGCTGATGGGGGCTAGGATTGGAAATGGGCTGATGGTGAGGCTAGGATAGGACTGGAAATGGACTGATGCAGGGACTAGAAGGGAGCGGATGCTGGGTGGGGCTGGAACTAGAAGGGAGCTGATGTTGGGGGAGGATTAGAATGGGATGGAGCTGGGAAAGTGAAATGGAGAGGGGAAAAATATTTTGTCTGGGAGAGAAGACAAATCTACAATTGGCCAGGTATTGTGAGTAAGTGGGGATTGAGGATGGAGGGGTAAAATTTGAGTGGATGAAATAGGAATGAGGAAAGAGAAAAAGGAGAAAGATTAGTATGTTAAAGCAGATGTAGAGAGAGAATGGAAAAAAAACTAGGAGAGAAGAAAGGGCAAATGGAAGCAGACGATGGAGAGTTAGCAGAAGACATGAAGAAACCAGAAGAAAGTGGCTGGAACAATTGCAACTGAAAAAAATGCACAAAAGGTAGAAAAATATCTCTTTATTTTGAATTTATTAACTGGAATATGTCAGCTCTGGGAAATGTGCATCATTAATGTTTGCGCTTTGTTTAGTACAAGAGGAAATTAATTTATAGTTTTATTTCTACAGTGTTGTTGTACATTCCAAGTTTGGCTTTTGGGGTTCCCAGTTTAATTATTGTCTTCTTGTTTCTAAATCTTTTAGTCTTTCTTTATCCATACTCATTAAAGAGGCATGTTTACTAAAAGTTAGTGTATGGTAACATTATGCAAATATTTATGCAAATGAGGTCCCTTATGCAAATGAGGCCCCGCGTCTTATGCGGCCCCCGGGTTACTTTACAAGTCCTCATTTGGCCCTCAAAGCAATTTGAGTTTGAGACCCCTGCTTTAGAGTAAAGGCCGGGATAGAGGTGATATGATTGAGATGTTTAAATACCTCCATGGCATAAATGCACAGGGGGAGAGCCTCTTTCGATTGAAAGCAATCTCTGCTGTGAGGGGATGAGGGTGAAAGGGGATAGATTCAGGAGTGATATGCGGAAATATTTCTTTACGGAAAGCGTGGTGGATCTGTGGAATAGTCTCCCAGTGGAGGTGGTAGAGATGACAGTATCTGAATTCAAAGAAGCAAGGGACAAACACAGAGGATCTCTAAAGGAAAAAAAAGGGGACTGTTGTAGTGGTTGATATGGAAGGACAGACTAGATAGGCCATGTGGTCTAGTTTGTTTGCATGTACATATTATAATTCTGAATTTATAGAATTAAATAACTTTTATACCAATAAGTAACATGGTAGAAAAATACATTAAAGACCTGGCTCTTTCAGAAGTTACTGACAAGACATTGAGGGGGGGGGGGATTTCAAAGCAATTAGCGCGGTTAGCAGACCTGCTAAGCACCACACTAATCACAGTGAGCAGCATAGTCAGTGGCACACAGCGGGTTTGTGTCACTGAATATCTCCTCCAAACATTGCTCAACACCTTGATGCTAACCCCCTCGCATCGAAGCATTCGCAAGCGGTGCTCAAGATAAGCAGTCAGTGGTATTATTCAGCAGCTGGCTGGTCCTTAAAGTAGCCAAAATTAGGAACTTTAAAGGCTGGCTTAACTTTAGCAGGTTTAGCTAACGGGGCAGTGGCTGGATATGTCCTCAACATTGAATATCCGGTCTTAAATTAAAGCAGCGACAGCCAGCCACTTTAAGTTGCGGCTGAATATCGGCCCCTAGGTATATTGCTAAAGATTGAGCAAGGTAGGCTGGAGGCATGAGTGATGGATTGATCCTCTTGTGAGCTGTATCAGTATATTGTATTATTCTAAATCTAATGTGCTGCTGTGCAATTGAGACCCTGAGGAATCCTTGTGTAGGGGAATGAACCATCAGCCAGGTTGGATGATGAAAAGTTTTCTTTGGGCGAGCTACTGTGTGTCAGCATGAGGCTTTGAAGGATCAATTACTGCTTTCTCTACATGATATATTTCCAATAAGATAAGTGGCAACTAATATTTTTGGGAAATTGTTATGAATTTTTGGAACTTTTTTATATTTTGTTGATTTTAATATGCATAAAAAAGTTTTGATATGATGTATGAATTTGGATTAGAGGAATGATAAAATGTTAATTGATGACAAAAGATTTTTTTTCCAGTCATAATGACAACATTTGAGCTCCTATACATACTGTATACATACAATATATTTTGTATACTATGGTTTAGAATAAAGTGGATTTTCTTATTCTTTATTTTGAAATTTGAACTCATTTTTTTTGTATTTAGTCTTTTCTAAGGTAAATCTGTGGCAGGATTATTTGACATTTCACCTGTGATTGTTTATTTTCTAAATTTATTTTATTTATTTTACAGTAATGTATATTTGGAGTTGGTTTTTATTCTGTTTCATACTGTATATTGTATTATTATTTTGATGTTTACATGGATTATCTATCCTGTAAATTTGTTATTTTATTTTGTAACCTGTCTAGATCCCATTTAGTTATGGTACGGGATATAAATACTAAAACTGAATTAAATTATAATCAGAAACATTAATTGCCCTATGTACAAATTAATTCCAAAATTGGAAATTAAGGACATCCACACAAAAATAAACAAGAATAGTATAAAAATCAAGAAAAATGGAGAAAAACATGCCTCGTGATGTAAATCCTACCCACGGAACAAATAACTATTAAAGGTATCTTTTTTTGGCTAGTATAGCTGGAAATGATTCTAACACAGAAATTCCAATCAGTCCCTCACTATCCATAAATTAAGTTAACTGTGAATGTTCAAAGAAAATCTATTTAACTGACTAGAACTTGACAATTTGTGAAAGAAGAGAGCCCTCAGTTGTAGAACCCCCAGGCCTAGGAAGAATAAACTACCTTCTCTTATGAACCTCTTAGTAATACTGGGAAAAATTCTCACTCTACAGTTCAAGAATAAAATTACAGAGGAAATAGCTTTGAAGTCAGATTTTTCTAGCAAAGCTGAAACATCCTAACTATCCATACTTTGAGACTCACCTGTCTGGTCATCGAGGTTTTATTTCTTTGAGATAGGCAAGAAATATATCCTGGAGGCCAGTGGACCAACATCTGAGGAAATCTGTAATATTTTTCCTTAGGTTAAATAAGTGCTAACCCGAGGAAACTAGCGAGAGAGAGAGAGAGTACAATGTCTAGTCAATCTTATTTCAGAAGGCAATGTTGTCTTTAATTATGAAAGCATCTACAGAATGAACTTTAACCAAAGTAGTTTCAAACTTATCCAATCATTAATCTTTGCTATCTCAGCCTCAGTTTTGTGAGCTTTAAATAGCAAGATCAGGAGACTGTGGTTAATCTGATTGATCTGCAGAAATACAGTTCTGGCCAGACCGGAGATAGCCTCCCAAATTCCTTCCACAGGTAACCGTTTAGGTTGAGGTAAAGTAATTGTAGAGATCTGTAGTTCTCAGTGGGTCTCCTCCTTCGTTATTAAGCAGCAGACTACTATCTTCCACAGTCTAGGATAAGTTAGTTGATCACGGCATCTGTTTCTTGTCTAGCTCTTCCAAAACTTGAGCCCCCAAAACAATGTTGCACTCCTTCACTGCCTCATACAGGAAGCCTGATGTTGAGGTTCCCACTTGGTTCTTTACCCCATACTGCTTGAGTACCAATGTTATCAGTAAGTACATGGTTAATAGGAGGACGTGGAGGAGACTCCAACCATGACTGAGCTGGAAGCACATACTGCTCCGAGTACAATAATATGTCAGGTCTAAGAGCTGCCATCAGTCCACCTGTCTCCAGTGACAACTCAAACAGAATAGCTCCAGTATAAGACCCCTGGGACCCAGGACGCTCAACAAATTCTTCCTTAGGGCCATCAGAGAAGACTGACTGTTGCTCTGAGGGAAAAACCCTGGTCTTCCTTTTCTGCTTGACCAGAACAAAAGTAATTTAGAGGAAAGAATTAACTTGAAACATGTCAAGCTTCTAATACTATGCTGAATTCCCCCTAACCATGTATCTTCTGAATGTAGTTTTAACTATGCCTGGACAACTTAACAGCCTAAAAAGAGTCAAGTGTTAGAAATGCCTAATAGGAGTTGATGGGGAGCATGGCATCCTGTTTGTATCTTTACTTCTGGGCTTAGTGTCTTTCTTCTTATTATTATTATTATTATTCTACCCCGACTTTTATTTTCCATGGAGAAATGACTCCTCCTCCAGATTCGCCTCTACCTTACCCATGACTTCTATGGGATGACAAAAACTCTTTACTTTATTTCAGTTCCTATTTTGTTGTTGTTGTTAAGTGTCATTGAGTCTGGTGTCAATTCATGGCAAGCCTCTGGATAGTTGTCCTAAACTGTAATTCAGCTTCTCCAGGCCATGGTATTTTCAATAACATCACATGGATGCGAACGTTGGACAGTGAAAAAGATAGACAGGAAGAAAATTGATTTCTTTGAATTATGGTGCTGGCGATGAATACTGTGTATAGCATGTACTGCCCAAAGAACAAACCAGTCAGTACTAGAGGAGATCAAACCTAAGCTTTCTTTAGAAGCTCAGATGACAAGACTTCAACTTTCATACTTTGGACACATCATGCGAAGAGAGAGATCATTGGAGAAAGACATCATGCTTGACAAGGTAGGTGGTCACTGTAAAAGAGGAAGGCCAGCAATGAGATGGATTGATACAATAACAGCAGCTATGGATACCACTCTATCAACAAGGAGCCGCTTGGCTACCAAAGTTTAGGTCAGCTATCCAGAGGGTCAACGGCACTTAAGAACATCATGCTGAGTTTGATGGTGAAATGTCCTAATCCTGCTCTGCACCTTCTGTTGGAGGAGGGATTTCATTGGACGCAAAATTGATGTTCAAAAAGACAAAGAGAGAACCATAGCATGGTTCTAACACCAAAATAAAATTAGTTATAATTTATTTTGTTGTTAGAAACTGCATTGTGGTTCTCTTTTTCTTCTTGTCCCTTGGCGTGTGAGCATCCCTTTGTTTGCAGAATATATATTTACAGGTGTCAGTTTTTTAATCTTAGTGTGCCAGGCTAATTAACAAAACAGCTACAATTGTTACTGAATTTTAATTAAATAGCCTGGGAATATGTTGTTTTCCCTTTTTTTAGGCAAAGCCACTGAATGAGAGCCTCTGCTTCCTCTTTGAGTATTCCACGTCATCCCTCACCTGTTTGATATACTAGCTTCCTATCCATCTAATTTTTTTTTTTAAGATAACCATAATGAATATGCAAATGTGTCACCCCACCATTTGCCTTCCCCAAATGAAGTCGTCAAAATTTGCCCATGTGAACCATTGGGATGCTTCCAGGTCCTTGTGCCTCAGATTGGCTACTGTTGAAGCTAAGATGCGGAACCCAGCATGGCACATCTTCAGGGACCTTTGTTTTCAGTTTTTATGGTAGTTTCTTTTTCCCAGGAATTGATCAGTGTTTATTTCAAGAACAAAAAAACTGGGAGAAAATCAGTAGGGATGCACTTTCGTTATGAAACAAAAGCAGCAATAGGACACTCTATTGCGCAATAACATGCACTATTCACACCTGCACAAACAGTGCGTGCTATTATGCAATAGGGTGCACTATTAAAAAAAATAATAATACAAAGACAAAAAAAATACAAAAACCTTCAATAAAAGAAAACAATTTTTTTTCTCTGCAAACCCATAAAAAAAAAAGTCTCCCTCGTCATCTCAAGATTAGACTGCTGCAACTGTAACCTCCCAAACTAGAAAGCATTTGCAGTTAGTACAGTCCTCTGCTTCTAACCTTCTCTTTGGTGGCCACCATTTTGATCAAATCACTCCTCTATTAATCTCTCTTCACTGGCTCCCTATGCCTGCCCTTCTCTACAAAATATTGATTTTAGTTTACCATACCTTTTCTACTTCCTGCTCACTGTACATTGGTTCCCCCATATCCTCCTCTACCCCTCCCCATGCGTCTCCCAAACCTCTCTTCTCTCTCTCTCCTCCCCCACCCTTTATTGGTCGAGAACTATCCCTCCCATTATCACTCTTTTGGTATTGGAACTCCCTTCCCCTCTGGCAGGACTCTTCTTTTTCCTCCATCAAGAATCAACTAAAAACTTGGCTCTTTAACATCAGTTTTCCCTCCATAGTCGAGCCTTCCCCCTCCTCACCCGGTTTCTCACACTTTCTCCAGGAGCGTTCGGTGTCTACATCCTCCCCTTCGGTCTGTGATCCCTGCCTGGGCTCTGTGTCTGGTGCTCAGGGCCCTGAAAGCAGTGCATTTAGCCTGGGGGAACATATCACACTCTTTTAATACTGACGTCAGCATAGGTGCACCTAACACCACTTCAATAGGTGGAGTTAAGTTCACCTGTGGCAAATTGCACTGTGCACTAGCGTCTCATCTGTGTGTTAACTGTTGGGAACATGCAAGGTGTCCCCCCCCCCCCCCCCAGTTACTAAAGTGGCTTTGCACTTAATGCACAAACCTAATGCACTTTAGTAAAAGGGTCCCTAAGTTTCTATTCCCATTTCATCATGTCTCTACCCTTTGCCTAATCATGATCACACTTTTGGCAAGATTTGGGTTTTTTCTTTAACAGAAAGATATACAGAAATGAAAAAAATATCAAAACATTCATTTCAAGGTTTGGAGCCGCTTAAGAATCCAACAGTAAAATTATTCACTTCAGGCAACTCCCGCAGAATCACAAGGATACCCCAGAGATGTAAAGCAAAGGGCACCTCAAAGCACCCATTTTATCTGCCCTGTGTCCAAGGAGGAAAACTCCAGAGAACTTGCATGTGGTCCCCTCGGCTGATAAGACTGGGAGAATTAACAGTATTTTCATTACAGCAGGAGATCCATGAGAAAAGCAGCACTCAGCACCAGGCTGGGCTATTAGATTTATATAGCGTTATCTTCCCGTAGGCACGTAGCAAAGCAGCTGAAAACCAGTAGATAAGCACAAGCTGTCAGAGTCAAATGGAGCCTCCTTTATGGTCCTATGTGGAAATGATATCATCAGCATGCTCCAGCGTCCCCTCTCCTCCATACACAAGGGGAATATAATACTCATAACATCCCGACACATTTCTAACATGATTAACGCTGTAATTCAAACAGGACTGTGGCCATCATACACAGCTCCTCTAATTCACCTAGATCCCGACGGTGGCGGCACCACCCACAAATCTGCCAGTGCACCTGGCACCAGAGAACAGGTGCAGCCCAGGCAGCGGACGTGCCATCATGGTCCTCCTGGCTGCATCCAATAAGCCTCAAACCAGCAGGTCAGTTTTCATACCAGAGATGGGTGACTTTTGGATGTATTTATGGGGCAATTAAAAAAATTATTTCTGCAGGTAAAATATGTTTCACACATGCAAGATTATATCCCCATGCAATTTTAGGAGAACAGACACGAGAGAGCGAGCGCACCACAAGACTGCATAAAAGTAGGTACATCTCTGGCTCAGCGTTCCCAAGGGCATAGTTTGAGTGACGCTGGGGCAGAATTGCAATGTACACACACTTTATAAAATGCATGCGTAGAGCACATGCACATCTTTACATCGTCTTCAAAGCACATGTGGATTTGTGAGGTATTGAGGGCGATTCTGGGTGTCGGAGACAGGAGCTTGTGCCTCCTCCTTGTTGATGTAAAACATCGCTACTCGGTTGTTGGTCTGCACGAGTTCCAGCTTCCCTCTCAGATGGTCCTCGAAGGCCTTCAGGGCCCATCGGACCGCCCAGAGCTCGAGCAAGAGAGTTATTTGCTGTTGGGACTCTTCAGGTGACCACCAGCCCTGAGTGCACGGCGCACCGCAGTGGGCTCCCCACCCCAGCAGGGAAGCATCCGTCGTCAGGAGAAGCGCCTGCTGTGGGGTCTGGAAGGGCAACTCTCGGAGGAGGTTGCGGTGGTTCTGCCACCAGTCCAGGGACCTGCGAAGGTTGTGGGAGAGCCGAATAGTGTCTCTAAGTGACCTGAGGCCAGGCTTCACTGAGCACTGAGGCACCACTGGGCCATCCGCTTTTGCATGCAGGACCACATGGACAGTGGAAGCCATGTGCCCCAGGAGGCACAGCATAGTCCGCACCGTGACCTGAGCATTGTTCTGGACCTGGGCTGCCAGGGCTCGGAGGTGGGCTGTGTGGTCCGCTGGCAGAAAGGCAGTCACCCACTGAGTGTCGAGACGTGTGCTGATAAACTCCAAGGCCTGCACCGGTTCGAGGTGGGACTTGGGGTAGTTGACCATGAACCCTAGGCGTTCAAGGAGGAGGATCGTGCACGATGCTGCCAATCAAGCTTCTCCGGCGGAGCACCCTGTGATGAGCCAGTTGTCGAGGTAAGGGAAGACCAGTACGCCCTGCCATTTGAGAGAGGAGGTGGCGGCTACAGGGAGGCACTTTGTGAAGACCTGCGGAGCAGACGCGAGCTCGAAGGGGAGCACCCTGTATTGGTAGTGTTCCCCTTGCACCCTGAAGCACAGATATTGCCTGTGCTGGGGGTGAATAAGCATGTGGGCATAAGCATCCCTGAGATCCAAGGAGCATAGCCAATTGCCCTGCTGGAGGAAGGGCAGCAGGACACCAAGCGATAGCATTTTGAACTTCTCCCACACCAAGAACTTGTTTAACTTTCTGAGATTGGAGGAGTCCACGTGACGCATGAGCGGGTGAGGACGACTCCTCGTTCGCTCCGGGGCCGTCTTCAGATACTTGCCCGAAATACTTTGTTTTTGCCCCTGACAACAGCCAGCTCGCTGCGGGTCTTTATTCTTCTACTGTGAAATACCCTAACGGTGTGAGACACAGACCCGATGCCTCCTCCGGCGCGCAAGGAGAAGGAAAAGGAGAAGGGGCCTAAGTCAAGCTCAGCGGCCATGTCTGTGCCTCAGCCCTCCTCCCCGAGTAAAGATAGCGTGGAGTCAGCCACTGAAGACTTGGCGAGGGAGGTGGTGCGGCAACTGGACCCAAAATTTGACCAGATCTTGTCAAAATTGGAGGTGATGGGCACATCGCTGATGGAGATGAACCAGCGGATCGAGGAGCTGGAAAGCCGCGTGGCGGCGGTGGAGGAGGATGAGGGCCGGCAGTCCCGGGGGCTGGAGAACACGAGGTCTCAACTCGAGGCCTTGCAGGCTAAAATTGATGACCTCGAGAACCGGACCCGCCGCAACAACATCCGCTTGGTGGGGGTACCGGAGGCTACTACTGACCTGCAACTGGTGCCGCTGATAGAGGAGTGGCTCCCCAAAGCTCTGGGCCTGGATGCGTTGGTGGGGGACCTCAAGGTGGAAAGAGCACACCGCGTTGGCGGGAAGATGGCGACTCGTCCGAGACCCCGAGTAGTGATTGCTCGGATACTGAACTTTGCTCACAAAGAGCGTCTGCTGCAGGCTTTCCGCCAACATCGGCAGCTTACTTTAGACAACAGCCAACTTCTCTTGTTCCAAGACTACTCCTCCCTGGTTACTGCGAAGAGGAGAGAGTTTACCCCAATATGTTCAGAACTATTCCAGAAGAAGGTGAGATTCACACTGGCGTTCCCGGCTGTTCTGCGCGTCTATCATCTGGGGAAGACGCAGGTCTTTGATACGGTGAAGGCGGCGCAGACTTTTATGAGAGAGCTGGAGAAGAATAACCCGTCTCAGGCGGGGGAGCAAAGCCCGACGTCGGACCGTTGACCCTGTGACTCTCTTACCCTTGCTGACCCGCTTCCCGAGGGGCCGACGACCGGAGATCGGGAGTGGGGGGTCCGGATGGGGGCCGCGGTTTGGCCGGCGGGACTCCCAGTTCTGCCCTTCATTTTTGAGACTTGGCACCTGGAACAAACCTCTGGACGCTTTGGTGCGCAGTCTATGGACTTAGGGGCCCGCATTCCTCACTGTGGCAGCCTGGGCCTGGACTACCGACCGGAATCAGCAGTTGCCTGCGGGAATTAACCCTCTTTACTTCTTTTATTTAACTTCTTTGTTTTTCCCTTTTTATTTTTACTTCCCTTACTTTACTGACATTTTTATTTTATTATCCCTTTATTGTACCTTAGTTCCCTTCTAGGGCATAATTCTATCCCTTTGTACTCTCTGTTCTTTTCTTTTGTATATCGTTGCTTCGATAGTTCTGCTTTTCGGGGCCTCCCCAGGGCTAACTCCTGCTCCCCCCCCTCCTCTTTAGTTGTAAATGTTCTGTTTTCTGTTACAAAATCTTTAACTAATGCCCTTAAATTTGATGTTTATTGTTAATGTTTTAGTATTGGCCTTCTGCAAATATTGGGGTGTAGCCTTCCTTTTAGAGCATGCACTTTTGGGCTATGCGAGGGCATGTAGGAGGGCGAGGCCTGTCTAGACGGGGTAGAGAGGAGGATGCTTTTATTTTATTTTATTTTGTCTCTCTTAGTTAATGTGGGTAGGCTCCTTAAATGTTGCCTTCGCTATTGTACGGGAGCCAAATGCTGTGTGGGAAGAACATTTACTTTCATATATGACTGAAGACTGGGGGCGGCCCCGCTGCGTGCGGCAGGGACTCCTAGATCAGCCATGACGGCTGATGGTGGGATGGTATATTTTAATATGGGGGGGGATGGAGGGTATGGGGGACTTGGGGGGGTGGAGGGAGTGGGAGAGGGCGTGGAGGGGGGTATAGGGAGAGGGGGGGAGGGGAGCTTTGGGGTTGGGGTAGAGGGGGTTGGGAAGGGCAGCGGGGGGGGAGGGCTGGGTGAGGTACCGGCACAGGAGACCATTTTTGAGGGGCGGGGGTTCTGGATGGTAACGGTGGGGGTACACTCGCACATTCGCCACAATTTCGGGCCGGGGGTCGAGGCTGGGCGACCCTGGGCTGTTTGGGTGCAGAGTACTTTGCGGTTGCCGGTGAGAGTTGAGCGGCAATGAGAAATCAACTGCGATTCATCTCGTGGAACGTGGGAGGGATCAACTCTCCTGTGAAGAGAACTAAGGTGCTTCAGGCTTTGCGGAAGGCCAGAGCGCAGATTGCATTCTTGCAGGAAACCCACCTCTCCGAGAAGGAGCATGCTAAACTGCAGCGCGGCTGGGTGGGTCAGGTGTTGGCGGCTTCCTCTGGGGGGCGGAAGCGGGGAGTCGCTATTTTGTGTAGTAAAGATCTGAAGGTGGAATTGTTGAGTGAAGATCGTGACCCCTCTGGTCGATACTTATTTGTGCACTTAAAGGTAAATGGCGATGAATTCTTTTTGGGGAATATCTACGCTCCCAACGTCTATGACCATCTCTTTTTCAAAGAGTGAGCAGAAAAGTTACGGCGGCCCCGCAGATCCCTTCGATTGTGGCGGGGGATTTTAATTGTCCCCATGACCCAGCCGTGGATAAAGCAGGGGGACAGCTGCAGGGTGATTGGAGCAGAAAAGGAGTTGGGTATTTGTGTCTTGTCGGTGGGTTGGTGGACACCTGGAGGGCCCTTCATGGGGGGGAGAAAGAGTTCACACATCTGTCTAGGGTACATCATACCTGGTCTCGGCTTGATTACATTCTGGTTGCTGAGCGCGAATTTGCTAGAGTGCTCAGTTCGGAGATCGAACCGATGGTGGTTTCAGACCATGCCATGGTGCGAATGGACTGGAAGGGGCGTGAGCAAGGCGACGCCCGATGGGCCTTCCCTAGGCAGATGTGGCAGAATTCGGCCTTTAAAAAGTATTTGATACAGAAGTGGGACGAATACCTCCAATTCAACGAATCTAGTGTGAGTTCAGCTAACCTTTGCTGGGAGGCTGGGAAGGCCGTTATGAGGGGCCATATCATCGCGTATGTTGCGCAGGAGAAGCGCCGCGTCAATGAGCGAGTGCTGGCGTTGTCCCGGGAGCTGCGGAGACTCCAGACATTAGTGGCCAGGAGTAAGGGATCCGAGAGGGTCCCGCTGTATCTGGAGACGCAACGGCAGCTCAATGCTATTCTGGATGAGCGCGCAGTCTACAACCTGCATTATTATCGACACCGGTTGTTTCGTTTTGGCAATAAAGCTGGTACGCTTCTGGCCCGTCTCGTGCGGGACGGAGGGGGATCTAAGGTAGTGACTGCGATTACCGATAGTGCGGGGGTTCGATGCACGGACCCCCGTGGTATTGTCGAGGTCTTTCGGCAGTTTTACGAGCGGCTCTACACACCAGAGCCGGGGGATGGGGGAGCGGCACAGGCTTTTTTAGATGCGGTGCCTTTGCCGCAGCTCTCCGAGGAGGAGCGAGAAGCATTAAACAGGCCGATTGAGGGGATAGAGATCCAGAACGTGATTCGACAAGGGAAGCTTCATAAAGCCCCGGGACCGGACGGTTTTAGCTCCGAATTTTATAAGTTGTTGGAGTTGCAGGTTTCCCCGACCCTGGCTGCTGTCTATAATGAGGTGTTGGAGGGGAAGGGGTTCCCCCGGGACATGCGCACAGCGGCGATTACGGTGATTCCTAAACCTGGAAAGGCGGTGGAGGACCCGGCCTCATACCGTCCGATCTCTCTAATTAACTACGATATGAAAGTCTTCGCGAGCGTCTTGGCGCGGAGACTCCAGGGGATTCTGCCGCGGCTCATTACCCCGTGTCAAACGGGATTTGTCCAAGGCAGGGAGGCCTTCTCTAATATCAGCAAAGTCCTCTTGGGGGCGGAGTGGAGCGAATATCGGGGAGACCCACTTCTGTTGGTGAGCCTAGATGCGGAGAAGGCCTTTGATAGGGTGGCATGGGACTATATGTTTGAAGCTCTCAAGCGATTCGGATTTGATGGAGCCTTTCTGACCTGGCTGCAAGCGTTATACTCGGCGCCTCTGGCCTTTGTAGTGGTGGGTGGCCTTCATTCGACTCCCTTTGAACTACGACGCGGGACGCGTCAGGGCTGTCCGCTCTCTCCTCTGCTTTTTATACTGCAAATGGAACCTTTGTTGCGTACTTTGGAACTGATGGAGGAGATCCGCGGAATTGTTTGGCCAGGCGGTGGTGTTAAGTTAAGCGCCTTTGCCGATGATGTCCTCTTGTGTCTGACGGATCCGCAGACCTCGTTGGAGGCGGCCTTGTCGGTTATTGAACGGTTTGGTGCTTTCTCGGGTATGCGGATCAATAGGTCCAAATCAATGGGACTTGACATTGGTAGGAGAGTCTGTGGTCGCTGGCAGGGGACCTTCCCGTTGGTTTGGGCGGGGGATTCTATTCGTTACTTGGGGATACAGATCCCTTGTGACCCTAGTAGGCTATATGAGGTTAATGTGCGGCCTCTGTTGAGCAACACGGTGCAGCGACTCCGGAAGTGGCGCGAGCTGCCGCTCTCCCTGAAGGGCCGTGTTGCTCTTTTTAAGATGGTCGAGCTCCCACGCTGGATTTATCTCTTGCGCCATGCTCCGCTTTGGCTCCTGCGGAGGGACCTCAAAGCATTGGAAGGTCATATATCTGCCTTTCTGTGGAGAGGGAGGCGGGCCCGCATTGCCTTTGCGACGTTGTTACGACCGAGTAGCGAAGGGGGTGCTGGCCTTTGTTCCCTCCGAGACTATAACGTGGTCAGCCTGTTGCGCCCGTTGCGTGATTTGGTAGAGGGGACCATGGCGACGCTCCCGTTAGAGCTGGTGGAGGCTGTTTCGGTGCCGTGCCACAGGGTGTACTGGTTGCACCGTTCGAACAAGGAGTTGCCACTCTTTTGGCGGCACTCCCCATACCTTGGTGCTCTTCGCCAGGCTTGGAGGCATCTCTGTAGGCTTCGTGGTAGTGTGTGGCGGTGCTCTGACTGTCTTCCCTTGGTAGGGAATGGGGCCTTTCCTCCTGGGTGCCATGGTGTAGTGGCTAAACGTTGGGCGCAGTGTGGCGTGGACTACCTGGGTCATTTGCGGATGGAGAAGGTGGCACAGCTGGACTCCTATGACTCCTTGCGGAGCCGCTACGGGTTGCCAGTGCATGATTTCTACTTTTACTTACAGGTACGCCATTATGTACGGGCTTTGAGTCGGGGTGAGGGGGCGAGTCTGTGGCAGGGCGACCGGGGCATGTTGAATCTCTTCCGTGCTTTGGTTGGCAAAATTACCGTGCGGAGTTTGAGGGAAGAGCTACTGAGGGGGGATGATATGTCAGGGATTGCTCGTCTCGCTGGCAGTTGGCAGGCGGATGGCATTGAGGAGGTCACAGTGGAGTGTCTCTCTTCAGCCTTTCGGAGTATACCTCGCCTGTCAGAATCGGTGCAAATGCAGGAGGTTCAGTATAAATTTTTATGGCGCGCCTATGTGCATGATGTGTGGGCTAAGCGGATGGGTATTACTGATACGGAAAACTGTTGCCGCTGTAATGGTGAACGGGGCACCTTTGCGCACAAATTCTGGCTGTGCTCTGCGATTCAGCCCTTTTGGGAGGGTGTGGGGATGAGGTTGAGTGGTTGGATTGTACAGGAGGTGGTCCTGTGCCCAGCGTGGTGTCTGTTTGGCGTTCTCGACGCCGCGACTTCTCTTAGTATACACCAACGTCAGCTATGTGAGAGGGGATTTCTGGTGGCCAAGCAGACTATTTTGCGGCACTGGGTAGCGCCTCTGCCGCCGAGTGTGCAGGAATGGGAGGGGAGGATGTGGGTCTTACTAAGTCTAGAACGATGTACAGCGCAGCAGCTGGGCGAGAGGAGGTTAGACCACTTTCTGAAACTCTGGGCCCCGCTACTGGCCACCGCTAGCACGTAAGCCTGTTTTAGGCCCTTATGGATCGTGAGGTGATGTCTACGGGTGGGCAATTGCTCCCTCTCTGCTCTGCGGATGTGAGAGTTCCTTACCTTGACTTCTCCTGGTGAAAGTTTGATGTAGAAACGGCCGGTGGGGGTGGGGGTGGGGAGGGGGGGAAGGATGGGGAGGGGGAGGGCTGGGGGGGGGTGGGAGGTAGTAGGGGTGAGGAGGGAGACCTCCAGGGGTGGTGGGGGGCTGGTTAGCCGACTTTACACTACTGGGCTGAAACTTATGCATCCTTTATTCCTCGCTAGTTTGTTCTGCTTTCCAGCTGGATTTGCTATATGTCCTGGTAAATCCAGCTGTAGCTTGTTGCGTGGATTGTTTACCTACTGTTATTGTCTAGTGTGCCTCCCGATGGGATGCGTTGCTATTGACACTTTGTGCTTTGACATTGTTTTCTTCTGTGTGGTGTTTTGTTATGGAAAACATTCAATAAAAATGATTTTCACTAACTTTCTGAGATTGAAGATGGGCTGCAGACGACCTGTTTTTTTTCAGTATGAGGAAGTACCGGGACTAGAAACCCTGACCTCAGAGGTGCATCGGTACCCTCGACCGCCCGCTGGGCAAGGAGGTTGGCCAGTTCCCACAGTAGATAGGTCTGGTGCACAGGGAGTCGAGAAGGCTCCTTTGGGGAGAAGGGAGGAGGAAGCCTGTCCAGGTGGAGGCAATACCCATCTCGGATCATTCAGAGGACCCAGGTGTCCGACGTGACGGATGCCCACTGAGGGGCGAAGAGGGACAGGCGTCCTCCCACCGGCTGCAAAGCTGCTGGAGGGTGAAAGGCGATGTTGCTGGCATCAAAAACCCTGAGTGGGCTGAGGTGGCACCGGAATTTTGGCCGTGGCCGTGGGGTGCCTTTCCCTGCGTTGCAGTCGCCGGCGCGGGAGTGGGTGGGTAGAGTGGTAGGTCCTTCCTTGGGAAGAATGGCTTCTTAGCTGGCTGTTTCTTCCGAGGGAGGGAGGAAGTCCTGCGCAAGAGGCAGGTTTGGGTTACGAACTACGTTTCTATCTCGGCATAGGCTTACCAAAAAGCTGCTCGCCAAGGCAGGGGACATCCAGGAGCTTTTCCTGGACTCATTGCTCCAAGTCCGAGGACTGGAGCCATGCCTGGCATCGGGCCCAATGCCAACAGCTGCCACATGGGAGAGGTATTTCGAGCATTCTGTGATGGACCTCAGGAGGGTCTAGAACCTAAAAGAGGGGTTCACCCGTGGAGAAACCCCCGAGCTCCTTGGCAAGGTCGCATAGGAACATGCCCATGTACAGTTGGTAAGCCTGAATATTGCAGGTGAGCATGGACCCCTAGTAAGCCTTACACCCCAAAGCGTCAAAGGTTCTTGAATCCCTACCCAGTGGAACTGAAGTGCGACTTTGGGCTCTATTGCTTCCGCATTGCCAATTCCACCACCATGGAGGTCTGGGGAAGCTGGGTCTTCTTAAACCTGGGGCCGCGCTGGACCCTGTACATAGTGTCGAGGCACTTACTCACAATGAGTACGGAGGCAGGTGTCTCCCACATGCAGAGTAGCAACCTGGACAGAATGGGAGGAACTGGGACCGTGAGAGACTCCCGAGGCAGGGACTCGTACTGCAAGATATCAAGCTCTTCGGCTTGAGGCTCCTCCTCGGCCTGGGTAGCCAGGTTGAGGGCCCGTGCCATATCCTGCACGAACACCAAGAAGGAGATGTCTGCAGGTGGTGAATGCCTCTGAAAGGCAGGCAGGGATGGTTCCGAAGGGAGAAGCCTGTGCCGCGGGTCTCCAGGGAAGTATCCTCATCTGACGCCCAACCCAAGAGATCAGAGGAGGAATCCAACTCAGGCTGGTCAACTCATCCGAAGGCAGGAGCTGGAGCTGGAGCTGGAGGATCTCACCCCCGAGGAACGGGAAGGCAAGCAAGACCGGCACTGAGGACCCTCATGAAGCCCATGGCTCTCAGGGGTTTCCAGGGCGGGTTTTGGAGTCCCTCTCGAGGGAACCTCAGTCTCTAGGCATGAGCTAGCCGTGCTGGGTGTGAGCACCTGCTGGGCAGCTAAGAAGGCAGAAACGCTGCGCTCCAGTGTGGGCATGGGGCCCTCCAATGCTGAAACCGGGGTCACTGGGTTGGGTGTTGAGGAAGAGGGGAGGTCCTCACTGGGGCAACCCTCAGGAGACCAGGCACCATTGCTGGAGGCCTCCATATCCTTATGAGGTACCTTATGAGGTCGCTCCTTGTCCGACTCTCGGGAATGCCGAGGTAGGCTGAGCGACTGAGCACGGGAGCACTCGCACTTGTCCAGAGCCCCCGACAGAAACTTCAAGGTCTTCTTCTTATGCTGCTCCACTTCAGGGGACCCCTGATCGGAATGCCACCTTGAGCACAGGGCTGAGGTGGGGATCCCACCCGCAGAAAGACGACTGGGGATTCCAAGGTGGCCTTACAGAAAATGTCATCGGACTTCTGCTTATGACTTAGCAGGGCCTTAGCGGACATTTTCTTACAAAGTGAGCAGAGCTCCGGATCATGGTCGGCCCCAAGGTACCACAGACAGCAGTCATGGGTTTCCGTAAGCAATGTGTTCTTGGAGCACCTGTCGCATTTTTTAAAACCAGTGGCCAACGGGGCAAGAATACCCCTGCGAGGTCGAAGACCCGTGCGGACAGTGGTTGGGGAAAAAAGGGCATGAAACCTGCAAAAGGAAAAAAGAGCAGGGGAGGGACAGGTAGAGGACTGGTGCAACCAGAAATATAGCAGGCCAGAAGCCGAAAAAGAAACGCTTTTTCCAAGGGATGAGGACGTGCATCTGAAGGGCTCTGTGGAAAAAGGGAGACTGAGCAAGATAGCACCCTTGGGCAGGAAGAGGACCATGCATGCGTGGCAGCAATCCCAAAGGCTTTCTTTGAAAGCTGGGGAATTGCTCCATGCGGGCTCCGTCAGTGCTGACGTCACCAATAAGGCAGGACTGACTTCCTGCTTGTTCCTGGAGAATAACGTTTTTTAAAGGTCGTTCAAAGCAAAATGCCTGTGAAGGAATTGACTGGGCCACTAGATGGCCAAAGATAAAGAAAGTACTCAGAGAAGACAATGCCATAGTAGAAAAACTAAACAAATCCTTTGCTTCAGTCCTTGTAATGGAGGATGTTGAGGCAAAACCCATGCTAGAAATTTTTTTTTGTGATGATTTACAGAAACTAGAGCAAATCATTATGAAACTAGAAGATGTAATAGAACAAAACTAAAGAGTAAAAAAAAAATCACCAGGACTGGACAGCATTCACCATAGAGTTCGGAAAGAACTGATAAAATGAAATTGCAAACTTATTTCTAAAATTATAGAAGCTATGCTGAAAAAACAAAATTACTGACCAAGCCATATGGAGAGGCATGGCTTCCTAGGGCAGAATCAAGTGAAGTTAGAAAAGGAAAATCTTGCCTTGTCCATCTATTAGACATTTTTTTGAAGGTGTTAACATGTGGATAAGGGCGACCTGGTCAATATAGTTATCTGGATTTTCAGAAGGCATCTGACAAAGTTCCTCATGAGCAATTTCTAGGGACATGAAAAAGTGATGGAATACGAGGCAATGCCCCATTATGGATCGGTAACTGGTAAAAAAAAATAGAAAACAGAAAGCTGGACAAACTGGTCAGTTTTCCCAAAGAAGAAAGATAATATATTTATAAATTATCTGGAAAATGTAAAAAAAAAGTGACAGATTTGCAGATTTAAAAAAAAAATACAAAATTGTTAAATCACAAGCAGACTGAGGAGTTGCAAGAAGACTTGTGATACTAGGGCACTAGACTTCTAAATAGCAGATGAACTGTGTATGTATGTATATATATATATATATATATATATATATATATATATCTCCAAACAAGTGCAAAGTGATGCATAGAGGGACAAATAGCCCAAATTATAGTTACACGATACTTGATTCCACATAGGAGTCACCACCCAGTAAGAGAATCTAGGCATCATCGTGGACAGTACGTTAAATTCCTCAGGTCAGTGTGCAGTAGGTGACGGAAAAAGCAAATAGAATGTTAGGAAAGAAATGGAGAACAAAATATAGAATATAACAATACCTCCTTAGCAATTCAAGGTGCCGCTTCACCTTTAGTATCGCGCACAGTTTTAATCACTAAATCTCAAAAAAAAGATAACACAAAACTAGAAGAGACACAAAGAAGGGTGACCAAAATGATAAGTGGAATCTAATAGCAAAGGCTGAAGAGGTTTGAGCTCATTAACGTGGAGAAGAGACGAGAGACAGGACGTGATAGCGCTCCGGAAACTCATGAATGGAACAAGCACGTAGGGAATGGTTGTTTCTGCTTTCAACTATTACAAAGACTAGGGGACCCCACACCATGAAACGAAGAGGTAGCACATTTAAAACAAATCAGTGAAGGTATTTTTCAAGCTGTACCTAAATGTAACTCACCTTCAGTTATTACTGAAAAGAGATGCGTGCTAAATCCAAATCCCATCCCTTACCTTTCGCTGTGAAATGTGTTGCCAGAGGATGTGGTCAAGACCGGCAGCATTGCTGGGTTTAGAAACAGTTTAGACTGTTCCTGGAGAAAAAGTCACTCAATCATTAGTAGCCAGGCAAACTGCGAGTGAAGGCTAAGGAATGAATCTACACTCTAGGTACAAGTAACCTGGATTAGCCACTATTAGACAGGATGCTGGGCTCAGTGGCCCTTTGATCTTACACGTTAAATCTTGTCTGTCCCCCTACTGGTCATTTGGCAGCTGCACTCAATTACACACCAATCTCTCCCCCATGCTATAGCATGGAGATACAGTATGTTGGATTGACTCTGGCACAGGGGGTCAGCTGTTGCTAAGGTATTGCTAGTTTCCGCAAGTGAAGTCCTGGCAACAGCGTCAGTGACCAAACCAGCCACCTACTAGGTAAACTGGGGATAATTTTATATGCTTGTCCTGAGTGTAAAAGAGCTTTTAAAAATTGACCCCAGCAATTATGTGCATCAAAGTATGCACAGTCAAAAGATGGTGTATATTTTTACACAACTCATGTGGGTGCATGTTCTGGAGTAAAATGTGGGCAGGGTGAGGGTGGAGTTGTGATTTACATACCAGCACTTACATCTGCTCCCGAACAGGTCCACGACTTCAGTCTAACTGCAATTCCTGTTGGTTTAGCCCTAGTATTTTAGAAAGACTCAGAATTACCTGTGTCTTCATGATAGGCTATAAATAGGCACCCAGAGGGTAATTTTATAACGTTCAGCTAAAGGTATGCATGCTTTCACATCTATATTTCATGCCTATTTTATAAAGCAAAGTAAAGTAGTGCATACTTTATAAATTGGGGCATAACTGATCAAAAATGTGCGTAAATTTAAAGTATGAGTCTTTACACCAGCCCTATAGCTGCTGTAAAACACCCGCACCTAGATTTAGCAAGAACACACATAACATACAGTATTTTATCATTTACACATAAGACTATTAAATTCACACGCCATCTACACTTTGCCCCCCCCCCATGCCATTGGTCCAACGCACATACTTTCAGAATAGCGGCAAACTACACTGTACGTGTAAGGGGTCATTAACGTGCAGAAATGCAGGCACACTTAATATTATTACCCCTACCAAGTCTAGACTGGAAGGACAGTTTACATGTCCTCCTTGACTTTGGCAGGTGCAGGCACCATATTCTATATTTTACAGCAATGTCTGGCATTTGCAACTGTTTCCTTCATTGCCCTGCAGTCTCAGTCTCTAGCAGCCTTTTGCATTTTATTGTAGTGTTCAGCACCATGGACAGCTCTCCGGTTGAATCCTTGATAACCTCCAGCAAACCTCAGAAAAGGCCAGGGGCTCTTAAGCCAGTCTTTGGGAAACATCTAGCCAGTCAGATTTTCACGAGAACCACAATGAATATGCATGAGATAGATTTACATGTACTGCCTCTCATATGAATAATCAATATGTATACACCACAAATTTTCTGTCTTGATTTGACAGCATATTCTATGTAATCATACCCGCTTCTGATCGCTGGAAGAAGCGGTATACAAGTGCTTGCTAAATAAATAAAAATAAAATAAGAACCCCCCAAACTAAGCACAGTCAATAAGCAGAGACTGGGGAGATTTTCAGGGCACTTCTGTGGCAGGTAGGAAAGGAGGAAAAATAGGAGGAGGAAAAGGGAAAGGTACCTAATATTCTCAAGGGGCACCATTTTCTGGGTTTAAGGTAGAAATTACCAGAGGGACAGAAGATTTACGAGGATAGCTAGCCCGGACCCTTGTGGTAGATATGACTTCCTACAAAGGTAAGGCTGACCTCAGAGTCACCTTACTGCAGAGGATCTCCTTACTGCTGTATCTCTCTGAGAAGGTGTAATGCAGTATAATTAAGAATGAAACAGCAGGGAGGCTCATTAAATGTTAATACAGTGTATATCTGAATAAACTCCATGATATAAGAATGCTAACAGTTTCTCAGCACATCAAGAGAATTTGCTTCCTACCAGACTGCTGTGCTCGTGGATGCAGACACCAAACCTCATTTCTAAGGCCCCAGTGCTGCACATCTAGGGCTTTGGAAGCATCAGAAAAGCATGCAGTATGGTTGCCAGAAAGGGACAGGCTGCGTCTCCCAGTGGCAAGGGAAGCTTTCCTAACACTCAGAGCTCTCTTTCCCCAAAACAGGATTTAGTGGGAACCCCAACAGAAGCCTTGGGCATATCTGAGGGAAGGCTGGGGGGTGTTTACAGCCTCCAGAGTTCATCCCATTCCACTTGTAGGTATTACTCTGTGTGATTCTGCCCTACCTATCAGGCCAACCATTGTGCACTGGTAATGAGCCTGAAGAATAGAGCTTAAGACTTCATTAAAAGTGAACGATACCGCCATTCAATAATTGCATCCTGACAGCACTTGTAGAACACATTGAAATGCAAGGAAGAAAAAAAAAACACAAACAAATAAGTTACCTGGAGCCTGCTTAAGGTATATTCCATGGGCATCAGTGCTCTAGTGAGCTCTGTCACTCATTTATAGTGAGCAGGACGGCAGACAGGGAGGCACACAATGAGTTTGAGAGCAAGCATAATAATGATGGCAGGCTGAGGCACAGAGTGGCATGCAGGGAAAGCTGAAGGCTTTCTACCACTGCCTCTCAAAACCGCCTCCAATAGGCCACTCAAAGAGCAACAAGCTAAATCCATTGGAGACCAGTTCCTACAGACCCATATCCAGCCTCCCCTTCTTGGCCAAAATACTAGAAAAGATTATCCACCAACAAATCCAGGACCACACTGACTCCTATGCACCTCTGGACCTACAGTAACACGGGTTCCGCCATCAACACGGTGTGGAAACCCTACTGACAACTCTCTTGTACAGACTCCACACAGGCCTAAACAAGAAAAAACAAGGATTCATCCTGATATTCATGGATATTGCCTCTGCTTTTGATACAGTCAACCACACCCTCTTACTCACCCACCTGCATCAAAAAGGTATAAGGAACCAAGCCCTCAACTGGTTCAAGTCATATTTGTCTGATCGCCAACAACAAGTATGCATAGGAACCCAGTCATCCAAACCATTCCAGCAGATGCAAGGAGTCCCGCAAGGCTCATCCCTCTTCTCCCTACTCTTCAACATTTATATTCAGCCTATCTGCGCCATTATACAATCATTCAACATTTACTACCACATCTATGCCAATGACGTCCTACTCCTTTCTCCATAGACAGCCCCAACTATTCTCCCATTGCAGAATGCTTCAATGCGGTCTCAGACTGGCTCGCTACCCACAATCTGATGGTTAACAGTAGAAAGTCTGAGGTCTTATTCATAACTAAAGACCAATCTTTCACCCCACCAACTTCCCTCAGGCTGAAAGATATCAAACTCATGGCTAAGCAAGAAGTGCGCTATCTTGGGGTCATCTCGCTGAATTGGGAAGCCCATATACAAACCATCATCAAAGCAGTCTACCATAAACTAAGAACACTCCAACATCTACGCCCTCTCCTTGAACCCTTGGACTTTCACACAGTATGCCAGGCCCTCATCTTCCCTCACTTGGACTACACCAATTTAATCTACCATGGCCTGCCAAAGAATGCTCTCCAGCCACTATAACTGGCCATGAATACAGCCACCTGAACACTCCTGTCTGCCTCAAGATTTGAACACATCACACCTCTTTTGATCCAGCTACATTGGCTCCCCATAGCAAGTCAACTGGTATAAAAACCCCTATTACTCAACTTCAAGTCTCTGCATGGAATGTCCGCTACCTCCCTCACAAACCTCATACAGCGTGCCCCTGAAAACAGAACCAGAAGGTCATACATGGTAAACTCACTCATCACCCCCTCAGCAATAAGGACTTGCACCAAGTCAACTAAAAATCGCGCCTTTTCTCTCTATGCATCAACCTGCTGGAATACTCTACCTCCAGCAATCCATGCCATCACAGACCTAAAATCCTTTAGGAAGGCCTTAAAGACATACTTATTTCAACTAGCTTACGGCCAACCATCTTGAACGAAGCCTATGTCCAGATTGCTTCTAGTTCCCTTGCCTGCATACTCTTAAGTTCATCTCCCTGTATTTATATCTAATGTAGCCGCCTGTTATTACTTGTTACTTACTGTTACTTGTTTCTAGTTCACTGTAAACTGTTTTTACTGTTTTCGTTATATGTAAACCGCACTGATTTCAAAGAGCGCGGTATATAAAAGCAAATAAATAAATAAGAGCAGGCAGAGGCCTGAGGCACAAGGCACAGCAAGTATGAGAGCAGGTAAAGATAAGAGATTAGAGCTCTCTGGAAGTCAAAATAGACTGTCTACAGATGCTCCCTGAGATACAGAACAGCCAGCCATGAATGGGGTTTCTAAATCACCACAGAACAGCCTCCCCTGAATAATGTGTCTCGTTCTAGGAAGGGATCTATTGGACTCAAGACAAATGTTTGGAAGATAACTTTGTATAGATGGGGAAAAGGATGTCTAAGTCAGCTTGTTTATTAGTATGCAAATATTTTGCAAAATATTCAGCAAGCACCAAGTCTTATAAAAGACAGTGCTTGGCACTAAAGAAACATGTATATTTGGCACAACACACAGCAGAAAGATCATTTTATAAATAAACTGGTACAAAAAGGTAGGGGTGGTTGGTGACTCCCAGTTATAGTTTCTCCAAATGGGTTAATTTTGCATAGACCATAACAGTTACAAACTTCACTCCTAAACCAGCGCTCTTCTGAGGGGTACTGAGGCACCCATCTGCCAACAAGACAATGTCTTGGGAGGGGTGCTGTCTGCCAAGTATTACAGAGAGTTTGCCAAGACTCTTTAAGCCTACTGACTATTATCTGATACTGCTTATCCATGTTGGCTTGGTAAACATCTTTAATAATATACGAGACCTGGTTTCACAGAATTTCTGACACAAGAACATAGAAAAAGAACAGTCTTTGGAGGCAGGAGTCAATAGATTCAAAAGGCAAATAATTCAGGAGGGTTTTGCATAGACCAGACAAAGTTTGAACCAATCAAAGAGGAAAAGAGATCACCAACAATACAAAACAGTTAAGGGTAGACTGGCTAGAACCAACCTGCATAGAGACTTAATAGCTCTTCCTGTAAGATGCCTACTTTCTAACCAAAGGTTGCTGGTTTGAGGCCAGCCTCTGATGTGAGAAAAAAATCCATTTGGGCTTGTTATTTATCTGAAACGTCTAGCAACTTTTCGGCTATGATTTTTATTTGGGCAGCAGCCACCTCTTTAATTAATAAAATTGCCCTGAAATAAAAATTAGTAGAACAAAATGAAAATTTATTGAAAAACAAAAACCTACCAATGCCACAAGAAACTAAACAAAAAGATTTTTTTCCTGCACACTCCTAACAGGAGGGGCTATAGCGGACATGGTGCTTACAAAAGGGAAGAGTGATTCTCTTTTTATTATGGGTGATCATCTCTCATACAGTGCTCACCAGATGGTATGGTTCAGTATTAGGACAAGGACTGAGATAGGTCATTCAAAAGTGAGGGTCCTATACTTTAGGAAAACTAATTTCATCAAGGCAAGACAATACCTCAATGAGTCATTAACTGGATAGGAACAGCTGGGGGATGTAGAAAAGCAGTGGGCAAAACTGAAAGGGAATATTTTAAAGGGCAATAAACATTTTTGTTAGGAAAGTAAATAAATGTAAAAGGAAAATGAGGCCACTAGGGTTCTTGAAAGAAGTAGCTGAAAAAGTGAGGGGGGAGGGAAAGAAGGGTGGCTTTCGGAAAATACAAGATATCACAGAAAACAGAAGACAAGCATCAATATATGGAAAAACAGAGACGTTAGGAAAGTAGTCAGGAAAGCAAAGATAAAAATGAAAGAAAAAAAGCAATGCAGTAAAATGGGAGGGGGGGGAGACAAAACATTTTCTCAGATATGTTAGTGACAGAAGGAAATGCAAAAATGGTATTGTCAGACTCAAGGGTGAAAGGAAGGAATGTGTAGAGGTTGATGAGGATAAGCAGAATTAACAAATATTTCTGTTCTCTGTTCACAGATGAAGGACTGGGAACACGACCTCAGAAAACACACACAAATAGCAATAGATTTGATAGACTTCATAAAAGTGGTATATTAAACCGGAATAAGCCATAACAGAAGTGAGGTGATTCCTAAACAATTTTCAGAATACTGTACTTGTGAGGAACTAGCTAAACTAAATGTAGACAAAGCGATGGGGCCAGATGGGATATATTCAAGCATTGCCGTACGTAGGCCTGTGCACGTGGTGCAGTTACACAAGGTGCAAGAAAATAGGGGTGCATTTAAGGTGCTGACCGCCACCTCTGCTTCTTCCCACATTGCCTGCCCTTGCTCTGCTTTTCCTGTTCCTGTGATGATGGTGGCAGCGGCAGCAGCAGAGCGGACCTCCAATTAAAAATAAATATCAGAGGGAGGATGGGATCAGACCAGCCTTGCAAGCATGGAGTCTGAAAGGCCTGCATGGTTTGTTTGTTTGTTTTTAATTGGGAGGTCCACTCCGCTGTCGTCAAGGGACCAGGAAAAGCAGTGGCAGGTCAGGCAGGCAGTGCGGGGGGGGGGGGGGGAGCCAGCTGGACATGAACAGGTATTGGGCAAGATGGGAAGATGCTAGGCATGGGGGGGGGGGGGCAAATGACAAACATCTGATGTCGGGGGGGGGGGCAACAGGTTTGCAAGTCACACGGTGCATTTATGGCCCTGCATTCGAGAGTATTGAAGGAACTTAAGGAATTTCTGGCTTCTCCACTGTCTGACCTTTCAATGCTTCTTTAGCTTCAGGAGTGATCCCAGAGGACTGGAGAAGAGCACGTGTGGTCCCTCATCACAAAAGTGGAAGTTTGAGATCGGGAATGACAGGCTAGTTAGTCTGACCTTTGCAGTGAGTAAATTAATGGAAGCACTACTGTAACAGAAGCTAGTGAGGTTTCTGAAAGCCAATGGCTTGCAGGATCTGGGGCAACATGCTTTTACTAGAGGCAGATCTTGACAGACAATTTGATTAATTTCTTTGACTGGGTAATCAGAGATTTGGACTGAGGGAGAGAGCACTAGATGTAGTGTACTTAGATTTCAGTAAAGTCTTTGGCGCTATTCTGCATAAATAAATTGAGCGCCGTAGGGATGAACCTGAAAGTGACCAACTGGGTAGGAAATTGATTGAATGGGAGGCAACAAATGGTACAGGCACACGGCGTTCACTCTGAGGAGGATATTATCAGTGGTGCTCCACAGGGATCTGTCCTTGGTCCAATTCTTTTTAACATTTCTTAAGTGACATTGCGAAAGGGCTGTTGGGTAAAGTTTAACTCTATTGATACCAAAATCTGCAATAGAGTACATACTCAGGAAAGTGTAGTCAGCATGAGGAGGAATTTAGCAAAGCTTGAAGAATGGTTGAGAATTTGTCGGCTGAGATTTAATGCTGAAAAATGCAGGGCCACCCATTTGGGTTGCAAAATCCAAGAGACTGCATCGTATAGGGGGTGAAGTACTTCCATCCATAAAAGAAGAGCAGGACCTGGGCATGATTGTTTATGATGATCTTACAGTGGCTAAGATGATGGTGAAAGGAAAGGATACTTGGGTGCATAGGGAGAGGAATGGCCAGCAGAAAAAAGGAGGTGATAGTACCTCTATATAAGTCTTTGTTAAGACATCATTTGGAGTATTGTGTACAATTCTGGAGACCGCAGCTTCAAAAAGGATGGCGTCAATAACAGAGGGTGGTCTTGGTCATAAGGCATATGGGGACAGACTTAAAGATCTCAATGTATATATTCTGGAAGAAAAGTAGGAGGGGGGAGATACGAGAGATGTTTAAATACCTCCAAGGCATATATGCACAAAGGCTCTGCAACAAGGGGGCATAGGATGAAGGTGAAAGGGGATAGACTCAGGAGTAATATGAGGAAATGTTTCTTTATGGAAAGAATGTCAGATGCATCGCATAATCTCCCGGGGGGGGAATAATAGAGACAAAGACTGTATGCTAAGTCTGAGAGTTGCACGGAGTGTACTTCTGTCTTGCTACAGTCCAGCTTGAAGCAGGTGTAAATGATCAGTAAAAGTGCTGCTGTATACGTGTGGGTACTGCTGCTGTTCTAACCTAGAGAATGCACATTCTATGACTGTGCCCTCCCTCCCCTCCCCCCCCCCCCCCCAGCCAGTGCTTCTCTTTCTCAGGTTTCTCACAGTCCCAGTGCAGCAGTTTCATCTCCCCTCCAGGGACTCATCCCTCCAGCTCTCACCTGTCGTTCCCAACCTGCTGCCTGTGGCATTAATCCCTGCCTGAAAGCTGACCCCCATGACATCTGCATAAGAAGCAGACAGACAATAACCGGGGCTTGTCATCCCCCCTCCCCTGAATCTCCCAGCTAGTCTGATGCCTTATCCTCCTACCATCATGGCAATGTTTTCAGCTTCATCTTTCCTCACATGGATATCTCGAGGATGATAAAACCCAGCAGCTTCTATCAGTACATCTCAAATACTGACGGCTTAATGACAAAGAGATGAATAGATGCACCTAGAGGAGGGAGACTGCAGCCTCTTCCTGGTGGTCACTTTCTGAAACATAAAAGCAAGACCAGGGCAGATACTCAGAACTAGGCCTCATTCATCCAACTAGTTGTTTGCCTTTTTATAAAATAGTTGGCTCATCTGCATCCCCTCTCCCTGGCTTTCCTCCAAAGATCTCTTCTCCTACTGATGGCAGATTTGGCACAGCATTCCCTCCACCCTCCGTCTCCCCATCCCACAGCAGCCCAGTACCTCTTTCCCCGTGCCCCACATCCTTCTCTCTATCTTTCTTTCCTGCTCAGTAAAATCCAGCCCCTTCTCTTTCCCAAACTCCTAGCAGCAGCGACTCGGGGGCTCTGGTGAAGGCTGCACTCCTCCCCTCTCCTTTAGCAGAACTGATGCAACTGGTCTGGTCCTATCCCATGTTCTGGAACTGCTCCCTGGGCTAGGAACAGCCTACTGGAGCAATGAGGTGGATACAAGTGGCGTAGCAGCCTTTTAGTACTATGCCCATAGCAAACACCCATTCCCCCCCCCCTCATCCTGGTACCGCTTGAGAAGTGTCACCTTTCAAAGGCAAGGACTCCGTCCTCCCCAGGAGCAGAGCAGAACCTGAGCGGTGAATCTTCTCACAAAATTAAAGCAGCAGCCAAATGAATATTGTTTTACATAAGTCAGTAAAGAGTTAAAACCAAAAGAATTCACATCTCCCTTTCACTTTGATACTTATTGTGAACTAGCAATGTTGTTAAAGTTTCCAAAAATTCCTTCTGTATAGTCACTCTTAGCACTATGAATTAAGGAGCACTGCTGTGCTGATCCACATCACAGCTTCCTGTATGGGTCACACTGGAATGTGTAAAGCATAAATACCACACAGAACTATCATTAAAATCATTTGCAATACCTGAAGCTTGGAGAGTGGTCAATGTAACTGCCAATTTTTAAAAAGGGTGTCAGGGGTGATCCGGGAAATTACAGACCAGTAAGCTTGAGGTCTGTTCCAGACAAAATGGTAGAAACCATTATAAAGAATAAAATTACTGAACACGTAGATAGTCCTGGTTTAATGGAAGAAAGCCAACATGGATTTAGCCAAGGAAGGTCTTGTCTTGCTAATCTGTTACATTTTTTTGAAGGTGTGACTAGACAGATAGACAAAAGTGAGCCGGTTAATATAGTGTATCTGGATTTTCAGAAAGCCTTTGACAAGGTCCCTCATGAGAGGCTCTTGGTGAAATTAAAAAGTCATGGGATAGGAGGCAGTCTACTATTGTGGATCAGCAACTGGTTAAAAGATAGAAAGCAAAGACTAGGGCTAAATGGCCAATTTTCCCAATGGAGAAAGGTGAATAATGGAATACTCCAGGGATCTATGCTGGGCCTGCTGAATTTCACATTCATAAATGACTTGGAAAGGGGAATAACGAGTGAAATGATCAAATCTACAAATGACACAGAATTATTTAGAGTTGTTAAAACACAAGAGGATTGTGAAAAATTGCAAGAGGACCTTGATAAACTGGAAGACTGGACATCCAAATGCCAGATGAAATTTCGTGTGGATAAGTGCAACTTTATGCACCTAGAAAAGAACAACGTAAACTACAGTTACACAATGTAAGGTCACACATTAGGAACCACCACTCAGGAAAAGGATTTAGGCATCATCATGGATAATACATTGAAACCCTCTGCTCAGTGTGCAGCTGTGGCAAAGAAAGGAAACAGAATGCTAGGAATCATAAGGAAAGGAATGGCGAATAAAACAAAGGATATTACAATGCCTCTGTATCATTTCATGGTATGGCCACACTTCGAATATTGTGTGCAATTCTGGTCACCATATCTTAAAAAGGATATAGCAGAATTAGAAAAAGTACAGAGAAGAGCCACCAAAATGGTAAAGGGGAAGACAGACTACCCCCTATGAGGGAAGGCTCCGAAGGTTAGGGCTCCTCAACTTGGAAAAGACATGGCTGAGATGAGATATGATAGAGGTCTATAAATTAATGAATGGAGTGGACTGGGTAAACGTAGAACGATTGTTTACGCCATCAAAAAGTAGAAAGACTAGGGGACATGCAATGAATCTACAATGTAACTTATTTAAGACTAATTGGAGAAAATATTCTTTTCACTCGGTGAATAATCAAACTCTGGAATTTGTTACTGGAGAATGTAGTAATAACTGTTAGTGTAGCTGGGTTTAAAAAAAGGTTTGGACAAGTTCCTGGAGGAAAGGTCCATAAACCATTATTTGTTTATTTTTATTAAATTTATTGTTTATTTTTCAACACAATCATACAGCTTCAAAACTTGTATCCACTACTGGTCTACCAGTACCAAAACCAAATATACAGTTGTGCCCACACAAAGATACAGTTTCCCAACCCCCCTCCCCCCACAATCCATCCATATTGTACACTCCTACCCTTCCCAAAGCTTCACCCTCACAAACCCCACAACTTTAAACATTAAAAAACAACCCCACCCCCTCTCCCTTCTCCCACCAATACTCAACTCCAGTTGCCCTCCATTCTTCATACCTCTGCCACACTTTTTTGTGCTTTTTAACAGTATGCTATCTATGCACTTCTATTGCACAAAAGCTCCATAATTGCTCCATTTTCCCCACCACTTCTTTTATTGTGTGTATTTCAATATTTTTCCACCATCTGAAAAGACTCATTCGGGCTGCTATTATGCAATACCCCATAAGTATACCTAATTCCCCCCTCCTCCTTCCATATCCTCATTCAAGATAACCATAGTAGGTGTGAATGTTACCCACACCTCGGTGATATCTTCATTTAAACCTTCCACCTTTCTCCAGTAGCCCTGCACTTTTGGACAGCTCCAGAGCATATGTAGCAGGTCTCCCTTTGCCCCACACCCTTTCCAACATTCATCTGAGCTGTCCGGGTATATAGCTTTCACCTTAGCCGGGGTCCAATACATTCTCAAGCGAACTTTGTAACTATTCTCCAACATGGCAGTCCCAGGCGCTAACTGATAAGCTCTATCGTAAATTCTATCCTACTGCCCTGATAACTCATTTTCCCACTTCTTTTGACTGAGTGCGATCCCCTTCCCTTTTTCACATAAGAGTTTATACAATTGCGATATTATCCTATTTTGTGCCTCCCTCTGTCCCATCATCTCCTCAAATGGTGTAGGCTTGGCTAACCAGCTTAGTTTCACTTCCCTCTGCTGCAAGAAATACCACATTCACACATATGTATAGTGCTCTGTCTGCTCCAATTGATATTGTTGCTGTAATTCTTCAAATTTTTAATTGACCCCCCTACCCCAATCACTTGACCTATCTTACATAGCCCCTTATTCGTCCATCGCTTATACACCCCCATCCCTTTCCCCAACCCACACTCTGCTACTGTTTGTATATGTTTCCCTTGAATATCTTCCCCCCCCCCCATCAAATACCCTTTCCATTTCCTCCACACTTGGAGGAAACCATTATTAAAGACGACCCAGGAAATCTATTGCTTGCCCCAGGACAAGTATTGTGGAACCTGTCTCTCTTTTTGGGAATCTGTCAGGAACGTGTGACCTGGATTAGCCACTGTTGGAAACAGGATACTGGGCTTGATGGACTTTGGCCTAACCCAGTATGACATTTCTTATGTTCTTAGATAGCTGCTGAATAAATCTTCCTCTGAAGCCACACATTAGTCACACTGATAAATTAACACTAAAAGACAGCATAGAAACAATTCCAAAACAGAACTAAATAAATAAATAGTACACCGAGCTCATTTAATTCATTAACTCAAATGCAGCACACTCAGTGACTGCATAGTGAGATTAGGAGACAAAACTGAGGCGGTTGGGTTCATCTAGGACCGCTCGCTGATCACCTACCTTGCCCATAAGGATGACAGTTTTATCTGTAGGAGGCTGAATACAAACAGAATGTATCCTTACCCCGGACCAAGGGACGTGCAGAGAGGGCTCCAAGCCATGCAAGTGTGCAGCCTCTGGATGCACACGATAAAGTGCTGCAAGGGACTCCTGGAAACCCTTATAAAATTATTTTCTTAAGATTAGAAAGTGTCTCACTGAGTGGAACAGAGGCTAGGAAATCAGCAGGATATCACTGGATGCCCCTCTCAGGGTCGACAATTATTCTGGACAGGGACTCACCTGCCAGCTGGGGTCTGCATGGCGATAGTAGCAGAAATTCTCTGTGATCCAGCCATAGATGGCAGAGAGTGTAATCTTGGTCTTCTTGCTGGCCTGCATGGCCATGCAGATGAGGGTAGCATAAGAGTAGGGGGGTTTTATGTGGGGGTTAGTCTTGTAGTCAATTTCCTCAGGGGAGTTGAGGGGTACACCGGGGAGAGACTGCATGCAGCTGCTACTGCTGCTGGAAGTGGGGTTTCCCAGGCTGTGTGGCATGCCTGTGGCTGCAGTGTCTCCTGCAGGTGGACTGGTAGGACCATCTGAACCCTGCAGGATCTTCTGGTGAGCTTGGTGTAGCTGCAGGTGAATGCTGGAGCTGAATGGTCTCTCCAGATTGGCACTGAGGATTGAGAAGTCCTGAAGCCACTGGAGGCTGGTCAAGCTGTCATCCAGAGTCACCGCCCCACTGGCATTGTCCTCATCCTCCGGGTGCAACATCAGCCACTTCTCCTTGAACTTGGTGGCAATCTCTGGAGAAGTGAGGACAGGCATTCTCCAAGAGCGGGGCATCAATAGTGCAAACACAGGGGCTTCACTGCACAAGAAAGAAAAACATACACATATTGGCTTAACTAGGGCAATAGAAGAGAGAGAGAGCAAGAGGAGGGAAAGGAAAAGAGAGAGAAAGAAGCAAGGTTAAAGCTAAGAACCCTATGAACTAATGCCATCTAATCTTACGTTTCTCGCTCTCTCAAAACCACTTTGCCCTCCAGACCCCAGGACTGTCCAAATCCCTCTCTTTGAAGCTTTCAGGGTCAAATCTCTCTTCCACAAATAGAGTAGTTACTCACCTGTAACAGGTGCTCTCCAGGAGCAGCAGGAATCAGTCCTCACATATGGGTGTCATCGGCGCCGACGAAGCCCCAGCGGAGCATTTCCCCAGCTTTCTAAAAAAGCCTTTGGGAATGCTGGCACGCATGCGCGGTTCCCTTCCCGCCTAAAGGTGCCATCTTACCTCAGTCAAATGACATAGCTAAGAACAGCACACAAAAATGAAAAAATAAACTATGTACAACTGCAACTCCAAGGGGAGGAGGGAGGGTTGTGAGGACTGATTCCTGCTGCTCCTGGAGATCACCTGTTACAGGTGAGTAACTACTCTTTCTCCAGGACCAAGCAGGAAGTCAGTCCTCACATATGGGTGACTCCCAAGCTCTGAGCTACCGAGGAACCCAGGCTGAACAAGAGAACTCCCTCTAGTCTCAGCAGCAAAGAAAGGCTTTTCAAGGACACAACCTCCACTGGTAGCCCAGAGGGCAGGAGGGCAGGAGTTGCCTAAACCTCAAAGAGATTCCGGAGTACTGCTTGTCCAAAAGCACTGTCCCTACGGGACTCCCTCTCCAGACAGTAATGGGCCGCAAAAGTCTGACTGGAAGACCAAGTTGCAGCCCTGCAGATGTCTACCAAGGGCACAGAGCGGAGATGAGCCACTGAGGCAGCCATTGCCCTGACACGATGGGCCGTGACCCTACCCTGCAAAGGAAGGTCAGCCGCCTTGTAAGCCCAGGTGATACAGTCAGCCACCCAGATGGACAAGGAACGCTTGGACACAGCCAACCCCAACTTATTGGGGTCAAAGGATACGAAGAGCTGAGTAGCCCTCCTATGCCCCTGCGTACGGTCAAGGTAGAAGGATAAGGCCCTCCTACAGTCCAGGGTATGCAGGACTGCTTTAGTCTGGCTTGCATGAGGCCTACGGAAGAATGTTGGAAAAACCACCTCCTGATTGAGGTGGAAAGAGGAGACAACCTTTGGGAGGAACTTTGGATGAGTCCTGAGGACTACCCTGTTCGTATAAATCCTGGTGTAAGGCCTATCACAGACCAGGGCCTGAAGCTCACTCACTCGCCTAGCCGAGGTAAGGACCATCAGGAAGAGAGTCTTCCAGGATAGGAAGCGTAGTGGACAAGTAGCCATCGGCTCAAAAGGTGGGCGAGTCAGTTTTTGCAAGACCACATTCAACTCCCACTCAGGGGCAGGAGGACGGAGAGGGGGCTTGAGCAAAAGCAAGCCCCTGAGAAAGCGGGACACCAAGGGGTGGCCTGACAGGGAACATCCACCAGAGAGTGGTGAACCCGAACAGAATTGGACTTAAGTCCCTGATTAGATAAGTGCAGCAAGTACTGAAGCACTACTGGCACAGTACAGGAGAAAGGATCCTCTGTACATAGCTGACACCACACAGAAAACCTTTTCCATTTGAGAGCATAGGTTTTCCTAGTGGACTGTTTCCTAGAGGCTAGGACAACCTCCTCAACCTCCCGAGGTAGGCCCCAGGGAGCCAAAACTACCCTTGCAGCCTCCAGGCCATCAAATTGAGAGTTTTGAGATTGGGGTGCAGAAGGGAACCCTGTTCCTGTGAGAGAAGGTTGGGTTGCAACCCCAGAGGCAGTGGGGGATCCACCGCCAGTTGAAATAGAAGTGGAAACCAAGGCTGTCTCGGCCACCTGGGCGCCACCAGCAGGACCGAGGCCTTGTCTTGAAGAATCTTGAAGAGAGTCCAGGCCACCAAGGGTGTGGGAGGAAACGCATACAGGAGGCCCTGAGACCAGGGAATCAGAAAAGCATCTGCTGCTATCCTCAGAGGATGCGGTTGCCTGGAGCAGAACTTTGGCAGTTGTTTGTTCAGTGGGCTGGCAAAGAGATCTATCAAAGGGAGACCCCATTTCAGGAAGATTTTCTGAGCAACTACAGGATGCAGCTGCCACTCGTGGGGCTGCAGAATTCTGCTCAACCTGTCGGCCAGGTAGTTGTCCTGGCCTGGAAGATACACAGCCTTGAGAAGCATGTTGTGCTTGAGGGCAAAGGAACAAAGGTCCTGTGCTTCCCGACAGAGGAGTCTGGAGCCAGTGCCACCCTGTTTGTTCACATAAAACATGGCCACCTGGTTGTCTGTCTGAACTAGGACAGACTGATGAGCTAGAGTAGGAGAGAAAGCTTTGAGTGCTAACCGAATAGCTCTGAGTTCTAGGACATTTATCTGCTGTGCAGCTTCCCAAGGAGACCACAGGCCCTGGGTGCACTTGTTCAGACTATGAGCTCCCCAGCCCTGCAAGGAGGTGTCTGTGGTCAGTACCACTGTACATCCAGGAATTTGAAATGGCACCCCTTGTAGGAGATTGGGTGGGTGCAGCCACCAGTTGAGGGAGTTCAGAAATGGTCTGGACACCTTTATCCTGTCTCTGAGGCTGCCTGTGGCCTGTGACCACTGAGTCCGAAGGCACCATTGTGCAGGTCTCATATGGAGCCTGGCATTGGGGGTCACATGTACTGTCGAAGCCATGTGGCCAAGCAGCCTCAGGCAGAGTCTGGCGGAGACCAAGGACCTGCTGAGGAACTGATTTGCCAAGGCCATCAACCTTTGGGCCCTGTCTTTTGGCAAGAAAGCCCTTGCCAGCAGAGAGTCCAGCCTCGCTCCTATGAACTCCAAGTTCTGGGAGGGGAGCAAAGTGGACTTTGCGAAGTTTATGACAAACCCCCAACAACCTTCGCTATGCTGATGATACCACATTACTGGCAGAAAGTGAAGATGATCTGAAACAGTTGCTTCTCACAATCAAAGAATATAGTCTCAAAATGGGCCTGCACCTTAATGTAAAGACGACAAAGATCATGACAATTGGCATAATCAACAGGTTCATCGTCGAAGGAGAAGAAATTGAAATCGTGAATAACTTTAACCTACTTGGATCAACTATCAATAAAGAAGCAACAAGCAGTCAAGAAATCAGACGACGCATTGCTCTTGGCAGAATGGCTATGAAAGACCTAGATAAGATTCTGAAGAGCAGAGATGTCTCTCTCCATACAAAGATTCGATAACATCATATGGATGTGAAAGCTGGACAGTGAAAAAGATAGACAGGAAGAAAATTGATGCCTTTGAATTATGGTGCTGGCGGCGAATACTGTGTATACCATGGACTGCCCGAAGAACAAACCAGACTGTACTAGAGGAGATCAAACCTAAGCTTTCTTTAGAAGCTCAGATGACAAGACTTCGACTTTCATACTTTGGACACATCATGCGGAGAGAGATCATTAGAGAAAGACATCATGCTTGGCAAGATAGAAGGTCAACGCAAAAGAGGAAGGCCAGCAATGAGATGGATCGATACAATAATAGCAGCTACGGGTACCAGTCTGTCAACAATGAGCCGCCTGACTGAAGACTGAACACAATTTAGGATAGCTATCCAGAGGGTCGCCATGAGTCGACTCCAACTCGACGGCACTTAACAACAACAACAACAACAACATGACAAACCCCAGGCTTTGAAGAAGAGCAATAGTTCTGAGGGTGGCCTGTCGGGCCTCCTGGCACGTCTGACCCCTGATGAGCCAGTCGTCCAGGTAGGGGAAGACAAAGATTCCCTGATTTCTCAGGTAGGCCGCCACCACTGCCAGGCATTTGGTAAAGACCCTGGGAGCGGAGGTGAGGCCGAAAGGCAGCACTCTGTACTGATAATGGTTTCCTCCCACAATGAACCTGAGGTACTTTCTGTGGTGTGGATGAATGAGGATGTAAGTGTACGCATCCTTTAGATCTAAGGAGCATAGCCAATCTCCCTGCTGGAGGTAGGGCAGAAGGGTTCCAAGAGTAAGCATCTTGAACTTTTCTTTCTCGAGGAACTTGTTGAGGTTCCTGAGGTCCAGAATGGGTCGAAGGCCACCAGTTCTTTTGGGTACCAGGAAATACCTGGAGTAGAATCCGTGACCTTGCAAGTGGGGAGGCACAGACTCCACCGCCCTGTCCACCAACAGACCTTGAAGCTCTTGAAGGAGAAGGTCTGTGTGAAGGGGAGGCCTTTGAGACTCCCCTGGAAAGTAAGGGGGAGGCAGTTGGTGAAAATGCAGTGCATAGCCCCTGCAGACTATGTCCAACACCCAACTGTCCCCGGTGATGAGGGGCCACTGGTGGGCAAAGAGGACGAGGCGACCTCCTGTGCAGGGTTGGGATAGCAGGGACGGAGAGGCTACGCTCAAGGAGTCAAAAACCCCCACCCTGCTGAGTGGGAGCAGGGGCCGGAGGCTTGGGGGTCCTCTGCCTATGGGGCCCATTACCCTGCCCCTTGGCTTGCTGACCCTGGGGTGCAGCTTGGGCAGCCTGATATTGAGGGTACTGTTTGTAGGCAGTGCCCTTCCTCGGGTAAAAAGGCTTTTTACCCGAACCCTTCTTTTTATGAGAAGGGGCAGAGGTCTTCCTAGACAGCCTTGTCCGTGTAAGGTGCTCTGTTTCGAGCTGGGTGGCCTTCTCGGTCATGGGCTTGCCAAAAAGGTTTTCCCCTCGGCAAGGGACATCAACCAACTTGTCCTGAACCCATGGCTCGAGGTCCGATGACTGCAGCCATGCCTGGCGTCGAGCCGCGATGCCGGCTGCTGCAACTCGGGCCGAAGCCTCAAAGCCATCGTAGGCGGCTCGGGACATGAACTTCGAGCAGTCCCGAATCCCCGAGGACAAGGTCTTAAATCTCTGCAAGGGTTCCCTGGAGAGACCAGCAGAGAACCCGGCCAACTCCTTGGCCAGGTCCCGCAAGTACATGCCCATGTACAGCTGGTACGACTGGACACGGCAAGCAAGCATCGAGCCCTGGAAGCACTTTCTACAGACGCCATCAAGGTTTCGGGCCTCCCTGCCAGGGGGCACCGCGGAGTGCATCTTCTGGCTCTTCAGACAATGCATGGCCGATTCCACAACCATAGAATGGTGTGGTAGCTGTGCCTTCTGAAAACCAGGGCTATTCCGGAGTCGATAGATCGAGTCGACTCGCTTGCTCAGAACCGGCGCCGAGGCTGGTGCCTCCCACTTACGGAAGAGGAGCCGTTCCAGCATCGGAGGAACCGGGACAGTAAAGGCCTCCTTCGGAGGAGAGTCATACTGCAGCGCCTTGAGCTCTTCAGCTCGAGGCTCTTCCTCGGGGTCCGCCGGAATAGCCAAGGCAGTGGCCATATCCTGGATGAACTCCGAGAACAGAGTATCCTACGGAGGGGATTTACTCTGGGGCTCAGACTGCGGTGAGTCCGACGGGACGCAGCGAGTCTTGAATGTATCGGGAGACTCCTCGTCCTCCATCTCCCAGGCGGACTCGTCCGAGGAGGAGTCAGAGTCCGACCCCGCGGGGCCCTGGAGCACCCGCCCCGACGCCGGAGGCACCGGCGTCGACGCCCTCGGCACCGGCGTCGACGCCCTCGGTCCCGAACGGGAGGTCGAGGGAGACCGTGACCGAGGTCGACTTCGAGCCATGATGGACTCGAGTATCGGCTCGGTCTCCGGGGTCGACTTCGAAGTCGATGTCCCGGTGGTCGGGGCAGATGCGCCAGACAGGCTGGCCATCAGTGCCCGCTGCTGCTCCATGAAGGCAGACAGTCTGGTCTCCAAGGCTGTCAACCTGAGACTCAGCTCTGGAGGCGCAGCAGCCACCGACTCGAGCCCCGGCGGCGGCTCTCTGGGAGTAGAGTCCTCGAGGACTACGGGGCTTACGTGTCCAGCAGACTCAGGCTCCACGCAAGGAACTTTGGCAGGCTTCTCTTGTTCCACGGGCCGGGGGCGACGGTCTTAGACCTGGCCCTCGAGGAGCCAGGGACCTCTTCCAACGATCCCTCGCAAGCCGCTTCTTCCTCTTCCGTTCCCGGTCGGGGGAACCCCTGTCCGAGGAGCTTCGACGGCACTCGTGATCGGAATCCCGAGATGTCGAGGCCTCAGACGAGGTCCGGGCCCGGCCCCGGCCGGAGGCTGAGTCTGAGAAAAGCCTTTCTTTCTGCTGCTGTCGACTTCGGAGTGCCTTGGAAGACATCTTTCCATATGGCCCGCACGACTTAGGGTCATGATCAGGGCCGAGGCACCGAAGGCAGCAGTCGTGTGTGTTGGTGAGAGACATTAATTTCTTACACCGATCACACTTTTTAAAACCACTGGAAGCCATCGGAGAAAAAAAAAGAGTCCCTGCGAGGTCAAAGGACCGGCCTTCCAGGGAAAATGGAAAAAAGGGTGTGAACGCCAGCCACTAAGGGCAAAAAACAAAAAAGAAGAATCGGGCTCGATACTGGTGTACCAAACCCAGCGGGAGGGGAACCGGCGTCGAACCGGGAGAAAAAATAGCGATAATCGCCAAAAAAAATCTACTTTTAACCGGGAGGACAGGACTCACGTCCAGTGGGCTTCTTGGAAAAAAAGAGACTGAGGTAAGATGGCACCTTTAGGCGGGAAGGGAACCGAACCGCGCATGCGTGCCTGCATTCCCAAAGGCTTTCTTAGAAAGCTGGGGAAATGCTCCGCTGGGACTTCATCGGCGCCGATGACACCCATATGTGAGGACTGACTTCCTGTTTGGTCCTGGAGAACAAGATACTTACATTGGAGGAGAAAACATCTCTTGGAAATACCACCCTCTAAAGACATCAATGATAGGCTCATTATCATAAGAGGGGTCCTATTACAGATAGTGAACTTATTTTTTTACTATCTGAAGAAACACACACCGAGTTGCCACAATGCATGGACAAGCAGGGCAACTGCAGGGTTGATGCAAGTGTATTAGGCGTTCTCAGCAAACCTTCATCCTTACAACTGCTTACCCCTCACCAAGATTTTGATAATTAAACTCAACACTCATGATCATCTCAATACCACCCCCTCCTACAACAGTCCTATAAAAATGCAGAACTGATCATCATGCAATTAATATTCTCTTAGGCTTTTGTGGCTAGTATCATGATCTTTACAGTTTTCTGGGTTATGCCACATCTTAGGTGAACAGATGTTTCTGTCATCATGATGTTTCTTCAGTACTGAAGAAAGGCAGAACTTTCTTTCAGACTGATCCTGATCCCCTAGTCTCCTGTAACCTCCTATGTCTTTCCTTACCATTCTCCTAGATATATTCTGGTCCCTAGTTGTGTTTGTCTTGACTAGACTAAGCTCTTATGAGCAGGAACTGTCTCTTACATGTCTCTGTACAGGACTGTTGTAGAGCTATACAAATGATAGTAGTAGAGTAGCTAGATGGTTGAAATGGCAGCTTTTTGCTGCCTCTCAGAAGCTGAGGCTCTAGGCAATTGCTTAGTAAGGCTACATGGTTAAGCTAGTCTCGGGTGCCAAGGCCGGGGGGGGGGGGGGGAGCACATGCTGCTCTTTTAATTCATACAAGAGAAAGCATAAACCAAAAGCAGCTCTGGCCCTGGGCATCAATGGCCCTGCTACACTTCTCCTTATAGAAATGGCAGCTTACAAGACCAGCATATGACATGAACGTATGTACCAAGAAACAACTGGGCATATCCAGTCATATGTCTGTTCCCAAGCTGTGCATTGAGGACCGTCTACTACGCCATGACATGAACTCCACACAGTGCAATTTAGATTTTATACTTTTGAATGTATAAATGTTCAGGGAGAGAGCCTCTTTCAATTGAAAGCAAGTTCTGCTACGAGGGGACATGGGATGAGGGTGAAGGGAGATAGATTCAGGAGTGATATGCGGAAATATTTCTTTACGGAAAGAGTAGTGGATCCATAGAATAGTCTCCCAGTGGAGGTGGTAGAGATGAGGACAGTAACTGAATTCAAAAAAGCATGGGACCAACACAGAGGATCTCTAAAGGTAAAAAGTGGACTGTTGTAGTTGTTATGGAAGGACAGACTAGATAGCCCATGTGGTCTTTTTCTGTCATCATGTTTCTATGTTGAATTTCCTGGCCAAGCGAACCCCCAAAAACTTTGAGAGCCATTATATATTAAAACATGAATGTAATCAATTCACTATGGATGTAAATGGATATCCATTGAATCCTCTTAGGGTGTAACAAGCAAGAAAGACCATATTACACAACTGTACAGTCATAGTGCATCAACCACATATCCTCAATATGATAAGCCCACAAATGTAAAATGGGAGGAAAGATGACAAAACCATAGGCAAGAAGTCTCGATGTATCTTTCAACCATAAATTGGTCTGTCTCAAGATACCATAAAGGACACAGTGAATAATCAGAGAACAGCATTCCACAACATACTGCTGAAATTTACGAAAAGGTGGTCTCTAGGAGACCTGCAAACTTAGATGAAGAAACAGCAGTAATCAGCTGGTAATCCAGCTATCACATCTTTCTACAATATTCTCTCTGGCTGTTTCTTTCATACAGTTAATGTTGTACTGATGAAGATGGGACATGGTGCTTTCTAAGGGGAGAGCAAATCGTGAGAACAACTTGGATCGAAGAGTGTTAAAGAAAAAAGAAATCCTATAGCATGTATAGACTAGGGGCATCCAACATTTTTTCATCAGTGGGCCACAAGGTCAGAAATCCACGTGTGCACATGTGCAGGCCACACGGATATTTTTGCCTGTTATAACATGATGCATACTCATCTAAATGTATAAAGCTCCTCTGAAATTGTGACTTCATATCCACCAAATAGCTCTGTCATAATTAAACATCATGTCTGCTGGACTAATTAGGCAAAAAATGTCTTTTGCTAAAAATCTTGAGTGGGCTGCATGCTGAGGTCAGGCAGGCTGCCCTTGGCCCATGGGCTGCATGTTGGATGCTCCGGTGCAGATCATATTCCGTTCTTACCCTGCCTCTGCCTCCCTCTTCAGAGCAGAGGTCCCTGTATCTGTTGCCCCCTTTGCTCAGCAGTTACTAGATCTGGTTTATCACCCCTGCTTTCTGTACATTGATTCCTAATCTGGTTTCATACTTCAGGAACATGCAAGAGGCATCAGTTAAGCTCTGTAATTTATAGCACCTCCACTCTGCTCTGGCAATGCAGTTCAACCTTGCCTCTAGGACCACTACTATTCCAGTACTAAGACCAGGGAGCCACAAACTTTAAGAGAAGGGCTATTTGGGACATTTCAAATCTCTCAGAGGACTGGTACACAGTGTCCCCATTTAAAACTGCTGAATGAGGCGGCTCCTTCTCAGAGTCTGTTGGCAGATCCCACTACCAGCATCTTCTCTTGCCTTTGCTGCTGTCATGCATGAAAAATAATGTAAAACATCCTCCCTGGGCCAAATTCAGTTGTAGGCAGCAAAGGTGTGGCAGGCTGGGAAAAGGAGCTCTACAGACTGTAGTCTAGGGGCCCCTAAAGCCCACGCACACAGTGCTGGCAATACACCTCAGTCCTGACCGAGCATCCCCAAGACCTATGCACCTCAATCATGTGAGCAGATGTATTACACTGATGCATTCAACAGCTCGTTATTTTGTAAAATTAATCCATAGAAAATGTTGTCATTGTCTCTAACAGTTCAGCACATTCACAGCCTTCACCTGACATGCTTTGGAACAAAGTTATTAAACTTTTCCCTAGAGCAAAGTTATTCTGTTATTGGGAAGAGCCAGAAGGCACCATTATAGGTTTCATATTTACAGTCATTAACAGAGCAGAAACATGTAATTATCCCATTGAGATACAACGTACACAATCTGTACAACAACCATTCACAGCACCATGCTACAGTGCTCGTCAGACATAACACCACTCTGCTGTGGACACACATACTAAGCACCACAGCACAGTATTCAGTGAGACAGAACAACCTGTACCATACACACAGAACCACACTACAGCACTCGGTGAGATACACACACAAAGTAGCACACATACAGAACCGCACTACAGTAGTCAGTAAAAAACCATACGCAAATTGTACCACACACAGTACCACCCTATAGCACTCACTGAGGTACACTACACAAATTGTACACCCATCACCATATTATTTTATTCACTGTAGCATAGTGCACACAAACCATACCACATACATAGAACCACACCATAGCATAAAACAAACTGTACCACATACACACAATACTACACTATAGTGCTCAGTAAGATATGGCACACGCAATATATACCACACACATCACTACATTATAGTGTTCAATGAGAGCTGGGAGCTCTAGACCTGAGGCATCACTGCAGAAAGAATAAAATGATTAACCCAGAATTCTTTGCCCTAAGGCCTAGGAACAAGTAGCAGCTCCCATGGCCCCCAAGGGAGGCCCCATGACTTTCTTCCCCTCCGCCCTCATCTGCAAGCTCACAACTGGTGCCGTCTCTCGAGCAGCTGTACTGATTTTTCTCTCCAGCAGTTTGTGACTGTCAATGGGTTTGAGCCACATAGTTTCTGAACTCTTGCGCTACTCTTAAAAGACTGAGAACGGCGCGGAGGTTCATGTGCTGGGCAATGCCACAGGGAGTAGAGCAGCTGCTCCGGACGCAGTACCAGCAGTATGGCCGAGCCCATACGTAAAGAGAGATAGTTCTCACACTTTCGGATCCCGATTCCCTTAGACTCCTGCTCTCTGTGTTTCCTTACCAGTCCCCTAGACATAGCCTTGTCTCCAGTTGTGTTGTCTGTCTTGACTAGACTGTAAGCTCTTATGAACAGGGACTGTCTCTTACATGTCTCTGTAGAGTGCTGCGTACGACTTGTAATGCTATACAAATACGTAGTAGTAGTATCAGCACATGGCCTTACTCTGACCAGTAGCTCTGCCCCCCCCCCCCACCCTAAATGGACCTGCAAGGCCTCCATTGCTACTGTGCACTACTGCCGTATGAAGGAAGGGCAGGAGCCTTCTCTGTTGCCGTCACACCTGTAGATATCAACTGTTGCTGCCGCTGCAGGGCCTGGAGGCTCCACTTCCACCAGTGTCAGACCTACACTCTCTCCTCTGGGAGTCGCAGGAGTTTCAGCTCCCGAGAAGACAAAGAGGCAAGTCAAGGGGAGGTTGAGACAAGGGGAAAGGAGCAGGAGAGAATGCGAAGAGGATGTGGGGCAAGGGAAAAAAAGCAAAAGGAGTGGAGCTAGGGGCGAGAGCATGAGAGGAGAGTAGAAGATACCGGTGCTGGGTAGAGGGCGAGGGAGGCCAGTTTGCACCAGTTGTGGGATAGCTGAACCACCATCATTTTTAATGTGGTTTGATATTGAGGCTGCCAAGCCCCTGTTTCTCTTTTAGTTGGTAAGGGGTGTCAGGCTGGGGCTTCAGAGCCCCACATTATTCCCCACAAGAATGACTGGGGCTCAGCTTAGTATAGGCAGAAATACATGTTTCTCATTCTCCAGTTTTGCACTGCATAAGATATATATAGTTAACCACAAATTATGCATATGCAGACAAAAGCTGAAATGGAAACTCCAAGAAGCCACTTTGTATTTAGTGAATCTCTGTTTTGTCTGAGGTATTCTGCAGGAGAAAGGGTGGTGAAATTCCAGCTCTCCCTCTCTCCTCGCTACATTCATCCTCTCCCAGCAGATTATGCTTGATGTCTCCATCAGGATTATATAGTTTCCCCCACTCATTCTTTTGCGGGAATTCTTTGATTTTATCGCTGAACTTCGGGAACTGCACATCTCTGGTATCTTTATATGTTGTACAGTATAGGAAGAAATACATTGCAGTTTTGGTTTCTTTCCCCCTCCCCTGTCATGCAGAGTCTGGCTCCTTTAGGTTTCCAGTTTTATTTTTGTGTACATAGTCACTTAACCCTCCATTGCCTCGGAAGAAAGGCCTGGCAATCTACTTCCGGTGACACTGCCAAGAAAACCCAGGAGCTTCTGGGTCGCCAGGAGTCAGGACTGACTCGAAGGCACACATTGCATTGCATTTGTGCTCCTTATTTTGTATTTGGTATTCCACATGTGAATGAGATGCACATAGGGAAGCAGATTTCATTTTGGGTAAACAAGTTGCTCTGAATGTGTCTGAGCGACCAGGCTCACTGCCTCATGAGGTGACTCCCCTCCTGGCCAGCTGTATCATTGGAGGGGATCCGCAGTGCCCTAGTCACTTTATCCTGTATTGGCCCCCTATTCTAACCTTGACTATTTTTGTTTTGCCAAAGTGGCCCCCACTTCAAAACATAGTGAAGATAATTACATCAACCTCAAAATATCTGGGGATCCTAATCCATGGCATAGCCCTGAGGAGGCCTGATCCCAGAAACAGGTAACACCTGTGAGGGAATGATGTCCACCACTCACATGCTGGACCTATTTTTCTATCACTTCAGATAGCCTCTGAACCTCCTCCTTTCCCAGTGCACGCATCTAGAATCCACCTCACACATAAGCTGGAATCACCCAGGCCCCCAGAGCACTCAAAGGTTTTCCTTTCCCTGTCCATCCCAGAAGCTACAGAGGCATATGTAAGAGTGGAGATAGCCTAGTAATTGGAACAGCAGGCTACGAACCAGGTAAACCAAGGTTCAAATCCTACTTCTGCTCCTTGTGACCTTGGGCAAGTCACTTCAACCCCCCCGGTCTCAGGTGCAAGACTATAAGCCCTCTGGGACAAGGAAATACCTGTTGTACCTGAATGTAATTTGCCTTGAGTTAGCACTAAAAAGGACAGGCTTATCCTGCCCAGCCTGAAATCTTTAGCTACCTGAGGGTAGGAGGCAGATCCGAGAGCAGCAGGGGTTCTCAGGTAGCCTTTCTGAATAACAGTGACAGGTGGTGTATAGCCCATTCAAGTCCTGTGTGTGTATAGAGCTGTACTAAGTTAGCATTTAATGTGGAGAGGTGGCAACAGTACAAGCTCCCTATACAACATACATGAAGTCCGTTACAACATTGAGCTATAGAGGACTCCAAAATCCGGGGTTAAGCCAGGTTCCAGCCTCTCTGCCAGGGGTGTTTCATGCAATATTTTTTGCTGTGCATGAGCTTAGCAATAAAACAGTTTCCATCCTGTTCCTCTGAGAGCTGCCCTTATTAGCAGCTGCACCAGCGCTGCCCTGCACCCTCCCCTCTGCTCCCTTATCAATGAATGACTAATTTTAGCTCGGTCTCTTCAGGTACTGTATTTCTCTGCATGTGTGTTTGGGTGAAAGACTATAAAGTTATATTACACTGGCTTCATCATAGGATCTATTATTTTATCTATAGATTTAGCATTGGATTTCTATGTTTTACTCTCCCTCGCCCTCCCTGAAACACTCGTTCGGAAGAAGGAGTGTGCTCTCAGAAGCTTTTACAACATCGTCTATGGATAACTCTTACGTTTGTTTCAGCTTTTACTGGAGCATCTGCAAAAAAAAAAAAAATAATAATAATCCAGTAATTTAGGCAAGCTTAGCACAAATCTGTTTTTGGGAAACAAGGAAAGAGATCTCCTTACCTTTTCTCCCCACCAGAATAATCCCCGGTGTAGAAACACGTTCCAAGCCAAGGGGCACTAGTCGGGATATGTCTGGCTGCAGATACAGCAGTGCGGACAGGTCTCTGCCGCTTAGGAAGTAACATGTGTCAGCGAAGGAGCCCCAAACTGTCACCTCATGCGGGGCAGGGCTACAGAGCCCTTTAAACAGACTCCAGTCTTCTGATTGGCTGCTGGTTTCCAGGTTTCCTTGTTCCCTTTGTCCAATAAGGTCTGGAATGCCAACACGAAGGGATCCTCGGCAAACTCTCCATTTCCCCCAAAGCGAGAGGTACGGTAGAGTGTGCATTTGACTAGCGGATTTAGAGACACCACCGCTTACGTTCGATGGTGCAATTGAAAAGGCTCTCGCCCATCCCTGCTGCAGAAGGAAACCATATCTGGCTTTTTATTCCCACTGCTGGCTCAGGTGCTGTAGCCTTGCTAACAAGACACTGCTTACCATTGCTCTTCCCTCTCCCGCACCAAGTGTCCCATACTTTGCTTCGTTAGCTATTCAAGGCAGAAAGTCCCGAAGAAGGTAACAAGTCTAGTCCCAGGGGGATGGCTGCTTTGGCTCTGGGGTTATACTCTAGTTTGCAATCTGCTTCTGTACTGGCTTACACAGAGCTAGCTGTGGCAAACAAGCGTATTACCGGCTCTGGGTTTGAAGCTCCTGGGGCGGTGCCCCTGAACGTCCCTGGAGTCCCGCCCCAGATCCAGTCATAGATTACCTCAAGTGGAAAGAAAACGGATTTGTTTATGTAAAACATACGATGTCATTCATGATATCATAACTACATGGAGCAAACGGATACTGTACATAATTAAGGATGCAGCCGCCACAATTAGGAGATCGCTGTACACTGGAGCCTGTCCTAACACTTGTTACCTGTTCCAGATATCCATGGCTCAAGCGCCCATACGGATTGGTACTGATCTCTACTAGACACGGTCCGGAAAAACTAAGCGTGCAAAATGCACAGCCAGGGGCAGCCCAAGGGGGGTGCGGGGCCTCATTTGCATAAACATTTGCATAATGTTACCATACACTAACTTTTAGTAAACATGCTTCTTAATGAGTGTATGGATAAAGAAAGACTAAAAGATTTCTACATTACTATAATCCACTGCCAACCGCCAGGCACATTAGGAACTACTACAAACACTGCCCATTTAGAACCCATAGCAAACCCACCGTATCATAACAGCACTACCAGGACTCACAAAGCACCATACTCTACCTATCAAAAGGCAACACTGCAAATATTAAACAAATACATTTCAGAGAATTACAATATATGACCTACTGGGGAAAGAGAACAAGTGGCAATGTCAAATAGAAACTACATAAACAGAATACCTCAGCTCCGTTACACATGCAGAACATAGACAATCACCAAACAAGGAATCACAATTTAGAAACAGGAAGACAATAATTAAACTGGGAACCCCAAAAGACAAACTTGGAATGTACAACAACACTGTAGAAATAAAACTATAAATTAATGTCATCTTGTACTAAACAAAGCACAGATGTTAATGATGCACATTTCCCAGAGCTGACATATTCCAGTTAATAAGTTCAAAATAAAGAGATATTTTCTCTACCTTTTGTGCATTTTTTTCAGTTGCAATTGCTCCAGCCACTTTCTTCTGGTTTCTTCTGTCTTCTGCTAACTCTACATCGTCTGCTGTCCATTTGTCCTTTCTTCTAGTTTTTTTTTTCCATTCTCTCTCTACATCTGCTTTAACATACTAATCTTTCTCCTTTTGCTCTTTCCACATTCCTATTTCATCTGCTCAAATTTTACCCCTCCCTCCATCCTCAATCCCCACATACTCTTCCAATACCCGGCCAATTGTAGATTTTTCTTCCCTCCCACACAAAATATTTTTCCCTCTCCATTTCACTCTCCCAGCCCCATCCCATTCTAATCCTCCCCCAAAATCAGCTCCCTTCTAGTTCCAGCCCCACCCAGCATCTGCTCCCTTCTAGTCCCCGCATCAGCCCATTTCCAGTCCTAGCCCCCCATCAGCCCATTTCCAGTCCTAGCTCCCCTGTCCATTTCCAGTCCTATCCGAGTCCCTCCATCAACTCATTTCCAATCCCAACCCCCCATCAGCCCATTTCTAGTCCTTTTCTAGCCCCTCCACTCAGCCCATGTCAAATCCTAGCTCCCCTCCACTCAGCCCATTTCAATCCAAACCCCCTATGAGCCTACTTCCAGTTCTAGCCCCTCCATGTGTCCATTTCAATCCAAGCCCCCACTACAGCCCATTTCCAATCTTAGCTCCCCCCAACAGCCCATTTCCAGTCCTATCCTAGCCCCTCCATCAGCCCATTTCTTGTCCTAGCTCCCCCCCCCCACTCAGCCCATTTCCAGTCCTAGCTCCCTCCCCTCACAGCCCATTTCCATTCCAAGCCTCCCTCCCCATCAGCTATTTGCAGTTCAAGCCCCCTTCCACTCAACCCATTTCCAGTCCTAACCCCATCAGCCCACAGCACATTACCAGTCCTAAACCCCCCCCCCATCAGCCCACCTCAAGTCCTAAAGGTGAGGTCAGAGAGGCTGTTGCTGCCAAAAAAGCAACCTTCAGGAAATGGAAAAAAGAGCCAAATGATGAAAACTGGAAACAGCATAAGCACTGGCAAGTTAAATGCAAAGCATTGATAAGGCAGGCATAGCGGGAATTTGAGAAGAAACTTGCTACGGAAGCAAAAACACGAAATAAAGACTTTTTCAAGTACATTCATAGCAAAAGGCCTGTGAGAGAGTCAATTGGACCATTAGATGATAGAGGGGTAAAAGGGGCAGTAAGAGGAGACAAGGCTATAGCAGAGAGACTGAATGAATTCTTTGCTTCGGTCTTTACTGAGGAAGATGTAGGGATGTTACCCAAGACTGAAGTGGTATTTAAAGGTGATACTGCAGAGGAATTGAGAGAAATATCGCTACAACCGGGAAGATATTACAACTATTTGATAAACTGAATAGTAGCAAATCACCTGGACCGGATGGTATACATCCCAGAGTGTTGAAAGAACTGAAATATGAGATTGCAGACCTGCTATTGGTAATCTGTGAACTTTCATTAAAATCATCTGTAATACCTGAAGATTGGAGGGTCGCCAACGTAACACCAATTTTTAAAAAGGGTTCCAGGGGTGACCCGGGAAATTACAGACCGGTGAGCCTGATGTCAGTACCAGGGAAAATGGTAGAAACCATCATAAAGAACAAAATTACACAGCATGTAGATAGTCATGGCCTAATGGGAGACAGCCAACATGGCTTTAGACAAGGAAGATCTTGTCTTACTAATCTGATATGTTTTTTTGAAGGTGTGCATAAACAGGTAGACAAAGGTGAGTCGGTTGATATAGTGTATCTGGACTTTCAGAAAGCTTTTGACAAGGTCCCCCCATCAGAGACTTTTGGCGAAGCTAAAATGTCATGGGATAGGAGGCAGTGTACTATTGTGGATCGGGAACTGGTTAAAAGATAGAAAGCAGAGGGTAGGGCTAAATGGCCAATATTCCCAATGGAAAAAGGTGAATAGCGGAGTACCCCAGGGATCTGTACTGGGTCCGCTACTTTTTGACATATTCATAAATGACCTGGAAGAGGGAATAACTAGTGAGGTTATCAAATTTGCAGATGACACAAAACTGTTTAAAGTTGTTAAAACCCAAATGGATTGTGGAAAACTGCAGGAGGATCTGGATAAATTGGAAGACTGGGCATCCAAATGGCAGATGAAATTTAATGTGGACAAGTGCAAAGTTATGCACCTAGGAAAGAACAACCCACACTATAGTTACACGATGCAAGGCTCCACATTAGAAACCACCACCCAGGAAAAAGATTTAGGAGTCATCGTGGATAACATGTTAAAACCCTCCGCCCAGTGTGCAGCGGCGGCCAAGAAAGCAAATAGAATGCTAGGTATCATAAGGAAAGGGATGGAGAATAAAACAAAGGATATTATAATGCCTCTGTATCGCTCCATGGTACGACCGCACCTTGAATATTGTGTGCAATTCTGGTCACCGTATCTTAAAAAGGACATAGCGTTATTAGAAAAAGTACAGAGAAGAGCAACCAAATTGGTGAAGGGGATGGAAGGCTACTCCTATGAAGAGAGGCTAAAAAGGTTAGGGCTCTTTAACCTGGAAAAGAGACGGCTGAGGGGAGATATGATAGAGGTCTATAAATTAATGAATGGAGTGGAACGGATAAACGTGGATCAATTGTTTACGCTATCAGAATATAGGAAGACTAGGGGACATGTAATGAAGCTACAGGGTAAACAAGACAAATAAGAGAAAATATTTTTTCACTCAACGTGTAATCAAACTCTGGAATCTGTTACCGGAGGATGTAGTAAGGGCTGTTAGTATAGCTGGGTTTAAAAAAGGTTTGGACAAGTTCCTGGAGGAAAGGTCCATAAACCACTATTAAAAAGGGACCCAGGATATCAATGCTTGACCCAGTACAAGCATTGTGGAACCTGTGTCTTTTGGGGATATTGCTAGGTACGTATGACCTAGATTGGCCACTGTTGGAAACAGGATACTGGGCTTGATGGACCTCGGTCTGACCCAGTATGGCATGTCTTATGTTTTTAAAGCCCCCTCCAGCCCATTACCTGTCCTAAACCCCCTCCTTCCCATCAGCCCAGGGAAAATTAAAACTTAAAAAAAAAAAAGCTGGCTGCTGCCGCGGCAGTGGCATAATCGAATGTCCCACAGGCCCCCCCCCCCCCCACTGCCTGGCAGAGCACTCCCTCCCTCCCTCAGTCCCTCTCCGCTTCGGCTAGAGCCGCAAAGGGAGAGTTTCTCCCTCACGGCTCTGTTAAGCCCGCTGGGGCTTATGGGAAGTTTCCCATCTGCCCCGGCAGGCTTAACAGAATCACGAGGGAGAAGCTCTCCCTTTGCGGCTCTGAAAGCCGAAGCGGAGAGGGACTGAGGCAAGCAGAGAGGGAGGGAGGGAGGGAGTGCTCTGCTGGGCAGGGGGGGGGAGGCCCCCCACGGGACACTTGATTCTGTTGCTGCCGCGGCAGCAGCCAACTTTTTTTTAAAATTTACTTTTAAAGCGGAATGTTCTTTGCGCGGGGCCCCCTGAAACGCGGTGCCCTGTGCAAAAAACATTCTCGCTCAATGGACGGGGGCCGGCCCTGTGCACAGCATATCTGACACTGTGAAATAAAAAGTGAGACTCGCGGCTAATTGCCTCGGTCCCAGAATAAAAAGACGACGTGACTACAGGATTTACCTAGTAAACATCTGAATCAGAGCAGCTCAATTTTTGACTCTTATGGAGGGTTGAACAAGTTATTTTCTCGATCTGGAGTGGCACTGGAATCTGCCGTGCTTCATTTTAAACACCTTAAAACTTATAAGATATGTCATACTAGGTCTGACCAAGGTCCATCAAATCTAGTATCCTGTTTCCAACAGTGGCCAATCCAGGTCACAAGTACCTAACAGTTTCCCAAAAAGACACACAGGTTCCATAATGGTTGTAGGAGGGCAACTTACTCCTACTGGAATTCTATGCACACTAATTCAAAATTGTGCAAGTTTTTGTGATTATTTTTCTGTATTTTTTTTTAAATCAAGTACCAAAGGCAATAAAACTTGCAAAATGTTACATAATTCAAACTTTTGACACACGAGTTTGAATTTTGTTTGCTATCCAGTACTCCTGCTGGAATTCTGCAATATTCTTCTCTCTTTTGAAAGTCATCATAGAAGGCAGGCACTTAAGTCGCAGTCCTAAAGAGCCAGAGCTGGCAGGTGTGCTAGATTAAAAGAGCTGTATAAAAATAAGATGAAAAACCTGTGAAAGAGAAAACAACTGGTAACAAAATTTACATTCTGCATATACAAAGTTCAGAACAAGGAAGTTAAAGTATTCCAATAGATGCCAAGCAAACAAGGAAGAAATATTCACATTCCAAGATTGTCCACCCTACATAAACTCAGTCTGGCCTGACAAGTATGTATATAAGGGAAACCAAGTGCTGTAAGCTATACGAGGCAGCCTGCAAACAACTACTGTATTTTGTCAAGCATCACAGATGCATGGTGGGCCATGGTATTTAAGGTCTGAAACAGCCAACATACCCGAGCAACACTACCACCGTGTGGCTAGCAGTAGGATACATGCCATACTTGAGAAAGAACCACACAGGATAACTTGCTAAAGAGGAAATATAGTCAGTTTTAGCATATGAAAGCAAGAGTATGTAAGATTTACTTCCGCATAACCATACACATTTAGAATTCTAATATTTGAAAGGATGATGCCATTGATGACTACAGGGAAACATCATCCCAGGCCACCAATCTACCCTCACAGAAATCTGCTCTGACTCTAGACCAGCAGGAAAGTGGCAGCTGCTATTGGATGTTGACAAAACAAAAATTGAGCTGATAGGATCCACAACAGAAATACAGCAAGCACGAAGCAGCATATTCCTCTTTCCGACTCTGCCAATGATAAAGCGTAGTTACTCACCTGTAACAGCTGATATCTTGGAACAGCAGGAATCAGTCTTCATATATGGTGACGTCGGGCAGAGACTGAGCCCAGCATGGGAACACTCCCCAGCATCCAATAGGAATGCCTTTGGGAGCTTTCCTCCACGCATGCGTGGCTGCCTTCCCCTTAGGTCTCCTTGGATGAAAAAGCATAGAAAAAGAAAAATGTAGGAAAAAATAAAGATAAACAACTTGAGGGGAGGTGGATGGGTTATGAAGACTAATTCCTGCTGTTCCCAGAGATCATCAGCTACAGGTGAGTAACTACACTATCTCCAGAAACAAGCAGGAAGTCAATCTTCACATATGGGTCTCCTAGCACATGACCACCATTTGAGGGGAAAGGATTCCAGTGCCACAGAGGTTGCAGCAGGGATCCAACAGACTCAGCTCGTTCAGACCACTCTTTGGAAGATGGGAGGTGAGCAAGCTGTCTAGATTTGAAACAAGTCAGATTGACCAAATTGAACATCACTTCTGGAGTCCTTATCCAGGCAGTAGAGAGCTGTAAAGGTGTGCAATGAAGACCATGTGGCTGCTTGGCAGATGTCTGAAATTGACACAGATTGGAGGTTGGCTACCGTAGCAGCCATGGCACAGACATTATGTGCTGTGACATGGTTCTGTAGAGAGACCCGCTTGTGAGGAAGAAAAGGATATGCAGTCTGCAATCCAGTTAGGGTTCTCTTGGAAACTGGTAACCCCAGATGACTGGTCAAAGGAGACAAACAGCTGAGAGGATCAACGATGATCCTCGGTGCAGTAGATATAGAAGGCCAGTGTTCTTTTACAATCAAGAGTATGCAGCTTGGCCTCAGCAGGGGAGCTGTGAGGCCTGGGAAAGAAAGTTGGTAATGAAATGGACTGGTTCAAGTGAAAAGGAGTAACAACTTTCGGTAAGAACTTAGAATGTGTCCGGAGGACCACCTTGTCATGGTGAAGGCTAGTATATGCAGCGTAGTCCACCAAAGCCTGAAGTTCACTCACTCTTCAAGATGATGTCAAGGCTACTAGGAAAAGTACTTTCCATGTTAAGAATTTTAAAGATGTTGACACTAAAGGCTCAAAAGGAGGCCGCATTAGTTGTGCCAGGACAACATTTAGATCCCACGCTGTGGCCGATGGGCGAAGGGGTGGTTTGGTCAAGAGAAGACCTCTCATGAATCTTAGACCAACGGGTGCAGGGATACCTGGTGGTTATCTAGAATATGGTGGGACGCTAATATGGCAGATAAATAAACTCACAGTGAGTTCGTTTTAAGGCCTGATTTATTTTATTTAACAGGTTTTATATACCGCTTTATCATTTCAATCAAAGTGGTTTACATTGAAACTTAAACAAGGATTGCTAGTGGGAATCAAACCCTGGTCTCTGGGTTCCCAGGCCAGGGCTCCCAATCAGGGTCTCTGGGTTCCCAGACCAGGGTTCTTAACCATTAGGCTATTCCTCCACTCCGATGATGATGACAAGTGGAGGAGGTATTGTAGAAGTTCCGGAACTGGACATGTAAAGGGATCTAGGGCCCTTTGTGAGCACCAGAGTGAAAATCTTTTCCACAAAGGGATAAGAATGCCTGGTGGAATCTTTCCTGGAAGATAACAGAACTTGTAGCACCTATTCCTGGAGTTCTAAATGTGAGAGGACAACACGCTCAGCCGCCAGGCTGTCAGATGGAGGGACTGGAGGTTGGGGTGTAGGAGAGTTCCCTGTTCCTGAATCAGGAGACCACCACAGGTGGCGAGGAGGAGATTGAGCTAGCCGAAGGAGAAGAGGAAACCATGACTGTCTCTGCTAGTGAGGCACAATGAGAATCATTTTGCCCTGGTTGTTCCGGAGCTTGAAAATGGTCTTTGCAATGAGAGGAAAGGCATAAAGAAGGCCTTGTCCCCTATGCAGGAGAAAAATATCTGAGCTTTCCCTGTGAGGGGATGGAATCCTGGAGCAATAATGAAGCAACTGAGTGTTGTCCGGAGAAGCAAAGAGATCAAGTAGTGGGAAGCCCAGAGGTGGAATAATTGTTGCACTACTACAGAGTTCAACCTCCACTCGTGTGGGTGGAGAAAATGACTCTGACTGCTAGTTTGTTGTCCTTGCCTGGTAGATATCCCGCATGTATATGAATCTTGTAGGCTATTGCCCAGGTCCTAGGGCTAACATCTCTCTGCATGATGGGCTCTTGAGCCTGTTCCTCCTTGTTTGTTTATATAAAACATGGCCACCTGGTTGTCTGTTTGTATGAGGACTGCCTTGCCCAGCAGGTGGTGAGAGAACACCTGGATGTCACTGAATAAGGTTCTGAGTTCGATATGCAGGCAGGTCTCTGGATGAGATCACAGGCCCTGGGTTGTCAGACCATTGAGGTAAGCACCCCAACTGTGTTTTGATGCATCTGTTGTCAGAGTACAGTATCTTCAAGAGTTTTGAAAAGGTAACCCTACCTCGAGGTTCTCTGGAATGGTCCACCAAAGAAGGGAGGCTTTCATCCAAGGGGAGAGATGGTGATGAGGTCGGAGAGATGATCTCTGGATTGTCTCCACTGCTGTGAAAGGTTCCAATGACTCTCTTGCATGTTGAGATGGGCATGCACTGTTGAGGCCGTATGGCCTAATAATCTTAGGTATGCTCTGGCTGTCACTGTTGACTGCTGCTGGATATGAAAAGCAGGGCAAGTAATCTGATACACTTGTCTTCTGGGAGAAAAGTCTGAGCTTGAACGTTGTCCAAACGAGCTCCTATGAACTCTAAGTTTTGAGATGGAACTAGGTGTGACTTTGAATAGTTTATAACAAATACCACATCTTGTAGGACGTGGATGGTTTGCTGAAGCGCAACTGTAACTGATTGTGTGGTATCTGCCTTTATCAGCCAGTCATCTAAGTAAGGGAATAGAAAGATTCCCAAGGTTCTGAGATAGGCTGTGACGACAGCCAGACACTTTGTGAAGACTCAGGGCACTAAAGACAGCCCGAAGGGGAGGAATCAATATTGATAATGTTTGTTTTTAAAGACAAACCTGAGGTACTTTCTGTAACTTGGATGTATGAGGATGTGGGTATATGCATCCTTTAGATCCAAACAACATAGCCAATCATTTGCTTGGAAATAAGGAAGAAGAGTTCCTAAAGAGATCATCTTGAAGTTTTCTTTGACAAGGAAGATTCCTGAGATCCAAAATGGGTTTGTATCCTCCTGCTTTGTTTGGAATTAAGAAGTAATGGGAGATGAACCCTAGACCTTAATGAGCCAGAGGGACCACCTCTATTGCTTGAGTTCATAGAGTATGGATCTCCTAATGAAGTAAGGAGGTGTGATGGTGGTCCAGGCCTGGTGGTCCTACAAAATGAATAGGTGGTGAGCTCTTGAAACAAAACTGGAGGCTCTTGCTAATTGCAGGGTCCAGGGTTCTGAGGTGAGGAAGGCCCATCTTTTGGCAAAGCAGGCTAGTCGGTCTGGAATTAACGGAGGGGTAGGCAAACCTATTGGACAACTGGCTATGCTTTTTAGGAAAGAGTCAACAATTTTGAATGGCCTGAGATGTAGTGGCAGGCTGTGGTTTTGCCACCTTGGATTTCCTAGGTTGCTTGGGAGCCTGTTGCCTCTGCTGTATTTGAGGAGCAGAATATGAGTATGAATAGGGGGAGGGATAGAACCTCTTTTCCTTTGAATAGAAGGGCTTTTTAGGTGTAGATTAATTTTTTGAAGGATCTGCTGTCTTTTTTGAGAGACACTTCATTGTGAAGTCACCAGTCTCTATTTCCCCTGCTTTCTCTCCCAAACGCTGTCCAAAGAGGTTCTCCCCATTACAGAGGATGTTGATGTTTAACCTGGACCAACGTTTCCAGGTTAGAAGCCCCTCTGGCCCCAATGCAGACTGCAGCTGCTCTGCTACTGGCCTCAAAAATATCAAAAGCAGCTCATTAGGAACTTTGAAATGTTCTGTGTATGGGCTACTAGTATCTGATGAGGTGGTTGCTTATTAGTGGGTAGTAGAGATCTTTTTAATCTTTTAAAGATTTTTTCAAGTACATTCATAGAAAAAACCTGTGAGAGAGTCAGTTGGACCATTAGATGATAGAGGAGTTAAAGGGGCACTAAGAGGCGACAAGGCGATAGCGGAGAGACTGAATTAATTCTTTGCTTCGGTCTTTACTGAGGAAGATGTAGGGATGTTACCCATGACTGAAGTGGTATTTAAAGGTGCGGAAGAATTGAAGGAAATATCGATACATCGGGAAGATATATTACAACTATTAGATAAACTGAAGAGTAGCAAATCACCTGGGCCAGATGGTATACATCCAAGAGTGTTGAAAGAACTGAAATATGAGATTGCAGACCTGCTATTAGTAATCTATGAACTATCATTAAAATCACCTGAAGATTGGCGGATCGCCAATGTAACACCAATTTTTAAAAAGGGTTCGAGGGGTGATCCGGGAAACTACAGACTGGTGAGCCTCACGTCAGTACCAGGAAAAATGGTAGAAACCATCATAAAGAATAAAATTACTCAGCATGTAGATAGTCATGACTTAATGGGAGACAGCCAACATGGCTTTAGACAAGGAAGATCTTGTCTTACTAATCTGTTATGTTTATTTGAAAGTGTGAATAAACAGGTGGACAAAGGTGAGTCAGTTGATATAGTGTATCTGGACTTTTGGAAAGCCTTCGACAAGGTCCCTCATCAGAGACTTTTGGCAAAACTAAAGAGTCAAGGGATAGGAGGCAGTGTACTACTGTGGATCAGGAACTGGTTAAAAGATAGAAAGCAGAGGGTTGGGCTAAATGGCCAATTTTCCCAATGGAGAAAGGTGAATAGTGGTGTACCCCAGGGATCTGTGCTGGGTCCGCTGCTTTTTGACATATTCATAAATGACCTGGAAAGTGGAATAACGAGTGAGGTTATCAAATTTGCAGATGACACAAAACTATTTAAAGTTGTTAAAACCCAAGAGGATTGTGGAAAATTGCAAGAGGATCTTGATAAATTGGAAGACTGGGCATCAAAATGGCAGATGAAATTTAATGTGGACAAGTGCAAAGTTATGCACCTAGGGAAGAACAACCCAAACTATGGTTACACGATGCAAGGTTCCACATTAGGAACCACCACCCAGGAAAAAGATTTAGGCGTCATTGTGGATAACATGTCAAAGCCCTCTGCCCAGTGTGCAGCGGCAGCCAAGAGAGCAAATAGAATGCTAGGTATCATAAGGAAAGGAATGGAAAATAAAACAAAAGATATAATGCCTCTATACCGTTCCATGGTGAGACCGCACCTTGAATATTGTGTGCAATTCTGGTCGCCGTATCTTAAAAAGGATATAGCGTTATTAGAAAAGGTTCAGAGAAGAGCCACCAAAATGGTAAAGGGGATGGAAGGATACTCCTATGAAGAAAGGCTAAAAAGGTTAGGGCTTTTTAACCTGGAAAAGAGACGGCTGAGGGGAGATATGATAGAAGTCTATAAATTAATGAACGGAGTGGAACGGGTAAACGTAGATCGACTGTTTACGTTATCAGAATATAGGAAGACTAGGGGACATGCAATGAAGCTACAAGGTAAACTATTTAAGACTAATAAAAGAAAATACTTTTTCACTCAACGTGTAATCAAACTCTGGAATTTGTTACCGGAGGATATAGTAAAGGCTGTTAGTGTAGCTGGGTTTAAAAAAAGGTTTGGACAAGTTCCTGGAGGAAAGGTCCATAAACCATTATTAAGAAGGGACCCAGGATATCAATGCTTGACCTGGTACAAGCATTGCAGAACCTGTGTCTTTTGGGGAAACTGCTAGGTACGTATGACCTAGATTGGCCACTGTTGGAAACAGGATACTGGGCTTGATGGACCTTGGTCTGACCCAGTATGGCATATCTTATGTTCTTATGAGATGTGAACTCTGCTAGATCTCTATTTATTTATTTAGCTGTATTTATATCCCGCTTTTCACCGGGTCAAAGCGGTCAATTGGGAGATACATTTAACACGAGGGGATATGACACACATACGCTAATACTTACAGGGAACATGGGCAATGGAGGGTTAAGTGGCTTTCCCAAGACCACAAGGAGTGCCTATAGGACTAGAAATCCCAGTCCCTCCGGCCTGAGATTGCTGTCCCCAGGTGGGACTTGAACCCCCGGCCCTCCGGCCTGAAGTACCATGTCCTAACCACTAGGCCACTCCTCTAGAGATGTCTCTTAGAAACATGCCCATATTGAGCATGCAGAATCTATTCTGGAGGCCGGCATGGTTGCCTGGAAAGCATTCCTGCCAAAGGCATCAAGGGCTCTGGCCTCTCTGCATGGGGAAACAGAGGAATGATTTTTCTGGCTCTTAATTCTCCTCATGGCGGACTCCACCACCATGAAGTGGTGAGGAGGTTGTGGCTTCTGGAACCTTGGAGATGGTGGAACTCTAAAAAGGGTATCTAGACATTTGCTAATAGCTGGTATAGAGACGGGGGCTTCCCACATTCTAGTGAGCAAGTTTTTCAGGATATTGTGCATCAGAAGAGTTACAGCTTCTTTGGGTGCCGAGGGGTACTTAAGGATATTGAGATCCTCTGCCCTCGGTTTCGTCTCAGTGGCTACCGATTATACATAGAGTGTTGCTGCCATGTCCTTAATAAAATCTTGAAAGGACATGTCCTCCGATGGTGACAGTCTATGCTCATATGGGGCTGATGGATCCGACGGGAGATCTCTATGTGCACTGGAATCGATGGATTCCAGTTCAGAGACATTTGAACCAGTATCAGAGTCTGGTAAAAAATCAAAGTAGTCTTTGTCAGGGCCTTGATGTGTTGTGTGGACAAACATGCTGCAAAGATCACAGTGGAGCCGATTGCACCGGGGCCTGAGGTATCGGTGGTTCCGATGATCTGTGCAAAACTGTCAGTGTTGGAGGAACTAAAAGTGCATTGAGCTGTATAGCAAGGCCTATGGGTTGTTGCTGATGTCGATGCCCCAAGAGGCAAAATGGCAGACGCCAGCGCAACTGCCGCTAAGATAACCACAATGCTTTCAATGACAATGACTCTGTCATCGAGCGTTGGTACTGGAGGAGTAGCTCCAGACACTACAGAATGGGCTAAAACTCCCAATGCTGGTATCAGGGGCTCCACTGAGGATTGAACCTTGGGGGCATCCCTGAACCCGTTAGGCTTTGGAGGGTGAAACCTCCCGCTGGGGTTGTTTTGCTGGATGGTTTGCATCGGAGTGGAAAGAATGGCGGTGCTGAGAATGGCGGTCGGAGTCCAATGCCGATCTTGAGAAATGGGATACCCTCGATGTCTATGTCTTTTTGCTCCTGTGCTCTGGGGACTCCAGTCGATGCTTATTAGTTTTCAATGAAAATGAGGACTTGGAAGCATGGGATGACTTGAAAGGAGTCAACACGCCCAAGGAGTGCATCGAAGGAGCTGAGTGTGTCAGAAACAGCTTAGCCTTCTGCATGTCCTGGGTTTTCCTACCTCTGGCGGTCATATGGCCACAAGACAGCATGGTCTGGGCCTAAACATTTTAGGCACCAGTCGTGCTCGTCTGTTATGGAGATGGTACTGGAACAATTAGAGCATTTTTTAAAACCATTCCTGGGCTTATCCATTTTAGGGAAAAGGAGGGCAGCAAAATCAAATTGGGCAATGATGCCCACTTAGACCTTAGGCCTAAAAGAAAACTAAGAATTATTGAAAAATAAATAAGAATTTAGAAAATCAAATAAAAACGGGAACCGGAATCAACATGGAGTCGAGTTGGTTGATAGGAAGGCAGGTACCAGACAAAAAAAAGAAGTCTCTTAACATGGTGAAACAGGGACAAGGTAGTTCTGTGGAAAAAAAGAAGACTGAGAAGACCTAAAGGGAAGGCAGTCACACATGCGTGGAGGAACGCTCCCAAAGGCATTTCTGTTGGATGTTGGGAGTGTTCCCGCACCAGGCTCAGTCGGTGCCGTTGTCACCATATGTGAAGACTGACTTTCTGCTTGTTCCTGGAGAGAGAGTAACCATTAATGACAGCAGATAAAATTTAGCATGACCCATCTAGTCTGCCTAATGAGGTAGGAAGGACTGTAACTACTACTCCATACAGATTACCCTCCTTCCTTTGTTTAGGGGTCTAACTGCCGCTTCAAAACAGATTATGGAGGAGGGTAACCTACATGGGGGCATAAAGTCATTTAGGTTTTGCTTTTAATGGAAATGGTTTATACATTTATTCCATCCTCCTGGGAGCCTCTGTGCCCATGCATTTTTGAATTTTGTAAGTTTTTATCCCCACCACCTCAACCAGGAGGGCATTAACTACCTTTGTACTGACCAGTATTTTCTCGTGGGGCTTTTACATTTACCTCCTGGCAGCTTCATTGCATGCCCTCTAGTTTTATAGCCTCCCTGTCTTTGGAAAGTTTGTTCATTAATACCTTTCTTCTAAGGCATACAGTCAGATCTTCACGTCTCTTCCCACGCATCTTCTGGGGCAGGCCCTATAAAACTGTGGTTGCTTTTTTCTGATTGTCATTTAGTAGGAGAGCCTAATGGTTAAAGCAACAGGATAGGAACCAGGTTTCACACCCCACTTCTCACGGATACAAGTTGGGACCTTCGGCAAGTTAATTTAGCTCCTGTTGTCTCAGGTAACATCAATTGTATTGTAACACCAAAGCCAGTCCATCCACTAGACAGCCACCTAGGGCAGCAGATCAATGTGGGCCAGACCTATGCTTCAGCACACATGGCCTGCCACCCTGCCCCACCCCCATACCTCTGATTCAGGCGGCAGGGGAGAGGGCAAGGCTCAGCAGCAGGTCATGTGCACACATGGCCTACCGCTTCTGAACCCCTTCTGCTACATGGCCAGTAGCACTATAAAATAAAGTTACTCACCTGGAGCAGGGAGTCTCCATGGAGAGAAGGAAAATCCTCACTGATGAGTGAGATCACCCACACAGCCCCATGCAGGAACCTTCTCAGAAACGGCTGAAGTGCTCAGTCATGTAGCTCACAGCTTATCCAAACTCCTCCAAAGGGAAGAGAATGGGTTCTATTGGCCTACCTGTTACAGATGAGTAACTTTTTTCTTTATGGAATCCTAGCTACAGGCTGCCTCTAAAGATAAAAGGGGGAAACTACTAATGTGCATCATATATGTACTTCTTAAACCCACTTGCAAGTTTATGGAACATATTGGTCAGAAAAATAGCCAGAGTGAATAAAAAACAGTTCAGTTTTGAAAGTATGAAGGAAAAATATGAACCCATCGAGGTGCACTTCAGCTCTAAATGCAGCCTATGCAGTGCTGAAGAGAAAATAAAGGAAGCCTAGAAACAGCCAAAAGGTCTGACTAAAGAAAACTAATAGGAAGATGTTGAAATGAGGCAGCAGACAAGGCAGAGTAGCCATGAAACTATGTGCACAGGAGAAAAGGTGAAAATTCATCAATACAGCGGCTGGCTCCACAGAAAAAAAGGAAACCGAGAGCTTCAGGTGCGGAGGAGGCAGGTGGAAACAAGCACCTATGCGCAGAGAACTTTACTTCGTATTCAAGCAGGGGGGCACTCTCGCTGCCGACAGTGCCAATGCCAGCTCTTCCTTAGCTCAGAGAAGTCCTTAGGACCTCTAAGCATGCACGTCCCTTCTTGCTTCAGCGTCCACTCAGCAACGTCCCCTCAGTCTATCTTCAGTGTGGCAGCCAGCCAGCAGTGTCTCTCCCTCTCTCTGTCGCTCCTTATGGTTGTTTCTTCATTTCTTTGTTTTTCCTTTTAACTGCGTGTTTTATTTTCATTTTCCTCAGCCAAGCTTGAAAAAAAAAAGGAGACAGAAGAGGAACATTGAGGATAGATAGCAAGCACAAACTTCAAGACAGAACTTTTCAGTCATGCTCCTCTGTCTGTGTTCATATTCTGCTTATCTACAAGTCTGCATCTCCCTCTACTGTTTGCTGTCTTCAATTACATTGAATTCAGTTGAGAAGACGAACCTTACTGAGCCCCATATCATTTCAATACTCTGTTTTTATGGCAGCTCTAGTTTCAGTTCCGGTTCCTGTCCCATCGGGCCCAGACAAGGCACGATCAGGAGAAGATGGGGTTGTCGTGTAGCCAGAGGTAGACCTACTGGCGCCGGCATCTACAAGGATGGCGCAGAGCCTCAAACAGGAGGCCAGAGGCCCTATGCCATCTCCACCTAACCCGGCCTCTACAATACTGAGGCCAGAGTCTCAGGTGGGTGGCAAAACATTGACAAAAAGACGATTCCACAAGTGCACGGAGCTCCCAGGACGCCCGACCACACAAACAGAAGTCAGATGGAGAATTAACTGAAGCTTCCTCTCATAGATCCAAGAGGGCAAAGCAGATGGACCCTATGCAGACCATATCTCCTTTGGCTCCCCCAATAGCAGGTAAGGCTCCCTTCTGAAACTATTACACAGTTTTGTTCACGATACTGCAACCCTCTTGGGAGCTGTCCCTCCTAACAAATGACTGCCATCATAGCAAAAAAGCTGTGAGAGAGTCAGTTGGTCCATTAGATGATAGAGGGGTTAAAGGTGCACTAAGAGGCGACAAGGCGATAGCGGAGAGATTGAATGAATTCTTTACTGAGGAAGATGTAGGGATGTTACCAATGACTGAAATGGTATTTAAAGGTGCGGAAGAATTGAAGGAAATATCGATACATCGGGAAGATGTATTACAACTATTAGATAAACTGAAGAGTAGCAAATCACCTGGGCCAGATGGTATACATCCAAGGGTGTTGAAAGATTGCAGACCTGCTATTAGTAATCTGTGAACTTTCATTAAAATCATCTGTAATACCTGAAGATTGGAGGATCGCCAATGTAACGCCAATTTTTAAAAAGGGTTCCAGGGGTGATCCAGGAAACTACAGACCGGTGAGCCTGATGTCAGTACTGGGAAAAATGGTAGAAACCATCATAAAGAACAAAATTACTCAGTATGTAGATAGTCATGGTCTAATGGAAGACAGCCAACATGGCCTTAGACAAGGAAGATCTTGTCTTACTAATCTGTTATGTTTTTTTGAAGGTGTGAATAAACAGGTGGACAAAGGTGAGTCGGCTATATAGTGTATCTAGACTTTCAGAAAGCCTTTGACAAGGTCCCTCATCAGAAACCTTTGGCAAAACTAAAGAGTCATGGGATAGGAGGCAGTGTACTATTGTGGATCAGGAACTGGTTAAAAGAAAGCAGAGGGTAGGACTAAATGGCCAATTTTCCCAATGGAGAAAGGTGAATAGTGGTGTACCCCAAGAATCTGTGCTGGGTCCGCTGCTTTTTGACATATTCATAAATGACCTGGAAAAAGGAATAACGAGTGAGGTTATCAAATTTGCAGATGACACAAAACTATTTAAAGTTGTTAAAACCCAAGAGGATTGAGGAAAATTGCAAGAGGACCTTGATAAATTGGAAGACTGGGCATCAAAATGGCAGATGAGATGTACACCTTAGAGGAAAGGCGGGATAAAGGTGATATGATTGAGATGTTTAAATACCTCCGTGGCATAAATGTTCAGGGAGAGAGCCTCTTTCAATTGAAAGCAAGTTCTGCTACGAGGGGACATGGGATGAGGGTGAAGGGAGATAGATTCAGGAGTGTTATGCAGAAATATTTCTTTACGGAAAGAGTAGTGGATCCGTGGAATAGTCTCCCAGTGGAGGTGGTAGAGATGAGGACAGTAACTGAATTCAAAAAAGCATGGGACAAACAGAGGATCTCTAAATGTAAAAAGGGGACTGTTGTAGTTGTTGATATGGAAGGACAGACTAGATAGGCCATGTGATCTTTTTCTGTCATCATATTTCTCTGTTTCTATGCTTCTATGAAATTTAATGTGGACAAGTGCAAAGTTATGCACCTAGGGAAGAACTACCCAAACTATGGACATGATGTAAGGTGCCACATTAGGAACCACCACCCAGGAAAAAGATTTAGGCGTCATTGTGGATAACATGTTAAAACCCTCTGCCCAGTGTGCAGCGGCGGCCAAGAGAGCAAATAGAATGCTAGGTATCATAAGGAAAGGAATGGAAAATAAAACAAAATATATTGTAATGCCTCTATATCATTCCATGGTGAGACTGCACCTTGAATATTGTGTGCAATTCTGGTCGCCATATCATAAAAAGGATATAGCGTTATTAGAAAAGGTTCAGAGAAGAGCCACCAAAATGGTAAAGGAGATGGAAGGATACTCCTATGAAGAAAGGCTAAAAAGGTTAGGGCTCTTTAACCCGGAAAAGAGACGGCTGAAGGGAGATATGATAGAAGTTTATAAATTAATGAACGGAGTGGAACGGGTAAACGTAGATCGATTGTTTACGTTATCAGAATATAGAAAGACTAGGGGACATGCAATGAAGCTACAGGGTAAACTATTTAAGACTAATAAAAGAAAATATTTTTTCACACAACGTGCAATCAAACTCTGGAATTTATTACCGGAGGATGTGGTAAAGGTACGACCTAGATTGGCTACTGTTGGAAACAGGATACTGGGCTTGATGGACCTTGGTCTCACCCAGTATGGCGTATCTTATGTTCTTATGAGGTCCTCTCCTACCAGCCTGCATCTTTTCCTTCACAAGAACCCCCTCCCCTGTACCTTCAGAAGTGGGTACTTATCTGGCCAAAAGTTACCCTTATTCTAACCAGTCAATTTCGGAACCCTACCTCCTGGGAGATGCTAACATCTTCCTCAGGTGACCTACTGGGAAAAGAAACTCCTGAGGATTTCTCCTACCCAAAATTTCTCCAGAAGGATTCCAGAGCGCTTGCTCTCAGTGACACTCAAACTCCCACCAACAAAAAGGATTTCCAGTCTATTTTGTGGGCCTGCACCACTCCTAAAGAGGTCCTGGCCATTCTAGTTCCCCAGGTCTTACAGAATCTCCTGTCAGTATGGAAGATGCCAGAATCAGTCCATGCCACAGCTTGTCATCTCGACCTTAAGTACAAAGTGCTACCTGCACCTGGTTTCCAGCATCAGCAGCTGCCTCCTGTAGTCTCTGAAGCTGTTCTTAAGAAAACGAAGTTTTCCAAGTCTCACGTTCAAACGCTGCTGGGCAAAGGCCAGCGGACATTGAATTCAGTCAGTAAGAAAACTTTTCAGAGTGGAGTGCTAGCCATGAAGATCTTAGCCCATTAACTCCAATTGCTTCATTACCATCATGAACTCCTTTCACAAATGCCAGACCCCACCACTATTCCAGTTCTGGAGGTACACGCTCTTCAAGACAATTTACAAGAGTCCCTCTACTATATCGTTCGGGCTACCTATGAGCCTTTGACTCAGTTGCCCGATCCATGGCTACTTCTATCTTCTATCACACTCTAAGGGTGGCTACCCTATAATTTTTAGTAGTTAGTTTTATAGATATTTTTAGTACAACCCGTTCTATACATTATCCTCTTTAACATAATGTACTGTTAAGGTCCTTTATTTTTTCAAACAATTTTTAAACACACTCTCTTTATAATATTTTAAAAGACTTCGTCTCTCTATTTATTTTTTTATTTTTTATATTTTAATTTATTTTTTTTATTTTTTTAGTTTTCTTATTATGTCTCGATATATTCTGCCTTGCAATATATTTTTTAGTTCTTTCATTATGGCTTGATATATTTTGCCTTTTATGTTTTACACAATACTATATAACATCCTTTCAGTTACATAGTACTTTGCAGTAGCTACTTCATGACGATTCTACGTTTGTTCAAAGTAAAACATTTTGGTTGCACTCCACGGTTCTTGTGGCACAAGTGTATGCTTGACACCCTAACCTCATAGGTACACGTCATAGGAGTAACCACGCCCTCTTATGCTTAGTATTTAAAGCCCCAAGTTAGCTCGTCATTTCCCTAGAAGCTTTGACCTAATTTTTCTTGGATTTGCGGTTTTGCTACGTTTAGGTAAGCTTTTGCAGCAATATATCAGTTTATGTACTGGATTAATTACATACTCCTCGTTTAACTTCTACTACAAAGTTTACACTGTGTTTGCTAGATAAAGTTTTTTTACTCATGCAAAGGTTTGGACGTGGAGGTTTTAACGCGAGTTTTTTAAAAGCTGTTTCTATCTTGTATCTTCAGCATGTACGCGCTGGTTAATATTTGACCATCGTAGAGTTATATTATTATACACATATCGCAGTGAGGTTTATTTCTTTATTGTAACTATAATAGACATCCTGGATTGTTTTTCTACAATTATTTGAAATAATATGCAAATATTTTGGCGCGGATTCTTAGCGTTTTTTCAAATGTCTCATTCTCATTTTTTTAAATGTCTCATTCTCATGCATTCACGGTTCAACAGGCATCCTGTCCCGATCTTATGTACATTCCTTTTTTGCCTTATTTTATGTTAAGTGTATAAACATTTTTAGTACAATTAGTTCACACTAAATTTTAAACGTATATTTTTTACACGCATTTTTTATACAAGTAAGCTCTTGGTGAACGACATCTTTTAGGAGGATCTCTAGTACGCTACTAGATTCAGGAATATTTTATAAAAGTATGGGCAATTTTTACTATTAGAACTATCTAAAATAAGATCAGTGTGTTGTTTTATTCATCCTATAGTCTGTCACAACATTATTAACAAAGGTTTGTTTTTAATATACAGCGTTGATTCATCACAATTGATCAAGTGCAGGTATCATTTTTAAATAATATATGGTTTTTAAATAATATATGGTTTATAACTGGTGTCTTAAACATAAGTTTATTATTTTAACACAATTTAGTCAGCAGTACTTTTTTCAGATTTCCTTTATTCCATCCTTAAAGGTTGTTCTTTTGTTTTTGTGTATAATATTTATTATTATTATTTTCATTTTTATTATTATATTTTTTATTTTATTATTATCATTATTTTTCCTCAATTTTACATCTGTGTTTATTCATTGTTCATTAATGTCAGTATTACAATAGGTACCAGTTCATAGGCCAAATTGAACCCTCTCTCCTGCAGTGCCTTGTGAGTACTTCTCATACACTATCTTCATTAGTAGTTTTTAAATAGTGTCCACTATCTGCCCTGTGTTTTTAGTTTTTTAGTTTGTGGTTCTTTGATCCATGGTGATTTTATGATTTCATTTTATTTCATTCATCATTATTTATATTGTTTTATATTTATATATTTATATTACGTAATTATTTGTTTTTATTTCTTTTTTTAAGGTTTATTTATATTTATATTTAGTACAATTATTTTATCTATATTTTATGTTCATAATATGGTATTTATATTGATGTTAATATATGTTACATGCCTGGTTTGTTTTTATTCTTATTTTAATGTGTTTATCTATGTTTATTGTTATTTTTACATATATTGTTTGTTTTTTAAGTGTATCCCCCTGAGGAAGGCTTCGGCCGTAACGCGTAGGGGACCACCAATAAAGGCACCTGTGTTCATCCAATCTCTTGCCTCACTGTTTCCTACTTCTATCTTTGCCCATCACACAGCTTGGCTTTGAGTCTCTGGTCTGAGAGAAGATCTGCTTGACTGCCTGGCAGATTCTCCCTGCCAGGGAGATAGCCTTTTTGGACCTAAGGTTTAAGAAGCCATTTCAGAAGTCAAGGATCATTCATCTACGGTGCGGGAACTTGCAGCTCAGCCTCAAGAGACAGCCCACAATACCAAAGGGCGTAACCACTACCAATATATCCAACAATTTTACCCTTATTGACATTTCCTATTCTCTGCCTCCACTACAATACCAGCCTGCACTGCATATCCCTTGGCATCCTAGGCAAAGGGATAGGAAACAACCTGTGACACCCACTGTTCCCTCTAAGCTGTGCGCGTGTGCGCGCGCACACACCTTGTCGAGCGAGCGCACATACTTTACAACAGAGCGCACAAAAATTATGGTTCTGATTCTGATAGCAAACACAGATGTCTTAAAATTTAAAAGTTGTGATTATAATTACTAGAAATTTTCCACTTCATTTAGTAATCATCTATTTTCATTTAATTTGATTAAAATAAATGCGGTGTACATACTGTATTCTGACGTGTAGTCAAATTTTAAAGTATATAACTCCGAGTGTCGTTATGTGGCGCACAAAAATTTAACCTTCCTTCAAAAGCTGCACAGCTGATATTTTATGAGCACACAGCCTACAGAAAATTAGAGGGAACATTGCCCACACCCCCAAAATGACCCCCAGTTTTTGACTATCTGCCAGTCGGAGGACATGTGCAGTACTTCCAGGAGGCCTGGCAGTCCATCAACACAGATCATTGGGTTCTCAACATCATTACATCAGGTTACAAACTCAATTTTACCGTCACCCCTCCACAGAACCCCCCCTGCACAATGTTCCTCTTTCGCATCTTTCCCTTCAAACAGAGGAGGTTGCAACACTGCTCAAAAAACACATAATCGAGCTTGTGACACAGCAATAATGCAACCGGGGATTCTACCCCTCGTTCTTCCTCATCCCCAAAAAGGTAGGTGGCCTTCGACCGATCCTCGACCTCCGGGAACTCAAGAGAGAAAAGTTCAAAATGATTTCTCTAGCCACCATTCTTCTCCTGTAGAAACAGGAAGACTGGCTTATTTATTTATTTTATTTAGGTGTTTTTTTATACCACCCCTTCCATCAATCAAGGGCAGTTTACAAAGAACAGAATTACATTAAACTTTTTAAAAACATTAGTGGAACATGTTTACAATCAACATGTTTACAAGGAACTATTTTACATGAATTACATACCTAAAGTAAATGTATTATTGGGTGGGAGAAGAGAAGGCTGTTCTTTATGCGTCTGAGAATAAATATGGGATGCTATAGTTATAGGATGAGTAAGGGGTTGGGGCTAGGAAGTACAGATCAGAAACTATGTCGGGTACAGCTGTTCATGGTTGTGATTATCTCCAAAATGTTCAATGAATAACGTTGTCTTAGTTTCTTTACGGAACAGTTGGAGATCATTAATAGCTCTCAGTTTATCCGGGAGAGCATGCCATAAGATTGGGGCGAAGTATGAAAATGCTCTATTGCTCGTGGATCGGTTTGTGTATCTGTATTGGGTGGGGACTGCAATATTATTTTGAGTACATATTCTTCTTGTTCGCTCAACAGGGGAGATATTTATGAGGGTATTAAGATGTGTTGGTGAAATGTTCTCTGGACCTTAAGGCGCCTACACCCATATCCCCATCCATCCTCATCACTGGCGATACCTCCAGTTTCACTTCGAGACAGACCATCATCAATACAGAGTGCTACCCTTTGGACTCTCTTCGGACACAAGGGTTTTCATGAAGTGTCTGGCAGTAGCCGCAGCACATCTGCACAGGCGAGGCCTGTGCATTTATCCTTATCTGGATGATCAGCTTATATCAGGGCCTGACAAAGCCTCAACCCAGCTGTCTGTTAGCAAGATATCCTTACTTCGGCAACAGCTTGGCTTCATCATTAACTTCCAAAAGACCAAGTGCAAACCCTGTCAAGTTCTGGAGTTCATAGGGGCTCGCTTAGACACAAGAGTGGCTCGTGCATTCTTGTCATCCAATAGAGTACTCATTCTACAGCAGCTCAGCTCCCAACTGCTCAGTCTGCACCGTGCATCGGCTCGCACCATACTATGTCTTTTAGGTCACATGGAAGCTTCAGTACACGTTTGTTGGCATGTCTCTACATGCAGCCACTCCAGTGACATCTCAAACTCAACTGGAATCAGCATACTCAATCCCTTCGTCATCAGGTCTCTTTTCACAAGACCCAACCTCCTCATGTTGCATCAGTTTCTTTGCTGGTGGACTCTTTCATCCAACCTAATCAACGGGCAGAACAGATGCCTCCAATATGGGCTGGAGAGCCCATCTTTTGTATCTTACAACTCAAGAACATTGGACCAGTGGAAACGCCTCTGCACATCAGCCTACTGGAGATGCATGCAGTCTACTATGTCCTGCACACCTTCCATCATTAGGTCCGCAACAAATCGCTCCTGGTACAGACTGACAATCAGGTCATCATGTTCTACATCAACAAGCAAGGCAGCTCAGGGACCCCTCTGCCTTTGCTACAAAGCTGTTGGTCTATGACTTTAGGCTCAATCCATCAGAGTCCACTTCCAGGCAGTCTATCTCCCAGGTGTTCAGAACCAGTTAGTCTCCCTCAGTCATCGCCTGGACCCACACAAATGGTCTTTGGATCCCACAGTACTAACTCATCTTCCAAGCCTGTGGGACCCCAGAAGTGGATCTTTTCACCACAGACAATGCGAAGTGTCCACTCTACTGCTCCCTTTGTCCCAGCTCCAACAGATGGGCAGCGGACACTTTCCTCATCCTCTGGTCGGATTGCCTCCTCTATGCATTTCTGCCATTCCCACTGATTCCTCGGACCCTCCTCAAGGTCCGCGCAGACAAAGCAACTCTAATCCTCATTGCTCCTCAGTGGCCCAGACAGATCTGGTACCCACATCTCCTCACCATGGCACAACATAGCCCCTGGCCGTTACCACTTCATCTCTTCCTTCTCACGCAGCAGAAAGGTCCTCTCCTACATCCCAATCTACAGTCACTAGGCTCTAGCTGCTTGGACGCTGACCAGTTGACTGCTGCAATTCCCCCAATACCAGCTGATGTTCAAGCTATACAAGTGTCTCACCAACCTTCTATACAGCACTCCTATCAGAGTAAATTGACTCGGTTCTCCCAATGGGCTGCATGGCGGAGCCTAGACCCAGTCTCGTGCTCCCTCAGTTGTATCGTTACCTATCCAACTCTGGTCTTCAGACTTCATCATTTTGCTACTATCTCTGCCACTGCAGTATTTCATCATGTGGATGGCAAGCCCACCTCCATACATCAACTGGTTCTCACTTTATGAAGGGCTTACTGAACACGAAGCATTCAATAAAACCACCTGCTCCAGTATGGGATCTCAATGTCATTCTCTCAGAGTTCATGAAGAGCCCCTTTGAACCCCTGGGATCTGCTTCACTGAAACACCTCACTTGGAAAACCATCTTCCTAGTTGCTGTCACCTCTGCAAGACGAGTCAGTGAGCTCTAGGCTCTTGTCTATTATCCTCCATATGCTCATTTTCTTCATAAGGTACTCTTGCGTTTCTATCCTAAGTGCCTTCCAAAGTTTGTCTCCAGTTTTCATTTGAACCAATCCATTGTGCTTCCTACATTGTTCCCAAATGCTCAACTGGATTCTCCAGAAGCAGCTCTACACTCTCTGGATTGCCACCGAGCTTTGCTCTATTATCTTCAAGCTACCACACAAATACGTCAATCTTCTTTTGTCACCTTTAACTCTAATAACCCGGCGAGGCCAGCAAATAAGCAGACCCTTTCCTCCTAGGTTATATATATCTCTGATACTGTAGCCAATTTAGCTGTTATTCCTCTTCAGGATATCTGCAAAGCTGCTATGTGGTCATCTGTGCATACCTTTGTGAAGCACTACAACCTGGATCGCTCTTCAGAAACCGACCTTGCTTTTGGTCAGACTGTCCTGTGGAACCTCTCTGCTTAAATTCTCCACCTCCCAGTTTTCACCGGATCGCAAACATTATCAAACTTTCAGGCGGCCCTCAGCTATGGACTCACCTTTGAGTGTGCCTGCATCTCCCTGCTTGGATATGGAGTAAAGCATGGTTGCTTACCTGTAATGGGGGTTCTCCGTATTCAGCAGGGGTATGCAGCTACATTCACCAGCTCTGTCCCCTAAAAAAAAAAAAGAAAAACAAACAATTAATTTGATAAACCTGTAGAGAGCAGTCTGACTTTTTCATCGAAAATAAATCCCAGCTCAGTAAAATCAGCAGTTAACCCTCGACTGCGACTTGTGGACAGTCTTCAACATGTATAATTACCTATGCCAGTTTCAGTCTGTCTATTGTTTCTGACATTTGGACTGCTTTTTAAGTGTTCCACTTACCTTCAAACTGTGCTTGCTTTGAGATGGACTGAGGGATGTTGCTGAGTCAGGAAGGGGCATGCATGCTCAGAGAAGTCCTAAGGATTTCTTTGAGCTAAGGGGTGAGCCGGCACTGACGTTTTCAGCGGTGACAGCACCTTCGAGTGTGGCTGTATACCCCTGCTGAATACAGAGAACCCCTGTCACAGATAAGCAACCATGTTGTCTCAAGGTGGTTCTTGCACAGAGCTCAATTGGAGATGTCACCCATCAGTGAGGACTTATCCTGTTTGTCCACAGAGAAATATAGGTATCAAATCCGACCAGATTATTATCCAACACTTCTATTCATCCAGGAAATATATAGGTTGCGTCATAAGTGGAACATACTATTACCTCTTCTCAAGCTAATGTACACCGCAATCTCTTTTCTCCATACCCCCTATAATTCTCTTGCTTTATGATTACTATTTAGGTAATAGCACGTCTCCTCTTTTTTAGTTACACATTCACTCTCAAAAACACTTGCCCACTAAAGTCATTGAAATATATTTTTATGATGGTTACAACTTTTCAACTTGACTTGTATCATCTTAAGTATAATAAATTTATCACCATTATACAACAGTGATCTGTTTTTCTGCCTTCCTTTAAGATTGTGTAACAGTTTCTACTAATTCTATATCGCTTAATAAACATGCTAGCAGGGGTTCTTGACTGTCTGAATACAATGAATATGCTCAATTATTAGTAATGCCTAAAAGTATCACCCTCACTTGATTTGCAGCTTGTCATGCTGAGGGCTTGTGTGCATTAGTGATGCTGAGGGCTAAGCTATTGGTAGCTTAACTACTGGCAAGGTCTCCCAAGATGGACAGGTTTCAGCTGAGGTGCCAGACCAAGACAAACCATCCATCTGGGCAGCAGCAGAATGGGATGGTGCTGGGGGCAGTGGATCACATTTCTGTGATAACGGCAACACCACCAGAATTAAACTGCAGAGAAGAAAGGCCTGGCAATCTACTTCCATATCTTGCCACGAAAACCCAACAAACTTCATTATAGTGCTGGAAGATGAGACCCCCAGGTCAGAAGGCACTCAACTGGCTACTGGGGAGGAACTGAAGACTTTTCAGAGTAAAGCCAGCATTTATAATGTGGTTGGATCAAAGGCCTCGGGACATCTGACTACTGATGTAACTGCGCATGAAATGAGAGTCCGAAGCTGCAAATATGTCTTACATTTTGGGACATGGAACATATGAAGCATGAACCAAAGGAAGTTGGAGGTGGTCAAGAATGAAATGGAACGTGTACAACTTGATCTGTTGGGTGTCGGTGAATTGAAATGGACTGGCATCGGGCACTTTGCATCTGATGATCACATGGTCTACTATGCTGGAAACGAAAGACAAAGAAGAAATAGTGTTGCATTTATAATTAAGAAGAAACTTGCAAGAACCCTCGGCCTCATACTCACACTACTCATTCCACCTCATGCACACTACCACCACCCACACACATACACACCATGGCCTCCAACAACTAAATGGACATACATAGACCAAAAGCATACCCACAGGGACGCACACGGTTCACCCACAACAAAGACAAGCAAAACACAAGTCCAACATCCACACCAAAACAAAGGAACCACACAAGACACACAACACCCCAAGACCAATAACAATTGGGCTCATAAACGCCAGGTCTATATGCAACAAGATCTATACCCTAGTTGACCACATAGATGACCAACAGCCCGACATACTCTGCATCACAGAAACGTGGCTCAGTCCTACTGACAACGTTCTACTCAATCAATTAGTCCCCGACACATACACAGCATACAACTGCCCGCGCACCCAAAGGCGAGGAGGAGGGGCCCTCATAATAGCAAAGAGCAGCCTAAAATTCAAATCAAGAAGTAACACGGACACCCGACACTCTAACACCATCTCGATCGAGAACACACACATGGCCATATGTCTCACCTACAGAGCACCCTATGTGCCACCTGAAGAACTAGCATCAACCCTAGAGGCAGGCTGCGCAGTGAACTCCAGCCACAAACCCACAATACTCCTAGGAGACTTCAACCTTAAGTCCACCAACAGAAAAGATGCAGAAGCTTTTCTCCAAGCAATGAGTTCGCTTCAATTCATGCAAATAATCAACACCCCGACACACAGACATGGATCCTCAACAGACCTTATTTTTGCACCCAACTACCTAACCTCAAGAGGCCTAATATCAACACCCATCACAACACCAGTACCATGGTCTGACCATCACTTAATTGAAGTAAACATTACACCACATGAGGAGATACTAAACAAATATCCGGACAACACCTCCACACAAAGATGATTTAAATGCTTCAACAGAGACCAAGTTCCTGCAGGACACAATACAAAACCTAAACTATGAAACAGATGACCTAGAAGCTCTAATCACCAACTGGAACACCACCATATGCAACGCTGCCAAAGCAACAGAATATAGACACAGGACACCTCGCTGCAACAAACTACAACACAAACCATGGTACTCAAACTATAAGAAACGAAAAGAGGAACCTCAGAAAAATAGAACGGAGATGGAGACAGAACAAGTCACCCGAGAACCAAGAACTATACCTAACAAAGCAAAAACAATACAACGAATGCATCAACCAAACAAAAAGGGAATACCATAAAAACCTCATATGCAACTCCAACAACAAACCCAGAGAACTATTTGAAATCGTAAAAGCCCTCACCAAAGACCAGGAGACCGAAGACAAAGTGCAACTGGACCCACAAAAATTTACGGACCACATCCAAGAAAAGTTCCACTCAGCAGAACAAACAAGACCCAGCCCAACCCCAAAGACTATCGCACCCTTGAACACTTGGGGAACATTCAACACCCCATCCACGGAGCAACTCTCCCACATCATCTCAGCAATCAAGACAAGCACAGCCCCCACGGATCCCTGCCCAGTGCCATGGATCAAGGCCACCAAATCTAACTTTATCCAAACCATCCACAAGATAGTACACTCCTCCCTAACCCAAGGGCGCATGCCAAATCAATTGAAGCTCGCGACAATAAGACCTATACCGAAGAAATCCACACTCGACAAGAACAATCCAGCAGCATATAGACCCATCTCCTGCATACCACTTTTAGCAAAAATAATCAAAAAAACTGTACAGCACCAACTACAAGAACACAGACAACCACGCTCCCCTGGACAACAATCAACATGGATTCCGCCCCAACCACGGGGTAGAAACACTTCTGATATACCTCTTCGACAGCGTCTTCTGCATCATAGACAACACCAAGAAAGGCATACTAATGATATTCATTGACATCTCATCTGCATTTGACACATTTGACCACAAGACTCTATTGGATAGACTGCAGAACATCGGTCTACACAGTGCCACCCTGAATTGGTTCCATTCATACCTAACCGACAGACAAATACAGGTCAAGGTAGGACACAACACATCTCGACCCATAAAAGTCAAACAAGGAGTGCCACAGGGATCGGCCCTTTCAGCTCTCCTATTCAACCTATACATCCAGCCAATATGTGTCATCATGAAAGAGCACCACATACATTATACAATCTATGCAGATGACATCATGATCTACACACCCATCTCAGTCGACAACCCGGACTACTCCAACATAACAAACTGCCTCACACAAATGGCAAACTGGCTTCAGTAAAACAACCTATCAATCAACTACGGCAAGATGGAGGCACTGATCATCACACGAAACCCAGCCTTTATCCCCCCACCCGACATCAAGATAAAAGATGCACTCATACCCATAAAATCAGAAGTAAAGTACCTCGGAGTCATCCTGGACAAAGAACTTAACCTCCAAGCACACATAGGCAGAACAACCAAAAGCGCATACCAAAGAATGCGACTCATCAGAAGACTCAAGCCCCTCCTCGACCCAGAGCACTTTCGCACCGTTTGCCAGGCGCTAATAACCCCTCTAACTAGACTTCTGCAATCCAATATACACCGGGCTACCAAAGCAGACCCTCAGACCACTACAACTGGCCCAAAACACAGCTGCCCGCATTATAGCCGGTACTACAAGACACGATCACATCACACCCATACTGAAAGAACTGCACTGGCTCCCAATTATCTTACGCATCAAATACAAGACTATCATAAACATATTCAAGATCAAACAGCACTCCTCTGCCATAAGCCTACACACACTCATATAACCCGACACAAGCACATGGCCAAGAAGAAGAGGCACCTCCAATCGGGTTAACACCCCAAAAGACTTCACCAAGACCCGCAAAGACACCGCACAACGAGCAATCTCCCTGGCTGCTCCATCCATATGGAACTCTCTCCCAGATGATCTGAGACTAACAACAGAAATCAAGGACTTCCGAAAACAGCTGAAGACAACCCTGTTCATCGAATACTATGGACATACCCCCTGAACCAGCATACAAGTCAGATCATCAGCCCCCCCCCACCACCCCGAGACTGTATATAAGACTGTATAATAGCTCATGATGTATAATAGCGCACCATGTATATAAACCAACTCTAATCACTTCCCCGCCAACACATACACACTACACTGTACACGGCATGAAAACATTTGCCCCCATGATTGTTTGCCGTAGAAACCGCTTTGATTGAATAAGGCGGTATATAAATACCACTAAATAAATAAACTGTAATGAAATACAATACAATCAGTGAACGCTTAATATCTATTCGTCTATGAGGAATGCCCATCAACACAACTATAATTCAAGTATATGCCCCAATAATAGCTACAGAAGAGGATGAGGTTGATGAGTTCTATGAACTAGTGCAAGCTGAAACTGACAGAACATGCAAACAGGATATCCTGATAGTTATGGGTGACTAGAACACAAAAGTTGACAACAAAGGCAAAGTGGTTGGAAAATATGGACTTGGCAACAAAAATGAAGCTGGAGAAAAACTGACAGAATTCTACAAGATCAATGATCTATTCATCTCAAACACCTTCTTCCAGCAACACAAACAGCGACTGTACACATGGACTTCACTCAATGGATTGTACAAAAATCAAATTGACTACATCTGTGGAGGTCAATGATGGAAATGCTCTATAACATCAACAAAGACAAAACCTGGAGCTGACTATGCTACAAATCATCAACTACTAATATGCAAACTCAATCTAAAGTTGAAAAAGAGCAAGCCACTCATAAATGTAGCAAAATATGACCTTGAGAATATACTACTGGAATTTAAAGACTGCCTACAAAATTGATTTGCTGCTTTAGACACAAATGACAGAGCTCCAGAAGAGTTATGGCATGACATCAAGAAGGTTGTATTGGAAGAAAGTGAGAAGTCTCTACAAAAGGTGAAAAAGCAAAAACAGCCAAAATGGATGACTGAAGAAACTCTGAAAATTGCCCAGAAACACAGAGAAGCTAAAGCTAGAGGAGAAAGAGGCAATCGTAGAACTCAACAGAGATTTCCAACATGCAGCAAGACAAGGAGAAGTACTACAATGAAGCATGCAAGGAAATGGAAGCAGAAACTATTAGAGGAAGAACAAGATCAGTTTTCCTAAAGCTAGAAGAGTTAAAGGAAAAATTCAAACCTCAAATTGGAATGTTACAAGATGCTCAAGGATCCATGTAGCATGATGCTGAGAAGATTAAGACAAGGTGGAAAGAACATACAGAGTCATTATACCATAAAGATCAAGTGGACCAACAGCTGTTTCAACCTGCACCTTATGATCATGAACCATTAGTGATGAAAGAAGAAATCAAAGCAGCATTGAAAGCCTTATCAAAGAACAAAGCACCAGGCATTGATGGCATTCCCATTGAAGAATTATGGCCATTGAATGCAGCTGTAACCATCCTGCCAGAAAATTTGGAAAACAACATCATGGCCAACTGACTGGAATAGATCTGTGTGTATACCAATACTAAAGAAAGGTGATCGAACTGACTGTGGAAATTATTACACAATTGCTCTGATCCCACATGCCAGCAAGGTTCTACTCAAGATCATTCAGCAGAGACTACAACCATACCTGGAACGAGAACTGACTGAAGTGTAAGGAATGAGACACGACACATCGCGGATGCGAGATGGATCCTTGAAAAGACTAAAGGATACCAAAATGATATCTATATGTGTTTTATTGACTACAGCAAGACTTCTGGCTGCGTAAACCATGAGAAACTCTTGGCCACATTAAGAAGCATGGGCATACCAGAACACCTGATCATTCTCTTGCACAACCTTTACATTGATCAAGAAGCAACAGTTCGAATAGAACAAGGAGAAACAGAATGGTTTAAAATCAGCAAAGGTGTACGACAAGGCTGCATACTTTCCCCCTACCTGTTTAATTTATATGCAGAACAAATCAGAGAAGCAGGACTGTATGAAGACAATAGAGGTGTGAAGATTGGTGGCTATGCTGATGATACCACATTACTGGCAGAAAGCGAAGATGATCTGAAACATTTGCTTCTCAAGATCAAGGAACAGTCTTAAAATGGGCCTGCACCTTAATGTAAAAACGACAAAGATCCTGACAACTGGCAAAATCAATGAGTTCATCGTTGATGGAGAAGAAATCGGAATAGTAGACAACTTTAACCTACTTGGATCAACTTAGACACAAAAAGCAGTCAAGAAATCCAACGACGCATTGCTCTTGGCAGAACAGCTATGAAGGACCTAGACAAGATTCTCAAGAGCAGAGATGTCTCTCTCCATCCAAAGATTCGACTCAGTCAAGCCATGGTATTTTCAATGTCATATAGATGCAAAAGTTGGATAGTGAAAAAGACAGGAAGAAAATTGATATCTTCGAATTATGGTGCTGTTAACAGATACTGTGTATACCGGACTGCCCGAAGAACAAACCAGTCAGTACTAGAGAAGATCAAACCCAAACTTTCTTTAGAAGCTCAGATGACAAGACTTCGACTTTCATACTTTGGACACATCATGCGAAGAGAGAGATCATTAAAGAAAGACATCATGCTTGGCAAGGTAGAAGGTCAACGCAAAAGGAGAAGGCCAGCAATGAGATGGATTGATGCAACAGCAGCTGTGGGTGCCACTCTGTCAATAATGAGCTGCCTGACTGAAGACCAAACACAGTTTAGGACAACTATCCAGAGGGTCGCCATGAGTCGTGTCACCCAGCAGACCCGGTTGAGAGAAAAGAAAATGCTTTAAACAGAGAAAAAGATACATACAAGCTGCAATATCTGGAGGAGCCAGCTAGAGGGAGCAAGAGGGACTTCAGAGTAACTGAGGAACCACGCCCCACTGGTCATGAGGTAATGCCAGCCAGCTTCCAATCCTCGAGCGCAGGAGGACTTCTTAAGGAGACTGTGGAAGACTGGAGGGAAGGCAGCTGGAAAGGCAGCGAGAGAAGCAGCGGAAAAGGCAGCGAGAGAAGCAGCGGAAAAGGCAGCGAGAGAAGCAGCGGAAAAGGCAGCGAGAGAAGCAGCGGAAAAGGCAGCGAGAGAAGCAGCGGAAAAGGCAGCGAGAGAAGCAGCGGAAAAGGCAGCTGGAGAGGCGGCTGGAAAGGACGCAGCAGGTGTGAAGGCAGCAGGAGTGAAGGCAGCAGGAAAGCGTGCAGCAGGAAAGAAGGCAAAACAGAGGAAAAGAGGTTAGAATGGAAACCTGATTATTCCACAGCTAGCAAATCACCCAGAGTGAAAGGTGATTGCCTGGGAGCTAATGAAGAAGCTGGGAAGGTCTCAGCTCAAAGAGGAGTAAGAGCTGTTTGCCCAGAGAGGCAAAAGCATTGCTGCAACTGTTGTCCAAAACCAAATGAGAGACAGCCTGAAGACCTAAGCCGTGCTGTACGGGCAAGCCAGAAGAGAAACTGGTGCAGGCCTCAACCTTCACCTGAAACAGAGAAGCCAAATTCACAAGGTAAAGCTTCTTATGATACAAGCTATAGAAAAAGTTTACCTGATAAGAGAGTTTTGAATAAGAAGTGTTTTTATAAAGCTGCTATAAAACCTCTAAGTAGAGAGGAATTTTCTCAATACAAAACAGCACAGAGCCGACGCCCTATAAGTCACCCAGAACATTGGGCAGTGCTAGAGGAGCTATATAAGAAGCCTGACTATAACTTTCCTGAAACCAAGGACTCAGAGTCAGAGGCTTCGGGCTATGAGCCAATGCAAGTGGAACTGGCAGATGAGGTTTCAGATACAGAAATGGACTGTACGTACTGTTCTACGGGAAGCCTAGAATCCTTGCCAGGCTTGTAAGCTATATGTATTGCTGCCTAGAACATTCTTGTTTGTGTGAATATCATTGCTACTGTGAAAGTAACAATTTTTGCTTTAAACTTCTGTTTTACTTTTTCTTACCTGAAGTAAGGACATTTTGCGTTGTTGTTGCCCAATCATTTGAACCCTTGCGAGAAAGGGAAATAAAAGCCTTTATTTTCCCACCACTTTGTGCAGTTGATTTCATTGAAGATTAGGACCCAGGAAACTAATAGGACCAAAAGTCAATTGGGCCTCTGGATTACTGGCCAATCTCATCCCTATATAGTTGTGTCCGACCTGCCCTGACCTCTACTTGCCGCCAGGGTAGTGCTCGCGACAGTCGACACCAACTCGATGGCACTTAAACAACAACAAAAGAATCAGGTGACCCATATCCTCTGGCTTGCCTTATTTCATCTAGTTCTAGGCTAGCCAGAATTTAGATAGTTTTTTTATCCAGTTTTTAATAAGGTCATTTTCTGCACTAAACACAGTCTTTTGAGCTTTATTTTTTTATTTTAGAACTTGCCTATTCTAGTACCACGTGAACTTTTCTTTGCACCTCTACCTACCTCATGCAGCAACACAATTTCAGTGTCCCTTTCCCCAGCTCTTCTCTATCCTGAATTCTTATGCTTCTTTCATTGTAGCCTTCATTTTGCCAGTGTTCTGCTCATCTGCATAGTTGTCATCCTTTTGGTTGCTAGCGCTCTTTCATAGTATCATCATCATACTTTTCTAAGCTTCTTGGGGATATACATACTTTACCCTTTTATTAGCAGGTACAGCAATTCATAAATTTGCTACAATTTCCATCAAGTTATAGACATCTTATGAGCTGAGGTCCATAGAAAACCAAACAGCTGGCATGTGCGCTTAGCTGCCATTTTTATATTAAGCAGTTTCAGAGACCGCACGGGGCCAATAATTGCAAGTACCTGGTAGGTACTTGTGACATGGATTGACCAGTTGGAATATGATACTGGGCTTGATGGACCTTTATTTTGACCCAGTATGGCATATCTTATGTTCTTTGCAGGAACTACGTTTGTGCCAGCAGCTACGGTTAAGGATACAGCAGCATGCAGGCTCCTATCGTATGGGGAATACAGGGCACAGCGCTCATTTCATCTTCTGTATGGTATGGGTAGTTGTGGGTGGAGGGAGGGGGATATGGAAGACAAAGCAACTCTTCCTTCTTAGGTTAGCATGACGAGGGACAAGATAGAGCACTATCACCAGAGCTGCAGTAAAGAAGGATACCTTTATCATACATTGTGGAATGCTTGCAACTCCTATACACCAGGGAAACAGGGCACCTTAGGACTCCACCTATAGGATATTTCTTAAAATCTTACAGTTTCATTAAATGGAATCTAAATGTAAATTTCCCCAAACTTTAACTCAGATGTTCTGAACTCTTGCCAAAGCAGTAAGTGCATGGCAACTCCAGAGGGCACAGCTATAGAAGAGGACATTCTGTTTCTAATAGGCTCTTTAAGACACCTCCATTTGAAGTGTTTGGAGGAGATGCCTATGGTACACTTTTTACACACTGTATGCTGTCAGCAAATCCTCCCAAGAACCACCCAGATTTAAGTGGGAGTAAGAACAAAGTTTATTTAATGTTGTAATTAGTCATCACATGATCAAAATAACATTCTTCTATAATGCACTATTAAACACCAATATTAATCACTGTTCATGTGTCCTTTCAAGAGCTGAGTAAATACAACTGACAGCAACTGACCCTGTTCACTGCTGGCTGCAGAGGATCTGATCATTCAGAGCCAGCGTAAGAGAACATAGCATGTAAATATTGAAAGGCCACTGGGGGGCCAGTGAATGCAGTTAAGAAAAAGACCTCAACAAGGGGCAACCCTTGCCACTTCCTCGTTGTGAGCACTGGTATCTACTTTCTCCCAGGGCAAGCAGGATGAGTCAGCCACAAGTGGTGGTGACGTCATCCGACGGCGCCAGAGATGGAGTACTCTCACTAGCCCAGAGGGCTTTAGCCCCCTGGGCATGACCACTAGCCCCACCTCCAGATCCGCCCCTAGCTGGCCAGTCTTCGTCTTCCGCCTTGCCAGTAAGACGGTTTTTTATTTTGCTCTCACCTTCTCACAATGAAGAATCCTGGATTCAAAAAATGTCCTGCCTGCTCAAGGAAAATGGCCAACTCGGACTCCCACTCTCTCTGCCTCCGTTGTCTTGGCAAAGATCACGCCGTGGAGAAATGTTCTGCTTGTGGCCGCATGTCCCCCCTGGCAATTAAGTCGCGCCGGCACGCTCTCCGGGAGTTCCTGGCTCCCGCGGTTGATGTGAGTACCTCTGCTGCTGTTATCAGCGCTCCTTCTCCAGTTGCCGCTTCTTGTGCTGCCGTTGTGGCTCCGGCCGGGGACGCGCCGTTTTCGGCCTCCGTTCCCCGCCGCGATGCTCCGGACACGTGTGTCCCTATGGAGGCCGCCATCTTGCCTGCTGTTCCCTCTCTGCTTCCTGCCTCTTCTATGACCGCTTCCTGTCCTCCCGGTCCCGTCTCCCAGCGCAGACTACAGGAGCTCCCTGGGGCAGACTTCAGCGGCGCTTTCGGTCAGAGCAATGCTGACCGACACAGAAGCCATCTGCGCAGAGATCGCAAACAGCGCAGACTCTCCCCCGATCACCGGAGACGCTCCAGGAGGCGGAGCCGCTCACGGAGACACCTTCGGCAGTCAGGAGCCAGGAAGCGAAGCGGCCGGCGCAGACACTCATCCTTTGACAGCCACCAGCTGAGCAGGCATAGGCACAAGGACTCCAAACGGCGCAGGGACCGCAGTTCCAGTTCGGAGTCATCACATTACCACGGAAAAAGAACCAGACACAGCAGCCACAGCTCCTTGCTCTCTCAAGCCTCTTTCTCCAGCAGTTCGGGCCAGCACACCCCTTCATCTGACAACAACTCTGTCTACGCCGCCTCCTGCAGCTCTGGGGACTCCGACCTCTACCTCCCTGCATCTCCTGTGCCACCAGCCTCTCATGGAGAACCTAGCCAGTCTCTCCAACGCAACGCACAGTCTCCGGTGGCTCTACCCCTCCAAGGGACCCCTGACACCCTGCTACTACTTCAAGGCATGCTCCAACAATGGACTTCAGCGCTCTCTAACCTGTCCCACCAGGCGCAGCCCCTTGCGCCCCCGGCAGCAATCACCACCACACATTTGGACGCCACCGCCACTGCCTCAACCAATCAACTACCGATGGAGCAGGAACACGCAACGGCTGCCTCGGCCAGCCTCTGCCTCAAGACCGCCCTGAGGACCCCTTGCTATCAGCAAACTCTTCGCTTGCAAACCAGGACAACCCCTCAGGGCCACCCGATCCTCCGGAGGACCTAACCTATGCAAAATTTGTTCGGAAGGTCCTGGCTGCCTTATCCATCACCCCTGCTGAGGACGTAGACCAACAGGACGAGGTTCAAAGCGCCCTCAAGTTCGTGGACTCCCCCAAGGCCATTTCGGCCCTGCCTGTCCACCAGCTCCTCCGTGAGAACCTTACAAGGTTATGGCAGACCCCTGCGTCCAACCACTCATGCCCACGGAAATTGGACTCTAAGTATGTGGTCCAACCTGTCCTGGGATTTGACAAGCAACACCTGCCCCACCAGTCCATTGTGGTGGAATCCGCTCTCAAGCGGTCAAAATCCTCGCGCACCTCTACCAATGCGCCTCCTGGAAAAGACAACAAGCTTCTGGACGATATTGCTAAGCGGATTTATCAAGGATCCATGCTGAATGCCAGGATCTCCGCACACCTCTTCCAGCACGCCATCTACCAGGACACCTTGCTGGCCAACATAAAAACCGCCACCAAGGACACAGATCTTCCACCAGCACTCGTGTCTGCCCTCGCTGACCTTGAGGAATGCACCAAGCATCAGGGTCGAGCTGCCCATGACGCCTTTGAGACAGCCTCCAGAGTAGCCGGAACGGCCATCTCTGCGCGCCGACTCGCTTGGCTCAAGGCCTCTGGCCTGCGGACTGATTCCCATGACAAGCTCGCAGACACGCCCCGCACAGGTGAATCACTCTTTGGTGACAAGGTCAAGGAGACAGTGGACGACATGCGCGAATGCTGCACCACGCTCAAAACACTGGAGGAAGGCTCCGGGAGCTCAAGATCATACCGCAAGGGAGCCTTCCACAGCACTTCCGGTCCGAAGCGCTACAACTCCTACCACAGATGGCAGCAGCAGCCACGCTACAAACAGCAGCCTTACCAATCCTCGTGTAGGCAGAAACCACGCCAACGAGAGCGCACATCGAAGAAAGCACCCTCTGCACTTGCTAAAAACAATCCTAGTTTTTGACTCACCGCCCTGTCAGCACCTTCCGACAGGGGGACGCTTATCCGCCTTCCTTCACTCCTGGGAGCTGATAACTACGGATCAATGGGTCCTCTCCATCATCAGACAGGGCTACCGCATCAACTTCTCCTCAAAGCCACCTGCACGGCCGCCCTCGGTGAGCAACATCCCATCCCAGCACCTACAGGCCATGGATGCGGAGATCCAGGCCTTACTTGCCTCCAGGGCCATCGAGCCTGTTCCTCCAGGCGAGTCCAGCAAGGGCTTTTACTCCAGAAACTTCCTTGTCCCCAAGAAGTCGGAGGGTATGCGGCCCATCCTTGATCTACGGAAGCTCAACAAGTGCATTGCCAAGGAGAGGTTCAGGATGCACTCCCTGTCCACCATCCTGCCCCTCATCCAACCTATGGAGTGGCTAGCCTCTCTGGACCTTCAGGATGCATACACTCACATTCCCATGCACCCTCACCACAAGAAATTCCTGCAATTCAGGGTAGCGGAGAAACACTACCAATACAGGGTGCTCCCCTTCGGACTGTCACCTGCTCCAAGGGTGTTTACCAAGTGTGTGGCGGTGGCTGCCGCCCACCTACGCAGACAGGGGGTTTGTCTCTTCCCCTACTTGGACGACTGGCTGTTCTCGGCTCCATCCCCAGCGGAACTACGGATGGCCGTCAGAAAAGCCATCTCTCTTCTCTCCTCACTGGGATTCCTAGTCAACTACCCGAAGTCTCATCTTTCACCAACGCAGCGTCTGGAGTTCATCGGTGCTCTAATCGACACCACTCAATCCATGGCCTTCCTGCCTCAGAACAGGAGAGAGGCCATCAGCGCTCTCGCTCTACAAGTCCTCACTTCCACGCACATCCCCGCCTGAGCGATCCTACGCCTTCTGGGCCACATGGCAGTCGCCACCCATGTCCTCCCCATGGCGAGACTGCGGATGCGTGTCCTCCAGTGGCACCTCCGCTCCCATTGGTGCCAGCACTCCCACCCCGTGTCTTCCCTCATCCCCAGGGACCCGCGGACAGACAAAGCGGTCCGCTGGTGGACACACCACCAATCTCTCGCAGGGCAAGCGCCTGCAGGCCACGACCCCTCAGATCACCGTGACCACGGATGCTTCGGCTCTAGGATGGGGAGCCCACTGCGCGGACGCACATACACAGGGGTCATGGTCCACCGCCGAGAGAAGCTTACACATCAACGTCCTCGAGCTCAGAGCTGTCCGCCTTGCCCTCCTGGCCTTCCAGAACCTGGTCAGGGGAAAAACAATCAAGATACAGACCGACAACCAGGTCGCCATGTTTTACATAAACAAACAGGGAGGCGGACTTCCGGTGGGACAATGAGCTGATCGGACGTGTGCGGATCAGCTCCGGGCTCTATACCCCTGCAAAGCGGCAAAATTCTTCATAAATCAGAGGCTCAATACCTCTTGCTGTGTGGCGGCATACTAGGGGAAGTGCTGGTATTGTGGTGCGGTTGTTTTTGTCTGCTGGGAATCTTCCGATGGCTGCTAAAGTGACCAGGAGAGAGAAGACCTGAGGCCCTGATCCGAAAATGGCGGACGGGGCGCCTAAAAGCCCAGGGTCGGACAGTGAGCATAACATGGTGGCGGAGGTGAGTGCCGCGGTGGTGCGGGCCCTGGACGAGCGTTTTCGTGATCTGGGAGACCAGTTACACACAGTGGCCCAGAGTATTACTGAGTTTACAGGGCGAATGCAGCACGCGGAAACTCAAATATCTGACCTGGAGGATGCCCAGCACTCTATGACTGCTAAAGTGCAAGCCCTAGAGGCTTTAGTAAAGCAACAGGGAGATAAATTGGAGGATATGGAGAATCGGGGACGAAGGAAGAATCTCCGATTTATTGGAGTCCCTGAAAATGTTGCTGACAATGCTCTCTCCACTTACTTGCTGGCTTGGATGGGCAAGATCCTTCCCGGAGGGGTGGAGAACCCGATTCAACTAGAACGCGTGCACAGGCTAGGCCCCCGGCGGGAACAAGCGCGGCGGCTACGAGCGGTGATAGCTCGCTTCCTCGACTATAGGCAAAAGGAGGAGGTGCTGCGAGCGGCCCGCAACAGTCGGAGACAAGCGGGAGAGTTGGAGCAGATCCTGGTCTTCCAGGACTACTCCTTGTTGGTGAGCCAACAGAGACAGGCTTTTTCAGCGGCTTGTGCACAACTAGCGAGCAAGGGGATTCGGTTTTCCCTGTTGTACCCTGCTAAGCTTCGTGTGGAGCATCTTGGGCAAACTCGCTACATGGGGTCCCCCGCGGATGCTCTCACCTTCCTGGAGCAACTTACAGATTCAACGGCAGCTGTTCCCTGAGAGAGGAGGTGCGGATTTCTGGATATCGGCAAGCCTGGGAGCAGAGTTTCGTAGCTGGCATGCAGTACTATTGTTGCGGCAGGGACCCTGGACTTGGAGAGAGGACCCTATGAACGCTAGAGCTACTGTTATTATTATATTATATTGCTATAGTGCGATATAGCACCCTTGGAGCCTGTTTCTCTCCTATTCTTTGTTTTTCTTTCCCTTGTTGGGGATTTGGAAATTTTGATTGTTTAGAGAAGGCGCCTGGGCCGGGGTACTGGATTCACTCTCTCATGATACCCCCCCTTGTGGGGATTACCCGATACACTTTATCAAGGGTGGGGCCTTCGGGTGGTCTGGAGTAGGGGTTGGGATGCTGGGGCAGTGAATATGGTGGGTATTGTTAGAGGAGAGGCTTAGCATGCGGGGCTTGGAGGGGGGTGGAACTTTGAAGCCCTCCTGTGCCTCATGTTCCGTTGGCAGCTGGGGGGGAGTATTGCTTGTGCAACCACTCCTGCTAGGTTGTTACGTAACTACTGTGGCCCTGGAGGCAGTTTGGTGTTGCCTATGAGGTCCGGGTAAGCATTCTTTTTTTTTTGTCGTGTTTTTTTTTGGGATAGCGTTACCTTAGTGAGTCACCCTAGGGGGTGGTTGTTTTGTTGGGGACGGGGGGTAAGGAGCGGCCCCTCATGGAGACAATTGGTAATGGGGGACACCTCTAGTTGGGGGAGCGGAGGGGCTCCGTTTTGATCGTAAGGTGGGTATCCATGTGCGCGGTAGGGGTTACGTTTTTTGCAGCCGTTGCACAATATAAAGTGGATAGATTCACGGGTTACCAGTGTGGTATGGGGGGGTGGTCTGGGCACTTATTGGTAGGTAGGTAACAGGAGCGGACCCACTTTAGGCCACCCTCACTTTGTGGGGGTCAGCTGTTTGGACTGCTGTTATGTCCTATTTAGCTGTTTCACTTTTTGTTTTAAAGTTTTAATGTTCTAAGATGTATGGGCTGTCTGCTAGATTTCTGTTGCTCTAGTAACGTTAGACACCTGGAAAGCTTTCCTCTTGGCCGTCTCAGGGCCGCAGCTTTTATGCATATATCTATGGTTATAGAAAGGGCGTATATTGACTGTCCCGGAAGGGTTTCCCTAACACCTTGGTAGGGTTTCGCGTTGGGGCTACAGGGTGGGTAGGATACATTGGGGTAGGGGCCTGTATGGGAGTACCGGGGGGTAGGGCCCGGCTGTCGCAGGAAGTCGACCGACCTGGGTAGGTTGGGTGGAGTGGGACAGGTTAAGGGGAAGGGAGGAGATGGGCGGCTGGGGGATTGGATGGTTGGAGAAAGGGTGTTTTGTAGTGGTAGGGATTGGGTAGGGGATAAGGGGAGGGGGGAGGGGCAGCAAGAAGGTAGGGGGGGATAGGGGAGGGTGGGGGAAGCTGGAGTGGAACCATTTTTCACAAGGGAGATTGATGACTGGGACTTTCAGGTTATTTGGAGGATGGCCGCAGGCTGGGACGGCCGCCCTCCCCTTGGTTTGTATTATTCTATGGGTAGATACTATTTTTTGTGCTAAGTCCTGAAGATTATATCTTGGAATGTATGTGGGATAGGACATCCTGTTAAGCGCTATAAGATATTGCAGGCCTTGGCCCGTTTCCGGTGCGATGTGGCTATGCTGCAAGAAACTCACCAAACTGCAATAGAGCATACCAAACTACGACGAGACTGGGTGGGGCAGGTGTGGGGTGCTCCGGCCACTGGGAAAAAGGGGGGAGTAGTTATCATGATTCATAAGCGCCTTCGCTTTGAGGCGCTGCAGGAGTATGCTGACCCGGGTGGGCGGTATTTCTTGTTATATGGTACTCTGGATGGGAAGCCCATTATCTTTGGGTCGCTATACAGCCCAAACGTATTGGATAAAGCATTTTATGCTCGTTTAGCCTCCAGGCTTGAGCAGTGGCCGGACGCCCCCCTGATATTGGCGGGTGATCAGAATGGGGTCCTTGATATTGATTTAGACACCACAAAGGGGATGGGAGAGAGATCCCGGGTCTAGACCACTAAGGCGTTGCACGCCTTGTGCAAGCGATTAGGCCTAGTGGATCCTTGGCGTTTGCTGCACCCGGTGGAGCGTGATTTCACCCACCAGTCCCGTGCCCATGGCTCCCATGCACGGATAGATTATACTTTACTATCTGAGCGGCTGTTTGTCCAGGTGGAAGATGCACAAATTGGTCCGATGGAAATTTCGGACCACACTCCCATCTGGGTGAGTTTAAATTGGGGAGCTAGGGCCCCGTGTATGCAGACCTGGCGCTTTCCTCTAGATCTTTATCGTGACCAGGCCTTTCATAGTTATCTTAAACAGCGTTGGTTAGACTTCCGGAAAAACCATGAGCAGCAGGTGGTCGACCCGGAGTTGCTGTGGGAGACCGCGAAAGTGGTGATGCGGTGCGACATTATTGCCTACGTAGCACGGAAACGAAAAATGTTGGCTGCTCGGATTGTTCAACTGGAAAAGCAGACCGCGAAAGAACGGAGGAGGTGTGCGGATGACCCCACTCCAGCCAACAAAAAACGATATTGGGAAGCCCATGTGGCTCTTAATGAGCTATTGCATCAACGCGCAAAAAAATCCCATTGGTATTATCGATACAGTTATATCGCTTTGGTGATAAACCTGGGAAGCTTCTCGCGAGATGTCTCCGGGGCAGTAGGGGTACTCGCTCGATCGTAGCCGTGAGAGACGAACGGGGGCAGTTACGAAAGGAGAGCCGGGAAATAGCGAACGTGTTTCGAACTTATTTTCAGACCTTTTATGCTAGTCGGCCAGGTTCGCGGGTGGATATGATTAATTACCTTCAGGGGCTTCAACTTCCCCAGGTGACTGCGGACCAGCGGGCCCATCTTGACTTGCCGGTGACGGTGGAAGAGGTGTCTCGGGTGATCCAGGGTGCTAATTGCTGTCGCGCGCCAGGCCCTGACGGTTTTGGGGCAGAATTCTATAAGCTGTTGGGGGAACAGGTGTCTCCTGCCCTACAGGAAATGTACCATAGACGGATTGCTCAGGGCACCTTTACTTGGGGAAAGAATCATGCCCATATTGTTTTGATCCCTAAGCCAGGGAAGGATCTTACACACACATCTTCTTATAGACCCATCTCCTTGATAAATTTCGACTTGAAAGTGTTAGCAAAAATTTTGGCGGACCGTTTGGCTGGCGTGTTGGGAGAGCTGGTACACGAGTCACAGGTGGGGTTTGTAAAGGATCGTCATGCGGTCCGGAATCTGCGTAAAATACTGGCTTCGCTTGAATGGGTTCGGGAGCGAGATTTGCAATCTTTGTTGATAAGCTTCGACGCCGAGAAGGCCTTTGATCAAGTTCATTGGGACTACCTGCACTTTCTCTTGCCCCAATATGGCCTTGGGACGATGTTTTGTCAAACCGTGCAGTTATTATACGCGGGTCCTACGGCGGACATTTTCTGTAATGGAGTGCTCTCGGACTCGTTTCCGTTGGGGAGGGGTACGCGGCAGGGCTGTCCCCTCTCCCCATTGCTTTTTGTGTTGTCGCTGGATCCATTGGTGCGGCGCATAGAGACATCTTTGGGTATAAAGGGGGTCAGGCTAGGGGCTCAGGAATTCAAATTGGCAGCCTTTGCCGATGACATGTTAGTGCATGTGTTGTCGCCACAGGAGTCGCTTGCTAATCTCCTTGAGGAATTTGCTCTCTTCGGGGGCTTTGCGGGATTGCGCATCAATAGGGACAAATCCGAGGCTCTGGATGTTGCGGGGCTGTTGCGGGGAACGTGGCGGGGGGATTTCCCCCTCCGATGGGCGGGGGAGTTTTTTGTGTACCTAGGTATTTTATTGCCTCGGGATCCTGCTATGCTTTATAAACTTAATTTTAACCGTTTTTTCTCAAAAATACAGGCACAGCTGCAAGCTTGGACGCCCCTCCCACTGTCCTTATCTGGCAGATTGGCGGCGATAGGTATGGTCATATTCCCAAGGTTGTTATATTGGTTGCAAACACTGCCGGTGTGGTTGTTGCGCCGGGATGTCCAAAAGATAGAAAGGGAGGTGCGGAGATTTCTTTGGGGAGCAGCGCGGGCCCGGATTCCGTTGTCTCGGTTGCAGGGTGGTTGGAAAGTAGGGGGGATGGGTTTCCCGAATCTGTCTCAGTATGCCTTGGCCTGTCAGGCCCGGCACTTGGGGGATTGGCTGGGGGAGACTGATTTTTACACACCTAGGGCTTATGAGGAGGCTCTTTTGACACCGCATGCGCTCCCGGCAGTGGTGCATCTCGACAGTGCTCTTTTGCCGACCAGGGTGACACAGTGTTTTGGTGGCTCCGCTTCGCCATGCTTGGCAGAGACTTAATCGCCTCTGGGGCACCTCTTCGAGGATCTCTAGCTGGCTGCCTCTGCAAGGCAATGCCACCTTTCTGCCGGGGACCGATTCTGCGATATTTTGGAAGTGGAAGGGGCAGGGGATCAAGAGTCTGGGACATGTCGTCACGCTTGAGGGCCGGTGCAAGTCCTTCGAGATGCTTTGTGCAGAGTTCGAGCTGCCACAGGGTACTTCTCTTTTTGCGTATCTCCAACTTAGGCATTATGTTGATTCGTTGCCACGGTCGGAGTTGCATGAGGCTCATTCTGCGCGTATTATTGCTTCCCTTGCCTTGGGGAAGGACTGTCCGCCTAGGGTAGCGGTACTAAAGCGTGGGTTGGCCCAATATGATGCCCCCATGGACTACTCGACCGAGGAGGCGGCTTGGGAACTGGGGTGTGCGGTTCCACCGGGCTCGGTTGGGGCGGCTCTTAGACGGATTGTCCGCCTAGTAGAAGGGGCCAAATGGCGGGAGGTACAATTTAAGTGTATTACACGGGCCCACTTTTCCCCGAGGCGCGCATTGCGCACGGGGCTCACCGATTATGGGGGGTGCCCTAAGTGTGCCCTGCCCTTGGCAGACTTGGGGCATATGTGGTGGGGGTGTGGACCCATCAAGGCTTATTGGACCCGTATTGGGGCCTATTTAGGAACTTTGTTGTGCCAACCTGTCCGGTGGTCTGGTTTAATGATTGCCTTGGACTGTCTAGGCCCAGGGCAGGTTAAGGGGCGGTGGGGGCAACTTTTGATGCGGAAGGCTTGTCTGGTGGGGAAAGGTCCTATCCTTTGTAGATGGCGTGAGCCGTTAGCCCCCTCATTCTGGGAGTGGCGTAATAGTTTCTACCACCTTATGTTGATGGAATGTAGGGCGGCCAGGGGGACTCCTCAGCGCTGGGCTTCTTTTCTGCTGATCTGGACAGCTTACATTCAGAGCTTGGGACCTAAAGTGAGGAGTGAGGTATTAGCTATGGGTTAAGGTTACACCTCGGTACTGCCTGGATGGGGGTGAGAGTTGGATGAGGAGAGGGACTGCGGGTAGGCGTTTCCCTGTGAATGGAGGTTTGGCTCTGGCTTGGGGGTAGGGGGGGGAATGGGGAGGATAAGGGAATGGGGGGGAGGGGGGAAAAACAAAGTATACATCTATACACAGAGCTTTTAGATGCTTTTCATGGTTGCTGATGCTCGCTTTCTCCCACTGTTTTTCTCTCTGTGCATTGTGGACTCCTGGGGAGGGATAAGACACCACCCTGCCCAGGGGATTATAAATGAGGATATTTGTGGATAAATGCACTTGGCTGAGAGGGGGGAGCAACAGGAGGGGAGGGTGAAAGGAACACACAAAAAAAAACAAAACAACAAAACTGTACATATGTTTCTAGCAATGGTTGTCAATTGATTATGTTGTTCAATAAACAGATTTGAAAAAAAAAAAAAAAACAAACAAACAGGGAGGCACGGGCTCACGCCCTCTATGCCGAGAGGCCCTCCTTACCTGGCACCTAGCCCTCTCGCTCCAATGCAGCCTCCTGGCCTGCTACCTACCGGGAGAGGAGAATGTCCTAGCAGATCGCCTCAGCAGACAGCTAAGCCCTCACGAATGGATGCTTCACGAGGACGCGTCCTCGTTCCTCTTCAGGGAGTGGCGCCTCCCCCAGATCGATCTCTTCGCCTCCCAAGAGAATGCCAAATGCCCCCTCTTTTGCTCCAAAAGACCGTCCCCGCACAGACTGGCGGCGGACGCCTTCGATGTGACCTGGGGCCAATGGACCTTAGCCTATGCGTTCCCGCCAACTCCGCTCATCGCACGGACAGTCCAACAGATCATCAGGGATCAGACCAAGATCATCCTAGTGGCTCCCTTCTGGCCCAAGCAAATCTGGTTCCCATACCTCCAACGCCTAGCAGTGGCACCTCCCATCCAACTTCCCCGGCGGCCAGACCTACTCTCGCAGGACGGCGGCGCAATGCTTCACCCCAACTTACGGATGCTATCACTGACGGCCTGGAAGCTGAAAGGCTAGCTCTGGCACCCTTCAACCTAACGACCGAGGTCCAGAAGATCGTACTAGCGGCCCGCCGTCCCTCCACCAGAAAATCCTACTGCCTCAAGTGGCAGCGCTTCTCCATCTGGTGCGTGGCTCGGCATCTCGATCCCTTCGCTTGCCCTACGCCGCAGCTCCTACAATATCTTGAATCGCTCTCTTCGCTCGGCCTTAAGACTCAGTCCATCAAAGTCCACCTGTCCGCCATCGCGGCCTTCCATCACCGCGTTGGGGACACCTCAATAGCAGCGATGCCCATTGTGGCTAGCTTTATGAGAGGATTATCCAATCTACGCCCTCCGCTCAGAGAACCTGTACCCGCATGGGACCTTAATGTCGCCCTCAATCAGCTAACGGAGGAGCCCTTCGAGCCCCTACAATCTGCAGATTTAAAGTTCGCCTCTTAGAAAACTCTGTTCCTCGTCGCTATTACTTCAGCCAGGTGGATCAGTGAACTGCATGCTCTCGTGGCTTATCCGCCTTACACCATCTTCCACCTAGACCGCGTCTGCCTTCGGACACACCCCAAGTTTGTTCCCAAGGTGGTGTCCGCTTTCCACATCAATCAAACCATCGAGCTGCAACCCGGATCAGCAATGCCTTCACACATTGGACTGTGTCAGGGCCCTACGGTGCTACCTCAATAGAATGGCACCTCTACGCAAGGGGTCCCAGCTTTTCGTGGCCTACGACCCCAACAAGCCTGGCCTGCCAGTATCCAAGCGCACACTTTCCGGCTGGATCTCCGCTTGCATCGCCTTCTGCCTTTCACGCGCTGGAGCGAGTCCCACCGCAGGTATCACAGCACATCACCTGCGGGCCTTGGCAGCCTCCATCGCAAACCTCCACTCTGTGCCTATACCCGACATCTGCAAAGCCGCAACGTGGTCCTCTGTACAGACTTTCCAGAGGCACTACTGCCTCGACAGAGCGGATCACGGGGGCTCCGCATTCGGGCTAGCGGTGCTGTCGACTGCCACCCCCTTGCCAGAACAGGGACTTGCGACTGACTGCACTAATTGATGTCCTTATTGGTGTCATTGTACCTCATTGCTGATTGAAGATTGCAGATGTCTCTGCACCTTACTGCCAATTGACTGGTTGTTGATTAGGTCATTGCACCTTATTGCCAATTGAATCATTGTGGATTTACTTTGTTGCACCTTATTGTTATGCGCCTATTGCTTGAATACGCTGCCCCCTTGCCTGCTGGCTCCGGGGGCCGCTTGTTGTTACGGCACTATTCGTGCCCATTGTTACTTGTTGTGTACACTCACTGTTCTTGCTGTTGTTGCACTTCCTGCCTTATCACACGAGTGTTGTTTTGTGCACCGTTCTAAGCACTTTTGCTAGTTGCACATTCTGTCACTATTGACTTGAAACTACGCCCTCACCCTGGGCGCGTTCATTCATTAAACTTACTTGCACCTTGCTTGCGTGCCTCTGTTTCTTCAGGCCCTCCCCGCCGCTCAATATGTAGCTGGGGAGACACCACTTGTGGCTGACTCATCCTGCTTGCCCTGGGAGAAAACCGAGTTACTTACCTGTAACGTGAGTTCTCCAGGGACAGCAGGATAAGTCAGCCACACCTTCCCACCCTCCTCCCCGGCGGGGACCTCCTGTCTCTCGCTATCCGCCTCCTAGCCTGAGTATCGCTTCAGCTTGGGAAACCTGGCCAGCTAGGGGCGGATCTGGAGGTGGGGCTAGTGGTCATGCCCAGGGGGCTAAAGCCCTCTGGGCTAGTGAGAGTACTCCGTCTCTGGCGCCATCGGATGATGTCACCACCACTTGTGGCTGACTTATCCTGCTGTCCCTGGAGAACTCACGTTACAGGTAAGTAACTCTGTTTTCCAGTTCCAGTTGCTTTTCCCTACTGTCAATCTTACGTGACAGTCTGAGATGACACCAGACGATAAGCTAAAGACAAATGATATCTCTTATCCACGACGGTGCATATTTGTACAAGGCTTGCTCAGTTTATTTTACAAATCACAGTGTCTTGGAAAACAACATCTGGGAAACTGCTCATCATACAGAACAGCAGGCTGCGAGTTTGCTGTGTTGAGGGGAGCAGCTTATGTAGAACAGAAAGGTCGAGTAACGTTTAAAAAAAAAAAAAAAAAAAAAAAAAGCAAACTCCTATTCCAATAGCAATCTTGGAACAGTACTGTAGAAGCATTGTCTATTATTTTATCTTGGGTAGACAGATATTCCCAGGGGACTTCCCAAGGCTGGACAACAGGAGATGAAGCATCTACATGACATCAAAGCTTATGAACAACCAATTTCTGTCAAGTTGTGTATCTCTCTGTTCATTGCCAAATCTCTAATAGCATCAAAACTATGTTCTGGAGAAGGATTCCTTTTTTGATACAGCTTGCCACTTTGCTTTTAGTGCTGGCTGTGATTTTGGTTAGTTCCCCTTCATTATGTCATTTTAGTGTTCCCTTGTATAGAGTGCTATGTTTATTATATTAGTTTTCCTTCTGTGTGTTGTTATGCTTTTGGATCCTGATCCTCCTAGTCTCCTGTTTACTTCCTATGTGTTTCCTTATTCCCCTAGATACATACTAATCCCAGTTGTGTTGTCTGTCTTGACTAGACTGTAAGCTCTTAGGAGCAAGGACTGTCTCTTACATATTTCTGTACAGCGCTGTGTATGCCTTGTAGCGTGCTATATAAATAATTATTATTAGTAGTAATAGTAGTACTTTTGCTTGTGTAATGAATGGTGTCTCTTCTTATTTGTTTTTATGGGGTATTTAATGGCGTTTTATTGAAATTTGTATATCGCCTTGCTGTTTATTAATTTGATGAATCACCTTTTGTAAACAAACAAATCCTGTCCCTGGTAGAAATTCTGACATTGATTACCAACAGTGCCACTATGTGGCCACAGTGCCATGTCTTGCAATTGGCTCTGAGAAGTCAGGTTAGTTCCTTTATGATTCATCGCTCTAACATCAAAAGCGCTTTCTTGCAAAAACAGCATGATAAACAGGCACCTTTTGGTGTCATTGTCTTTTTTGACATTATTCTAAGATTTCACAGCCAAGCAGAAATATATTTAAAGAAAAAAAAAATAAAAGCCTCAATCAACCTGCGGCAATGAAATGGGCAAATAAAAATGAAGTAAAATGGTAGAAGGTGGGCCTCTGGCTAAAAATGAGAAAGAGGAGGAGAGGCAAGGGAACAAAAGCAGTACTATATCAAAGCAAAGATAGAGCCTATACTATAAGATCATTTTCATAACTGCACTGGACCTAAAGACACTATTTACAAGTGAAGGATGCCATTTATACAAAATATATACATTTACTGACCATTATTTTTAGATCCTAACTGAATGACAATCTGGAATTTTTTATGAAATGTTTATGTATTTAGATATCAAAATCAAATTTTCCGTCTTTTCTGATTGTGATTTGTTAAATAAACTGCCTGTGTGTCTGCTCAGGGAAAGAGAGCTGCTTGCCGATTCTGATAGCTGCATAAAAGCATGCAGACATCCTTCAGCTCTGGACTGTATACAAATTAATGGTATTGAACAAAAGTGGAAATGTTTCATTAGTAATGGCGTCCTAAGCAAGCAATGATGGTTTAGAAGAGAGTACCTGCACCCGAGGAATATTCACTTCATTTGAATGGTTTTAGGAGAATAATTTGTATACTTATAGATTTAGGAATCTTTTGCAGAATTTTTGACAGCAGGCATCCAAAGTGGCATGGGGTAACTTGACCATAGTGGCAGCAATGACCCAACAGTAGTCTAAAGACTGTATCAGACTTCCAAGAAGGCACTGGAGTAATTAAGATTAAAACCCAAATTTCAATGTAAATGGGGAGCGCAGATGACTTGGACAATGTCTTCATTCGTTTTGGCAGCTCTGTGGATTATTAGAAAACTTGGGTGTTGTATTTCATGCTGATCTGGTAAGAAACACAGAGGAAGATGGCAAAGTCTGAAATGAAGGTGGTAGATATCAGTACTTTGACAGATTCTAGCTGTGCTTGGGGCTCTGGGATAGGAGAGTTAGTGTTGGGTTGAGGATAGGCGTTTGTACGCTCAGCTGGGCAGACTAGACAAGCCAATTTGTTCTTGTTCTGCTGTAATTCATTATGTTAATATGAAAGATCATGTGCTGGTGGCTCAGGCTCGCGGGAACCATTCTGAGCAGTACCAGTGCTGACATATGTAAGATCAATTTCCAGCTGTGTAGAGAGGTGATGAGGTCTGAGGGTACAGGAATAGTTCCCAGCGATACAGAGATGTGCTGAAGTCCAGGCTGCTGGAACAATTCCCAGTGCTAGAGGGAGCTACCAGAGAACAGCAGCACAGAGCAGATCCCAGCAATGGCAGGACCTGCCATCTAGGAAAACGTCTGTTGATCTTCTAAATGGACATGGGTGGAATCACAGAGGAGTGGCTGGATGGAGATGTTTGTGCCATAACCTTTCAGGCTCTTGGTAGAATAAAAAGCCCCTGAAAATCAGGAGAGAAGACTGTTACACACATGTTGGAAGGAAGATGGGGGGACATCAAATAGACTACCAGGTACATTTCTGTTCTTAAGGGAGCAAAGTGAAATTCCACTTCCTGGTGGAATTCCTTATACCAGCAACTCCTGTAAAGGAAGGAACATACAAAGCCTGATGAAAATGATCCTAGAGGCAAAATGTTTTAATGGGGGTTGATGATCTCTTAGAAACAAAATAAAGATGAAAATGTTTTTTCTGTGGTAGCCAGTGAGATCACTGGAAATATAAAAGGAATGTAACAAAAATCAAAGATCAAATCAAATCTAACAAACAGATCAAGATATGAATAGTTACCAAATAAGAGTAACCCTTAAAGATGAAATATATTAGTTTAAAAAATATGACAACTATATACAGTGCCGGGAAAGCATTTCTGAACTCAGATATTATGAGAATTATACATATCTTACCATGGATACCCTTGTGCTACTGAAATCTTCTTTGTTTGATTTATACTGTTTATTTGCTTAAGAATTCTTTTGTTGCTTGAAAGGCAATACACAAAGAAAAAATAATAAGAATCCATAATCAGTGTGTGAAATAGTAAGTGAACCATTAGCATAAGCAGCTAATTAGAATCAAATCCTTAAATAATTGGGTGACGCAAATCACCCTGCAGAGTAAATGTGTGTGACTGAGTTTGGGCATCCTGTTTTACCTAAAAGATCCAAAAGGGGTCCAAGTTTGGTTTTCATCACAAGTTAGTGGGGCTCATGCCATGGTCAAAAGAAATCACAAAGGACTTCAGAGTAGTCCATGCTTATCTGTCTGAACAGTTAAAAAACCACAGGGTTCTATCCATCCACTGTCAGATGGTCTACAAATACAAAACGCTGGAGACTAAGTGACTACCCCTGCCAAGATCATCACAAGAACAAAGCAGGAAGTCATCCACGAAGTTGCAAAGAACCCCAGACTATATCTAAAGATGCAGGCCTCTCTTGCTGTGGCTGATGGTAACTGAATGGGAATAGTGCTGAACGGAGGACAGCTAGGAGGAAACCACTGCTCTCTAAAAAGCTAGGGGGGGGGGGCAGCAAACATCATCTCGATGACCCACAAAACTTCAGAAATAACTTTTCTCTGGATGCTGAAATTTCTGATTGTAATGACATTTTGTTTGGTAAAAAAAAATCAAAATACATTCTGAAGAAAATGTAGTTAATCACCTGTAGCAGATGTTCTCTGTGGGCAGCAGGAATTAGTCCTCACATATGGGTGCTGTCCCCAACAGAGCCCCTGCATGGGAACGCACCCCAGCTTCTACTGGAAGCTTTTGGGAGGCTCCGCTGTGCCTGCATGCCTCCTTCCCGCCTGCTGCCGCTGTGCCATCTTAGATCAGTCTGATAGCTGTGGCAGAAGACAACTCCTCAGGGAGGTGGGAGGGTTGTCAGGATTAATACCTGCTGTCCACAGAGAACACCTGCTACAGGTGAGTAACTACATTTTTTCTGTGGAAAAGCAGGAATGAGCCCTCATGTATGGGACTCCCAAGTACCGAAAACCAAGGCGGTCACCAAGAAGCCCAACAGGGGCAAAACTCAACTGGCATGGTGAGAGGCCATAACCATTCAACTAACAACTATGTACAATAGCAGTGATTCTCTCTTCCTTTATCTTTTTTTGATAACCAGGACAGAACAGAATGGGCTTAGGGGGAATGGGGTTGGATTCTAATCCGCACACAGATTCTGGAGTACAGGCTGGCTGAAGCTGCTGTCGTGTTGGGTATCCCCGTCCAGACCATAGTGAGATGCGAATGTGTGGACTGAAGACCACGTTGCAGCCCTGCAGAGCTCTTCCATGGAGACAGACAGTGTAAGTTGGCCACCGACGCAGCCATAGCTGACATTGTGAACTGTGACATGACCAAGGCTGAGGCCTGCCTGGGCATAAGCAAAAGGGTTGCAGTCTGCCAGCCAAACTGAAGGTGAGCATTTGGAAACAGCAGCCCCTAGCTTCTTGGTGTCAAAAGAAACAAAAAGCTAGATGGACTTTCTATGGGCTGTTGTCCACTCCAAAATAGGCGGCTAAGGCTCGCTTGCAGTCCAACATGTGCAATGCAGCTTTCCCTTTGTGAGCAAGAGGTCTTGGGAAAATGTTGGAACAATTGACTGATTAAGGTGAAAATCTGATTTCACCTTTGAAAGGAACTTTGGATGAGTATGGAGGACTACTCTATTATGATGAAATTTGGTGTAAGGCAGATGAACTACTAGGGTCTGAAGCTTGCTCACTCTGCGTGCTGTAGTGACTGCTAACAGAAACAATACCTTCTAGGTCAAGAACTTCAGAGGAGACAAAAAATGAGCGGCTCAAAGGGAGCTTTCATGAGCTGCGCAAGAACCACATTGAGGATCCAAGATACTGTGGGAGGCTTGTAGAGAGGCTTCAAGAGAAGCAACCCCCGCATAAAGTGAACTAAAGGCTGTCCTGAGGTGGACTCTGATGGAGTTGGACTTGTCCAAACTTGGAGAGGTGTAGAAGATATTCAAGCAGTTTTTGTGTGGAACAAAGGGTCTAGGGTTTGGCCCTCACACCTGACAGCAAACCTCTTCCATTTGCAGGAATATGACTCTCTCAAAGAGGCCCACCTGGAGGCCAAAAGGACTTCTGTTACACTGCCCGATAGATTGCTGCTCAAGGAGATGCCACCAATCACCGAATGATAGCTTCACATACTTTTTCACACAAGGATATTAACTGTTGAATAAATAAGCAAACTGTATCCTTTCTGTCAGAGTTATTTATTTAATGGGATTACCTTTTCTTACATCAAGATATAAATTAGGATCTCACCATATTCTGAATATGAATTGTGCTAAAATGCAGACCAGCCTATGGAGTTCACAGACTTTAGCAACACTGTAAATGTGTGACAATATCAAGAAAAGTGTAGTTACTCACCTGTAAAGCATAGTTACTCACCTGTAACAGGTGATCTCCAGGAACAGCAGGAATTTAGTCTTCACATATGGGTATCGTTGGTACCGACAGAGCCTGCGCGGGAATGCTCCCAAGCGTCCAATTAGAAAGCTTTTGGGAGCATCCCACAGCACCTGCGTGCTGCCTTCCCGCCTTTCCCAACTGTCTCTCTCCAGTTGAGTTTTAAAGATGAGACAAAGAGAGAGAGAGAGGGAAAGAAAAGAAGAGAGAGATACAACTCCTAGGGGAGGTGGGTGGGTTGTGAAGACTAAATTCCTGCTGTTCCCGGAGATCACCTGTTACAGGTGAATAACTATGCTATCTCCAGGAACAAGCAGGAATGTAGTCTTCACATATGGGGATTCCCTAGCTACAGATGCCAGGGAGAGACCCCAGAAGTTGTGTGCCACTGTGAAAGGGCTCCACTTCCCCCCATGGATCTCTGGCATCCTACTGGGAATGGTGGGTAGGAGTTGATTAAGTATGGAACAGGTGTCGTAGAACAGCCTGACCAAACAAGGCATCCCGGCGGAAGTCCTTGTCCAAACAGTAATGGGCTGTGAAGGTATGAACCGAGGCCCAAATAGCTGCTCGACAGATGTCGTCAATAGACACAGAGTGTAGATGAGCCATTGAGGCTGCCATGGCTCTCACATTGTGAGCTGTGACATGGCCTTCCAGAGAAAGGTCTTTACTCTGATAGGTAAAAGAAATACACTGTGCAATCCAATTGGACAATGTTCTCTTGGAGACTGGAAGTCCCAAATGAGAAGGATCAAAAGCAACAAAGAGTTGAGAGGACTTTCTATGTTGCTGTGTCCTTTGTAAGTAAAAAGCAAGTGCTCTTTTACAGTCCAAAGTATGAAGACTCCTTTCTGCATTTGAAGCATGAGGCTTTGGAAAAAATACAGGCAGGTAAACTGCTTGGTTTAAATGAAAAGGTGAGACCACCTTTGGCATAAAGTGTGGATGAGTCCTAAGGACTACCTTATCATGATGGAACCTCGTATAAGGAGGATCGATCAGCCACTAATGCTTGTAACTCACTAATGCGACATGCTGATGTGATTGCAATGAGAAAGACAACCTTCCAGGAAAGGAATTTCAAGGAGGTAGTAGTTAGAGGTTCAAAAGGCGGCTTCATGAGCTGTTCAAGAACCAGATTTAGGTCCCATGCTACCGGTGGTGGCCTAATGGGAGGCTTAGTTAGAAGGAGGCCCCTCATAAATCTCGCTATGAGAGGATGAGAGGAAATAGGTTGTCCATTTAAAGGCTTGAAAGAAGCTGAAATAGCACTTAAATGGACTCGTACTGAGTTAGTCTTAAGCCCTGCATTAGATAAATGAAGGCGATATTCCAATAATGATTCCAGAGGTATCGCCAGGGGGTCAAGACACTTCTGCGAATACCATATGGAAAACCTTTTCCACTTGAAAGCATAAGAGCGTCTTGTGGAAGGCTTTCTAGAAGCATAAAGGATATCCTTCACTTGTTGAGACAGGTTAAGACCATGAAGGTCTAGGCCCTCAGCAACCAGGCCCTGAGATGCAGGGAGTGGGGATCGGGATGCCACAACATCCCGTCCTCCTGAGACAGGAGATCTGGAGCAGATCCTAACTCCAGAGATGGAGCTTGAGAGAGATTTAGGAGCAGAGGGTATCACACCTGCCGTGGCCAATGTGGGCTATGAGAATCATATGACCTCTGTCTCTCTGAAGCTTGAATAGGGTTTTGGGAATTAGGGGAATGGGTGGAAAGGCATATAGGAAGTCCTGACCCCAATGGAGGAAAGCATCCCTGGCCTGACAACCCTGAGCCGGAATTCTGAAACAGAATCGGGGAAGTTTGGCATTCAACGGACTTGCAAAGAGGTCTATGTCTGGAGTTCCCCAAACTTGAAACATTTTTGCTACCTGGTCTGCACGAAGAGACCACTCATGTGGAAGCAGAACTCGACTGAGTCTGTCTGCCCAGGAGTTTTGAATGCCTGGCAGATACACTGCAAGGAGATGCATCTGATGCTCTCTGGTGAGGGCCCATAGTCGCAAAGCTTCGTTGCAAAGCGACAGAGCCTGTTCCTCCCTGCTTGTTCAGATAGAACATAGCTACTTGATTGTCCGTCTGAATTAGGACTGTCTTGTAGCTCAGCTGGGTGTGGAACACTTGAAGAGCAAGGAAGATTGCTCTGAGTTCCAAGAAATTGATGTGTAGATGGGTCTCCTGTGGAGTCCAGGTGCCTTGGGTAGAGAGATCTTGCAGGTGAGCTCCCCAACCCACCTGTGAGGCGTCTGTTGTTAGAGTGACCTGGGGTGGGGACTGTTGGAAAGGGGACCCCACAAACAGGTTTTGGGTTGATTGCCACCATTGTAGGGACAAAATAAGGCAACTTGAGTTTGCTATTTTGTCAGATAGGCAGCCTGATGCTTGAGTCCACTGAGTGGATAGAGTCCATTGGGCTGCTCTCATATGGAGGCGAGCATAGGGAACCACATGCACGGTAGATGCCATGTGGCCTAGCAATTGTAACATTTCCCGAGCAGTGAGATGAGTTTTTAACACTGCTTGGGAAGCTAACTGCACAATGCGAAGGCAGCGGGGCTGTGGAAGATAGGCCCTTGCTTTCCTGGTATCCAGCATTGCTCCTATAAACTCCAGAGACTGAGTGGGAGTTAGGTTGGATTTTGGGATGTTTATAACCAGGCCCCAATACTGAAGTATATGCATTGTTCAAGATAGGGAAATTCTGGCCTCTGACTCTGATGGGGCTCGAATGAGCCAGTTGTTTAAGAAGGGGAAGACGAATATTCCTAGAATGCGAAGAAATGCTGCCACTACAGCCATGCATTTCGTAAAAACCCTTGGTGTTGAGGCCAGGCCAAAAGGAAGAACCCTGTACTGGTAGTGCTTCCCCTGAAATAGAAACCGAAGGAATCTTCGGTGAGTTGGATGGATGAGAACATGGGTGTACGCATCCTTGAATCTAGAGAACAAAGCCAATCCTGCCTCTGAAGGTATGGCAGAAGAGTTCCTAGAGAAATCATCTTGAACTTCTCTTTGAACAGGAATTTGTTCAATTCTCTGAGGTCTAAAATGGGTCTGTGTCCCCCTGTTTTCTTTGGAATAAGGAAATAGGGGGAGTAAAACCCTGTACCCTGTTGGGAAATGGGTACGTCTTCTATTGCCCTGTGGGCAAGAAATAAATTGACCTCTTGACCTAACTGATTTTCTAGAGAAGTCTGAGAATTGAACCGTCTTACAACTGTAGGAGGGGGCATGTTGAGGAAATGAAACTTGTACCCCTCCTTTACAATGGAGAGAGTCCATTCTTCTGCTGTTATTTGCTCCCATCTGGGGGCAAAATGACACAACTTTCCTGGAATGGTGGAGGGCTGTGGCCCGTTGAGGGCCAGGAAGGCCAAGTTCTCTAGATGGGAGTCAAAGCCCCTGTGAAGGCTGAGTCTGTTGGGCCGGTTGAGGTTTAGCAGACTTTGTTTTTCTTTGTTTTGGTGGCTGCTGTCCCTTTCGGGCAGACTGACCTGCAGAATGCCCCTGCTGGGTATAAGAGGGGTAAAACCTCTTCTTTTTAGAGAAGAATGGTTTCTTGTAGGATTTTCTCCTTTCAGAATCAGCTGTAGCCTTGGATAGTCTATCCAAAGTGGTGTTATCAGCATCCAGCTCATTAGCTTTCTCTTGCCAATTTTTGCCAGAGATTTTCGCCTGTGCAAGGGATATTCCCCAGTTTGTCCTGTACCCAGAGTTCTAAGTCAGATGCCTGGAGCCAGGCAATCCTACGAGCACCTATGGCAATGGCAGAGGTTCTGCTTATGCACTCAAAGCAGTCAAAAGCTGCATGATTAACAAACTTGGAAACATCCTGGGCATGTTTGACAAGTGTAAGATAATCTTGCCTCTTATTATCAGGAAGGAGAGGGCTCATAAGCTCGAGATCTCCTGTAACCTCCTTAAGGAACATTCCCATATATAAAATGTAGGAACTAATCCTGGCAGAAAGCATAGAGGCCTGGAAGGTTCGACACCCAAAGGCATCAAGAGTCCTACATTCACGTCCTGGCGGATTAGATGCATGTCTTTTTGCACTCTTGATCCTTCTCATAGCTGATTCCACTACCATGGAGTGGTGTGGTAACTGGGTTTTTTGAAATCCAGGACAAGGAGGTACTCGATACATGATATCAAGCCTTCGCGAATGAGGTGGTAAGAGGTGTTTCCCACATTCTTAGCATGAGATCATGCAAGATCTCATGAATAGGCAAAGTAGCTGCCTCCTTGGGAGCTTTAGGATATTGTAAAATCTCCAATTCCTTTGCTCTGGACTCTGTTTCAGTTGCCATTGTGATGGAAAGACCTCTAGCCACCTCCCGGATAAAATCCAGAAAGGATATATCCTCTGGAGGAGACATCCTACGTTTAGGAGAGGAAGGCTCCTCAGAGAGAAGTACTCCAGTACTGACAGAGCTGTCAGAATCCTCAGACTCCTCGGAAGATTCAAAGTATCTCCTGTCCGGGTGCTCTTGCAAAGCACGATACCGGTACCGATCGAAGTCGGTACCGGAGGGGTCCGGTACCGGCCTGTCTATACCAGAGGAAACAGCATGACTCGGTGTTGGTAACACAGTTGCCGAAGTCGATGCTGTTGGTACCGGTATCGGTGCCGGAACCGGTGTCAATACCGGTTGAACCGTCTGAAGCAGTCCCGAAGGCACCAAAGCCGCAAGGAGAGCTGCCAGCCTGCGTTCAATAGCCAAGAACCTCTGGTCTATTGATGCTGCCGATGCCTGGGTATCGGTACCGGACGAAGCGGCCGGTACCCCAGAGCATGGCACCAGTAGTTCTGCCGAGGTTGAGGCCTCGAGAACATCCTGGAGCCCCGATAGTGCTTTGGAAGCCGAAGTCTCCCGCCGGGGCAATTTTGCTGGTACAAGTCCCTCAAGAGCAATGCCAGAGGCATCTCGATGCTTGGAAGGAGATCTACCCTTTGAGGACCGGCCAGATTTATGTTTGGTTACCTGAGATCCATGGGAGGAAGACGAAGCCCTGGAAGACGTCGATGCCATGGATGCGGCATCGGAGGTAAAAAGGGTGCTAAGCTTAGCAGCTCAGTTTTGCCGACCCCTCTTCGACAACATCCCACAGGCAAAACACTCCGAGATGGAGTGGTCAGGACCTAAACATTTAAGGCACCACTCGTGAGTGTCGGTGACGGAGATGGTACCACCACACTTGGAACACTTTTTAAAACCCGAGGAGGGTTTTTCCATTCTGAAGGAAAAGTTGGGCCTAGTGCCCAAAATGGTGCGTGGCACCCAACAGAAAAAAAGACTGGAAAGTCCAGAAAAAAAGATTACAAAACTTTTTTGTTTTGTTTTGAAGAAAGAAAGAAAGAAAGAACCGGTGGTACTGGTATAGCGTCGAGGAAGGCAGACGCTACCACAAAAAGAATGAAAAAGATGGGATAAGTTCTGTGGTGACAGGAAAAACGACCTGCTGGCTCCGCGGAAAACAAAGAACTGGAGAGAGGCAGTTGGGAAAGGCGGGAAGGCAGCATGCAGGCGCTGTGGGATGCTCCCAAAAGCTTTCTAATTGGACGCTGGGGAGCGTTCCCGCGCAGGCTCCGTCGGTACCGACGATACCCATATGTGAAGACTACATTCCTGCTTGTTCCTGGAGATCAGGTGTTCTCCAGGGACAGCAGGAATCAGTCCTCACATATGGGTGACATTGGCACCGACGGAGTCCACGCGGAGCATTTCCCCAGCTTTCAAAGAAAACCTTTGGGAATGCTACCACACATGCGTGGTCCCCTTCCCACCCAAGAGTGCCCTCTTGCTCAGCTTAGGCAAAAGAAAACAAGGTAAAGGCGGCAACTCCAAAGGGAGGAGGAAGAGTTGTGAGGACTGATTCCTGCTGTTCCTGGAGAACACCTGTTACAGGTGAGTAACTACGCTTTCTCTAGGAACAAGCAGGAAGTCAGTCCTCACATATGGGATGCCCTAGCTCCAGGCTGCCAGGGCCCCAAACCACAACAGCAGCAACAGTGACCAAAGGCAGGCCAGGAGTTGCAGAAGGTGAGTCCCTAACAAGAGACTCTGCAGACCCTAGCATCCAGCATCACCATAACACTGGTAGCCTGAACACAGAAAGGTTGGAGGGCAGGAGTTGCCTAAACATAGAGAATGTTTCTGATTACTGCCTGTGGGACTCACTCTCAAGGCAGTAATGAGTTGCGACCGTATGAACTGAAGACCATGTGGCGGCCTTACAGATTTCTTGCACCGGCACTGCACGTAGTTTGGCCACTGACGTGGCCATAGTAAGCAGTGATCTGGTGCTCCAGAGAGAGGTCAGCTCGCTCATAAGTGAGGATGATGCAGTCTGCCACTCAGCTGGACAGGGTTCACTCGGTCACAGGTAGCCCCAGTCTGCTGGGGTCATAGGAGATAAAAAGCTGAGGAGCTTTTCGATGGGCCTTGGTCCTCTGTAGATAAAAGGACAGGGCCCTCTTGCAATCCAGGGTATGCAAGATGACCTCCTTCCTGCCGGCATACGGCTGTGGGAAGAAAGTGGGGAGAACCACCTTCTGATTGAGGTGAAAAGCCAACACTACCTTTGGGAGGAATTTGGGTTGCGTACGAAGCACCACCCTGTTCGTACAGAACCTGGTATAGGGCAGGTCTACCACCAGGGCCTGCAGCTTGCTTACTCTGCGAGCGGACGTCAATGCTACCAAGGCGGCCACCTTCCAGGAAAGGTGCCTCAGATGGCAGGTGGCCAAAGACTCGAACGGTGGCTTAGTGAGCTGGGAGAGCATCACATTGAGGTCCCATTCTGCTGCCGGATGGCAGAGAGGGGGCTTGGATAGCAGAAGGCCCCTGAGGAATCTGGAGATCAAAGGCTGGCCTGAAAGGGGTTTCCCCTCTATAGGGCGATGGTTAGCCGCTATGGTGCTGAGATGCACCCTCACCGAGTTAGATTTGAAGCCAGAGTGTGAGAGGTGCAGCAAGTACTGTAGCATGAGCTTTACCTGACAGGAGAATGGATTCTCATTCCTTTCTGCACACCAGACGGAGAACCTCCTCCACTTGAAGGTATAAGCCCTTCTGGTGGATGGCTTCCAGGAGGCCAGGAGGATCTCCTCGATCTCACCTGGGAGGTTGAAAGGGACCAGTGCTACCCTTTCAGCAGCCACGCTGTCAGTGTTAGGGACCCTAAGTTGGGGTGTAACAGGGAGCTCCCCCTCCTGTGACAGGAGGTCCGGGTCCCAGCCCAGTGGTACTGGGGTTGTCACCAACAGGGAGAGCAACAGGAGGAACCAGGGCTGCATGAGCCACCTGGGAGCAATCAGGATTACTGAGGTGTGCTCGTTCTGGATCTTGAAAAGGCACTTGGCTATCAGAGGGGTTGGTGAGAAAGCATAAAGCAGACCCTGTGACCAAGAGATCAGGAACGCATCTGCCGCCACCCTCCTGTGGTGTGGCTGACAGCAAAATTTGGGCAGCTGTGAGCTGTCCGAGGAAGTGAATAGGTCCAGCCAGGGTCTTCCCAGAGGTGGAAAAGCCTCTGGGTCACTCTGGGGTCCAGGTGCCACTTGTGAGGCCAAAAGGACCCTGCTTAGGTTGTCCGCCAGGCGGTTGTCCTGGCCTGGTAAGTACACTGTCCTCAGGAGTATATGGTTGCACACTGCAAAGGAGTGGAGGGCCATTGCCTCCTGAAAGAGGAAGTACGAACCCAGGCCCCCCTGCTTGTTCACATAGAACATGGCCACCTGATTATCTGTATGAGTACCAGGAAGTTGCTCAGAAGGTGGCGGAAGGCCTGAAGGGACAGGAAGATGGCCCTGAGCTTGAGGAGATTGATCTGCAGGAGGGATTCCCCTGGGGACCAGGTGCCCTGGCCCTCACAATGTGCGCCCCAGCCCACAAGGGAGACGTCCTGTTGTCAGGATCCTCTGAGGAGTCGATGCCTGCGCGGGCATCTCTGCCCTGAGGTGATGCGGGGATTGCCATCAGGTGAGGGAGGCCACCAGCTGGTGGGTGACCTTCTCCCTATCCCTCAGCCTGCCTGTGGCTTGGTCCACTGGGAACGGAGGCACCACTGGACTGCCCGCATGAGTAGGCGAGCCAGAGGCGTAACATGAACTGTTGAGGCCATATGGCCTAGCAGAGGGAGGAGCAGGCGAGCTGGCACCGAACTGCAGCTCTGCACATCCCTTGCCAGCTGCACCAGGCATTGGGCTCTTTCCACAGGGAGAAAGGCCTTGACCCGCAGTGTGTCCAGCTGGGCTCCTATGAATTCCAGGTCTTGGACCGGGGAGAGGCTGGACTTGGGGTAGTTGATAATGAACCCCAAATGCTGCAGGGTGCGGATAGTGAGCCCTGTGGCCCGGCTGGCCTTGAGAGGCGTGCTGCCTCTGATGAGCCAATCGTCTAGGTAAGGGAAGATGTGGGCCCCTTGGAGGCGCACATGGGTGGCCACAACAGCCAGGCATTTTGTAAAGACCCTTGGAGAGGAGACGAGGCCTAACGGCAGCACCCTGTACTGGTAGGGCTGCCCCCCCCCCCCCCGCCACAAACCTCAGGTAATGCCTGTTAGAGGGGTGGATCAGGATATGGGTGTAAGCATCCTTGAGATCAAAGGAGCAGAGCCAGTCTCCCTGGCGGAGGTAAGGCAGCAGTGTTCCATGGAAGAGCATCTTGAACTTCTCCCACACCAGGAACTTGTTCAAGATGCGCAGGTCCAGAACGGGCCGGAAGCCCCCTGTTCTTCTTGGGACAAGGAAATATCTTGAGTAGAACCCCTTTCCCCAGAGGTGTTGGGGTACAGGTTCTACAACCCTGTCCCTGAGCAAGCCTGCAAGTTCTGTGGCGAGCAAGTCCTGGTGGAGGAGAGGTTGTGGTGGCTCTCCTAGGAAGAAGTCTGGAGGGTCCTGCTGTAGATGGAGGAAGACCCACTGGTCTGTGATGATGCTGGCCCATCTGTGGGCGAAAGAGGCCAGGCGACCCCCTGTGGACTGAGGTGGGACTCCCGGAGGGGAGGCCCAGTCCGGGGAGTCAAAAGCTGCCCCCTGGTTGGCTGAGAGCTTGTGCCTGGGGCTTGGGAGCCTTGGGCTTCCTGGGCCTGTGTCCCTGGCTTTTTGGTTGTGAGGCCTGGTGAGGCTGCCCCAAGACAGACTGGTAGTGGCCGGTCTGGGGTAGCCCTTTTTCCTCAGGAAAAAGGGCTTTTTCACCTGAGGAGGGTCAAGGTCATTTTGGACAGCCTCTGCTGGGTCACTACCTCGGCTTCAGTTTCCACAACCTTATTCAACATCAGTTTCCCGAATAGGTTCTCACCATTGCAGGGGACATCCAGCAACTCTTCCTGTACCCACTGCTCCAAGTCCGAGGTCTGTAACCATGCATGGCGCCGGGCGCCGATGCCGGCGCCTACAACCCTGGCTGCAGACTCGAACCCATCGTAGGCGGCAAGGGAAAGGAATTTGGAACAGTCCCAAATGCCTGCTGCTAGGGACTGGAACTGTTGCAGAGGTTCCCCAGTGAGGCCCACCAAGAACCCAGAGAGTTCCTGTATCATGCACTTAAGGTACATCCCTATGTACAATTCGTATGCTTGTATTCGGCACCCGTGCATGGTGCTCTGGTAGCACTTGCGCCCCATGGTGTCAAGGGCCCAGTCTTCCCTGCTGGGGTGAAATGAGGAGTAGGTCTTTTAACTCTTCAGTTTTTGCATGGAGGACTCCAACACCATCAAGTTGTGGGGGAGTTGTGGCTTATGGAACCCGGGGCCCTTCTGGACACAGTAAATGGCATCCAGGTGCTGACTGACCACTGGCACCGAGGTCAGTGACTCCCACATCCGGAGGAGCAGTCTTTTGAGGATGGGTGGAACTGGCACCGTGAGAGTCTCCTTGGAAGGGGACTCATATTGTTGGATCTCAAGCTCCTTGGTGTGCGGGTCCTCCTCCGACTGGATCAAGAGGGCCCGGGCAATGTCACGAAGGAAATTGTGAAAAGCCACGTCCTCAGGTGGGGAGTGACACCGAGGCTCTGGGGTAGACAGCTTGGAGGGAACGTCCCAGTGTCCGGAGATCTCTGGCGAGGTCGCATCCTCGGTCTCCCAGTCGGAGCCCGAGGAAGTTGGGGAGTCAACCCTGGGGGCACCTCTGAGGAACTGGGACCCCCTGGAGGACCTGGGGTCAGACCCCCAGAAAGTCACCGGGGAGGACCATGATTGAGACCTCTATCAACGCCGAGGACTTACCTGAGGGCCAGTGGCACTCAGTGCCAAGTTCAATGCCCTGTGTCGGAGCTGATGATATCTGGGGGCCCGACATCAACACCTGTTTCAAGGCCAAGATGGAGGAGAGGCTCTGCTCCATGGCCACCATGCGGGACTCGAGGCCTGATGGCTGTGCATCTCCTGGCGTGGACAAAGAGAACCTCTGGTCCAACACTGGCACTCCGGCTCACAGGTCCTGGCGCGGTCTCTGCCGGCGAGGACTCCTGTCTCAAGACTTTCTGAGGGCACTGCTTGCAGTCGCCCGAGTCCCGGCGAGGGATCTTGCCAGGTTTGATCAGAGGCACCTCCTTTGGGACCACCTTCTTTTTAGGAAGATCCAGGGCTGCACCAGAGGGGGTGCCGCCACTGCAGGACTCTGAGGATGCCTGGACCTCTCCCGAAGGGCCGGCTTCGAGGTTCAGCGATGGGGAAGCCGGGGCAGTCAGATCTTGGAAACAGCTTCCCCTGTAACTCAGACCGCCTCCTATTGGTTTTAGGGGTCATGGACTGGTACCGGTCGCAGGTGGAACTGTCGTGGTCTGGGCCCAGGCAGCAAATGCAGTAGTCATGGGTATCAGTGACTGAAATAGTCTGACTGCAGTGGTTGCATTTTTTGAACCCACCGGGAGACATGGTGGGAAAACACCCGGCCGGGGTCAAGGACTCCTGGGTGAAAAAAGGCGCAAAGGCCAGTCGAAGTGGAACCTCAAGAAAGAAGTAAGCCAAGATTAGCACCGGTGGTGCCGCATCGAGGCAGGAAGGGAACCGGTACACAAACCGGACAAATGGAAGGAATTTTAGAACTTTTCCAGGAGAGTAGAGGACCACGTCCGTTGGGCTCCAAGGAAAAAAGGAGACTGAGCAAGATGGCACCCTTGGGTGGGAAGGGGACCACGCATGCGTGGTAGCATTCCCAAAGGCTTTCTTTGAAAGTTGAAGAAATGCTCCGTGCGGGCTCTGCCAGTGCTCACATCACCCATATGTGAGGACTGACTTCCTGCTTGTTCCTGGAGAAACACAAGAATCAAGAAAATTACTATGTTTTGTAAGAAAAATGTAGGAATGTTACAAGAAAATATCTATAAAAAAAAGCATGGTTGAGGTTTATAAATGGAACAATGGCACTTTTAGAGACCATATAAAAACCTTGATGCAAGGTGCAAGATCTCAATTGAGAAATGAAATGTGGGGAAAACCAAAAGAAAAGCTTTATTATATGTGAGGGATTCTAACTGGATAGGTTTCCTTTTTGCTGTGATTCACTCTGAGCATATGACTGGCAAGAAATAAATCTTAAGATGCTGGTCGTCCTTTACATAGGAACATCAAACAGAGAAAACGACAGCAGATGGATTATATGGTCTATCCAGTCTGCTCATCCCTTCCTAAATAAGTCTCAGCTCAGAGAGGAGCAAAACAATAGCTTGAAAAAAGACAAGGGCCATCAAGGAAGATGCTTCAAGATTAATATCTGAATACTAATTAAAGATAACACGAAGAAGATCCAGCATTCCGTCAGACAAAAAGTAATACGAGAAGCCCCAATAATTAGATAGCTATTGCTGAAGCTACACTGGAAGCACTCCCCCCCCCCCCCCTTTTAGAGCAGCAGCTTCCTCATTATTCAGGCAGCAAGCTTAGCCTGTTGCCTTTGGTCCTTACAGTGGTCAGTTTTCAAGACTGTCCATTATCACTTCTCATCTAAGCAGAATTGCTGGACTTCCTCTGCATTTATCTTCATCTTGAAGCCTTCCTCAATTATGCTCTTCTGTTTTTAAGCCATCGAGCATGCGTATGAAAGAAACAGAAGACGTACCATCTTAGTCCTCTATACCAATAGAGCAGGAATCAGGACCTAATGCTGGCCAGGAGGGGAAAGAGACAGACAGATAGAAAAGGAGACATTAGAAAAGCATTCACAGCACATTGATACACACAAACTACAGTAGAGAATGACCAAAGCAACAACGTGCAAACATTAACAAAACTTTATAGAAGCATGTTTATTCACTGCAGCCAAAGGGCATGGACGCTGTCCCTCTGCCTACGAAAGAGGACATGTATCACATATGCGTTCAGTGCCACAAGAAAATTAAAGTATGTTGTACAGAACTGGAAATGTCACATGATAAAGATACAGAAATCACATTAGCGCTGATGCACTGCTACTGCCCCAGGACTCCCTCTTCTCCAACCAACTACTGCTTCCCAATTATTTTAGTATTGCCTTTGCACTCTCCCTCACCCCCACACTGCCACTTTCTAATCACTCCTGCAGAGCCTCAGGCTTCCCACCCACATACACAGACAAATCACCACTTTCTGATCATTAGAACGTTGCCCCATTTCTGTCACCTTTCTCAAGCCAAGATCCCTTAGCCGATTATCCCTGCATTGCCTCCATTGCACCCAGAGCCCCCTGCCCTTTTAGCTGGATGTGCCAGGCCCACCACTACCAAAATACTCTACCTGGCAGGCACACATCCAACGGAAGCTCTCTCTTAGTCTTGGTAAGACACTGGTGCTCGCTGCTATCATCTTGAACGATATCCTCAGACTGTGCTCTGTTGTCTGTATTGAAGAGACAAACAGCAACATCTTATATTAGTGCCCAATGAAGGCATACTGGCCTTCTACCCCAAAGATAATGAAGTCAGCATTACTGCTACGAAATGAAAATAATTAGGATACTCCGTTACACGTGCCTACTTACTAAATGGCAGCTCTCCTATTTCCATATCATTTCTTGTTCGATTTGCTTTCATTTTGGTACTATTTCTAAATCTCATTTTTGCCCCACATTTCTTTAGTTTTGCAGTATTTTGGGAAAATACAATCCTACCATCTGTTTTTAAGTATCTCCTTCTCAGAGGTCACTCTTCAACTGTCTATGCTGTTCTCATGCTTTACATGTATCAAGTGTGATACACTTCAGCTATCTGCATTGTATTTAGGATTTATCGATATATCAGTGAAGCATGCCTGGGGCTTTAATGAGGAGCCACCCTTCAGCTCTCTGGGATTTGTGTGTGTCACTGCTAAAGTATGAGTCAGAAGAGTGTCAATTTATTGGATTCATTATAGTGAGGTTGGTCACACAGGTGCTTTCAGAACATTTTGGATTCTCATTTTATTGTGACTGAGATAAAAAACAAACAAACAAGAGAATCCAAGGCTGTAAAGCAAAAGTGCTCAGAGGCCTGGTAAGATACCAAACTTAATTTATCTAGTTTCCGCCAATGGGAGTTTGCTAATGCTTGAGACAGAAGTCCACCTTACTTTGCTGTTATTTTTTAGTTGCTTGTGTGTCTAAAACACTATAATTATTCTACCTTCACATGCAGTTTCTACTGGGTAAACAGTGAAGGAGATCTTAAATGTAGCCCTCCGAAACCACTCCTGGTTTTCAAGGGTGTAATTTAGAATACACCTCTGGAGTTTCCTGTCCACCATAGGTGGTCTTGCTCTTGATCAGGAGGGCCAGTAGAGCAGGGGGAGGGGGGAGGGGAGGCTGTGTCTGTGGAAGTGGGGCCCTAGTTTTGCCTATTTATTGTTTTAAAAAAAATTGACTAGTACAAGTAGGAAGTGTAAAAAAAAAAAAAAGCTGGGTTTTGTCAGCAGCAGAACTGCTAGCCTTCTCTCTCATCTCCTCCCCCTCGCCCAGTCGCTTGCCTGGGTTGAGAAGGGCTCCAGCATGTGAATGTCAGTCTGTGGTATCACAGGAGCAATCACTCTGTTGCGGCCAAAAGAAGAGAGCCAGTGCAGGCCGCGATCCCATTAAAACACTAATAATCTTCCTCTGCAGACTAGATGGGCTATTTCTTTACCTGCAGTCTACTACAGTGGTTCTCAACCCTCTTGTGGAAGCACACTGATTCTAGTCAAGGTTTCAGCATTATCACAATGAATATGCATGAGACAAATCTGCATACAGCAGACACCCACTGTATGCAAATCTCACATTCACTGCGGTGATCCTGAAAACCTGACTGACTAGCTGTGCCTCCAGGAGAGGGCTGAGAAGCACTGATTTTATTTTATTTGAACATTTTTCTATACCGCCCCTTCCATCGATCAGGGGCGGTTTACAACAAACAAGCAGTTAGAGAGCATATTTGAACTATAGTACAATTGACTATATACATTCCACTTAACCACAAATAAGGTCATATAGGGGTAGCTGGATATCTTTAACAATATACATGGTAGCCAGACAAAAATTGGAGGGAGGAAGGCTGCTGCAGAGAAGATGCATTAGTTGGGGGGAGTATTGGGATGTGTGCGAGTAAGTTCTGTTGGCCGTGAGAGGGTGTAGGTCTTTAGAAGAGCTATGTGGTCGGGGAGGGAGTTCCACAGGATGGGTGCTGTGTACCTGAAGGCTCTACTACTGGTAGTTTGTTTAGTCTTCCGTATAGTGGAAGGGTTTACTATATAGGGCAAACTTGACAGAGAAAGGATGAAAAGGGAGGTGAGAAAATACATTCACTGAGAGGATGCTGGACACTTGAAACGGACTTTCAGCAGAGGTGGTAGGAGTCTAAAGAGAATTCCATCATGGTCAGGACTGCGCCAAAAGAACCTTTTTGGCTGGGGGGAAGGAGGATGGGAGACGGCAAGACCAGGTGTTGACTAAGGACTAAGGACATGAAACCTCTACTGGCTGAAGTAGTCCTGCTGGTTTGATTAGAAACAGACTTGTTACTAGGGCTCCCTACCCTTGCAAGTACTGGAATGTTTAGATCTTACCTTCTCTTAATGAGGTGGTATCTGGAGTTTCTTCTGATATGGTGTGCTTAAAATAGACAATAAAAAAATTTAAAAAATGAATTTGTATTTGCTGTAGTGACCCTGAGCAGTCTGCCTTGGACACCTAGCACTGCCTGTACAGTCTATGAAACAAAAGCCAAACTGGACATTAGCTTCACTGAAAGTCTGGTACTAAAAATTCTTAACTAGAAAGTCAATAATTCTTTAAAGACCTCTCAGACTTAAAATGAAAATAGATCAGGGAGACGGCAGTGTTTCATAAGCCTGATATTGTCTCAATGTCCAGTTGTCTAGACTCCTGAGTTATGCTTGAAATGCTATTGGCTCACTCTCCAACACTTTTGAAAAATCAGCATATCAAACTGCCACTTACCATCATGTATTATGTGAGAGTCTCAAAATTAGATCTAGATTTGCTTTCCCCCTGGCCTTTACCATATACAAAGGAACTAAAACTTCTGGAGACTCACGCTTCTAGAGGAACCTTATTGGCATTCGATGGAAGTGCCCTTTGTAGTCTCAAACTCCATAATTAGCATGGGGGGGAAGAGTGAACATCTCATTAATACCAGGATACTCTTAACCCTTTACTACTGGGCAGATCTAGTAAGTTGCTACTGGAAACACTAAGCTGGCACACAATAAAATGGGATAAAAAAACCAAACACTGCTTACATTATTTATTTATTTATTGTTCTTATATACCGCACTCTTAAAAAATCAGCGCAGTTTACATAAAACGGTTCTGTGCCGAAATAGGTTCCTATTAGGCACTTACAAAGAACAGGAAGACAGGACTAGACAAATCTCAGGCGCCAGGTTGCCATGGGGCCTACAAATTGCACCCTCATGCCAGAGATTTCAAGGTCCTGAAAGGTTTTTTCTTCTAGAGACAAGCAGTTCTCTGTAGTCACACACGTGAGACTCCTGAACTAAGGGTCATCTTCTACAGAAAGGGGAAAGATAATGAAGGACCTGAGGTCACTGTTAAGCATGCATCCTTGGGACAGTAAATCCTGGGCAACAATGGCAAAACACCTCTTTCAAAACCTGATTCTTAAGGTTCTTTAAGGTACATATGGCCAGTAAAAAGAAAAGTGTGGATATGAGGAACTAGATTTGATTATCAGAAAAGGATTACAATGTAAGCCCGATCCAAGCTCTCGCGCCATCAGAGTCTCTAAGCACCAATACTCATTGAGGAGGCTCTTGATGCTCATATGTCGCACAGACAACATATTTTTCACACTTCTTCCCTTGTGCAACTAGGTAACAGTATTGCTTAACCTTATCCAGAGAGAGAAACTCAATCAATTCCTCCAAGCTCCACCTGATATTCCGCTAGTGCATGCCCTTGAAGAGCTGGTAGCATGTTATGGAGAAGTCACATAGAATTCTGAAAAAACACCCTCCAAAAAGAGTCCAATATCCTAGCGAGATTTGACGACCATGGAGTGGTGAGGCAGTTGAAGCTTCTCAAATACAGGAGTCTTCTGAATTCTGTAGAGTCAACCTTCTTGCTGACTGGAAGCACAGAGGGGGTCTCCCACATTTTCATCTGCTGCCTCTGAAGGATGCAGTGTATGGGCATGGTCACTGCTTCCTTCGGTGCAACAGAATATTAGAGGATATCTAACTCTTTGGCCTTGGGCTCCTCCACCGCCTCTAACAGAAATGGAATGGACTTGGCCATTTCCCTAACAAAAACATATAAGGGAATCTCCTAGATGGGGACTTGCAACATTCATGAACAAGGGTGGGATCTGAGGAAAGCTCTGTAGATCTCAACTCATAAGAACTCCAAGAATATCTAAGTCTCTGCCTGGGTTAACCTCTGCCTCGCTGGGGAGACAGATCTCCTTCAGGAGTGCTGAAGCATCAATGGCTTATAGCAGCATGGAGAGTGATATTGGCTGGGCAGGATTCAGTGTCAAGGCCCTTTGAGGTCTCTATGACAATTCTTCTCCTGCAAACTCACCGTTTCGAAGATGGCTTGACGTGCCATTGTCAATGCCACTAAAAAGAACATGTTTACCCTCTGTTCAAACTCTTTTATAAGCCACTCCCTGAGGGTTGTCAGGAACAAAGGTGCATGACCTGCAGCAGATTCAGCCTATGTCTACGGAATCTGATGGAGAGTATCAGCAGGCTGGTCTTGATTCTCTGGAGACTGGAATGGACCCCTCCTCTAGCAAGGAGGATGAGCAGGTAATCACATCAACAATCCTACAATATGACCTAAACAGTAATAACCAACTATTACCATCTGCAGAAACAAAATGTACTTACGTGTAAAAATGTATATATGTAAAAACCTCCTCCCTTTCCCTCCCTTACTGTGTGTTGTGCTTATCCTGGAAATCACTTTGTACATATTTTGAAAAGATCTTTGTCCTTGATCTGACAATTTCCGTCACATAATCCTGTAAATCACCTTGTATACATTTTGAAATTTCACTGTCCTGATCTGACAGCTTCCTTCATTTAATCAAACCGCTCCTGATCGCTGGAAGAAGCGGTATATAAATGTATGCTAAATAAATAAATAAACAAACATCGGGGCTGCTTCAATGGCCAGGGTATGTCCAAAACCTTGATGCTCTTGACATCAAGGTCCAATGGACCTCTATGCCAATGCACTGATGCCTCTGCTCAATGTTCACTATCTCCGGTCCTTGCTGTCTTTGAGGAGGCAGCTGAATCCTTCCCTCTTCTTGTGGTGGTATTGGTGGATGTCCAATGTCAAGGAGATCTACTGTTGCTTGTATCAGAGTTCGATGCAGCTCCAGAAGCTATGGAGACTGATGCCGCCGATGCTGAATATGTTTGTGTTGTTTTTCTTAACCCTGGAGCCTCACCTTGTCATTTAGAAACATAAAACACAAGGAGGCAGCTCTTGGTTGGGCCACGAGCACTGCAGGCACCATCAGTGGGTCTAATAGACTTGGTACTGAGTGCACTTTTTAACTCAGTTAGTTTTGGGACATATCACTCAGAAAACTAGCCACAGTGAAATCAAACTATTATGATGAAAGAAAAAATTACTGTAACTGGAAAACCTGAGGCCTAAAGGTGGCGTATAGCAGTATTGCAAGAAAGGGAGGAAACACTAAATGATCATAAACTGCTAAACTAAGGGCAAATAAAGGGCAAGCAGCAACGACAGTGGCAGGATCGATCACTTACAGTCAGTCAAAAATTGGCTAAAATAATGACTGCAGGAGAACACTGTGGACTGAAGCCAAAAATAACTGTGGGGCTTCAAGGAAAATGAAAGACTGAGGAGGTGAGGTGCAGCAGTGGCAGGCAGAACACACATGCATGCACAGAGAGACTACTTTAAGTGTCTAGAAGGAGCACAAGGGGCTCTGCCAGTGACATCACCTATGTGCGAGCACTTATCTTGCTTGTCCATGCAGAATAACATTTCCAGTATAAACATCAAATGCTTTTGGGCATTGGTTGATATTCCCTTTCACATCGCTGGAAAATGAAGCCAGATACAGAAATCTCATATAAGGAAATTTTATGTTACATTAAAACTTTGAAATCAAACAAGGCTCTGCCACTTGGATGGTATATGTTCAAAATTTTATTTGGAGTTTGCCCCTTACGATGCCATTTTTTAAAAGATTTAAATTGGCTCTAGGTAGTGGTGAGCTACAACAATTATACCAAAGAAAGAAGGCAGGTCTTACCTTATCTCACTCCTATATACAGACTTACAAATATTAGCAGATATATTTGGCAGTCCCTTTATCTAAATGTACCCCCATCATCTCAAAGTGATCAGGTCAGTTTATGACTGACTTTTAAACATCAGATACTGTCAGGACAAATTTGGATCTAATTTGGCTACAAAAGAATAAAAATGCCCTCATAATGTTAGGTCTATGTTCTGAAAAATCTTTGCTGGGTAAATCTTACCCATTCAAAATTCCCTCCCTATACCTGGTTAATCTGTGCAGGTAATATTGCTGTTCATCAATTTAGTCAAGTAAGAAAGGAACTGGAGAGCTGCTTTTTTTTAAGCATTTAGTGAGGTAGCACAATATCCAGCACTACGCATATTAATTTGTGTATACACTTGGTCTGCACAAATGTGTCCTCTAAATCTACACACAAACAAATTCAGCTGGATATTCAGTGGCACTTTTACTCCGATAGGTGTCACTGAATATGCAGATAAAGATACCTGGAAAATTTAACACAAATTGCATGGTAATGCAGTGCTTGCCAAATTAAAGGTCCTGCAGCTTACTTATTTATTTACATTCTCTTATATACCGCGCTATTCTGCATCAGTGTGGTTTACATTGAACAAACTGAAATTACATTGAACAGGGCATAATAACTTGGAGATAACTATTTTACAGGGAACATGGGCTATGGAGGGTTAAGTGGTTTGCCCAAGACCACAGGGAGCACCTGTGGGACTAGAAACCCCAGTCCTTCCGGCCCAAGGTTGCTGTCCTCTAGTGGGATTTGAACCCCCAACCTTCCGGCCTGAAGTACCTTGCCCCAACCACTAGGCCACTCCTCCACTCCACTTATTGTTTTGAGGGGAAAAAATTGGGTTGTGATTGAGCAATTAGATATAGGACACATCCTTATAAGTTGCCTGCTTTGAATTATCAAGATCCACAGGAAATTTAGAAACAAAGTCAATCCTATATTAATTTGGCTCTTGAAGTATGGGAAATTAAGCACGTCTCAAGTTTGGTGAGAAAATGCCAAACCTTATGCTAATAAAATATAATCTTTTGTTTCCTTCGAGTCTGTCTTCATCCTACTGCATCAATTGGAAAGAAAAAGGTTTAAAGAAAATGGATCAGCTGAATCTCCAAATTGTCGAGTTTAGCTAGTTGAAGCAAACATATTTGTCACCACATATGTAATGCATATTTAGAAGTTTGGCTTTTCTTTTTAAGAGTAGTGACATGTTCTTGCTAAACCTTTGACTAACAGTAATTTATGCCTAACTTTAACAGTACAAGAATTTAATTATCTAAAACTTATATCCTTCAAAAGGGAAGGTGCATATACTAAGGTCATAGATTTATGCTGCCTTTGTCAACAGAGTTGTGCTCTTACTGAAGAGCAGTGGGTTAATACTCTTTTCCCAACTCCCCCCCCCTTTCCTTTCCTTTCTCTCCCCCTCCCTCTTCTCTCTCGCCCCCCCCCCCTTCCCCCTCTACCCCTCTCCCCCCTCCTCCTCCCCTTCTCCCTCCCCCTCCCCCCTTCTCCCTCCCCCTCCTCCCCCTTTCCTTCCCCCCTTCCTCTTCTCCTTCCCCCCCTTCTCCCACCCCCCTTTTCTCCTTCCTTTCCCTTCCCCTCCTTCCCTTTCCCCCTCCCTCTTCCCTCCACTTTTCCTTCCTCTCTTTCCTTTTCCCTCCCCCTCCCCCCCTTTGCCCTCTTGGCGCTTTAATGGATAAGTGTTTCTAATGTCTATGGAAGTTGTCATTTGCACCAGTTGTTGATTTTTGGACAGCTTGTCCTGCCGATTTTTTTCAGCAGTTTTTAGTTTCCTCTCAATTTATCAAGTTTTTTTACAAGGTGTGTCTTATAATAAGGGCTTTTATATTTTGACATCAGTTTTAACATTCTTAACCCTTGAGACACTCTCACCCGATGTTGCTGACCTTTAAACTCACCGTGGCGGGAAAACGCCGGTATTTCAAGTTGTCGCCTGCATTGAGCTTCAAGATGTTTTTCTGAGTAGCAGCACAGTGCTGTGCAGATTTAACAGTGGGTTTTCATCTCCTGGTTCTTTTCTTTTCTTCCTTCTAATTAATCCGTTTTTATAATTAGCAATAATTCTTTTTTTCACAAGGCTTTGTGATCATTCCGTAGCTAATTTATTGCACACTGTTGTATGCCACACGCGTTTGTTTTTTCATTTAAACTCTTCCCGTTATACTGAAAACGGTTATTTAGTAATACAACTATGTATATAATTTTTTTGGGATGCTAGTTGTGCTTGCAATCTGAGTTCTTCTGCGGAGTTTATAAATTTACTCATTATAGACATGCCGCATGAATGTTGGAAGGACAGCTTGCTTTTACCTTTTTCTTCGTTAATTTCGTTCCCCACAGACATAATAACGTACAAATCTACAATACATAATTTCTCAAGTCTTCAAAAATTTTTTAAAGCGTTCCTGCCTTGTTGCAATAATATTTTTGGATAATGCTGTTTTTGGAACAATTTTTGTGACAGGCTCTCCTCTTTTGTTTGTACTTACAATTACTATTTGATCATTTGTAAGCTTTCTTGGTATAAGTTATCTTGTTTTTAATTTTAGAGTATGGTAATTTCTATTGGCATTCTTGGTTTTACATGACAAATTATTTATTTATTTGTTTGTTTATCAGCTTTCAGTGTATCATGTGACTGACTTAAGGTATTTAGTTTTTTATATTTGGTCCCATATCCTCCTCATCTCCTCCTTTTGGTTTTATTTGTTTATATGGTTTTGTCCTTCTTATTATTGTATTCTTTTTATCGTTGCATTCTTAATGTAATATTAATATTTATGATCTTATAATTGATAATGATTTCATTCTGTATATTTATAATTTTTAATGATTTGGCTATATCTATTTATATGTTTTACACATTTGTGTACACTTGATTGTTTGATTCAATATGCTTTATACATTTAAAGTTTTTGATCCATTTATATTTATTTGTATTTATGGTTCTGTTTTTAATTGTTTTATATTATTTCTTTGAGGTATGTTTCTTTAAGACCCCCTGAGGAAGGCTCTCCAGCCGAAACGCGTCGGGGCACAATAAACAAGGTTTCTTCTTACTATTGTCAGTCCTGGTATTTGCTTTGTGGTTTCCTTTTGTGTGCAGATACCCTTGCTCCTCCTGGTACTTCAGTTGCACGACTACAATGAACTGCTCATCTTCAGAGAATAGATAAAATAAACCCTGAATAAATCAGCTTTATCTACTTTTTAGTTCAAAACATTCTATTCCACCAATCTGAACTGTAATCTACCAAGGCGGCATCCTAAATATAGGACAAGGATACAGTTGCGGTCAACATTATTGGCACCCTTGCAGTTCAACCCCTTAATGTCCAATGTCTCCTAAAAAAAAGTGATCAGTGAAATGGCTTTGGAATATATATGCACATATCGGACACAAAACATTCAAATAAAACAAGACCAATTTAAAAAAGGAAATAGTATAAAAATGGGACACTGCCAGGACATGATTAATGGCACCCTTATAAACAATTCAAATCAGTTTGAACAGAAGAACCACATTCTTAATGCAGTAAAATTAGACTCACCTGTGATCAACTGTCAGTACTCACTGGCTTGAATCAACCAATGAATGACGGCTCTAATGTATAAAATGGCCACATTCGCTCCTTGTTCCATTTTCACAATGGTGAAGACAAGACAGCTACCTGAGACCATCAGAAAAGTCATTATCACCAAACATCAAACGGGTACAAGGCCATTTTTAAAGAGCTTGGGATTCCTGTGTCTACAGTTCACAATGTTATTAAGAAGTTTTCTGCTCATGCAACTATCAAGAACCTCCCAGGACGTGGTGGGAAGAGGAAAATTAATCAAAGTAGTCTTTGAAGGTTAGTACAAACTGTTGGAAAAACACCACATACAACACCCAAAGAACTTAAGGCAGACCTGGAGCAAGCTGGAGTGGTGGTTTCAACCGGCACCATCCGCTGCCCACTAAGCAAAGGGGGACTTCATGGGCGAGGGCCAAGGAGGACCCCACTGCTCAAAGACAGACATAAAATGGCATACCTGATCTTTGCCCAATCCTTCTGGGAAAATGTTCTGTGGACAGATGAAACCAAACTTGAGCTCTTTGGCAATTCAGAGCAGTGATACATTTACAGGTGAAGAAATTACACTTATAAAGGGAAAACACACCCTTCTACAGTTACATATGGTGGAAGTTCCATAATGTTGTGGGGCTGTTTTGTTGCCTCAGTAACTGGAGGCCTGGAACGTTTTTAAGGACTCATGAAGTCAGAGGACTACCAAATGCATGAAATGTGCTACCCAGTGTCAGAAAGCTAGCTCTAGATTGAAGGTCATGGGTCCTCCAGTAGGACAATGACCCAAAACATACATCCAAAAGTGGAAAAGAAGGGGGATGTCCTCTGAACCTTGTGCCTCTGCCCCACTGTCTTTGCTGACTGACAATTGCTGTTTCTTCGCTCTCTCCAACTGCAGGTAGTGTGTCCGGGCTCACTGCCACTCAACCTCCATTGCTCCCATCTACCCTGAAGTGATACGGTTGCATTTTACACAGTCTTGTCTCCCTCGAGTATACTGGACCATTTAAGAAGTTACCCGGCTGCATTCCGTGCCACAGTAGCGCACGCCCAAGGAGTATGACATGCTCCTTGGGGCGACTCCAGCAACAAAGGTTTTCTGGCATCTGAGAAAGCATAGGTACTCACCTATAACAGATGCTCTCCAGAGACAGCAGGAATCAGTCCTCACATATAGGGTGACGTCGGTGCCGACAGAGCCTGCGTGGAAGCATCTCCCCAGTTTTCAAAGAAAGCCTTTGGGAGATGCCACCACGCAAGCATGGTACCTTTCCCGCCCAACAGTGCCTTCTTGGTCAGTCAGATGACATAGCTAAAGCCGAAAAGAAAAGATGGCCAAAATGAAGAGCAACTCCACGGGGAGGAGGGAGGATTGTGATGACTGATTCCTGCTGTCCCTGGAGAACACCTATTACAGGTGAGTAACTACGCTTTCTCCAGAAACAAGCAGGAAGACAGTCCTCATATATGGGACTCCCTAGCTCCAGACTACCGAGGACCGGTAGAAAAAGCATGGCCTAGCTTTGAGCAGCCGCAAGTGCATCTGAGGACAGATATGGAGGACCCCAGTGTCCAGGGAGAACCATGGCTCCGGTAACTTAAACAAGAAGGGTCGAAGGGCAGGAGTTGCCTAAACCCCGAACAGATGAGGCCGGATAGGGGGTTTTGAGAGCAGTAAGCCCCTCATAAATCAAGTGATGAGGGGCTGCACAGAAAGAGGCTTGCCCTCTATGGCATGGTGGTTCGCAGAGTGTGCGCTCAGGTGCACTTTCACGGAGTTGGATTTGAGCCCAGACTAAGAAAGGTGGAACAGGTACTGCAGTACCACCTATACCCGGCAGGAGAATGGGTTCACCTGTTGCTCCGTGCACCATAAGGAGAACTGGCACCACTTGAAGGCATAGGCCCACCTCATGAAGTCCTTGTGTGAGGCTAGGAGGATCTCCTCCACCTCTTTGGGAAGGTTGAGGGGCGCTAGGGCGACCCATTCAGCAGCCATGCTGTGAGGGACAAGGAACCCAAGTAGGGGGTGGAGGACTGAGCCCTCCACCTGAGTGAGAAGTCCCTTTGAGCTCCCGAGAGGGACCGGGGATTCTGTTGCGAGACGAAGCAGGAGAGGAAACCAAGGCTGCCTGGGCCATCTTGGGGCCACCAGAATCAGGGAAGCCTTGTCTCACTAGGCCTTGAAGAGGGTATGCGCTATCAGAGGCATGGATAGGAAGGCACACAACAGGCCCTCCGACCACGAGATGATGAAGGCATCCGATGCCACCCAGGTTGAATGTGGCTGTGGGCTATAGAAACGCAGCAGTTGAACGTTGGTCAAGCTGGCAAAGAGGTCGAGGCTCAGGGTGCCCCATAACCTGAAGAGCTGCTGTGCCACCCCGGGGTCCAGGCGCCACTCGTGCGGTTGGAGGACCCTGCACAGTCTGTCTGCCAAGGCATTGTCCTGGCCTGGGAGGTACACCGCCCAGAGAAGCATCCCTTATCTGGTCACGTACGAACAGAGGGCTTCTGCCTTCTGGCAAAGGCGGTAGGAGCCTGTGACCCCTTGCTTGTTCAAGTAGAACATCATGACCTAGTTGTCCATTTGAAGAAGCAATGGACTGATGCTGCAGGCTGTGCTGGAAAGCCTCGAGTGCAAGGAAAATGGCCCTGAGCTCCAGCAGGTTGCTTTGCTGCTGGCTCTCCTCGAAGGACCAGAAACCTTGGGTGCGCAATTCCTTGCAATAGGCACCCCAGCCCAGTAGGGAAGTATCTGGGGGCTCGGGCGTTGAAAGGGAATGTCCCTCCACAGGTTTTGTGGAACCTGCCACCAACTGAGGACTCTGCCAGCTGACGGGACATCGAGATTCTGTCCTGGAGCCTGCCCGTGGCCTGGACCCACTGTGAGTGGAGACACCACTGACCTGCCCACATGTGGAGACAGGCATTGGGAACGACATGGACCGTGGAGGTCATGTGGCCGAGGAGGCGAAGCATCAACCACGCTGATATGGTGCGATGTTGCTGCACCTTGGTTGCCAGGCCTGCGAGGCGATCCGATCTGACCTGTCTTGGGAGGGGGGGGGGGGGGAGGGAGCCACAGGCTGGAGGGCTACTATGAACTCCAAGTCCTCAGTTGGGGTGAGATGGGATTTTGAGTGATTTATCACAAAACCCAGGAGATGCAGCACCCTGATGGTGCAGCCTGTGGCCTGCAGTGTCTCAGCGGCTGTGTCCCCTTTTACAAGCCAGTCATCCCAGTAAGGGAAGACAAAGGCCCCTTGGAGACGGAGATAGACCACCACCACAGCCAGGCAATTGGTGAAGACCCATGGGGCGGAAGCCAGGCCAAAGAGAAGTACCTTGTACTGGTAATGGTTGCCTCCGACCATGAATCTTAGGTAGTGTCTGTGACTGGGATGGACAAGGATGTGGGTATAAGCATCCTTTAGGTCCAAGGAGCATAGCCAATCTCCCTGCCAGAGGTAGGGCAGCAATATTCCAAGGGAGAGCATCTTGAACTTCTCCCGCACCAGGAATTTGTTGAAGTTTCTCAAGTCCAGGATGGGTCTTAGTCACCTGTTCTTTTTGGGACCAGAATGTTCCTGGAGTAAAACCCCTTTACTTTCAGGTGGTGTGGTACGGGCTCCACAGCCTTGTCCCTGAGAAGGCCTGCGCGTTCTTGCATGAGCAGAGCCTGGTGCAGGGGAGACCGAGGAGGCTCCCCTGGAAAGAAGGGTGGAGGCAGATGGTCCAGGTGGAGGAAGTAACCCTCCCTGATCACCTGAAGTGCCCATGAGTCGGTGGTGATGGAAGGCCACCTGTGGGTGAAGTGGACCAGATGCCCCCTGTGGGTAGCTGATCCTCCAGAGGAAGAGAGGCTATGCTGGGGGCCCTTGGACCTGTGTGGGCCCTGACCCGCTCCCTTGCCCTAATGGTCCTGCTGAGGGGTTTGGGTGGCCAGGTATGGAGGATAGCCTCGATAGGGTTGGCCCTTTCTATCGAAAGGGGGCTTCTTCCCTGGATGCTTTTTCCTGGGAAGAGTGGAAGTCTTCCTCGAGAGTCGAGCTCGAGTCATGTACTCTGTCTCGCTCTCGGCGGCCTTGTCCTCCATGGGCTTGCTGAAAAGCTGCTCCCTAAGGCATGGAACATCAAGGAGCTTCTTCTGCACCCACTGCTCGAGATCGGATGTCTGGAGCCAAGCCTGACATCGGGCCTCTATGCCCACGGCTGCTACCCACGCCCTGAACTCAAAGCCATCATAGGCGGCCTGGGAGAGATACTTGGAACACTCCCCGATGGACTTTGTGTATGGAGGCACCAAAGGTGATCCTCATCGAGGCCAGCCGCAAAGCCTCTGAGTGCCTTTGACAGGTCTTGGAGGAACATACTGATGTAAAGTTGGTACATCTAGATGCGGCAGGCAAGCATCACGCTCTAATAGCATTTGCACCTGAGGGCATCGAGGGCACAGGACTCCCTGCTAGGGGCACCGAAGAGTGCGTCTTTGTGCTCTTCTGTCGACACATGGTCTCCCAGAAACCTGCCTCGCGCTAGACCCAGTACATGGTATCCAGGCAGCGGCTGACAATCGCTGGCACCGAGGCCAGAGCCTCCCACATCCGGAGAAGAAGGAGTCTGTTAAGAATGGAGGTGACCGGGACAGTCAGGGTCTCTTTAGGTGACACCTTGTACTGGAGGATGTCGAGTTCCTCCGTACAAGGGCCCTCCTCCGATTCCATAGTGAGGGAGAAGGCTCGCGCCATGTCCCGGACAAACTCAAGGAACAAGGTGTCCTCGGGTGGGGATCAGCACCTAGCCGCCAGTGGGGATGGATCTGAAGGGAGGTCCCAGAGGGCCCGGGACTCCAGAGACGTCTCGGCGTCAGACTCCCAAGCCGAGTAGTCCGAGAAAGAATCAAGGCCTGGCAGCTCCAAGGGCATTGTTGGCTCTGTTTTTGATGCTTCGAGGCCGAGGCATGGCCGGAGCCAGAGGCACTCGCCTGCGAAGACCTCATCCCCGAGGAGCAACAGTGAGATAGAGACCCTTGCCGAGGATCTACCCGAGGAGTCCTCGGTATTGAGGTCCCTGAGGTCTCGGTGTGAGTACCAGTGGGCCAGGTCTCAATGCCTGTTGGAATGTGAAGAATGCAGAAACGCTGCGTTCAAATGCCAACATACAAGTTTCCCACTTGGAGGTGGCTGTCAGACACAGACGCCGGGGCTACCGGGTCTGGTGTTGAGGAGTCGACGAGGTTTTCGGCGGGACGGCCCTCGGGAGACCGAGGTCTGTCGCCAGATGTCTCGACTTCTATACTGGGTACCTTCCAGGACCGCTCCCCTCTCCGACTCCTCAGAGGCCCATTGGGGACTGAGGGACCGCACACATGATTTCCCCTGCTTGTCCATCTCCCAGGATGAGGTCTTTTTCTTCTTACACTCTCACTCCAGGGACCCTTGCTCAGAATGTCTGTGAGCTTGTTCAGAAACCGCAGGTGCCTTATGCGACTCCGATGATCCATGCGGGGACTTTGAGTGCAAGGCTACCAGTGAAACTGGGGTCGAATCTGCCCTGTAGAAGATGTCCTCTTGCTTTTGCCAGTGGCTCTGGGTGGCCTTGGTGGACATTTTTTTGCACAGAGGGCATTCCTTCGGGTCATAAATGGCACCCAGGCAATAATCACAGGTGTCGGTGAGTGACATGTTTTTGGAGAACCAATCACATTTCTTGAAACCGTTGGCCATTGGGACAAAAAGGACCCTCGCAAGGTTGAAGACCTTCGGAGCAGATAGCGGTTGAAAGAGACACGAAAGCGCAGGAGGAACCTAACAAAAACTAAAACTAAGTTGTGAGACCTGATGCCTTGAAGGCGGGAAAGGGACTGGCGAAGGCCAGAAAAGTGTACAAGAGTGTACAAAAAAAAAATCAACTTTTTTCCGGGGGAACAAGATGTACGTCTGTAGGGTTCTGCAGAAAAAGGGAGACTGACCAAGATGGAACCTTTGGGCGGGAACGCGACCAGGCATGCGTGGTGACATCTCCTGAAGGCTTTCTTTGGAAGCTGGGGAGATGCTTTCGCGCAGGCTCCATCGGCGCCTATGTCACCCATATGTGAGGACCGATTCCTGCTATCCCTGGAGAACACTTGTTACAGGTGAGTAACTATGCTTTCTTCAGGGACAGCAGGAATCAGTTCTCACAACCCTCCCTCAGACATGTAGAGTTGCCTTAACTAAATCAATTTGTGTTTTGCTGTCTTAGCTATGTCATATGACTGAGCAGGATGGCACCCTTGGGTGGGAAGGGAACCACACGCATGCGTGGTGGCATCTCCCAAAGTCTTTCTTTGAAAGCTGGGGAGATGCTTTCGCGCAGGCTCCATCAGCGCCGACGTCACTCTATATGCGAGGATTGAGTCCCGCTGTCCCTGGAGAACATCTGTTACAGGTAAGTAACTACACTTTCTCCAGGAACAAACAGAAAGTCAGTCCTCACATATGGGACTCCGTAGCTACATGCTACCGAGAACCTGTAGAAAAAAAACACGGCCAAGCCGTGAGTAGCAGCCGATGAGTCTGAAGGACAAGACTTTGAAAGGACCCCAGTGCCCAGTGAGAACCATCACTCTGGTAGCCTGAACACAGAAGGGTCAGAGGATCGGAGTTGCCTAAACCCTGAAGAGATTACTGAATATGGCCTGGCCGAAGGCACTGTCTTGTCAGGACTCACTCTCCAGGCAGTAGTGAGCTGTGAAGGTGTGGATTGAAGACCAGATGGCGGCCTGGCAAATGTCTGTCATCGGGTAGAGCGCAAGTTTGCAACAGAGGTCGCCATAGCCCTGACGCTATGAGCCATAACCCAGCACTCCAGCGGAAGCTCAGCCTGTTCGTAGGCGAGGGCAATGCAGTCCACGACCCAGGTGGACAGGGTCCCCTTGGTCACCGCCTCCCTCATAGGAGACAAAATGTTAGGAAGCTTTGTGGTAGCCCTGGGTACGCTGCAGGTAGAAAGACAGAGCCCTCTTACAGTCCAGTGTATGAAGTTTAGCTTCCGTGATGCTGGCATGAGACCATGGGAAGAAGGTGGGGAGCACTACCTCCTGATTGAGGTGAAAGGAGGAGACTACCTTTGGCAGAAATTTGGTGTGTGTGTGAAGCACAACCCTGTTCTTATAGAAACATGTATATGGTGGCTCTGCCACCAGAACCTGGAGCTCACTGACCCTGTGAGTGGAGGTGAGTGCCACCAGGAAGGCAGCCTTCCAGAAGAGGTACCGCAGGTGGCAGTTGGCTAGGGACTCAAACGGCGGTCGGGTGAGCCGCATCAGAACTACGTTAAGATCCCATTCCACTGGGGGCGGGCAGACTGGGGGCTTGGAGAGCAGTAGGCCCCGCAGGAAGCGGGTGACGAGAGGCTGAGCCGAGAGAGGCTTCCCCTTGATAGCGTGCTGAAACGGCACACAGATGCACCCTGTGAGTTAGACTTGAATCCAGCATGGGAGAGGTGCAGCAGTAGACCAGAGCTGGAAGAGCCTGTGGGCTACTCCAGGGTTTAACCTGTCTGCGAAGACACTGTCTTGGCCCAGCAGTTAGACCATTCTCAGGAGCGTCCCCGAGCTGATTGTGAATGAGCAGAGGGCTACTGTCTCCTGGCAGAGGGCAAAGGAGCCCATGCCTCCCTTTTTGTTCACGTAGAAGATCACTACTTGGTTGTGTGTCTGGATTAGCACTGGCCAGTGCTGGATATGGTGGCGGAAGACCTTGAGCTCCAGGAAGTTGATTTGTTGGTGGGCTTCGGCCCCGAACCAGGTGCCCTGTGTGTGGAGGCTCCTGCAGTGGGCTCCCTAACCCAGCAATTAGGTGTCTGTGGTGAGGACCTGCTGAGGAGTGGAGGACTGGAAAAGCATGCTTGCCCTCAGGTGTTGTGTGGTCTGCCACCAGCAGAGTGACTCTGCCAGAGAGTGAGTCATGTAGACCTTGTCCTGAAGGCAGCTGGAGTCTGTGTCTACTGAGACCTGAGGTACCACTGAGCCGCCATCATGTGAAGGCAGGCATTTCATGTGACGTGTACTGTTGAGGCCACATGGCCGAGCAGGCGGAGCATGCTGCGTGCCGGCAAGGAGCATCTGCCCTGGACTTTTGCAGCCAGGGCCATGAGTCGTCCGGCCCTGTCACTGAGTAGGAAGGTCTTCGTCTGGAGGGTATCCAGGTGCACCCCAATGAACTCCAAGCTCTATGTTGGGGTGAGGTGGGATTTGGAGTGGTTTATCATGAAGCCCAGATATTGCAGGACACTGATGGTGTTGCTTGTGGCCTCTTGCACCTCGGTCGCAAGAGGCCAGAAGAGCTACTCATTTAGGTAGGGGAAGACGAAGGCTCCTTGGAGGCATAGGTAGGCCGCCATGACTGCCAGGCACTTTGTGAAGACTCTGTGTGTGGAGGCGAGCCCAAAGGGTAGTACCCTATATTGGTAGTGGTCGCCCTTGACCATGAACCTGAGGTACTATCTGTGCCTGGGGTGGATGAGGATGTGGGTATAGGCATCCTTTAGGCCCAAGAAACATAGCCAGTCTCTAACTGCTGGAGGTATGGCAGCAAGGTTAAAAGGGAGAGTATCTTGAATTTCTCCCTAACCAGGAACTTGTTTATGTCTCTGAGGTCTAGAAAGGGCCTTAGGACTCCTGTCCTTTTGGGGACAAGGAAGTACCTTGAGCAGAACCCCATGCCCCATTGTTGATGGGACACTGGTTCCACTGCCATGTCTTTGAGAAGACCTGTGAGTTCCTGCAATAACAGGGTCTGATGCAGGGAAGTCCTGGAGGGGCACTCCTGGGAAGAATGGAGGTGGTGTCTTGTCCAGGTGGAAGAGGTAACCCTCTCTGCCAACCTGGAGTGCCCAGGTGTCGGTGGTGATGGTTGACCACCAGTGGGCAAAGTGGACCAGACGTCCCCCCTCCTGTAGGCTGCTGATTTCCTGGAGGGGGAGAGGCTATACCCAGTAAGTCAAAGGCTCGGCCCAGGCTGTAGTTGGGGCCAATGTGCTTGCAAGGTCATTGTCCAGGACCTCAGGGGTACTGCTGAAGGGTCTGTGAAGCCTGGTATTGCTGGTAGCTGCAGAATCCCAGGCCCTTCATGGAGAAGGGGGTCTTCTTCCCAGGGGCCTTATGCTTGGGGCCTGAGGAAGGTTTCTTTGAGAACCGGGTCCTTGTCTCATACTCGGCCTCGAGCTCTGCAGCTTTGTCTGTCATGGCTTTGCCAAAGAGATTCTCTCACAGGCAGGGGACATCCAAGTGCTTTTCCTGGATCCATTGCTCAAGGTCGGAGGATTGGAGCCAAGCCTGTCTCCTGGTGCCGATAGAGGCGCCGGTGACCCGGGCCATGGCCTCAAAGCCATCACAGTAGTCCAGATGATGAACTTTAAGCAATCTGCAGCAGTCTTGGCCAGCGTCTGGAAACTCTGAAGGGGTTCCCCGGAGAGGCTGGCGGAGTAGCCCTTTAGCTCCTTCATGGTGTCCCGGAGGAACATACCTATGTAAAGGAGGTATGCCTGGACCTGGCAGCCCAGCAAGGAGCTCTGGTAGCATTTTTGCCGAGGGCGTTGAAGCTCCAGGCCTCCCTGCTGGGAGGCGTCGAGGAGTATATCTTTTGGTTTTGAAGCAGATGCATGGCTGACTCGACCACCGTGGAGTTGTGCGGTAACTGGCTTATGCAGAAGCCCGGGCTCAGGCGGACCTTATACATAAGGTCGAGCCAGCGACTGACTGTGGGTACCATAGCCAGTGTCTCCCACATACAGAGGAGCAGCCTCTCGAGGATCACCAGGACTGGCACCAATAGGGACTTCTTTGGGGGAAGGGGGAGTCAAATTGGAAGATCTCAAGATCCTCTGACTGAGGGTCATCTGCCAACTCAGAGGTGAAGGTTAGAGCTCTGGCCATGTCCCGCACAAAGTCGAGGAAGGTTTTGTCCGAAGACAGGGACTGACGCTGGGCCCCCGGTGGGGACAGATCCGAAGGAAGGTCTCGATGCCTCCTTGTGTCCGGGGAAATATCATCCTCTGATTCCCAGTCAGGGTCGTCGGGGGATGGGGGGGTCGTAGCCCTTGGCAGTTTGGCCAGAGCCTCTGGCTGGGAAGGATTGGTGTCCCGAGGAACAGGACTGCGAACGTAACCTCTGTTAGTGATCGACCAGATGAGGGAGCTCCGAGGGATCAACTTGACGGCAGGGGAAGTCCTCGAGGTCAAAGTCCTGGTGTTTTTGGCAGATGAATTGGCAGAGTCGGACAGCACTGTCTGCTGAGTGGCCAAAAATGCAGACAAGCTGGTCTCCAGCCCAGATGGCTGTCACAGCAATTGGCACAGATGCCGAGGTTAATGAGTCCGATGCCAGTGGAGGAGGAGAGTCCCTTATGGGGACGGCCGCAGGGACCTGGGGATGATCACCGAGGTCCATCGAGTCCTTCTGGGGAAGTTTCGGCAGCCGCTCCTGCTCAGACACCTTGGTCCTCCTCTGAGGGCTCGGAGATCTGGCGTGGGACTTACCCGCCTTCCCCGAGTTTCGTGAGGAGTCTCGTGGAGGCTTTCTTCTTCTTCGGAATCTGGATCGGGGACACCCGGTCAGAGAACTCACAGCCCTGACTAGTGGCCGCGGAGTCACTGCGCAATCCCAGTGTCATGGACTGGGCACTGGAAGGGGTTTCCGAGGCAGAGTCTGAGCTGAACGTCCGGTCGGGCTTCTCCTGCCTGCTTTTGACTGTTTTGGGGGTCAGCCTCTTGCAAGACCCGCAAGTCTCCGGGTCGTGGTCAGAACTGAGACAACAAAGACAGCAATTGTGTGTGTCAGTGATAGAAAAATTGCTGAAACACCGATCACACTTTTTAAAGCTGCTGGCCATCAGGGGAAAAAGAACCCCGGCGAGGTCAAAGACTCAAGGAACTGCCAGCGGAAAAATGGCACGAATAGCATTGAAAAGAAAAACTCACAGGTCCGAGGACACGGTGCCAAGGCAAGCAAACTCAGGGGCAGGAAAAGGACCAGCCGCAGCCAGAGAGAGAGAGGATTACTCGGAAAAAAAAATTCAACTTTTTCCAGGGGATCAGATGCACATCTGATGTGTTCCATGGAAAAAAGGAGACTGAGCAAGATGGCACCCTTGGGCAGGAAGGGTACCACACAGGTATGGTGGCATCTTCTCAAAGGCTTTCTTTGAAAGCTGGTGAGATATTTCTGCATGGGCTCCTTGGTGCCGACATCACCCTATATGTGAGGATTGACCTTCCTGCTTGTTCCTGGAGGAAACAGCTGTCCCAATCTTGCAGGTCTCTGTTGCCCTCTCTCTATGCACTCCCGTGGGCAAGTACCATTCACTGTTCACTCATTTCTGGTACTTCTCTTTTTCATTCTGCTCCACAGTATGACAGCCATTCCTGTACACTAGGGGTGGCACCACGCACCTCCTGCTTTCCCTCTTCTTGCTCATTCTACTTAGATTCCATGCAACCTACTGCCCTGTCATCTCTCCTCCTCCTCATCTCGTAGTCCATCACATCTTCACCTCAGCCTGGCACTCCTTAATTGCAGGTCCCTTCATTCCAAATCTGTTATTCAAAACTTCATCATGCAGCACTCACTAGATGTCCTGTGCCTCTCCTCAATCTCTGCCTCTCCCCTGGTTTTTCTGCCTTCTCCACTTCTCGTCTAGGGTGCAGTGGTGGGGGCATGACTGTCCTCACTACTCTACCCTTCCTATACACGAGATTCAGTCTCCAGCTATTCACTATCCTGAATCTCTTCTGCTCCGGCTAGACTCCATTCCCCCTTTCAACTTTCTCCTCCTTTATTCCCCGCCTTCCCTTCGCCCCCAACTCTGGGGCTCCCTACTACTCACCCTTTCTGAAATTTCTCTCTTTCAACCTCACAGACTCATTCTCAGTGACTTTAATCTACATCTCGACTCCCCATTTAGACTTTCTTCCTCTTCTCAATGACCTCTCCCTTCAGCAGCATATCCACTGTCCCACCCACGCTGCAGGACATACACTTGATCTGGTACTCACACCATTGGATTCCCCTTTTACTCCCTCTGCACTCTCCACAATGTCTCTCCCTTGGTCAGATCATTTTTGTAGCTTCTTTTCCCTGCGGCTTCTTCTTTTGTTCTCAACCCTCAGTACTGCTGCCTCAGCCCTGCTGTCTCAATCAAAACGCCGTATCACCCCCACTACACCAGCTATTTCCCTCTTCGGATGTCCTCTATTTCTAACTTTGCATCTTTCTCTGACTGCCAGGTTCAGTCCTGGAACAAAATCCTGTCCACTGCCCTCAATCAATTGGCCTCTCTCCAACCAATACCTGTCTGAGGGCCTTGTTTTTCTTTTTCTTAGTACCATCCAGGTCTCCGGCTTTGTCGTGCCCACCTCCGCCATGCAGAATATCTCTGGCACAAGCATCCATCCCGATTCTCTCCTTTTCCATCACTGCCACAAAGAATACTGCTCTATGATCCACATTGCCAAACAGTCGTATTATTACAATATGATCTCGTCGTCCTCCAATTCGTCCCGCCAGCTCTACTCTATTCCCTGCTCCTCGCACTTTGTCTCATCCCTCCCCCACCCGAGCTCCAGCCAGTTTGGCCATATTCTTTTCTGACAAAGTTCTCTCCTTATACGCCACATTCCCAATTTGTCCCCCTCCTCTCTCCCTAGATCTCCCTCCTCCTCCTCAGTAACCCCTGAATCACCACCCTCTCTCTCACACATCCGGTCCTTATTTCGCCCCATCACCATGGCAGAGCTGTCCAAAGCCCTCGTCTCCTCGGGTAAGACTACCTGCCCTTCTGATCCTATTTCCTCGCGCTTGTTATCTGAGCCCTCTTTCTCCCTTCTTCCCCTCTGCATGTTCGTGTCTTTCCTCTGGCGTCTTTCCTGCCCCCTAGAAACATGCCCTGATTTGCCTCATCCTTAAAAAACCCACGTTAGACCCCTCTGTCCTTGCACACTGGTGCCCCATCTCCAAACTCCCCTTCTTGTCAAAAGTTCTCAAAAAACTGGTCTTCGCCCAACTGACCGCCCATCTCAACACCCACACTCTTCATCCCGTCAGTGTGGATTTAGAACAGGCCATAGTACAGAAACCATACTCCTTTCTCTCCTGAAGAAACTGCATGTCTCCCATGACAGGGGTGATTTCACTGTGGCTGTCTCCTTGGATCTCTCCTTAGCTTTCAATCTGGTTGATCACCCCATCCTTCTCTCCCGCCTCTACAATTCTGGGATCTGCAGTTCTCTTCTGAACTGTTTTCATTATTTCCTCACCACACAGTCCTTCTCAGTCCTTTCTGGTTCTTCCTCTTCCTCAGTCACTCCCCTCACCTGTGGCGTCCCCTTCTTTTTAAGATTTTTCTGGCATCCCTTTCACTCCTCATACAATAGTCCAGTATTTCAGCTTACTATTATGCCAACGACATAATCCTCCATCATACCAGCTCTTTCACCCCCGATCTAGAAACATAGAAACATGATGGCAGTAAAAGACCACATGGCCTATCTAGTCTGCCCTTCCATATCCACCACTACAACAGTTCCCTTTTTTCATTTAGAGATCCTCTGTGTTTGTCCATGCCTTTCTGAATTCAGACATTGTCCTCATATCTTTACCATCTCCACAGGGAGACTATTCCACGGATCTACCACTCTTTCCAAAATATATTTACGTATATTACTCCTGAGTCTAGCTCTTTTCACCCTCATCCTATGTCCCCTGGTAGCAGAGCTTGTTTTCAATCGAAAGAGGCTCTCCACCTGTGCATTTTTGCCACAGAGGTATTTAAATGTCTCAATCATATCACCTCTTTCCTGCTTTTCCTCTAAAGTATACATATTAAGACCCTGCTTTATAATGAAGACCACTAACTATTTTAGTAGCCACCCTCTGTACTGACTCCAACCTGTTTATATCCTTTTGAAGGTGCAGTCTCCAGAATTGCACACAATACTCCAAATGAGTTTCCACCAAAGACTTATACAGAGGCACTATCACCTCCCTCCTTCTGCTGGCCTTCCTCTCCCTATGCACCCAAGCATCCTTATAGCTTTTGCTGTTGCCTGTTCTACCTGTTTAGCTACTTTAAAATCATCAGACACAATAACGCCTAGGTCCCGCCCTTCTTTTATGGACTGAAGTTCTTCACCCTCTGTATTATAATTGCTCCCTTGGATTGCTGCAGCCCAAATGCATGACCTTGCTTTTTTTTAACATTAAATCTCAGCTGCCAAATTCTAGACCATTCTTCAAGCTTAACTAGATCTCTCCTCATGTTATCTACACTTTCCTGCGTGTCTACTCTGTTGCAGATTTTGGTATCATCTGCAAAGAGGCAAACCTTACCCGACAGCCCTTTCGCTATATTGAAGATGTTAAAAAGAATCGGACCAAGGACAGATCCCTGGGGCACACCACTGGTAACCTCTTTTCTCCTCAGAGTGAGCTCCATTTACCTGTACTCTGTCACCTCCCACTCAACCAATTTCTAACCCAAACAGTAACTTTAGGGTCCATCCCTAGGGTGCTCAGTTTGTTTATACGTCGCCTGTGCAGAACGGTGTCAAAGGCTTTAATGAAATCTAAATATACCACACCTAGGGCTCATCCTCGGTCCAACTCCCTGGTCACTCGGTCAAATAAATCAACCAGATTTGTCTGACAAGACCTCTCTCTGGTGAATCCATGCTGCCTCTGATCCGGTAATCCGTTGGACTCCAGAGACCTCACTATGTTCTCTTTCAGCAACACTTCCGAGGTTAAGCTAACCGGCCTGTAGTTTTTAACCACATTCTTATTACCATTTTTGTGTAAAGGGACCTGACCCCATTGAACTCCTGTTTCTCTCTTGTACACTTTGGTTCACTTTTGGTGCTTCCTATCCATCTCTGGCCCTTCTGCTAGCTTCCACAACAATAACTGGTCACATCGCTCCGCTACCTTGGCATTACTCTAGACTCCTCCTTGTCTTTCAATGACCATCATTCATCCCATATTAGTCATTCTTTCTACTCTTTGTGTCAAATTTGTTCTGTCCGTCCTTCTTTACCCCTCCTTCGTTAACTAGACTATTGCAATGTTGTTTTGGCTAGCCTTCCACAAATACCAACTTCACAGACTTCAGTTATTACAAAACACTGCAGCCCATATCCTCACTCACACATCCTGTTCAGAACATATCACCCCTCTACTCGTTCATCTACACTGGCTCTCCATTAAAAACAGAATCCACTACGAGATACTTGTTCTCGTCCACAGAGTTATCCATAAAGTGTTCACCAATACCTTTCTGACCTGATACACTTTTACACTCCACCGTCTCCTACACTCTGTTCATATCAACTGGCTTTTTCTCCCTCTTCCCTCACCTTAAATCACCTGCCAATCCACTTTCTTTTCCTGGGTTCTGCCCTCTGGAATTCTCTCCCCCCCCCCCCCCCAACACTCTGCTCAGAACTCTCCTTCCAGAGGTTCAAGTCTAGCTTAAAAAATAATCTCTTCCAGATTGTCTTTGACCTTCCCTCTCCCTTGCCCTGACTGCTGTTCCTTTCTGTCTCCCTCCCATGTCTCTCTCTTTCTCTCTCCAATGTGTCTGTCTCTCTCCTGTCCTATCCAACATGGTGTTTCTTTTCCCTTTCCGATTCTGCAGCAACGTTTTGTATTGTAAATTGCTCCTGCCTGAGCAGTATATCAAATGTGAATAAAATGAAATGAAAATAAAAATATGGACTGTTTTAAACTGGCCAGCAATGAGTCCTGATCTCAATCCAATCAAGAACCTAGGCTTGATGCCCTCAAGCGTAAGGCGGTATATCAAATATCGAATAAAGATAAAGAGTTGAAATCTGCCATTGGTAAAAGGAATCCTGGAAACATTCATGAGCAGGAACAAATCGCAGTTGAAGAGTGGGAGAAACTACCAGCAGACAGATGTACAAAACTTACAGATGGCTACAAGAAAGGTTTGGAGTCTGTCATCACTGCCAAGGGTTGTGCAACAAAGAATTAGTGAAGGGTGCCATTAATCCTGTACAGGTCATATATTTTTTTTGTTCTCAGCAATAACTACATCTAAGTTGCACAGACATCTCTTTTTTTGGTGTATACCTTTGAACATACTATTAAAATATTATAACATACAGTTGGAACATTTCCAATTATTTCTCAAGATATTGTTCACAACATATCTAAAATGCAAGGGTGCCAATAATGTTTACCACAACTGTAAGCCCCAGAAAGCAGCCACTAACCTACTTGCCACACGTATTCCCCAAGATTGCATTAGGCCTTACTTCTGGAGAAGAGGCATCACTCGGACTCAGCGGGACCCTGCTCTCTACTGGCTGCTGCAGATCTACATCATCCAACAGTTTTTCTTCATCTTCCTCATGGATTGGAGAAGATGGTGATCGTAAAGTACTGGAAGAAAAAATGGAGCCTCATCTCACAGAGAAATACAAGCCTAGCTCAGAGTACATGCTTAGCCGCTTTGGCTTCTCACCCATCCTAGCATTTGTCCCTAGCAGTCCGAGAAAGCAATTCCGAGAGCCTCTGTCAGAAAAGTATCAAGTACACCTGATACTGGTCCAGCGATATTATGCTTGTACATATGGGCTAGTATCACTCACACTCAAAGGGTGTTAAGTAAGAAAAAGATGTAAAAGGTCTAAGGGGATACCATCAACGGCCACTTGTATCTGTCCAGTAAATACTGGGCAACTTTCCCCAGTACAAATAATTTATATATATTTTTAGCAATTGACTCTAATAATCATCACTGAGTGCGTGTGGGCATGAGCATGCCCGTGTGTTCCAGTCAATGGGCGTGATGTCATCACTAAGTGCCTCCTTTGATGGATTCCAGCATTTTCTATAGTGTCTTTTTCAATAGATGGCCGGTTCCTTGATTTGGCTCCTGAAGCAAATCCTTTTGTTGAGCTGAAACATCAATGTCGAGCATGGAACAACTTGGACTAAATATGGAATGCCCTGGGGATTTGATGTTTAGCGAGCAAAGAACGGCTTGAGCTCAGCATATTGTGAGTCGATGCCATTATTGCTAGCACCTGTAAAAAAAAAAAAAGAAGAAAAGAAAAGATGCCATCAGGACCCTAATAAGTAAATATAATGTAACATACACTAGAGGACGGTGTTACATTTGGGTCTGTCAGTTATAAATGAAATTGGACTTGTTTAATAGGACCTTTAGTTTTGAAATCAATGGTTTTAAAACAGTGATGGTTATTAAATAGAGAGTTAAATGCTAAAAAAAAGCGTAGTTACTCAACCGTAAGGTGTGCTCCTGGGACTGCAGGAATCAGTCCTCACATATGGGTGATGTTGGCACCGACGGATCTCTCGCAGACGCATCCCCCCAGCTTTCAAAGAAAGCCTTTGGGAGATGCCACCTGGGATATGTGGTCCCCTTCCCGCCCAAGGGTGCCATCTTGCTCTGTCAGATGACATAGCTAAAAGACAGCAAAAAATAAAAGATGGTAAAGGAGCAACTCCAAGGGGAGGAGGAAGGGCTGTGAGGACTGATTCCTGCTGTCCCCAGAGAACACCTGTTACAGATGAATAACTACGCTTTCTCCGGGAACAAGCAGGAAGTCAGTCCTCACATATGGGACTCCCCAGCTACAGACTACCGAAGCCCATAGCAAAAATAGGGGCTCCTTCACGGGGAGCTGCAAGCAGCAGTAATTTAGTCTGTGTGCACAGACCGCAGTAGGACCAGTGTCTGATGAAAACCAGCACTCCGGTAGCCTGAACACAGAAGGGTCGGAGTTGCCTAAACCCTGAAAAAGGTTACGGAGCACAGCATGGCCGAAGGCACTATCCCATCGGGACTCTCTTTCCAGGCAGTAATGGGCTGCGAAGGTATGGACTGAAGACCAGGTGGCAGTCCAGCAAATGTCCACCATCAGGACAGAGCACAAGTTTGCCACCGAAGCCACCATGGCCCTGATACGGTGTGCCATGACACAGCCTTCCAGCGGGAGCCTTGCCTGCTCATAAGCGAGGGCGATACAGTCCCCCACCCATGTGGACAGCGTACGCTTGGTCACCACCTCCCCCAGCCTATTGGGGTCGCAGGAGATGAAAAGCTGAGAAGCTTTGCGATGGCCATAAGTGCATTGGATATAGAAGGACAAAGCCCTCTTACAGTCCAAGGTGTGGAGGACAGTCTCCGTCCGACTAGAGTGAGGTCTTGGAAAGAAGGTAAGGAGCACCACTTCTTGGTTGAGATGGACGGGTGATACTACCTTCGATAGGAAGCTAGGGTGCATGTGAGACACCACTCTGTTCTTGAAGAATCTGGTATAAGGTGCCTACGCCACAAGGGCCTGAAGCTCGCTAACTGGGGTTTCTAGTCCCACAGGTACTCCTTGTGGTCTTGGGCAAGCCACTTAACCCTCCATAGCCCATGTTCCCTGTAAAATAGTTATCTCCAAGTTATAATGCCCTGTTCAATGTAATTTCAGTTTGTTCATTGTAAACCGCACTGATGCAGAATAGCGCGGTATATAAGAAAAAAATATAAATAAATAAATATAAATAACTCTGCGAGCAGAGGTAAGCACAACCAGGAAAGCCACCTTTCCAGAGAGGTAGCAAAGGTGGCAGGTAGCCAGAGGTTCAAAGGGCAGGCGAGTAAGCTGTCCCAACACTACGTTGAGGTCCCATTCGGTTGCCACAGGGCAAACTGGGGGCTTCAATAAGAGCAGGCCCTGAAGAAAATGGGTCACCAACAGCTGGACCGAGATGGGCTTACCATCCACTGGATGGTGGTGCGCCACTAAAGCACTAAGGTGCACTCAACGGAGTTAGACTTGTGCCTGCAGAGAGGTGGAGAAGGTACTGTAAGACCAGAGTCAGTGCACCAAACAGAGAACCTGTGCCATTTGAGGACATAAGCCTTCCAGGTAGAGGGCCTTGCGAGAGCCCAGCAGAATATCCTCCACTTCAACCGGAAGGTTGAAAGGGGCCAGAGTCACCCTCTCAGCAGCCATGCTGTCAGCGCTAGGGACCCCAAGGTGGGGTGCAGGAGAGAGCCCCCCTCCTGAGATAGGAGTCCCTGGGTGATCCCCAGGGGGATGGGGGTCTCCACCGTCAACTGTAGAAGCAGCAGGAACCACGGTTGCCTGGGCCACCAAGGAGTTATCAAGATGAGAGAGGCCCTGTCGTGAAGGGTCCTGAATAAGGTCTTGGTGATCAGCGGGGAAGGAGGGAAGGCGTACATGAGGCCTCCCGACCATGAGACCAGGAACACCCTGCTTCTGCTCCCAGCAGGCCCACCCCTCCAGGGTGGCAGCGGATGCAACTGAAAGTTGTCCGGGTTGGCGAACAGGTCCATCACAGCTTCCCTTCAGAGCCAGAAAAGCTGACTGGCTACCCTGGGGTCCAGCTGCCACTCAAGCGGGTAGAGAACTCTACTGAGCTTGTCAGCCAGCAGGTTGTCCTGACCGGGCAAATACACTGCCTGCAGGAGGATACCCTGTTGGACTGCATATGAGCAGAGAACCAGAGCCTCCTGACAAAGGGTACGAGACCCCATGCCCCCTTGTTTGTTCACGTAGAGTATTTCCACCTGGTTGTCAGTCTGCACCAGGACCGGCTGGTGACGCAGGTGGTGACAGAAGACCCTCAGGGCTAGGTGTATGGCTCGGAACTCCAGGAGACTGATCTGCTGGGTGTTCTCTCCCGGTGACCAGTTGCCCCGAGTGCGGAGATCTCCGCAGTGGGCTCCCCAGCCGAGCAGGGAGGCGTCCATGGTGAGCCCTTGAGGGGCTTGAGGCCTGAAAAGGCATGCCCGCCTCGAGATACTGGGAGGAGTGCCACCAGACCAGAGAATCCACCCACTGGCAGGTCACGGAAACCCTACCTCCAAGGCAGTCGGTGGCCTGAGACCACTGGTCCCTGAGACCCCACTGCGCCGCCCTCATGTGGAGGTGAACGTCAGGGATGACATGGACCGTGGAAGCCATGTGCCCAAGAAGGTACAGGAAAAGCCGCGTGGGCACCGAGGGATCGCACTGTACATCCCGAGCCAGAGTCCTGAGACAATGGGCTCGGTCCCTGAGCAAGAAAGCCTTTGACTGGAGTGGGTCTATCTTTGCCCTAATGAACTCCAGACACTCTCCAGTATGTGTCAGAAGGAGATGAGACTTGGAGTAGTATATGAAAAAACCCAAGTGCTGTAGAACTTGGATGGTGCGTGCGGTGGCCTGCTGCACCTCTGAGGCTGTCTCTCCCTTTATGAGCCAGTCGTCCAGGTAGGGAAAGACAAAGACCCCTGGAGCCAGAGGAAGGTGGCCACAACCGCCAGGCATTTTGTGAAAACTCTTGTTACAGAGGCTAGGCCGAAGGGGAGCACCCTGTACTGAAAATGCCTGTCCCCCACTATGAACCGCAGGTACTGCCTGTGGTTGGGGTGGATAAGGATGTGGCCCATAAGCACCCTTGAGGTCGAAGGAGCATAGCCAGTCTCCCTGCTGGAGGTATGGCAGCAATGTTCCAAGGGAGAGCATCTTGAACTTCTCCCTCACCAGGAAATTGTTGAGGTTATGCAGGTCGAGGATGGGCCTTAGGCCCCCTGTCCTTTTTGGCACGAGGAAGTAGAACCCCCTGCCCTTGAGATTGTGAGGCACCGGTTCCACCACTTTGTCCTCAAGAAGACCTGCCAAATCCTTCAGAAGAATTTCCCAGGAGAGCCCCTCAGGTCTCCCCTCCACCAAGACCTAAGGGGGAGGTGTCTGAGTCAGGTGGAGGAGGTAACCCTCCCTGACTACCCAAAGTGCCCAGGAATCAGTGGTGATGGACATCCACCTCTGGGCATAGAGGGCCAGACGTCCCCCTGTGGGCTGATGATCTCCTTGGGATAGATAGGCTATGCTTGGCTGGGCCGGGGCCGGTGCCTGGGGTTTTGGAGCCTTCTGCTTACGTATGCCATGCCCATGTCCCTTGGCCTGCTGACCTTATTGGGGAACTGGGGAGGCCTGATAAGGTGGGTAGTTTTGGTAAGCAGCTCGCTTCCTCGGATAAAAGGATTCTTTACCTGAGCCCTTCCACAGGGGAGGGGCTTCGGTCTTTTTGGAGAGCCTGGTCCTCATCATGAAGTCGGTCTCCAACTCGGCAGCCATGTCAGTCATGGGTTTGCTGAAGAGGTTCTCTCCTTGGCAGGTGACATCGACCAATTTGTCCTGAACCCACTGCTCGAGGTCAGACGTCTGTAGCCAAGCTTGGTGGCATGCACCGATGCCAGCCACGGCTGCTCAGGCAGCCGACTTGAACCATGCCAGCCACGGCTGCTCAGGCAGCCGACTTGAACCAGTCATAGGCCACTCGAGACATGAATTTGGAGCACTCACGGACTGCCTTGGCCAGGTTCTTCAACCGCTGCAAGGGTTCCTCGGAGAGACCAGCCAAGGTCTCTCAGGTACATACCGATGTACAGCTGGTAGGCCTGGATGCGGCCAATGAGCATTGAGCCCTGGTAGTACTTTCTGCCAAGAGCATCCAAGGTGCAAGCCTTCTTATCGGGGGGCACTGAGGAGTGCGTCTTCTGGCTTTTAAGCCAACACATGGCCGACTCCACCACCACTGTGACCTTTGGAAGCCCGGGCTCTGGCAGACTCGATACATCGAGTCGAGCCATTTGCTCACCACTGGCACCAAAGCCAGTGTCTCCCACATTCGGAGCATCAGCCGTTCCAGGATGGGAGGAATAGGCACCATGAGCAATTCCTACAGAGGGGCCTCGTACTGGAGGATTTCCAACTCATCCGCCCGAGGGTCCTCCTCTGACCCGGTGGGGAACGCAAGGGCCTTAGACATGTCCTTGACAAAATCAAGGAAGCCCATATCCTCGGGCGGGGACCACCGCTGAGGCTCCGAGACGGGAGAGTCAGAAGGGACGTTGCAAGCGGCGACGGGTATCGGTGGACTCCTCGTCCTCCGTCTCCCACTCGGAATAGTCTGTCGAGGATCATAGGAGGGCTGTTCCGTGGGCCTCGGGGCCCCCGATGCCCTGTGCCCGGCAAACTTGCCGGGGATGACCATGGTCCCATCGAGTGTGACTCAGATCGCAACTTCGGCAGAGGATCAACTCAAGGCCAAAGGACCTCGAGGATTGGCTCAGCCTCCAGGGACATCTTGGACATTGAGGACCTGGTGGTCGGGGCAGATGAACCGGTCGTGCTGGACAACAGCGCCTGCTGCTGCTCCATAAAGGCAAACTGCGCTCCAGGGCCACAATTCTGGACTCCAGACCAGAAGGATCCGCAGCCTTCAGCTCGGGCACCGAGGGACTAGGCCCGATGCCGGCTCCCCCGAAGGGGAATCCTCAACAAGGTCAGTGTCTGGGGACTGAAGCCGGTCCACTGTCAGATTCTTCCAGGGAACCTTCACGGGCTGCTCCTTCTCCGACGCCTCGGATGAATGTCTCGGACTGCGGGACCGGGCAGCACCCGGCCGGGTTGGAACCATCCAAGGATGCCGCCTTCAAGGGTTTCTTTTTCTTCCTGGGTTCCCTCGAGGGAGACACCCCCTTTCTGAGGACTCCACGACGAAGTTCTGGTTCGGAGGGTTCCGCCCGAGAGGTGGGGGCCTCAGATGAGGCTCTGGCCTTTGGAGGCACCGGGGACTCGGGGTAAAACTTATCATGCTGCTGCTGATGGCTCTTCAGTTGTGTGTGTCGGTCAAAGACATAATTTTAGAGCACTGATCATACTTGTTAAAACCACTGGTACCTATGGGGGGGGAAAAAAGTACCCCTGCGAGGTCGAAGACTCTTTGGACTGCCAGTGGGAGAAAAAAAAGACACGAAGACGCCAGGAAAAGAAAGGAATGAAAGACTACAAAAACAGACCGAGCCCGATGCCGAGGCACCGAGGTCAGTAGGCGGTGAGAGTACCGGTGCAATACCGGAGGCAAGTGTGAAACTCGGAGAGAAAAATCAACTTTTTTCAGGGTCAAGCCAGACAAACATCTGAAGGGCTCCACGGAAAAAAGGAGATTGAGCAAGATAGCACCCTTGGGCAGGAAGGGGACCATGCATGCGTCATGGCATCTCCCATAGGCTTTCTTTGAAAGCTGGATGGATGCTTCCGCGAGGGCTCCATCGGTGCCGTCACCCATATGTGAGGATTGACGTCCTGCTTGTTCCTGTCCAGAGGTGGATGTCCATCACCAGTCCTACACTGCCCAAATTATATATATTATAATTTGGGCAGTGTAGGACTGGTGCCCCTGTGGCCTGTCTCACTCAAAGACTGAACCAAAGCTGACCAAACAAGATTGCTTCCTGCTACAAGAAACTTTTGCAGTGCTTCAAGTCTCAGACCCGACCTTCAAGCAACTGCTTGCCGTGTTTATACTTGTGCATACAGAAGACCATTGTTTCTGTCCAATTAATTTTCTAAGCCAATTAATTGTCCATATGCAAGAATGAAATGAGAGTCAGAAGCTGTAAAGATGTCTTACACATTGGAACATGGAACGTACGAAGCATGAACCAAGGGAAGTTGGAGGTGGTCAAGAATGAAATGGAACGTGTACAACTTGATCTGTTGGGTGTCAGCGAACTGAAATGGACTGGCATGGGGCACTTTGCATCAGATGATCACATGGTCTACTATGCTGGAAATGAAAGACAAAGAAGAAATGGTGTTGCATTTATAATAAAGAAGAAACTTGCAAGAACTGTAATGAAATACAATGCAGTCAGCGAACTCTTAATCTCTATTCGTCTACGAGGATTGCCTATCAACACAACTATAATTCAAGTATATGCCCCAACAGCTGCTGAAGAGAATGAAATTGAAGAGTTCTATGAACAAGTACAAGCTGAAATTGACAGAACATGCAAACAGGATATCCTGATAGTCATGGGTGACTGGAATGCAAAAGTTGGCAACAAAGAAGGCGGCAAAATAGATGGAAAATATGGACTTGGCAACAGAAATGAAGCTGGAGAAAGACTGATAGAATTCTGCAAGACCAATGATCTATTCATCTCAAACACCTTCTTCCAGCAACACAAGCGGCGACTGTACACATGGACTTCACTGAATGGATTATATAAAAATCAAATTGACTACATATGTGGAAGTCAACGATGGAAAAGCTCTGTAACATCAACAAAGACAAAACCTGGAGCTGACTGTGGTACAGATCATCAACTACTAGTATGCAAACTCAAGCTAAAGTTGAAAAAGAGCAAACCACTCATGAATGCAGCAAAATATGACCTTGAGAATATACCACTGGAATTTAAAGACTGCCTGCAAAATCAATTTGCTACTTTAGATACAAATGACAGAGCTCCGGAAGAGTTATGGAATGACATCAAGAAGGTTGTGTTGGAAGAAAGCGAGACGTCTCTACAAAAGGTGAAAAAGCAAAAACGGCCAAAATGGATGACGGAAGAAACTCTGAAAATTGCCCAGAAACACAGAGAAGCTAAAGCCAGAGGAGAAAGAAAGACAATCGCAGAACTCAACAGAGATTTCCAACGTGCAGCAAGATAGGACAAGGAAAAGTACTACAATGACACTTGCAAGGAAATAGAAGCAGAAACTATTAGAGGAAGAACAAGATCGGCTTTCCTAAAGCTACGAGAGTTAAAGAAAAAGTTCCAGCCTCGAATTGGAATGTTACAAGATGCTCAAGGTTCTATGTTGAATGATGCTGAGAAGATCAAGAAAAGGTGGAAGGAATATACAGAGTTTTTATATGATAAAGATCAAGTGGACCAACAGCCGTTTCAACCTGTACCTTATGATCGGGAACCATTGGTGATGAAAGAAGAAGTTGAAGCAGCATTGAAAGCCTTATCAAAGAACAAAGCACCAGGCATTGATAGCATTCCCATAGAAGTATTGCAGCAATCTGATGCAGCTGTTACCGTACTCACAAGGCTCTGCCAAGAAATATGGAAGACAACATCATGGCCAACTGACTGGAAAAGATCTGTGTTTATACCAATACTAAAGAAAGGTGATCCAACTGACTGTGGAAATTATCGCACAATCGCTCTGATCCCACATGCCAGCAAGATTCGACTGAAGATTATTCAAAAGAGACTACAACCATACCTGGAACAAGAACTACCTGAAGTGCAAGCAGGGTTCAGGAAAGGGCGAGGAACGAGAGACATCATTGCGGATGTGAGATGGATCCTTAAAAAGACTAAAGAATACCAAAAGGATATCTATTTGTGCTTTATCGACTATAGCAAGGCTTTTGACTGTGTAAACCATGAGAAACTCTGGGCCACATTAAGAAGCATGGGTATACCAGAACACCTGATCGTTCTCTTGCGCAATCTGTACATTGATCAAGAAGCAACAGTTCGAACGGAACAAGGAGAAACAGAATGGTTTAAAATAAGCAAAGGTGTAAGACAAGGCTGCATACTTTCCCCCTACCTGTTTAATTTATATGCAGAACAAATCATCAGAGAAGCAGGATTGTATGAAGACAACAGAGGTGTGAAGACTGGTGGAAGATCATCAACAACCTTCGCTATGCTGATGATACCACATTACTGGCTGAAAGTGAAGATGATCTGAAACATTTGCTTCTCACAATCAAAGAACAGTCTCAAAATGGGCCTGCACCTTAATGTAAAGAAGACAAAGATCATGACAACTGGCATAATCAACAGGTTCATCGTTGGAGAAGAAATTGAAATTGTGAACAACTTTAACTTACTTGGATCAACTATCAATAAAGAAGCAACAAGCAGTCAAGAAATCAGACGACGCATTGCTCTTGGCAGAATGGCTATGAAAGACCTAGATAAGATTCTCAAGAGCAGAGATGTCTCTCTCCATACGAAGATTCGACTTGTTCAAGCCATGGTATTTTCAATAACATCATATGGATGTGAAAGCTGGACAGTGAAAAAGATAAGACAGGAAGAAAATTGATGCCTTTGAATTATGGTGCTGGCGGCGAATACTGTGTATACCATGGACTGCCCGAAGAACAAACCAGTCGGTACTAGAGGAGATGAAACCTAAGCTTTCTTTAGAAGCTCAGATGACAAGACTTTGCCTTTCATATTTTGGACACATCATGCGAAGAGAGAGATCATTAGAGAAAGACATTATGCTTGGCAAGATAGAAGGTCAACGCAAAAGAGGAAGGCCAACAATGAGATGGATCGATACAATAACAGCAGCTACGGGTACCAGTCTGTCAACAATGAGCCGCCTGACTGAAGACCCAACACAATTTAGGATAGCTATCCAGAGGGTCGCCATGAGTCGACTCCGACTCGACGGCACTTAACAACATGCAAGAATATCTGCTTCACAGGCCTTCATCATCCATTAACGATGCTACTGGCCTTGGGATGTCTGAAATTGCATAAAGTTATCTTCTCTCGTTATGGACTCAGTGTCTACAGGATGAACACCTGTTCATTACCTTCTGATTTATTAAGAACACCTCGAAGTGTCTCATCCCAACCAATTACCGAACCTATGACGAAAACTCTTCACAAAGAATAATACAGTATGCACAACAGAACTTTGGCGCCTCTTGTGTCTTCTGCTTCCTTGTTATTGTCCGCAAAGACAGATACACACTGTGTGTGCGCAGGGATATTTACTGACCTAAGGACAGAGAAATAAGACTCACAGATACCTCCAGTTGTTCTCTCATGCAGTTCGTCTCCAAAAGGACTGTAGCCTGTGTTATTTAGTCTAGCTGCCTCATTGGACCCCCATGCTGCTCCAGAGACTGTCTCAGATTCCAGTTGTGATCGTCCACTTGGAAAAAGCTAAGGTATTGGTCTTCTTTTCTTCCCCCAGGAGGGTGGTGGTTAGTCAGAAACCAGTTTTCCATAATGTTTTTCAAGTGCAGAGCGTGCCTGTGACCTCTGGTTACTAAGACGGAATTAGACTTACCAGCTAATTGTTGTTCCTTGAAGATCTCCAGTCCAGTCCCACACCTCTGGGTTGTGCACCTCTTCCAGCAGCTTGGAGACTGAGCATGTTACGTTTTGATGACACCCTTACTAATACCGTGGGGACCGCCCATCATATCCAGTAACCTATTGATAAAGCAAAAATAAGTAGTTAGGCCATAACAAACATTCTAGCCTAATAAAAAGTTAGAGCTATACAATTTAGAAACTTTAAATTTAACATTCTTCTTTTCCCCCCCCCCCCCCGACACAGAGAAGAGATTCCTCCTTCCCCGACCGAGGAGGCTTACACTTAAGGCTTACCTGAGGCCCCTCTTGGACCTGACTGGCAACACTGAGCACGAGACGGGTCATCATTTCGGTCCCCCTCAAATTCCTCCCCCCCCCCAATACCCAGCCTACGGACCTCCGTGGGCGTCATCTTGATCATGGAGATAACTGCTTCAGGCTTCTGACACTATCAACTGGAATTCGGGGTGGGATTCGGGACTGGACTGGAGATCCTCAAGGAACAACAATTAGCAGGTAAGTCTAATTCTGTCTTCCTTATCTCTCCAGCCCAGTCCTGCACCTCTGGGATGTGGCAGAGCAGTAAGACTACTAGGAGGGGCCCACCAGACTGGCCTGAAGCACCGCCCGACCAAACCTGACAGCCCCTCCCCCTGCCTGGATATCCAGGTGATGATGTTTCGCAAAGGTATGAAGCAAAGACCAGTTTGCTGCCTTACAAATCTTCACCGGCGGTACCAAACTGTGCTCCGCGCCCACGAGGCCGCCTGAGCCCTAGTGGAATGAGCCTGCAATCCCGTCAGCACCTGCCAACCCTTCAACAGATATGCAGATGCGCTCGCCTCTCTCATTCATCTAGAAATTGAAGCTTTGGCCGCCACCGCCTCCCCTTTGCGCGGCCCTCCAAACACCACAGACAATCTGATTTACAGAAGGACACCGTCCTCTTCAAATACCTTTTTAGCATCCACCGAACATCAAGATACCGCAAGCGAGGGCTAACAGTGGTCTCGTCTGAGATCCCTAGAACTGGCAGGGACACTGTCTGATTCAAGTGGAAGGCCGACACCACTTTCCGCAAGAAGGAAGGCATCGGCCGCAAAACTACCTTCTCTCTCTCTCTCAAAGGAGAGAAAAGGTTCCCTGCAAGACAGGGCCTGCGGCTCCGAGATTCTGCACGCAGACCATATAGCCACCAGAAACACAGTCTTGAGATTCAAATCCTTTACTGTGGCATGATTCAACGGCTCAAAGGGCATCTCTCAGAGCGCTCCCAACACCATGTTAAGGTCCCATAGTGGAATCACCGCTTGTCGCGATGGCTGAAAATGTACCGCTGCCCTTAGGAACCGCACTACATCCGGGTGCGACCCCAACGCAACCACATGGACCTTATCGCGATAACAGGCGAGCGCTGCTAGCTGCACCTTTAACAAACTGACCGCCAGGCCCTTTTCGAACCCAGCCTGCAAAAAGGCCAAAATATCCGGCAAAGAGGGCACTAGGCTGTAGATGCTGGTCTGCATACCACGCCTCAAAAACGTGCCAAACCCTAATACAGTCCTATTTGGTCCTTTCTTAGAGTGGACAATTCTGTCAAACTTTGTAAATACTCACTCTATTGTTATCATAAAGTTCTTAATTGTTGAAGAGTATATATATATATGGGTTTTCTTGCCGGCAAATCCTTATAAATATACAATTATATAAAGGAGGTCACAGACTTATCGGCACTAAACCTCAGACTTAAATATGTCTTTGCTGGTGCCTACTCGCATCAATGACCATCCTTTAAATGCTCTCCATTTTGATAAAAGCAGGCTAACTTTTCTCTTAAATTTTAACAAACCATTCTCATTAAATATTAACACCAAATGTGCTTAGCTTGTCAGTTCGTTTTCTTCCCCAATGCCTCTCCTCGGCGCCCTTTCTGCGTTTCACTTAACAATGCTTCTTCAGGGGTTTAGAAAGCACTGCAGACGAAAACCGTACACAACCTCATTATAAATAACCCTTGATAATACCATATGAACTATAACCTAAACCTTATATATAAAATATCCAATCCCTACAAGATCTTCTTCTCTTTTCCTGTTTTAAAATGCACATACCAATGTAACAACTGCTGCAAACGCCCTCTCCAAACATTCGTGTATTCATCATGGCCAGTCGGCTCTACCAAAAAACGCCGCAAATGCAAACTTCCCTCCCAGGGATCTCCCATTATACCCTATCTTCCCTAATACAGGCCATAGAGGTAGAGCTCCTCCTTGCCTTTAGCACAGTCGCGATCACTGGGGGCCAAGTAACCCTTCCTCCTCAATCGCGCCCTTTCAAGAGCCAAGCCGTAAGCGAGAATCAATTCACCTGAGACATTAGCACTGGTCCCTGCGCCAAGAGATCTTCCCAATCTAGGAGCTGCCAGGGCCAATCCACCAGGATCCTCATACCATGGACCCAGGGCCAGTCCAGTGCAATCAGCATGACCAGCTCCGGATGTGCCTCTATCCTCTGTACAACCCAGCCTATCAGCGCCCATGGTGGGAACACATAGAGCAGCTCCCCCTACAGGCCACTGCTGCACTAGGGCATCGAGGCCTTCGGAAATACGCTCCCTTCTTCTGCTAAAGAAGTGGCTCACCTTGGCCTGTCTCAAACGTCGCCATCATATCCATGATTGGTGTGCCAAGCATCATACCAGCTGATCGAAGACGCCTTGGTTGAGGCTCCACTTGCTTGGAGACAGAGTGAACTGGATATGGTGGGCTGTCCCCATGGTATCAGTAAGGGTGTCATCAAAACATGTCATTCTCAGTCTCCAAGCTGCTGGAAGAGGTGCAGGACTGGACTGGAAAGACGATAAGGAATCAGTGATTTATTACTCTTGCATAATTGTAATCATTGTGCTGCTATAACTTGCTACCTTGTATTTCTATTTTGCTATCCATAATAAAACCTAATATATATACAGACTTGCCTCTTTTATATGGCTCATTTGTCAGAACCTCACCAAACTTGGGAGGGAAGCAGCCAATTTCCCCTGGACATAACAGAGCAAAACTTATTTCTGTTTGCTGCTCATAATCCCCACAGCAGGGGAGAGAGGATGAATCTACAGCAAAGGTTGCCCGTTTTTTACTGGACTAATACAAGCACCTGTTGATGTCTCCCTTCAGCCCTTTTACATATTTTTCTTACTTAACACTAGAAGCCCCAAAGTGTGTCAATTGATGCAAATGCATCTTCGAAGTTGTATACCAGCGCCACTGCTAAAACCATGTCAGTCATGTTCCTTGACTTTGTTAGCAAGGTCAAGATGTTCAAATATGTGCATCGAAAATTAATGACAGATGCACCACCTAGCGGGAAAATGAATTTATACCTAGAAGCCCCAAAGTACGTCAATTGACGCACTCAATTGTCTTGGATGCGTCAATTGACATACTTTGGGGCTTCTAGGTATAAATTCATGTTCCCACTAGGTGGCGCATCTCAATCACTGTTTACAGTTTTATTCCGACATTACAAACAATAAACATATGATGATGTCATGTAATGACGTCATATACTGCACATATTTAACAAATAAGTAACTTCACATTAATTCACATCTGCATTTCATGCTAAAACGCAGTCGTCGTGATAATGCATCAATTGACGCACTTTGGGGTTTCAAGGTAAAATTCCTTTTGGGGCTTCTAGTATTAACACCCTTTGAGTTTGAGTGATATTTGTATGTTGGGAGTGGTCACTTTTTTGTACTTGCACATATGGACTGACAGACCCACTCCCCAAAACATGTACATGATACAAACTCTACCTGTAAGGTAGACAACAGCGAGTGCTGGACCTCCGGGCACAAACAATAATATTGAATTAGGGAACTCAAAGATCAGCCTGCATTTGCTACCTGTTAAAAGTTCTCAAGAGTACGGTGTGATTGCTGTTTTCCCTGCTTCAGGTGTAAAGCTAAAATCAGAGCCTGAAGGCACCCCATAGCTTAGCTCTGGATTTACAGCATGGGACAGCTCCATCCATCAAAGTTGCTCAGTTCAAAACAATCTTCTTACCACATGCAAGGCAATATGGGTAGAACCATTTGCCTGTATTTTACAGTGCTGTTACTACTACTACTACTATTATTATTATTATTAATCATTTATATAGCGCTACAAGGCTTATGCAGCACTGTACAGATGCATATAAAAGACGGTCCTTGCTTGTCAGAGCTTACAATCAGTGCTACCATCATTGCTAATTGCAATGACTCCTTTTAAACAGCTATTCATGAAGCAATCTCTTGTTAATTTAGCATATTAAGTCCAACACCAACCCCTGTGTTTTCTATCCCTGTACTAAAAAAGCAAATGTTACAACTATAACTTTTCCTGTCCAGAAATGACTCCAAAAAGGTACTGTCACACCTCCCCACCAAGATTATGTTCACCTCAGCACCCTACCATCTCATCCCCAGCCATTAGATCAGGTAGTTCTTACCTGTCAGGAGACTTACTACGCTTGCTTTTCTGATGACTGCTCTCTGACACTCTGTCCATTCCTATCGGTGGCCTGTTGCTTGGGACACCATCCCCAGTGCCTGAGAAAGTCACTTCATCATAGAGAGGGGCAGAAGGGATGGTGGGAGAGATGGAGCGCAATCCATTCAAAGCTTCCAGCAAAGAGATAGGTTCATAGCCAGGAGGAATGTTCTCGGAGTTCTGAAGAAGACAACACAGGAGACACATACTAACAATGACAACAGTAACACTGGGGAAGAATTTCAATTGAGATCTGGTGGGACCATGCACTCACATTCTAACACACGTTTTCAACACTGCCAGCAAATGCTCTACTTTGTTATCAATGTCTAATTCACTACTAGCATTCAAAGGATTTTCAACCAAAGTGCAGACAAGGCTTTCAGCTAAGGCTGTATTTTAAATGTGGGAGTTTTGCTGCTATTATTTTCCATCAGTAAGACCTTTGTTGGCAAATGAAGCTTACGCAGGGGCCATACATTCACTAGAATTTTATAGAAAATAAGTGATACACGATAACCATGTATAAACAAGGCAGTTGGTAAAACAAGACTTCATACAATGCATAGGCTACTTGTGAAGCTCACTGCTGCAGGATGAATTCACACAGGGAATGTGTTTAACAGTCAAGCATGTGTCCATAGTTCAATGTGTCCTTCAACCTTGACTGCTAGAGTAGAGGGGAATAGCTGAATGGACAAATCTACAAATGACCTGTTTGTCATATGGTTCCTCAGAGTATCTGCTGCTTGTTGCTTTCAGATTCAGAATTCTGGGCTTGAAGGTTGAGCCTGGTCTGACCCAGTATGAAAATTCTAAAGTGATTTAAAGTATGCTTTCTTTACTGAAGGATATTGTTCACCAATGAAATCATACCTGCCATTCACACATCTGCTGCTTCCAGTCTCATCTGACATCAGTAACACCACACAAGCCTTCATAAGGCACAAAAAAGCATTTTACATACAGAATCTTCTGAAGAATAAAGTCCTTATAGGAAGATGCAACTGGAGAAGCTCAGAGAAAATGTAGTTACTTACCTTTAACAGGTGTTCTCTGGGGACAGCAGGAATCAGTCCTCACATATGCACGTCAGTGCTTATGGAGCCCGCGCAGTAACCTCTCCCCAGCTTTCAAAGAAAACCTTTGGGAGATGTACCCCTTCCTGCCTAAGGGTGCCATCTTGCCTCAGTATGATGACATAGCTCAAGACTGCAAAAAAGAAAAACTCCTCCACTGGAAGGAGGGAGGGTTGTGAGGACTGATTCCTGCTGTCCCTGGAGAACACCTGTTACAGGTGAGTAACTACGCTTTCTCCAGGAACAAGCAGGAAGTCAGTCCTCACATATGGGACTTCCTAGTTACAGGCTACTGAAAAAGCCACGGGTGACCAGAAAAGGGTGAACCGTGAGAAGCAGCAATGGAGTCAAGGAACAGCAGACCCATAAGCAGCCCCAAGTGTCAAGTGAGGAACCAGTTCTCCGATAGCCTGAACACACCAAAGGGCAGGAGTTGCCTTACATCCCATGGAGTGGAGGAGTGGCCTAGTGGTTGGGGCAAGGTACTTCAGGCCGGAAGGTCGGGGGTTCAAATCCCACTAGAGGACAGCAACCTTGGGCCGGAAGGATTGGGGTTTCTAGTCCCACAGGTGCTCCTTGTGGTCTTGGGCAAGCCACTTAACCCTCCATAGCCCATGTTCCCTGTAAAATAGTTATCTCCAAGTTATAATGCCCTGTTCAATGTAATTTCAGTTTGTTCAATGTAAACCGCACTGATGCAGAATAGCGCGGTATATAAGAAAATGTAAATAAATAAATAAAATAAATCCCAAATAAATGACAGAATACTGCCTGGCCAAAGACGCTGTCCCGGCAGGACTCCCTCTCCAGGCAGTAGTAAGCTGCGAAGGTATGGACTAAGGACCAGGTGGCAACCCAGCAGATCTCCAACAAGGGAACAGAGCACAGGCTCACCACAGAGGCCACCAAGGCCCAGACACTGTGCGCCGTGACACAGTGCTCCAGCGAGAGACCAGCCTGCTCGTAAGCGAAGGCAATGCAGTACGCCACACAAATGGACAGAGTACGCTTAGAGACCGCTGTCCCCAGCCGACTTGTATAGCAGGAGATGAAGAGCTGGGAGGAGCGACAGTGGGCCTGGATATGCTCCAGATAGTAGGCCAGGGTCCACTTACAGTTCAGAGTGTGGAGAGCGGCCTCCACCTATTAGCATGAAGCCTCGGGATGAAGGTGGGGAGCACCACCTCTTGGTTGAGATGGAATGGAGACACTACCTTAGGCAGAAACTTGGGGTGCATGCAGAGCACAACCCTGTTCTTGTGGAACCTTGCATAAGGTGGACAAGGCCATTAGAGCCTGGAGCTAGCTAACCCTGACAGCGGAGATGAAAGAGAGAAGACCTCCTTCCAGGAGAGATATCTGAGGTGGTAAAATCTGGGATGCTCGAGAGGTGATGCTGTGAGCTTTGAGAGAACCATGTTGATCCCCCTCTGCCACCATGGGGCAGATGTATGACCTTGAGAGTAGTAGGCGCCTAAGGAAGTGCGTCATGAGGGGCTGAATGGAGAGGGGCTTGCAGCTGACTAGATGATGGTTCGCTGAGAGTGCGCTGAGGTGTATTCTGATGGAGATGGATTTCAGGCAAGCTTGGGACAGGTACAGCAGGAACTGCAGTACTAGCTGGACCGAACAGAAGGGGTTGATCTGCTTCTCCGCACACCACACAAGAATCTCCGAAACTTGAAGGCATAAGCCTGACAGACGGAGGTTTTTCGGGAGACCAGGAGTACCTCCTCCACCTTGCTTGAGAGACTGAAGTGGAGCCAAAGCTACCCTTTCAGCATCCTTGGTGAGGATCCTCAAGGGGGTGGAGGCCTGGAAGGGCATGCCTGTCTGTAGGTGCTGGAGCTGCTGCCACAAGTCGAGGGAGCTGGCCATAGGACAGGTCATGACCACTCCGTCCCACAGGTGCCCGGTTTCTTGAAACCACTGAGAGCATAGGGCCATTGGGCCAGCCACATATACAGGTGGGCATCTGGGGTGACTTGTAACGTGGACGCCATGTGACCCAGCAGGCAAAACAGAAGGCAGGCAGAGGCTGAGGGGCGACTCTGGATGTTCCCTGCAAGTACATTGAGGTGCTGAGCACCTTCTGGAGGGAGGCAGGTCCTGGCCCAGACAGTGTCCAGGATTGCCCCTATGAACTCCAGGTGTTGTGCTGGATGGAGATGGGACTTTGGGTAATTTATGATGAACCCCAAGTGCTCCAGAATGAGGATGGTGCAGGCTGTCGCCTGATGCGCTTCGGTAGTGGTGCTGCTCTTGATGAGCCAGTTATCCAAGTAGGGGAAGAGGAACACTCCCTGGAGACGCAAGGCGGTGGCAACCACTGCTAGGCACTTGGTGAGTACCCTCGGGGCAGAAGTCAGACAGAAGGGTAGAACCCTGTATTGGTAGTGGCAGCTTCCTACCATGAAGTGAAGGTACTGCCTGTGAAGAGGATGGATAAGGATGTGTGTATACATATCCTTTAGATCCAAGGAGCACAGCCAGTCTCCTTGTTGGAGGTATGGCAGCAATATTCCAAGGGAGAGCAATTTGAATTTCTACCTCACCAGGAACCAGTTGAGGTCCTGCAGATCTAGAATGGGCCGAAACCCTCTGGTCTTTTTGGGAACCAGAAAGTAGTGAGAGTAGAACCCCTTGCCCCTGAGGTGAAAGGGGACGGGTTCTACTGCCCTGTGTGCCAGAAGACCTGCAAGTTCCTGCTGAAGCAGGCCCTGGTAGAGAGGTGTCATAGGGGGCTCTCCTGAGACAGAGGAGGCAGTCCCTCCTTCATCCCCTGTAAAGCCCATTTGTCAGTGGTGATAGTGGACCACTGGTCAGCGTAAAATACTAGACGCTTCCCCGTATGCTGCGGGGCAGGACCTCCTGGAGGAAGGGAGGTTATGCCCAAAGAGTCAAAAGCCTGCTCCAGGTTGCACCAAAGGCACAGTGTGGAGCTTGGGGATCTTAGGCTTATGAGGACCGTGTCCTGGTCCCTTGGCCTGCTGGCTCTGTTGGAGAGCTGGGAAGGCCGAGTACTGAGGGTAGTTTCCATAAGCCGCCTTCTTTTTTGGGTACAGGAGCTTTTTATCTGAAGCCTTCCTTCGGGAAGGGTCAGCGGTCTTTTTGGAGAGCTTGGTCCTGGTCATGAACTCTGACTCCAGCTCAGCGCCTTATCCATCATGGGCTTGCCAAAAAGGTTCCCTCCCCGGCAAGGGACATCGACCAACTTTTCCTGGACCCATTGCTCCAAGTTGGAAGACTGTAGTCAGGCCTGGTGGCTAGCACTAATGCCCACCGTGGCTACTCTAGCTGCCGAATTGAAGCCGTCATGAGCCGCTTGAGTCATAAATTTGGAACACTCTTTCACCGTGGAAGTCAGGGTCCAGAACCATTGAAGCAGTTTCTTGGAAAGACCAGCTGAGAACCCGGCCAGTTCCCTCATCAGGTCCCGCAAGTACATGATCATCTACAGCTGGTAGACCTGGATCCAACTGATGAGCATCGAGCCTGGGGGCACAGAGGAGTGCATTTTCTGGCTCTTGAACCTACACATGACTGACTCCACCACCATGGAGTTGTGAGACAGTTGGGCTTTTTGGAAGCAAGGGCTCTGCGGACTCAGTACATCAAGTCCAGCCACCTGCTGACAATAGGCACAGAGGCTGAAGTCTCTGATATACAGAAGAACAGCTGTTCCAGGATGGGGGGGGGGGGGGGAAGGGGACCATGAAAGCCTCCTTAGGGGCGTCTCGTACTGGAGGATCTCAAGGTCCTCCGTACGAGGCGCCTCCTCTGACTTGGCAGTAAAAGCAAGACCCTTCGCCATATCCCAGACAAAGTCCAGAAAGGCTAGGCTCTCGGGTGGGTACTGGCGCCAGTCTTCAGGAGGGGAAAGGTCTGAAGGCATATCCCTGTGAATTTGAGAGTCCAGAGATTCGTCATCCTCGGTCTCCCAGTTCAACCTGGAGTCGGAGGATATCTCGAGGGCCTCCGAGCCTCAGGCTCACACCCAAGCCCGGATGGCCTGGGACCCCAATGCCCCAAGTCGGGAGTGCTGTGCAGAGAAGCCGTCAGCCCCAAGGTGTCTCCTGAGGCCAGTGGTGCTCAAGGATTGACTCCACCTCCAGGGACTCCCTTGCTGTGGAGGGGCCGGTGGTCGGGAGTGATGACCCGGAGAAACTGGGCATCAGAGCCCGCTGTTGGGCCATGAAAGCAGACAAACTGCATTCCAAGGCTGTCATCCTGGTCTCGAGGCCAGAAGGCTCCGCAGTCACTGAGGACCTCAGGCCTGGCACTGGCACAGTCGGAGGAGAGGGGGAGCGGGGGGGGGGGAGTCCTTTGACAAGGATGGCCTCGGAGGACTGGGACTGACACTGAAACCAATCCCTGGATGCCAATGGCATTTTTTCCTGTCCAGGCAGCTTCAAGGGCTGCCCCCGGACATCATCCTTGTGTCGAGGGCTCCGAGGCTGGGGCCATGGGATTACCCCATGGTCCCGGTCTCGTCACGCGACGAAGCCACCGATGATGTCTGGCTCTTTGAGGGGCGTTCCTCCCCAAGGGAGCCCTGGCTCGATGCTCTGTGACCTCGAGGCTCCAAGCAAGCGGGGTCACCACGTGAGACCGAAGCCTCCACGGCAACCCTCAAGGGCGCTGGTCCTATGGACGACTCTGGGGCTAAGTCAGTCTTATGAAAAATCGACTCATGCTGCTTCTTACAGCCTCAGAGGTCCCTGGGGTCATCTGCTGGCAGAGACCACATGCCAAGGCATCATGATCTGGCCTGAGGCACTGAAGACAACAATCATGCGGATCAGTGCATGACATATTATGTGCACAATGGTCGCAAGGCTTGAAAGGGCATGAAAACCCACGCACCAAGAAAAAACCCTGAGGGAAAAAAAAGGGAACCAGAGAAAAATTGTGACGCTGAGGCAAGCGGACCTGGGAGGGAGTGGAGGGGTAACAGACACACGTCCGATGGGCTCCGCAGAAAAATAGGAGACTGAGGCACGATGGCACCCTTGGGTGGGAAACGGACCACGCATGCATGGTGCATCTCCCATGGGGAGATGTTACTGCCTGGTCTCTATCGGTGCCGATGTCACCTGCTTGTTCCCGGAGAACTCTCTCTATTGAAAGGGTCAAGTAGATGCTTAAAAAAATCATAAGAAATGGTAACAACCAAAACAGTGATTGGGAGCATACCGAGAACAGAATCAGAGGGAAGTTGTAAGTACAAGAGTGGGGGCATGAAAAGGAGAAGCCAACAAGATTGAACAGTGTCTGCAAAGACAGTAGACAAGGTGGATTCATGGGCCAAAAGGTCCTTATTTGCCAACCACCATTATGTTAGGCATTATACAAATCAAGAACTAAGGACACTATTTTTTTAAGACCAGTATATGACATGTAATGCCCTCCCTGTTTTACAGTTTTACTTATTTATGAGTGTGTATTTTTCTAAATCATATAGAATAGCCAATAGAACAGCTCTGCAGTCTAAGAGGTCTTGAAATAAATAAATCACACTTGGCCTACTTTTGCACAAAAGAACTGTGCAGCTAGCTAATCTTTCCTTATATCACACCTTTTTCTGTTTTGCTTTTTTTTTTTATTGCCTGGTTGAGTTGACAGTTACAATTTATTTAGGAGAAAGTTAAATACATGCTAACAGCAACTTGAAATCATCTACGCTCTTTCCTTGCTCTGCAAGCACTACATATCACGCAGGGTACAAGTAATGACCCCTTACGCACAGAGTGCTCCTCGTGGTCCATGGTCTGTGCCAGCACGGGGCTAAAGGAGACATGAGACAAAGCACCAGGTTTCTTCCTCACAGCACGTATCTGCAGAAGCGCTCGGAATGCTGCCAAAAAAACCCCCCCACAAAACGTGAGTTATAATCATGAAATAAAAAATCCACACTTTGGCTTTAAAACATACCATACAGCTACATGCACTGGGTTAGATGCACTAAGCATTTATCCATTTGTATATCTTCTTGATAGCCTGTCAGAAGATCAGGGTTCAGCCTTGTGAAATTATGTAAAAATGGAAAAACTGCAGGAGTGCTTAACAAGATTGTAAGCTCATGTATCTTTTTCTCTCTCCCCTCCTGCACATGCTAGATGGCTGAGGAAGCTCCAACAGGAGCCCAGTCATAATCCTGGGAGGTAGGCTGTAAATTCTCCTCGGCTCTGTGACAGAAGTAATAAGTGTCTCTAAACCCAATCTATTCCTGCCCCAAGTGAAACTTTACTTTCCTTTTATATGGGGTTTGCTTCTAGAATTCAGAACACTTGCAATTTTCCCCCTTGAGCATATGTAACAGCAGGTCCCTTAGTTATGTCATGTATCAAAATGTGATCTTGAATGTACACTAAATTTGAAGGCTTTCAAGGCTTTTAGAAACAAATCAACATATACAGCCAATTTATTTGCAAAATCCCAAACTTTACTGTCAGCTTACATCCCTGGTTCCAAACTTTCCATAGAAAGTAACTAATGTTAACATACACACTGATAAAAGTTTCCTCAAAAAACTTGATCAAATTTTGGGGATGTGTACAGAAACAAAATAGTCCCAAAAATATAGCTACTGAACTGGTCTTCAGGGACCACAGAAGTACCTCAAAAACGCGTTAGTACATACACTGGTATTAGAGCAAATTGTTGAGGAAAAACAGAAGAGTTTGCCAATTCTTGATCTGTCTGTTGATTCTATTATGAGTTACAGAGCCGATACTCACGTAATCTGCATATGGGGCAGTTATTGGCTTGGTAGCGCAGTGTGTCAGCACAGGAATTGCATAAGCAGAGGTGGCGGCAGGGCAGGATTAAGGTGTCTCGCAGGTCCGACAGGCAAACCACACACTCGTTGCTGTTATCACTGTTTTCATCATCAGCAGGCTGTGGGGAGACCCAGCATAGTTACTTTATTCTTACTTCAGAAATTACATGCTATTGAGCCCTACCTGATATTTAAAAGAGAAGCAGAATGATAATGCAGGTGCCAGATCCTGAACAGGTGTGGTGTGCGGGGCTGGTTAAAGGAGAAGGGAGGAGAATCAAGAGAGGTACAGCTGCAGTTCCTCAGGATTTGGTTCAGCTGCACAAGAGCAAGGTCCTTCTGCTTCTATTTGCAAATCTCTGCTGCAACACCACAGAGGCATAAAATCATTTTGTCTATTTACTCTCTTTGAACTTCTTATAAGTCGCCTCACATTTGTAAACTCTACAATTATGAAGTTATTCTCTAGAGATGCAAGATATACAAAAAGAAGCAAAAGGAAAGATCCTTATGACCAAGTTTTACTCAAGCCACAAACTACACAAACAAATGAGCTGCCATACTGGGTCAGACCAAACATCCAGCATCCTGTTTCCAACAGTGCCAATCTAGGTCAAGTATTTGGCAGGATCCCAAAAAGCAGCAAGATTCCATGCTGCTTACCCATTGGTGATAAGCAGTGGCTTTCTTCAAGTCCATCTTAATAATGGTTTATAGATTTTTATCTAGGAACTTGTTCAATCTTTTTGAAACTCAGCTACGCTACCTAATGCCAGTTCCTGCATGATGGCACACCAAGGCATTTATTTTTTCAAATGAATATACCACCAAAAACAAAGCAGCAAAAGCAGTAGGTTAGACAAACTTCTATCTGGGATGGTTTAGTTACAGCAAATCCTGCCTGGAGGCAGAGGAAAAGACTAGCAGACATCATGAGGAATTTTCCAGCCTTGTTTTTCTCAGAACGGAAAATGAGAAAGAATTATGGAATTCTAATGATTTCCATCAAAAATGGCTTTTCCATGTTACCAGGTGGGTCTCAAGTTACTAGACTACCCAACAATATTGAAAGGCAAATCCTTAAAAGATTCCCTGAGTAACCAACGGTATGTAACAGCAATAATCATGTATGAAAACACTGCCATCCTTAAAAACAAGAGATTTAGGAGGCAAAATGCACATATGGTTAAAAAAATCTGATATTGCCCCTCAACATGGGAATGTTAGTAATTCTGAGAACACTTGAGTCATGACAAAGCTTGACCATTAGACTATTTTCCTGGAGGTTATAATACAAAGGCTGCAAGAATCAAATTACAGTAGACCAGAAAACTAAAGTGAATTAAATAGCATTTGGCTTTGGTTTCAACTGGCTGTTCACAAGACATTTAAGTTGAAATATAAAAAGAGGAGAAACTTTTTTTGTCACTAGAAAAAAAAATCCGGGGAAGGAATGATTTGGTTGGGAAAAATTGGAATTCTGATACATACGTTTAGAAACAAATTTTAAGAAGATCACATGATGTGTTGAGGAGAGCAGCAGTCTTTGCTCTCCCTCCAGGGCCTCCCTCCCCCTCAAACCACAAAACAAGCAAAAATACCCTCTAATGCTAGCAAGGGAAGGTGGAAACAGTGACTTAATGCCCCGAGGAGTCGAAAAGAGGAGGGAAGCACATCCACAGGATGAAGTCTGCAAGAAAAGAGAGAGAGAGAGCGCATCTCACTGCTGCCAAAATGGCGGATTCTCCCACCTCTCCCAGCGCTATGGAGCAAATGACCTTGGTGGAGGAAGTAATGGCTGCAGTGGTGGGGGCACAGTCAGCCAAGTTCGATTTGGTTACAGGCAAACTAGATGATATGCAGCAGAACTTTGCATCCTTTGGGAGCTGGCTGATTGAGGCAGAGCAGCGCATATCACACACAGGATGCCATCGGAATGGTCGAGAGGGATATCCAGAGACTACAGGATCTTATTGCCAAACATATTGATAAATTGGAGGATTTAGAAAATTGTAGCAGGAGAACAACCTTCGTTTTGTTGGCATCCTGGAGACCATTAAGGATCAGTAGCGGTGGGGATATCTGGAGATCCTCTTGCCGCTTTCCTTATCTCTCGGGGAAGGTTGTGGACACCTTCAGATAGAGCAGGCACATCAGGCAGGGCAGACATGGACCTCAGATAAGAGACCGCGCATGGTACTGGCCCAATTCCTAAATTATGTCCAGAAAGACAAGGTCCTTCGAGCCGCCCGAGCTAATGGCCCGATTCGACATGAAGGGCAGAAGATTAGTGTATTTCAAGACTACTCGGTGGTACTAAACCTAAAGTGCCGGGCATATGCAGGTGTTTGTCAAATACTAGGGGACATGGGTATAAAATTCTCAGTCTGATACCCATCATGGCTCTGGATGCTCCACAATGGTGTTCCTCATATCTTTGAGAATGCAGAGTTGGCGGAGATCTACATTAATGGCATACAAGCACAGCAAACTGCTGCCCCAGCCCCTACCCGGTCATCGGAGCCAGAGACTCTCTTCGAGAAGTGGGAGGGCCGCCCATGGACACAACGGTTTGAGGTCTGGCCCCAAACCCCCCGCTCCCCTGTTGGGAACTATTAGAAGCCCTGGTGGACACGGGCCGTTCACAGTGGGGGCAGAAATAGTAGACAGGGAGTACATAGATGGACAGCCTCCGCGAAGGAACCAGATCAATATGCCCAGCCAGTCTGCATGATGATACTAGTGGCTGAAAACAGGGCCATAGGACTGTTTATGTTCCCCCTGCGGTCTGCCTCATCTGCTGAATGGTGAACCCACGCCAAGGATATGGGGTGTGAGAGATGAGTAAAGTACATCGGGATATAGCCATTTGAGACAGACGAGGATGTCCTGGGCCCACAGGAGACACGCTGTCCGGCCTAGCGGTGCAGAGGCCACGGATCATGGAACACACCGACTCTGTGGTGGAGGTACGTTTGTGGGCCGCCAAAGTGAATAGTGTAATTTTGATATTCATTGTTAATATTATATGCTTGTTTGTTACAAACGCTAAGTGCTTACTACATGAGAGGTGGCCTTTGGGACAGTATGGATGGGTGCAATAGAGAGAATGAATACAGGGTGCATGAATGAATGGTGCCACGTGGGAAGGGGAAGAGGAGGGAGGGAAGAGTGGTCTAGTGGTTAGGACAAGGTACTTCAGGCCGGAGGTTCAAGTCCCACCTGGGGACAGCAATCCCAGGCCGGAGGGTCTGGGATTTCTAGTCCTATAGGCACTCCTTGTGGTCTTGGGCAAGCCACTTAACCCTCCATTGCCCATGTTCCCTGTAAGTATTAGCGTATGTGTCTCATATTCCCTCGTGTTAAATGTATCCCCCAATTGACTGCTTTGACCCGGTGAAAAGCGGGATATAAATACAGCTAAATAAATAAATAAAAGAGGAGGGAGTGAGTGAGGTGAGAGAAAGCGAAGGAGAGCTGGGGCTTGGCAAACCGCATACACCTTGAAGTGGTACTGGAGACATGAGAGGCTGAGGGTTCCCCCTCTGGGTCAGACCCAAGAGAAGGGAGGTGGGCATGGGGGGGATTCCTGGAGGACCCCCACCCTCTGGGGGGGGAAGGGCCTAGAGCATCCCCAGCAGAGCTCAATCCTATATATATGAGAGGGACACGATAGCAGACCCCCAAGATATGGCTGGGGGAGAAAGAGGGCCAACCATGGTACGATTATGGAGGGTGGGTGGATGCGTTAGGGATGAGCAGTATGGGTGGAAGAATGAATGAAGGGGGAGAGGGAAGGTCCTAACACATTAGAAGGTGATCTCATGCAAAAAGGAAGGAGGCAGATATAATTGGGGGAGGATGGAAGAGGGAAAGGGAAAGGTAAAAGTAGGGGGGACAAGGGAGGAGGGAAGAGGAGATATGGAACAGATAAATGGAAGGGGGGGGGGGGAACGGACTAGGAACAGAAAGGTGGGGAGGGGATCCAGCCATTCATACACATACTAGACTTCACTATAGTAAATCGATGGGATAAGCAGGGGCACAATATGGGCCAGAGGCAGGGACAACAGAGAGGGAGGGGGGCCCTAAGTGGTAACGGGTTCACACTACAGTATCAGTTAAAACCCGGAAAATAAACTGAAGATAGTCTCTTGGAAAGTCTGGGGGCTTAACTCCCCTATCAAAAGGTATAAAATATTGCAAGGTCTGGCCAGGCACCAATGTGATATAGCCTTTCTCCAAGAAACACACCAGTCTGCAGTAGAACACGCTAAGCTGAGTAGAGACTGGGTAGGACAAGTGTTTGGAGCTTCGGCTCAGGGGAAGGAGGAGGAGGGGGGGGGTGTCGGCCATTCTGATCCAAAAGATTACGCTTTACCTGTACCACAGAACAGAGATTCTGCAGGCCGATACATTACCCTGAGCGGGGCTATTGGGGGGGCGACCAATTGTGTTATGCAACATTTATAGCTCCAATACGCCTAATGTCTCACTGCATGTCAGACTGGCCCTCCACATAGAATGGTTCCCCGAGGATCCTCTCGTAGTGGGGGGGGGATCTCAATGGGGTTCTCGACCCGAGCTTAGATGTGTCTCTGTCGAGGAGAGAGGCAGGGTGCAAGGGAAGGCATCACAAAACTACTATGCAATCTTAAGAGACGGATGAGCTTGGTAGACCCGTGGTGGCTCCTGCATCCGCATGAGCGAGATTATACACACCAGTCTCAACTGCAGGGGACCAGTGCCTGGATAGACTACTTACTCCTATCAGAGAGGCTATACTTGCAGGTGGAGGTGACACAGATTGACCCGAGAGAAATTTCAGATCATGCCTTTATCTGGGTAGATCTGACTTGGCAAGCAGATGCGTCACACACTCGACTATGGATGTTTCCTCTTGATCTCTACAGAGATGAACAATTCCGCATCTATATATGGGAGAGGTGGGAAATGTACATCTTCAACAATCAACGCCGGAGCTCTTTTGGGAAAATGCAAGGATAATCCGACTAGAGCAAGTGGTGCTCGCGGAATGGAAGCAATATGTTTACCACCCCATGCAGAACTCAAAAAAGCGACTGATGGAGGGCACAGGCAGAACTCAATGAAACTCTATATCAACAGGCCAAAAAAATCATTTATGTACTACAAATATCAACTGTATCAGTATGAAGATAAGATGAGATGGCTATTAGCCTGATGCCTGAACGGAAGACGAGGTCCCCAGATGATCACGGCAATACGAGACTTACAAACTCCACAAAGATGCAGCCGGGATGGTGCAGTTGTTTCGGGCCTACTATCAGGCTCTATATAAGGGGGACGCGGTCAACCACACCTGGGTCGCAGAGTATTTGAAAGACCTAACACTGCCAGGGCTTACAGATCAGTAGGCGGAGAAGCTGGGTGCACCAATTTCTGAACAGGAAATACAACAGGGTATACAAAAAGCACAGCGCTGTAAAGCACCTGGCCCCGACAGCTATACAGTGGAATTCTATAAACACTTGAAGGACATGATGATGGTCCCCCCGATGGCAGACATGGGGGAAAGGGTAGAGAAGGGGCATTTCACATGGGGAGGAAATAGGGTACATATCACCCTTAGCCCCAAGGACCCTTTACTAACCTTGTCCTATAGGCCAATTCCGTTGATCAACTTTGATCTGAAGCTACTGGCTAAGATCTTGGCAGACCGTTTGGCTCTGCTGTTCCCACAGTTGATATAGGATTCACAAGTGGGATTCGTAAGAGGACGCTATGCAATGCAGAATCTCTGTGAGATCATTGCATCTCTCGAGTGGGTACATGAACATAAAACACCTTCAATGTTGATTAGCTCTGATGCCGAAAAGGCCTTCAACAGGGTGGGGTGGGATTGTGTGTTCCACCTTCTTCCTCAATATGGGCTGGGTGAACAATATATTTGAGCGGTGCACCTACTATATCCGGAGCCATCTGCGGCGATACTAGTCAACAGGACACTAGAAAAAGGAGTTCCCCCTGGGTCGAGGGATGAGGCAAGGCTGCTCCTTTTCACCCTTACTATTTGTCCTGTCATTGGATCCTCTGGTGTGCAACACTGTGGACTGTGAGGGGGCATCCGGGATTCAAACTGGGCGAGAGGAATTTAGGATATCTGCTTTCGCAGATGACATGCTGACCATCTTACCTCTCCACAACAGTCCCTCCCACGAGTACTCATTGAGTTTGCGAATTTTGGGGAAATTGCAGATCTCAAAATAAACCAGGATAAATCAGAAACGTTGGATATTTTGGGATAACTGCAGGCGTCATAGGGCTCGCCCTTCCTTCAGTGATGGGCAGACTCAGAGTTCACATACTTGGGGAAAGCATAGTTACTCACCTGTAACAGGTGATCTCCGGGAACAGCAGGAATTTAGTCCTCACATATGGGTATTGTCGGTACCGACGGAGCCTGCGCGGGAACGCTCCCCAGCGTCCAATTAGGAAGCTTTTGGGAGCATCCCACAGCGCCTACGTGCTGCCTTCCCGCCTTTCCCAACTGCCTCTCTCCAGTTGAGTTTTAAAGCTGAGACAAAGAGAGAGAGAGGGAAAGGGAAAGGGAAAGAGATAGAGAGATACAACTCCTAGGGGAGGTGGGTGGGTTGTGAGGACTAAATTCCTGCTGTTCTCGGAGATCACCTGTTACAGGTGAGTAACTATGCTATCTCCAGGAACAAGAAGGAATGTAGTCATCACATATGGGGACTCCCTAGCTTTAGATGCCAGGGAGAGACCCCAGAGGTTGTGCGTCCATGAGAAGGGCTCCACTTTCCCCCATGGATCTCTGGCATCCTACCAGGGATGGTGAGTAGGAGTTGATTAGGTATGGAACAGGTGTTGGAGAACAGCCTGACCAAACAAGGCATCCTGGCGGGAGTCCTTGTCCAAGCAGTAATGGGCTGTGAAGGTATGAACTGAGGCCCAGGTGGCTGCTCGACAGATGTCGTCGATAGACACAGAGTGCAGATAAGCCATTGAAGCTGCCATGGCTCTCACACTGAGCTGCGACATGGCCCTCCAGAGGAAGATTCTTACTCTGATAGACAAAGGATATACACTGAGCAATCCAGTTGGATAGTGTTCTCTTGGAGACTGGAAGTCCCAAATGAGAAGGATCAAAAGCAACAAAGAGTTGAGAGGAATTTCTATGTTGCTCTGTTCTTTGTAAGTAAAAGGCTAAAGCTCTTTTACAGTCCAAGGTATGAAGATTCCTCTCTGCATTTGATGCATGAGGCCTTGGAAAAAACACAGGTAGGTAGACCGCTTGGTTTAGATGAAAAGGCGAGACCACCTTTGGCATAAAGTGTGGATGAGTCCTAAGGACTACCTTGTCATGATGGAACCTTGTGTAAGGTGGATCAGCTACTAGCGCTTGCAATTCACTAATGCGACGTGCTGATGTGATTGCAATGAGAAAGATAACCTTCCAAGAAAGGAATTTCAAGGAGGTAGTAGCTAAGGGTTCAAAAGGTGGCTTCATGAGCTGCCCAAGAACCAGGTTTAAGTCCCATGCCACCGGTGGTGGCCTAATGGGAGGCTTGGTTAGAAGAAGGCCTCTCATAAATCTTGCTATAAGAGGATGAGAGGAAATAGGCTATCCATTTAGAGGCTTAAAGGAAGCTGCAATAGCACTCAAATGGACTCTTACTGAGTTAGTCTTAAGACCTGCATTGGACAAATGAAGGAGATACTCCAGCAATGATTCCAGAGGTATCGCAAGGGGGTTAAGACCCTTCTGCGAACACCAAATGGTAAACCTTTTCCACTTGAAAGCATAAGAGTGTTTCATGGAAGGTTTCCTGGAAGCAAAAAAAATAACTTTTACTTGCTGAGGGAGATTAAGATCATGGAGATCTAGGCCTTCAGCAACCAAGCCCTGAGACGCAGAGACTGGGGATTGGGATGCCATGACATTCCGTCCTCCTGGGATAGGAGATCTGGAGCAGACCCTAACTCCAGGGAGGGAGCTTGAGAGAGATGTAGAAGCAGAGGGTACCACACTTGCCTTGGCCAATGTGGAGCTATGAGAATCATAAGGCCTCTGTCTCTCTGAAGCTTGAACAGGGTTTTGGGAATTAGGGGAATGGGTGGAAAGGCATACAGGAAGTCTTGACCCCAGTAAAGAAGGAAAGCATCCCTGGTCTGAGCCTTCTGAGCCGGAATTCTGGAACAGAACCGGGGAAGTTTGGCATTCCACGGACTTGCAAAGAAGTCTATGTCCGGGGTTCCCCAAATTTGAAAAATCTTGGCCACCTGGTCTGCATGCAGAGACCACTCGTATGGAAGCAGAACTCGACGAGTCTGTTTGCCCAAGAGTTTTGTATGCCTGGAAGATACACTGCCAGGAGATGAACCTGATGCTCTCTGGCGAGGGCCCATAGTCGCAAAGCTTCGTTGCAAAGCGACAGAGAGCCTGTTCCACCCTGCTTGTTCACGTAGAATATGGCTACTTGATTGTCCATATGAATGAGGACTGTCTTGTAGCTGAGCAGGGAGTGGAACACTCGAAGAGCAAGGAAGATTGCTCTGAGTTCCAAGAGATTGATATGTAGATGAGTCTCCTGTGGAGACCAGGTGCCTTGGGTGGAGAGGTCTTGCAGATGAGCTCCCCAACCCATCGGAGAAGCATCTGTTGTGAGAGTTGCTTGCAGTAAGGGTTGTTATAAAGGGGACCCCAGCAACAGGTTTTGAGTGGACTTCCACCATTGGAGGGACAAAATAAGGCGACTTGTGTTTGCTATTTTGTCTGACAAGCATCCTGATACCTGGGTCCATTGAGTGGATAAAGTCCACTGGGCTGCCCTCATATGAAGGTGAGCAAAAGGGACCACATGCACAGTAGATGCCATGTGGCCTAGTAGCTGTAGCATTTCTCGGGCAGTGAGATGAGGCTTTAGCACTGCTTGAGAAGCTAACTGCACAATGCAAAGGCAGCGGGCCTGGGGGAGATAGGCCCTTGCCTTTCTGGTATCCAGCAAAGCTCCTATGAACTCTAAAGACTGAGTGGGAGTTAGACTGGATTTTGGGATGTTTATTACCAGACCCAAACACTGAAGGATACGCATTGTGCAGGATAGAGAAGTCCTGGCCTCTGACTCTGTTGGGGCTCAAATGAGCCAGTCGTCTAAGTAGGGGAAGACGAATATCCCTAGAGTGTGGAGAAATGCTGCTACTACAGCCATGCATTTCATGAACACCCTTGGAGCTGAGGCCAGGCCAAAAGGAAGCACCCTGCATTGGTAGTGCTTTCCTTGAAAAAGGAACCGAAGGAACCTTCTGTGAGTTGGATGGATGAGAACATGGGTGTACGCATCCTTGAGATCTAGAGAACAAAGCCAATCCTGACTCTGAAGGTATGGCAGCAGAGTTCCGAGAGAAATCATCTTGAATTTCTCTTTGACAAGGAATTTGTTCAATTCTCTGAGGTCCAAGATAGGTCTGCATCCCCCTGTTTTCTTTCGGATAAAGAAATAGGGGGAGTAAAACCCTGTACCCTGCTGATGGATGGGTACTTCTTCTATTGCCACTTGGGCAAGAAGCATAGTGACCTCCTGACCTAACAGGTTGATGAGAGAGGTCGGAGAATTGAACTGCCTTATTATTGTGGGAGGGGGCATGCTCGAAAAATGAAGGTTGTACCCCTCATTTATGATGGAGAGTGTCCAATGCTCTGCTGTTATTTGCCCCCATCTGGGGGCAAAGTGACATAACCTTCCTGGAATGGTGGAAGGCTCTGGTCCTACGAGAGCCAGGAAGGCTAAGTTCTCTAGCTGAAAACCAAAGGCCTTGTGGAGGCTGAGACTGCTGGGACAGCTGAGGATTAGCAGTCTTTGCTTTCTTCTGTTTGGGTGGTTGCTGACCTTTCCTGACAAGCTGACCTGCAGAACGTCCCTGCTGAGCATAAGCAGGATAATATCTTTTCTTCTTAGAAAAGAATGGTTTCTTGAAAGATTTCTTTCTAGCAGGATCAGCTGAGGACTTGGATAATCTATCCAAGGTGGAGTTGTCAGCATACAACTCATTGGCTTTTTCCTGCCAATCTCTACCAAACAGGTTCTCACCAGTACAAGGGATATTTCCCAATTTGTCTTGTACCCAGAGCTCCAGATCAGATGCCTGGAGCCAAGCAATTCTACGTGCACCTATGGCAATGGCAGAGGTTCTGCTTATGTACTCAAAACAGTCAAAAGCTGCACGGTTGACAAATTTAGAAACATCTTGGGCATGTTTGACCAATGTGAGAAAATCCTGTCTTCTATCCTCAGGAAGAATAGGACTCAAAGCCTTTAAATCACGTTGACCTCCTTCAGGAACATTCCCATGTATAGACTATAGGAACCGATCCTGGCAGAAAGCATGGAAGCTTGGAAGACATGACGTCCAAAAGCATCACGTCCTGGAGGATTAGAGGCATGCCTCTTTGCACTCTTGATCCTTCTCATAGCTGATTCCTCTACAATAGAGTGATGAGGAAGCTGTTTTTTGGAAACCAGGACAAGGAGGGACTCGATACAGAGTATCCAGTCTACAAGAATGAGGAGACGTGGTAAGAGGTGTCTCCCACATTCTGAACATGAGATCATGCAAAATCTCATGAATGGGCAAGGTAGCTGCCTCCTTAGGAGTTTTGGGATATTGTAAAATTTCCAACTTCTTTGCTCTAGGCTCTGTTTCAGGGGCAACAGTAATGGACAGACCCCAGAGTCACCTCCCTGATAAAATCCTGAAAGGAAATATCCTCTGGAGGAGACATCCTACGCTTAGGGGAGGAGGGCTCCTCTGGGAGAAGCATTCCTGCATCGACAGAACTGTCAGAATCCTCCGATTCTTCTGAGGACTCGAAGTACCGTCTGTCCGGATGCTCTTGAAGAGCCCGATACCTGTATCGACCGAAGTCGGTACCGGGAGTAATCGGTACCAGAGTATTGGTACCGGAAGGCATCGGATGACTGGGTACCAGCAATGCAGACACCGATGTCGATGCTATTGGTACCGGTACCAATAACGGTGCCGGTACCGGTTGGATTGTCTGTCGCGGTTCCAAGGACGTCGATGCCGCAAGGAGAGCCGCCAGACTGTGCTCAATAGCCAGGACTCTCTGGTCTATCGACGCTGCCGATGCCTGGATGTCGGTACCGGAGAAGATCGCCGGTACCCCAGAGCATGGCACCACTAGTTCTGCCGAGGTGGAGGCCTCGAGAACATCCTGGAGCCCCAATAATGCTTTGGAAGCCGAAGCCTCCCGCCGGGGCAATTTTGCCAGTGCAGAATCCTCAAGGGCAACGCCAGAGGCATCTCGATGCTTAGAAGGAGATCTACCCTTTGAGGACTGGCTAGACATGTTTAGTTACCTGAGATCCACGGGAGGAAGACGAAGCCCTGGAAGACGTCGATGTCGTCGATGCATCAGAGGGAAACAGAGTACTGAGCTTGGCAGCTCAGTTCTGTTGACCTCTCTTGGACATCAAGGCACAGGTCATACATTCCGAGATGGAATGGTCAGGACCTAAACATTTCAGACACCACTCATGGCTGTCAGTGACCCAGATGGTACCGCCACACTTGGTGCACTTTTTAAAACCCGAGGAGGGTTTCTCCATTATGGAAAAAATCCTGGGCCTAAGGCCCAAAATGGCGCGTTCACCTGAAAAGAAAAGGAAAAAGTACTAAGAAATTTTTTTTTTTTTTTAAAGAAAAGAATGAAGAAAGAAAAAAACGGCGGTACCAGTAAAGCGTCGAGGAAGGCAGACGCAGCCACAAAAAGGAAGAAAATTTTCTGCGGTGACAGGAACACGACCTGCTGGCTTCGCGGAAAATGAAGAACAGGAGAGAGGCAGTTGGGAAAGGCGGGAAGGCAGCACGCAGGCGCTGTGGGATGCTCCCAAAAGCTTCCTAATTGGACGCTGGGGAGCGTTCCCGCGCAGGCTCCATCGGTACCGATGATACCCATATGTGATGACTACATTCCTGCTTGTTCCTGGAGATACAGTTGACCAGCAACCTGCGCGCCCTCTACTGATGGAACTGGCAAAGAGTACTTCAAGTGTGTACCTGAATGCAAGAGTGGATGCTCCTACCGTTGTCATTGATGGGGAGAGTGGTGGCCTTCCGCATGGTGGTGTTCCCTAAATTGTTGTATGTACTGCAAACCCTACCACTTTGATTGTTCCAGAAGGATATCAAGATTTTTGAACACGATTTGCATGGCTTTTTATGGCAGGGAAAAAAGCGAGGATACCATTGGGGTGGCTACATGGACCGGATAAAACTGGAGAAATGGGACTTCTGGATCTAGCCCGATATGCAAGGCATGTCAGCTATGCCATCTGGGAGATTGACTAGGAGGTACCTAGGTGTTTACCCCGTGGACGTTGGAGGAGGAATTTGTAGCCCCACATTTCCTCTTGGAAGCCCAACACTTGCTGCAAAGAATTCAGCAGAGCTATCTAATTAATCCATTCCAACTGATGTGATGACAATTATGCCAGTACAATCTCAATCTCCCCCACTGATCTGTACCCTCAACCCATAACTAACTTCATACTGTATAAACCATTGCTGCTTTAATGTTAATAGCTGTTCCTTAAAACACATCTTTGAACCACATATAATCATCCAAGTTCAACACCCTGTTCTATGTAAACGTTTGGTTTTGGTACTATGTTATATGTAAACCGCTCTGAATTAATGATAGGGCAGTATAAAAAAAATCTGTTAAATAAACATAAAATAAATACTATTAGTAATTTGTTGACTATCATTAAAATAGTCTATAGTACCTGAAGATTGGAATGTGGCCAATGAAATGCCAAGTTTTAAAAAGGGTTCCAGGAGTGATCTGTGAAACTACAGATAGGTGAACCTGATGTCAGTTCTGGGTAAAAGGTAGAAACCGTTATAAACAACAAAATTACTGAACATATAAATAGTCATGGTTTAATGGGACAAAACCAGTATGAATTTAGACAAGGAAAATCTGACCTCATCAATCAGCTGCATTTTTTGAAAGTGTGAATAAACATGCAGATAAAGGTGAGCCAGTTGACAAAGTTTGACAACGTACCTCATGAGAGACTCTTGAAGAAATTAAGAAATCATAGGAAAGGAAGTAGTGTACTACTGTGGCTTGGAAATAGATTAAGATAGAAAACAGAGTAGGGCTAAATAGTCATTTTTCTCAATGGAGAAAGGTGATTAGCAAGGGCCGCAGGGATAGCATAGTTACTCACCTATAACAGGTGTTCTCCAGGGACAGCAGGAATCAGTCCTCATGTATGGGTGACATCTGCGCCGATGGAGCTCATGCGGAAGCATTTCCCCAGCTTTCAAAGAAAGTCTTTGGGAGATACACCATGCATGCGTGGTCCCTTTCCCGCCCAAGGGTGCCATCTTGCCTCAGTCCAATGACATAGCTAAAGATGGCAAAATTTAAAATGCAGTAAAGAAGCAATTCCAAGGGGAGGAAAGAGGGTTGTGAGGACTGATTCCTGCTATCCCCGGAGAACATCTGTTACAGGTGAATAACTACGCTTTCTCCAGGAAAAAGCAGGAAGTCAGTCCTCACATATGGGACTCTCCAGCTACAGGCTACCGAGAACTTTAACAAAAATGCCATGGCAGATAGAGAAGGTGAGCTGTGAGCTGAAGCAGTTGAGTCCCAACTGAGAGACTCTCGCAAGACCCAAGTGTCCGGCAGAAAACCAGCACTCCGGTAGCCTGAACACAGAAGAGTCGGAGGGCAGGAGTTACCTATACTCCGAAGAGATTAAGGAGCACGGCCTAACTGAAGGCGCTGTCCCATCAGGACTCCGTCTTCAGGTAGTAGCGAGTTGCGAAGGTATGGACTAAAGACCAGGTGACGGCTAGGCAGATTTCCATAACAGGTACAGAACGCAGATTTGCTACAGAGGTAGCCACGGCTCTGACGTGGAGCACAGTGACCCTGTGGTCTAGTGAGATCCCAGCCTGCTCATAGATGAGGGCAATGCAGTCTGCCACCAAAGTGGACAGAGTTCGCTTAGTTACAGGAAAGCACAGTTACTTACCTGTAAAAGGTGACCTCTGGGAACAGCAGGAATAAGTCTTCACATATGGGTACGTCGGTACCGATGGAGTCTGCGCGGGAACGCTCCCCAGCGTCCAATCAGAACGCTTTTGGGAGCATCCCACCACGGCTGCGTGCTGCCTTCCCACCTTTCCCAACTGCCTCTCCTCAGTTACGTTTTAAAGCTGAGAGAGAGAGAGAGGAAAGATAGAGATAGAGAAAATACAACTCCTAGGGGAGATGGGTGGGTTGTGAAGACTTATTCCTGCTGTTCCCAGAGATCACCTGTTACAGGTAACTGACTGTGCTATCTCCAGGAACAAGCAGGAATAGAGTCTTCACATATGGGGACTCCCAAGCTGAGATGCCTGGAGGAGTCCCAGCATGTTGCGAATCAGAGAAGGCCATGCTATTCGACAGAACCTCAGGCATCCCGGGGATGGAGGGTAAGAGTAGTTACTCACCTGTAACAGGTGTTCTCTAGGAACAGCAGGAATCAGTCCTCACATATGGGTGACATCGACGTCGATGGAGCCCTTGCGGAGCATTTCCCTAGCTTTCCACGAAAGCCTTTGGGAATGCAGGCACGCATGCGCGGTTCCCTTCCCGCCTAAAGGTGCCATCTTGCTTCAGTCAAATGACATAGCTAAGAAACAGCACACAAAAAAGTAAAAATAAACTATGTACAACTGCAACTCCCAGGGGAGGAGGGAGGGCTGTGAGGACTGATTCCTGCTGCTCCTGGAGAACACCTGTTACAGGTGAGTACTCTTTCTCCAGGACCAAGCAGGAAGTCAGTCCTCACATATGGGTGACTCCCTAGCTCTGAGCTACCAGGAACCCAGGCTGAACAAGAGAACTCCCTCTAGTCTCAGCATCAAAGAAAGGCTTTTCACTGACAGAACCTCCACCGGTAGCCCAACAGAGGGCAGGAGTTGCCTAAACCTCAAAGAGATTCCGGAGTACTGCCTGGCCAAAAGCACTGTCCCTATGGGATTCCCTTTTCCAGACAGTAATGGGCCGCAAAAGTCTGGCTTGAAGACCAAGTAGCAGCCCTGCAGATATCTACCAACGGTACAGAGCGTAGATGAGCCACTGAGGCAGCCATTGCCCTGACACGATGGGCTGTGACCCGACCCTGCAAAGGAAGGTCAGCTGCCCTGTAAGCCCAGGTGATACAGTCAGCCACCCAGATGGACAAGGTACACTTGGACACAGCTAACCCCAAATTATTAGGGTCAAAAGATATGAAGAGCTGAGTAGCCCTTCTGTGCCCCTGCGTACGGTCAAGGTAGAAGGATAAGGCCCTCCTACAGTCCAGGGTATGCAGAACTGCTTCAGCCTGGCTTGCATGAGGCCTAGGGAAGAATGTTGGAAGAACCACCTCCTGGTTGAGGTGGAAAGAGGAGACGACCTTTGGGAGGAACTTTGGATGAGTCCTGAGGACTACCCTGTTCCCATAGAATCTGGTGTAAGGCCTGTCACAGACCAGGGCCTGCAGCTCACTCACTCGCCTAGCTGAGGTTAGGGCTACCAAGAAGAGTGTCTTCCAGGACAGGAAGCGGAGAGGACAAGTAGCCATCGGCTCAAAAGGTGAGCGAGTCAGTTGCTGCAAGACGACATTCAACTCCCACTCAGGAGCAGGAGGACGGATTGGAGGCTTGAGCAAGAGCAAGCCTCTGAGAAACCGGGACACCAAGGGGTGAACCGATAGAGAATGTCCTTCCACCAGTGAGTGGTGAGCTGCTAGAGCTGAGAGGTGGACCCGAACAGAATTGGACTTAAGTCCCTGATTTGATAAGTGCAGTAAGTACTGAAGCACTACTGGAACAGTACAGGAGAAGGGATCCTCTGTAAGTAGGTGACCACACGGAAAACCTCTTCCATTTAAGAGCATAGGTTTTCCTAGTGGACTGTTGCCTAGAGGCTAGGATAACCTCCTCAACTTTCTGAGGTAGGTTCCAGGGAGCCAAAACTACCCTTGCAGCCTCCATGCCATCAAATTGAGAGCTTTGAGATTGGGGTGCAGAAGGGAACCCCTGTTCCTGAGTGAGAAGGTCGGGTTGCAACCCCAGAGGCAGTGGGGGATCCACTGCTAGCTGAAGCAGAAGTGGAAACCAAGGCTGTCTCGGCCACCTGGGAGCCACCAGAAGGACCAAGGCCTTGTCCTGAAGAATCTTGAACAGATTTTGGGCCAGCAAGGGCGTGGGAGGAAACGCATACAGGAGGCCCTGAGACCAGGGAATTAGAAAAGCATCTGCTGCTATCCACAGAGGATGTGGTTGCCTGGAGCAGAACTTTGGTAGCTGTTTGTTCAGAGGACTGGCAAACAGGTCTATGGATGGAAGTCCCCATTTCAGGAAAATCTTTTGAACTACCAAAGGATGGAGCCGCCACTCGTGGGGCTGCAGAATCCTGCTCAACCTGTCTGCCAGGTAGTTCTCCTGGCCAGGTAGATACACTGCCTTGAGGAGCATGTTGTGTCTGAGAGCAAACAAGCAAAGGTCCTGTGCCTCCTGACAAAGGAGCCTGGACCCAGTTCCACCCTGCTTGTTCACATAAAACATGGCTACCTGGTTGTCTGTTTGAACTAGGACAGACTGATGAGCCAGGGTTTGAGAAAAAGTCTTGAGGGCTAACCGAATAGCCCTGAGTTCCAGGAGATTGATTTGCTGTGCGGCTTCCCAGGGAGACCACAGACCCTGGGTGCACTTGCCTAGACAATGAGCTCCCCAGCCCTGCAGGGAGGCATCCGTGGTCAACACCACTGTGAACCCAGGAATCTGAAAAGGTACCCCCTTTTAGTAGATTTGGTGGGTGCAGCCACCAGCTGAGGGAGTTCAGAAATCGTCTGGACACCCTTATCCTGTCTCTGAGGCTGCCTGTGGCCTGTGACCACTGAGTCCGAAGGCACCACTGTGCAGGCCTCATATGGAGCCTGGCATTGGGGGTCACATGTACTGTCGAAGCCATGTGGCCTAGAAGCCTCAGGCAGAGTCTGGCGGAGACTGGTTTGCTAAGTTTATCAGTCTTTGGGCTCTGTCTTCTGGCAAGAATGCCCTTGCCAGCCGAGAGTCCAGCTTTGCCCCTATGAACTCCAAGTTCTGGGAGGGGAGCAAAGTGGACTTTGCGAAGTTTATGACGAACCCCAAGCTTTGAAGAAGAGCAATAGTTCTGAGAGTAGCCTGTCGGGCCTCCTGGCACGTCTGACCTCTTATGAGCCAGTCGTCGAGATATGGGAAGACAAAGACTCCCTGATTCCGAAGGTAGGCCGCTACCACTGCCAGGCACTTGGTAAAGACCCTGGGAGCGGAGGTGAGGCCAAAAGGTAGTACTCTGTACTGATAATGGTTTCCTCCCACAATGAACCTGAGGTACTTTCTGTGGTCTGGATGAATGAGGATGTGAGTATACGCATCCTTTAGATCTAAGGAGCATAGCCAATCTCCCTGCTGGAGGTAGGGCAGAAGGGTTCCAAGAGTAAGCATCTTGAAATTTTCCTTCTCCAGGAACTTGTTGAGGTTTCGGAGGTCTAGAATAGGTCGAAGGCCACCGGTTCTTTTGGGTACCAGGAAATACCTGGAGTAGAACCCTCGACCTTGTAAGTGGGGAGGCACAGGCTCCACTGCCCTGGTCCACCAACAGACCTGAAGGAGAAGATCTGTCCACCAACAGACCAGAAGGAGATCTGTCCACCAACAGACCTGAAGGAGATCTGTCCACCAACAGACCTGAAGGAGAAGATCTGTGTGTAGGAGAGGCCTTGGAGGCTCCCCTGGAAAGTAGGGAGGAGGCAGTTGCTGGAAGTGCAGTGCATAGCCCTTTTGGACTATTCGTAGTACCCAACTGTCTCCAGTGATGAGTGGCCACTGGTGGGCAAACAGAGCGAGGCGACCTCCTGTGCAGGGTTGGGAGAGCAGGGATGGAGAGGCTATGCCTAAGGAGTCAAAAACCCCCACCCTGCCCCTTGGCCTGCTGACCCTGAGGGGCAGCTTGGGCAGCCTGATATTGTGGGTACTGTTTGTAGGCAGTGCCCTTCCTCGGGTAAAAGGGCTTTTTACCCGAGCCCTTCTTCTTGTGAGAAGGGGCAGAAGTCTTTCTGGAGAGCCTTGTCCTTGTGAGGTGCTCGGTCTCGAGCTGTGCAGCCTTCTCGGTCATGGGCTTGCCAAAAAGGTTCTCACCTCGGCAAGGGACATCGACCAACTTGTCCTGAACCCATGGCTCGAGGTCCGATGACTGCAGCCATGCCTGGCGTCGAGCCGCGATGCTGGCTGCCATAACACGGGCCGAAGCCTCGAAGCCATCGTAGGCAGCACGGGACAAACTTGGAGCATTCCCGGATCCCCGAGGACAAGGATTTAAACCTCTGCAAGGGTTCCCCGGAGAGACCAGCAGAGAACCCGGTCAGCTCCTTGGCCAGGTCCCGCAAGTACATGCCCATGTACAGCTGGTAAGACTGGACACGGCAAGCAAGCATCGAGCCCTGGAAGCACTTTCTACCAAAACCATCGAGGTTTCGGGCCTCCCTGCCGGGGGGAACCGCAGAGTGCATCTTCTGACTTTTCAGGCGATGCATGGCCGATTCCACCACCATGGAATGGTGTGGTAGCTGCGCCTTCTGAAAGCCAGGACCTCTTACGGAGTCGATAGATCTAATCGACCTGCTTGCTTAAAACCGGCGCCGAGGCCGGTGCCTCCCACATCCGGAAGAGGAGCCGTTCCAGCATCGGAGGAACCGGGACAGTAAAGGCCTCCTTCGGAGGAGAGTCGTACTGCAGGGCCTCGAGCTCCACGGCTCGAGGCTCCTCCTCGGTGTCCGTGGGGATAGCCAACACAGTGGCCATATCCCGGACGAACTCCGAGAACCGGGTGTCCTCCGGAGGGGACCTACTCCGGAGTTCAGACTGTGGTGAGTCCGATGGGACGCACCAAGTCTTGAAGGTGTTGGGGGACTCCTCGTCCTCCGTCTCCCATGCGGACTCGTCCAATGAGGAATCGGGGTCCGATCTCGCGGGGCCTGCGAGCACCCGCCCCGATGCCGAAGGCACCGGTGTCGACGCCCTCGGTCACGAACGGGAGGTCGAGGGAGACCGCGACCGAGGTCGACCTCGAGCCTTCATGGTCTCGAGTATCGGCTCGGTCTCCGGGGTCGACTTCGACGTCGATGTCCCAGTGGTCGGGGCAGATGCGCCCGACAGGCTGGCCATCAGTGCCCGCTGCTGCTCCATGAAGGCAGACAGTCTGCTCTCCAAGGCTGTCAACCTGAGACCCAGCAGCTCCCGACTCGGGCCCCGGCGGCGGTGGCGCCGGGCCTGACGTCGGCTCCCTTGGAGGAGAGTCCACGAGGACTACAGGGCTTACGTGTCCAGCAGACTCCAGCTCCAGTCGAGGGACTTTGGAAGGCTTCTCCTGCTCCACGGGCCTAGGGCAATGGTCGGGGGTCTGAGACCTAGCTCTCGAGGAGCCAGGAACCTCTTCTGACAACGCCCTCACGAACCGCTCCTTCCTCTTGCGTTCCCGGTCGGGGGACCCCCTGTCCGAGGAGCCACGACAGTGCTCGGGATCCGACTCCCGAGATGTCGAGGCCTCAGATGAGGTCCGGGCCCGGCTGGAGGCTGAGTCAGAAAAAAGCCTTTCTTTCTGGTGCTGACGACTTCGCAGTGCCTTGGAAGACATTTTTCCACATGTTCCACACCTCTTAGGGTCGTGATCGGGACCGAGGCACCGAAAGCAGCAGTCGTGTGTGTCGGTGAGAGACATCAGCTTCTTGCACCGATCACACTTCTTAAAACCGCTGGAAGCCATCGGGGAAAAAAAGAGTCCCCGCGAGGTCAAAGGACCAGTCTTCCAGGGAAAAAGAGAAAAAAGGGTGCGAACGCCAGCCACTAAGGGCAAAAACCAAAAAATGAAGATCGGGCTCGATACCGGTGTACCGAACCCGGCGGGAGGGGAACCGGCGTCATAAGAACATAAGAACATAAGACATGCCATACTGGGTCAGACCAAGGTCCATCAAGCCCAGTATCCTGTTTCCAACAGTGGCCAATCTAGGTCCTACGTACCTAGCAATATCCCCAAAAGACACAGGTTCCATAATGCTTGTACTGGGTCAAGCATTGATATACTGGGTCCCTTTTTAATAGTGGTTTATGGACCTTTCCTCCAGGAACTTGTCCAAACCTTTTTTAAACCCAGCTATACTAACAGCCCTTACTACATCCTCCGGTAACAGATTCCAGAGTTTGATTACACGTTGAGTGAAAAAATATTTTCTCTTATTTGTCTTAAATAGTTTACCCTGTAGCTTCATTACATGTCCCCTAGTCTTTCTATATTCTGATAGCGTAAACAATTGATCCACGTTTATCCGTTCCACTCCATTCATTAATTTATAGACCTCTATCATATCTCCCCTCAGCCGTCTCTTTTCCAGGTTAAAGAGCCCTAACCTTTTTAGCCTCTCTTCATAGGAGTAGCCTTCCATCCCCTTCACCAATTTGGTGGCTCTTCTCTGTACTTTTTCTAATAACGCTATGTCCTTTTTAAGATACGGCGACCAGAATTGCACACAATATTCAAGGTGCGGTCGTACCATGGAGCGATACAGAGGCATTATAATATCCTTTGTTTTATTCTCCATCCCTTTCTTTATGATACCTAGCATTCTATTTGCTTTCTTGGCCGCCGCTGCACACTGGGCGGAGGGTTTTAACATGTTATCCACGATGACTCCTAAGTCCTTTTCCTGGGTGGTGGTTTCTAATGTGGAGCCTTGCATCGTGTAACTATAGTGTGGGTTGTTCTTTCCTAGGTGCATAACTTTGCATTTGTCCACATTAAATTTCATCTGCCATTTGGATGCCCAGTCTTCCAATTTATCCAGATCCTCCTGCAGTTTTCCACAATCCTCTTGGGTTTTAACAACTTTAAACAGTTTTGTGTCATCTGCAAATTTGATAACCTGACTAGTTATTCCCTTTTCCAGGTCATTTATGAATATGTCAAAAAGTAGCAGACCCAGTACAGATCCCTGGGGTACTCCACTATTCACTTTTTTCCATTGGGAATATTGGCCATTTAACCCTACCCTCTGCTTTCTATCTTTTAACCAGTTCCAGATCCACAATAGTACACTGCCTCCTATCCCATGACTTTTTAGCTTTGCCAAAAGTCTCTGATGGGGGACCTTGTCAAAAGCTTTCTGGAAGTCCAGATACACTATATCAACCGACTCACCTTTGTCTACCTGTTTATGCACACCTTCAAAGAAACATATCAGATTAGTAAGACAAAATCTTCCTTGTCTAAAGCCATGTTGGCTGTCTCCCATTAGGCCATGACTATCTACATGTTGTGTAATTTTGTTCTTTATGATGGTTTCTACCATTTTCCCTGGTACTGACGTCAGGCTCACCGGTCTGTAATTTCCCGGGTCACCCCTGGAACCTTTTTTAAAAATTGGTGTTACGTTGGCGACCCTCCAATCTTCAGGTATTACAGATGATTTTAATGAAAGTTCACAGATCACCAATAGCAGGTCTGCAATCTCATATTTCAGTTCTTTCAACACTCTGGGATGTATACCATCCGGTCCAGGTGATTTGCTACTATTCAGTTTATCAAATAGTTGTAATATATCTTCCCGGTGTAGCGATATTTCTCTCAATTCCTCTGCAGTATCACCTTTAAATACCACTTCAGTCATGGGTAACATCCCTACATCTTCCTCAGTAAAGACCGAAGCAAAGAATTCATTCAGTCTCTCTGCTATAGCCTTGTCTCCTCTTACTGCCCCTTTTACCCCTCTATCATCTAACGGTCCAATTGACTCTCTCACAGGCCTTTTGCTACGAATGTACTTGAAAAAGTCTTTATTTTGTGTTTTTGCTTCCGTAGCAAGTTTCTTCTCAAATTCCCGCTTTGCCTGCCTTATCAATGCTTTGCATTTAACTTGCCAGTGCTTGTGTTTCCAGTTTTCATCATTTGGCTCTTTTTTCCATTTCCTGAAGGTTGCTTTTTTGGCAGCAACAGCCTCTCTGACCTCACCTTTAAACCATGCTGGCAGTTTTTTGGACTTTCTTCCACTCTTCTTAATGCGTGGAATACAGCTGGTCTGGGCTTCGAGGATAGTATTTTTAAATAACACCCAAGCTTGCTGTAAGTCTTTAACCTTTGGAACCGCTCCTTTTAGTTTTTTCCTAACTATATTCCTCATTCTATCATAGTCTCCCTTTTGAAAGTTAAAAGGTAATACTGTGGATTCCTTTACTATCTGTCCTCCACTAATTAAATCAAACATGATCATACTATGATCACTATTGCCAAGTGGTCCCAACACCCTTATTTCTTGCACCAGATCTGGCGTTCCACTAAGGATTAGGTCCAGTATGGCTTCCCCTCTGGTTGGTTCATGAACCAGTTGCTCCAAGAAGCAGTCATTTATTCCATCTAGAAACTTTATCTCTTTAGCTTGTCCTGCCGTGACACTGACCCAGTCGATACCGGGGTAATTGAAATCACCCATTATTACTACTCTGTTGTGACTTTTGTCAGCTTCCTTGATTTCTTTGAGCATTTCATCATCCATTTGTTCATTCTGGCCAGGCGGTCGATAGTATACTCCCACTGCCATCGCCTTCCCCTTCATAAATGGGATTTCAATCCATAGAGATTCTACAGCAAATTTTGTTCCCTGCAAAACTTTAATCCTTTCTGACTCAATGCCCTCTCTAACATAGAGCGCAACCCCTCCACCAATTTGATCAGCTCTATCATTACGATATAGTTTGTATCCAGGTATCACAGTGTCCCACTGGTTATCCTCCTTCCACCATGTCTCTGAGAGTGCAATCATATCTAACCTCTCATTTAGTGCTATATATTCTAACTCTCCCATCTTATTGTTTAGACTTCTAGCATTGGCATACAAGCATTTTAGAGACTGTATTTTATTCATATTAATCTGGCGTCGAACCGGAGAAGAAAAATAGCGAAGAATCGCAAAAAATCAAACAATTTTCCGGGATGACTAGGACACACGTCCGGTGGGCTTCATGGAAAATGAAAGACTGAAGCAAGATGGCACCTTTAGGCGGGAAGGGAACCGCACATGCATGCCTGCATTCCCAAAGGCTTTCATGGAAAGCCGGGGAAATGCTCCGCAAGGGCTCCATCAACGTCAATGTCACCCATATGTGAGGACTGACTTCCTGCTTGGTCCTGGAGAAGGAGTTGAATTACAGAAAGGTGCTGTGGAACAGCTGGACTAGAATAGGACTGTGGAACAGCTGGACTAGAACAGGACTTCTATGGAGGAAAGACCCTGTGTAGATGACATTTAGTAGTAAAAATATTGAGTGCAATATTCTAATATGGACCTCCCTTTGTGGTATTGTAAAATGTTTATTGAGGTTCATATGGATCTGTTAGAAGAGCCAGTAGAAGATCCTCAAGGAGTACCTCACTGTGAAGTAGAGGTAATAAACTAGAAAAAACAAGTGGAGGTCAAAACCCTTCAGGGTGAAAAATAGCCCCAGGGGAAACTGGGGTAGTACAATGAGGTAGGGCTTCAGCAGGAAACGCAGAAGGTAGTATCAGACAAAGCTTAAGCTCTTTTGACCCAAGAACAGTACAATTCTAGGACCAAAAGGAAAATAAGTCTGACCGATTTGGACTGACAATAGAAATAGTCCATGTAGGAGAGGAGGGGTATGGAAGACCCCTGTATCCGATAAAGTAAGGACAGACTTAAGAAGCGTTACAGCTTTAGAATGACTGAAGATCCGCAATGTCTTTCCTAAATGACGTCAATTAGGAAAGAAAAAGGTACATGGAGAGCTTCAGAGGTACCTAATCCTGAAAGGTTATGGTAAGAAAAAATTTGCTAATTACCACAGGGAGTGGTTGTATGTGTAGAACCCTAAGCATGCTGGCACAGCATTGATAGGGGTAGTGCCCATCTGTCAGAGTCATATAGGAATATATGGATATATGAACCTAAACAGACAGATAAGTACGTAGATAGATATCTACCTAAAAGATATCTCGACAGATATATATATATATATATATATATATATATATATTTTTTTTTTTTTTTTATAAATATATATACATATAGGAGTATATATGGATATATATATATATATATATATATATTTTTTTTTTTATAAATATATATACATATAGGAGTATATATATATATATATATATATATATATATATATAGAGAGAGAGAGAGAGAGAGAGAGAGAGAGAGAGAGAGAGAGAGAGATACATGGGCAGAAGATACACAGATATATATATATATAAATATGTAGACATATAGACATGTCTCCATGTATGTAGATGGAGACATGCCTATATAACTAGATCCCCATAGGAATATGGGGAGAGAGAGAAAGATTCATCTAATAGCAAGAAGGGTGATACCTGCTTGAAAAGATGCATAGAGAATCTTCTTTTCCTGGTTATGATTGACAGAGTCAGAGGAATGGTCTCTCTGACAAGGAGGAGTCTAGATTCCTTTAAGAATTCGAGCTCTTTAATAACCAGGATGGCCTACGTGAAAAATGCAGAGGATAACTTCAGTCTGCAGGCAGCAAGTCCAGATCTCTCTAGAACTGCAGTATGGTAAATGGATAGAAGACGCCAATGGAATAAGATACCATATTGACCCGCCTATGAGGGCAAGATGGGTATCATGCGTCCTCCAGTTGAACATGAGCTTCCTATGAAGTATTGGGAAGGACGTATATAAGGACGAGCTGCAACGAAAAGAAACTATCCCTGGTGAGAAGTCCAAAGAAGATGTGGACCAAGTCAGGGAATTGGCCATTCTTTAGGTTTTCACGTGATGTAAGGCCTGTGTCCTTTGTTTTGAAAAGAGACTTTACATGAGATGGTAAGGGTAGGGAACACCTACCAGTCATGGGAGCATGACTGGGTGAACCCCTCCTAACCATCTGGGATTATCTGCTAGACAAGATACTAATGCTCTCTAGCAAGGGCCCATAGTGCAAAGCTACTCTGTAGAGTTGCAGAGAGCATGTTGCAGGTTGGTTAGAAGAAAAACCTGGCTGCTTAAAGCCAGTAGGTATCTTAAACCATTCTGCCAAAAACAAGGGAATTGGAAATGGCCAAGAATAGAAGTCAACCCAACAAGCCTGTGATAAGGTTTCCAAAAAAGGTTGATAACCTGTTTTAGGCTTACTACGCAGGCCAGAAGGATTGCTAGTGGAGGACAAACCCTGGTTGTGTGGTGAACAGAACCAGTGGTTTAACCAGTAGGAAGTGCTGCATTTGCAGCAATTACCAGGGCAGCGGAAAAAAATCCCTTTTTGTTTTTTTGTTTTTTTAAATTGGAAAAAGAAACAGACATAAGTAGGAGTGGTAAGACTTCCTTACTGTCTGATAGCTGCCCTAAAGTAAGAATGTGAAAGGGGGAGACAACTCTGAAAGGGAAACCCCTTCCTGGAATAGGTAGAGAACCATAGGGGCTTACCAGTGCAATAGAACTACTCTTACAACCGAATGTTGTAGTAAGAGGGTAGGTAAGACAGAGTTGAAGGAGACTCACGATGCAGTAAGTCTCTGAAAGGTAAGATGATACATGCTAGTACAGGGAAAACTGTCCATTGATAGTTGTTACACCTCTTTCTCCTAGTAGGAGGAAGAGGAGAACCCTGTTAACTATAGGCCTGATCATCCTAAAAACTCAGAGTAAAAAAGAAAGGATGAAATTAGTGTAGATGCTTCAAGTGAAAAGAAGCAGACTACAAACTCTAACCCCCAAACAGGAGATGTAATGATAATTTATCGGAAACCCTGCGGCTGCTGGGTTTGTTGAACCTGTTGAGGTTGTGGTTTCTTTAACCTGGTCTGATGTTTCCCCTGTTTGGGAACATCTGTATGCTGGGTAGAAGATGGGTAAAACTTTTTCCCCTTAGGGGAAGAAAGTTTGTTAGGAAATTTCCTACAAACTGGGAAAGAGGAAGGCGTAGACAAGCCTCTGAAAACAGCAATGTCAGTGGTTAACTGAGCAGCTTGGAGTAAAGACTCCTTGTTAAAGAGATTTTCTCCAGTGCAAGGAGTATTTCCCAGTCTTTCTTGCACCCCTTTGTCCAAGTCTGAAACTTGGAGCCAGGCTTTACGTCGTGCCCCTATAGCTATAGCAGAAGTTCTAACAGACTCAAAGGAGTCTAGGGAAGCACGAGTAAGGAACCTAGAGATATTTTGAGCATGACTAACCAATAAGGAATAGACTGCTCTTTTGGGCTCTTGAAGAAAAGGGGTCAAAAGTAGTAAATTCTTTGTGACCTCTTAAGAGATAATCCCTGTTTTAGGCAGACTGGATGGACCATGCTGGTCTTTATCTGCCGTCAACTACTATGTTACTATGTTACATATAGAAAATATATGAGAGAATTCTTGCTGAAAGCATGGATGCCTGGAAGGTTTGGCGTCCAAAGGCATCCGAAGTCCTAGACTCACGACCTGGCGGATAAGAAGAGTGCTTTTTAGTACTCTTAACACGCCTCATTGCTGATTCTACAACAATGGAATGATGAGGAAGTTGAGTCTTTTGAAAACCTGGAGAAAGGGGCACCTTGTATATAAGATCAGTTGCCCTAGAAGGTGGGGATACCGTTAAAGGAGTTTCCCACATTCGAAAGAGCAGATCCTGCAATGTCTGATGCAAAGGAAGCATGATGTCCTCCTTTGGACTCCAGGGAATATACAGAGATTCTGTATTCCCTGGTGCAGGATCTTGACCAGGTATAGAGATGGCAAGTGACTTTGCTATATCAAGCAGGAATGCTTGAAAAGAAAAATCCCCAGAGGGAAGTCCTCTACAAGGAGGAGTACAGGCTAGATCTGTTGAAGAACTAGCATTGGCACCCAGGGATCTATCCATATTCATTGGAATAGAAGAACCTAAGGGGTGGAGCATCGGACTGTCCTTACAGGATGGTCGCCGGTACCGCAGGAGGTCGCGACCACAAGCAGTCGGTAGCGCATCGTCCATGCTAGGGATTGATTCCAAACTCGGTATCGAGGGAAGCGAGCCTGTTGAAACAAGCATGGAAGGTACCAACAGCGATGCTAATGTCGATACCGGTACCGACTCTGGTACCGTATTCGATACCGATACATGAAGACCAGTCGGTGACAGCTCTAACCTTACCGAAGAAACCGAGTGCCTGACATGGATCATCGGAACCGTGCTTCAGTACCGTCCGGTGTCGGTACCAAGGCGAGTTGGTACCCAGTCATCTAGACTGGAGATTGACTCCAGACTCGGCATCGAAAGAAGCGAGTCTATCGATGCACATCTGGAGGGTACCGACGTCGGTAACAGTACCGGTACCGGGATCGATACCGATACTGGAAGATCGGTCTGCAGCGTCTCAAACGGGCCCGAAGGAACCGAGGGCGCCAGACTGCGATCTTTGGTGAGGAATCTTTCATCCAACACCATTGCCGATGCCAGGGTATCGGTACCGCTCGAAGCGGATGCCACCACCAAGCATGGCTCGGGTATGTTCGGAGAGGGGTGAACCTCAGGAACAACCTGAAACCCCATTGAGGATTTGGAGGCCGAAGACTCCCACCGGGGTTTTAAAGCCAATGTGTCCTCGAGGGCAAGGCCAGAGGCATCTCTATGCAGTGCATGAGATCTACCACTCGAGGACTGGCTAGTCTTAACAGACTGTTTTTGGGTTACCTGATCCTGCGAAGAAGAAAGGGCAGTCGGTGCCCTGAAGTTGAATGGGGACCACGTATCGAGGAGAACTCGATGCTGAAGACCTCTTCCGAATATACTGTTGCAGGAGGGACACTCCAGCGGATAGTGGGCAGGACCCAAGCAGGGTAGATACCAACTATGAGTGTCTAAAATCAATTTTGTACCGCCACAGTTTGAACATTTCTTAGGGATAGTGGCTGGCGCATTCATGAAGGAAAGTGAGTAGGCCTAGCAGGCCGAAAAAATCGTCAGGCACTAACAAGGAAAAAATTATTCCTTAAGGAGGAAAAATTACAAGAAAAAAGAAAAGAAACACCGGCGGTACCGGTGGCGTCGGGGAAGGCAGACGCGACCACAAGAAAATGAAAAAATAAAAGAAGAATTTTCTGCAGTGACAAGAGAACGTCCTGCCGGCTCCGCGGAAAACGAAAAACTGAGAAGAGGCAGTTGGGAAAGGCGGCAAGGCAGCACGCAGGCGTGGTGGGATGCTCCCAAAAGCGTTCTAATTGGAGGCTGGGGAGCGTTCCCGCGCAGACTCCGTCGGTACCGACGTACCCATATGTGAAGACTCATTCCTGCTTGTTCCTGGAGATACCCCAGTCAACTGGGGTCATAAAAGACAAAGAGCTGAGGCGCTTTGCAGTGGCCCTGAATCCATTGCAGGTAGAAGGACAGGGCCCTTTTACAATCCAGAGTATGAAGAACAGTCTTCGTCTTGCTGGTGTGAGGCCTATGGAAGATGGTGGGAAGTACCACCTCCTGATTGAGGTGGAAAGAGGACACCACCTTTGGCAAATATTTGAGGTGTGTGAGGAGGACCACCTTGTTCTTGTAGAACCTCGTGCAGAGCTGCTCTGCCATCAAAGTCTGTAGCTCGCTGACCTGCGAGCAGACATGAGCACCACGAGAAAGACAACCTTCCAGGAGAGGTAACACAGGTGGTAGGTAGCCAGGAGCTCAAATGGCTGTTTAGTGAGCTGTGGGAGCACCAGATTATGATCCCACTCTGCTGTTGGAGGGCAGATAGGGGGATTGGACAATATAAGGCCCCGCTGGAAACAAGAGATAAGGGGCTGAGCTGAGAGAGGCTTGCCCTCGACAGCATGGTGGTGTGCCACGATAGCGCTCAGGTGCACTTCAGTCCCACCTGTGACAGGTGGACTAGGTACTGGAGCACCAGCTGCACCGAGCAGGAGAAAGGATTTGCCTGCCTCTCGGTGCACCACACCCAAAATATGCATATGCCCTTCTCATGGAGGCCCTATGGGAGGCCAGAAGGACTTCCTCTACATCATGTGAGAGGTTGAAGGGAGCTAGTGATATCCTTTCAGCTGCCAAGCTGTGAGCGAAAAGGATCCCAGGTTGGGGTGCAGGGGAAAGCCCTCCTCCTGTGAAAGTAGTCCTGGGGTGCAGCCCAGGGGAATCGGAGGCGCCACCAACAGATAGAGAAGCAGTGGGAACCAGGGTTGCCTGGGCCACTTGGGGGGGGGGGGGGCTACTAGAATCAATGACGCCCTGTCGCGCTGGACTTTGAAGGAGGTCTTGGCATGAAGGAGGCCTTCCGTCCATGGGATGAGGAACCCATCCCCCGCCATCTGGGACGGGTGTGGCAGGCGGAAGCAGAAGCGGGACAACTGCATGTTGTCTGGGCTGGCGAAGAGGGCCACTAGGGGGACGCTCCAGAGTTGGAAAAGCCAGGAAGCCACACTCGGGTGCAGGCACCACTCCTGAAGCTGGAGGACTCTGCTTGGTCTGTCCGCCAGGGTGTTGTCCAGGCACAAAAGGTAGACCGCTCGCAGGAGCATCCCGTTGCGTGTCGCATATGAGGGGGCTACTGCCTCCTGGCAGAGGGAGCACGAACCAGTGTTGACAGAGAACAATGAAACTTGGTTGTCTCTCTGGACTAACAGACTGGTACTGCAACTGGTGGCAAAAGGCTCGGAAGGCCAGAAATATCGCCCGGAGCTCCAGGAGGTTGACCTGCAACTGGCACGCCATCTGGGACCACGTGCCTTGGGTGTGGAGATCCTCGCAATGAGCCCCCCCATCCTGGCAGGGAGGTGTCCGTAGTGAGGACCCTCTGGGAGGTGGGTGCCTGGAAGGGCATCCCAGTATGAAGGTGGTGGAAAATCTGCCACCAGTGGAGGGAGTCCGCCAGTTGGCGGGTCACTTTTACCCTGTTCCAAAGCCTGCCCATGGCTTGTGTCCACTGGGAGCGGAGGCACCACTGAGCCGCCCTCATATACAGATGGGCATATTTATTTATTTATTTATTTTATTTATTTATTACATTCTCTTATATACCACGCTATTCTGCATCAGTGCGGTTTACATTGAACAAACTGAAATTACATTGAACAGGGCATTATAACTTGGAGATAACTATTTTACAGGGAACATGGACTATGGAGGGTTAAGTGGCTTATATATAAGGTTATGTGGACCATGGAGGCATGTGGCACAGCAGACAGAGGAGAAAGCGAGCGGGCATCGACCAGCAGTGTTGCACTTCTGCGATCTGAAGTGCTCTGTCCTCTCCAGAGGGAGGAAGGCCTTGGCCTGGAGGGTGTCCAGCTGAGCCCCTATGAACTCCAGGCACTATGCCAGAGAGAGGTGGGCCTTGGGATAGTTGATGATGAACTCCAGATGCTGCAGGACATGGATGGCGCACTCTATGGCATGGTGCACCTCTGCAGCTGTGCCTCCCCTTATGAGCCAGTCATCCAGGTAGGGAAAGACGAAGGACCCTTGGAGATGAAAGTAGGCTGTGACTACCGCTAGGCACTTGAAGACCCTTGGCGATGACGCCAATCTGAAGGGTAGCACCCTGTATTGGTAGTGACCTCCTCCCACTACTCCCGAAAGTATTGTCCGTGGGTGGGATGGATCAGGATGTGTGTATAAGCATCCTTCAGATCTAAGGAGCATAGCCAATCTCCCTGCTGGAGGTAAGGCAGCATTGTTCCAAGGAAGAGCATCTTGAACTTCTCCCTCACCAGAAATCTGTTCAAGTCCCATAGTTCAGGATGGGCCTGAGGCCCCCTGTCCACTTGGGAATGTGGAAATATCTGGAGTAGAAGCATTTGCCCCAGAGAATTTTGGGCACTGGCTCCATTTCCCTGTCCGTGAGGAGGCCTGCGAGCTCAGTGAGGAGCAGAGTTTGGTGAAGGAGAGGCCTTACAGGTTCTCCTGGGAAGAACAGGGGTGACATCTGTTGCAGGTGGAGTCGGTGGTGATGGGGTTTACCTGTGGTAAACAGGGCCAGATGCCCCCCAGTGGGCTGCTGAGGGCCTCCTGGGGGAGAGGAGGCCATACCCCAGAATCAAAAGCTCCCTCCAGGCTGGGCTGGGGCCTGGGTCTTGGGGGTCTTAGGCTTGCGGGAGCCGTGTCCTTGCCCCTTGGACTGTTGCCTCTGCTGTGGGGCAGAGAAGACCTGGTACTGTGGGGAATAACCAAACATACCTTTTATTCTTGGGAAGAAAGGCTTCTGCCCTGGGACCTTCTTATGAGGGTGCACCATGATCTTCGAGAGTCTGGTGCTGGTCAGTAACTCAGTCTCTATCTTAGCAGCCTTGTCTGACATGGGTTTTCCAAAGAGGTTCTCTCCGGTGCAAGGGACATAGATGAGTTTGTCCTGGACCCATTGCTCAAGGTTAGAAGACTGCAGCCAGGCAGCAGCAGCTACTCTGGCTGAGGATTCAAAGGCATCGTATGCTGCTCGAGACAAGTACTTCAAGCACTGCTTGACTGCCGAGGCCAGTGACTTGAACCACTGAACAGGTTCCACGTCGAGGCCTTCCGAGAAACCAGCAAGCTCCCTCGCCAGTTCCTTTAGGTACATGCCAATATACAACTGGTAGGACTGGACTTGGCAAACCAATATCAAGCCCTGGAAGCATTTTGGGCTGAGGGCACCGAAGAATGAGTCTTTTGGCTCTTGAGTCGCTGCATGGCTGATTCGATGACCAGAATTGTGAAGGAGCTGGGATTTTGGAACCCCGGGTTCAGCAGACTCGGTACATGGAGTCGAGCCATCTACTCACAATGGGCACCGACGCCGGTGTTTCCCACGGAGGAGGAGGTGCTCAAGGATCAGCGGGATGGGCACTGTGAGGGCCTCCTTCAAGGAGGGACCTCATACTAGATGATCTCACGTTCCTCTGTGTGGGGGTCCTCCTCCACTTCGGTCTTGAAAGCAAGCGTCTTTGCAATTGTCCGCACAAAGTCGAGGAAAGCAAGGTCCTCTGGTGAGGTATAGCGCTGGGGACACCAGTGGAGACTGTTCCGAGGGCACGCCTCGGTGTCGCCAGGTGTCTAGGGAATCCTCGTCCTCTGTCTCCGAGTGTGACTTGAAGTCAGAGGAAGAATCCAAGGCTCTGCAGCTCCTGTGGTCGAGCCCCGAGCCTGAAGGCCCACAACCCCTGGGGGACCTGTGGTTGGAGCCGCGAGCACTCAGAGGACCAGTGTCCTGAGGAATGGGACTGGTACCTCTTCTGAAGCTGATGGGTCTCTCAAAACAGGTGGCTCTCGAGGATCGGTTCAACGACTGGAGAGGTCCTCGAGATCAAGGGTCCGGTCATCGGGGCAGATGAACCAGAAGAACTGGACCATCAACGTATGCTGCTGTGCCAGGAAGGCAGTGATACTGTGCTCCAAGGCTGCCATTCTGGTCTCCATGCCAGAAGGCTCCGCAGCCTTTGACGTGGGCACTGATGACTTCGGGCCCGGCATCAGCTCCGTCAAAGGGGAGTCCTCGACCAAGATGGCCTCAGGGGTCCAAGGCCAGTCACCCAATGTTGACGACTCCTTTCGGGGCAACTTGTAAGACCGCTCCTGCTCTGATCCCTCAGACTCATGCCGGGGACTGCGGGGTCTAGTATGGGATTTATCCACTTTTCCAGACCCATTCTCTGAGACAGCCTTCAAGGTTTTTGAGCTCTTCTTGCATTCCACCTCCGGGGATTTCCTCTCGGAGAGGTGCAGGACTCCGAAGTGGCACAGGCATCGCGGGGCACCAAGGTACCAGAGGGGGTCCTGGAGTGTGGTGTCACCAGGGACTCTGGCACAGAGTCTGATCTGTGGAACAACTTCTCCTGCTGCAACCGACAGCTCTTGGTGGCCTTTGTGGACATGGAATTGCAAAGGTTGCAGCCCGAGTTGTCATGGTCCGGCCTGAGGCAACAGAGGCAGCAGTCATGTGGGTCAGTGAGGGGCATCATTTTACTGCACCGATCACATTTCTTGAAGTCATTGGAGGCCATAGGAAAAATGGGTCCCTTGGACCCGGATGAGGATCCAATACCTACTGACCAAAAAAGGACACGAAGCGCCAGTCGAGGGACACCTTGAGAAAAAAAACAGGAAAATCGAACCTGAGAAGCAATGCCAAGGCGAGCTGACTCGGTGGTGAGAAGAGGAACCGGTACGCTTACCGGAAAAGAATAATTTTAAGACAAAGACTTTTTCCGAGGAAATGGGAGACATGGTGGGCTCCGTGGAAAAAAAAAAAAAAGAATGGAGACTGAGGCAAGATAGCATCCTTGGGTGGGAAGGGGACCATGCATGTGTGATGCATTCTCCAGAGCCTTTCTTTGAAAGCTGGGGAGATGCTTCGGTGCAGCCTCCATCAGCGCAGACATCACCCATATGTGAGGGCTGACTTCCTGCTTGTTCCCAAAGAACTGTTCTAGGTCCACTGCTTTTTAACATAGTCATAAATGACCTAAACATGGAAACAAGTATAGTGATAAAATTTGCAGAAACAAAATTATTCAAAATTATTAAATCACAAGATAATTGTGAGAAATTGCAAGTGGACCTTGAGAAACTGGGAGACTGGGCATCTAAATCGTGGGTGAAATTTAATGTGGACAAGTGCAAAGTGGACTTACAGAAGAACAACCGGAACTCTAGCTACTCAATGCAACATTCCACATTAGGAGTCGCCACACAGAAGGATCTTGGTATCATTGAGATAAGACAATGAAATCCTCTCCTCTGCTCAGCATGCAGCAGCAGGCAAAAAAAGCAGCCTGTCCACTAGGCGGAAGCGGCCACCTAGAGCAGTAGACCATGGTGGATGGCACCACAACTCCTTCCCTATTCTTCAAAGCTGCGGCCTTCTGCTGCTATACTGGCGCCATGGCAGGTTTTTCAGCATGTCTGCACACAGTACTCAAGGTGTGGTTGCACCATGGAATGTTAGAGGCATTGTGGGATTCTCTTTTTTACTCGCCATCCCTCTACTTATAATCTCTAGCATTTTATGAGCTTTTTTGTTGAGATTTTGGGAGGTTTATATCAAATCCCAAGTATTGAAGGAGTCTCATTGTTCGAGAAAGAGCAAAGCTGGCCTCTGGAGCTGTTGATGCTCGAATGAGCCAATCGCCTAAGTAAGGGAAGACAAATATTCCTAGAGTTCTCAGAAATGCTACTACCACTGCCATGCATTTTGTGAAGACTCTTGGGGCAGAAGCCAGACCAAAAGGAAGAACTCTGTACTGGAAGTGTCTTCCGTGGACCAGGAATTGAAGGAACTTCCTGTGATATGCGTGGATGAGAATATGCATGTACGCATCTCTTAGATCTAGAGAACATAGCCAGTCCTGACTCTGAAGGTATGGTAGGAGTGTTCCGAGGGAGATCATTTTGAACTTTTCTCAGGACAGATATTTGTTTAATTCTCTGAGGTCCAGTATAGGTCTGTGTCCCCCTGTTTTCTTTGGAATAAGAAAATAGGGGGAGTAGAACCCCGTACCCTGTTCGGATATGGGTACTACTTCTACTGCTCCTTGAGCGAGAAGTGATGTGACCTCCTGCCCTAGGCCGGTGGCAGGGACCTGAGAATTGAACTGTTTGATTATTGTAGGCGGGGGCATGTTGAGAAAGTGAAGCTTGTACCCCAGTCGTACAACGGACAGAGTCCAGTTTTCTGATGTTATTTGTTGCCATCTTTTGGCAAAATGGCATAACCTGCCTGGAATGGTTAAGGGTTCTGGTCCTTTCAGGGGCAGAATGACTAAGTTCTCTAGGTAAGAGTCAAAGCCCCTGAGAAGGCTGAGTTTGCTAGGCTGGTTGAGCTCTTTGAGCTTGCAGCTTTCTTTGCTGTCTGTTCTGTTGTTGTCCCTTTTGGGGAACATGAACTGGACAGCGGCCCAAATGGGGGTATAATTGGTAAAACCTCTTTTGCTTGTTGAAAAAGGGTTTCTTGAATGACTTTTACTTTGCTGGGTTGGCTGTAGACTTTGATAGTCTGTTCAAGGTAGTATTTTCAGATTCAAGCTGATTAGCCTTGTCCTGCCAGTCCTTGCCAAAGAGATTTTCTCCTGTACAAGGAATGTTTCCCAGCTTGTCTTGCACCCACTGCTCTAAGTCTGATGCCTGAAGCCAGGCAATACGACGTGCACCTATGGAGATAGCAGAGGTTCTGCTTATGCATTCAAAGCAATCAAAGGTTGCACGGTTCATGAATTTAGAGACATTCTGGGCGTGCTTGACCAGGGTAAGGAAAACTTCCCTTTTGTCCTCAGACATATTAGGGCTCATGAGTTCTAAGTCACTTGCGACTTCTTCCAGGAACATACCCATATAGAGAATGTAGGAACTGATCTTGGCTGATAACATGGAGGATTGGAAGCATCGACGCCCAAAGGCAACGAGTGTTCTCGATTCCCGGTCTGGAGGAATAGACAAATGCGTTTTGGCACTCTTAATTCTACACATGGCCGATTCCACTACCATTGAATGGTGTGGTAACTGAGTCTTTTGAAAGCCAGGACAGCTTGGCACTCGGTACATGGTATCGAGGCGTCTGGAATGTGGGGACACCGTTAAAGAAGTTTCCCACATCTTTAACATAAGGTCATGTAAGATATTGTGAATGGAAAGCGTAGCTGCTTCCTTAGGAGCCATGGGATATTGTAGAATTCTTAATTCTTCTGCCCTAGGTTCCTTTTCTGGAATCACCGTGATTGAAAGACCTTTGGCTAAATCACATATGAAACCCTGGAAGGACATGTCTTCTGGAGGAGACATTCTGCATTGAGGAGAAGGAGTTGGATCCTCTGGTAGGATCGCTCTAGTACCGATAGAGTCATCGGAATCGGAAGATTCTAAATATCTCGGTGACCGGTGTTCGTGCAACGCTCGGTACCGGTACTGCTCTAAGTCGGTATCGGAGTGTCTCGGTACCGGCCCTTCGATGCCTGAGATAGACTCGAGACTCGGCATGGGCGGAAGCATACCTGCCGAGTGAGGGGATGATTGGCAGATAGGTATGTCTAGTATGGCTGCACCCTTGCCTGAGGCTGTAATACATTATGATGGCATGGAAGAAAAGCATGTGGGCTGAGAGAATGAGTACCCAGAGCTCAGCACAAGAGTAAAGCCAGAGGGAACCATACCCTGAGAGCAGAAGTGCACAGAGAATGGACCCAGGTAAGAAAAGACAGGTCAGGCCTGAACAAGTTAAAACAAGCCTGAACAAGTTAAACAGGCCAAGCAAAGCTGGTGATACAAAGTGCTCATAAGCCCTGAAGATTACAAACAGTGCTGGAAGCAACAGATGAGCAATGGAACAAAGGAAGTAGGGTGCGGTCAGAAGACTCAGCATTTGCAAAGTAAAAGATAAAAATAAAGCCATTAATATGATAATGAGGGTGGGTCCCAGGGAAAGAGATTTGCAAGAATATGCAGAACTTTCTGGAAGAGAGGTATAAAAGGGGGGGCAACAGCAGAGCATCAGGGGCAGCCTTCCCTCTCACCGTCTTGGAGGTAGGGAACGTTGCCTGCACTCAGATCCCTCAGACACTTGTGTATCTGTGCTTACAGCTTTTTGCTTGTACCAAATAAAAGAGTTTTGCTGACAAGTGACTGTGATCCGAGTTCTTTCTTATTTGCATGGGACATTAACAGAATGAACCCTTACACGAGGCAGGTGCACTCAGTACCGGCACCGATGTCGGTACCGATACCTGTGGAACCGTCTTAGCGGTAACGAAGCTGCTAAGAGGGTCGCTAGAGTGCATTCGATAGCAAGGATTCTCTTATCCATCGCTCCTGCCAATGCCAGGGTGTCGGTACCGGTGTAAGTGGCTACGACCCCAGAACATGGCACCAGTAGTTCTACAGAGGTGGAAGCCTCTGGAACATCCTGGAGCCCCGTTAATGCTTTGGAGACTGAAGACTCCCGCCGGGGCTGTTTTGCCGGTGAACGTTCCTCGAGGGCAACACCAGTGGCATCTCGATGCTTAGGAGGAGATCTACCCTTTGAGGACCGGCCAGTCTTGGAAGACTTAAGTTTAGTTACCTGAGATCCATGGGAGGAAGATGAAGCTCTGGAAGACGTCGATGCAACTGACATCGTATCCGCGGCAAAAAGGGTACCGGGTTTTGCAGCTCTATTCTGCAGGCCCCTCTTGGTCATCTTTCTGCAGGAGAGACACTCCAATGGGCAATGTTCAGGACCTAAACATTTAAGACATCAATCATGGGTGTCGGTGACGGATATAGTACCGCCACAGTTAGAACATTTCTTGAAACCACTAGCTTGCTTCTCCATATTTGAAGAAAAGTGGGCCTAGTGCCCAAAATGGCGCCTAGCACCGAAAGGGGAGAGGCCCCTGAAAGAAAAAAATCTTTTAGAAAGCTAGGTTTTTTGTTGTTTGTTTTAAAGAAGAAAAGAGAACCAGCGGAACCGGTAGGCATCGAGTGAAGGCAGACACGACCACAAAAAAACAAAAGAATAAGAAAAAATTTTCTGCAGTCAGAAAACGTGATGAGATACCAAGGACAGGAACATGTGTCAGTAAAACTTTATTAACAACCAGGCACAATTCTGCCAAACCAATTTTGCCAACCCTATTAGCAAAATTAGTTTGGCAGAATTGTGCCTGGTTGTTAATAAAGTTTTACTGACACATGTTCCTGTCCTTGGTATCTCATCACGTTCTCTGACTGTGTGCCTAGTTTGACGTGGTTTCCTGCTTTCTGGTTGGTCTGTAAATTTTCTGCAGTGACAGGGTACACGTCCTGTCGGCTCCGCGGAAAACGAAGAACTGAAGTGAGAGGTAGAAAGGCGGGAAGGCAGCATGCAGGTGCTGTAGGATGCTCCCAAAAGCTTTCCTATTGGATGCTGGGGAGCGTTCCCGTGCGGGCTCCGTCGGTGCCAATGATACCCATATGTGAAGACTACATTCCTGCTTGTTCCTGGAGATCTATGCTTTCTCCGGATATAAGCAGGAGGTATGTAGGCACCCTCTAGGTGAGTCCAAAGCCGAGGGCCCCTGAAAAGTCTATTAACATGTGCAGCCCAGGCAAAATTGGGGAGGTGGAGACTTCATGCAAAGAAGTTTCCAAATGCAACATCAGTGGCTGAAGAGCAATCCAAGCTGTAGTGCTTTGCAAAAGTATGAACAGATGATCATGTGGCAGCTTTGCAGATCTTTTGGGAGAGAATTGCAGCTAGATTAGCAACGGCAGCTGCGGTAGCATGGAGGCGGTGAGGTCCCATCTGCCTGGGGGTGGTGAGGTCCGCCTGCAGGTAACAAAACATAATACAGTCTGCAATCCAGGAGAATATGACCTGTTTAGATGAGGGTCCTTCCTGAGTTGTTAGGGATAAAAGTTACAAATAGCTGAGAAGAATGAAGAAGTTGCTTGGTAGCTTGCAGATAATAGAGCAATGCACATTTGCAATCCAATGAATGTAGTGCTTCTTCAGGAGAATCTGGCTGAGCCGTTGGGAAGAAAGCAGGAAGCACTATGGATTGATTGAGGTGAAAACTGGAGGCAATCTTTGGAAGAAATTTAGAATGGGTACATAACAGGACTTTATCATGAAGGAACAGAGTATATGAAGGATAATATACCAGAGGCTAGAGTTCGCCAACACGTCTGGCCGAGGTGATTGCATCAAGAAAAAGAGTTTTCCAAGTCAGCTGTTTTAATGAGGCCGATCACAGGGGCTCTAAGAGTTCTGCGAGAACAATGTTGAGGTCCCACACCGGAGCAGGAGGCTTCAGAGGAGGCTTAGTATTCATGAGGCTCTTCATGAAGCGGGACACTAGAGGATGCATGGTAATCTGTTTGCCATCCTCATGATGATGGTACGCAGCAATAGTATGAGAGATGGTAACGAACTGATGAAGTCTGTAATCCAGAGTTAGACAGGTGAAGATGATTAGTAAGAACATGACAGAGGGCACATGACAGGGGTCTAACCCATGTGATGAAGCCCAGTGAGAAAAATGAGTCCATTTAGAACTATAGGAGTGCTGCGTTGAAGGGCATCAAGATGCTTGGAGTATCTCATGGACATCAGGTGACATGAAGTAGCAAGCCAATCAACTTCCAAGCAGCTAGAGCAAGTGACTGCAGGTTGGGATGGAGGAGATGACCTTCCTGCTGCATTAGGAGGAAGGGATGAAGTGGAAGAGGCCAGGGTCCATGTTGAGCCATGGCAAGGAAATGCAAGCACCACATCTGTCTGGGCCATCAAGGGGTGAAGAGAATCAGAGTCACTCTGTCTGTAGGAACCTTGAGTAGTGTCTGAAAAATAATGGAATGGTGAAAAAGCATAGAGGAAACAATTCGCCCAAGAGATGAGGAAGGCATCCGTTGCCCATCTGCTCGGGCTGGGACGAAGAGAGCAGTAGAGCAGACACTTGCCATTCTCTGATGCAAAGAGATCCACTTTGGAAGTCCACCAGTCCTGAAAAATGGAGGAGAGAATATTGAGGTCCACAGACCACTCAAAGATATAGGCGCCGACGGAAGGAGTCCGCTAACTGGTTCTGGATTCCAGGAAGGTAGATTTCAATGAGGAAGATCCCGATGGACTTGGCATACAGACATAGGCAGACGGCTTCGCAGCAGAGTCGAAGAGAGCCGGAGCAGCCTTGTTTGTTGATGTAGATCATCATGACTTGATCATCGGTTTGCACAAGGAGCGAGTTGTTTCGGACCCAAAATTGGAAAGTCTGAAGGGCACAGTAGACCACTTGCATCTCCAACAGGATGATGTGCAGAGAAGATTCCTTGCTGGACCAGTGACCCTGGGTCATGAGATGTAGGCGATGAGCTCCCCAGCCCATCCGGGAGACATCTGTGGTTAGAGTAAGTTGATGTGATAGCTGTAGAAATGGACATCCTACCTGAGGCTGGACGAGAGTGTCTACCACCGACGGGAATGGCGCAACTGATGATTGGGTCTGGACAGAGGAACTAGGTATCGAAGGGACTGAGTATGTTGATTCCAGTTGAACTTGAGATGCCACTGGAGAGGGAGCATGTAAAGGCGTGCAAGGAGAACTCTCTGTATAGAGACTGCCATGTGTCCTAACAGGCACGGGATAGTGCATGCTGAAGCCCGTCGAGAAGCTAACAGCTGGGTAGTGAGCTGTTGTAGAGTGGTAATTCTGCTTGGAGGAAGGTAAGCTCACGCTACAGTTGTGTCTAAGCGAGCTCCGATGAAGCCAAGAATCTGACGAGGCTCACACTCGGACTTTTGGAAGTTGATGAAGCCGAGCTGCTGCAGGAGCAAGGCTGTTGTGCGGACAGGTGTCAGAGCTGAATCCCTGTCAGGACCTGAAATGAGCCAGTCGTCCAGGTAGGGATAAACACAGAGGCCCTGTTTGTGAAGGTGTGCCACGGCAACTGCCAGGCACGTCATGAAGACTTGTGGAGCTGAAGAGAGCCTGAAGAGAAGAACTCTGTACTGGCAGTGCTCTGTCTTTAAGCGAAACCTGAGGTATTTCCATTGTGGAGAGTGAATGGGAATATGAGTGTAGGGTTCTGTGATCTAGAGAGGCGAGCCAATCGGCCTGATGCAAGAGAGGTAGAATGGTGGTTAGGGACATCATCTTGAATTTTCCTCTCTTGATATATAGATTGAGGTCCCAGAGATTGAGGATAGGGCGAAGGCCTCTGGACACTTTGGGGATCAGGAAGAACTGTGAATAGAAGCCCTGGTTATGTTCTGAATCTGGTACAGGCTTGAATGCATGGCTGCGGAGTAAGGTCGAAATCTGTTCCAGGATGGGTAGGTGAAGGGGAGGAATTCTGCTTGTTGGGGGCAATCCCCGAGGGGGAGTAGCCATGAAATTGAGTTTATAACTGGATGCGATGATGCTGAGAACCCATCGATCTGTGGTGATGGCATGCCAGGCATCCTGGAAATGCTCTACTCGCATTCCTACAGGTAGGTAATTAAAAATTGGGGATCACCTTGGTGGGTTGTGCTGAGGCGACAGCAGGTTGCTTACTATTTCTTTCTCTGGGATGCTGAGGATAAGTAGGAGCAGGCTGATGCTGAGGTGGAGGCCGAGAAAGCATAGTTATTCACCTGTAACAGGTTTTCTCCAGGTACATTAGGAATCAGTCTTCACATATGGGTGACATCGATGCCAACGAAGATCTGCGCAGAAGCTTCTCCCCAGTTAAAAAAAAAAAGCTTTTGAGAGATGCACCACACATGCGTGGTCCCCTTCCCGCCCAAGAGTGCACTTTGCTTCAGTCAAATGACATAGCTAAAGACAGCAAAATTGATAAAGAAGCAACTCCACGGGGAGGAGGGAAGGTTGTGAGGACCAATTCCTACTGTCCCCGGAGAACACCTGTTACAGGTGAGTAAATATGCTTTCTCTGGGAACAAGCAGGAAGCCAGTCTTCACATATGGGACTCCCTAGTTACAGGCTACCGAAAACCTGTAGAAATGCCACAGATGACCAGGAAAAGGTGAGCTGTGAGCAGCAGCAAGTGAGTTTTAAGGAGACAGACTCTCAAGAGACCCAAGTGTCCAGTGAGAACCAACACTCCAGTAGCCTGAAAGAAGGGTCGGATGGCAGGAGTTGCCTACACCCCGAACAGATGACTGAGTACAGCCTGGCCGAGGGCACTGTCTCATCAGGACTCTTCTCCAGTCAGTAATGGTGTGGACTGAAGACCAGGTGGCAGCCCGGTAGATGTCCGACAGAGGGACAGAATGCAGGTTTGCCACAGACGCTGCCATAGCCCTGACACTGTGTGCTGTAACCCAGCACTTCAGCGAGAGCCCAGCCTGCTCACAGGCGAGGGGCAATGCAGTCCACCACCGAAGTGGACAGTATTTGCTTGGTCACCACCTCCCCCAGCGAGTGGGGTCATAGGAGACAAAAAGCTGACAGGCTTTGCGGTGGCCCTGGGTGCGTTGAAGATAGGACAGGGCCCTCTTACAGTCCAGGGTATAAAGGACAATCTCCGCCCTGCTGGCGTGAGGCTGCGGAATATGAAGGTGGGGAGCACCATCTCCTGATTGATGCGGAATGAGGACACACCACCTTGGGAAGAAATCTGGGGTGCGTGCAGAACACACCCTGTTCTTGTAGAACCTTGTGTATGGCGGATCCGCCACCAATGCCTGAAGCTTGCTGACCCTGTGAGCGGATGTGAGTGCCACTAGGAAGACTACCTTCCATGAGAGGTACCATAGGTGGCAGGTAGCTAGGGGCTTTAATGTCGGCTTGGTGAGCTTGGATAGCACCACACTGAGGTACAACTATGCCGCAGGGGGGCAGACGGGGGGGGGGGGGGCTTGGATAACTGCAGGCCTCAAAGGAAACGTGTCACAAGGGGCTGGACAGAGAGGCACTTGTCCCCTATATGGTGCTGCTAGAGCATTCAGGTGCACCCTGACCAAGTTGGACTTCAGTCTTGCCTGCGACAGGTGGAGCAAATATTGCAGTACAAACTGCACAAAGCATGAGAACGGGTTAACTTGCTGTTCTGCGCACCACACTGAGAATCTGTGCCATTTGAAGGCATAGGCCTATTTTGTGGAGCCCCTACGGGAGACCAGGACCACCTCCTCTACCTCCCCTAAAAGGTTCAATGGGGCTAGAGCTACCCTTTCAGCAGCCAAGCCGTTAGCAAAAGGGATCCCATGTTGGAATGTAGGAGGGAGCCCTCTTCCTGCAGCAGAAACCCTGGGGTACTCCCCAGGGGGACCAGGGCCGCCGAGACCTAGCAAAGGAGCAGCAGGAACCACGGTTGCCCAGGCCACCGGGGGGCAAGCCATATCAGCGATGCCCCACTGTGCTGAGCCTTGAAAAGGGTCTCGACAATCAGCGGCATGGGCAGGAAGGCATAGAGATGAGGATCACATCCGTTGCCACCTGTGAGGGGTGCAGTTGGCAAGAAAGCACAGTTACTTACCTGTAACAGGTGATCTCTGGGAACAGCAGAAATAAGTCTTCACATATGGGTATCGTCGGTACCGACGGAGCCTGCGCGGGAACGCTCCCCAGCGTCCAATAAGAAAGCTTTTGGGAGCATCCCACAGCGCCTGCGTGCTGCCTTCCCGCCTTTCCCAACCGCCTCTCTCCAGTTCTAGTTTTAAAGCTGAGACAAAGAGAGAGGAAAGGAAAGATAGAGAGATACAACTCCTAGGGGAGGTGGGTGGGTTGTGAAGACGTATTCCTGCTGTTCCCAGAGATCAACTGTTACAGGTAAGTAACTGTGCTATCTCCTGGAACAAGCAGGAATGAGTCTTCACATATGGGGACTCCCTAGCTGCAGATGCCAGGGAGAAACCCCAGGTTGGGTGTCCTTGAAAAGGACTCTACCTCCCCCCATGGATCTCCACATATTTTTCTTTCTTTCTAATTGTCCTTAGTGGTGGGTTCCCTTACCTACTCCATTGTGTGTGCCAACAGTTCAGGAACAGCCTACTAGCCAGTGACACTTAGGTTCCCGCCCACCCTACCCCTCACCGCACCCACCCCAGGGGCTATATAGTGGTCACAGACGTGCCATCTATCATTCCAAACTTGGGTTAAAAGCCACATCGTATTCATCTTTTCTTCTTCTTCTTCCTCTTCTGGGACTGCATAAACATGTCGTGTATTCATTGCAATAACTGCGGTACTTTCATTCAAAGACGAATCATTTGGAGACTAAGAGCTTGTCCTATATGTCTAAAGTCAGCTGCCATGCATGAAGAACTGACTCTACTAAGGAAAGACCTAGCTGCCATGCATATAGAAGTATCTCTACTGAGGGAGGAACTGGCTGCAATGAAGCGCACCTCTTCTAGGATACAAACTGAACAAAGTCCACCACTGCTCCCACAAAGAATCAAACGCCCCAGGAACAAATGGATCACAGTGGGTTCTGGTAGATTGCGACCTGTAACACAAAGACATCCTATACATCAAGAGATATCCCTGCACAATGCCTTCTCTGCCTTGGCTAATGAGGATGCCCAATTCAAAGAAACTGAAGGGCCTTTAAATGAGTCAGACAATGCCCAATCCCCTGCTAAAACACTAAATATGAAGAAAACCTCACCAAACAGAAAACTACTACTACTTGGAGATTCCATCATCAGAGGCACCAACTTGGGAACACAGTTCAAAGGAGAGAAGATAGTCATGTGCCTACCAGGCTCTTCAGTCAGCAGGAATACAAACCAAGTTGTTGAATTACTTAGTGCAAAAAGTGAACATTCCAAACTTGATGTTATTATCCACCTAGGCACAAACGACCTGGCTAGGAACAGTGCCTCTACAGCCCAAAAGGACTTCCAATCTCTGGGGGAGAAACTCAAGCACGTTGTTAACACTGTTGCATTCTCAGAGGTTCTACCTGTTCTTGGTAAGGGGACAAAAAGACTGCATCGCATTAACAGCTTTAATACATGGCTCCAGACCTGGTGCAGAGAAGAAGGATTCGGATTTATTGGCAACTGGGACAACAGATGGACCAACAAGAGACTATACTGTGCTGATGGACTACATCTCTCTTCCGCAGGGAAAAGAATCCTAAGTGAAAAATTCAGGCAGTATGTGGACATGCATTTAAACTAGGAAAAGGGGGTGACGGATGTGGAAGGTCAACATCTGCCTGCCACCCCCAACAAAAGCAGATCATCATCAGAAACAGCCACACTTTTAAACCACACATCAAAAACATGTGGGAAGAAGTGGGCAGGACAAAATCAATGCAAAATACACACAAGCCAGGAAAGTGCTGGAAAGCAATGAGCACAAATGCTCGAAGCTTAGCCAACAAAATTCCAGACTTGGAAGCCCTAATGGTGGAAACGGACTTGGACATTGTGGCCATTACAGAAACATGGTTTAATGAATCACATGATTGGGATATAGCCATAGCTGGCTATAATCTATTCAGAAGGGACCGAGAAAATGGAAAAGGAGGAGGAGTAGCCTTGTATGTCAAAGCAATATTAAAGCTACTGAAATGCAGGGGACATGGGGAAAACAAGAAGCGCTCTGGATTGCGTTGGAGAGAGGAGATGGCACCGTCATCCATATTGCTGTAGTCTATAGACCTCCGACTCAAATTGAAGAGAGAGACAATGAATTGAGATATTGCCAAGATAGCATCAAAGGGGGAAGCAATCATATTGGGTGACTTTAATCTACCTGATGTGGATTGGATTACTCCTTCTGCACATCTGGAAAGAAGCAAAAAAATCGTGGATGCTCTCCAAGATGCATTATTTAGACAAATGGTGATGGAACCAACCAGGGAAAGCTCAACGCTGGATGTAGTGTGATAGTATGTCGAATGTCTGCGTGAGTGCCCCTGTGAGCAACAGCGATCATCACACGGTGTGGTTTGAAATAAAAGCCATGGTACAGGCCAATCATAGCAAGCTCAGAGTCCTAAACTTCAAATACACTGACTTCAATAAAATGGCAGAGTACGTAAAGGAGGAGATGACGGGGTGGGAAGAGATAAAGGAAGTGGAATTGCAATGGGCTAAACTGAAGGAGGCAATAAAAGGAGCAACAGATAAATATGTAAGAAAAGTAAATAAAAGCAAGAGAAGGAAACCTATTTGGTTTTCCAAAGAGGTGGCTGCTCATATAAAGGCAAAAAACACAACTTTTGCAAAATTCAAAAGCTTGCAGACAGAAGAACACAGAAATGAATACAGGATCCAACTCAAAGAGTCTAAGAGTAATAAGGATTGCAAAATCAAAGGCAGAGGAAAAGATGGCTAAAGATGTTAAGGGTGGCAACAAAAATTTCTTCAGGTATATTCAGGAAAGGAAAAAGATTTATTTTATTTATTTTATTTTAGTATACATTTGTATACCGCTACTTCCAGCGATCAGCAGCGGTTTGATTACAGATTGGAAATTGTCAAATCATGACAGGAAATTTTTTTTTTTGAGGTATAAACACATTGATTAGACAGGAAAGCACAGCACACAGAGAACTATTTTACAGGGAACATGGGCTATGGAGGGTTAAGTGGCTTGCCCAAGACCACAAGGAGCACCTGTGGGACTAGAAACCCCAGTCCTTCCGGCCCAAGGTTGCTGTCCTCTAGTGTGATTTGAACCCCCGACCTTCCGGCCCGAAGTACCTTGCCCCAACCACTAGGCCACTCCTCCACAGATCAGAGTTGGAATTGCAGGACTCAGAAGTGCTGGGAAAGGACTCGTGGAAAGTGACACTGAAAAAGCGAAATTGCTAAACAATTACTTCTGCTCTGTGTTTACTAAAGAAGATCCTGGGGATGGACCATCTGTGACTCCCAAATATAAAAATGGGAATGAAGTAGATACCACACCATTCACAGAAGAAGAGATGTTAGAACAACTTGCTAAACTGAAAGTGGACAAAGCCATGGGACCAGATGGGATACATCCCAGGATACTGAAAGAGCTCAGAGAGGTTTTTGCAGGACCGTTAAAGGATGTCTTCAACAGATCCTTGGAAACAGGAGAGGTTCCTCAGGACTGGAGAATGGCTGATGTCGTACCTCTACACAAAAGTGGTGACAGGGAAGAAGTGTCAAACTACAGGCCCGTGAGCCTTACCTCGGTGGCGGGAAAAGTAATGGAGGCACTCCTGAAAGAGCGAATAGTGAACTTTCTGAAAACCAACAGCTTGCAAGACCTGAGGCAACATGGTTTTACCGAAGGACGATCTTGCCAAACAAATCTGATTGAGTTCTTTGACTGCGTGACCAGGGAACTAGATCAGGGGCATGCGATGGATGTCATCTACCTGGATTTCAACAAAGCCTTTGATACTGTTCCTCATAGGAGGGTTGTCAACAAACTCAGTAGCTTGGGGATGGGTCCCAAGATGGTAAACTGGATTAGAAATTGGTTGACTGACAAACGACAGAAGGTGATTGTACATGGAGCTCACTCGGATGAGAGGAAGGTGATTAGCGGGGTGCCCCAGGGTTCGGTCCTGGGCCCGGCACTGTTCAATGTATTTGTGAGTGATATTGCTGAAGGACTGAATGGAAAAGTCTGTCTTTTTGCAGACACAAAAATTTGCAACAGAGTGGACTCCCCCGAGGGAGTGGTTAACATGAAGATCGATCTACAAAAGCTGGAAGACTGGTCTAAAGCTTGGCAACTACGATTTAATGCAAAAAAGTGCAGTGTCATGCACTTGGGTAGCAGAGATCCAAGAGAAATGTACACGATAGGGGGAGAAAGGTTGGTATGCAGAGTTCAGGAAAAAGACCTTGGTGTGATTATCTCTGCTGATCTCAAGGTGGCAAAACAGTGCGACAAGGCGGTGGCAAAAGCCAGGAGGATGTTGGGTTGCATACAAAGAGGGATTACCAGCAGAAAAGAAGAGGTACTTATGCCACTGTATAGGTCACTGGTGAGGCCTCACTTGGAATACTGTGTTCAGTTTTGGAGACCATATCTTACAAAGGATGTAAAAAGACTGGAGACTGTTCAGAGGAAGGCGACCAAAATGATTTGGAGCCTGCGTCAGAAGCCTTATGAGAAGAGACTTGCAGACCTAAATATGTACACTTTGGAGGAAAGGAGGGACAGGGGAGATATGATTCAGACCTTTAAATACTTAAAGAGAAATGATGAACAAACAAACCTCTTCCAAAGACGGGGAACCTGTAAAACTAGAGGGCATAACATGAAACGGCAAGGGGGTAAATTGAAAGGCAATGTCAGGAAATATTTTTTCACTGAAAGGGTGGTGGATGCTTGGAATGCCCTCCCGATGGAAGTGGTAGGGGCGAACACGGTGACAGAATTCAAAAAGGCATGGGACAAACACAGAGGATCCCTTTACAGAAATAGGATAAAAACAAAATAAACGGTACCATCTAACTTCTGAACCATATAACATCTCAACAAATAGGGGTGTCCTACAAGGAGTGGTGGGTTTACCCCTGAACAAGGATATGGGGAGGGGTGGCCTGCGCGGAGCGACAGGTGCACCTACTCTTGCCATCTTGCTGGGCAGACTGGATGGACCATGCTGGTCTTTATCTGCCGTCAACTACTATGTTACTATGGCATCCGACCAGGGTAGGTGGGTAGGAGTTGATTAGGAATGGAACAGGTGTTTGAGAACAGCCTGACCAAACGTGGCATCCCGGCGGGAGTCCTTGTCGAAACAGTAATGGGCTGTGAAGGTATGAACCGAGGCCCAGGTGGCCGCTTGACAAATTTGGTCGATGGACACAGAGTTTAGATGAGCCATTGAGGCTGCCATGGCTCTCACATTGTGAGCTGTGACATGGCCCTCCAGAGAAATGTTCCTACTCTGGTAGGCGAAAGAAATACACTGAGCAATCCAGTTGGACAGTGTTCTCTTAGAGACTGGAAGTCCTAAATGAGAAGGATCAAAAGCAACAAAGAGTTGAGAAGACTTTCTATGTTGCTGTGTTCTTTGTAAGTAAAAAGCGAGAGCTCTCTTACAATCCAAGGTATGAAGATTCCTCTCTGCACTTGATGCATGAGGTCCTGGAAAAAAGACAGGTAAATATGAAAAGGCGAGACCACTTTAGGCATAAAGTGTGGATTGGTCTTGAGGACTACCTTATCATGATGGAACCTTGTATAAGGTGGATTAGCCACCAAAGCTTGCAACTCACTGATGCGGCTTGCTGAGGTGACTGCAATAAGAAAAATAACTTTCCAAGAAAGAAATTTCAAGGAGGTGGTGGCTAAAGGTTCAAAGGGTGGCTTCATAAGCTGGCCAAGAACCAGGTTTAAGTCCCATGCCACTGGAGGTGGTCTAATGGGAGGTTTAGTTAAAAGAAGGCCTCTCATGAATCTTGCTATAAGAGGATGAGAGGAAATAGGTTGTCCAATGAAAGGCTTGAGGGACGCTGCAATAGCACTCAAATGGACTCTTACTGAATTTGTTTTCAGACCTGCATGGGATAGATGCAGGAGATACTCTAATAGAGAATTCAGAGGTATTACAAGAGGGTTTAGACCTGGGGTCACCAACCTCCAGAGGGCCGCGGGCCGCACAGCCGACTACCGGGAGCCTCGCGGGCCGCACCCCCCTTCTCCCCGCCCCCGCGAAAAAAAACAACAAACGCAAAATTATGAAAACAATGGCTGATCACCTTTATTGAATTTAATGAGATGGCTGATGATTCATGCTAGCAGACAAACGCTTAAAGTCCGGCTTCACAGATGACACTGACAGGAGAAGGGACGCTTGCAGGTGGTCGTCGGTTGAAGCCGCGGTTCTCATAGCGGAGCTTGCGCTTCTTGTTCGTGGGGGAAGCCATGGGGAAAAAAGAGAACAGGAATTCTATCGATAGCTGCAAAAACAGAATCAAAGTTTAAGCCTTATTGCTGATTGGTCCTCTAATTTGCGCGCTGCTCTTGGGAAACCGGTCACGTGCCGTTGAACCCGCCGAGCATGCCGCGGGCCGCAGATACAATGGCGGGAATCCTTGGCGGGCCGCACGTAATGTTAACCGGGGTAGAGCCTCGCGGGCCGCACGAAGGGACCTCGTGGGCCGCAGGTTGGTGACCCCTGGTTTAGACCCTTCCCTGAACACCAAATGGTAAATCTTTTCCATTTGAAAGCATAGGAACGTCTAGTAGAAGGCTTTCTAGAAGAATGAACAACATCTCTGACTTGCTGAGAGAGATGAAAATCTTGAAGTTCTAGGCCCTCAGCAACCAAGCCCTGAGATGGAGAGACTGGGGGTTTGGGTGCCACAACGTTCCTTCTTCCTGGGATAGAAGGTCTGGTGCAGAGCCCAAGTCCAGGGAAGGAGCTTGAGAGAGATGCAGAAGTAGAGGGTACCACACTTGGCGTGGCCAATGTGGTGCTATGAGGATCATGGTCCCTTGATCTCTCTGAAGCTTGAATAGTGTTTTGGGAATTAGGGGAATTGGTGGAAAGGCATAAAGGAAGTCTTGACCCCAGTGAAGGAGGAAGGCATCCTTGGCCTGAACTCCCTGACACAGAATTCTGGAACAGAACCATGGAAGTTTGGCATTCCACGGACTTGCAAAGAGGTCTATGTCCGGGGTTCCCCAAATTCGAAAAATCCTGGCTACCTGGTCCATGTGGAGGGACCACTCGTGTGGAAGCAGAACTCGACTGAGTCTGTCCACCCAAGAGTTTTGAACGCCTGGACGATATACTGCCAGAAGATGGATGTGATGCTCTCTGGCGAAGGCCCATAGTCGCAAAGCTTCATTGCAAAGTGACAGAGAGCCAGTCCCGCCCTGCTTGTTTACATAGAACATGGCTACTTGGTTGTCCGTATGGATGAGGACTGTCCTGTAGCTGAGCAGGGAATGGAACACTCTGAGAGCTAAGAATATTGCTCTGAGTTCCAATAGATTGATATGCAGAGAAGTCTCCTGTGGAGACCAGATGCCCTGGATGGAGAGATCCTGAAGATGAGCTCCCCAACCCATTGGAGAAGCATCTGTTGTAAGAGTTGCTTGGGGTAGCGACTGCTGAAAAGGGAAACCCAGTAACAGATTTGGAGAGGACTTCCACCACTGGAGAGACCAAAAAAGGCGACTGGAGTTTGCTATTTTGTCTGACAGGCAACCTGATGCCTGAGTCCATTGGGTGGACAAAGTCCACTGAGCTGCCCTCATGTGAAGGCGAGCATATGGAACCACATGCACGGTGGATGCCATGTGGCCTAATAGTTGTAACATCTCTCGAGCAGTTAAATGGGACTTTAACTGTATCTGGGAGGCTAACTGCACCAAGCGTAGGCAACGGGCCTGAGGAAGATAGGCCCTTGCAGTTGTGGTATCCAGCAAGGCTCCTATAAACTCCAGAGACTGAGTAGGGGTGAGATTGGATTTTGGGATGTTTATTACCAGTCCCAAATACTGAAGGACACGCATTGTGCAGGTTAGACAAGTCTGGGCCTCTGACTGGGATGGAGCTCGAATGAGCCAGTCGTCCAGATATGGGAATACGAATATTCCTAGAATGCACAGAAATGCAGCTACCACTGCCATGCATTTCGTGAACACCCTTGGTGCAGAGGCCAGACCGAAAGGAAGCACCCTGTATTGGTAGTGCTTTCCTTGAAAAAAGAACCGAAGGAACCTTTTGTGTGTTGGATGGATGAGGACATGGGTGTACGCATCCTTTAGATCTAGAGAACAAAGCCAGTCCTGACTCTGAAGGTATGGAAGCAGAGCACCTAGAGAAATCATCTTGAATTTCTCCTTGAATAGAAACTTGTTCAATTCTCTGAGATCTAATATGGGTCTGTAGCCCCCTGTTTTCTTTGGAATAAGAAAATAAGGGGAGTAGAACCCTGAGCCCTGTTGAAGAAGAGGTTCTTCTTCTATTGCCCCTTGGGCAAGGAGGGTAGCAATCTCCTGACCCAGAAGGTTGAGGAGAGATGTTGGAGAATTGAACTGTTTCACCATGGTGTGAGGAGGAAGGCTTAAGAAATGAAGCTTGTACCCTTCCCTTATGATGGAGAGGGTCCATTGCTCTGCTGTGATTTGCTCCCATCTGGGAGCAAAGTAAGTCAACCTTCCTGGAATGGTGAGGGGCTCTGGTTCTTCCGGAGCTAGAAAGGCTAAGTTCTCTAGTTGCAAGTCAAAGGCTCTGAGGAAGCTGAGGCTGCTGGGCCGTGGAAGGCCTGGCAGCCTTTGACTTAGCCTGTTTAGGTGGCTGCTGACGCTTTGCAGCAAAACGACCTGTGGAAGATGCCTGCTGACCATAAGCAGGATAATATCTTCCCTTTTTAGAAAAAGATATCTTCTTGAACAATCTTTTCTTAACAGGAGCAGAGGTAGACTTTGAAAGTCGATCCAAAGCAGAGTTCTCAGCATCCATCTGAGTGGCCTTTGCTTGCCAATCCTTGCCAAAAAGGTTTTCACCTGTACAAGGAAGATTTCCCAATTCATCTTGGACCCAGAGTTCCAAATCAGAGGCCTGTAACCAAGCAATTCTGCGTGCACCTATGGCAATAGCCGAGGCTTTGCTTACACACTCAAAAGAGTCAAAGGCTGCACGGTTGGAAAATTTGGAAACATCTTGGGCATGTTTGAGCCAAGTGAGAAATTCCTGCCTTTTGTCTTCTGAAATAAAAGGAGTTAAAGTCTGCAGATGATCTGTGACTTCTTTTAGAAACATCCCCATATAGAGACTATAGGAGTTGATTCTGGCAGCAAGCATATTAGCTTGGAAAACCCTTCAGCCAAAAGCATCTAGGGTCCTACATTCACGTCCTGGAGGATTAGATGTGTCTCTTTGCACTCTTTATTTTCCTCATGGCAGACTCTACCACAATAGAGTGGTGAGGAAGCTGAGTCTTATGAAAGCCAGGACAAGGAGGGACACGGTACATAGTGTCTAACCTACGAGAATGAGGAGAGGTGGTGAGAGGAGTCTCCCACATGCCCAACATGAGATCATAGAGAATCTCATGAATAGGTAAGGTAGCTGCTTCTTTAGGAGCCTTAGGATATTGCAAAATATCTAATTGCTTGGCTCTAGGCTCTGACTCAGAGGCCACTGTAATGGAGAGGCCCCTAGCCACTTCCCTAATGAAGTCTTGAAATGACAAGTCTTCTGGAGGAGACATTCTTCGTTTTTGAGAAGCAGACTCCTGAGGAAGAAGTACCGGTGCCTCGACAGAAGCCTCCGACTCAGGGTCTTCGGAGGAATCGAAGTATTGCCTGTCTGGATGCTCCTGTAAAGCCCGATACGCGTACCGAGTGGGATCGACATCGGGAGTAAGCGGTACCGGTTCGGTACCGATGGGCATCATAGGACAGGGTACCGTTGCAGTCGACGCCGAAGCCGATGTCGATGCAATCGGTACCGGCACCGGGAACGATGCCGGTGCCGGAGTCGGTACCGGAGGCGTCGAAGCCTGCATAAACGCCGTTAGGGTGGGCTGCATGGACAGAATCGTCTGATCCATCGACGCCACCAGAATCTGGATGTCGGTACCAGTGGAGGCCACCGGTACCCCAGAACACAGCAACAGGTGATCGGTCGAGGCCGAGCCATCGATGTCAACCTGTGACCCCATAGACAATGCTTTGTAAGCCGGAACTTCCCGCCGGGGTAATTTTGCCAGTGCGGAATCCTCGAGGACAAGCCCGGAGGCATCTCGATGCTTAGAGGGAGATTTGCCCTTCGAGGACCGGCTAAATTTATGTTTGGTTACCTGAGATCCATGGGAGTAAGAAGCAGCCCTGGAAGACGTCGATGCCACCGAGGCTGCATCAGAGGGAAACTGGGTACTGAGCTTGGCTGCTCGGTTCTGCCGACCTCTTTTAGACATCATGGTACAGGACAGGCAATCCGTGATGGAATGGTCAGGACCCAAACATTTTAGACACCAATCATGGGTGTCGGTGACAGAAATAGTACCGCCACATTTTGTGCACTTTTTGAACCCGGAAGCGGGCTTCTCCATGAGGAGGAAAAATATTCAGGCCTAAGGACGAAACTGAAAATGCACAGTTGAAGAAGAAAAGGGTTTTTTTTTGTTTTATTTTTAAGAAAGAAAAGAAAAGACCGGCGGTACCGGTCTGATGTCGAAGAAGGCAGATGCGACACAGAAAAATAAAGAAAAAAATAAAGAACTTCTTCTGCGGTGACAGGAATACGACCTGCTGGCTCCGCGGAAAAGAAGAACTGGAGAGAGGCGGTTGGGAAAGGCGGGAAGGCAGCACGCAGGGGCTGTGGGATCTCCCAAAAGCTTTCTTATTGGACGCTGGGGAGCGTTCCCACGCAGGCTCCGTCGGTACCGACGATACCCATATGTGAAGACTCATTCCTGCTTGTTCCTGGAGATCAGAAGCGGCGCAGCTGAGCCTCGTGAAGAGGTCCATCAGCGGAACTCCCCCAGAGTCTTAAGAGCTGAGAGGCAACCCTGGGATTCAGTCACCACTCATGCAGTAGGAGGACCCTGCTCAGCTTCTCTGCTAAGGCGTTGAGCTGGCCTGGCAGATATGCCATCCACAGGAGCATCCTGCTGCGGAGTGCAAAGAGCAGAGAGCCACTGCCTCCTGACAGAGGGCATAGGACCCTCTACCTCCCTACTTGTTTACATAGAACATTGTCACCTGATTGTCCATTTGGACTAGCACTGACTGGTGCTGCAGCCGGTGGTGAAAGGCTCAGAGTCAGGAGTATAGCTCAAAGCTCCAGCAGGTTGATCTGGAGTTGGCTCTCTGGGTGCAGAGATCTTCACAGTGTGCCTCCAACCCAGCAGGGAGGCGTCCGTGGTGAGGACCCTCTGGGAATTGGGAGCCTCAAAGGGCATCCCCACCTGGAGGTGCTGTGGAGCTTGCCACCTGCCAAGGCAGTCTGCAAGTTGGCGGGTCAGTCACCCTGTCCCGCAGCTGTCTGGTGGCCTGGGTCCACTAGGAGCGGAGGCACCATTGGGCTGCCCTCATGTGGGGGCAGGCATCCGGGGAGACATGGACAGTGAATGCCATGTGGCCCAGCAGGCGTAGTAGGAGGCGAGCAGACACAGTGAGTCTGTGTTGTACGTCTGCGGCCAGTGCCCTGAGGCGGTCGGCACTGTCCTGGGGTAGGAATGCTCTGGCCTGGAGGGTATCTAGCCAGGGTCCTATAAACCTCAGACACTGTGTCAGGAGGAGGTGGGACTTGGGTGGTTTATGAATAACCTCAGATGTTGTAGGATGCTGATGGTGCAGGCCGTGGCCTGCTGCACCTCGGCGGTCGAGCCCCCTCTGATGAGCCAATTGTTCATTTAGGGAAAGATGAAGACTCCTTGGAGACGGAGGTGGGCCGCGAACACTGCTAGACATTTGGTAAAGATGCTTTTGGCAGAGACCAGGCAAAAGGCTAGGACCCTATTGGTAGTGGGCGCCCCCATCACAAACTTGAGAACTGCCTGTGGCTGGGATGGGTGAGGCTGTGTGTATACGCGCATCCTTTAAGTCCAAGGAGCATAGCCAGTCTCCCTGCTGGATGTATGGCAGCAGTATCCCAAGGGAAAGCATCTTGAACTTCTCCCTCACCAGGAACCTGTTCAGGGCTGCTGGAGTGGGTCCTCCTGGGGATGTAGAGGCTATGCCCAAGGAGTCAAAAACTACCACCAGGCTGTGCTGGAGCAGGTGCCTGGATTTTGGGAGGGCCAAGCCCTTGTCCTGCTGACCCTGCTGGGGAACCTGATACTGATGGTAGTTTCCATAAGCTCTTCCCTTCCTCGAGTAAGGGGGCTTTTCACGCGGGGCCTTCCATCAGGGAAGGGTAACAGTCTTCTTTAAGAGTCTAGTCCTCGTCAGAAACTTGGACTCCAACTCTGCAGCCTTATCAGTCATGGGTTTGCCAAAGAGGTTCTCCCCTTGGCAGGAGATTTCGACTAATTTGTATTGAACCCATTGCTCCAAGTTGGGAGACTGTAGCTAAGCCTGGCGTTGGCAGTCCCGATACATCGAATCCAACCTTCTGCTCATGATGGGTACCCAATGCCAGCATTTCCCACATGTGGAGGAGCAGCCGTTTCAGGATCAGGGGGACGGGCACTGTAAATGCCTCCTTCGGAGGGGCCTCGTACTGGAGGATCTCGAGCTCCTCCATGTGAGGGGTCCTTCTCCAACCCTGTCTCAAACGATAATGTCTTTGACATGACCCACACAAAGTCAAGGCAGGCCATATCCTCGGGTGGGGACCAGTGCGGGTCTTGAGAGGGAGACGGATCCAAGGGCACATCGCGGTGGCGATGGGTGTCCAGCGATTCCTCATCCTCGGTCACCCAGTCCATCTTGTAGTCAGTGGATGTGTCAAGGTCAGGCCCAGAGCATGACTGTCCATGCCCCTCAGAAGCTCTGCAGGCGGAGCTTCAGCCACTCATCGGGGAAGACCCCAGTCCAGAGGATCGGGATAGAGACCGATGTCGAGGATCGACTAGAGGCAGATGGCACTCGAGGATCGGCTCGACATCCAGGGAGGTCCTCGAGGTCAAGGCCCCGATGGTCTGGTCAGATTACCCGGTAGAACCAGGCATGAAGGCCCACTCCTGGGCCATGAAGGCAGGCAAGCTGAGCTCCAAGGCCGCCATTCTGGTCTCCAGTCCAGATGGCTACACAGCCTTCAGCGCAGGCACAAGGGTCTTGAGCCCAGCACCAGCTCAGACGAGGGGGAGTCTGAGGCCCGTCACCGGAGGCCGAATCTTCTTTTCGGGTGACCTTTGTAGGCCACTCCTGCTCTGATCACTTGGACTTGTGGCACGGACTGCACGACCTGGCGTGGGACTTACCCGCCTTCCCCAACTTGTCCATGGACGCTGTCCTAGACGATTTCTTCTTGTACCCCACCTTTGGGATGCTCCGCTCAGAGGACCCACGGCCTTGGTCAGAAACGGCGGGGTTACCTCAGGTCTCTGGGGTGGGGGCTTGCAGCATGGCATCCCTGAAGACTCCTGGGCAGAGTCTGACCTCTGGAAGATTTTGTCATGCTGCTGCTGACAACTCTTAATGACCTTAGAGGACATCTTTTTACAGAGAGCCACAATCCAAGGGGTAATGGTCTGCTCCAAGGCAGCAGTCATGTGTACCAGTGAGGGACATGGTTCGCGAACACCGATCACACTTCTTGAAGTCACTGGCAGAGGCCATTGGGGGGGGGGGGGGGGCCCAGCGAGATCAAAGACACAGGGCTCTGCCAATGAAAAGGGTGCAAAACTGCACCAGTCAAAAAAGCAAGGAAAAAAACAAACCCAAGACCAATGATGAGGCAGGCAAGTGAGCTCAGGGGAGGGGAGGGGAGGGAACTGGTGCAACTGGGTTAAAAAACTTCCAAGAGAAAAACCAGACTCTTTTTATGGAAAAATCAGACACGTCCTGTGGGCTCCGTGGAAAAAAGGAGACTGAGGCAATATGGCACCCTTGGGCGGGAAGGGAACCACGCATGCGTGGTGCATCTCCCAAAGGCTTTCTTTGAAAGCTGGGGAGAACCTTCCGTGCAAGGCTCTGTCAGCATCAACGTCACCCATATGTGAGGACTGACTTCATGCTTGTTCCTAGAGAATAAGGTTGAAAATACCACCTAGGGTAATACTGCTGATAAAGCATAATTACTCACCTGTAACAGGTGATCTCCAGGAACAGCAGGAATATAGTCTTCACATATGGGTATCGTCGGTATCGACGGAGCCTGCGCGGGAATGCTCCCCAGCGTCCAATAGGAAAGCTTTTGGGAGCATCCCACAGCGCCTGTGTGTTGCCTTCCCCAACTGTCCCTCTCCAGTTGAGTTTATAGCTGAGACAGAGAGAGAGAGAGAAAGAGAGATACAGAGATACAACTCCTAGGGGAGGTGGGTGGGTTGTGAAGACTAAATTCCTGCTGTTCCCAGAGATCACCTGTTACAGGTGTGTAACTATGCTATCTCCAGGAACAAGCAGGAATGTAGTCTTCACATATGGGGACTCCCTAGCTGCAGATGCCAGGGAGAAACCCCAGAAGTTGTGTGCCCTTGTGAAAGGGCTCCACTTCCCCCCATGGATCTCTGGCATCCTACCAGGGATGGTGGGTAGGAGTTGATTAAGTATGGAACAGGTGTTGAAGAACAGCCTGACCAAACAAGGCATCCCGGCAGGAGTCCTTGTCTAAGCAGTAATGGGCTGTGAAGGTATGAACCGAGGCCCAAGAAGTTGCTCGACAGATGTCGTCGATAGACACAGAATGAAGATGAGCCATAGAGGCTGCCATGGCCCTCACATTGTGAGCTGTGACATGGCCTTCCAAAGGAAGGTTTTTACTCTCATAGACAAAAGAAATACACTGTGCAATCCAGTTGGACAGTGTTCTCTTGGAGACTGGAAGTTCCAAATGACTAGGATCAAAAGCAACAAAAAGTTGAGAGGACTTTCTATGTTGCTGAGTTCTTTGCAAGTAAAAAGCTAAAGCTCTTTTACAATCCAAAGTATGAAGATTCCTTTCTGCATTTGAGGCATGAGGCCTTGGGAAGAATACAGGAAGGTAAACCGCTTGGTTTAAATGAAAAGGTGACAACACCTTTGGCATAAAGTGTGGATGAGTCCTAAGGACTACCTTATCATGATGGAACCTTGTATAAGGAGGATCAGCCACCAATGCTTGCAATTCACTGATGCGACGTGCTGATGTGATTGCAATAAGAAAGATGACCTTCCAGGAAAGGAATTTCAAAGAGGTAGTAGCTAACGGTTCAAAAGGCGGCTTCATGAGCTGCCCAAGAACCAGATTTAAGTCCCATGCCACCAGTGGTGGCTTAATGGGAGGCTTAGTTAAAAGAAGGCCTCTCATAAATCTCGCTATGAGAGGATGAGAGAAAATAGGTTGTCCATTCAGAGGCTTGAAAGAAGCTGCAATAGCACTCAAACGAACTCTCACTGAATTGGTCTTAAGCCCTGTATTAGACAAATGAAGGAGATACTCCAGTAATGATTCCAGAGGTATCGCAAGAGGATCAAGACCCTTCTGCGAGCACCATATGGTAAACCTTTTCCACTTGAAAGCATAAGAGCATCTTGTGGAAGGTTTCCTGGAAGCATAAAGGATATCCTTTACCTGCTGAGAAAGGTTAAGACCATGAAGTTCTAGGCTTTCAGCAACCAGGCCCTGAGATGCAGAGACTGGGGATTGGGATGCCACAGCATCCCATCCTCCTGAAACAGGAGATCTGGAGCAGATCCCAACTCCAGAGACGGAGCTTGAGAGAGATGTAGAAGCAGAGGGTACCACACTTGCCGTGGCCAATGTGGAGCTATGAGAATCATATGGCCTCTGTCTCTCTGAAGCTTGAACAGGGTTTTGGGAATTAATGGAATGGGTGGAAAGGCATATAGGAAGTCCTGACCCCAATGGAGGAGGAGGAAAGCATCCCTGGCCTGACAAACCTGAGCTGGAATTCTGGAACAGAACCGGGGAAGTTTGGCATTCAGCAGACTTGCGAAGAGGTCTATGTCCGGGATTCCCCAAATTTGAAAAATGTTTGCCACCTGGTCTACATGGAGAGACCATGCGTGTGGAAGCAGAACTCGACTGAGTCTGTCTGCCCAAGAGTTTTGAATACCTGGAAGATACACCGCAAGGAGATGAATCTGATGCTCTCTGGCGAGGGCCCATAGTCACAAAGCTTTGTTGCAGAGCGACAGAGAGCCTGTTCCGCCATACTTGTTCATATAGAACATGGCTACCTCATTGTCCTTTTGAACTAGGACCGTCTTGTAGCTGAGCTGGGAGTGGAATACTCAAAGAGCAAGGAAGATTGCTCTGAGTTCCAGGAGACTGATGTGTAGATAGGTCTCCTGTGGAGTCCAGGTACCCTGGGTAGAGAGGCCTTGCAGGTGAGCTCCCCAACCCACCTGAGAGGCATCTGTTGTCAGAGTGGCTTGGGGTGGGGGTTGTTGGAAAGGGGACCCCACCCAAAGGTTTTGGGGTGACTGCCACCATTGGAGGGACAAAATAAGATGATCCGTGTTTGTTATTTTGTCTGACAGGCAACCTGATGCCTGAATCCATTGAGTGGATAAAGTCCACTGGGCTGCCCTCATATGGAGGCGAGCATAAGGAACCACATGCACGGTGGATGCCATGTGGCCTAGGAACTGTAACATTTCCTGAGCAGTGAGGTGAGGCTTTAGCACTGCTTGGGAAGCTAAGTGCACCATGCAAAGGCAGCGAGGCTGTGGAAGATAGGCCCTTGTCTGTCTGGTATCCAGCAGAGCGCCTATAAACTCTAGAGACTGAGTGGGAGCTAGATTGGATTTTGGGAAGTTTATGACAAGTCCCAAATACTGAAGGATACGCATTGTGCGAGATAGAGAAATCCTGGCCTCTGGCTCTGACGGGGCTCGAATGAGCCAGTCGTCTAAGTAAGGGAAGACGAATATTCCCAGGGTGTGAAGAAATGCTGCCACCACAGCCATGCATTTTGTAAACACCCTTGGTGCCGAGGTTAGGCCAAAAGGAAGAACCCTGTATTGGTAGTGCTTCCCTTGAAACAGAAAGCAAAGAAACCTTCGGTGAGTTGGTTGGATGAGAACATGAGTGTACGCATCCTTGAGATCTTGAGAACAAAGCCAATCCTTACTCTGAAGGTATGGCAGCAGAGTTCCTAGAGAAATCATTTTGAACTTCTCTTTGAACCGGAATTTGTTCAATTCTCTGAGGTCCAAAATGGGTCTGTGTCCTCCTGTTTTCTTTGGGATAAGGAAATAGGGGGAGTACAACCCTGTACCCTGTTGGGGAATGGGTACCTCTTCTATTGCCCCTTGGGCAAGAAGCAAAGTGACCTCTTGACCTAACTGGGCGTTGAGAGAGGTCTGAGAATTGAACTGTCTTACCATTGTAGGAGGGGGCATGCTGAGGAAGTGAAGCTTGTATCCCTCTCTTAGAATGGACAGAATCCAACTTTCTGCAGTTATCTGCTGCCATCTGGGGGCAAAATGACATAACCTTCCTGGGATAGTGGAGGGTTCTGGGCTGTTCAGGGCCAGGAAGACAAAGTTCTCTAGACAGGGGTCAAAGCCCCTGTGGAGGCTGAGTCTGCTGAGCAGGTTGAGGCTTAGCAGCTTTTGATTTTCTTTGCCTAGGCTGTTGCTGCTGTCCCTTTTGGGCAGACTGACCTACACGATGTCCCTGTTGGGTATAGGAGGGTTTAAATCTCTTCTTCTTACTGAAGAATGGTTTCTTGTAGGATTTTTTTCCTTGCAGGATCAGCTGTAGATTTAGACAATCTATCCAGGGTGATATTGTCAGCATCTATCTCATTAGCTTTTTCCTGCCAATTCTTGCCAAAGAGATTCTCTCCTGTGCAACGAATATTCCCCAGTTTGTCCTGCACCCAAAGTTCCAAGTCAGATGCCTGGAGCCAGGCAATCCTACGTGCACCTATGGCAATAGCAGAGGTTCTGCTTATGCACTCAAAGCAGTCAAAGGCTGCACGATTTACAAACTTGGAAACATCCTGAGCATGTTTGACAAGTGCAAGGCAATCCTGCCTCTTATCATCAGGAAGGAGAGGGCTCATAAGCTCTAAATCTCTGGTGACCTCCTTAAGGAACATTCCCATATATAATATATAGGAACTGATCCTGGCAGAAAGCATGGAAGCCTGGAAGGTTCGACGTCCAAAGGCGTCAAGAGTCCTACACTCACGTCCTGGAGGATTAGATGCATGTCTTTTTGCACTCTTGATCCTTCTCATAGCTGATTCCACCACCATGGAATGGTGTGGTAGCTGAGTTTTTTGAAAACCAGGACAAGGAGGAACTCGATACATAGTGTTGAGCCTTCGAGAGTGAGGAGAAGTGGTTAGAGGTGTTTCCCACATCCTTAACATGAGATCATCCAGTATCTCATGAATAGGTAAAGTAGCTGCCTCCTTGGGAGCTTTAGGGTATTGCAGGATTTCCAATTCCTTTGCCCTAGACTCTTTTTTCAGGAGCCACTGTGATGGAAAGACCTTGAGCCACATCTCGGATAAAATCCTGAAAGGACATATCCTCTGGAGGAGACATCCTACGTTGAGGAGGAGAAGAATCCTCAGGAAGAAGTACTCTGGTATCAGCAAAGCTTTCAGAGTCTTCAGACTCATCCGAGGATTCAAAGTATCTCCGATCCGGGTGATCGTGCAAGGCACGATACCGGTACCGATCGAAGTCGGTGTCGAAGGGGACCGGTACCGACTTGTCGATACCGGATGGGTAAGCTTGACTCGGTCCCGGTAGAATACCTGCCGATGTCGAAGCAGTCGGTACCGGTACCGATGTTGGTGCCGGTACCAATTGAATTGTCTGAAGCGGTTTCAAGGGCATCGAGGCCGTGAGAAGAGCCGCCAGACTGCGTTCAATAACCAAGAATCTCTGGTCTATCGACACTGCCAATGCCTGGGTATCGGTACCGGATGAAGCAGCCGGTACCCCAGAGCATGGCACCAGTAGTTTTGCCGAGGTTGGGGCCTCGAGAACATCCTGGAGCCCCGTTAGTGTTTTGGAAGCCGAAGCTTCCCGCCGGGACAATTTTGCCAGTACAAGTCCCTCAAGGGCAACGCCAGAGGCATCTCGATGCTTGGAAGGAGATCTACCCTTTAAGGACCAGCCAGATTTATGTTTAGTTACCTCAGATCCATGGGAGGAAGACGAAGCCCTGGAAGACATCGATGCCACAGACGCTGCATCGAAGGGAAAAAGGGTGCTAAGTTTAGCAGCTCGGTTTTGCTGACCCCTCTTCGACATCATCCCACAGGCAATGGTATTGAAGCATCTGAAGTTGGTGAGCTAGTATACTCAGAGTTAGCATACAATTCTGAAAAGTCTTTCTGCCAACTGAGTCCAAAGTCCATTGATCTTTTCCTGGTGGAGTTGGGCATGAGCTTTGGAAGACAGCTTTCTTAAGGACTGCCTCACAGACGACAGACTGATGAGCAAGTTGTTGATGTTGGAATCCCGGTGTAGGTAGTACTTTGTATTTAAGGTCAAGGTGACAAGCCGTGGTGTGTCCTGGTGCCAGTGTGCTCCATGCTGATGGAAGGAGGACCTGAGGGACTGGCATGACTAGGATCTCCTTGAGAATACTAAAAGCCCTTAAAATGGACTGAAAGTCTTTCTTATTAGTGGGAGTTTGAGAAGCACTAAATAGCTTCCGGAGAAACTTTGGATAAGATAAATCTTCAGGAGGTTAATACTCTATTGCTGAAAATTGTGTCACCTCAATGTCTCCCCGGATGGAGGGCACTGCATCCCTCTGGTGGGAGTAGGTTGGACTTGTTGTCAAGCAGGCATTGTCACTGAAAGGTTCTGGATCTCAGCAATCTCTGAGGGGTGGGGGACTTTGAGGGGTGGGGAAGGGATGGAAGCTGGTAAGAAGGGAACCTGTACAGATGGTAAGCGTTCAACAGGAAGAGCAGCCAGCAGGATGATGCATTGTCCTGGATGAAACGGCATAGTAGTTACAGAAAGGATTATCGTCCGTCGGGGGAGGTACTGGAGACAGGGTCCGAATGGGGTCCTAATGTCATCTCACTTTCTTGGTTGTGAGGGAGGAGGTCTCTGATGACTTACCCCCTGGATTTATGCTTTCAGCCTTTCGACACCTCAGAGCTGTGGGAGCTGGCAGGATCACTTTTGTGGCTATGCTTTGATTTAGCCCCGTGTTTCTGACTTACCGGCGTATCTGTCCTTGCGGAGTGTCCAGCAGAGGCCGGGTTGGGAGGAAATGGAGTCTAACCTCTGGCCTGATTTTTGAGGCTCTGGGTTGATTTTATCAACAGTGGCACCAGTAGGGGTTTTGCCTCTGGCTGCACAATGGTCCCTTCAGGTTCCGATCATGCCTTGTCTGGGCCCGATGGGATTGGGGTTGATGCAGGAGCAGAAGACATGATGGAGAAGGTCTGATTTGGAAAAAACAGGTCCTTGCTGCTCATTTTCTTCCTTTTTTTTTTTAAACTGCACTGCTGGCTCCTGACAGTGTCCCTGGATTTTTCTTCCTTTTATGAAGACCAGAGAAAAAACTTCGGGGTGGAGGGAAAAACAAGCCACTAGGTGTTCTCCGGCGTCACGGTGCACTGGCAAATTACTATTAAAAAAAGCAAAAAAAAAAAAAAAAATACAGAGACAAGAAACAACCTGGGAAAAACCCCTGGCAGCAACCACAATACCAAAGCAATTTTTTTTTAAACAGAACCGCCCCGGGAATGGGTGATACCGCCGGCACTAAAGAAAAAGTAAAAACAAAGAAAGAAAACAAACAAACCCGACGCAAAGTTCCGATGGAGGAGGGGAGAGCATTGTCTGCAGAACGGAAAGACTGAAGAGGCAGAGCGGTAACGGCGGGTGGGAAGCAGCGCAAATGCGGGGAGAGTCGGGCACGAGCGCCGTCCATGGACAGTACCTAGAGTGTGCCTGCATACGCCCTGCTTGTATCTGGAGAACATTTAGGACTAACCAGAGAAAATATTTTTTTCATTGAACGCGTAATTAAGCACTGGAATTCACCACAAGAGGAAGTAATGAAAGCTTTTAATGTAGCTGGATTTAAAAAAAGGTTTAGACAAGTTCCTGGAGAAAAAGTCCATAGCACATTGTTAAAGTGGACTTGGGGAAAATCCACTGCATATCCCTGTGGAGGATAGTGGAGGAGTAGCCTAGTGGTTAGAGCAACTGCCTAGCACCCAGAAGATCAAGGGTTTGATTCCCATTGGCATGCCTTATGACCTTGGCAAAGTCACTTTACCCTCCATTGCCTCAGAAGAAAAGGCTGGCAATCTACTTCCGGTGATACATTGCCAAGAAAACCCAGAGGTAGCTGGGTCGCTATGAGCACTGTTCCCTCTAAGCTGTGCGCGTGTGAGCGCACATACTTTACAACAGAGCGCACAAAAATTACGGTTCTGATTCTTATAGAAAACAACACAGACGTCTTAAAATTTAAAAGTTGTGATTGTAATTACTAGAAATTTTCTGATTCATTTAGTAATTGTCTATTTTCATTTAATTTGATTAAAATCAATGTGGTGTACATACTGTATTCTGACGTGTAGTCAAATTTTAAAGTATATAACTCTGAGTGTCGTTATGTGGCGCACAAAAATTTAACCTTCCTTCAAAAGCTGCACAGCTGATATTTTATGCGCACACAGCCTACAGAAAATTAGAGGGAACATTGGCTATGAGTCAACATTGACTTGATGGCACTAAAAAAAAAAAAATCCCTAGAATAAGTAGCATGGAATCTGTCTACCTTTTGGGATGCTGCCAAGTACTTGTGACCTGCATTGGCCACTGCTGGAAACAAAATACTGGACATGGACCTTTGGTCTGACTCTTTATGGCAAATCTTATGTTCATCTCTCGTATCATTCCTATTCTTTTGTCCCTATCTCCTCTTCCCATTTCTCCATCTCTACATCATGTCTATACCTTTCCTATTCTTATCCTTTTCTCTACTAACTCTCTATTTCCATCTTCCCCAGTGTCCCCCCCCTGCTTCTTACCCCTTCCCCAGCATCTATCCCTTCAGCAACCCCTCCTCTTTCCCTGCATCTTCCTCTCACCTCTCTCAGATAACCTGAGTAGCAGGAACCCATCCATCGGCTGCCAACCACCCTATATAGTGTATGTCATCACAATAAAGTATTTTCAAAACTCACAGGCCAGTGCTTCCTGGTCACCAATTTCAAAATCAATGTAGTGTCCCAGTATGTGTCAGAAATCAGGACCATGGCTTAAGACAGAATATATTAACATATACTATGCAGATTATAGGTAAAGCAGAAAGCATGACAGCAACTTCATCTGCCTGTGCATCAAAGGTACACAAGTTTAATCCTCAAGGACCACAAAACAGGTCAGGTTTTCAGGACTTCCATAATGAATATGGCACAAGATAGATCTGCATATATTAGAAGTAGTATACATGGAGACCTCTCTTGTGCCTATCATTAGGGAAATCCTAAAAGCCTGATTGATCTTTTGCTGCCCTTGAGGACTGAACTTGTGCAGCAGGGTATCTTCACCACCTGGCAGCTTTGGTGATGTTGTCCCAAAAACAGAATGCAGCATAAGCAGAACTGAACTAGTAGGAAACACAAATTGTCCTTGGCACTACTAACCAGCAGCCAGGAAGTGCTAGTCTAGGAGAGTTTTAAAATGCTTGCTGTTTTGGCACAAACAGGACAGGACAGGACAGACTTCTGCCACTCATTCCTATATTCTCAACCTTTCACTCTCCACTGCAACCGTCTCGGCAGCCTTCAAGCATGCTGTGGTCATACCTCTTCTTAAGAAACCTTCACTTGACCCTACTCGTCCTAATTATTGACCCATCTCCCTTCTTCCTTTCATTTCCAAACTTCTTGAATGTGCAGTTCTCCGCTGTTGCCTTGAATTTTTCTTCTCTCAAGCATTTCTGGATCCACTACAATCTGGTTTTTATCCCTTGCCTTCTACTGAGATAGCTCTTGCCAAAGTCTCCGGCGACTTATTCTTCGCTAAATCCAAGGGCCTTTACTCAGTCCTCATTCTTCTTGACCTTTTCTGCTGCTTTTGACATGGTTGACCACTACCTCCTCCTTGACACTTTGTCATCACTTGGTTTTAGGGACTTTGTGCTGTCCTGGTTATCTCTCCCATCACTCTTTCAGCGTTTGTTCTGGTGGTTCCTCCTCTACTGCTATCTCACTCTCAGTTGGTGTACCCCAAGGGTCTGTTCTGGGCCCTCTCCTTTTCTATCTCTCTCTTCCTAGTCCCTTGGTGTTCGTCTCCTCCCATGGCTTTCAGCACCATTTTTACACTGACGCCGCTCAGATCTCTCTCTACACCTGATATTTCTCCGACACTCCATGCCCGAATCTCTGCTTGTCTATCTGACATCGCTGCTGAATGTCTCACTGCTGTCTGAAATTGAACATGGCCTAACTTCTTATTTTTCCCCCTAAACCCCCTTCCTCCATTCTCCATCTCTGTGGATAACACTCTTCTACTTCATATTTCCTCAGCTCACAACCTTGGGGTCATCTTTGACTCTTCCCTCTCCTTCTCCACACACATCCAACTCCTTGCCAAAACCTGTCATTTCTTTCTTTATAATATTAGCAAAATTCATTCCTTCTTTTCTTAACACACTACTAAGACACTTATCCACTTCTCTAGTCACCTCCCGAATAGACTATTGCAACCTCCTCCTTGCTGGTCTCCCTTTGAGCCATCTCTCTCCCCCTTCAATCTATTCAGAACTCAGCTGCATGGCTAATCTTCCACCAGCCCCGATATACTCATATAACCCTTCTTCTCAAATCACTTCATTGGCTCCCTTTTTGTTTCCATATCCAATTCAAACTTCTCCTTCTGACCTAGAAATGCATTCATTCTACTGCTCTTCACTTCCTTTCCTCTCTCCCTACACCACTCCTTGTGAACTCCACTCCTCTACTGACTGGCTTCTATGCCCTTTTCTTCCACTGCCAACTCCAGACTTCGATCCTTTCACCCTGCTGCTACTTATGCCTGGAACAAGCCTGTGCGCCAGGCTTCATCTCTGCCCCTCTTCAAATCCATGCTAAAAGCTCATCTCTTTGAGGCTGCTTTTGGATCCTGATCCCTTATTCTCGTATGTGTCTCCTTTCCCTTATTCTCATTTATTGTGTTGTCTTGATTAGACTGTAAGCTCCAACGAACAGTCTTTTTTTGCATTTGTCTGTACAGCACTGTGTAAGCCTTGTAGTGCTATATAAATGATTAATAGTAATAGCAGTAGATCCTGAATGATGGCAGAGAAAGGTGCGTGGCTGGGCACCTTAAAGGGGACACTGGCCAGGAGCCCAGCACAGAAAAGGGTTGAGTACTGTGGCTCTTGACTCCTACTGAACCAATCCTGAAGTAGGTGACAAGCTAGAAAAACATAATATTCAACCAGTCAGGATACAGAACATAAGAAAAGATTTGTACGAAACAGAATTAGTGAACAATGGGTAAATGAGTTGTTCCTATACTATTTCCTAAATAATTTCTCAAAGTGAATTAATTTCTGGATCATTAGAATTCTAGACACTTGCTAAAAAAAACTCATATGCCTATATTGTTTTTTAATCTGCTGCCATTTTGAAATTGATAAAAACTGAAGTACATCAAGGCACAAATTACATAGCGCAATTTTTTTACCTCACAGCACAAAAAAAACAGTTTTAACCAGTGCCACATCAAAGATATGCCTCTCCACATCCATGATCCATTTTAGATACGGATGTCTGTAAAGCCGCATCAGATTTCTTCATAATTTTTCAAACAAAATATTTAATAAATGTACTATACGCAATGCACTTATGCTGCTACTCTTATTTCCCAATCTTTCACCATTTTTCCCCCTATTTTCTCCTTCAATTCACTTTTTTCAGGAAATCTACATCTTTACATTAAGGTATGATTTTCAAAACCCATCCCTTGATTTCAGAAAATGAATACACCACAAAGACACGCTGTTTTGTTTGACCAATATAACTAGGTGGATTGAAACACACAAGAAAGCGTAGTTACTCACCTGTAACAGGTGTTCTCCAGGAGCAGCAGGAATCAGTCCTCACATATGGGTGACGTCGGCGCCGACGGAGCCCTCGCGGAGCAATTTTCCCCAGCTTTCAAAGAAAGCCTTTGGGAATTGCAGCGCGCATGCGCGGTCCCCTTCCCGCCCAAGGGTGCCATCTTAGCCAGTCAGATGACATAGCTAAAAGACAGCATAAAAATTTGCAAAAAAACTAAAGCAGATGATTGCAACTCCAAGGGGAGGAGGGAGGGTTGTGAGGACTGATTCCTGATGCTCCTGGAGAACACCTGTTATAGGTGAGTAACTACGCTTTCTCCAGGACCAAGCAGGAAGTCAGTCCTCACATATGGGACTCCCAAGCTTAAGGCTACCGAAGACCCTAAGCACAAAAATGAGCTCCCTCTAACTCAGCAGTACAGAAGGAAGGAATCCTCACTGAATTATTACCCACCGGTAACCCCCATCCGGGATGGAGGGTAGGAGTTGCTCAAACCTTGAAGAGATTTCGGAGGACTGCCTGTCCGAAAGCACTGTCCCTGTGGGACTCCCTCTCGAGACAGTAATGGACCGCAAAAGTCTGGCTCGAAGACCAAGTAGCGGCCCGGCAGATGTCTGCCAATGGAACAGAGCGGAGGTAAGCCACTGACGTAGCCTTCGCCCGAACACAATGAGCCGTGACTCGACTTTCTAACGAGAGTCCGGCTGCCCCATAAGCCCAAGCGATACAGTCAGCAACCCAGATGGACAGAGTACGCTTGGAGACAGGGAGCCCCAATTTATTGGGGTCAAAAGACACAAAAAGCTGAGCAGCTTTACGGTGCTCCCGCGTACGGTCAAGGTAGAAGTTCAATGCCCTTCTACAGTCCAGGGTATGCAGGACCATTTCAGCTCGGCTGGAGTGTGGCCTGGGAAAGAAGGTCGGAAGTACCACCTCCTGATTGATGTGAAAAGGGGAGACCACTTTTGGAAGAAATTTAGGGTGAGTCCGTAGGACTACCCTATTTTTGTAGAACCGAGTGTAAGGGGGATCAGACACGAGGGCCTGCAATTCACTTACGCGTCTAGCGGAAGTGAGGGCTATCAGGAATAAGGTTTTCCAAGAAAGAAAACGTAGAGAACAGGTAGCCATAGGTTCAAAAGGCGGACAGGTGATCCACTGCAAAACCACATTCAGATCCCAGTCAGGTGCTGGCGGGCGCAGAGGTGGTTTAAGTAGAAGGAGGCCTCGGAGAAACCTTGCCACGAGAGGGTCACCGGAAAGAGGTCTGCCGTCCACTGGCACATGATGTGCTGAAAGAGCACTGAGGTGAACTTTGACGGAGTTGGACTTAAGTCCCAGATTAGAGAGGTAAAGCAAGTACTGCAAGACCACCGACACCGAGCAGGAGAAGGGATCCTGAGACTGCTGGGCACACCAAGCGGAAAAGCGACGCCATTTAAGGGCGTAGCATTTGCAGGTAGAAGGTCGCCGGGAAGCTAGGACGACCTCTTCTACCTCTGCCGGTAGTAGAAGGGGAGCAAGGACTACCCTTTCAGCAGCCAGGCCATCAGATGTAGAGATCTGAGGTTGGGGTGTAGAAGGGACCCCTGATCCTGTGTTAGGAGATCCGGTTGAAACCCCAGAGGGAACGGATCCTCTACCGCTAATTGCAGCAGGAGTGGAAACCACGGCTGTCTGGGCCAGCGAGGAGCTATCAGGATCATGGAAGCTTTGTCTCGGAGAACCTTGAAAAGAGTTCGAGAGACTAGCGGTATGGGAGGAAAGGCATACAGAAGGCTTTTCGACCATGAGAGCAGAAAAGCATCCGCCGCTACTCGTAGGGGATGCGGCTGCCGAGAGCAGAAGCGAGGAAGTTGCCGGTTGAGAGGACTGGCAAAGAGATCCATCGTGGGGAGGCCCCACTTCAGAAAAAGTTTCTGAACTACCAAGGGATCCAGGCGCCACTCGTGCGGCTGGAGGACCCTGCTGAGTTTGTCCGCCAGGCAATTTTCTTGGCCTGGGAGATAGACTGCCTTGAGAAGAATGCCGTGGCTGACGGCCCAAGAGCAGAGCCTCTGTGCTTCCCGACAGAGAAGGAAGGAGCCCGTGCCTCCCTGCTTGTTCACATAGAACATGGCAACTTGATTGTCCGTCTGGACAAGGAAGGACTGGTGAGAAGTCAGGTGGGAGAAAGCCTTGAGAGCCAGACGGATTGCTCTGAGCTCCAGGAAGTTGATCTGCTGCGCAGACTCCCACGTGGTCCAGAGACCTTGAGTACATGCCCCTTGGCAATGCGCTCCCCATCCTAGGAGAGAAGCATCGGTCGTCAGCACTTGAGCCGGCGGAGGAGACTGAAAAGACATTCCGAGCACCAGGTTCGGCCGATGAAGCCACCACTGTAGAGAGGAGGCCAGCGGGCCGGAGATGCGCACTAAGTCGGCTAGGCCGCCCGTGGCTTGTTGCCACTGCTTGCGAAGGCACCACTGAGCAGGCCGCATATTCAGGCGGGCATTGGGGGTCACATGGACGGTGGAAGCCATATGGCCGAGTAGTCTCAGGAAGCGCCTGGCGGAGACCAGGGACTGGCTGCGAAAACGGCCGGCTAGGTCCATTAGCCGTTGAGCCCTGTCGAGAGGCAGGAAAGCTCGTGCCTGAAGAGTGTGCAGTCTTGCGCCGATGAATTCGAGATCCTGCGAGGGGAGCAAAGTGGACTTTGCGAAGTTTATGACAAAGCCCAAGTACTGCAGAAGAGTCACAGTGCGGTGCGTGGCCTTTGTGACTTCTGGAGAGGACGATGCTCTGATGAGCCAGTCGTCAAGGTACGGAAAGACAGAGGCTGTGAAGCCGGAGATAAGCCGCCACTACCGCGAGACATTTTGTGAAGACTCGTGGTGCGGAGGATAGGCCAAAGGGCAGTACTCTGTACTGGTAATGATTTCCCGCCACCACAAACCTTAGGTATTGGCGGTGGCTTGGGTGAATGAGGATGTGTGTGTAGGCATCCTTTAGATCCAAGGAGCATAGCCAATCTCCCTGCTGGAGGTAGGGCAGAAGGATTCCAAGGGTAAGCATCTTGAACTTCTCTCTGACGAGGAACTTGTTGAGGTTGCGCAAGTCCAGGATGGGTCTGAGGCCTCCCATTCTTTTTGGTATTAGGAAATACCTGGAATAGAAGCCTCGACCCCTCAGGTGGTGGGGCACCGGTTCCACAGCCTGTTCCTGAAGAAGACTTGCTAACTCCTGAAGGAGTAAGTCCCTGTGCAGAGGGAGTCGTGGAGGTTCTCCCGGGAAATAGGAGGGAGGGACCTGGTGGAAGTGGAGAAGATAGCCTTCTCTCACAACCTGAAGCACCCAGGCATCCGATGTGATGTTGGACCACCTGTGGGCAAAGTGAACCAGCCGGCCTCCTGTGCTGGGAGGAACCAGCTGAGGGGGAGAGGCTATGCTGATGAAGTCAAAAACCCCCACCCTGCTGAGCAGGGGCCGATGGTGCAGGCTTGGGGGCTTGCTGCCTACGGGACCCGTTACCCCATCCCTTGGCCTGCTGACCCTGTTGGGGAGCTGCGGAGGCCTGATATTGAGGGTAGTGTTTATAGGCAGCCGCCTTTCTCGGGTAAAAGGACTTCTTTCCCGAGCCCTTCTTCTTCTGGGAAGGGGCGGAGGTCTTCCTAGAAAGCCTAGTTCTGGTGAGAGTCTCCGTCTTGATTTGTGCAGCCTTTTCAGCCATGGGCTTGCCAAAGAGGTTCTCACCTCGGCAGGGGACATCGACCAACTTGTCCTGCACCCAGGGTTCAAGGTCAGACAACTGAAGCCAAGCCTGTCGTCGGGCACCGATGCCGGCTGCGGCCACTCGTGCCGATGCTTCAAAGCCATCATAGGCTGCTCGAGACATGAATTTGGAGCATTCCCGAATACCAGTTGTCAAGGCTAGGAACCTCCGCAAAGGTTCCTCGGACAGGCCAGCGGAGAATCCGGCTATCTCTTTAGCCAGGTCTCTGAGATACATGCCCATGTAGAGCTGGTAGGTCTGGACCCGACAAGCAAGCATAGAGCCCTGGAAACACTTCTTACCAAGGCCATCCAGGTTGCGGGCCTCCCTGCCAGGAGGCACTGAGGAGTGCATCTTCTGGCTCTTAAGCCTATGCATGGCCGATTCCACCACCATGGAGGAGTGGAGGAGGAGGGAGGAGTAGCCTAGTGGTTGGGGCAAGGTACTTCAGACCGGAAGGTCGGGGGTTCAAATCCCACTAGAGGACAGCAACCTTGGGCCGGAAGGACTGGGGTTTCTAGTCCCACAGATGCTCCTTGTGGTCTTGGGCAAGCCACTTAACCCTCCATAGCCCATGTTCCCTGTAAGTATTAGTGTATGTGTCTTATATCCCCGCGTGTTAAATGTATCCCCAAATTGTGTTGTGACCGCTTTGATTGAAGGATAAGGCGGTATACAAAAACTGTCTAAATAAATAAATAAAAATAAATTTATATTTATTTATTTATATTTCTTATATACCGCGCTATTATAATCAGTGCGGTTTACATTTGAAACAGAACATACAAGAATGTAAGCAAGTTACATCAAGTTTTTTACATTGAACAGGGAATGTAAAACATGGAGTAAAAACGAGGGAGGAACTATGTACATATTGTAAACAAATATAATGCTCTTACGGTAAATAAAAATATGACCTTTGTCTAGAGGGTTGGCTAGATGGTCGAGGAGGTCAGTGGGAGAGATAGTGGTTAGCCATTATCTACAGGAAGATGATCTGAGGGACGGGTTAGGCAGGGAGGTGAGGTGGGGGCATTGTAAATGTCGGGAATGCTGTCAGGGTAATATTGTAGGAACAGGTGATGTTTGAGGGCTTTACGGAATAGTGCCAAATTTGGGATGGCCCGGATTTCTGCTGGGAGGGCGTTCCATGCCATAGGTGCAGCAATGGAGAAGGCTCTACTTGCTGTTGATTTCTTACATTTTACCAACACTTTTGGGACTTCAAGTTTATTCAACGAAGTAGATCTCCTAGTTCTATTATCTGGTGTGCTGTTGAGGAGATCGCTGATGGGTGTATGAGTAAGATTCTTACATGACTTGAACGTCATGACAAGAACCTTGAATTGGACTCTGGCCCGTAGCGGGAGCCAGTGTAGGTTCTTTAGAACTGGCGTTATGTGGTCAGACCTTGAAAGCCCGGACAGTGCCCTTGCAGCTGAGTTCATGGCAAGGCGTAACGGGTTAAGAGTCGATTGTGGGAGTCCCAGTAGGATAATGTTGGCGAAGTCAAGGTGTGGGATGACTAAGGCTTGGAAAATTGAGCGGTAGTCAGGGAAGTCAAGCAGTGGGCGGAGATGGCGTAGTGATCGGATCTTGTGATAGATTGCTTTAGCTGTGTTTGTAACATGTGCTGACATGTCAAGTCGCTGGTCGAGGGTGATGCCCAGGTAGCGAATTGTAGCTTTGGACTTTAGTTCAATGTTATTGACTAGAAGAGAGGGAGGTGGCGTGAACTTCTGGTTCCGTGAGATGAATAGTACATCTGTTTTGCTATGGTTAATGCGGAGATTTTGAGAGAGGAGCCAATCTGCTACAGCTTCAAAACATCTTATAATTGGATTGAAATCTGGTTGATCGATTTTAAATTGAAGGTACATTAAGATGTCGTCTGCATATGCAAGGCATTGGACATTGAAGGAGCGGATTAAGGCGCAAATGGGCTGCATGTATATATTAAACATTAATGCCGAGAGGGAGGAACCCTGGGGTACACCTTGCTTTAGTGAGAATGGTTCGGAGGTTTTGGAACCTGCTCTGACTTGTTGTGATCTGTTACATAAATAGGATTCGCACCATGCTAGCGCTGAGCCTTGCAGACCTTTATCTTTGAGGCGATCTAGAAGTGTTTCATGGTTCACTGAATCAAATGCAGCTGCTATGTCTAAAAAAATGAGGACGAATCCATGGTTGGTATTGTCAGTTCCTGTGATTAGGTTGTTGAAGAGGGTTGTGAGGATGGTGTCCACTCCGTGAGCTTCCCTGAAGCCGTGTTGGGATGGGTCCAGTGGTGCGACTGTATCAACATGGTGTTGGATTTGCCGTTGGACTACCTTCTCCATGATTTTGGCAAGCAGTGGGATGCTCGAGATTGGCCGGAATGACTCAACTTTAGATGGATCAAGTTTACTATTCTTTAGCAGAGGGCGGATTGAAGTGTTTTTTAAGCTTTGAGGGAAGGATCCTATTATGAATGATTGATTCAAAATTCTGCATATAAATGGACTGAGGTCATGGCGCAATTCTTTAATCCAACTAGCAGGACAGGGATCATTGGGGGCAGTGGTGAGGTTGATAGATGTGATGATATCTGCAATTTCTTTGTTGGATACCTTGGAGAATGATAGTAATGGGGTTGGTTGTGGAAGTCCGTGGGAGGTATGAAATATGGATGTATTCGTGTTGTCCTTGGTTTGTATCATCTTAGATTGAAGGTAGGTAGAATAGTCTTGCGGCTGGGGCAAGGTTGTTTGGGCTAGTGCTGGATCGCCAGTTAGTGACTTCACTATGTTAAATAGGTCATGAGGTTTGTTAAGTGATCGCTTTAGTAGTTCTGAGTAATACAACTTTCTTTTTTCCATGGTTTTTCTTCGGTGGTCTTGCAGGTGTGTGGAGTATGCACCAAGTGCCTCAGGAGTCCGATTGTGGCGCCACTGTCTTTCTAGTTTACGTAGCTGGATGAGCGATGTTCGTAGATCCAGAGAGTACCATGGTGCGTGATCGCGTTTCGCTTGGTTTTTGTTGACGGATGATAGGCAGGAGGCAGCTCTGAGGGTGTCGTCCCAATTGGAAACCAATTCATCTGGATCAAGAGAATTGTTGGTGAGTAGAGGTAGGATCTTCTCGAGAGCTGTATCCTTAACAAGTGGTCGAAAGCGTGTTGTCACGGTTCTAGTGGGAGCGTGTGTTTTGGTGCTGGAAATGCCAAGATTGTTGGTGGGTATGTGAAATAGGAGTAAATGATGGTCGGACCAGGGTACCGGAGTTATGGAGAGTAACAAACTCTGGGAGGTGTTGATAGCGGTCTGTGGTATGAAGATCAAGTCAAGTATGCCACCTTTGTTATGAGTAGGGGAGTTGATAAGTTGCGTGTAGCCCAGTTCATTCATTGCGTCGAGGAATGCTGTCGAATGTGTATCATGTAGGGATGGTAACATCAGGTTGATTAGAGCATTATCATGATCGGATAACCAAGATTCTGTTATCATTAGAATATCGAGATCATGTAGAGTTATAAGGTCATTGACAGCTGGCCATTTTGAGCGTGTTGATCTGGAATTGATAAGTGCACATTTTAGTAGCTGTTGGTAATTACATTTCTCAGTTTGGATCCTTTTAAAATCTTGTAAGGGGATGTGTAGAAGGTGGGGATGAAGGGCACTGGCTTTTGTTGAATGTTGACGAGGATTCTCAGACCATCTTCTGCTATAGTTAAAGAGGATTGGGATATGCTTGATATCAGGATTGAGGGCTAGTAACAGGTTGGGGGCCCAAGCGGTGAGGAGGAAGAGGAATAAGGATAAGGAAGAGGGCATTTTGGATGTTCAAAGGGGGCAGCTACTTTAGGTGTAGGATTGGAGCTTGATAGCAGGTACAATTTAAGGCAGTAGCAGCTAGAATATAACAAAGTGTAACAAAGTAACAGTACATGTAACAGAACCGTGTCAGTGCTGTGGTAAAATAGGTTAGTTACAAGTTGGGGTGGTAGTAGCAGTTGGAAAGTAACAATGAGACAGTAATGTATCCACTGTGTCAGTACTGTGGCACGATTATAATAGGTTAAGAGGTACAGGTATAAGAGCGAGGGCTAATCACAACAAGATATCTAAAGAATACATCTGCAGTATCAAGTAAGGCAGTTTAGCAATGGAAAGGGGTAAGATAAATGGTAAAATGTTCGGCTTTTTACAGTCCCTGTAGGTGTCAGCTATGGAATGAGGAATTTACCTCATCGACTGGTGGTGTCCTTCTTTACACGGTGAGTTGCACAGAGAGTCGGTGGACGATTAAACTGGAAGAACGTGTTGGAGAGGAGAGCTGGTTCGCTGGAACAGTGCGGTGGGGGAATCAAGGGGGCCACTGCCTAAGGGCCACGCCAAAGGGCCCTCTGGCAAGGCCCTCAGGCGCGGGCCCGTCAGGCGCGGGCCGCCTGGCGGCGCTTTCTTTTTAAAGTTGCTGCTCCTCCTCCCACAGCCCCGATAGGGCTGGAGTCGCTGAGCAGGCTGGCTTGCTGGCTCTCCCTGCAGCTCTACCCCGATCGGGGGAGCTTGTAGATGGCGGCAGCTCTACAGATATTCTCCAGGAGGACCGAGTAGATGTGCATTATCTAAGTGGATCTTGCTCAGAGACGATGCACTGTGATCTTTCCACAAAGGATGCCGAGCGCCACTGGCTGAAGGATGGGAGGTGTCAGCCGCCTCGCTTTCTTTCTTTCGCAGACGCCACGTGGTTGTCGGCCCGCAGCTGAAACCCTCAGAACCGGAAAGGGCCCGGACTCCTCAGCCTCTGACCCATCAAGGATCTCCTGCTCCTCCTGCCGCCGGAGAGTCCGAGAACAAAAGGAGCCGAGCCCCTGCCCCGGCTTCAGATGCGGGAGACAAAGCGCTGTGGCGGCTGTGCACGTGCGGAGCCAGAGGAAACAAACTGCAGACCGGGACTTCCCCCTCGCAGCACCGGGATCCTCCCCGCGGACACTAGCAGAGAGACTCTTCCTCTGCTGCCCGCGGACAACACCGGGAGACTCATGGGTATGAGTTGACGCCTCGCTCGACCAGCCTCGCGCCTACGCTGTGACGTGTCCCGCACAGCACGAGCTCACCCCTGCTCCTCGTGGGAATGGTGCGGTAGCTGTGCCTTTTGGAAGCCAGGGCTCTTGCGGACTCGATAGATGGAAACGACCCGCTTGCTTAATACCGGCGACGATGCCGGACTCTCCCACATGCGGAAGAGTAGTCATTCCAGCATGGGAGGAACCGGTACAGTAAAGTGCTCCCTGGTGGGAGAGTCGTACTGAAGGGCATCGAGCTCTTCGGCTCGAGGCTCCTCCTCGGGATCCGCAGGGAAGGCCAAAGCCTTGGCCATATCCCTGACGAAGTCCGAGAACCGGGCGTCCTCCGGAGGGGACTGTTTCTGAGGTTCGGACTCAGGCGAGTCCGAGGGGGCACACCGAGTCCGAAACGAATCAGGTGACTCTTCCTCTTCAGACTCCCAGGCCGACTCCGAGGAGGAATCGGTGGGGTCGGTCCAGGCGGGCGGAGGCGTCGGCCGCCCCGACGCCGAGGGAGTCGGCGTCGACGACCTCGGTCCCGAACGGGAGGCCGAGGGTGACCTCGACCGAGGATCGACTCGAGCCCGCATGGACTCGAGGATCGGCTCGGTCTCCGGGGTCGACTTAGACGTCGACGTCCCGGCGGTCGGGGCAGAGGCGCCAGCGAGGCTAGCGATCAGTGCCCGCTGCTGGTCCATGAAGGCAGATAGTCTGCTCTCCAAGGCCGTCAACCTGAGTCCGACCTCAGGTGACCCAGCAGCCCCCGACTCGGGCCCCGACGGCGTCGGGCCCGACGTCGGACCCCTCGGAGGCGAGTCCAGGAGGACTACAGGACTTACCCGAGCAGGCAACTCCGACTCCAGGCGAGGTCGCTTCGGGAGATGTTCCCTCTCCAAAGACCCGGGACGGCTATCGGGGCTATGCGACCTGGCCCTCGCGGAACCAGGAGCGTCCACCGACGCCGCCCTCGCGGGTTTCACCTTCCGATGATGGTCCCCGGAGGGAGAACCCCTGTCGGAGGAACTCCGGCGATGGTCAGAGCTGGAACCTCTGGACGCTGAGGCCTCCGACGAGGTCCGGGTACGGGTGGGATCAGCGAAGATTCGTTCCCGCTGATGCCGCCGACTCCTTAACGCTTTGGAGGACATTTTGCTGCAGGCCCCACAGATCAGTTCCTCGTGATCCGGGCCAAGGCAGCGGAGGCAATTATCATGTGTGTCAGTGAGTGACTTTTTTCTGTCACACTGAACACACCGCTTGAAACCACTGGCAGCCATCGGGGGAAAAAGGGCCCCTGCAAGGTCAAAGGACCGGGCTGCCAGCGAAAAACCGAAAACGAAACTGACAGAAAATCAGAAAAACCGAAAAATAACAGAAGGACTCGCAACGGCGTCGCGAGTCCGGGCAGGAAAGAGACCGGCGTCGAACCGAAGAAAAAAGAGAAATAAAACACGAAAAATCAACTTTTTCAGCGGGGACAAGACGGGCACGTCTGTAGGGCTCCGCGGAAAAAAGACGACTGGCTAAGATGGCACCCTTGGGCGGGAAGGGGACCGCGCATGCGCGCTGCAATTCCCAAAGGCTTTCTTTGAAAGCTGGGGAAAATTGCTCCGCGAGGGCTCCGTCGGCGCCGACGTCACCCATATGTGAGGACTGACTTCCTGCTTGGTCCTGGAGAATAAGGATTATGTGGCCATCAACTAAAGATGTGCTGAATCCATGTTCTTGAAGGAGATCAGTGACTAGGTGTGCAATAGAATTAACAGATTTACAGGAATGCAGTAGGAGCGCAATATGAACACTTCTGCAATAGCCCCTAACGCTGGATGGAAACCCTCAACTTTCACCTGTGCCATCATTAAGTCTCTATCATCAGCTTAAGCTGGATTTGAACAGATGACCTCAAAGTAAAATGTGCTAATTCTGTGATGACTTCCTTAAGCTAGTCAATCCCCATAGCTGTCATGTGCTAATAAAGCATATCCTGAAATATGCTCTTATGAACAGGAGTCTATTTTCTTCATTTAATTTGAGTATTACTACCTTGGTCTCTTGGTTATTTTTATTTTCAATGCCATAAATCTCCTGGAGAAGATAACTAACACGATCCACCTAAGGGAAAAAAACAAAAACAAATTTTAAAAAGAGGTTAAATGATTTTTGAGCATTAGTAAACAGCATGTGCTTTTAGATTTAACCTCACATTCTCTCATAGTATTACATGACTCTTCAGTCAGAGCAGAATCCTGCAGAGCTGATCTCAAAGCAGCAGTGAGTTGTCATGGCCTTCTGGCAAGCTTCAACACCATTAGACTCCCGCAGGTCACAGCAAAGACATCAAAACACACAGCCTAATGAACCTTTCCCCAGGCCACAGCCCACCTGACAACTTATCAAGAGATAGTTCAATGTTCTAATTGACCCCTTTTATAGTTTAAAATGTCAAAATTCAAGAGTTGTACAAGTCCTGGATTTTAGGGAGTCATCATGGCATCAGAAAGCAACATTTACACAGAGGGTTTACATGGAGAACAACATTTATAAAAATTACCCCTTGTCTGTCTATGGTAATAAACTGCTATATACTTTTGAGCCAGCTGAAAATCCCCAAAATGGGAATATAACAATTCACAAAGTATCAAACACAGACACAGGAGGAAAAAAAAAGATCTCAACAACCACTGCCACAAACTTTCATCTAGCAGCAAAGCATGGAGCTTTTCAATTATGTGTTTTTTAAAAAACCCCTCAAAGATTTGTTGAGATTATAAAATAAAAAATTCTAATATATCTACTGAAAGACTACTCCTGGGGGAATTCTGTGCAATGCAGTTTCTGAAATAGTATTAAACAACGGCTTGGCTTATGATGTCAATTGGGGCATTGATCTGACATAAGTTGGATGACAAGCCATTTCTGTAAAGTCCCAGGAAAAAAGTTACACTGAGGTCAACCGTTTGTACTGGTTGGCTCAAGTATATGCACAAGTATATAAATCACCATACTGGTATTTTTATAGCAGTTTTTTTTATTTTTTGTTTATTAGTGTATTCACTGCTATTTTTGAGGATTTATTTTGGAACTGTCTAGTTTAACAAGATTGAGTCAAAACCCCGCTCCCGGCTTTGGTTGTGGGGCAGGCTGGACCTTTTGAGGCTTGAGGTTTTTCTCAATGCTACGGGCAAGAGACCTGTGTTTGTTGCTGGGAGGTTTGAGGACCAGGGAAGTACAGTCACCTATGCAGGTAGATAAGTCTTCTTATGGCCTCCACTTTGGTACTTCCTGTGATAGGTAGCTGGTTCAGACGTGCATCTCGAAAGTCTGGTGAGGGTGACATCTGCTTCTCTATGATGCCCGCCTTCTCCTCCACCTGCTCTCCGAAGAGGTCCTCTCCCTGGCACGTCACGTTCTTAAGCTTATTTTGCACAGTCTGTTCCATCAGAAGACTGAAGCCAGGCGAGCCTGCAGGCTCCAATGCCCACTGCTGCCATTCTAGACACAGTCTCAAAGACATCATGGGTCACCCGGAACAGGAATTTTGAGCAGTCCTTGGCATGGCCCACCAGGGCACAATAGTGCTCTAATTTCCCTGGGGGAAGGAACTGCCTCGTCATGATCACGCATGTCCTTCAAGAACATGCTCATGAAGAGCTGGTAAGAGTGTACTCTAGTTATGAGCATGGAGCTTTTGAAGCACCTCCTTCGAAGGAGTCCAATATCTGAGCCTCCCTATCTAGGGGCATTGAGGAATGAGTCTTGGTGCTCTTAATCCTCTTAAGGGTGGACTCTACCACTGAGTAGTAGTGTGGAAGCTAAGGTTTCTCAAACTCAGGACATTTTGAACTCTATACATTGAGTCCAGCCTCCTACTGACTGGTGGAACAGTGAGGAGGTTCTCCCACATTCTCATTTGTAGTAGCTGTAGGATGCGGTGCACTAGCAGTGTCACTGCCTCCTTAGGGGCAGAGGAGTATGGAGGATCTCCAACTCCTCCGCCCTATGCTCATCCTCCATCTCCAATGAAAATGGGATGGCCTTGGCCATAACGGTCACAAAATCGTGGAAAGCATGTCCTCCAGAGGAGATTTCTGCCGTTCGTGCAGAGGAGGGGGTCTGATGGGAGCTCAGGAGACCTCCAACAAGTTCTCCAAATCCATATCAGTCACTCAGTCATCAGAGTTAGACTCCGAAAGGAAGTCTAAGTACCTCAGAATCTGCCCAGAGCTCCTCCTGCCTTAAAGGGAATGTGAGTTTCTATAGGATCAATGATACATCAAGGGCTTTTGAGGTTTCACACTGGAGCCTGAGACACTAGAGATGGAGATGGCCCTGCTGGGATCTCTTCAATGTCCCGTCAATGTCTCTGCAGGCAGAGCGTGTGTTTCAAGGATCGGCTGCACAACACACTATGATGTCACAGGTACAGAGGCACCAGTTAGCTGCTCCTCCAGCAACAGCGCAATGTGAACTTTGAGTGCCTGAAGGAAACACTCCTCCATGGCTATCGATTCCGAAGTCCTTGGGGCCAGAGCAGCTTCAACCAATGTTTCCGGCATCCATGCAGGGATAGTGGCATGGCATCAGTTGTCAGGAGACAGTCGGTACCCCTCTGAAACCTTGGAGGTTGAGCAGTCCTCTTTCCGGGGCACTATGACGGGCCGCTTGTGCCCATCACTCTCTATGTCTGGCTTGGAAGAGCTCTGATGCCGATGCACCCGCACTGTTGCCTGGTGCTCAGATGTATACCCCTTCGATGTCAACAGAGACGATTCCGATTCCTTCCTCAACTCCAAGCGCAGACTGATCGATGGCTGATGCTCCAGGGCTCTACGGATGTTCGGCTCAAATTGAGCCCGAGAATTTTTTTGATGTCAATGCACCATCGGCAGATTCCTGGGAAGCCACTAAGACTGATGGCGGTGCCGAAGACACTGAATCAAACCTCTGGCCAAAGAGGGATTCTCTCTGTTTCTCCCAACCCCTCAGGCCTCTCCTTGTCATCTGTAAACACAAACTGCAAGAAGAGGGCTGGTGATCGGGACCCAGGCACTGGAGGCACCAATTGTGCCTGTCTGTGACAGAGATGGTCCCAGCACACTTGGTGCACTTCTTGAACCCACTGGCCGGTTTTCTGGGGCCTGTCCAGGAAGCTAGACGTGGCTAAATCAAATGGCTCGATGAAGACTTTGGGCCCGGTCTGACCACAGGGATAGCAACCAAGAAAATGAAAAATTACCAAAAACACCAGAACTGATGAAGGAACAGTGACCGACGGAACTGACAACTGACGGCAGGCACTAACACTAACATTATACTTGCAGGAAGGCCCCTGAAGGGGAAAACGTTTACCAGCACAGGACCGAAACAATGTTCATGGGGCTCTGTGGAAAAATGAAGACTGGAGAAGATGGCGCCACGGCAGCAGGTGGGAAGGCAGGTGTGCATATGCGTTGGAGCCTCCCAAAAGCTTCCAAAAGAAGCTGTGGAGCGTTCCCACAAGGAGTTCCATTGGAGATGTCATCCCATATGTGCAGTGTTTCCTTCATGTTTGTCAACGGAGAAAATATTTTTTCATTCAGCACAAACTCTGGAATTCGTTACTGGAGGATGAAGTAAAAGCTGTTAGTGTAGCTGGGTTTAAAAAAAAAGGTTTGGACAAGTTCCTGGAGGAAAAGTCCATATACCATTATTAAAGAGAACCAGGGAAATCCACTGCTTATCCTGGGATAAGCAACATGGAATCTGCATACGTTTTTGGAAACCTAACAGGTACTTGTAACCTGGATTGGCCGCTGTTGGAAACAAGATACAGGGCTTGATGGACTCTTGGTCTGACCCAGTATGGCATATCTTATGTTCTTATCTCCAGCCGTAAGCAGCATGGCATCCTGTCAAGTATTTGTGACTGGGGTTTCCCACTGTTTGAAATAAGATGTTGAAGTTTGATGGACCTTTGGTTTGACTCAGTATGGCAGTTATAATCGGAGGCACAATTTTCAAACTGTCCATGTAGTTGCAAACTATGCAGGTAGTTTTAACAACTGCATTTTATACAAATGTCCTATGGGAAACCACTCCAGTTTTTCCAATGTTTTTGTTTGAAAATGTATGTAGCAAAATTTCCCTGTCAGCTGTTATATGAGGGATGCACTAAGAGAATGCTCAGACTCTTTGAACATCGCAGTCATTTCTATACACAAATCTTCACAGCTCCAATGAATTATTGGTGAATTATTACATACAAGCAAAGCATACTTTTCATGAGCTGCATTGGAGGACTGACATGTAGAGCTCAAGTGGAGAAATGGTGATTGGGACAGGATTTTAAATTGTAGAGAGCAATACTAGATTTACACATAAAATACTGCAAGTCCATATGGAATGAATGGGTAATCTGAAAAGGCAACACTGATAATAACATGGGCGTGGAGGAGTGGCCTAGTGGTTGGGGCAAGGTACTTCAGGCCGGAAGGTCGGGGGTTCAAATCCCACTAGAGGACAGCAATCTTGGGCCGGAAGGACTGGAGTTTCTAATCCCACAGGTGCTCCTTGTGGTCTTCGGCAAGCCACTTAACCCCCCATTGCCCATGTTCCCTGTAAGTATTAGCATATGTGTCTCATATCCCCTCGTGTTAAATGTTTCCCCGAATTGTGTTGTGACCACTTTGATTGAAGGATAAAGTGGTATACAAAACTGTCTAAATAAATAAAATAACGTAGTATATGACAGCAGATAAAGACCAGTATGGTCCATCTAGTCTGACGTCTGTATGAATGTAGGGGAATCCCTCCTATTGGTGAGCGGTATAAATTGCTAGAAGATCACCAGGATGGATGCTCACTGTCAATGCACCATGGAAAAGACATAAGCATGATTTAAGAAATATTCATAAAACATTGAAGAGATTGGTATTAGTTCAGATAAGTAATGTTAATCCCCGAGGCAGAACATATGGTTGAAACAGTACTATGAGATGTTTTCTTTCATATAAATTAATGGATTTTTTTCTTAAGTGGTTCCTTAGGGCTTTTTTATAATTTTTATTGTAATGAAAATAGAGAAAAGGGACATAAGACAGTTAAAACAGGATTTGTACATACAGGAGGTGAAATTGGTAGCACAGTAATTTCAGTAAATGGACTTTAGATGGCATAGCCTCACAGCTTAATGGGAGTGTTGTGAGCATAATCATGGTCCTACATATATAGATGTAGACACACAGGACTTTAAGACACAGGTGCTAAATTATTAATAAAAGATTTGTAAAATAAGTGGGTTTGATCTATAGGCACTTTGAAAACCAGCAAGTGCAAAGACGGTGTGTTAAGAATCCACGTAATTAATTATTAAGGTAGTGTAGGGGGTGGGGGATTTGAGGAAATATGTATGTCCAAAACATATCCACAAGCATGCCTTTTTTAAAACGTGGCTAAAATTACATGCACTATGTAACTCACGGGACATTTAGCCACATTTGAGAATCACAATTTTCAACCAAATACTATTTACAAATTCTGAAAAAACAGTACTCACAATTTGCTTCTGTTTTAAAGGCTTGACTGAGAAACTGCCATCCATGTGCTGAAAATAAAAGGAGGTCATATTAGGTTTGGAACCATCCATACAAAAAAAAACTTTAAGACAGGGTCAGTAAACCCCAGTGTGTGTGCGCCATGCTATGGAGCACACATACACATTCCATCTGGCACACCAGTCCAACTCTAAGCACTTTTAAACTCTGTGCAAGCTCAGCACAGTGATTCCATAGATTTTCAAAAAGTTTGTAAAGCCTACATCTGTCAGGGACCAGCATTCCAGATGGAGACACAATTCACCTGCAGCAGACCAAATGCAGATTTTCCTTTTTTTAACAAATAACTCCTTTAACTCTTTAAATAAATATGTGCAAAGTGAATATACCAAGCCCAAGAGCCAAAGTGCTAAGTTAGAGAATCAGCATGTCTTAAAAACTGTATGGAAAATATTTAGCTGGCACTCGGAGTTTCAAAGCCACACAAGTAAATGTCCAGCACAGGAGTGCAGAGATCTTCAGTATTGTATCTTTATCTTTATTATTTCTTGATATACCGCCTGTGGCAGCGAGGCATCAGAGCGGTGCACAATTACAATAAAATACAGCATAGTTAGGAAAGGAAAGGAACGCCATTCAGTTGACAGGACAGCTGGAGAAGAGAAAACGAGAGAGCATACCAGGTAGGGGAGAGGCAGGGGGTAGTGACCTAGGGAGAGAGAGACAGAAAGGCTAGGGAGAAAAAGGGGGCAAGTTGTTGGCTAATTGAAAGAGGTGGGTTTTGAGGAGAGCCTTGAACCGGGGAGATGAGGGCTCGGCACGCAGGGTAATGGGTAGTGAGTTCAAGAAAAAGGCAGCGTGACGTGTCTGCTCCAGGTGCACTTGGGAAACTGATGGGAGAGCCAGGCGGCGAGTGTGAAGAAACCTCAGAAGGCGGTGAGGGGTGTGGAAGCGAAGGAGATCAGTGCTCGAAACGTCAAAAAGCCAGAGTATGGCAGATGCAAAAGAGCAAACTAACAATACGAAAGAGCCATGTGAGCAAACTTGGCTGTAGCCTTAAAAACAGCTACACAGTGTACTGTGTTTCAGGCCGAATCGCAAAGACCCTGCTTCAAGATGATAAAAATGTAGATGTGATCATGTTCTTCAATGGCTTGGTAACTTGCTGTGCAATACTGCTGTCTTACAAAAGATGGCGTCTGACGTCACTAAAATGAAAAGCAATCTTGAAGAAGGCAGAGGCTGCCACAAAAGAGCTCATCCATAGCATGCTTCTCCAATCAATTTCCATATTAAAGCCCAAAGGAAACACGGTATTAAGTTTGAAAATCCAGTGCTGTTCCAAAATCTGTAACTGGTGTTCATGATCACCACCCCGAGGATCAAGTGGGACGTGATCAATGACTATGTAAAATCTGCAAAAGTATGTTGTAATTGTAGACAATGTGGTACTAAGGGTACAGTAAGGGTTTTTGTAGTGATACAAGACTTGTTCAGTAAGTCTTCTCCTAACAGCTCTATAGGTCCAGACCTCCTTTAGGAATATCCCCATGTAGAATATATAGGAGTTAATCCTGGCTGAAAGCACAGAAGCCTGGAAACATTGGCGTCAAATTGCATCGAGGATTTGTGATTCTCTGCCCGGAAGGTTAGAAGAATGTGTCTTAGAACTCTTAATTCTATGCACTGTCGATTCCACCACCATAGAATGGTGGGGAAGTTGTGTCTTTTAGAAGCTGGGACATTCCTGTATGGTACATGGTATCGAGGCATCAAGTATGGGGTGAGATCGTGAGGGGAGTCTCTCACATCCAGAGCATCAGATCATGGAGGATGCGGTGAACCGGAAGGGAGGCTGCCTCCTCAGGAGCTGCTGGGTACTGGAGAATCTCCAATTCCTCAGCTCTAGGCTCTTTCTCCGATGTAACCATTATGGAGAGACCCCTAGCTAGGTCTCTTATAAACTCCTGAAAAGACATGCCCTCAGGAGGGAGATATGTGCCATTCCAGGGAAGGAGAAGGTTCAACTGGTAGACTGTGCAGTTGTCGAATATCGAGCAACTCATCATCGGAAGCCTCCATTTGGAGGATGCAAAGTACCGGCGGGACCGGTGCTCCTGCTCTGCAAGGGATCTGATTGAATGCAGTCTCAGTACCGGAAATGGACTCAAGGGCAGGCATAGGAGGCAGTGGACCCAGTGGCATATAACCTGACACAGTTTGCATCGGTACCGTTGGCAGCACCGCCAAGCTATGGAGCTCGCCAATGTTTGGGTATCAGTAACGGATATCTACGTTACCGTCCCAGACCATGGCACCAGGAGCTCTCCTGAGGTGGAGGCCTCGGGGGCAACCCTGAGTCCCTCGATGGCGTTGGAGGAGAGGTCCTCCCGCCGGGGCTGTTTGACTGGACGATGTACCTCCAGGGTAACGCTCGGGGCATCTCAATGCTTTGAAAGATCTACCCTTGGAGGGATGGGCTGTCTTCGATGAAGACTTGTGCTTCGATACCTGAGATCCCTGAGAGGAAGATGATGCCATTGATGCTAGAGAAACTGTATCTGAGGCAAAGATAGCGCCAAACTTTGTGGCCGGGTTCTGCAGGCCTCTCTTTGTCATCTTCTTACAAAAGGGACATTCTAACGGCTGGTGATTGGGTCCAAGGCATTTGAAGCACCAGTCGTGAATGTCAATAGCCAAGATGGTACTGCCACATTTAGAACATTTTTTAAAACCACTGGATGGCTTTTCCATAGTGTTGGTAGACAGTATGGTAGGGCTTAAGGCCCAAAATGGCATCAATACGAATGAAGAAAAGTTTCTCTTTTTTTTTTTTAAACAGAAAGAAAAGAAAGAGGAGAATTGGATAACTGACAATGAGAGACAGTACCGGCGTTAACGGGAAGGCAGATTGACCACAAAAAAGAAAAACTAATTTTCTGTGGTGACAGGATTTGCTTTCTGCTTGTTCCATGGAAAATGAAGAACCGAGGTGGGAGAGGTGGGAAGGCAGCTTACACAGACGCAGTAGGATGCTCCCCAAAGCTTTCCTATTGGACACTGGGGAGCGTTCCGGCATGGGCTCCATCGGTATTGACGTCACCAATATGTGAAGACTACATTCCTGTTTGTTCCTGGAGATAGCTGAAAGCCCAAAAGGGCAAGAGAAATTGCCACCAGACCAAAGAAAATCTAACAGCTGTCCTATACAGTGCCCCTCCTGCAACCTATAAATCAGTGCCTTCCTTCCTCATTAGTCGATGACTCATGGTTACATCCAAAACACTTTTTTTTAATGACATCTTAGTTTTTAATGTTTCTTTCAGTTGTCATTTTACTTTTCTAATTTTTTTTTGTTTTTCATTTCCTCTTTTTTTTTGGTTAGTTTGGTGTCCCCTCCCATGCTTACCTTGCTTAGTGTGTTGCACCAGCCCTACGCTTATGTTTGTGTATTAACAATTCAACCACAAGCTGAATACAAATGGGAGAGCTACTATACAATTTACAGTAAGATTTTTCTAGGTCTTTTCAGTGAAAAGTCTGTACACTTTTTCATCTTCACTTGAGCGCAATTTTCAAAAAAGTCCACATTTCAGACAAAATCTATGGGTACTTTTATCCATGGGCTTCAATCAAAGTTTTGAAGCAGAAGTCCGTGCAGAGTTCTCATAGGAGTAAAATATGCATGCTGTGCAACAATACTTTTTTTTAGATGTCGTCTATTTTTGTGCACCCTTTTGCATGTGGATAAATCTGTCTGCCTACTAGTTCAGCTGTCGTGTAACCCCATCACTGCTGAAGTCATCAAGGAGCTGACATTTATCCACACTTCAATAGTGGAGTGAGGAGACACTAGGAAGCAGAAGGGAAAGAATGGGGTCTGACAGTCTAAGTCCCTGGACTGCTTCTTGCTCCTGTATGCTCACTGTATCCTCACTAGCCCATGTATAAAGGGATCTCCATTAGGAAAGCCTTGCTGCAGGGGTGGGCCATGCCTTTGAACATGGCTGAGGAACTGAGATTTTTCAGAAATGTATATAGTTAGTGGTCTTCTAGGCAGTACAGCAAGAAGGTTCAGTGGGTAAGACTTTGTTAACTGGATAACGACAAGGTGTTAGATTTAATTGCTGGAGTTGTTTCTTGCTAAGCCATAGTGAAAGCAGGATAGAGCCAAGTTCATTATGTTTACTTGATATATTTATCGTAGTGTTTAATTACTGCAAACTGTATTACAACAGTTATTACATCAGGTATTTTAATTGCTGTAAATCATTTTGGGCTGTTCTGTTGTTCAAGAAAGGCAGCAAGTGCAAGACAATTGGCTTTAAAAACCATCCTCTTAATGGGAAAGTAGCCTAGTGGTTGGTACACTAGGGAAAGCGTAGTTACTCACCTGTAACAGTTGATCTCCGAGAACAGCAGGAATTGAGTATTCACATATGGGTATCGTCGGTACCGACAGAGCCTGCACGGGAACGCTCCCCAGCGTCCAATAGGAAAGCTTTTGGGAGCATACACCTGCGCCGTTGCCTTCCCGCCTTTCCAACTCTCCCTCTTCAGTTGAGTTTATAGCTGAGACAAAGGAGAGAAGGAGAGAAAAAGAGAGAGAGAGAGATACAACTCCTAGGGGAGGTGGTAGGGTTGTGAAGACAATTCCTGCTGTTTCCGGAGATCACCTGTTACAGGTGAGTAACTACGCTATCTCCAGGAACAAGCAGGAATGTAGTCTTCACATACGGGGACTCTCCAGCTGAGAGATGCCAGGGAGATGACCCCAGAGAGCTGTAAAACCCAGGTTGAGATGGGTCATGCTTCCTCCCATGGATCTCTGGCATCGAAACCCAGGACGGTGGGTAGAAGTTGTTGTAAGTCTGAAAGAGATGCTGGAGAACAGCCTGGCCAAACGAGGCATCCCGACAGGAGTCCTTATCTAAGCAGTAGTGGGCTGCAAAGGTGTGTACCGAAGCCCAAGTGGCTGCTCTACAAATGTCATCACAAGTGGCTGCTCTACAAATGTCATCAATAGACACTGAGCGAAGGTTAGCCATAGAGGCTGCCATTGCTCTCACATTGTGAGCTCTGACATGACCTTTGAGAGAAAGTCCCTTGCTCTCATATGCAAAGGATATGCAACTTGCAATCCATTTAGACTAAGTTCGCTTGGAAACTGGTAATCCAAGATGACTAGAGTCAAAGGCAACAAAAAGCTGGGAAGCCTTTCTATGTTGCTTAGTTCTCACGATAAAAGGCCAAGGCTCTTTTACAATCCAGAGTATGAAGATTCCTTTCTGCACTGGAGGCGTGAGGCATAGGGAAGAATACAGGAAGGTAAACTGATTGGTTTAAATGAAACGGCGAAACCACCTTTGGCATAAAGTGAGGGTGATCATGTTCTAAGAACTACTTTATTATGGTGGAACCTTGTATAAGGAGGGTCAGCCACTAAAGCTTGTAGCTCACCGATGCGTCTTGCAGAATTAGAGCAATTAGGAAGATTACTTTCCAAGAAAGAAACTTCAGAGATGTAGTGGCTAAGGGTTCGAAGGGCGGTTTCATGAGCTGCCCAAGGACAAGATTCAAATCCCATGCCACTGGTGGTGGCTTAATGGGAGGCTTAGTCAAGAACAGACCTCTCAAACCTTGCTACAAGAGGTTGAGAGGAAACAGGTTGTCCATCCAAAGGCTTATGGAAAGCTGCAATGGCACTAAGCTGGACTCTTACTGAATTGGTCTTAAGACCAGAGGATGATAAATGGAGGAGATACTCCAGTAATGCCTCTACTGGTATGGAAAAGGGATCAAGTTCCTTTTTTGAACACCAGATAGAGAACCTTTTCCACTTAAAGGCGTAGGACCTCCTCGTAGAAGGTTTTCTTGAAGCCAAAAGGATATCCTTAACCTGTTGTGAAAGGTTGATATTCTGGAACTCTAGGCCTTCAGCAACCACGCCCTGAGGTGTAGAGACTGAGGATTTGGGTGCAATAGCGTCCCGTTCTCCTGGGAAAGAAGATCTGGAGCATATCCCAACTCCAGAGGTCTTGCTTGATAGAGACGCAGAAGCAGAGGATACCACGTCTGTCATGGCCAGCATGGGGCTATGAGAATCATATGGCCCCTGTCTCTCTGAAGCTTGAATAGAGTTTTGGGAATGAGGGGAATGGATGGGAAGGCATAGAGGAAGTCCTGACCCCAGTGGAGGTGGAAGGCATCCCTTGCCTGACAGTTCTGAGCCGGAATTCTGGAACAGAACCGGGGAAGTATGGCATTCTGAGGACTTGCAAAGAGGTTTATATCTGGAGTTCCCCAGATTTGAAAGATTCAAAGAGTTTGCTCTGGATGAAGAGACCACTCGTGTGGCAGCAGTACTCGACTGAGTTTGTCTGCCAAGAGATTGTGTGTGCACCTGGAAGATACACCGCTAGTAGGTGGATTTGAAGATCTCTGGCAAAGGCCCAGAGGCGTAGAGCTTCATTGCACAGCATCTGAGACCCTGTCCCACCCTGCTTGTTCACAAAGAACATAGCTACTTGATTGTCAGTCTGGACAAGAACCGTTTTGTGGCTCAGGCGGTCCTGAAAAACTTGAAGATCATAGAAGATGGCTCTGAGTTCCAGGAGGTTTACATGAAGACAAGCCTCCTGCTCAGTCCAGAGAACCTGAGCGGAGAGATTGTCGAAGTGAGCCCCCCAACCTAACTTGGACACATCTGTCGTCAAGGTGGCTTGGTGCAGTGGCTGCTGGAAAGGAGACCCTACGAGAAGGTTTTTCAGTGACTGCCACCACTGTAGGGACAAAATGAGGCGTGTAGTGTTTCTGATTTTGTCTCCCAAGCGACCCGATGCTTGTGTCCACTGAGAAGTTAGGGTCCACTGGGCTGCTCGCATGTATAGGCGAGCATAGGGAACCACATGGACAGTGGATGCCATATGCCCCAGCAGCTGAAGCATTTCTCAAGCAGTTAGAAATGTTTTCATAGCTGCTTGAGAGGCCAGCTGAAGCATTCAAAAACAACGTGGTTGTGGCAGGAAAGCCTTTGACTGCCTTGTGTCTAGAAAAGCCCCTATGAACTCTAGGGATTGAGAAGGGGTGAGATGAGATTTTGGGAGGTTTATAAACAGCCCCAGGTACTGCAGGATTTGCATTGTACAGGAGAGCGCGGAGCTGGCTTCTGGAGCTGTCAATGCTCAGATGAGCCAGTCGTCTAAGTAGGGGAAGACGCATATCCCCAGAGTCCTCAGGAATGTTGCAACTACTGCCACGCATTTTGTGAAGACTTTTGGGGCAGAAGCCAGTCCGAAGGGTAGAACCCTGTACTGGTAATGTCTTCCTTGAAAAAGGAATCAAAGATACCTCCTGTGATCTGTATGGATGAGGATATGTGTGTATATGCATCCTTTAGATCTAGAGAACATAGCCAATCCTGACTGTGAATAAAGGGGAGGAGTGTTCCGAGAGAGATCATTTTGAATTTTTCTCGGAACAGATACTTGTTCAACTCTGAGGTCCAGTATGGGCCTGTATCCCCCTGTCTTCTTTGGAATTAGGAAGTAGGGGGAGTAGAAACCCATGTCCTTTTGGGACATAGGTACCTCTTCTATTGCTCCCTGAGCAAGTAGTGAGGTGACCTCTTGAAACAAGAGAGTGCTGAAGGGGCCCCGAGAATTGAACTGTCTTGTGATGGTGGGAGGGGGACAAACTGTGGAAACGGAGTTTGTACCCCTCTGTTACAATAGAGAGAGTCCACTGCTCTGATGTTATCTGTTGCCATCTTTTGGCAAAATGATAGAGTCTGCCTGGGATGGTGAGAGGCTCTCGACTCTTCAGGGGTAGGATGACTAAGTTCTCTAGGAAGGAGTCAAAGCCCCTGAGGAGGCTGTGTCTGCTGAGCTGGTTGAGCTCTGGGGACTTGGACCTTCCTCTGCTGTCTGGGTTGCTGCTGCCCCTTCTGGGGAGCATGAACTGGGCAGTGCACAGCCTGGGTGTAAGATGGATAGAATTTCTTTTTCTTGTTGAAAAAGGGTTTCTTAACTATCTTTTTCTTAGCTGGGTTGGCTGTGGTCCTTGATAATCTGTTCAAGGTGGTGTTCTCGGACTCAAGCTGATTAGCTTTGTCCTTCCAATCCTTGCCAAAGAGGTTTTCTCCGGTGCACAGAATATTCCCCAGCTTGTCTTGCACCCATTGTTTTAAATCAGATGCTTGTAACCAGGCAATGCAACGTGCACCGATGGAGATAGCAGAGGTTCTGCTAATGCACTCAAAGCAATCAAAGGTTGCACGGTTCATGAACTTAGATACATTCTGGGCATGTTTGACCAGAGTGAGAAAGTCAGCTCTTTTGTCTTCGGGAAGAAGTGGAGCCATTAGTTCCAAATCTCTTGTAACCTCCCGAAGAAACATACCCATTGTCAACGCCCTCACCCTCACCTCTAGTTTTAGAGGGGCGTGGTTATTGGAGGAACCTTCTCCTATCAGCCTTAGCAGCCTATTTCCTTGTGGTGTCTTCTGGGAAATGTAGTAGTGCTAAGATGTGTTTGTGCTTCAGGTAGAAAGTTGTAGTTAAGGCCACCGAGGTAAGGCATATAACAGAAAATTTATTTCGCACAAAAAGATTCAAAGTACCAGATACAGGATTATTTCTGTAGGATTTGCTCAAAGAACAGCAGATGGTTGGCAAAGTAAACAAAAGAACCCAAAAATGGCTGTTTAAAGTCTTCCTACTTTCAGAAGCACAGTCTTTGATAGCAAGGCTGCCACCTTCCTTTTAGTCCTTGCTAATTTATTTTTATTTATTTATTTATTTATTTAACAGGTTTTCTATACCGCCTTTTCCTTAAATCAAAGCGGTTACCAGACACAAGAAGGGAGAACAGAGACAGGGGGGCATACACTGACTAAACTAAAGAGTGAAGGTAAAATTGGGATACGCAACATCAAGGAACCGTTACAGTAAAACAAGTTATATGCAGGCTATAATAATAGAGACTGTTAGATGTCTGTGCCATAGTACTCAGTGAAGAGTACAAATTTCAGTTGTTTTCTGAACTCCTTTAAATCATCCATGGATCGCACATCGGGAGGGAGAGAGTTCCATATAAGTGGGGCCGATAAGGAAATTGCCCTTTGTGTAGTACATTTACACGCTTTTCTGAAACTACTTGGGGTGCTGAGAGTGTTTGATGTAGTTATTCGTCTTGGCCTGTTGTTATTCTGGAGTAAGAGGTTATGAAGGCTAAAAGCAGAGCATTTATGTCTGATCTTGAATATATTAATTACTATCTTGTATTTGACGCGCTGGCTTATTGGAAGCCAGTGGAGCTCTTTGAGAGTAGGGGTAATGTGATCTTGAGATGCTGAGCCAGCAATAATTCTGGCTGCCGTGTTCTGAGCCATCTGAAGAGGTTTAAGTAAGTGTTTTGAAAGACCGTAGTAGATAGGATTACAAAAGTCCAGAATAGGAGTTATTAAGGCTTGGCAGACAGACCGGAAGTGGTCATATGAGAGTAAGGGCTTGAGGCGTCTAATCACTTTCATTCTGTAGTATGCAGACCTCACAGTTTTTCTGATGTGTGACTGGAGGGTTAGACCTTTATCGAGGGTAATTCCAAGATATCTAACTTCATCCTTAACTGGTATTGTAATGTTGTTGTATTTAATGAAAGGTGGGGGGTTGAAGTCGGTGTTTCGAGTGACAATAAGCGCCTCTGTTTTATTGTAGTTTAAGGCAAGGTTATTGCATGTGAGCCAGGAAGACATGTTGTCAAGGCAATTTGTGATCTTGCTGTAGTCGGGGTTAATGAGATCAATCGGTGTATAAATCATGATGTCATCTGCATAAATCGTATAACTTATTTGATGGGCTGCCATAATTTGACAAATTGGCTGAATAAAAATGTTGAATAGAAGGGAAGAAAGCGCAGATCCCTGAGGTACTCCTTGCTTGATATTTGTAGGCTGTGAAGTGTTGTTTCCAATTTTAACCTGAAACTGCCTGTTTGTTAAATAAGAGTTAAACCAACTAAGGACAGTACCAGAGATACCGATACTTTCCAATCTTGATAGGAGGATAGTGTGGTCAACTGTGTCGAAAGCCGCTGAAATATCTAAGAAGATCAATAAAGATCCTTGCCTGTAATTGTCTATGGTCTGGGTGATATCATTGAACAGATATAGCAGCAGTGTTTCAACTCCATGGTTGGGGCGAAAGCCATGTTGATGTAGATCGAGTGGGGCATGGTCGTCAACATGGTCTTGGAGTTGTAGCTGTACTGCTTTTTCTATTACTTTGGCTAGGAATGGTATGCTAGAGATTGGCCTATAAGCCGCTGGATTGTTCTTATCCAGGTTTGTTTTTTTGAGGATAGGCCTTATTGAGGCTAGTTTAAGTTGTTCGGGTATTATTCCTTGAGATAGGGATATGGATACGATATTGTGTATATAACTGAGGAAGTTATGCTTGGTTGCTTTGAGCCATTGAACTGGGCAAGGATCAGTAGGGGCAGTGCTAGTATTGAGAGCAGAGATGATATCCGAAATCTGTTTGGTTGAAGGAGTGTGGAAACTGTCCCAACTTGTTGTTATTGTTGTTGTTGTTGTGATGGAGCTGTAGGTTTCGGTATGTATTTGAGTCGGTATGTGACCTATTTTCTCATGGAGAAAGTTTGCAAAGGTTTGAGGGTTGATTTGTATGTCTTTGTCAGGACTTGGTTCTTTAGTTAGGTCTTTTACTATCTCAAAGAGTTCTCTGGGTTTATTGTAGGCTTTCAGAATGGTGTTTGTGTGATGCTCTCGTTTTGTATCGTTAATAAGATCATTATATCTTTTTTGCTTTGTTAAGTAAGTGTTTTGTGCAGTTGGAGATTTGGAGCGTCTCCAGTGGCGTTCTAGCGTTCTTAATTCTCTTTTAGCGTTGCGAATTGTATTGGAGTACCATGGAGCGTGTTGTCTTACGTTCTTTGATTTTATGTACGGTTTGGATTTTGCTGCTGTACTGATGGTAATGTTCCAATTCTTAACCAGTTTGTCCAAGTTAGGTTCATCCGAGTTGAGGTAGGGTAGTGTGTCTTTTAAGAATTGATCTTTTTTGAAAGCTTTAAATCTTCTGATTCCAAATGAAGCAGAATGTGTTATGTTGAACTTGGCCGTATTGTTTGTCAATTCAATTTTGATTCTGTGATGATCAGACCAAGGAATCGGGGTGATTATGGGTGAGGAAATAAATCCCTTGTCTAAGAGATAATTTGGGGCAAAAACTAGGTCTGGTGTGGAACCATGTCTATGGGTGGGAGTGGTTATTAGCTGAGAGAATAGTAAAGAGTCCATTGCCTGAAGGAAGGTTTGCCTATCATTGTTAGTTGCAGAGCTGAGATTAAAGTCACCTAGTAAGATTAAAGGTTTGTGAATTGTGGTGATTGCACAGACAGTTTCAAGAGTGGTAGTTAGCTCTTCAGCTGGTGCGTGGGGGCCCTATAAACAAGGCAAATAGTTAGATACTTGTTTCCCACTGCAATAGAACTGCAATGCTCAGAGTTGCTAGAAGTGAGTGTTTGAAGTTGCAATGAGTCTTTAGCAATGATTAGAACTCCGCCACCTCTCTTTAGAGTGCGAGGATTATTAAAGGCGGAGTATGTAGAGGGGACCAGTTGGTTGAGGAGGACACTATCAGAGGGGGAGAGCCAAGATTCTGTAATGCATAAAATGTCTGGGTGCTGGTCCACAATGTGATCTCTGATTAAATGAATTTTGTTTCTTACTGATCTAGTATTCATAAGTTCTATAGAGGTGATGTTTAGTGTGTGGGGTTTTTTAGGGCATGCTTTAGGATTCAAATGATTGAGGTGGCTGCCAACATCATGTTTGTTACAGGATTTACTGTGAGATCTCGTGGAAGAGCAATTCCAAATGTGGTATATTGATATGATTGTTAGAAGCCATATATATAAATGTTGGAGCTGTAAGTGGGGTGTGCCTAATCGTTGAAGGATGATAAGGGTGTCCAAGAGAAATTTGGGGTGGAAGGTGGGCTTGACCATGACTATGATACTTCTTTTTTTAACTAACGAAGGCTGTTGCTGCCAATTCGCATAAAACTAATGACATACCTTCTTTAGCTCCAACGACTTTCACAGTGTTTCTTGCAGGGAAAAAGAGGTAGATGGAAGCTCACGAAAAGGATACGTAGACAACACTTCTTCTTGAGCTTGCTTAGAGAACCGGCAACTGCTGGATGTAAATATTAAATTGCCGATATTCAAATCTTTCACCTGCGTGTTAAAACGCTGATCCTGATCTCTAAGCGCCTTCGTTCCACGCCTAGATTTGAAAAGTGCTCAGATTGGCTGCAGTTCTCTCTCACACACAGTTCCCAACTAAGTAGGCACAGCTGATTCTCACTCACTGCTCACAGGATCGTTGAAGCCTTTGCTGAAGGGATTCTAAATGATTTGAAAAGTGCTCAGATTGGCTGCAGTTCTCTCTCACACACAGTTCCCAACTAAGTAGGCACAGCTGATTCTCACTCACTGCTCACAGGATCGTTGAAGCCTTTGCTGAAGGGATTCTAAATGATTTGAAAAGTGCTCAGATTGGCTGCAGTTCTCTCTCACACACAGTTCCCAACTAAGTAGGCACAGCTGATTCTCACTCACTGCTCACAGGATCGTTGAAGCCTTTGCTGAAGGGATTTTAAATGATTTGAAAAGTGCTCAGATTGGCTGCAGTTCTCTCTCACACACAGTTCCCAACTAAGTAGGCACAGCTGATTCTCACTCACTGCTCACAGGATCGTTGCTGAAGGGATTCTAAATGATTTGAAAAGTGCTCAGATTGGCTGCAGTTCTCTCTCACACACAGTTCCCAACTAAGTAGGCACAGCTGATTCTCACTCACTGCTCACAGGATCGTTGAAGCCTTTGCTGAAGGGATTCTAAATGATTTGAAACAAGCTTAATCTTCTGTGGCAGTTTGGCTTCTATCAGCCTCAATTCCTTCTAGGCTGCGTTTCAGGTATAAAAGAACTCAAAACAAGAAGCAAACATTCAGACTGCCATCAAAAACTCTCAACAGGCTTTTCACATAATAGAGGAGCAAAGAAAAACTCTTCTAGCAGGTAAATTGGCTTCTTGCCATTTCACAGTTCAAACCACATGTGGATAACAAGCATGAATCACAGCTTCCTTGCTTATCCTTAAATTTCAGTAAACTTCCCTTTTAAAACATATGGGAATTTACCACCACACTGCCTGTTTCTTATGGTTACCTTTTCAAGGAGGATAATTCTGTCAGGGCTGGCTTTTCCTCAAGACGTCATGTCTAAAGCTTGGCACAGAGAGCAATCCATAAGGATGTCTTCTTACCCCAACTCTGCCACTGGCTCTCCCAGCTGCATGGGTTCTGACTCACCCACCCGGTCAGACTGCTCAGCTGACAACCTCTCCGGTGCTCTGAGAGCTTCTCCACTTCCTGGCTCCAACCTCTGCTGCCAACCTCTTGCAGGGAATTCAGCCCTCTCAGCTCCTGGTAGCTCGGCTCTTCTGTATGAGTCAGCACCTTCTCTACCTCCTCCTCTTCTCCGGTCTCTGTCTTCTCCTCCCTCTCCTCCTTTCTCCTTGTCTGTATACTCTAGCATAGGCTTATACATCCAGGGTTCTAGCCCCACCTCCTTCCTTCCCAGGTGTTGGCAATCCCCCTGCCTTCTGGTATTTGAGTAATCAGGGAACTTGTTGAAGTAAGGGTTTTGGACCTCGTGCCCCTAATCTCTCTCTCTTACTCTATTAGACACTGCATGAAACCTGTTCCAGCTGGGGTTTTTCTGGTTCTTAGGTGTGGCTGTGGCTTTCTCACCCTGCACTCCTAAAAGGGGACCCTTTACTAGGGTGAATTCTTTATGTTTCTCACCTCCCCCATACTCAGGATAGATGACCTTGCCACACCACATAAAGTATGTAAGAGCTTATTCTAGCAGAGAGCATAGAGGACTGAAAGCATTGACGCCAAAAGGCATCAAGCGTTCTCGATTCACGACCTGGAGGGTTGGATGAATGCGTCTTAGCACTCTTGATCCTATGCACTGCCGATTCCACTACCATGGAATGGTGTGGTAATTGTGTTTTTTGGAAACCGTGACAGAGCGGTACGTGGTACATTGTATCGAGTCTCCGAGAATGTGGACACACTGTTAAGGGTGTTTCCCACATCCTAAGCATGAGATCATGCAAGATTCAGTGAATGGGAAGGGTAACAGCCTTCTTAGGAGCTGCCGGATACTAAAGAATTTCCAACTCTTCAGCTCTCAGTTCCTTCTCAGGGATCACGGTAATCGCGAGTCCCCTTGCTACATCACGTATGAAATTCTGAAAGGACATGTCCTCCGGAGGAGACATCCGACGCTGTGGTGAAGGCAAGGGATCCTCCGGAAGAACCACCCCGGTACTGACAGAGTCATCAGAATCGGAGGATTTGAAGTATTGTCAGGCCGGATGTTCTCGTATTGCTTGTCGGCGATATCGATTGAAGTCGGCATTGGACTGCCTCGATACCAGACCCTCGATGCCGGAGACAGATTCCGGCATGGGAGGAAGCATGGAGAGAGGCGCATCGGTCGATGCAGGAACATTTGGTACCAATATCGGTACCGACAACTGTGTCAACTGAAGTGGTTTGAGCGGTACAGCGGCTGCTAGTAAAGCCTCAAGACTGCACTCAATGACCAGGATACGTTGATCCATGGAGCCTGCCGATGCCTGGATGTCGGTACCGGTGGAGCAGGCCATGACACCAGAACATGGCACCAAGAGTTCTCCGGAGGAGGAAGCTTCGGGAACATCCTGGAACCCCGTTAATGCTTTGGAGGCAGGAGCCTCTGACCGGGGTTGTTTGGCTGGTATGTTTTCCTCGAGGGCAATGCCAGTAGCATCTCCATGCTTAGGAGATCTACCCTTTGAGGACCGGCTGGTCTTGGAAGATCTGGGTTTAGTTACCTGAAATCCATGGGAGGAAGATGAAGCCCTGGAGATGTCGATGCAATGGACATTGCATCCAAGGCAAAGAGGGTGCCGAGTTTTGCAGCTCTGTTCTGCAGACCTCTTTTGGTCATCTTTCTACAAAGGAGACACTCTGATGGCAAATGGTCAGGACCTAAACATGTGAGACACTAATCATGGATGTCGGTAGCAGAAATGGTACCGCTACATTTTGAACATTTTTTGAAACCACTAGATGGTTTCTCCATTTTGGAAGAAAAGAGGGCCTTGTGCCCAAAATGGCGCCTGGCTCCAAGAGGGGACAGACCCTCAAAAATGAAGTTATTCTTTTTTCTTTTTTTTTTAAGGAAAAGAAATAAGAAAATAAAGAAAAGCACCATTGGTACCGGTATAGGCGTCGATGGGAAAGCGTAGTTACTCACCTGTAACAGATGACCTCTGGGAACAGCAGGAATTTAGTCTTCACATATGGTTATCACCGGTACTGACAGAGCCTGCGTGGGAACGCTCCCCAGCGTCCAATAGGAAAGCTTTTGGGAGCATCCCACAGCGCATGCGTGCTGCCTTCCCACCTCTGTACCTCTCTCACTTCAGTTGAGTTTATAGCCGAGACCAAAGGAAAGAAGTAGAGAAAGAGAGAGATAGAGACAACTCCTAGGGGAGGTGGGTAGGTTGTGAAGACTAAATTCCTGCTGTTTCTGGAGATCACCTGTTACAGGTGAGTAACTACGCTATCTCCAGGAACAAGCAGGAATGTAGTCTTCACATATGGGGAATCCCCAGCTGGAAGATGCCAAGGGGTTACCCCAGCAAGCTGCGAACCCAGGTGAGTTGGGTCATGCTTCCTCCCATGGACCTTTGGCATCCAAACTGTGGATGGTGGGTAGGAGTTGAATTAAGTATGAAAGAGATGTTGGAGAACAGCCTGGCCAAACGAGGCATCCCGACGGGAGTCCTTGTCTAAGCAATAGTGGGCTGTGAAGGTGTGTACCGAAGCCCAAGTGGCTGCTTTGCAGATGTCATCAATAGAGACAGAACGAAGGTTAGCCATTGAGGCTGCCATTGTTCTCACATTGTGAGCCGTGACATAGCCTACTAGAGAAAATCCCTTACTCTGACATGTGTAGGATATGCAGTCTGCAATCCAATTTGACAGAGTTCTTTTAGAAACTGGAAGTCCCAGATGACTAGAGTCAAAAGCCACAAAAAAACTGAGATGATTTTCTATGTGGCTTAGTTCTTTGGAGATAAAAGGCTAAGGCTCTTTTACAATCCAAAGTGTGAAGATTCCTTTCTGCAATGGAGGCATGAGGCCTAGGAAAGAATATAGGAAGATAAACCAATTGGTTTAAATGAAAAGGCAAAACCACCTTTGGCAGAAAGTGAGGATGAGTCCTGAAGACTACTTTATCATGGTGAAACCTTGTATAAGGAGGGTCAGCTACTAACGCCTGTAATTCACTTATGCGTCTCGCAGAAGTGATGGCAATTAGAAAAATAACTTTCCATGAAAGAAACTTTAGCCTGAAGTGGCTAAAGGTTTAAAGGGTGGTTTCATAAGCTGACCAAGAACAAGATTTAGGTCCCATGCCACCGGTGGTGGTTTAATGGAAGGTTTTGTTAAAAGTAGGCCTCTCATAAATCTTGATATAAGTGGTTTAGAGGAAATGGGTTGTCCATCGAAAGGTTTATGAAAAGCGGCAATAGCACCGAGATGGACCCTCACTGAATTGGTCTTTAGGCCAGATGTTAACTGTAGAAGATACTCTAGTAGCAACTCTAAAGGTACTAAAAGGGGGTTAAATCCCTTTTGTGAACACCAGACAGAGAACCTTTTCCACTTAAAAACATAAGAACGTCTTGTGGAAGGTTTTCTGGAAGCCAGGAGGATATCCTTCACTTGTTGAGAAAGATTAATATCCTGGAATTCTAGGCTTTCAGTAACCAGGCCCTGAGATGTAGGGCCTGGGGATTGGGATGCAGTAGGGATCCATTCTCCTGTGACAGGAGATTCGGAGCATTCCCCAACTCCAGAGGAGTAGTTTGAGAGAGACGCAGAAGAAGGGGGTACCACGCTTGCCGTGGCCAACATGGAGCTATGAGTATTTATTTATAGTTCTTATATACTGCGCTCTTCGGTATCAGCGCGGTTCACAGTTAACAAATTTTCACATTGGAACAATCCTTTGCTTACATTATAACAGGGTCGGTAACTTGGAGATAACAGTGGAAACTATATACAAACTATATACAAACAGATAATTCACCTGTGGACAGTTTACAGTTCAAATTACACATTTGAGATCATGATTTTGAGTGTGCAGAGGGTCTGGTTCGTGTTCTATCAGGACTATGTTGTTGGGGTGTCAGAGGCTGTGTGGGTGATTTGAGAGATGGGGGGAGGAGGGGTAGGCTTAGGGCCTAAAAGGTGAAGACAGGGTAGTGTTTAAGGACCTTTCTAAATTGAGAGGTCTTTTATTGATCGGATATGTGGAGGGAGGTTGTTCCAGCAAGTTGGAGCGAATAAGGTGAAGGCCCTATCTCTGGTTGCTTGATTACATTTAGTGTACTCATTTGGTACAATAAGGGTATTAGTGGCTGCGGATCTTCTTAGCCTGTTCGTGAGGGTGTTGATAAGAAGTGAGGATAGGGATGGTGGGGCTATTTGATTGATTGCTTTAAAGGACAGCAATAGTACTTTGTAAGTTATCCTGGCTTGTAGGGGTAGCCAGTGAAGCTCTGTTAGTATGGGAGTGATGTGGTCTCTTCTGGAGGTACAGCAGAGGATGTGGGCTGCTGAGTTCATCGCCAATTGGAGTGGGTTGAGGGTGCTCTTGGGCAGACCATGCAGGATGACGTTGGCGTAGTCAAAATGTGGTGTCACAAGGGATTGGAAGATTGTTCTAAAGTCATTAGGGGCGAGTAGAGGTCTTAAGGGTTTCAGCGTTCTTATTTTGTTATAGATGGATTTGACAGTCTGCTTTATGTGATCTTTGAAGGTCAGTTCTTGATCTATGGTGACTCCCAGGTAGCGAATCGATTTACACGGTAGTTCCGCGTCTCTCACCTTCAATGTCGTGGGGGGGGGGGGGAGAATTTCTTATTCCTGGTTACGAATAGGACTTCAGTTTTCTTGAAGTTTATTCGCAAATTCTGGGATAAGAGCCAGTCTGTGATCGCGTTGAAGCAAGCGATTATTGGGGAGAGGTCGGGGGCATTAATTTTTATTGGGGTGAATATCAGTACATCATCTGCATAGATCAAACTGGAGGCATTGAATGCTCTGATGATTTCACAGATCGGTTGCATATATATGTTAAATAGTAGAGCTGATAAGGAGGATCCTTGGGGTACACCTTGTTGTTGATGGAAGGGATCGGATGTTGAGGATCCTATCCGAACCTGTTGCCAGCGGTTAGTTAGGTAGGATCTACACCATTCCCAAGCTGATCCCTGAACTCCCTTTTCTTGAGTATCATACGACCTCTGTCTCTCTGAAGTTTGAATAAAGTCTTGGGAATGAGGGGAATGGGTGGGAAGGCATAGAGGAAGTCCTGTCCCCAATGGAGTAGGAAAGCATCTCTTGCCTGACAGTTTTGAGCCGGAATTCTGGAACAGAATCAGGGAAGTTTGGCCTTCTGCGGACTTGCAAAGAGGTCTATATCTGGTGTTCCCCAGATTCGAAACCCTCGAACAAGCTGGTCATTCGACTGAGTTTGTATGCCTAAGAGTTTTGAATGCCTGGAAGGTATACCGCAAACAGATGAATTTGTAACTCTCTGGCGAGGGCCCATAGTCGCAAAGCTTCGTTGCATAGCGACAGAGAGCCTGTTCCGCCTTGCTTGTTCACATAGAACACAGCTACCTGATTGTCGGTTTGGACCAGAACTGTCTTGCTGCTGAGATGGCCCTGAAAGACTTGAATAGCCTTGAAAATGGCTCTTAGCTCTAGGAGGCTAATGTGAAGGGACACCCTCCTGCGAGGTCCAAAGACCCTGAGTGGAGAGATCGTGCAAGTGGGCCCCCCCAACCCATCTTGGATGCATTTGTCGTAAGGGTAGTTTGGTATAGAGGCTGCTGGAAAGGAGAGCCTACGAGGTGGTTTTCCAGGGATTGCCACCATTGCAGGGACGAAATCAGACGTGTGGTAGCTCTGATTTTGTCCGTCAGTCGTCCTGTGACTTGTGACCACTAAGAGGAAAGGGTCCACTGGGCTGCTCTCGCATGTGGAGGCGAGCATAGGGAACCACATGGACAGTGGATGCCATGTGTCCCAGCAGTTGAAGCATCTCCCGAGCAGTAAGGAATACCTTTGTAGATGCTTGAGATGCTAGATGTATTATACATAGACAGCGTGGCTGTGGCAGGAAAGCCTTTGACTGCCATGTGTCTAGACGAGCCCCTATGAACTCTAGGGATTGAAAGGGGGTGAGGTTAGATTTTGGGAAGTTTATGACTAGTCCCAAGTATTGAAGAATTCCCATTGCTCGAGAGAGAGCAAAGCTGGCCTCTGGAGCTGTCGATGCTCGAATGAGCCAATCGTCTAAGTAAGGGAAGATGAATATTCCCAGAGTCCTCATAAATGCTGCTACCACTGCCATGCATTTTGTGAAGACTCTTGGAGCAGAGGCTAGTCCAAAAGGAAGAACTCTGTACTGGAAGTGTCCTCCTTGGATCAGGAATCAAAGGAACTTCCTGGGCTCTGAGTGGATGAGAATATGCGTGTACAAATTTCTTAGATCTAGAGAACATAGCCAATCCTGACTTTGAAGGTATGGTAAAAGTGTTCCGAGGGAAATCATCTTGAACTTTTCTTGGAACAAATACTTGTTTAATTCTCTGAGGTCTAGTATAGGTCTGTGTCCCCCTGTCTTCTTTGGAATAAGAAAATAGGGGGAGTAGAACCCTGTCCCCTGTTGGGGTATGGGCGCTTCTTCAATTGCTCCTTGAGCTAGAAGTGACGTGACCTCCTGCCACAAGAGGTCGGTGGCAGGGCCCTGAGAATTGAACTGTTTCAGAATTGTAGGTGGGGGCAAGTTGAGGAAATGAAGCTTGTACCCCAATCTTACAATGGACAGAGTCCAATTTTCTGATGTTATTTGTTGCCATCTTTTGGCAAAATGGCATAGTCTGCCTGGAATGGTCAAGGGTTCTGGACCTTTTAGGGGCAGAATGACTAAGTTCTCTAGGTGGAAGTCAAAGACCCTGAGGGGGCTGGGTCTATTGAGCCAGCTGAGCTTTTTGAGCTTGTGGCTTACTCTGCTGTCTGTTCTGTTGTTGTCTCTTTTGGGAAACATGAAGCGGACAGTGAGTTTGATGGGTGTAAGATTGGTAAGACTTTTTTGCTGGGTTGGCTGTAGCCTTTGACAATCTGTTCAAAGTAGTATTGTCAGATTCAAGCTGATTAGCCTTGTCCTGCCAGTCCTTGCCAAAGAGAATTTCTCCTGTGCAAGGAATGTTTCCCAACTTTTCTTGCACCCACTGTTCTAAGTCTGATGCTTGAAGCCAAGCAATACGACGTGCTCCTATGGATATAGCAGAGGTTCTGCTAAGACATTCAAAACAATCAAAGATAGCACATTCTGGATATGTTTGACCAGAATAAGGTAGTCTGCTCTTTTTTCCTCTGAGACAGAAGGACTAATGAGCTCTAAGTCTTTTGTGACTTCTTCCAGGAACATTCCCATATACAGAATGTAGGAAATGATCCTGGCTCCTAGCATGGAGGATTGAAAACATCGACAGACAAAGGATTAGAAGAGTGTTTTTTGCACTCTTGATTCTTCGCATGGCTGATTCCACTACCATTGAATGGTGTGGTAACTGAGTTTTTTTAAAACCAGGACAACATGGCACTCGGTACATAGTGTCAAGGCATCGGGAATGTGAAGATATCGTTAAAGGAGTTTCCCACATTCTCAACATCAGATCATGTAAGATCTTGTGAATGGGAAGCATAGCTGCTTCCTTGGGAGCCATAGGGTATTGTAGAATTCTTAATTCATCTGCCCTAGGTTCTTTTTCTGGAATCACAGTGATTGCAAGACCCTTTGCTAAATCACGTATGAAGTCCTGGAAGGACATATCCTCTGGAGGAGACATCCTGTGTTGAGGAGAGGGAGTTGAATCTTCTAATAGATTCACTCTGGTACCGGTAGAATCGTCAGAGTCATCGGAATCGGAAGACTCAAGCACCGGGTGGTCCTGTGACGCATGGTATCGGTACCGATCGATGTCGGTACCAAAATGTCTTGGTTCCTGATCCCTGATACCAGACATCGGCATGGCGGGAAGCAGTCCTTTCGAAGCAGGTATTGTTGGTACCGATACCTGTGGAAGCGTCTTGTTGCGGTCTTAGCGGTACCGAGGCTGCTAAGAGGGCCGCTAGACTGCGTTCGATAGCGAGGATTCTGTGATCCATCGCTCCTGCCGATGCCTGGATGCCGGTACCAGTGGATGCGGCCAGGACCCCAGAGCATGGCACCAGTAGTTCCGCAGAGGTTGAGGCCTCTGGAACATCCTAGAGCCCCCATTAATGCTTTGGAGCTCGAAAACTCCCGCCGGGGCTGTTTTGACGGTGAAGTATCCTCGAGGGAAACGTTGGAGGCATCTAGATACTTTGAAGGAGATTTTCCCTTCGAGGACCGGCTAGTTTTACTTTTGGTTACCTGAGATCCATGGGAGGAAGATGAAGCCCTGGAAGACGTCGATGCAATTGACATGTCGGAGGCAAAAAGGGTACCGAGTTTTGCAGCTCTATTCTGCCGGCCCCTCTTGGTCATCCTCGTGCAGGAGAGACACTCCACTGGACAATGTTCAGGATCCAAACATTTTAGACACCAATCATGGGTGTCGGTGACGGAGATGGTACCGCCACATTTTAAGCATTTTTTTGAAACCACTAACTGGTTTCTCCATGCTTGAAGAAAAATGGGCCTATTGCCCAAAATGGCGCCTAGAACCAGAAACAGGGAAAGATCTCTGAAGAAAAATATGTTTTTGTTTTTTTTAAAGAAAAAAGAAGAGGAGAACCGGCAGTATCGGTAGGCGTCGAATGAAGGCAGATGTGACCACAAAAAACAAGAAATAAAGGTAGATTTTCTGTGGTGACAGGGTACCGTGTCCTGTCGGCTCCGCGGAAAATGAAGAACTAAAGCGAGAGAGGTACAGAGGCAGGAAGGGAGCACGCATGCGCTGTGGGATGCTCCCAAACGTTTTCCTATTGGACGCTGGGGAGCGTTCCCGCACAGGCTCCATCGGTACCGACGATACCCATATGTGAAGACTACATTTCTACTTGTTCCTGGAGATACCAGGGCTCAAACCCCGTATCTTCAATTGACACACCCTGTAACTTTGGAAGATAGTTTTCAATTGCCTAAGATACCCACTTAGACTGTCACTACTTTATTGTACACAGCAACATAAAAACAGTAAACAATTAGTTGAAACTAGAAAAAGGTTGAACACACAATCCCAAAACCACTTACATACCAAATAAAAGGTTAACATATCTAAATGGCATACTTACAGTGGAATATTCAAATTCCTAGGCTCAGGCTCAAGTTATTGGTTCTACCCACAAAAATGTAAAATATCAGAAATGTAAATCTGATCTTGTGAACCAGTCAAAATAATATTGTCAGCAGCCTTTTAAAACCCAAAAGATTAAAGCAAAGGCAGGGGACTTTGGGGCCAGTTTACTAAATCATGTTAGATAAGCTTTTGCGGCTAATGCAGCACTATCTACTGTGGGTGTGCATAGCAGTTCCCCAGCAGACAGCACACCTAAAGTGCGGAGAATGAAGTCGGGCAGCATTGTGGATGCAGCTAGCACCACCCACTGAGGTAGTATTAACTGCACCAGCGCTGTCTGCTGAGGACCACGGTAAATGCGCATTGCAGACAGGCCCATTCTCTGCCCTAATCCCAGCCACTCCTGCAGATAACGTGCTTTTTGCAAATAGTGCAGAAAATAGCTGCATTACCTGCAGTTGCCCTGCATTACCTGTTACCATGTCCAGATAGCATGTACAGCCAGGTTAGCTGTTTCATCAACTAGCCACTTTATGTAGTTAAATACTTATCACCAAAAGTACAGTCCTGTATACATCCGGTAGTAAAAAAATAAATATTAATCATGGTTCTCAGAGCACTTACTTTTTCAAATGCAGCCAAAAGAACATGAGCATGTCCTGTGATTTCTGGAAGAAAATAAAAATAAACAACGCTTACACTGAGGCATCTGACTACACCAACATCTGACACTCGACATCCAGGATCAGTCAGCAAGAAGAAAATTATCCAGGAAGTTGCATCTCCTTATGGCAATAACTGCCTAAAACACTTTGACAAACCATGAATTAAACCTGACAGAAGTTCCAGGCAAAAATAATCACAGCATAAATACAGATAAAGCTAAAAAAAATGCTATTAAAAGTTTGCAATGCATTTGCCAGTGTGCAACAAAGTTGCTGTCCTGCTTGCTGTTTCAGTCATACCAAAAGGGTTCTTGTTATAGTGCATTTCTGGAAGCTCTATTGGTTCAGGAGAAAACTGGAATCTTCACAGATACAGATATCTTCTAAAGGACCCTTCCCCCAGCCCCCTTCCCAAAAATAAAAAAAACTTCTTTCTTCAGATGTTTAAAAAATTACAGCATTCAAACTGTTACAGATCTACACAGCAACTGGTAAATGTCACACATGTGGCACAAAGCAGATTAAGCTTAAAGCTTTTGAAACTAACTAGGGCCATAGCAATACTCAGAACAAAGTGATACAGCTAAATATCACTTGCATTCAAGATACTTTGCCTAGGAAGTTGGTGTCCCAATTGGAGTCAGAGAAATTAAATTGTAAGGGATTTTTTGGAACTATTGTAAGGTGGTTGACTAATAGCAATGAAAATAAAAATCCACGTCTACAAGAAAGACAGCTCAATAGACCTATCAAAGGTCTCTCTAAAAATTATTAAATCAGCAACAATAATTTCATTGTTGTACATTACTAGGAGTTAAGTAGAAGCATGCTGAGTTGAGGCCATGTTATCCTCTCTTTAGTCTGGTTTACAGCTGCAATAAAATTAGCATTTTTTAGACAAAAATATCTTTCAATAGACCTCAAAAGTCAGGCAGATCTTTTGTTGTAAAGATTTTTACCATAAAGGGAAGCCTGGATTCTTGGTGCCAGTGACCATAGGTATGTTCAGAATGCAACCTCAACATATAGTAAAACCTTGGGGCACTGATGACAGCAAATATTTGCTTTGAGCATTTTTTTGACCTATGCTTCCACATGTGTCGCCCATACAATTACTTGATCCTATCTTTGATTTCTGCTGGTACTTCACATAAGACACTATCACCGCTGCATTAGACACCCAGTGGAAGGAAGCCATATTAGACAATGGATAAACCTACTACATTCCACCAGTGATTTCCATTCTATGTAATAACTAGAATCAGAGTCAACAGGAGAAGAGTAGAAAGGAATAGAATGTTATTACAATTAGAACAATGCTGTGTTGTTTTTTTACCAGGCTTATTGCTATTTACAACTTCGAGTTTTATGGATTTCTGTGCCAAAGACTAATTAATGAATGATTTGAAATGGCCATGTGTAACAGAGCTTCTTATAAATTATAAAATGTAATTCCTTATCTTGACAGACCAGTTTAGATGAATGGGTTATGTTCCCTTGCCAGCAGATGGAGGCAGATTTGAGCATCTTTCAATGAGTCATCAGAAGATATATTTGCTGGTACAGCACTGAGAGAAGCCAGTATTTGTCTGCCTCCAGCAGGTGGCAAGGTGTGTGGCCTGAGGCAGCAGCGCTGATAGGTCTGACTCTCCTGGACTACACTATGGTGCTGTGGCCAGTGTGATCGTCCAGTAAGGCTCAATATTGCTCGGAGGTGGGCCGAAGAGGAGCAGAAGCACTCCAAAGAGCCTCTAAGGGAAATGCATAAGTTGGACCTAGGCCCCCTCTCTCTCTTGCTTTCCCTTATCTACATGCAATCCTTTTCTATTTATTTCCTTTAGCCCATTCATTTCAACTAGGCTGTATTTAGCTCTCTTTTCTAGGTTTTATACAACAGATTAGAAAAATGACTTAAGTCAGTCTGGCCTTGTTTACTTGGCAGCAGGGCCTCCCAGGCTTGTTTGGTCGATTGGAGAAACCTTGACTGAGTTTCCCCTGACTGGCCTTTCAGGTGCTGAGATTCCCTTTTTGCTCCTGCAGTGAAATTTTTTTCACCAGTTCCTTTTTCATGAAATATACCATTCCTTTTGGCGGTTCTGTTCACTTTTTTTTTTTTTTTTTTAATTTTCAACTGTATGGAACCATGCAAGTATGCCATGTGCCTGGTACTGTGCCTCCTGTGGCATGTACAACTTCACTGGCTACCAGAAGCCAGCAGAACATTCAGAATTTTACTCACCACCTTCAAAATACTTCAAAATCAATCAGCTACTTAAGATCCCTCTTACAGACTACACTAGAAACAAGAGCAAGGAGGAGCTTCTTAGAAAACACACTATCAACTCCTACTGAATACACAAAGTCAATACTTCCACATGCCAAAGAGCCTGCTCGCTTTATGCACCTGGACTTTGGAACTCTCTCCCAGAAAATATAACCACTACTGACCCACAATTGTTCCGCAAGCTCCTCAAGACATTCTCTTCAATGTGTTCTTTGAATAAGTCAGTAACTTGATTAGAATTCTGATCAACCCTACATCAACCTAATTATGTAGATCATTCACTATCAACTAGGCCACCCTTATAATAAAACCATCCCTAACCTCGTCCCTTTAAGTACAACCTCACTGTCTCAATCTACTGTATATAACAAAAAGCTTGTAACCAAATTACAGCTTCCTTTATTCTCATCAAACAGTCCTCATAAAAATCCCAATCTGCTGCACATGTTCATAGATACCTGTAAATAGTTATAGAAGACTAGAGTTATATGTATAATTACTTGTTGCTGCACCTGTTCATTGTTACATGTAAATTCTTGTTTCTATGTAAACCACTTTGATTTCTGATATAGCTGTATATAAAATCACATAAATAAATAATTAAAAATAGATGTGTAGGATCAGCTCTACAGCTAGCTCCATTTGCCTCCTATGTGATGGGGTTGCTAGGAGCCCCACTGCCACTTCTGAGGCCTCCTCAGAGTTCTCCACGAATTTCCTGCCCTTGGGGCAGGCAGCCTTCGTGGAAAAATATATGGGGGCTGCATGGAGGATTTAAGGCTCCCTCGCGGCCTCAGAGGACCCTCTCTGCAAGCTGTGAGCAGCAGTTGCTGAAACAGCTCATGGGCTCTCTTCAGTCATTTCTGACTGCTTGGAAACCCTCTTCACAGGAATCCGAGTCCTAGCCTCTCTTCCAGGGGCACTCCAGACCTGGAGGTGGGCCACAGCCAACCAGACAGGTTAAACACTCCTGTCTTGCCCTTTCACCCGAGCACTCCTCCAGGAACCCAGCCTTATCCCCTATAGGGACTGGTTGGGATGCTGACGAGGACTCTCTTGCTTCAGAAGGTCAGCGAGGAGGAAAGGGAGCTTCCCCTTCTGAAAGGTGAGAATTTTTAAGCAATCCACCTTTTCATATAGAGGACTTCAGTATTAAGGGCACAATGGCAGCCTTATGCCTTGAGGCATCAAACCCTGCACCACTGTCACAGGTAGACCATATCCTGGAAGGTATCTGGCGTCATCCTGGCTTTTTTCCATTACTGAGCCGATAGAACAATTTCTGGTCTCCCAGTGGGAGAATCCAGGGTTGGGCCTTAAGGTCCCAAACGTCCTATCTCAGTTGAATTCCCTGCCCCGAGACAAGCTGAATACATTTTTCGGGCTCCCTCGGGTGAATGTCTTTGTCACAGCAGCGACCAAGCACACAACTATTCCAGTGGAAGGGGGTACTGCTCTCAAGTAATCTCATGACAGAAAGGTAGAAATCCTTCTGAAGAATGCCTTTGTGGCCTCAAGCAGCCCTATATGTGCAAGCCTATGGACATAAGAACTGGGTCAAACCAAATGTCCATCAAGCTCAGTATCCTGTTTCCAACAGTGGCAAATCCAGGTCACAAATCACAAAAGTTGAAACACAGAAACAAAACAGAAAAAGACAATATGGCCTAGTCTGCCCTTCAATACCAATTACTATAGTCCCTTTTTTCCCCTTTAGAAATCTTCTGTTTGTCCTATGCTTTCTTGAATTCAGATACTGTCCTTGTCTCTACTACCTCCATGAACTGGGAAATTATTCCATGCATCTACCACTCTCCATAAAGTAATATTTCCGCATATTATTCCTGAGTCTATTACCTTTCATCTTCATCCTATGCCCCCTCATTGCAGAGCTTTCTTTCAAGTAAGAAAGATTCTCCTCCTGTGCATTTATGCCATGGAAGTATTTAAAACATATCACCTCTCTCCCGCCTTTCCTCAAAAGTATACATATTGAGATCTTTGCCTGCCCCCATATGCCTTATGATGAAGCCCACTGACCATTTTGGTAGCCACCCTCTGCACTGCCTCCATCCTGTTTATATCCTTTTGAAGGTGTGGCCTCCAGAATTGCACAGAATATTCCAAATGAGGTCTTATCAAAGACTTATACAGCGTAGTTACTCACCTGTAACAGGTGTTCTCCAAGGACAGCAGGAATCAGTCCTCACATATGAGTGACGTCTACAGAGCACCGCAGAAGCATCTCCCCAGCTTTCAAAGAAAGCCTTTGGGAGATGCCACCATGCATGTGTAGTCCCCCTTCCTGCCCAAGGATGCCATCTTACTCAGTCAGCTAGCTAGAGCCGTCAAAAGAAGATGGCAAAAACTGTATAGCAACTCCAAGGACAGGAGGGAGGGTTGCGAGGACTGATTTCTGCTGTCCATGGAGAACACTTGTTACAGGTGAGTAACTATGCTTTCTCCAGGAACAAGCAGAAGTAAGTCCTCATATAGGGGACTCCCTAACTACAGGCTACTGAGAATCTGTAGAAAAACACAGCCCAGACATGAGCAGCCGCAAGCTAATCTGAGGAAAGATTCTGAGGACCCCAATGTCCAGGGAGAACCATGGCTCCAGTAGCCTGAACAAGAAGGGTCGGAGGGCAGGAGATGCCTAAATCCTGAACAGATTACGGAGTATGGCCTGGCCGAAGGCACTGTCCCATCAGGATTCCCTCTCGAGGTAGTATTGAACTGCAAAAGTTGTGAACCGAGGACCAGGTGGCTGCCCGGCAAATGTCTGCCATAGACACAGAGCGCAAGCTTGCAACAGAGGTCGCCAAAGCCATGATGTTGTGTGTGAAGGGTCCACTTGGTCACAGCCTCCCCCAGTCGACTAGGGTCATATGAAATGAAACACTGAGAGGCTTTGCGGTGGCTCTGAGTATGCTGTAGATAAAAGGACAGGACCCTTTTGCAGTCCAGAGTATAGAAAACAGCTACTGCCTTGTCGGCGTGGGGCCATGGAAGGAAGGTAGGGAGCACCACCTCTTAGTTGAGGTAGAAGTTGGATACCACCTTCGGGGGGAATTTTAGGTGGGTGCAAAGCACAACTCTGTTCTTGTAGAGCCTTGTGTAAGGTGGATCAGCCACCAAGGCCTGAAGCCAACTGACTCTGCGGGCAGAGATGAGTGCCACCAGGAAGACGGCCTTCCAGGATAGATAACACAAATGGCAGGTAGCCAAAGGTTCGAAAGGCAGATTGGTAAGCTGCGTCAGAACCACACTGAGATCCCATTCCGCCGGGGGCAGGTGGATGGGAAGCTTAGGGAGCAGCAAGCTCCTCATGAATTGGGTAATGAGGGACTGCACAGACAGAGGTTTACCTTCTTGGAGTGATGGTATTCAGGAGGGCTTCTTCCACCTTCCTGGGGAGGTTGAAGGATGCTAGGGCGACCCGTTCAGCAGCCATGCTGTTAATTACAGGGTCCCCAGATTGGGGTGGAGAAGCGAGCCCGCCTCCTGAGTCAGTAGCCCTGGGGCATTCCCCGGAGGGACCGGGAGCTCCATCGAGAGGCGGAGCAACAGGGGAAACCAAGGCTATCTGGGGCACAGCAGGGCCACCAGGATCATGGAAGCTTTGTCCCACAGGCCCTTGAAGAGGGCCTGATGATTAGTGGCGTAGGAGGGAAGGCATATAGAGGGCCCTCCGACCACGAGGAAGGCATCCGCCACTATCTGGGATGGGTGCGGTTGGGGACAGCAGAAGCGGGGCAGCTGAGCATTGAGTGGGCTGGCAAAGAGGTCCGGACTTGGGGTTTTCAATAGTCAGAATAGCTGCTGTGCTACCCTGGGGTCTACTCATAAGGCTGGAGGACCCTGCTTAGCCTGTCTGCTAGGGCATTGTCTTGGCCCGGAAGGTATTCTGCCTTGAGGATCATCCCCCTGCCTGGTGGCATAAAAGCAAAGGGCTATTGGTTCCTGGCAGAGGATCAGCGACCCTGTGACTCCCTGCTTATTCAGACAGAACATCGCAACCTGGTTGTCCGTTTGGACTAGCACCACAGGCGGTGGTGGAAGGCCTTGATCACTAGAAAAATGGCCCTGAGCTCCAGCAGATTGATCTGCTGCTGGCTCTCTTCCGTGGACCAGCTGCCCTGCGTGCATAGTTCCTCACAGTGGGCACTCCAGCCCAGTAGGGAGGCGTCTGTAGTAAGGACCCTCTGGGGGTTTGGGTGCTGGAAGGGCATGCCCTTCTGCAGGTGCTGTGCATCCTATCACCAACTGAGTGACTCTGCTAGCTGACGGGTCACAGACACAGCCTTGGATCCTGCCTGTGGCTTGAGTCCACTGTGAACGGAGACACCACTGAGCAGCCCACATATGGAGGCGGGCACTGGGAACCATATGGACTGCGGAAGCCAAATGGCCTAGCAGGTAGAGCATGGAGCACGGAGTGGAGGAGTGGCCTAGTGGTTGGGGCAAGGTACTTCAGGCCGGAAGATCAGGGGTTCAAATCCCACTAGAGGACAGCAACCTTGGGCCAGAAGGACTGGGGTTTCTAGTCCCAGAGGTGCTCCTTGTGATCTTGGGCAAGCCACTTAACCCTCCATAGCCCATGTTCCCTGTAAAATAGTTATCTCCGTTATAATGCCCTGTTCAATGTAATTTCAGTTTATTCAACGTAAACCGCACTGATGCAGAATAGCATGGTATATAAGAGAATATAAATAAATAAATAAATAAATAAATAAAATGGACCATGCCGACATTACGTGGTGGCACTATACCTCGGAGGCCAAGGCCTTGAGGCAATCCGCCCTGTCCAAAGGGGGGGGTGGGCCCTGGCCTGGAGAGTGTCCAGATGAGCTCCTATGAACTGCAGATCCTGTGTCAGAGTGAGGTGGGATTTGGGGTGGTTTATCACAAACCCCAGATGTTGTAAGGCCTTGATGGTGCAGGCCGTGGCCTATTGCACCTCTTAAGCCATCTCCTTTTACTAGACAGTCGTCCAGGTATGGGAAAACAAAAGCCCCAAGAGAAGAGGTAGGCCGCAACCATTGCCAGGCATTTGGTGAAGCCTCTTGGTGTGGAGGCGAGGCTGAAGGGTAGTACCCTGTGTATTGGTAGTGGACGCCCCCGACCATAAACCTTAGGTACTGCCTGTGGCTAGGATGGATAAAAATGTGAGTATAAGCATCCTTTAGGTCCAAGAAGCATAGTCAATCTCCCTGCTGGAAGTAGGGCAGCAATATGCCATGGTTGAGCATTTTGAACTTCTCCTACACCAGGAATTTGTTCAGGTTTTTCAAGTCCAGGATGGGCCTTAGGCCTCCTGTTCTTTTTGGGACGAGAAAGTACCTGGAGCAGAATCCCTTCCCTTTTAGGGGGTGGGGTACTGGCTCCAGGCCCTATCCCTGAAGAGGTCTGCAACTTCTTGCAGCAGCAGGACCTGGTGCAGGGGGTTTGAAGGGGCTCTCCTGAAAAGAAAGGAGGCGGCGGCATCTGGTCCAGGTGAAGGAGGTAACCTTCCCTGACCACTTGACGTGCCCAGGAGTCGGTGGTGATGGCTGACCACTGATGGGTAAAATGAATCAGATGCCCCCCCTGTTGGTAGCTGATCCCCCATGAGTAGATAGGCTATACTCTGAGTCAAAACCCCAACCCAGTCTGGGCTGGAGCCTGTGTCTGGGGCCCTTAGATTTGCATGGACCCTGGCCTGCTCCCTTGCCCTGATGCCCCTGCTGCGGGGTCTGGGGGGTTTGGTACTGGGGTAAGGCTGGCCTTTCTGGTGGAAGGAATGCCTTTTTCCCAGTGGTTTCTTCTTGGGAAGAGTGGAGGTCTTCCTGGAGAGTTGAGTCCTAGTAACATACTCTGTCTCGGTCTCTGCCACCTTTTCCTCAATCAGGCTTGCCGAAGAGGTTTTCATCGAGGCAGGGGATGTCAAGGAGTTTCTCCTGGACCTATTGCTCAAGGTCAGATGCCTGGAGTCAGGCTTGGCGTCGAGCACAGATGCCTTCGGCAGCCACCTTCATGTTAGACTCGAAGCCCGTCATAGGCTGCTCAAGATAAGGACTTCATGAGGGTTTGGAATAGCTGGAGGCGATTTCCACTGAAACTCACCAAGAAACCTCAGTCAGGTCTCAGAGATACATGCTGATATACAGCTGATATGCTTGTATTCAGCAAGCCAGCATCAAGCCGTGGTAGCATTTGCATCCGAGGGCATTGAGAGCACGGGACTCCCTGCTTGGGGGCACTGAAGAGTGAGTCTTCGGCCTTTTCTTTTGGTGCATGGTCGACTCGACCACCATGGAGGTATGAGAGGAGCTGTGCGCCTTCCTGAAGCCAGGGCCCTGCTGGACCCGATACATGGTATCCAGGTGTCAGCTAACAATCGGCACCAATGCCGGTGTTTCCCACATCTGGAGCAGGAATCGCCCGAGGATGGTGGGGACGAGGTGGCTCCTTAGGTGGAGCCTCGTATTGGAGGATTTTGAGTTCCTTCGTACAAGGATCCTCCTCAGACTCCGTGGTGAGAGACAATGCGTTCGCCATGTCCCGGACAAACTAAAGGAATGAGATGTCCTCGGGTGGGGACCAGCACATCGATGCCAGGGGAGACTGATCTGAGGGGAGATCATGTGTGCTCATGTCTCGAGGAAGCCTAGTCCTCAGACTCCGTCCGAGTAATTCGTCGAGGACTCGAGTCCTGACAGCTGTTGGATCTGGCCTCCGGTGACCTGCAGCTATTGCTGGGCCGGAGTCAGAGGCACTTGCCGGAGAGGATCTCGCTCCCGAGTACCAGGAGCGGGATTGAGACCCTCGCTGAAGATCGGCTCGAGGCATGGGGCCCTCGAGGATCTCTTTGGCGGCCCAGGGAGTCAACAAGGTGCATGAGGTCTCAGTGCGTGCACTGGCGGGGCTGGGCATCAACGTTTGCTGCGAGGCAAGGAAGGCAGAAACACTGCATTCCAATGCCTTCATCCTGGTTTCCCACTCAGAGGTTACAAGCTTCGACATGGATGCTGGGGTTACCGTGTTCGGGGTCGGTGAGGAGAGGGAATCTTCGATGGGATGGGCCTTGGGGGTCGAGATCCATGGCCAGAGGTCTCGGCGCCTGTCCTGGGTACCTTCACCGGACACTTCCACTCCAACTCCTCCTCCTCGGATACCCTCCAGGGGCTGTGGGATCTCGCATGGGACTTGCCATGTATGTCCGATTCCCAGGACGAGGTCCTCGAAGATTTCTTCTTTTTCTTGCGCTTCCGCTCTGGGGAACTCTTGTCAGAGGGGCTTTATATGACTCCGAGGATCCGTGCGGGGTCTTAGAGTGCGCGGTTACCGGGGCTACATATGACCTGTGGAAGATGTCATCCTGCTTCTGTCAGCAACTCTGGATGGCCTCAGCGGACATCTTTTTGCAAAAGGAACAAACCTCGGGGTCATGGTTGGCATCTAGACACCGAAGGCAACAGTCATGTGTGTCCATAAAGGACATGTTCTTTGAGCAATCACATTTCTTAAATCCACTGGCCATTGGGGCAAGGAGGACCCCAGTGAGGTCGAAGACCCTTGACACGGTCAGCAGTCAGAAAAGGTGCCAAACCGCGCTGGAGAAAAAAAAACTAATTAAAAAGGTTCCGAGTCTCAAAGCCAAGGCAGCGGGTCTCAGAGGTGGGAAAGAGACTGGGCCCAGACAGGAGGACCTTTCAAGTGGGGGACTTGTCTAGTGGAACTATACGTTGATTTGACCCAAATTACTTTGCAGAAGTGGTGTCAGATGAAGGATGTGTTGCTTAAGCTCCATTTATTATTTATTTATTTATTACAGTTTCTTATATACCGCGCTATTCGGCATCAGCGCGGTTCACATCATAACGTAACTACCATACGACAAGGTGTCTGGTTTTACATTGAACAGGGAAAAAGAAACTTGGATAACTGGGTTAACTATACATGAGCTATTTCCACTGCAGGATAGGTAAAATCAGATCATGAGTAAGGGGGTATCTCTAGAGGGGTGATTTCTTGGGGGGGAAATCTAGGCTCAAAGGTTGTCTGGGAAATATTGGATGAAGAGGTAGGTTTTGAGTGCCTTCCTGAATTGATATAAATTGGTTATGGCTCTAATGTCAGGGGGTAGAGCATTCCAGCATCTGGGGATATAGAAACTGCACGCTCTGTTTGTGGTTGTCTTGTTGCACTTTGTCGCTGCCTTTGGTGTGATTAGTAGGTTGACAGATGTTGCTCTTCTAGATCTGTTGGGGGGAACCATGTGGAAAAGATGCGTGAGTGAGGGGGAGGAAATGCCTTTGATTGCCTTGAATGTTAACAGAAGGGTTTTGAAGGTGATCCTCCCATGGATAGGTAGCCAGTGCAGCTGTTTGAGAATGGGCGTTACGTGGTCGCTTCTGGAAGCTCCGTAGATGACTCTGGCTGCGGCATTCATGGCCAACTGTAAGGGGGCTAGTGTGGATTGGGGAAGCCCTTGTAAGATGGCATTTGCAAAGTCGAAATGTGGCAGGATCAGCGCTTGATATATGGTTCGGAAATCCTCTGGGTCCAACAGTGAGCGTAGGTGTTTGAGTGAACGGATTTTAAAATAGACAGCTTTGACAATATTGCTTATATGACTTTTCATGTCCAGTCGTTGATCGACAGTTGCTCCCAGGTATTTTATTGCCTCTTTGGTCTGCAGGTCGACTTCCTTGACACTGACGTGGGGTGGGGGAGTAAAGTTGGGGTCTCTGGTGATGAATAGTACTTCAGTTTTTCTATGTTGGATGCGTAGGTTCTGTGATTGGAGCCAGGTTGACACTGCATTGAAGCAGTCCGTGAGTGGGGTCAGGTCCATGTGAGTTGTGAAGAAAGGCATGTATAAGAGGATGTCATCTGCATATATCAGGCAGTTCACATTGAAAGATCTTATGATATTGCAGATGGGTTGCATGTAAATATTGAAGAATAAGGAGGATAGTGAGGAGCCTTGGGGTACCCCTTGCTTTTGATGGAAATGTGTTGACTCTTCAGATCCAGACTTCACATATTGCCATCTGCCATCCAGATAAGACTTGCACCATTCTAGTGCACTGTTGCAGATTCCCTTCTCTTTCAATCTTTCGAGGAGTATTTCGTGGCTGACGGAGTCGAATGCTGCGGCTATATCTAAGAATATAAGCACACAACCTTGACGGACGTTGTCAATTCTTGTGATGATGTCGTTGAATAGAGTAGTGAGTAGTGTCTCGACCCCATGATGTTCTCTGAAGCCATGTTGACAGTTGTCTAAGGGAGCAGCAGCATCAATGTGGTCCTGAATTTGCCGTTGTGCCTCTTTCTCAATTATTTTGGCTAATAGAGGGATGCTGGCTATTGGCCGATAAGAGTCAACTCTTTGGGGGTCTAGTTTGGGGTTTTTCAGTAGGGGCCTAATGGAGGTCTGCTTGAGTGAAGAGGGAAAGTATCCTGTTGTGAAGGAGATCTGCATTATATTTGCGATGACAGGGCTGAACACATCCCGTAGCTCCTTGATCCAAAACGCTGGGCATGGGTCAGTCTGAGCAGTAGAGGTGTTGAGGGATGCTATGGTGTTCTGGATAAGTTCAGTGGGTGGTGTGTAGAGTATGTTCAGTGGGGATAGGCCCGTCGGATCTTGGTATGAAATTACTGACACTTTGTTAGTTTGCACGATCTTGGATTGCAGGTAATCGGCAAAATCTTGCGGGTGAATCTCGCTATGTTGTTCGGGAGATGGTTCCTTTGAGAGGGCTTTGACCAAGTTGAAGAGGTCCCGTGGTTTATTCAGAGACCTTTTCAGGGTGTCGGTATGGTATTGTCTCATTTTAGTAGTGATTGTTTCACGATGTATTGCAAGGTGGGTGCGGTAAGCAGTCTGGTCATCCTCTGAATGCGATCGGCGCCATCGGCGTTCAAGTCTCCGTAGTTGTGCGAGAGAGGATCGTAGCTCGGGGGAGAACCATGGGGCGGAGCTTTTATTTTTGTCCTCGCTGTATTTTTCGGGTTTGAGCGTTGTGATAAGGCAAGCAGGCTGGAGTTCCATTGAGAGATTAGTTCATCAAGGTCTGGTGAGCTATAGTTGAGGAGTGATGGGATCTCCGAAAGGATGTGTTCCCTATCGAAGGGGCGAAAGCATCTGGTAGCAGCTCTAGAGGTGTTGCTTGTGTGTTGACTTCTGTCTGGCTGGTCAATGTTGATGGGTATCTGGATAATGATCAATTTGTGGTCGGACCAGGGTACCTCTACGATTGTTACTGGAGGATTGTTGTTTTGGATCATGACTGGGTGAGGGGTAAATACCATGTCCAGAATGTTCCCCTTTGTATGCGTGGGTTTGTTGATGATTTGTTTGAATCCCAGGTCTTCCATTGCTTCAAGGAAAGCATTTGCATGGTTTTGGGGTAGAGAAGGGAGATTGAAATCACCCATTATCCAGTTTGGTTTCTTGGGATTGAGTGTGTTAGTAGCAAGGTCAACAATGGTTGGCAGGTCATCTGGAGAAGAAGAAGGTGTTCTATACAGCAAGTTGAGGGAGCATTGTTGGTTTGTAACAGAGAGGATGTCCAAGGATGTCCAAGGATGTCCATGAAGAGGAAGCGCGGTACAAATGGACCTTTCCCTTCAAGGCTTAGCTTTACTTATAAAGGACAGAGATTGAGAGTGCGCTCTTGCGAAAAAGCGGTTCAAAGTCCTTGCTGAGGCAGGACTAACTGGGCTAGAGCTTGGCCAGGTGACTAAGGGGACAGCTCAGAATGAACACCCAAGGTGGCAGAGTCAACCATGGCTGTCGCAGAATTTGTCGCCAGTCAGGTAATGCAGAATATCAGGGAGCAGAAAGAGGGTCAACCTAATGAATCTTGAGAGCAATTTTTGGAATCATTGAGGACTCTTTTCACTCTGATTGGTGTCGAGACATAGGCTTGAGGAGCCTTTCTAATATGATTCAAGAGTTTATTTTTGCTGGATTAGTGCATAGTGTTATATGGAGGGTTGATTGGGGGGGTATAAGGCAGGCAGCATGGGTGGTTGGGGCGGGGCATGTTTGAATATTGTTTAGAATGCAACAGTGGTTAGGTTTGAGTGTTGCATATGGGCGGAGAGGGGGACTGGAAAATTGGGAGGGTTTGGGGAGGAAAGTGAGGTAGCTGGGCGGTTGGATGGATGAGGTCAAGAGGAGCAATAGAAGTGGGCAAGCGTGAATAGAGCATGAGGGCAGGCACGGTTGTCCAATGATGTTGGCGACAGCCTGGGCTATCCATGAGAGAGGGAGCGGATGGCCAGGTAGATGGGGGAGAGGGAGGGAGTGGCATTCAACTTGAAAAGAGGGGAGGGATGGAAGTTTTAGTTAACAGGTAAGCTGAAAATTATGACACTTAATGTTAAGGGGCTTAATGGGTGAGTTACGCGCCAAAAATTATATAAGGAAGTGGCACATCAGAAGGCATCGTTTTTGTTGCAAGACGCGCACTTGTTGCGTGCCCATGAAGCATTGGTGGCTCTTAGGGGCTACAATATTCGGCTTTTTGCATCAAATACAGTGGAACGGAAAAAAAGTGGGATGGTGGAAATAAATACTGCGATTTGGGACAGAGGAGGGTGATGCTTATTGGTGCGGTTGAAGACAGGTGAAGAATGGCTTTGTGTGGGTAACATTTATGCACCTACAGGGCCACAGGCGGCTTTCTGGGATGCCTTGGCTGAAGGTTTGGCCAAGTTGGGCAAGGGCATATTGATTTGTGGGGGAGACTAACTTGATGTGGGAACCAGGGAGGGATGCTACAGGGAGGGGGCGGGGCGGAAAGAAGAGAGGGTTTGGTACCAGCAGTTTGTTAAGCAGCACTGACTGATAGATGCTTGGCGTTTTTACCATTCTGGTAAACGGCAGTTTTTGTTCTGTTCGCCAGTCCATGGTTCCTATTCTCGGTTAGATGCTCCGAGGTTGGGGAAGGCGGTAAGGGGAGAAGAGATGGAGGCTATTACATGGACAGACTATGTAGAGATGAAGTTGTCTGTGAAACGGAGCATGGGGCCCCAATTCTGGAAACTGAATGAATCCTTGTTGGATGTGGTACGGGTTTTGAATGAGGTGGAGCGACTGATACCGGAATAATTTAGTATGAATGACAACGGGGAGGTAGGGTGGGGGGGGGGGGTGATGTGGGATCGGTTTAAAGCAGTTTTGAGGGGGGTTCTGGTCAAATGGGGGGCGCAAATAAAGAGGGAATGGGAGGACCATGAGGTACAGCTCCGTCAGCGATTATCGAATCTGGAGGCTGATGCGAAGGAGCCGGGGGGGGGGGGGGAGTATACGGGGCAAGTATTGGCGGTTCAAGCCTTAATTTATTTATTTGGAAACTTTTATATACCGCCACTTCCAGAGATCAGGGGGGGTTTACATTGAACAAAAGTAACAAGGAACCATACATTGAACGTTATGAACATTATAACATTACAAAAAACAGTTGGACTTAGTTGAACAAGGAGCTATTTACACAAATAGTAACTATTTACAGGTCAAGTCACCACATCGGGACTCCAGAAGGTACAGAGGTATATACTACGTATGTGTGAGGAGTGAGAAATCTATTGTCTTAGCTGAAGTAGGATAAGGCTAAGGCTTTATAGGTTGGGTGGTAAGTCTGGGACTGCATGGTTTTTTCGACGGGATGGTCTAGGTTATAATAGTACTGGGTAAATAAGTATGTTTTCAGGTCCTTTCGAAAAGCATGGAGGTCTTTAGGCTCCCTAAGCTGGACTGGAAGATTGTTCCATTATATCAGTGCAACATAGGAGAAAGCACTTTTACTTGTTATCTGTTTTGATTTTCTGATTGCGTCAGGTACTAAGATGGTAGTGAGGTTCATTCTTCTTATTTTTCTGTTTTCCGGGGGGCTTTGTATCAAGGTAGAAAGATGTGAGGGTGCAATTTTGTTGATTAATTTGAAGGTAGTCACTATGGTTTTATATTGGATCCTGCTGGCAACCCGAAGCCAATGGAGGGTGTAGAGGATGGGAGAAATATGGTCAGATAGTCTGGCCTTGGCAATTATTTGGGCTGCAACATTCTGTGCCATTTGGAGTGTGTTAAGGGTTTTTTTTTGTTATGCCTTGGAGAATTTCGTTGCAGTAGTCCAGATGAGGCGTTATTAGAGCTTGGGCCACGGTCCTGAAGTCGTCCTTGTCTAAAAGTGGTCTTAAATGCTGTAAGGTCCTGCGTTTGAAGAAGATTGCTCTGGTAGGTTGTTTTATGTGCAAAGTTAAACTAAGAGTCTTGTCAAGGGTGATGCCTAAGTATTTTATCTCCTGCTTCACTGGGAGGGTGAAGTTCTGAAACTTGATAACTGATGGGGAGGAAGGGGTGAAATTAGGGTTTCTTGAGGTGAATAGTACTTCTGTCTTTTTGGGGTTGATGTACATATTCTTAGAGCGAAGCCATAGTTCTGCTTCAGAAAGGCATACTGCTAGTTTGTCGTAGTTGGGGTCTGATATGTTCAATGGGGTGAACAACATGATGTCGTCCGCGTAGATGTGGTAGTTTATGTTGTGACTTTTGAATATGGAGCATATCGGTTGAAGGTACAGGTTAAAAAGGAGGGCGGACAGTGCTGAGCCCTGCGGGATTCCCTGTTCCTGTGGGAAGGGTGGTGATGCAACTTTGTTGAATTGGGCGCGGTCAGAGATATATGATTGAATGCATTGGAGGCTGCGGCTATTCGTTACCACATGCAACTACTTCGCCAAGAGTTTTTTTTGAAGGGGGTAATAAGGTCGGGAAATATATGGCTCAACGTTTAAAACAGCACAAGATGAGATCCCATATTCTGCAGATTAAAACAGCTGGGGGCTCACTTTTAAGAACTGAGCAGAAGATTAGGACAGCATTTGCTACATTTTATCAGACTCTCTATGCAGCCGTCCCATCTCCCCTAGAGGGTCACATATCTAGCTATTTAGGATCTCTATACCTCTGCAACGCTTAGAGGTGATCGAACAGCAGGCATTGGATAGAGCGATCGGGGAGAAGGAAGTACTGCAAACTATTAAGATGTTTAAGATGGATAAAGCCCCAGGCCTAGATGGGCTGATGACCTGCTTTTATAAAAAATTTGGTGGGGCTCTGGTAGGCCATTTGGTGCGATTGTTTAACCTGCTCAGAGAGGGTGACTCTTTGGCAGATATGATGGGCTGGGCAGGAATATCTTTGACACAAAAAGAGGGAAAAGATCCACAGGTTTGTGCTTCCTACCAATCCATCTCTCTGCTTAATCTGGACGCGAAGTTGTTGGCTAAAACTCTGATGAACTGTCTTAATGAGGTGATTGGGCGACTGATTCAAGAGAACCAGGCTGGCTTCATGCCCGGCTGACAGGTAGCGGATAATGTTTGTAAAGTTCTTAATTTGATATGGCTGGCTAGATGGATGAAGGACCTGGCCCTGTTACTCATCCTAGATGCTGAAAAAGCATTCGACCATGTGTCCTGGACTTTCTTGTTTAAAGTGCTCGAATGGATGAGGTTCAGCACGGGCTTTTTGGGTTGGGTGAGAGCTTTATATTGGAACCCAAAGGCGTGCGTCCATGTTAATGGGGGATATATTCCAGCTTTTTTCCTCGCGGTGGACTATGCATCAGGGGTGCACCCTGTCACCCCTCCTATCTGCTCTGTCAGTGGAGCCCCCTAGTAGCGCGGGTTAGGATGAGCGCAGATGTACAGGGTATTGTGGTTGGACATAGAGACTACTGGATATCACTTTTTGCGGACGATGATATTTTGACAGTTACTCGCTTGAATATTTCTCTGCCTCTTATTATGTGGGAAATTCAGGAAAGCACAGTTACTTACCTGTAACAGGTGATCTCTGGGAACAGCAGGAATAAGTCTTCACATATGGGTATCGTCGGTACCGACGGAGCCTGCGCGGGAACGCTCCCCAGCGTCCAAAAGGAAAGCTTTTGGGAGCATCCCACAGCGCCTGCGCGCTGCCTTCCCGCCTTTCCTAACCGCCTCTCTCCAGTTCGATTTTTAAAGCTGAGACAAAGAGAGAGAGGAAAGGAAAGATAGATAGAGAGATACAACTCCTAGGGGAGGTGGGTGGGTTGTGAAGACTTATTCCTGCTGTTACAGGTAAGTAACTGTGCTATCTCTAGGAACAAGCAGGAATGAGTCTTCACATATGGGGACTCCCCAGCTAGAGATGCCTGGGAGATCACCCAGGTTGTGAGTCCCTGGGAAGGGCTCTACCTCCACCCATGAATCTCAGACATCCAGTCAGGGATGGAGGGTAGGAGTTGATTAGGTATGGAACAGGTGTTGGAGAACATCCTGACCAAACAAGGCACCCCGGAAGTCCTTGTCCAAGCAGTAATGGGCTGTAAAGGTATGAACCGAGGCCCAGGTGGCCGCTTGACAGATTTGGTCGATGGACACAGAGTTTAGATGAGCCATAGAGGCTGCCATGGCCCTCACATTGTGAGCTGTGACATGGCCCTCCAGAAAAAGGTTCTTACTCTGGTAGGCGAAGGAAATACACTGAGCAATCCAATTGGACAGACTTCTCTTAGAGACTGGACGTCCTAAATGAGAGGGATCAAAAGCAACAAAAAGTTGAGAGGACTTTCTATGTTGCTGTGTCCTTTTGTAAGTAGAAAGCAAGTGCTTTTTTACAATCCAGGGTATGAAGATTCCTCTCTGCACTTGATGCATGAGGTCCTGGAAAAAATACAGGTAAATACACCTCCTGGTTCAGATGAAAAGGTGAGACCACTTTAGGCATAAAGTATGGATTAGTCCTGAGGACTACCTTGTCATGATGGAACCTTGTATAAGGAGGATTAGCCACTAAGGCTTGCAACTCACAGATGCGGTGAGCTGAGGTGACTGCAATGAGAAAAATAACCTTCCAGGAAAGGAATTTCAAGGAGGTAGTGGCTAAGGGTTCAAAGGGTGGCTTCATAAGCTGGCCAAGAACCAGATTCAAGTCCCATGCCACTGGAGGTGGTCTAATGGGAGGTTTAGTCAAAAGAAGGCCTCTCATGAATCTTGCTATAAGAGGATGAGAGGAATAGGATGTCCATTGAGAGGCTTAAGGGATGCTGCAATAGCACTCAAATGGACTCTTATTGAATTTGTTTTAAGGCCTGCATGGGATAAATACAGCAAACACTCTAGTAAAGAATTCAGAGGTATTGCAAGAGGGTTAAGACCCTTCTCTGCACACCAAATGGTAAACCTCTTCCATTTAAAAGCATAGGAACGTCTGGTGGAAGGCTTTCTGGAAGCATGAAGGATATCCTTCACTTGCTGAGAAAGATGTAAATCTTGAAGGTCTAGGCCTTCAGCAACCAGGCCCTGAGATGAAGAGACTGGGGATTTGGGTGCCACAACGTTCCCTCCTCCTGGGCGAGGAGGTCTGGAGCAAACCCCAAGTCCAGGGAGGGAGCTTGAGAGAGATGCAGAAGTAGAGGGTACCACACTTGGCGTGGCCAACGTGGTGCTATGAGGATCATAGACCCCCTGTCTCTCTGAAGCTTGAACAGTGTCTTGGGAATTAGGGGAATGGGTGGAAAGGCATAGAGGAAATCTTGCCCCTAATGAAGGAGGAAGGCATCCCTGGCCTGAACTCCCTGACATGGAATCCTGGAACAGAACCGGGGAAGTTTGGCATTCCACGGACTTGCAAACAGATCTATGTCTGGGGTTCCCCAAATTCGAAAGATCCTGGCTATCTGGTCCCCATGGAGGGACCATTCGTGTGGAAGCAGAACTTGACTGAGTCTGTCTGCCCAAGAGTTTTGAACCCCTGGAAGATACACTGCCATGAGATGGATTTGATGCTCTCTGGCGAAGGCCCACAATCTCAGAGCTTCGTTGCAAAGCGACAGAGAGCCAGTCCCCCCCTGCTTGTTCACGTAGAACATGGCTACTTGGTTGTCCGTGTGGATGAGGACTGTCTTGTAGCTGAGCAGGGTGTGGAAGACTCTGAGAGCCAGAAAGATTGCTCTGAGCTCTAAGAGGTTGATATGTAGAGATGTCTCCTGTGGAGACCAGATGCCTTGGGTGGAGAGATCTTGTAGATGAGCTCCCCAACCCTTTGGAGAGGCATCTGTTGTAAGGGTTGCTTGGGGTAACACCTGTTGAAAGGGGGACCCCAACAACAGATTTTGAGTGGACTTCCACCATTGGAGAGAGCAAAAGAGACGACTGGAGGTCGCTATTTTGTCTGACAGACACCCTGATGCCTGGGTCCATTGGGTGGACAGAGTCCATTGAGCTGCTCTCATGTGAAGGCGAGCATAAGGAACCACATGCACAGTGGATGCCATGTGGCCTAACAGTTGTAAGAGCTCCCGAGCAGTTAAATGGGATTTTAACTGGATCTGTGAGGCTAACTGCACCAAGCGTAGGCAACGGGCCTGGGGAAGGTATGCCCTTGCAGTTGTGGTATCCAGCAAGGCCCCTATGAACTCTAGAGATTGAGTAGGGGTGAGATGGGATTTTGGAATGTTTATTACAAGTCCCAGATACTGAAGAACACGCCTTGTGCAGGCCAGGGAAGTCTGGGCCTCTGACTGGGATGGAGCTCGGATGAGCCAGTCGTCTAGATATGGGAATACGAATATCCCTAGAGTGCGTAAAAATGCAGCTACTACTGCCATGCATTTTGTGAACACTCTTGGTGCAGAGGCCAGACCAAAAGGAAGCACTTTGTATTGGTAGTGCTTTCCTCGATAAAGGAACCAAAGGAACCTTCTGTGTGTGGGATGGATGAGGACATGGGTGTACGCATCCTTGAGATCTAGAGAACAAAGCCAGTCCTGACTCTGGAGGTATGGAAGGAGAGTACCGAGAGAATTCATCTTGAATTTCTCCTTGCATAGAAACTTGTTCAATTCTCTGAGATCTAAAATGGGTCTGTAGCCCCCTGTTTTCTTTGGAAAGAGAAAATATGGGGAGTAGAACCCTGAGCCCTGTTGAAGAAGGGGTACTTCTTCTATTGCCCCTTGGGCAAGAAGGGTAGCAATCTCCTGACCCAGAAGGTCGAGGAGAGATGTTGGAGAATTGAACTGTTTCACCATGGTGTGAGGGGGAAGGTTTAAGAAATGAAGCTTGTACCCTTCTCTTATGATGGAGAGGGTCCATTGCTCTGCTGTGATTTGTTCCCATCTGGGAGCAAAATGAGCTAACCTTCCTGGAATGGTAAGAGGCTCTGGATGTTCCAGAGCCAGAAAGGCTAAGTTCTCTAGTTGTAAGTCAAAGGCCCTGAGGAGGCTGAGGCTGTTGGGCCGTAGCAGTCCTCGTAGCCTTAGGCTTGGCCTGTTTTGGTTGTTGCTGTCTCTTTGTAGCAAAACGACCTGCAGAAGATGCCTGCTGACCATAAGCAGAATAATATTTCCCTTTTTTGGGGAAAAATCCTTTTTTGAACAACCTCTTTTTAAAAGAAGCAGAAGTAGACTTTGAAAGTCTATCTAAAGCGGAATTTTCAGCATCCATCTGGTTGACCTTTGCTTGCCAATCTTTGCCAAAAAGGTTTTCACCTGTACAAGGAAGGTTTCCTAGTCCATCCTGAACCCAGGGTTCCAAATCAGAAGCTTGTAACCAAGCAACTCTGCGTGCACCTATGGCAATAGCCGAGGCTCTGCTGGCACCTTCAAAAGAGTCAAAGGCTGCACGGTTGGAAAACTTGGAAATATCCTGGGCATGTTTAAGCCAGGTGAGAAACTCTTCCCTTTTATCTTCTGAAATAAAAGAAGAGAAGGTTTGCAGATGATCTGTAACTTCCTTTAGAAACATCCCCATATAGAGACTATAGGAGTTGATTCTGGCAACAAGCATACTGGCCTGGAAAATTCTCCTGCCAAAGGCATCTAAGGTTCTGCATTCTCTTCCTGGAGGAGCAGAAGAGTGCCTTTTTGTACTCTTTATCTTCTTCATAGCAGACTCTACCACAATGGAGTGGTGAGGAAGCTGAGTCTTATGGAAGCCAGGACAAGGAGGAACACGATACATGGTGTCCAACCTGCGAGAATGAGGGGAAGTGGTGAGAGGAGTCTCCCATATTCCCAACATGTGATCATAAAGAATCTCATGTATTGGTAAAGTGGCTGCTTCTTTAGGAGCCTTAGGATATTGTAAAATATCTAATTTTTTTGGCTCTAGGCTCTGTCTCAGGGGCCACTGAGATGGAAAGGCCCTCCCTTGGCCACTTCCCTAATGAAGTCTTGAAAAGACAAGTCCTCTGGAGGAGACATTCTCCTTTTTGGAGAAGGGGGCTCCTGAGGATAGATCACCGATGCTTCGACAGAGACCTCTGATTCATCAGAGTCTTCAGAGGAATCGAAGTATCGCCTGTCTGGATGCTCTTGCAGAGCCCGATACGCGTACTGAGTGGTATCGACATCGGGAGTGATCGGTACCGAGTCAGTACCGATTGGCATCACAGAACAGTGTACCGCTGCAGTCGACACCGAAGCGGATGTCGATGTAATCGGTACCGGCACCGGAACCGGAACCGGAACCGATGTCGGTACCGGTGCTGTAGTCGGTACCGGCAACGAAGTTTGTTGCGGTACCGAAGGCGTCGCAGCTTGCATGAATGCCATGATGGCACACTGCATGGTCAGGATATTCTGATCCATCGACGCAACCAATGTCTGGATGTCGGTACCAGTGGGAACCACCGGTACCCCGGAACATGGCAACAGGTGATCGGTCGAGGCCGAGCCATCGATGTCAACCTGTGACCCCATAGATAAAGCTTTGGAAGCCGGAGCCTCCCGCTGGGGTAATTTTGCCGGTGCGGATTCCTCGAGGGCAAGCCCGGAGGCATCTCGATACTTGGAGGGAGATTTACCCTTCGAGGACCGGCTGGACTTAAGTTTGGTTACCTGAGATCCATGTGAGGAAGAAGCAGCCCTGGAAGACGTCGATGCAACCGAAGCTGCATCCGAGGGAAACAGGGTACTGAGCTTAGCTGCTCGATTCTGTAGACCTCTTTTAGACATCAAGGAGCAGGACTCACAATCCGCAATGTTTAGGTCAGGACCTAAACATTTTAGACACCATTCATGGGTGTCGGTGACAGAAATAGTGCCGCTGCACTTCGTGCATTTTTTAAACCCTGAGGCGGGCTTTTCCATGAGGAAATATTTCCTAGGCCTAAAGCCAAAGAAGAAAATGCACTGAAGTGAGAAAACAGTAGTTTTTTGGGGGTTTTTTTTAGAATAAAGAAAGAAAAGACCGGCGGTACCGGTCCGGCGTCGAGAAGGCAGACGCGCGACCAAAGAAATAAAATAAAATAAAGAAATTCTTCAGCGGTGACAGGAACACAACCTGCTGGCTCCGCGGAAAAGAAGAACTGGAGAGAGGCAGTTAGGAAAGGCAGGAAGGCAGCACGCAGGCGCTGTGGGATGCTCCCAAACGCTTTCCTTTTGGACGCTGGGGAGCGTTCCCGCACAGGCTCCGTCGGTACCGACGATACCCATATGTGAAGACTCATTCCTGCTTGTTCCTAGAGATTATGGATGACTGGCAGGGCTTTGTATAAATTGGACAAAGTCCAAAATATTGAATTTGATGGTATCTGATGAATAACAGCACCACTTACAAGAGGGATATCCCTTTCGCTGTGCGAAGCGCTCTATCCAGTACCTGGGGCTGCAAATTGGAAGCCAACTGGGAGATTTATATGAACTATAGGAAATTTTGGGAGGTGGTAGAGGGTATGCTTAGCAGTTGGGGACAGAGTTATGTCTCTTGGTTTGGACGTATCATGATGATCAAGATACTTTTGCTTCCACGCTTTCTATTCCTCTTCTAGGTTTTGCACATACTGGTGCCTCCAAGGTTTTTACAAAAGTTACAAAAGCAGGTAGAGCAATTCATTTGGCAGAATAGAGTCCCTAGGGTGACGGCCCCAGGGGGTGCAGGTGGAGGGTGGCCTGGGGGTCCCAAATTTTAAGAAGTATTAAAGTAGTATTAGGCAGTTGCACAGCTGGCACAGGGAGCGACAGAAACGGTGTTATTGGAGGAGGCCTCCCTCCCCCCAGTGGCCCTGGAACGCTTGGTCTGGCCAGGGATGGGGGATTACTCTTTTGTATGTCACACCCTGTCAATATGGCAGCAGTATCGGCAAGAAGTACTGGGGGGGGGGGGGTAAGCAGTGCTCACAGATGTCGTCATTGATGGCATGTTTTGGGGTAGGAGGTGGTCTGGGAATAGCAGTACTCCCTCAGTGGGCAGAGCAGGGCCTTAGTTAGGTCTCCCAGATAATACACTGGAGAGAGTGCAGGATTTTGAAGGGATGCAGGACCTTTATCACCTGGCAGAGTGGAACCACTACAACTATCTACAGCGGCGAGAGGTACGGCTAGATCTTTGGAAAGAAATAGACTGGATTGAAGTTACCCGTTTGGGGGTCCTGGGATGGAAAGGAGTTCTGCCTCAAATCTATTGGGGACTAACCTATGTAGGGACCCAAGAAACTGGGTTATATGACGAAATGGGAGTGGGACTTTGCAGGGACGTGAGAAATAGAGGAATGGGGTGTGATAGCCCAAGGTATGGCAAAGTTGTCTGTGACCACTCCCTAAAGAGAAAAGGTATAAATTGCTTTTCTGATGGTATTGGACGCCGGAGAGGATGTGGTAAGGCAAAAATGAGGCCGTCTGATGACTGTTGGAAACCGTGGGGGGTGGGGGGGGGGGAAAGGCATGATGCTGCTGTGGTGGCGAGACAGGGTTAGAGCCCAAGGAAAGTGGGACAAAACAGTTTTTTTCCCCTGAGCACAGGACAGATTCAGGAAGTGTAAGGGTTAAAACTCTTACTAAGGAAAAAAACTCTATGCACCAAGAGGTAGAGAGTGAGCCACACCCTAGCTCCATGGTAACCAGGGGAGGTGATGAGGGAAGCCTAGGGGTGGAGTCAGAGGCTATAGGACAGCCTCAAACATATAAGCAAAGAGAAACTGCTAATGAGAGGCAGGCAAGGGAGGCGAGGCATGCGAGGAAGGCGGAGCAGGCAAGTCCCACAGAGCAGGCAAGGCACAGGAGGGAAGCAAGGAAGCCGGAGAGACGAAGGAGGCCAGAGAGGCTGGAGAGTCTTTCCAGGAGAAGGAGAGAACCCTTAAAGGGGATTCTTATTGCAGGCAACGTTCAGAAAGCTCAAGCCTTGAATGCAGCTCATCTGATAGAAAGAGGACAGCTGGCTGGAAACAGAGGGGAGTTGATTCTGAGGTAGACGCTGCTGAAAGGCATGGAACAGGAATCCAAGTGAGGGAGTCTCTGGAGAGAGGTTTACCTGTGGCACAGTCTGAGAGGAGACAGAGTGCTGGAAATAAGGTGAGCCCTTTACAAGCTTTTAAAAGTCTGCTGAGAAAGAAAAATCTCCTGGGTCCTTCCCCTGTAACTCAGCATAGTGAGGAGTCTCACTGGGGGCAGGTTCTAAAGTTGTTAGAACAAATGAAGCCTGACGTCAGAGACACTGAAGCCAGCCAGGTATTATCTGGATCTGAGCAAGAGAATATGGAAACAGAAGAATGTCTTTTTGAAAGCATGTCCTCAGATTTTGAAATGGATTGTTCTTACTGTAAAAGCCAGAAGCAGTAAAGCTATTTGAGTTTTAAAATAGTGGGAAAAGCCAGAAGCTTTGAAACTGCGTGACTTGAGGAAGGGTGTTAATTAAAGCCCTAAATTGAGCTAGCCAGATAAGCTCAAGGAAGCTGAGAGTGCTAGAAGTGAAAGAGCCAGTACTTGCAAAACTTGAATGTGGAAAGTACAATTGCTTTAAGGATTGATGCAAACTTTTAGCAGCTTGTTAAGGAAGCCAAGGTGCTATGCAAAGCCCTGAATGCCATGAGAGTGTAATCCCTGCTGACAGAGGGGTTTGCTGCTCTGTTTAAACAAGCTAGTTGTGAAGACTAATGCATGGACTGTGCTGTATCATTTGAGCTTTGTTTTTCTTTTGGAGAAAGTATCCTGTATTTTTATGTTTATGCAATACCTGAACTGATGCCAAAGAAGTTCAGTGGGCAGTAGAAAATAATTCCTGTGCAAAAATAAATTTTCCTGTTAACCTTGGAAACCCTCGGCTGTCTGTTTGATTGACAACACAACTACAACATTGAGAAACTCTCAGCAATAAAAAAGGGACATAAAGAGGTACACCCTCCACGGTTAGGCAACCGCCTGACCAGTGGGAGGCCTTACACTGCATATGTGGTGGGAATATCAAGTGGTTTAACAATATTGGGGAGAGGTTATCGCAGTAATTGCAGAAATCACCGGTTGCAAGTTGCCACAGTTCCCTGCTATATTCCTACTTTGTCAGCGGGAGGCTACGGTGCCGAAAACACTACAGGGAGTGGTGTGGCACTGTAATGTAGGCTGCCTGGTGTGAAATCGTTGCATATTTTATTTATTTAACAATTTTTCTATACTGCTTCTCTTACATTCAAATCACAATGCAACCCCAGACGGTAATCAAAATATAATGTCCCAGGAAGAATACCGTATGTGATCCCTCAACAAATTATTATTTTTATTTCCTTTTTGTTGGGCATAAATCACCAGGAGGAGGCATTCACAAGCCCACCCCCAAGATGTAATACATGCCCCTTTTATTCAACCGCAGTTTACAATGAACAATAAACAAGGAACTTTACATAGAATATTGGAACAGATCCGTGCTGCCAAGTCTAGCAAGATATGCTAAATGATTGGCGAATCGGTATTTGGTGCATAAACTGATGGGTAAAAAAGGGATAGGGGGGAGGTCATTGATCAACAGTAGGTAAGGGTGTGGAAGTGGCTGGAGAAGTGGAAGGGTGGGGGGGGGGGGGCAGTTAAAGGACCCAGATTGCAAGGAATGAGCGAGGATGGAAAAAAGATGCGAGAGTGTAAAAAGGGAGGTAAGTGTTCATGATTTGCATAAAAGGTGAAATAGTGGGGAAGGAAGGGGGGAGGTTTCAATGTGCCTTATTATGTAAGCTGGAATTTTTATTGTATTGTTGGATAGTATTGATTTGAAAATGTTAAACTTCTAAATGGAAAAAAAAAAAGGATCGGCCAAGGACAGATCCCTGCAAGCACATCACTGGTAACACCCTTCTCCTTAGACTGAGCTCTATTTACCTGTAATCTTTGTCACCTCACTCTCAATCAATTTCTAATCCAGACAATTTAGGGTCCATTCCTAGAGTGTTCAATTTTTTTTTATAAGTCGCCTGTGCAGAATGATGTCAAAGCCAGTTCCATGATATTTATCCCTAGGAGTCAGCAGTGGTTTTCTCTTGATCTACATTAATAACGGTTTATGGCCTTTTCCTCCAGGAAATAACAAAGCACTGGGGAAACATCATAAGCACTAGCAAGTTAGATGCAAGGCATTGATAAGGCAGGCAAAGAAGAATTTGAGAAAAAGCTTGCCTTGGAAACAAAAAAAAACACAATAAAAGTTTTTTCAAGTACATTCATAGCCAAAACCCTGTGAGAGTCAGTTGGACCATTAGAAGATAGAGGGCTAAAAGGGGCACTAAGGGAAGACAAGACCATAACAGAGAGACTAAATGAATTCTTTGCTTCAGTCTTTACTGAAGATGTAGGGAAGTTACCCATGCCTGAAATGGTATTTAAAGGTGATGTATCAGAAGAATGGAAACAAATTGCGATAAACTGGGAAAATGTATTACAAATATTTGATAAACTAAAGAGTAGCAAATCACCTGGACTGGATAATATACATCTCAAGGTGTCAAAAGAACATAAATATGAGACTGCAGACCTATTAGTATTCTGGGAACTATCATTAAAATCATCTGTAGTACCTGAAGACTGGAAAATGGTCGGTGTAACACTAATTTTTAAAAAGGGTTCCAGGGGTTATCCGGGAAATTATAGGCCAGCGAGCCTGTCGTTAGTACTAGGTAAAATGGTAGAAACCATTATAAAGAATAAAATTACTGAACATATAGATAGTCATGGTTTAATGGGAGAAGGCCAACATGGCCAAGGAAGATCTTGGCTACTAATTTGTTATAGTTTTTTTTTGAAGGTGTGAACAAACAGGTAGATAAAGGTGAGCTGGTTAATATAGTGTATCTGGATTTTCAAAAAGCCTTTGACAAGGTCCTTCATGGGAAACTCTTGGCAAACTTAAAGTCATGGGATAGGAGGCAGTGTACTATTGTGAAGCAGGGACTGGTTAAAAGATAGAAAGCAAAAAGTGGGGCTAAATGGCCAAATGCCTCAATGGAGAAAGGTGACTAGTGGAGTACCCCAGGGATCTGTGCTGGGCCCGCTGCTTTTTAACATATTCATAAATGACCTGGAAATGGGAATAATGAGCGAGGTGATCAAATTTGCAGATGAGACAAAATTATTCAAAGTTGATAAAACACAAGAGGACTGTGATAAATTGAAAAACTGGATGTCCAAATGGCAGATGAAATTTAATGTGGACAAGTGCAAAGTTACGCATCTAGGAAACCACCACCCAAACTACGGTTACACATTAGGAACCACCACCCAGGAAAAAAATTTAGGCGTCATCATGGATAATACGTTGAAACCCTCCACTCAAGAGTGCGGCAGCAGCCAAGAAAGCAAATAGAATGTTAGGAATCTTAAGGGAAGGAATGCAGAATAAAACAAAGGATATTATAATGATTCTGTATCATTCCATGGTGCGACCACACCTTGAATAGTGTGTGCAATTCTGGTTGCCATATCTTAAAAAGGATATAGCAGAATTAGAAAAAGTACAGAGAAGAGCCACCCAAATGGTAAAGGGAATGGAAGGATATCCTATGAGGAAAGGCTTAAAAGGTTAGGGCTCTTCAACTTGGAAAAGAGACAGCTGAGGGGAGATATGATAAAGGTCTATAAATGAATGAATGGAGTAGAACGGGTAAACGTAGATTGGTTTATTCCATCAAAAAGTAGAAAAACTAGAGGATACACAATGAAACTACAACGTAACCCATTTAAGACTAATAAGAACAAATATTTTTTCACGCAACATGTAATCAAATTCTGGAATTCGCTACCGGAGGATGTAGTAAAAGCTGTTAGTGTAGCTGGGTTTAAAAAAGTTCCTGGAGGAAAGGTCCATTAACCACTTAATAAAGAGGACCAGGGAAATCCAGGTACTTGTGACCTAGATTAACCACGATTAGAAACAGGATACTGGGCTTGACTGACCTTGGTCTGATCCAGTATGGCATTTCTTATGTTCTAATGCGTCCAAACCATTTTTAAACTCAAATACATTAACAACTTTTACCACATCTGCCGGCAATGAGTTCCAAAGACTAGTTATACGTTAAAAGAAGAAAATATGTTCTCCTATCTGTTTTAAATATACCACCTTGTAGCTCATGTCATGTCCCCTTGATTGTTCACTCTTAAAAAAAAAAAAAAAGAAGTCATCTCTCCCCTCAGATGTCTCTTCTACAGGCTTAAAAGCCCTAGCCTCTTTTGCTTTTCCTCACAGGAGAGTTACTCCATCCCCTTTATCATTTTGGTCAATGTATTTTTTCTAATGCTGTAATATTTTTTCTTGAGATGCAGAGACCAGAAATGCAAATAATACTTAAGGTGTGTTGCACCATGGAATGGATAGAGGCATTAATCTTAATTTTCTATTTCTTGTCTAAAGATTCCTAACATTCTGTTGGCTTTTTTTGGCCACCACCGCACACTGAAGATTTCAATGTATTGTCAACAATCAAACTCCGATCCTTTTCTTGGGTAGTGACTTCTAACGTGGAACTAGCATTGTGTACCTATAGTTTGGGTTATTCTTCCTTAAATGAATCACTTTGCACTTGTTCACATTAAATTTCATCTGCCATTTCGATGCCCATTCTTGCAAGGTCCTCCGGTAGTTTCTCTCAATCCACATACAATAATGCAGAATGGGACATTCATCCCCGCTATTCGGCCCCTCTGCCGACCCCGACTAATTTCCCCATACGTTCTATGGGGAGGTTAGACGGAAGCATGAAAGGGGCTTTGCGGGGGCGGAGTTAGGACAGGCAGTTGGCGGTCCCGGACATACAGGGCCGATTCCAATGTTGACCCTGTACATCCGGGGCTGGCAGACTGAATGGGGAACTTATTCCACCTCTGAGATGGAATAAATTCCCCTAGTCGGTGGGGGAACAGCAGGCCCGGGTGGCTGAGGAGGTAGGAGCGGGTGGAGGAGATTACCCGCAGCCCGACCCTGGCCTTGGGAAGCCAGATCGGGGGTCGGGCTGCAGGGAATGAAAATTCTGGTCAGCAGCTGGGGATCGCGACTCGATGCCATGGTGCCACAGCTCCATTAAGGAGCCTGAGTTAGCCAGGCTAAGCCGAGTGGGATCGGGGTCCCGGCCTGCATGCAATTCTGATCCCGTGGGGCTAGACGCGTCCCATGAGATCAGAATCCCATCTAACTCTGTGCATCCGGTTCCGACCGGGCGCACAGAGGGCCAAGGCATCCAGGATGGAATCGGGCCCTATATAAATTGTCTCACCTTTATATACATGTTTATCATATCTTCAAAGAAATGGAGCAGATTGGGGAGGCAAGACTTTCTTTGGGTAAATCCATGTTAACTGTACCTCATTAAACCACGGCTGTCCAAGAGTCAAGTAATTTTGTTCTCAATAACGTTTTCCACTATTTTCCCTAGCATAGACACTAGGCTCACTAGTCTGTAGTTTCCCAGATCATCCCTGGAACCTTTTTTGAAAAATAGATGTTATGTTGGCTGCCCTCCAATCTTCTCGTACCATGAACTATTTTAATGATAGGTTAAAAATACACTAATAGTTGTTCTGCAATTTCATCTTTGATTTCTTTCAGCACTCTGATGCATACCATCTGGCCCAGGTGACTTGCTGCTCTTACCAATTTGTTCTACTACATCTTCTAGGTTCACTGCACTTTCATTCAGCTCTTCTGATCTGTCACTGCTAAATACCCTTTCTGCCATGGGTAGTACCCTCAGATCTTCCACAATAAACACTGAAGTAAAAAATTCATTTAGTCTCTCAGCTATGGATTTGTCCTCCAAGTGCCCCTTTTACCCTTTGATCATCTAATGGTTTAAATGACTCCGTTCCTCAGCTTTTTGCTTCATATGTACCTGAAAAGGGTTTTATTCCGAGTTTGTCTCTCTATGGCAAGCTTCTTTTCAAATTCTCTTTTTGCCTTCCTTATTAGTGTCTTGCATTTAACTTGCCAGTGCTTACACCGTTTACTATTTACATTGCAAGACTGTACCAACTTTTGTGCAATCTGCACAAAGATGTTCCTGGGGATGTAGTTTTGGCAGAGCTTCGATGAACATAAGTATTTTATAAAATACATGTGTATATGCACACAGCATACACACACTGCACATCTTCTTCAGAGTAGGTGTAAATCTGAATCGGAGAATTGAAATTATCCAAGTGAAGGCAATTTCTAAAAGCCATCCACACGGGTAAAGGGTCTATTCATTAAAAATAAAATGAGAATCAGAACTCCTGAAACTCTAGTCAGTTTCTGAGAAATGTGTTAACTTACTCCACAGGTTACCTTTGAAACTCCTTAGTGGCCATATCCTTGACACAGGGAATAAAATACTCAGGAGAAACTGCTTAAGAAACAGAACTCAATTCTGAATACAGCATGTCAACATCAGCTAAGAAGAGATCAATGCAAGATTTAGAGTCTATTTAAATAGTATAAAGAAACAGAAGTAATAAAAAAATGTATTAAATTAGTACAATAAAAAACGTTTCATCTTATTTATTTTTGTTAACTTTATTTCTGTGCATTCAAGTGGATTAAGAGAGACACCATATCTATGAACATGTAAAAATCATTTTAAATCAGTATCAGTTTGCACATTACTTTAAAGAGCTCATGCTTACACCACATAGGGCATATACAATTTCAATAAAGTCTAGCCATTATGAAAAGAAATATTCTCATATTTTGCATCAGGAAAAAAGTAACAGACACATGAAGAAAACAAAAGTGCTTCCTTACCGTCCCCTTCATCTACAATTGCCTGGATCACCACTGGGAAAACCCCCTTATCCAAATCAAAATTCAACTGTTGGGAAAGAATACAAGCAGGTGAAGTTTACTACTACTCTAAAGTTATCTTGCTAAGCTTTTCAGGCTCTGAAATAACATGTGGTATTCACATCCAGTCTTTAGGGGCCATAAAACCTTTTGGGGTTTCAGGATATCCTCAAACATATTCATTAGGGATATCCTGATAACCCAAACCCATTTATTCACCTCAAGGACTGGAAGGAAACACCACTGAGTGAAGTAGAAGGAAAGCAAGAGAATATATACATACAAACACCTGCACTTCAAGGCCTCCTTAGAAGTATGGCTCCTAAGATTTGCAATTGCCTGTCAACAGAATTATGAACTTTAGTGGATATGACTGTTTAGGAAGACCGGCTTTTCCATCGCTCATTGGGGGTCTAAGGCAGAAGAGTATTTTTACATTCTTACGACCAGAACTAATGGAGGTCATGTGTTACTCATGTGTGCTACGTAAGGTGTGTCTTAAGATATTCTATTTTATGTTTGTTTTTTTTACTAAAATATTATGTAAGGTTTTATTGCAAATCTGCCTAGGATGTATATAGCGCAGAACGAAAAGTCTTAAATAATGTAGGACCTGTCCATGTACACAGCACTGTAAACACACCAGCGCCACTTGCACAAAATGACTATCACTCAGTCAGCATAGGATGGCTAATTAGCCTCTCTACCTTTCCACAGTTCAAATGCCAACAACATAACCCCCCAGTGATTTACAAACGAAACTTACCATTAGGAACTTTCACAATCAGCATGACTACATTACGACTCTATTACATAATATAACTTAAATATAATTTATAAGCCCCTTTGAACTGTATATAGTTACCCTGTTACTTCCAAGTTACAATCCCTGCTATAATGTAAGCAAAAGATCTTGTTCTAATGCAAAATGTTGTTACAATGTAAACCGCACTGATACTAAATAGCGCAGTATATAAGAATTTGTAATAAATAAATAAATAATAAATAACTATATTAAATAATCAAAATTAGAAACTGAAAAAAACCAGCATGAAAAATATTGTTTGCAAACTGTTTCTTTCAGCAAAAGAGGCTAAAATAGTATATAATGTTCCAGAGCTGGCACCTCATACCTAAGAGCTGCAGATAACATGCTAAATTACAGCTAATGGAAAACACGTTCTGAAGTGCTCTAGTCTGCCAGAATACAAGTCCTTACTTCCTATTCTCTCTTCTGGGGCAGGATAATTCTTTGACCATGTAACTTGCTATTCTGCAAGTGTATATTAAAGAGAGTCTTCCTCTGGCAACAAGGCTGTGTGTAAAACCAAGTCCTTCCAAGCACACTGAATGAAATGCTAAAGGACAGGATTTAGATGGAATAGATAAACTTCAAAGAAACCTTTATAAGAAAGAAAATACAAACGTACATGGGACTATAAACAAACGCAAAATGACTAACATTTGGTAAGTAGAAAGGATCATTGGAGAAGAGGAAATTTATCTAAAAAGATAAAGGGCATCAAAGATGCAGACAGCAAAACAAAGGTGCAAACATACTCTTTAAGGGAATTCTGTGCAAATGCATTCAAAACTCTGCACACAGTATTTTAAAATTCTATGAACTATTTGTAACATAGTAACATAGTATATGACGGTAGATAAAGACCAGTAAGGTCCATCTAGTCTGCCCAGCAAGGTGGCAAGAGTAGGAGGCACCCGCCGCTCCGTGCATGTCACCCCTCTGCACTGCCTCTGTTTAGGGGTGTACCCACCGCTCCATACAAGTCACACCTATTTGTTGAGCTATAAGATAGTTAAGTTTATGTTGATTTTATCCTGTTGCTATAAAGGGATTTACTGTGTCTTGTCAAACCACTACAATATAATTCACTGTAACATAAATGTTTTGTATTGCACTGTAAATTACTACTAAACTAGGCAGAAAGTATGGATGTTCCAGATGTAATATATACAGCTATGGTCAACATTAGCACCCTTGCAGTTCAACCCCTTAATGTCCAATATCTCCTAAAAAAAAAATGGCCAGTGAAATGGCTTTGGTCTATATATGCACACATATTTGACACACAAAACAAAATAAAACATCAATTAAAAAAAGAAATAGTAGGAAAAAGTGTAGTTACTCACCTGTAACAGGTGTTCTCTGGGAACAGAACGAATCAGTCCTCGCATATGGGTGACGTTGGCACTGACGGCGCCCGTGCAGAGCATTTCCCCAGCTTTCAAAGAAGGCCTTTGGGAATACTGCCACGCATGCATGGTTCCCTTCCAGCCCAAGAGTGCCATCTTGTTCAGTCAGACGACATAACTTAGGCGAAAAGATAAAAACAGATAGAGGTGTCAACTCCCAGGGGAGGAGGGAGGGTTGTGATCAATGTTCCCTCTAATTTTCTGTAGGCTGTGTGAGCATAAAATATCAGCTGTGCAGCTTTTAAAGGAAGGTTAAATTTTTGTCCGCCACATAACGACACTCGGAGTTCTATACTTTAAAATTTGACTACACTTCAGAATACAGTATGTACACCACATTGATTGCACTAGATAATATTGTAGAACTTGTGAAAACCGTAAATACACAACAACTTTTAAATTTTAAGATGTCTGTGTTGTTTTCTATCAGAATCAGAACCGTAATTTTTGTGCGCTCTGTTATAAAGTATGTGCGCTTGCTCGGCGAGGTGTGTGCGCGCGCACACGCGCACAGCTTGGAGGGAACAGTGGTTGTGATGATTGATTCCTGCTGTTCCCGGAAAACACCTGTTACAGGTGAGTAACTACACTTTCTCCAGGAACAAGCAGGAAGTCAGTCCTCACATATGGGATTCCCTAACTCCAGGCTGCTGGGATCCGAACCACGACAGCACCAACGGTGACCACCAGGGGAGGCCGCCAGTTGCAGAAGACGAGCCCTATCCAGAGACTCCGCAATGCCCAGCTACCCTCATGGCTAGCAGTTCGGTAGCCTGACCATCGATGGGTTGGAGGGCAGGAGTTGCCTATACACAGAGTATGCTACAAATTACCGCCTGGCCGAAGGCACTGTCCCTGCGGGACTTAACTCTCTAGACAGTAATGTACTGCAAAGGTATGCACTTAAGAACATGCGGCAGCACTACAAATTTCTGTCATTGGTATCGAGCGCAGGTTGGCCACCGACACCGCCATGACGCGATGAGCAGTGATCCAGTGCTCCAGGGAAAGGCCAACCTGCTCATAAGCAAAAACAATGCAGTCCACCACCCAAGAGGACAGAGTCCATTTGGATATTGGCAGCCCCAGCTTACTGGGGTCGAATGAGACAGAGTTGGGGTGCTTTGCGATAGGACAGGGCCTTCTTGCAATCCAAGGTGTGCAAGACCGACTACCTTGCCGGCGTGAGGCCATGGAAAGAAGGTAGGGAGAACCACCTCCTGGTTGAAGTGGAAGGAACTTGGGGTGAGTATGCAGCTCCATGCTATTCGTATAGAACCGGGTGTAGAGAGGATCTGTCATCAGGGTCTGCAGCTCGCTCACCCTGTGGGCAGAGGTCAGGGCCACCAAGGCGGCCACTTTCCAGGAGAGGTACCTCAGATGACAGGTGGTCAAAGGCTCAAAAGGTGGTCTGGTGAGCTGGGACAGCACCACATTAAGGTCCCATTCTGCAGACTGAGGGCAGAGGGGGGGCCTAGACAACAGAAGGCCCCTGAGGAATCTGGAGACCACGGGCAGGGTCGAGGGGGGCCTGCCCTCTACAGGATGGTGATCTGCCGCTATAGTACTGGGATGCACCCTGACTGAATTTGATTTCAAGCCCGAGTGCGAGAGATGCAAAAGGTACTGCAACACAAGCTGTACGTGGCAGGAGAACGGATTCACTTTCCTGTCTGCGCACCAAACTGAGAACCTCCTCCGCTTGAAGGCATAAGCCCTCATAGTGGAGGGCTTCCTGGAGGCCAGGAGGACCTCCTTGACCTCCCTTGTGAGGTGGAAAGGGGCCAAAAGCTACCCTTTGAGCAGCCACGCCATCAGCGCTAGGGCCCTCAGGATGGGGAGGAGGGAGCCCCCCCTCCTGTGAGAGAAGGCCGGGGTCCTGGCCCAGTTGTACTGGAGCTGTCACTGACAGAGAGAGCAGCAGTGGGAACCAGGGTTGCCTGGACCACCTGGGGGCCACCAGGCTCACTAAGGCGTGCCTACTCTGGATTTTGAACAGACACTTGGGTATCAGAGGGGGGTAGGTGGGAATGCATAAAGCAGACCATGATAACAAATACACATCCGACACTACCCTTCCGTGGTGTGGCTGAGGGGAGCAGAAGCGCGGAAGCTGTGCATTGTCCAGCGAACAGGTCCAGGCAGGGACTGCCCCAGAGTCGGAAAAGCCTCTGGGTCACCTCAGGATCCAGGCACCACTCGCACGGCCAGAGGAGCCTGCTGAGCATGTCCGCCAGGAAGTTGTTCTGGCTCAGTAGGTACACAGCCCTTAAGGTCATGCAGTTGCACACCACAAAGGAGTGAAGTATTACAGCCTCCTGACAGAGGGAGTAGGACCCCATTCTGCCCTGCTTGTTCACTTAGAACATGACCACCTGGTTGTCTGCCTGTATGAGGATTGGAAGACCGTGGAACAGGTGGCAGAAGGTCCGCAGGGCCAGAAAGCTGGTCGGAGTTCAAGGAGGTTGATCTGCAGGAGAGAATCCTCAGAAGACCAGTAGCCCTGAGTGTGCTGGCCCTCGCAATGTACAGCCCAGCCCGCCATGGAGACATCCGTAGTCAGAACCCACTGAGGTGCTGGTTGGTACCTGGAAAGGCATCCCCACTCTGAGGTGGTGTGGGGACTTCCACCAGGCCACGGAGGATGCCAGCTGCTGGGTGACCCACACCCTGTCCCCCAGTCTGCCTGTGGCCTGAGACCACTGAGACCAAAGGCACCACTGGGCCACCCGCATGTGTAGGCAGGCTAAGGAGATAACATGCACTGTTGAGGCCATGTGGCCCAACAAGCAGAGGAGCCGCCGCGCCGGCACAGACCTGCAGGCTTGCACCTCCCCGGCCAACCGCTCTGTCTTCTGGGAGAAAAGCCTTGGCCAGCAGAGTGTTCAGCTGGGCCCCTATGAATTCCAGCATCTGAGCTGAGGAGAGCCTAGACTTGGGGTAGTTGATGACGAAGCCCATCCGGTGGAGGGTGTGAATGGTAAGCCTTGTAGCCCAGTCTGCCTCCCGGGCGGTGTTGCCCCTGACGGTGCACATGTGTGGCTACTGCAGCCAAGCATTTTGTGAAGACCCTTGGAGAGGAGGTGAGGCCAAATGGGAGCACCCTGTACTGGAAGTGCAGACCCCACCACAAACCTCAGGTATCGCCTATGGGAGGGATTAATCAGGATGTGGGCATAAGCGTCCTTGCGATCCAAGGAGCAGAGCCAGTCTCCCTAGCAGAGGTAGGGTAGTAATGTTCCAAAGGACAGCATCTTCAACCTCTCCCTCACCAGGAACCTGTTGAGGTTGCGCAGATCCAGGATAGGCCGGAGGGCTCCTGTTATTTTGAGGACAATGAAATACCTTGAGTAGAAGCCCCTGCCACAGAGGTGGTGGGGCACAGGTTCCACCGCCTCGTCCCTGAGCAGGGTAGCAAGCTCTGTAATGAGTAAGGCCTGGTGAAGGGGCGGACGGGATGGCTCCCCTGGAAAGTAATCTGGAGGGATTTGCTGCAGGTGGAGGGAATAACCCTCTCTCACCACCTGCAGGACCCACTGGTCTGTAATGATGGTGGCCCAACTGTCGGCGAAGAAGGCCAGTCAACCCCTTATGGGCTGAAGTGGGTCTCCTGGGGGAGGGGAGACCCTGCCCACTGAGTCAAAAACTCCCCCTTGGCTGAGGGGGGGGGGCTGGAATCTGGGGCTTTGGGGCCTTGGGTTTCCTGGACCCATGCCCCTGGGTCCTTTGGCTGTGCAGGTTGGTGAGGCTGACTCTGGTAAAGCTGGTACTGGCTAGCCAAGGGGTAACCCTTTTTCCTCGGGGAAAAGGTCTTCTTTCCCAAGGGCTTCTTCCTGGGGAGAGTCAAGGTCTTTTTGGAAAGTCTCTCTCTGCTGGGTAACTACCTCAGCCTCAATCTCGGTGGCCTTATCGGACATAGGCTTTTCAAAAAGATGCTCCCCGTTGCAGGGCACATCCAGGAGCTTCTCCTGCACCCACTGCTCCAGGTCCAAGGTCTGCAGCCACGCCTGTCGCTGGGCACCAATGCCTGCAGCCGCCACCTGGACTGAGGCCTCGAACCCATCGTAGGCAGCTCTAGAGAGTAACAGAGCAGTCCCGGACAGCCTCGGTCAAGGACAAAAAGCACTGGAGAGGTTCCCCAGCGAGGCCCGCCGAGAACCACAAGAGCTCCTGGACAAGGCTCTTCAAATACATCCCCATATACAGCTCGTAGGCTTGTATACGGCACCTGAGCATGGCACCCTGGTAACATTTACGGCCTAGGCCATCGAGTAGGTCTTTTGACTCTTGAGCCTTTGCATCAACAACGCCACCACCATCGAGTTGTGGGGGAGTCAAGGCTTATGGAACCCTGCATCCTTCCAGACTCGGTAAATGGTGTCGACATGCTGGCTGACCACTGGTACTGAGGCCGGTATCTCCTATGTCCGGAGCTGGAGTCTCTCGAAGATGGGTGGAATCGGGACTGTGAGAGTCTCCTTGGGCGGAGACTCGTACTGCAAAATTTCCAGCTCCTTGGTGCACGGGTCTTCCTCAGACTCCATATGCACCAAGAGAACCTGGGCCACGTCCTTGGGTGGGGAGTGGCATTGAGACTGCGGAGGTGAGGGCTCTGAAGGGACATCCCAATGCCAGGAAGTCTCGGGAGAAGCCTCGCCCTCGATCACCCATTCGGATCCTAAGGTAGTTGAGGACTCAGCCTTGAGGGTAGCCCAGAGGAACCAGGGACCACCCGAGGACCGGGGGTCAGACCCCCCATAGGCTTGCTGAGGAGGACTGGAGTCCCGAGGACCAGGACCTCGACCAGGGCCAAGTGCTTACCCGAGGCCAGTGGCGCTCGGTGCCCATCTCGACACCCCGAGGCTCCCCCCGAGGCCAGGTGTCGAGGCCGATGATACTGGGAGTCCAGACATCAATGCCTGCTGCAAGGCTAGAATGGAGGAGAGGCTCTTCTCCATGGCCACCATGCGAGCTTCGAGGTCTGATGGCTTAGCAGCCTTCGGCGTGGACACAGAGGGCCTCAGGTCCAATACTGGCAACTCCAGAGAGTACGTCCTCCAGGAAGACGCTTTCAAACCCTGACGCGGTCACCACCGGTCGAGAGCTCCTGCCTCGAGACTTTTGGAGGGTGCTGCACCAAGTCGCCTGAGTCCTGTTGCAGGGCCTTCCCAGGTTTCGGCACAACTCAGGAGGCTGCACCTTCTTCTTGGGAGGATCCAAGGACATCCGGACCTCCCTCAAGGAACCCTCCGTCAGACTGGGTGAGGGGGATGCTGGAATGGAGTCTGACTTAGGGAACAGCTTCCCCTGCAACTCCAACCTCTTCCTGTTGGTCTGGGGTGTCATGGCCTGGCAATGGTCACAGGAGGAGCTGTCGTGGTCCAGGCCCAGACAGCAGAAGCAGCAATCATGAGTATCTATAACCAATATGGTCTGGCCACATCGGTCACACTTTTTAAATCCACTGGAAGTCATGGTGGAAAAACACCCGGCCAGGGTCGAGGATCCCCAGGTGAAAAAAGGCACAAACGTCGGTCAAGGAAACCTCAACAAAAAAGGACCGCAACGAGGCCGAGGACGGCACCGAGGTGCCTGACTTGAGGCGGAGGGCGGTAGAAGACCCAAGTCTAAGAATTTGGAAGAGGAAAGAATCACTTTTTCCAGGAGAGATGAGGACCAAGTCCGTTGGACTCCGTGGAAAAAAGGAGACTGAACAAGATGACACCTCTGGGTGGGAAGGGGACCACACATGCATGGTAGCATTCCCAAAGGCTTTCTTTGAAAGCTGGGGAAATGCTCTGCACTGGCTCTGTCAGCGCTGACGTCACCCATATGTAAGGACTGATTTCCTGCTTGTTCCTGGAGAATAGTATAAAAACTGGGACATTGCCAGAACATGATTGACACCCTTATAAAAACAATTCAAATCAGTTTCAACGGAAGAACCACGTTCCCACTGCAGTAAAATAGATGCAGCTGTGACCAATTGTCAGTACTCACATGATTTGAATCAGCCAATGAATGATGGCTCTAATGTTTAACATGGACACATTCACTCCCTGTTCCATTTTCACAAAAGTGAAGACAAGAGAACTACCTGAGACCATCAGAAAAGCCATCACCACCACACATCAAACTTCAAAGGGGTACAAGGCCTTTCAAAGACCTTGTGATTCCTGTGTCTATGGTTCACAATGTTATTAGCAAGTTTTCTGCTCATGAAACTTTCAAGAAACTCCCAGGACTTGGTGGGAAGAGGAAAGTTGATCCAAGAAGTCTGTGAAGGTTAGTGCAAATAGTTGGAAAAGCACCATGTACAACATCCAAAGAGCTGAAGGCTGACCTGGAGCAATCTGGAGTGGTGGTTTCAACCTGCACCATAAGTCATGCCCTAAACAAAGAAGGACTTCATGGGCGAAAGCCAAGGAGGACCCCACTGCTCAAAGACAGTCATAAAAAGGCAGTCTGATCTTTGCCCAAACCCACCTTGAGAAAGCACAATCCTTCTGGGAAAATGTTCTGTGGACAGATGAAACCAAACTTAAGTCCTTTGGCAATACAGACCAGCGATACATTTACAGGCAAAGAACTGAAGTTTATAAGGAAAAAAATACCCTTCCTACAGTTAAATCTGGTCGAGTTTCCATAACATTGTGGGGCTGTTTTGTTGCCTCAGGAACGTACTAAAGAAATCATGAAGGTAGAGGACTATCAAGGTATTTTGGAGCAAAATGTGCTACCTAGTATCTGAAAGCTAGGTCTGGGTCGAAGGTTATGGGTCCTCCAGCAGGACAATGACCCAAAACATACATCCGAAAAGTGCAAAAGAATGGTTAAAAAGGAGCAAATAGACTGTTTTAAACTGGCCAGCAAGGAGTCCTGATCTCAATCCAATCGAGAACCCTTGGAAAGAGCTGAAATCTGCCATTGGTAAAAAGAATCCTGGAAACATTCATGAGCTGGAAGAGATCATCGTTGAAGAGTGGGAGAAACTACCAGCAGACAAATGTAAGGAACTTATAGATGGCTACAAGAAATGTTTGGAGGCTTTCATCACTGCCAAGGGTTGTGCAACCAAATATTAGTGAAGGGTGCCATTAATCCTGTCCAGGTCATATTTTGTTTTATTTCTCAGCAATTATTACATCTAAGTTGTAGAGACACATTTTTTTGTTGTTGTATACCTTTGAGCATTCTTATTAAAATATTATGATGACATACAATTTGAATATTTCCATTTCTCAAGATACTGTACACAACATACCTAAAAAATGCAAGGGTGCCCAATAATGTTGGCCACAGTTGTAAAAGTATATTAAGCCTAACCTTCTCCCAAGTTTGAAACTGCCACCCCACCCCTCCTCCACATACACACACGGTACTCTATAATGCCCTCTCCCTTCTCCTTTCCTTTCCTACAACATACACACAACAGCCACATAAAAATTGTTAGAATTAGTTTTCTAGCACCCCTCCGTAGTCAGACCGAAGAAGAAGTTGAAACATGACAAACATCCTAATATGAAAAGCTGCAACAAAGCAATTAAAATCAAGCAGCGCAAAATCCAGACAGGAATTACTTAGCAGGCTCTGTGCCTACATTGACGTCAGCAATGTGTTTAGCAAGCACAAAAAGTGTGGTGACAAGTTTAAAATTGGTCTGAGTTCAAACTGTGAAACACAGAAACTGGCTGCATGATCAGGGGTTTTGTTTAAAGACATTTACTCACTAGGACTATGTTGCTGCTCTAGCGCATTAGCTCTGCTTTAGGTACTGAGAGGTTATGCTAAAGCCTCCTCAACTATTACTGTAAATTAGAGCAGGATACTGGATGTTTCCTATTCCCAAGCAGCTCATGCATTTCAGGGGCATGCATTGGAGTTCATCCTCTGTTGGTCTCAGCTTAAGGTTCTGGGTTTCGTTTTTGATACTCAGCTTACATTTCATTCTCAAGTTTCAGATAAGGTAAAGACCTGTTTTTATTTTCTTCATGTTATTCGGGCTCTTAGGCTCTGTTTGGATCAGTCTGCACTTCTAATTTAGATTTTTTTTTCGATTAGTCACCTGGATTATGGTAATTCCCTTTACCATGGTTTATCAGTGACAACTTTGTGATGGTTGCAAAGCGTGCAAAAGTGGGCCATTAAGCTTATTCCTCAATCGCGAACTTCCGACCAAGCCACTCCTTTATTGAAAGCTTATCACTGGTTTATTAGATTAAATTCAAGATTCTTTGGTTTGCATTTAAGGCTTATTACTTCGGCTTTCCTTGCTATCTTGTGGATTCTTTGCTTTCATATATATCGTCTAGGGCCGGGGTCTCAAACATGCGGCCCGCGAGAGAGCTTTGTGCGGCCCGCGACGGAGGGAAACAAAAAAAAAACCCTGGCTTCTCCTGCTGCTGCTGCCGCTGTGGCAGCAGCAGAATCAACTGTCCCGCGGCCCCTTCCCCTCTGTCCAGAAGAGCCCTGAGTCTGTTCCATCAGGGGCGGGCTTTTCAAGCCGCGAAGAGAGCATTTCCCTCTCGCGAGGCTTGAAAAGTTAATACGCTTAAGCCATGTGAGGGGGAAATACTCTTTGCGGCTTGAAAATCCCGCCGCTGATGGAGCAGACTCAGGGCTCTTTCGGGCAGAGGAGAAGGGGCCGCGGGACAGCTGATTCTGCTGCTGCCACGGCTGCAGCAGCAGAAGTCAGGTTTTTTTTAAAACTAACAGTTGATTCTGCTGCTGCCACGGTGGCAGCGGCAGCAGCAGAAGCCAGTTTTTTTTAATTTTATTTTATTTACGTGGACTGTTGGGGGGGGGGGTAGGACTGGACATGGGCGGATGGGGGTTAGGAAGGACTGGAGGTGGGCTGATGGGAGGGGAGTTAGGACTGGAAATGGGCTGATGGGGGTTAGGAAGGACTGGAGGTGGGCTGATGGGGGGAGAGTTAGGACTGGAAATGGGCTGATGGGGGTTAGGAAGGACTGGAGGTGGGCTGATGGGGGGGAGTTAGGACTGGTAATGAGCTATGGAGCGGCTAAGACTGAAATGGGGTAATGGGGGGTTAGGACTGGAAGTGGGCTAATGGCGGCGGGAGGGGGTTAGGACTGGTAATGGGCTATGGTGGCGGCTAGGACTGGTAATGGGCTATGGTGGGGGCTAGGACTGGAAATGGGCAGATGGGGGTTAGGGCTGGAGGTGGGCTGATTGGTGGGTTAGGACTGGTAATGGGCTATGGGGGGGCTAAGAATGAAAATGGGGTGATGGGAGGGTTAGGACTGGAAGTGGGCTGTTGGGGGGCTTAGGACTGGTAATGGGCTATGGGGGGGCTAGAAACGGTAATGGACTGGGGGGTTGCTAGGACTGTAAATGGGCTTAGTGGGGGGGGAGCTAGGACAGGAAATGGGCTGATGGTGGGGCTAGGATAGGACTGGAAATGGGCTGATGCGGGGACTAGAAGGGAGCAGATGCTGGGTGGGGCTGGAACTAGAAGGGAGCTGATTTTGGGGGAGGATTAGAATGGGATGGGGCTGGGAGAGTGAAATGGAGAGGGGAAAAATATTTTGTGTGGGAGGGAAGAAAAATCTACAATTGGCCGGGTATTAGGAGAGTAAGTGGTGATTGAGGATGGAGGGGTAAAATTTGAGTGGATGAAACAGGAATGAGGAAGGAGCAAAAGGAGAAAGATTAGTATGCTAAAGCAGATGTAGAGAGAGAATGGAAAAAAAACTAGGAGAGAAGAAAGGACAAATGGACAGCAGACGATGGAGAGTTAGCAGAAGACACGAAGAAACCAGAAGAAAGTGGCTGGAACAATTGCAACTGAAAAAAATGCACAAAAGGTAGAAAGATATCTATTTTGAATTTATTAACTGGAATATGTCAGCTCTGGGAAATGTGCATCATTAACGTCTGCGCTTTGTATGGTAACATTATGCAAATATTTATGCAAATGAGGCCCCGCATCTTATGCAGCCCGCGGGTTACTTTACAAGTCCTCATTTGGCCCTCAAAGCAATTTGAGTTTGAAACCCCTGGTCTAGGGCATTGTGGTGTCAAACTCAGTGTCATTTGACGATTCCTTCGGTTCATCTTCCTCGGCTGGAGCCCATGCGACAGTAAGCATTTTATTTTGAGGCTCCTTGGTTGTGGAATTCGATTCCTGTGTATATAGAGCAGGCTAATTCTCTGAAGTTGTCTAAGAAGTACCTGAAGATGTATTTTTATAAACAAGCCTTCGGGGGCATGTATGGCTGTGAGCCCTGGAGTTGCTTCAGACTTGTCCGGTTCTGTTATTTTTGTTTTGTGGCATTATGGGTTTTTTTACTTTACTTTGATGTTGTTTATTATTGTATTTTTTTTATTAGGCTTTTGTTGTGAACCACTTTGGTGCGTGTAGCTAAAGGCAGTCAATCAGGTTTGACAAAAACTGCGTTGGGCTTTTGTAGGTATAATGTGCTGTTTTAGTGCAAACAGTGCCGCACTGTTGGAGCATGCACAGCATTTCCACAGCAGATAGCACACAGAGCATGCCCCAGCAGCACTGTACATGCAGCTGCCCCCCACCCACTGAGGTGGGGTAGTTGCACCTCACTGTCTGCAAAACTGACAGTGACCGAGAGCTGTTGACCCCCATGATAACTACACATTGCAGACATGCCCACTCTCTGCCCCTATTCTACCCATTCACCCCCCCCCCCCAATTTACTAAGCAATCTACAGATAGTGCAGAAAATTGTTGCACTGTTTTTTTCCCTGTGCTATTACCGCAGATCAAATTCAGATGCTGAAGCCCACGGTAACAGCTAGCACAGCTTAGTAAACATGACTCTTAGAGGAACTTTGCAACAATCTGATAAGTAAAGAAAAAGTTCAGTTACTCACCTACAGCAGGTGTTCTCCATGAACAGCAGGAATAAGTCCTCATGTATGGGTGACATCCCCCAATGGAGCCCCAAGCAGAAACACTCTCCAGCTTCCAATTAGAAACTTTTGGGAGTCTCCATCACGCATGCACGCCTGCCTTCCTGCCCACCATCTTCTCCTCCATAAAATACAAAAGTTAGTAGCCAAAAACTTCTCCATGGGGAAGTAGGAGGGTTGTAAGGATTTATTCCTGCCATTCACAGAGAGCACCTGCTACAGATGAGTAACTACGCTTTCTCCGCGAACAAGCAGGAAGTAAGTCCTCACTTCTGAGACTCCCAAGCTACAGGCTACCTGAGCACAAAAAACTAGCCCAATAGGGGCAACAAGGATCAAGAGGAAGAGCAGAAGTAGTGCCCCTTTGGGACTCAATCAATTCAACATCCACAAGAGGCATCAACATCAGGACATCTCTTTTGGTAGCCTGGACAGACAGAAGGGCCAGTGGGAAGGAGTTGAACCTAAGTCCCAAATAGATGCCGGAGTATGGCCTGGCCAAAGTTACTGTCATGCCGGGAATCCCCATCCAGGCAGGAGTGAGCTGTAAAGGTGTGGACAGAGGACCACGTGGCAGACCTACCAATCTCCTCCATGGAGGCCACCACAGATTGGCCACGCAAGGAGTCATGGGCCAGACATTGTGGGCCATGACATGACACTCGAGGTTCAGCCCCGCCTTAGCATAGGCAAAGGGTATGCAAGTCCAACACCCAAATGGACAGTGTGCGTTTGTAGACTGCTACTCCCAGTTTACTGGGGTCATAGGAGATGAACGTCTACGTAGAGTAATGGAGTGGGCTGGTCCACTCAAGGTAGAAGACCAGCACCCGCTTGCAATCCAATGTATGCAGCTAGACCTCCGCCCTGTTGGCGTGAGGCCTTGGAAAGAAGGTGGGCAGTACCACCGACTGGTTGAGGTGGAAGGCCAAAACCATCTTGGCCAAGAAGCATGGGTGGGTGCATATTTTCTTTTTTGATCGGTCTTGTTTTATATGTCAAATGTGTGTGTATATACAGTCCAAAGCTATTTCACTGGCAACTTTTTTTTTTTTTTTAAGGAAATATTGGACATTAAGGGGTTGAACTGCAAGGGTGCCAATAATGTTGACCACAACTGTATAAAAACTGGGACATTGGCAGGACATGCTTTTTGACATATTCATAAATGACCTGGAAAAGGGAACAAGTGAGGTTATCAAATTTGCAGATGACACAAAACTATTTAAAGTTGTTAAAACCCATGAGGATTTGGAAAACTGCAAGAGGATCTTGACAAATTGGAAGACTGAAATTTAATGCGGACAAGTGCAAAGTTATGCACCTAGGGAAGAACAACCCAAACTATGTTTACATGATTGAAGGTTCCACATTAGGAACCACCACCCAGGAAAAAGATTTAGGTGTCATTGTGGATAACATGTTAAAACCCTCCCCCCAGTGTGCAGCGGCAGCCAAGAGAGCAAATAGAATGCTAGGTATCATAAGGAAAGGAATGGAAAATAAAACAAAGGATATCATAATGCCTCTATATTGTTCCGTGGTGTGACCGCACCTTGAATATTGTGTGCAATTCTGGTCACCGTATCTTAAAAAGGATATAGCGTTATTAGAAAAGGTTCAGAGAAGAGCCACCAAAATGGTAAAGGGGATGGAAGGATACACCTATGAAGAAAGGCTAAAAAGGTTTGGGCTCTTTAACCTGGATACGGCTGAGGGGAGATATGATAGAAGTCTATAAATTAATGAACGGAGTGGAACGGGTAAACGTAGATCGATTGTTTACGTTATCAGAATATAGAAAGACTAGGGGACATGCAATGAAGCTACAGGGTAAACTATTTAAGACTAATAAGAGAAAATATTTTTTCACTCAACGCGTAATCAAACTCTGGAATTTGTTAACGGAGGATGTAGTAAAGGCTGTTAGTGTAGCTGGGTTTAAAAAAGGTTTGGACAAGTTCCTGGAGGAAAGGTCCATAACCCATTATTAAAAAGGGACCCAGGATATCAATGCTTGACTCAATACAAGCATTGTGGAACCTTTCTCTTTTGGGGAAACTGCTAGGTACGTATGACCTAGACTGGCCACTGTTGGAAACAGGATACTGGGCTTGATGGACCTTGGTCTGACCCAGTATGGCATATCTTATGTTCATGTTCTTATTGGCACTCTTATAAACAATTCAAATTTTGAACAGGCACCTGTGATCAACTGTTAGTACTCACATGACTTGAATCAACCAACGAATGATGGCTCTAATATTTAAAATGGCCACATTTGCACCCTGTTCCATTTCCACAATAGCAAAGACAAGACAGCTGCCTGAGATGTCAGAAAAGCCATCACCACCAAACATCAAACGGGAACAAGACCATCTTCAAAGTCCTTGGGATTCCTGCGTCTACAGTTCACAATGTTATTAAGAAGTTTTCTGCTCATGCAACTATCAAGAACCTCCCAGGACGTGTTGGGAAGAGGAAAATTATTCCAAGCAGTCTTTGAAGGTAAATGTGAACTGTTTGAAAAATATCACGTACAACATCCAAAGAGGTTAAGGCTGACTTGGAGCAATCTGGATTGATGGTTTCAACCTGCACCATATGCCACGCACTAAACAAAGGAGGACTTCAAGGGTGAAAGCCAATGAGGACCCCACTGCTCAAAGACATAAAAAGGCATGCCTAATCTTTTCCCAAACCCACCTTGAGAAACCACAATTCTTCTGGGAGAATGTTCTGTGGACAGATGAAACCAAACTTGAGCTCTTTGGCAATGCAGACCAGCAATACATTTACAGACGAAGAAATGAAGCTTATAAGGAAAAACCGTCAACGGCTTCAGCTACAGTTAAATATGGTGGAGGTTCCATAATGTTGTGAGGCCGTTTTCATGCCTCAGGAACTGAGACCTAGAACAAGCAGTCTGGAGACTAATGGATGAACCTATATGAGCAGTCAGGGACTGCTATAATGCAGAAGGAACAAGATACTTCCACTAAGCTGGATTCATCTCTGGGTTCTGATGGCCCAACACCCTCCAGAGTTCCAACAGAAACTCTGAACTGCTTCAGCTCCAAGGGTGAAGAGCCACAGTGAGCTGTGCAGCTGACAAAACAAAACCAGCTCTGAGTACTAAGCTCAACTTTGTGGAGAGCAATGTTTATTTATTTATTTATTTATACAAACATACTTTTATACTGCCTTTCTACCATTCAAGGTGGTTTACAGTTAACTGAAGGTGAAACAGGGCCGTGGTGGGCACACTGTTGTACATGGAACTAGAACAATTTAACACTATTCTAAGGACAGTGGGGAAATCCAGATAAAAGTTGGTGCCACTTTACGAGTGTTTGGAGAAAATGAATTCCCAAGTTCCTGCTCCTCTCATGATGAGACTGAGTTGCAATTCAGGTGCCACCTATCACCCAAGCCCCTTCCCCCCACTCTCCTCAGTAACGTCATTTTAGCAGATGTATGGGAGATGGTTTCCTAAACAGGAATCAATTGCTTAATTAATGTTTCATAAATCTGATTAACTGTTCCTTCAAGACACATAAAAGTGGTGAAGAAATTCTATTTCTTAGATATGATCTCTCGCCAAAGAAATTTTGGTCAAGCCTGAAAATCAGGAAGTAAGGACAGGGCAGAAGAGCCATGTAGCCAGTATGGGAAGATAAGTGTATCCCTATAAGCCTTTAGAGAGGCCAACTTCAAAAGGACAGATGACCTTCCATGAAAGGAATTTTAGAGCTGTAGTGGCTAAAAGCTCAAAGGGCGGTTTCATGAGCTGCCCGAGAACAAGGTACAAATCCCATGCCACCGGTGGTGGTCTAATGGGAGGTTTTGTTAATAGAAGACCTCTCATAAATCTTGCTACGGAGTGGATGAGAGGAAATAGGTTGTCCATTTAGAGTCTTGTAAGAGGCTGCAATAGCACTAAGATGGACTCTTACTGAATTGGTCTTAAGACCAGAATTTGATAAATGAAGGAGATACTCCAGTAACGATTCCAAAGGTATCGCAATAGGGTTAAGTCCCTTTTGAGAACACCATGTAGTAAACTGTTTCCACTTGAATACATAAATCAGCAATACAATCAAACTTAAAGGAGACAAAATGGTAAACGAGCTTCAGAATTTAACAAGTGCAGAAGTTGTTGTCTCTCGGGATCAAACACCTGATGAAAACGATAAGGTGGTGGGGAAAATAACTGACCACTTCTATGTAAGCCAGCTTGCCCAGAGAAACTTTTCAGGAAATCCTGGCTCAGGTAAGATGGCAGCAACAGCAAAAAACAGTACAAAGTGGACAGCCTCAGCTGAGACGGAAATGAATGGTTGAGGAAGTGGCCCTTCGCAGAGACAGATGCCAGACCAAAGACAGACGGTGTAACAAACAGGCCACCAGGGCAACCTAGCACAACGCAAGAATTTCCATCAAGTCAGTCACCTGTTTGAGGATCAGGCAACTTATGAACTCTGTCTCTGTACGAATGAATATATTCATTGGGCTCTCTCAAACTTATGAAACCCAGCTTTAAAATAAGGACCTCCTTCACTTCTTTTGTTCTATTCTCATAATTTACCATAAACCTGATTAGTCTATCTTTTAAATTGTTCCCCAGCAATTTTAGAATTTGGTTTAATGACGCCTTCTCTTCCGAGTTCACTGGTTTAAGAAAACCATGAAGAAAACCAAATACCATGAAGAACATTATGCATATAGTTAAAGTCAACTAAGCATACCCTGTTCCTTATCTTTATTGTACAAAGTTGCCTGTTCATTGTAAACGTTAATTGATTTGTTTAAAGTTCCATGTAAACCACTTTGACCTCTGTGAAAAGTGATATTTAAATCCAGCCAAATAAATAAAAATACCAGTTAAATAAATAAAAAACAACAGGAATACCTGCAACTGATATAATGATCTAAAGGTTAAGGCCTCCACAGTCTCATTCTAACACAACTAATATTCACTCACCTAAACAGTTTATTCGGTTTCATTTTTTGGGAGTCTGGTAGCTAGTCCATCTCTGTTCTTCCAACTCAATCAGAACCAGTGCTAGGAACCTAGCACTATGAGGCTTTATGAACGGCTGCTCAGGGATTTTTCCACTATTTTAACAGAGCTTCCAACCATTTATTTATTTTATTTAACAATGATTTATATACCGCATCTTCCATAGTTCAGTTGCGGTTCACAATAAACAACAGTTAACAAATCGGAGTTTGTTTTACATAAAACATCATATGACCAAATAACAATAAGATAAACAACTAGTGTTAATACAGAACAGTATAGAACAGTGTAAACTATATACATTATGTACAAATACACATTATGTGGGGCTTAAGCGTTATTCAAAGTACAGTATCATCTCATTTCATAGCCATATTTGATGAGCTCTAAATCCAGCTACCAGGTGCTACACAGATGAACGTCTCCCACCCCCACCTTGCACTGGCTCTGTGGATTAGTGTTTTTCAAGCTAGGTTGAAGTTCCTGCTAGCCAAACTTGTTTTTCAGGACAGCCACAATGAATACGCAAATGGTTAGGGGGCACGTCAGGAGTGATGAGAAACACTGGTATGGAATGAACCAAGGGCACTCTATATGGCAGAACATTGTGCTTTCGCCCTCAGTTTCATTTCTTCTTGCTAGTTATTACATGTGCTAGGATTAACTACATTTCAGATGCCTGCAAGACCCTGCTTCTGCTATAGCCCGTTACTATTTTACCTGAACAATAAAAGGGTAGAGTCAAAAGGCGGCTAGGATTGCAACCAATTACCTCATCATCCTTCCACTCTGAGAAATCAATCTTGAAGGAAGGTAGGGAGAACTGCTGATTCACGCCCCTCTTATAATGAACCGTCTCAGACTGCATAGATGGATTCTTTGTGCTGTACCTGAAGAAAGTGAGCAAAGTGTGCTGTAAGAAATAGCTGCCTTGTGTGTCGCTATAAAATAAGTCATTCATGTCTGTCTGTCTTCAAAATGCACATGGAAGCACAAGGTCAATGGGACAGATATTTGTTTTCCATGGATAACCAAAAGAAAATGAAGAGGAGAAAGACAGAGAAAATCTGAAAGAAAAAATATAGGTTTCTGTTTGTTTTCTAAGAGTTCATGCTACTAAGCTTTTTTTTTTTTGCATTCAGCACAAGCATTCATTTAAATTTAATGCCTATTGTCACTGCCTCAGGTACAAACTTAGATTGTAAGGCATCTGTGGACAGAGAAATACCTACTTACCTTAATGCAATGCGCTTTGAACTATGATTGGAAAGGTGTGAACTAAATGCAAATAAATAAAATATCCAAACCACCATTAACACAGACAGCCTGTGAATTATCACAAAACTAAAGCAAAATACACTCTAGGGTCAAACATTCCACAGGCAGAGCAAATAGGAAACCTTCAGGCTCAGCTTTCACCTCCCATATTCTGGCCTGCAGTCATTTGCAAAAAGCACCTTCTGAGAGTCATTCAGGGGACCTACTGCTTCTATTTGCAGTAGGTCCCCTGAATGGAGTAGCCTAGTGGTTTGGGCAAGGTACTTCAGGCCGGAAGGTCGGGGGTTCAAATCCCACTAGAGGACAGCAACCTTGTGCTGGAAGGACTGGGGTTTCTAGTCCCACAGGTGCTCCTTGTGGTCTTGGGCAAGCCACTTAACCCTCCATTGCCCATGTTCCCTGTAAGTATTAGTGTGTGTGTCTCATATCCCCGCGTGTTAAATGTATCCCCCACTTGTGTTGTGACCGCTTTGATTGAAGGATAAGGCGGTATACAAAACTGTCTAAATAAATAAATAAATAAAGAGAGGCATCTGTGGGACAGAAGGGGAACCACCTCTATTCATCTGTCCTCAGACTTTTAGTTAGAAGACCTGACTCCTCTTTGCTTAACACCTTTTCCTCCAAGCATAAAGTGTAGCAACTCACCTCTAACAAGTGATCTCTGGGAACAGCAGGAATTTAGTCTTCACATATGGCGAAATCGGTACCAACGGAGCCCGCGTCGGAACGCTCCCCAGCAGCCAATAGGAAAGCTTTCGGAAGCACTCCACTGTGCCTGCGTGGCTGCCTTTCCGCATTCCCAATTCCCTCTCCAATTGAGTTTGTAGCTGAGAAAAAAAAGAGTTAGAAAAGAAAACCCTACAACTACTAGGGGAGGAGGGTGGTTTGTGAAGATTAAATTCCTGCTGTTCCCGGAGATCATCTGTTACAGGTGAATACACTATCTCCAGGATCAAGCAGGAATGTAGTTTTCACATATGGGACTCTCTAGTTCCCAGATGAAGTGACTTAGAGGCTCGCCTTGGAGTAGGCCTCAAGAGGTCATGGATCCCTCATGGATGTTTGGTATCGTCAAAGTCCGGGACAAAGAGTAGGAGTTGCCCCTAAGTCTGAAAGAGGTGCTGAGGAACAGCTTGATCAAACATGGCATCCCAGCAGGAGTCCTCGTACAGACAATAATGGGCAGCAAAGTATGGACAGAAGACCAAGTTACTGCCTTGCAAATTTCGTCAATGGCTACAGAGCATAGGTTTGCCATTGAGGTAGCCATATCCAAAAATACTGACTCTGAAACAGTCACAACGTGAAAAATTGTTAATTCTTTTTGTTGGATCGCGTCAAGGAAGGGAAAGATAAATAACTTATCCCCACCAACTGACACCATCCATTTTATTCAAAGAGTTCCTTCATGTAATCAAAAAAAAACTTCTCACATCGTAGAAAGCACAGTTACTTACCTGTAACAGGTGATCTCTGGGAACAGCAGGAATAAGTCTTCACATATGGGTACGTCGATACCGACGGAGCCTGCGCGGGAACGCTCCCCAGCGTCCAATCAGAAAGCTTTTGGGAGCATCCCACAGCGCCTGCGTGCTGCCTTCCCGTCTTTCCAACTGTCTCTCCTCAGTTGAGTTTTATAGCTGAGTCAAAGAGGGAGAGAGAGGGAAAGGAAAGAGAGATAGAGAGAGAGACAACTCCTAGGGGAGGTGGGTGGGTTGTGAAGACTTATTCCTGCTGTTCCCAGAGATCACCTGTTACAGGTAAGTAACTGTGCTATCTCCAGGAACAAGCAGGAATGAGTCTTCACATATGGGGACTCCCTAGCTTTAGATGCCAGGGAGAAGGCCCATAAGTTGTGTGTCCCTGGGACAGAGCTGCACTTCCCCACCTGGATCTCTGGCATCCCATGAGGGATGGTGGGTAGGAGTTCATTAAGTATGGAACAGGTGTTTGAGAACAGCCTGACCAAACAAGGCATCCCGGCGGAAGTCCTTGTCCAAGCAGTAATGGGCTGTGAAGGTATGAACCGAGGCCCAAGTGGCTGCTCGACAGATGTGGTCGATAGACACAGAGTTCAGATGAGCCATTGAGGCTGCCATGGCTCTCACATTGTGAGCTGTGACATGGCCTTCCAGAGAAAGGTTCTTGCTCTGATAGGCGAAAGAAATACATTGGGCAATCCAGTTAGAAAGTGTTCTCTTGGAGACTGGTTGTCACAAATGAGAAGGATCAAAGGCAACAAAGAGTTGGGAAGACTTTCTATGTTGCTGCGTCCTCTGTAAGTAAAAAGCCAGAGCTCTTTTACAGTCCAGGGTATGAAGATTCCTCTCTGCACTTGATGCATGAGGTCCTGGAAAAAAGACAGGTAGGTAGACCTCTTGGTTGAGGTGAAAGGGCGAGACCACCTTAGGCATAAAGTGTGGATTAGTCCTAAGGACCACCTTGTCATGATGGAACCTTGTATAAGGTGGATTAGCTACTATTGCTTGCAATTCACTGATGCGGCGTGCTGATGTGATTGCAATGAGAAAGATAACCTTCCAAGAAAGATATTTCAAGGAGGTGGTAGCTAAAGGTTCAAAAGGCGGCTTCATAAGCTGACCAAGAACCAAATTTAAGTCCCATGCCACCGGGGGTGGTCTAATGGGAGGCTTTGTTAAAAGGAGGCCTCTCATGAACCTTGCTACAAGAGGATGCGAGGAAACAGTTTGTCCATTTAGAGGTTTGAGGGAAGCTGCAATAGCACTCAAATGGACTCTTACTGAATTTGTCTTAAGGCCTGCATTAGACAGATGAAGGAGATACTCCAGCAACGATTCCAGAGGTATAGCACGGGGGTTAAGGCCCTTCTCAGAACACCAGATGGTAAACCTCTTCCACTTGAAAGCGTAAGAACGTCTAGTGGAAGGTTTTCTGGAAGCATAAAGAACATCTTTTACTTGTTTAGAAAGATGAAGATCCTGGAGATCTAGGCCTTCAGCAACCAAGCCCTGAGATGCAGAGACTGGGGATTGGGATGCCACAACTTTCCATCCTCCTGAGAGAGGAGGTCTGGAGCAGACCCTAACTCTAGGGAGGGAGCTTGAGAGAGATGTAGAAGCAGAGGGTACCACACTTGCCGTGGCCAATGTGGAGCTATGAGAATCATGTGGCCTCTGTCTCTGAAGCTTGAACAGGGTTTTGGGAATTAGGGGAATGGGTGGAAAGGCATACAGGAAGTCTTGACCCCAATGAAGGAGGAAAGCATCCCTTGCCTAAGCCCCCTGAGCCGGAGTTCTGGAACAGAACCGGGGAAGTTTGGCATTCCACGGACTTGCAAAGAGGTCTATATCCGGGGTTCCCCAAATTCGAAAAATTTTTGACACCTGGTCCATATGTAGGGACCACTCGTGTGGAAGCAGAACTCGACTGAGTCTGTCTGCCCAAGAGTTTTGAACACCTGGAAGATAAACTGCCAGAAGATGAATGTGATGCTCTCTGGCGAGGGCCCACAGTCGCAGAGCTTCGTTGCAAAGCGACAGAGAGCCAGTTCCTCCCTGCTTGTTTATAAAGAACATGGCTACCTGATTGTCCGTGTGGATAAGGACTGTCTTGTGGCTGAGCAGGGTGTGGAAAACTCGCAGAGCAAGGAAGATTGCTCTGAGTTCCAAGAGATTGATATGTAGACAAGTCTCCTGTGGGGACCAGATGCCCTGGGTGGAGAGGTCCTGAAGATGAGCTCCCCAGCCCATTGGAGAAGCATCTGTTGTTAGAGTTGCTTGGGGTAGAGACTGTTGAAAGGGGGACCCCAGCAACAGGTTTTGAGGGGACTTCCACCATTGGAGGGACAAAATGAGGAGACTTGTGTTTGCTATTTTGTCTGATAGGCAGCCTAATGCCTGGGTCCATTGGGTGGATAAAGTCCACTGAGCTGCTCTCATGTGAAGGCGAGCATATGGTACCACATGAACGATGGATGCCATGTGGCCTAGCAACTGTAACATCTCTCGAGCAGTTAGTAGGGGTTTCAACTCTGCTTGAGAAACTAACTGCATCAAGCGAAGGCAACGGGCCTGGGGAAGATAAGCCCTTGCCCTTGTGGTATCCAGCAACGCCCCTATAAACTCCAGGGACTGAGTAGGGATCAAATTGGATTTTGGGATGTTTATTACCAGCCCTAAATATTGAAGGATACGCATTGTGCAGGTTAGAGAAGTCTTGGCCTATGATTGAGTGGGAGCTCGAATAAGCCAGTCGTCCAGGTAAGGGAAGACAAATATTCCCAGGGTGCGCAGAAAAGCAGCAACCACTGCCATGCATTTCGTGAACACCCTTGGTGCAGAGGCCAGACCAAAAGGGAGCACTCTGTATTGATAGTGCTTCTCCTGAAAAAGGAACCGAAGGAACCTTCTGTGAGTTGGATGGATGAGAACATGAGTGTATGCATCCTTGAGATCTAGAGAACAAAGCCAATCCTGACTCTGAAGGAATGGCAGCAGAGTTCCTAGAGAAACCATCTTGAATTTTTCTTTGACTAGGAATCTGTTCAACTCTCTGAGATCTAAGATGGGTCTGAAGCCCCCCTGTTTTCTTTGGAATAAGAAAATAGGGGGAGTAGAACCCTGTGCCCTGTTGTTGAGAAGGCACTTCCTCTATTGCCCCCTGGGCTAGAAGAGTGGCAACCTCCTGCTCCAACAGGCTGAGGAGGGAGGCTGGAAAATTGAACTGGTGCACTCTTGTGAGAGGGGGCAAGCTGGAAAAATGAAGTTTGTACCCCTCTCTTATGATGGAGAGTGTCCAATGCTCTGCTGTAATTTACCCCCACTTGGGAGCAAAGTGACATAACCCTTCCTGGAATGGAGGGCGGCTCTGGTCCTTCTAGAGCCAGGAAGGGTAAGTTCTCTAGCAGAAAGTCAAAGGCCCTGAGGGGGCTGAGATTGCTGGGCTGGAGCAGGCCTCGCAGCCTTTGCCTTGCTCTGTTTGGAGGATTGCTGACGTTTGGAAGGCAACTGAGCTGCAGAAGATACAACTGACTATAAGCAGGATAGAATCTTCCCTTTTTAGAAAAAGGTGTTTTCTTGAACAACCTTTTCTTAGAAGGAGCAGCTGTGGATTTGGATAGTCTATCCAAAGCAGAATTTTCAGCATCCATCTGATTGGCTTTTGCTTGCCAATCCTTACCAAACAGATTCTCACCTGTACAAGGGATATTTCCCAATTCATCTTGGACCCAGATCTCCAAATCAGATGCTTGAAGCCAAGCAATCCTACGTGCACCTATAGCTGTAGCTGAGGCTCTGCTTACGCATTCAAAGGAGTCGAAAGCTGCAAGGTTGGAGAATTTGGAGATATCCTGGGCATGTTTGAGCCCAGTGAGAAATTCTTGCCTTTTATCATCAGATATAAAAGGACTTAAAATCTGCAAATGGTCAGTGACTTCTTTTAAGAACATTCCCATGTAGAGACTATAAGAATTAATTCTCGCAGCAAGCATGGAAGCTTGGAAGACTCTTCTTCCAAAAGCATCCAGGGTTCTACATTCACGTCCTGGAGGATTAGAGGCATGTCTTTTGGCACTCCTAATCTTTCTCACTGCAGACTCAACCACAATAGAGTGGTGAGGAAGTTGAGTTTTATGGAAACCAGGACAAGGAGGGACACGATACATGGTGTCTAGCCTGCGAGAATGAGGAGAGGTGGTTAGAGGTGCTTCCCACATCCTTAACATGAGATCATACAGAATCTCATGAATAGGTAAGGTAGCTGCCTCCTTAGGAATTTTAGGATATTGCAAAATATCTAACTCCTTGGCTCTGGGCTCTGACTCTGGGGCCACTGTAATAGAGCCACCTCTCTGATAAAGTCTTGAAAAGACAAGTCCTCTGAAGGAGACATCCTTCGTTTAGGAGAGGACTCCTCCTGTGGAAGAAGCATCACTGCATCGACAGACTCTTCAGAATCCTCAGAGTCGTCAGAGGAATCGAAGTATCGTCTGTCTGGATGCTCTTGCAACGCCCGATACCCGTACCAACCGGGATCGGTATCGGGAATAACCGGTACTGGGGTATCGGTACCGGAGGGCTTCAGAGGACAGAGTACCGGCATAGCGGACGTCGATGCCACCGGTACCGGGATCGGTACCGATGGCGATGCTAGTGCCAGTACCGGCAGAGTAGTCTGTTGCGGTACCACGGGCGTCGATGCCACAAGGAAAGCCGCCAGACTGCGTTCCATGGACAGAATCCTCTGATCCATCAACGCTGCCAGTGCCTGGAAGTCAGTACCGGTGGAAGCCACCAGTACCCCAGAGCATGGCACCAAGAGATCTGTCGAGGCCACACCATTGAGAACATCCTGGAACCCCGATGATGATGCTTTAGAGGCCGAAGCCTCCCGCCGGGGTAATTTTGCCGGTGCAGAATCCTCGAGGGCAAGGCCAGAGGCATCTCGATGCTTAGGAGATCTACCCTTCGAGGACCAGCTGGATTTATGTTTAGTTACCAGAGATCCATGTGAGGAAGAAGCAGCCCTGGAAGACGTCGATGACACCGAAGCCGCATCAGAGGGAAATAGGGTACTGAGCTTGGCAGCTCGGTTCTGTCGACCCCTCTTAGACATCATGGAACAGGACACACAATCTGTTATGGAATGGTCAGGACCTAAACATTTTAGACACCAGTCATGGGTGTCGGTGACGGAGATAGTCACATTTTGTGCACTTTTTAAATCCTGAGGCAGGCTTTTCCATAGTTAAGGCCCAAAACGCAAGTGCACCTGAAGAAAAATAAACGGAAAAAAGGTGTTTGTTTGTTTTTACAAGAAGAAAAGAACAACGGCCGGCGGTACCGGTACAGCGTCGAAGAAGGCAGACGCGACAGAAAAGAAATAAAGAAAAAATAAGGAAATTCTTCTGCGGTGACAGGAACACGACCTGCTGGCTCCGCGGAAAAAGAACAACTGAGGAGAGACAGTTGGAAAGGCGGGAAGGCAGCACGCAGGCACTGTGGGATGCTCCCAAAAGCTTTCTGATTGGACGCTGGGGAGCGTTCCCACGCAGGCTCCGTCGGTACCGACGTACCCATATGTGAAGATTCATTCCTGCTTGTTCCTGGAGATGCAGCGTACTCATGCTTAACATTACAGCAAATTTCAAGTCCAAGCACAGGTGCTTCTTTGGACTGAAATTTGCTGTAATGTTAAGCATGAGTACGCTGCTTCTATGATGTGAGATAAGGTTTGGGTTTTTTTGATTACACGAAGGAACTCTTTGAATAAAATGGATGGTGTCAGTTGGTGGGGATAAGTTATTTATCTTTCCCTTCCTTGACGCGATCAGACAAAAAGAATTAACAATTTTTCACATTGGGACTGCTTCAGAGTCAGTATTTTTGGATATTTAGGGGGCTTTGGTTTGGGATTGATATTTGGATTGAGGTAGCCATGGCATGAACATTATGAGCAGTAACATGACCTTCCAGAAAGAGTCCTGCTTTGTCATAAGCAAATGAAATGCAGTCTGCTATCCATCTGGAGAGCGTACATTTAGATACTGAGAGACCAGGGGACTAGGGTAAAAGGAAATGAACAACTACGAGGTTTTATAGTGATCTCAAGTTCTTCTGGAGATAAAAAGTCAATGCACACTTGCATGCGGTCTAGGAAAAAATACAGAAAGGTAAACTGACTGATTCAAATGAAAAGGAGACACCATTTTTGGCATGAAATGTGGGCGAGTCCAAAGGATGACCTTGCCATGGTGGAACCCGGTTTAGGCTGGGTCCGCCACCAAAGCCTGAAGCTCACTAATGCGTCTAGCTGACTTGAGGGCAATAAGGAAGGTAACCTTCCACAAAAGGAATTTTAGTGGGGTCGTAGCCAATGGTTCAAAGGGCGGCTTAAGAAGCTGTGCTAGAATGACATTGAGATCCCAAGTCACCAGCGGTGGCCTAATGGGTGGCTTGGTCAACAAGAGCCCACTCAAAGCGCACTACTAGCAGTTGTGAAGAGATGGGCTGTTCATCCAATAGATGATGAGAGGCCGCAATGGCACTGAGGTGAACTTTCACAGAGTTGGGCTTGAGACCTGTTGAGGACAGGTGGAGGAGATACTGGAGGAGTGCCTCCACGGGAGCAGAGAAGGCATCGAGATCCTTCTGGGAACACCAGACAGAATCTATGCCACTTGAAAGCATAGGAAGCTGTGAGACAGAGATACTGTGGATTGGGATGGAGCAGTGTCATGTCTTCCTAGGAGAGGAGATCGGACGCAGATCCCAATCGCAGAGGCTGAGTCTGAGTCAGGCGTAGCAGCAGAGGAAACTATAGTTGACATGGCCAGTGAGGGGCTATGAGAATCATGGAGCCCTTGTCAGCCTGCAACTTAAAAAGCATCTTGGGAATGAGGGGTATGGGAGGGAAAGCATAAAGTAGACTGACCCCAATGCAGGTGGAAAGCATCCACCTGCTGGTTGCTGGACATAGGAGTCCTGGTGCAGAAGTGGGGAAGCTTGGCAATCTGCAGAGTGGCAAACAGATCTAGGTCTGGAGTTCCCCAGGTCTGAAAGATGTAGGATGTTGTGTCTGGATGGAGGGACCATTCGTGGGGAAGAAGGATCCAACTCAGCTTGTCTGCCAAGACATTCAGCTTCCCTGGGAGATACACTGCTTGGAGGTGTATCTAATGAGAAATGGCAAAGGACCGCAGATGGACAGCCTCCTCGTAGAGGGGCCAGGAGCCTGTTCCACCCTATTTGTTCAAACAGAACATGGCCACCTGATTGTCTGTCCTGACTAGGACCATTTGTGCCCTGAGGTGATCGTGAAACACCCTGAATGCATTTGAGATAGCACAAAGCTCCAGGAGATTGATCTTGAGCTGCGACTCCTACATTGTCCAGAGGCCTTGTGTAGAGAGACTGCCCAAGTGAGCTCCCCAACCCAGTTTGGTTGCATCCGTCCTCAGGGTGCATTGATGTGGAGACATCTGAAAAGGTGACCCAACAAAGAAATTTTCTGATGAACACCACCATTGGAGGTATGTGGTGAGAGGGGCAGTGACTTGGATCTTGTCCCTGAGATGGCCTGTGGCCTGCACCTATTGAGAGGCAAAGGTCCACTGGGATGTCCGCATCAGTAGGCGGACATATGGGAGAACATGTACTGTTGAGGCCATGTGCCCCAGAAGCTGCAGCAATTCTCAGGCAGTCAGATGGTCTCGGAGTAGTACTTGGGACAGACACTAGCTTGATGATATGGGCACAATGGAGTTGGGGCAGAAACGCCCTGGACTGATGTGTGTCCAGTAAAGCTTCAATTAACTCTAGTCTGAGTTGGAGTGAGGTGGGATTTTGGAAAGTTTATGACAAATCCCAAGTGCTGTTAGTATTGTGATGGTATGATGCAAGGAAAGCTGAACCTCTTGGGAGGTGTCTGCTCTTATGAGCCAGTCTCTAAGTAAGGGAAGACAAATATCCCCTTAGATCTAAGATATGCGGCTCTGAGTTGATAAGATGCCATCTGTGGGCATAGTGACACAGTCTGCCTGCTATGCGAAGGGTGTGAGGGTCCTCCAGAAGCAGGGTGGCAATATTCTCTAGAAAAAAGTAAAAAAAAAAACCAGGTACAGACTGTGGCTGTGGAGCTGGTTGAGATTTAGTCACCTGTGGCTTCTTTTGTTGCTTAGGAGGCTGCTGCCTCTTCTGAGGGCTTTGAGCCTGGTACTGAGAAGCAGGAGGATAAGAGTAGAATTTCTTCTTATTATTGAAGAACACCTTCTTTGCAGCTGTCTTTTTTCTAGCAGGGTTAGCTGTTGTTCTGGACAGCCTGTTTAGAGTGGTATTCTCTGACTCTGAGAAGCCTTATCCTGCCAGTCTTTGCCAAAGAGGCTCTCCTCTGTGCAAGGTATGTTGCCCAGCTTATCTTGAACCCACTGTTCAAGATCAGAGGCCTGAAACCATGCAATCCTGTATGCACCAATGCATATTGCTGCGACTCTGCTTGTACATTCAAATGCATCGAAGGTTGCCCTATTGACAAACTTCGATACATTTTGGGCATGTTTGACTACAGCAAGATAGTCTTCTCTCTTATCTGGGAGAAGAGGGGCCGTGGCCTCGAGGTCCCTGGTAACCTCCTTGAGGAACAACCCATGCCTGAACCTTGAGGGACAACCTGACTGAAAGCATGGAAGCCTGAAAGCATCGAGCTCAAAGGCATCAAGGGTTCTCAATTCCCTACCCAGTGGGTTGGAGGAACGAATTCTGAAACTCTTGATTCAGCGCATTGCTGATTCTACCTCCACTGAATGGTGGGGAAACTGTGGCATTTAGAAGCCAGGACACTCCGGTACTTAGAAACATAGAAACATAGAAACATGATGACAGAAAAAGACCACAAGGCCCATCTAGTCTGTCCTTCCATAACAACTACAACAGTCCACTTTTTACCTTTAGAGATCCTCTGTGTTGGTCCCATGCTTTTTTGAATTCAGTTACTGTCCTCATCTCTACCACCTCCACTGGGAGACTATTCCACGGATCCACTACTCTTTCCGTAAAGAAATATTTCCGCATATCACTCCTGAATCTATCTCCCTTCACCCTCATCCCATGTCCCCTCGTCGCAGAACTTGCTTTCAATTGAAAGAGGCTCTCTCCCTGAACATTTATGCCACGGAGGCATTTAAACATCTCAATCATATCACCTCTATCTCGCCTTTCCTCTAAGGTGCACATATTAAGATCCTTAAGTCTGTCCTCATATGCTTTATAATGAAGACCACTAATCATCTTAGTAGCAACCCTCTGTACCGACTCCATCCATGTACTTGATACATGGTATCAAGGTGTCGAGTAGGAGGCGAGATCATGAGGGGAGTCTCCCATCAGGAGCATCAGATCATGGAGGATGAGGTGCACCGGCAGGGTGGCTGCCTCCTTGAGAGCTGTTTGGTATTGGAGGATCGCCAATTTCTCTGCTCTGGGCTCTCTCTCGGATGTCACCGTTATGGAGAGACCCCTAGCTAGGTCTTAAATAAATTCCTGGAAGGACATGTCCTCAAGAGGCGGCAAGCGACATTCTGGCGGCAGGGAGGGCTCTGAAGGCAGGACTCAGGGCCACTGTTCCCTCTAAGCTGTGCGCGTGTGCGCGCGCACACACCTCGCCGAGCGAGCGCACATACTTTACAACAGAGCGCACAAACATTATGGTTCTGATTCTGATAGAAAACAACACAGACATCTTAAAATTTAAAAGTTGTGATTGTAATTACTAGAAATTTCCTGCTTCATTTAGTAATCGTCTATTTTCATTTAATTTGATTAAAATCAATGTGGTGTACATACTGTATTCTGACGTGTAGTCAAATTTTAAAGTATATAACTCCGAGCGTCGTTATGTGGCACACAAAAATTTAACCTTCCTTCAAAAGCTGCACAGCTGATATTTTATGCGCACACAGCCTACAGAAAATTAGAGGGAACATTGCTCAGGGCCCCCAGGAATCAAGTGACTCCTCATCCAAAATAGGGGAGTCTGAATTGGAGGATTCAAAGTATTGGCGGGGACGGTGTTCACTCTCCACCAGGCACCAATACCAATGTGTGTCGGTATCAGGCTCAGAGAACCGTTTGGGTTGAGCCCTGGTACTGGTGATGGACTCGCGGGAAGGCATAGGTGGCAGTGATGACAGTGCCATGTATCCCGATACACCATGTACTGGTGCCAATGTCAGTGCCAGTGCCTGTACCGCTATCGATGGCCCGGTGTCTGAGGACAAAGGTTTGATGAGAACTGAGGCTGCCAGGCTCTGCTCGATGGCCAGTATACCTGGTCTATCAAGGCTGCCGATGCTTGCTATCGCTGACGGATATTGCGCCACCATTCCAGAGCATGGCACCAGTAGCTCTCCTGAGGTTGAGGCCTTGGGAGCATCCTGGGGCCCCTCGATGGCTTTAGAGGAAAGGTCCTCTTGCCAGGGCTGTTTGGCAGGCCGATCCACCTCCAGGGCAATGCCCGAGGCATCTCGATGCTGGGAACGAGATCTATCTCTGGAGGAATTTTCTGTCATCAAGACAGACTTGTGCTTGGACACTTTCGATACCAGAGGAGGAGAATGAGGCTCTCAATGACATTGATGCCAAAGATACCGTGTGTGAAGTGGAGAGAGTTCCAAATTTAGAGGGCTGGTTCTGCAGGCCTCTCTGTCATCTTTTTACAAAAGGAACATTCTGTTGGCTGGTGGTTGGGCCCAAGGCATTTCAAGTACCAGTCATGTGTGTCAGTTGCCGAAATGGTACTGTCACACTTGTAACATTTTTTTTTAAACCACTAGTTGGTTTCTCCATACTGTTGGTGGACAGTATTGTAGGCTTAAGGCCTAAGATGGCATCAATGCGCCCAAGGTTTTTTAAATTTTTTTAGCAAGTAAAAGAAAGAATCAAGGAACCGAAAGTGTCGAGACAGTGCCAGCGTCAACGGGAAGGCAGACGCTAACCACAAAAACAAGAGAATTTTCTGTGGTGAGAGGATTTGCTTCCTGCTGGCTCCGTGGAAAACAAAGAACTAAAGAGAGGGAGTTGGGAAGGCAGGAAGGCAGCCATGTAGGCACAGTGGAATGCTCACAAAAGCTTTCCTACTGGATGCCGGGGAGCATTCCCGTGTGGGCTCCATCGGTACAGACATCACCATATGTGAAGACTACATTCCTGATTGTCCCTGGAGATACATATATACTATAAATAATGTGGCATCATTTTTATGGGATCTCAGAAAGTGGATCTAAAAGTTAAGAGAACATCATCCAACACACCATTAATCCAAATCAGGATTTCACTTGTGGCTTCCAGACACTGGAACCCTCACTAATTTAAGTTACCAAACTCCAGGCCATATTGTATGACACCTACAGTTCTCCATAGTATTTAAGTTACTCACACAAAATACATACAACCAGCACCGTACCTAGCCCTGTGTGGGCGGTGCAACTGCACAGGGCGCAAAGGCTTAAGGGGCGCATTTTGGCTGCCTGCTGTTGCCCTGCTGCCACCACTTTTTGTTCTCTCAGCGGCGGCAGGGCAACAGCAGGCAGCCGAAATGCGTCCCCTAAGCTGTTTCGTGGGTCTTTCTGCAGGTCTGATCCCTCCCTGCTCTGGTGTGATGCCAGAGCAGGGAGGGATCAGATTTGCTGCTGCTGCTGCCGCGACTTGCACATTGGGCACGTGCCGCCCCCCATACCTCCATCCGGCGTTGCCTGCTCTTGCCCTGCTGCTGGCGCTGCCGTGGAGAAAACAGAGGGCAGCAACAGCAGGGTAGGAGCAGGCAGCAGCTGGACAGAGGTATGGGGAGGAGGGGGCGCACCTGATGTGCAAGTTGCACAGGGCGCGATTCTGGCTCGGTACAGCCCTGCATACAACCTTTGTTGTTTCTCCCTTCCAGCTTCTGCAATGCATTTACCTGCTGAATTTCTTTATGCCACAGCAGTTACCATGAGACATTCCCAGATACAGATATAAAGAATCAAGACATTCTAATTTACTTGCTTTACCATCTCATCATGCTCTTTCGATGCCTCCTTATGTACATAGTAACAGTCACTGTTCATGCCTCATGCTTCCTGTTTCTATAGCAACTGCTTTGTTTCCATGGCTGCTCTGTGGGTGCTCTCAAATCTTTGTGTTGCAGGAGCTTGTATTTTTTTAATTTATAGTTAATCAATGATCAAACAAGGCGGCAAACTATTTCCAATTATATCCAGGATCAGAATATCTCATATACCTAATTACTATACACCTGAATATACATGAACATCAATGCCCTTTTCAGCAAGTTGCAGGTAGGTTAACTAAGATATTACCAGATATTTTGGAGGCAAATCTGGGACACTCATCCATACGCCAGCGGGGGAGAGGCTTAATTCCAGGATTGCACGATAGGGGGTGGGGGAGAGAAGAAAAGTCGCTCTCTTCTCCCATCTATCTCATGACAGCAACAATATTATTTCCAAGCAAACAAAGCACCAAAGAAATAGAAGCAGTGATGCATTTCCCCACTGTACTAAGCAAAATATAAGAACTACAGAAGTAAATTCCTAAAACTGGCATATTCCAATCATTATATTGAAAATACACTTATTTTTCTACGTCTGGACATTTTTACCTCCTCATCACACTTGCAGTCTCTGGTTTCTGATTTTGTCTGCCTGTGTCTACACTTAACACTATTCCCAAGGTGACCAGGCCATTGTTATTTCTTTTCTCACCTCCTGTCTTCACTCCCTCTCCCACATCAGATATTGATCTTTCAGCTTTATTCCATTTATTTTCCTGCTTCTCTATCTATTGATTTCATCCCTCCTCGGAGGAGGAATCAGTCCTCAGTATCTCCCTTTTTTTTTTTTTTTTTACTGCATCTACCTACAGTTTTCATCTCCTTCTCCCCAGTCCTCCCATTCTCCATCTCTCCCCCTCCTTTCTCACACTCTCATTAACTCCCTCTTCTCTCCATATCCCTTCTCCCTACTCCTTAAGAACATAAGAACATAAGATATGCCATACTGGGTCAGACCAAGGTCCATCAAGCCCAGTATCCTGTTTCCAACAGTGGCCAATCTAGATCATACGTACCGAGCAGTTTCCCCAAGAGACACAGGTTCCACAATGCTTGTACTGGGTCAAGCATTGATATCCTGGGTCCCTTCTTAATAATGGTTTATGGACCTTTCCTCCAGGAACTTGTCCAAACCTTTTTTAAACCCAGCTACACTAACAGCCTTTACTACATCCTCCGGTAACAAATTCCAGAGTTTGATCATACGTTGAGTGAAAAAATATTTTCTTTTATTAGTCTTAAATAGTTTACCCTGTAGCTTCATTGCATGTCCCCTAGTCTTCCTATATTCTGATAACGTAAACAGTCGATCTACGTTTACCCATTCCACTCCGTTCATTAATTTATAGACTTCTATCATATCTCCCCTCAGCCATCTCTTTTCCAGGTTAAAGAGCCCTAACCTTTTTAGCCTTTCTTCATAGGAGTATCCTTCCATCCCCTTTACCATTTTGGTGGCTCTTCTCTGAACCTTTTCTAATAACGCTATATCCTTTTTAAGATACGGTGACCAGAATTGCACACAATATTCAAGGTGCGGTCTCACCATGGAACGGTATAGAGGTATTATAATATCTTTTGTTTTATTTTCCATTCCTTTTCTTATAATACCTAGCATTCTATTTGCTCTCTTGGCTGCCGCTGCACACTGGGCCGAGGGTTTTAACATGTTATCCACAATGACGCCTAAATCTTTTTCCTGGGTGGTGGTTCCTAATGTGGAACCTTGCATCATGTAAGCATAGTTTGGGTTGTTCTTCCCTAGGTGCATAACTTTGCACTTGTCCACATTAAATTTCATCTGCCATTTTGATGCCCAATCTTCCAATTTATCAAGATCCTCTTGCAATTTTCCACAATCCTCTTGGGTTTTAACAACTTTAAATAGTTTTGTGTCATCTGCAAATTTGATAACCTCACTCGTTATTCCACTTTCCAGGTCATTTATGAATATGTCAAAAAGCAGCGGACCCAGCACAGATCCCTGGGGTACACCACTATTCACCTTTCTCCATTGGGAAAATTGGCCATTTAGCCCAACCCTTTGCTTTCTATCTTTTAACCAGTTCCTGATCCACAGTAGTACACTGCCTCCTATCCCATGACTCTTTAGTTTTGCCAAAAGTCTCTGATGAGGGACCTTGTCAAAGGCTTTCTGAAAGTCCAGATACACTATATCAACCGCCTCACCTTTGTCCACCTGTTTATTCACCTTCAAAAAAACACAACAGATTAGTAAGACAAGATCTTCCTTGTCTAAAGCCATGTTGGCCGTCTCCCATTAGGCCATGACTATCTACATGCTGAGTAATTTTATTCTTTATGATGGTTTCTACCATTTTTCCCGGTACTGACGTGAGGCTCACCGGTCTGTAGTTTCCCGGATCACCCCTCGAACCCTTTTTAAAAATTGGTGTTACATCGGCGATCCGCCAATCTTCAGGTATTAGAGATTATTTTAATGATAGTTCACAGATTACTAATAGCAGGTCTGCAATCTCATATTTCAGTTCTTTCAACACCCTTGGATGTATACCATCCGGCCCAGGTGATTTACTACTCTTCAGTTTATCTAATAGTTGTAATACATCTTCCCAATGTATCGATATTTCCTTCAATTCTTCAGCACCTTTAAATACCACTTCAGTCATGGGTAACATCCCTACATCTTCCGCAGTGAAGACCGAAGCAAAGAATTCATTCAGTCTCTCCGCTATCGCCTTGTCGCCTCTTAGTGCCCCTTTAACTCCTCCATCATCTAATGGTCCAACTGACTCTCTCACAGGTTTTTTGCTACGAATGTACTTGAGAAAATCTTTATTTCGCGTTTTTGCTTCCGCAGCAAGCTTTTTCTCAAATTCTCTCTTTGCCTTCTTTATCAATGCCTTGCATTTGACCTGCCAGTGCTTGTGTTGTTTCCAGGTTTCATCGTTTGGCTCTTTTTTCCATTTCCTGAAAGATGTTTTCTTGGCAACAACAGCCTCTCTGACCTCACCTTTAAACCATGTTGGCAGTTTTTTGGACTTCCTTCCACTTTTCTTAATTTTCCAGCATTTTCCTCTCTCTTCCCTTCATCCTGCTCCCTATCTAGTATTTCACCTTCTCTCACCTTCCCCACCCTCCCAGTCCAACATTTCTCCTTACACCCTCCTCCAGATGTCCATTATCTTCCTGTCCCATCAGTATCCACCTCCCCCACCCCAGTTATCCAGCACCTCCTCTTCTCCCTTCTCCCCCTGTCTCCAGCCCAGCAACTGCCCCCCATCCCATAAGAACATAAGATATGCCATACGGGGTCTGATCAAGGGTCCATCAAGCCCAGCATCCTGTTTCCAACAGTGGCTATTCCAAGTCTCAAGTACCTGTCGGGTTTCCAAAGGTATACTCATTCCACGTTGCTTGTCCTAGGGGCAAGTAGTTGATTTCCCCAGTCCTCTTTAATAATGATTTATGAACTTTTGCTCCAGGAATTTGTCCAAACCTGTTTTGAACCCAACTACACTACATCCTCCAGTAATGAATTCCAGAGTTTGATTATCTGCTGAGTGAAAAAATATTTTCTCCAATCAGTCTTAAATGTGCCACATGGTAGCTTCATTGTTTGTCCCCTAGCCTTTCTACTTTTTTAAAGGCATAAACAACCAATCTACATTTACCCATTCTACTCCATTCATTCATTTATAGACCTCTGTAATATCTCTCCTCAGCCATCTGTTTTCAAAGTAGAAGAGCCCCAATCTTAAGATTTTTCTCATAGGGATATCCTTTCATCCCCTTTAACATTTTAGCCACTCTTCTCTGTACCTTTTCCAATTCTGCTATATCCTTTTTTTTTTGTATAATCTGTTTATTGAACAAAACAACAATACAAAACCACCAACAGGTTCACAAAACAACAGCAAAAAATTTTTTGTTAATCAATACATGACCCCTCCGGGTGCGGTTGTGTCTGATCCACCGCCGGAGGCCAGGAACCTCACACAAGGCAAAACAATGCGGTAAGGACTGTTTCTAAGTATCCCCCCTCCTCCCCTCCCCCCACCCCAAATCGTATCTATTCCCAAGCTACTAAACCAGAAGCATCTCTATCCAACCTTAAGCACCTCGCTGCGGGCGATAGGACCCAAGTTCTGAATATAGGGCATCCAAACCAATAAAAAGGAGGCCCAGCGCTTGGGAGACCCTAGTGCTCGGCGTCGCTCAAAAAGCATGAGCTGATGGAAGCAATTGCGCCATTCACAGAATGTAGGGGCCGATGCCCCTCTCCATCTACGGAGAACAGGTCCTTTCCCCACCAGACAAGCCTTGCGTACGAGAAAACGCTCCCAGCGCCCCTTAGGATGGAGTGATCCCAGGCAATCCAGCACCACGAATAACCCCGTCCAGTGGACCCGCTGTCTTAAAAGCCCACCAAGATAATTTCCGATGCGCTTCCAGTAGGACTGTTTCACGGGGCAGGTCCACCACATATGACCGAGGTCAGCTAAGGGACACGAGCATTTAGGGCAATTGCCAGATTCGGCAAGGTGGCTGCGCAGTGCCCTCCTCGCTGCTATATCCTTTTTAAGATACAGAGACCAGAACTGCACATAATATTCAAGGTGCGGTCGCACCATGGAACGATACAGAGGTATTATAAAAGCCTTGATTTATTTTCTATTCCTTTCCTTATGAGTCCTAGCATTTTATTTAGTTTCTTGGCCACAGCTACACACTGGGCAGAGGGTTTCAACATACTATCCACAATGACGCACAGATCTTTTTCCTGAATGGCAATTCCTAATGTGGAACCTTGCATTGTGTAACTGTAGTTTGGGTTGTTCTTCCCCAAGTCCATAACTTTGCACTTGTCAACATTAAATTTCCTCTGCCACTTAGACGCCCAGTCAACCAATTTTTCAAGGTCTTCTTGCAATTATTCACAATCCTCTTCTGCTTTAACAATTTTGAATAATTTTGTGTCATCTGCAAATTTAATCACCTCACTCATTATTCCCATTTCCAGGTCATTTATAAATATGTTAAAAAGCAGTGGGCCCAGCACAGATCCCAGGGGAACTCCACTATTGACCTTTCTCCATTGAGAAAATTGTCCATTTAGCCATACTCTATTTTCTATCTTTTAACCAGTTCCTAATCCACAAAAGTATACTGCCTCCTATCCAATCCCGTCCCATGTTGACTTTACCTGTCTTCTACCTCCCCTGCCCCATGGCTAGCATCTTCCTGCCACTTCCCCCAGGCCTTCCTCTGCCACTCTCAACATCTGCGGCAGCTATCACCCGATCTCATGCTCTCTGTCTTCTTGCTCCCCCCACCCCCCTGCAGTCATCACCCGATCTCGCTTTCCTTACCCTCCCCCCCCCTCACACAACCATCACCTGGATCTCTCTCTTCTAGTCTCCTCAGCGCAGCCATCCTGATCAGTTCTCTCCCAGCAGCACAGCAGACAGAAAGTTAAAATAGCATGGTGCTTTGAAGCCCATGCGTGCGCTTTATGTCTGGCATGCAGCAAGTGCATGAGACCCAAAGCCCTGCATTTTTAACGTCCTGTCCACCACACCTCCGGAAAGAACTGATTGGTGATGGCTACGCAGAGGGGACGAAGAGAGAAATCGTGTGATGTCTGAGGGGGGGGAGGGCAAGGAGAGCGAGCGAGACATCAGGTGGTAGCGGGAGTGGGGGGGGGGTTCTCACCATGCCAATTGTGCCAGTGATAGGAGGATGACACTGCTGCCACAGACCTGGCATGGCACCTCTGTCCCCACTACTGGAATCAGGAATAGGAGACTGCCAAAGAGGTAGGAGTTGGGAACAGAGCCCTGATAAATCGGGGACATCTGGTAACCCTAATGATGACAAGAGCCAGAGGAATGAGAAAAGATGATGCATGTGGGGGGCGGGGGGCTGCAAGCATTTGTATGGATGGGGGTAGGGAAAGGACACCTGTATAACCATGAATACAGCAACTCAAGAACTGCAAATCTGGTAATAGGGAACATGGTTGGCAAAAAGTAAATAGCGGAGCCAATAAGGCTGCAGCATGAAGCCTTACAAAGAAAGCTCCATCACTATTTAACCAGATGCTTCAGAGCAAAAAACCCATAAGAAATGCTAGGCAGCAGCTCCCAAAAAAGGCAAAAAAAGCAAAACTTGCTTATCAATAAGAGCTACTCTCCAAAGACAGCAGAATAAGCAGCCACACATGTAGATGTCATCTGACACAGGCAACATGTTTAGAAAACTGCAGAAAAACATAGAAACTGTATCCAGATGTGCATAGGATTGCACACTCAGCAGTCACTGTGCAAGGGCCAAAAAAATTCTATGTTAAAGTTTCTAGCAATTTGAATCTTTGATGAAAGGGGTAGAGTATGTATAGCTAGCTATGATGTGACTTTGAAAAACACCAATGACAGGCAAGCAATTTCACTTTTCCCAAGAATCGTGCATGAATCCCTAAGGATTGCCTTTCAACAAAAAATAGTGACAAAGTACTCAGTCAAAAGGCAAGAACAAATTTTAGTAGAAGAAAACTGATATACTGGCCCTGCAAGGGATAGAGTTGGATTCTCGCCATGCCATACCATACCATTTTTCCCTTTGGTCACGAAAACCTGGGAACACCATCACACTTCCTGCCCTTGCCAGGCAGGAGGTAAATTGTTTAAATCTCACAGGCTAGATTCAGCTACATGAAAGAAAAGTATAGCATGGCCAAAAAAAAATGAGCTAAGGGACCCTTACTCTAGGCCTTAGTAGCACAAGCAGCTGGCAGCACAATCTATCATGGACATCTTGTGATTACAGCACAGGCACCTTTTGAAGCTACTAACTTACTGTTTTTTTCACTGTATCTGAAAAGAATGTGATGAAACCAAAGTGCAAAACTGCATTAAAAAAAAGGAAAACAGGTCACATCAAAATCTTCAGGCTTTGTGGTTGTTGACAAAGATGATCAAAGATTTGCTGAAGAATCTTACTGAGCAGCCAAAGTCCTCAGTCCTCACATATGGGTGACATCGGCACCGGAGCCCATGCAGAGCATTTCCCCAGCTTTCAAAGAAAGCCTTGGGGAAAGCTACCACGCATACATGGTCCCCTTCCCGCCCAAGGGTGCCATCTTGCTCAGTCAAATGGCATAACTAAAAGACAGCAAAAAATAAAAGATAAGGAGCAACTTTCCAAGGGGAGGAGGGAGGGTTGTGAGGACTGATTTCTGCTGTCCCCGGAGAACACCTCTTACAGGTGAGTAACTACGTTTTCTCCAGGAACAAGCAGGAAGTCAGTCCTCACATATGGGACTCCCCAACTACAGGCTACCGAAAAGTCCATAGCAAAAAATGGGGGCTCCCACATGGGGAGCAGCAAGCAACAGCAATTGAGTCTGTGCCCACAGACCATATAGTAGGACCCCTATGTCCGATGAACCATCACTCCGGTAGCCTGAACACAGAAGGGTCGGAGGGTAGGAGTTGCCTAAACCCCAAAAGGTTTACGGAGCACAGCCTAGCCGAAAGCACTGTCCCATCGGGACTCTCTTTCCAGGCAATAATGGGCTGCGAAGGTATGGACTGAAGACCAGGATGCGGCCTGGCAGATGTCCCCCATCAGGACAGAGCGCAAGTGTGCCACCGAAGCCACCATGGCCCTGACACAGTGCTCCGTGACGCAACCATCCAGCGGGAGCCTCGCCTGCTCATACATGAAGGGGATACAGTCCACCACCCAAATGACCAGCGTACGCTTGGTCACCGCCTCCCCCAGCCTACTGGGGTCGTAGGAGATGAAAAGCTGAGAAGCTCTGTGGTGGCCCTGAGAGCATTGGATGTAGAAGGACAAAACCCTCTTACAATCTAAGGTGTGGAGGACCGTCTTCGCCTGACTGGAGTGAGGTCTTGGAAAGAAGGTAGGGAGCATCACTTCCTGGTTCAGATGGAAGGGCAACACTATCTTCGGTAGGAATTTGGGGTGTGTGCGAAGCACCATTCTGCTCTTGTAGAACCTGGTAAAGGGTGCCTCCGCCACAAGGGCCTGGAGCTCGCTAACTCAGCGAGCAGAGGTAAGCGTGACCAGGAAAGCCACCTTCCAAGAGAGGCAGCAGAGGTGGTAGATAGCTGGAGGTTCAAAGGACGGGCGAGTGAGCTGCCCCAGCACCATGTTGAGATCCCATTCAGTTGCCAGAAGGCAAACTGGGGGCTTTGATAAAAGCAGGCTCCTAAGAAAACGGGTCACCAATGGCTGGACCGAGAGGGGCTTACCATCCACCGGATGGTGGTGTGCTGCCAAGGCCTTGAGGTGCACCCGGATAGAGTTAGAGTTAAATTTGAGCCCAGACAGAAAGAGGTGGAGAAGGTACTTAACACCAGAGCCACCGGGCAGAAGAATAGTTCGCCGATCACAGGGCTGACCCTAACAGAGAACCTGCGCCATTTGAGGGCGTAAGTCTTCCTAGTAGAAGCCAGCAGGATGTCCTCCACTTCAACTGGGAAGTTGAAGGGGGCCCGAGTCACCCCTTAGTGCTACACTGTCAGTGATAGGGACCCCAGATTGGGATGCAGGAGAGAGCCTCCCTCCTGAGACAGGACAGTCCCCAAGGGGATGGGGATGTCCACCATCAACTGTAGGAGAAGCGGGAACCACGGCTGCCTGGGCCACCGAGCAGCTATCAGGATGAGAAAGGCCCTGTCGCAGAGGGTCCTGACCAAGGTCTTGGTGATCAACGGGGTAGGAGGGAAGGCGTAGATGAGGCCTCCCGCCCATGAGACCAGGAATGCGTCCGCTGCCAAACTGGAGGGGTGGGCAGGCCGGGAGCAGAGGCGAGGCAACAAAGTTGTCCGGGCTGGCGAACAGGTCCATCACAGGTTCTCACCAGAGCCGGAAGAGCAGACTGACTACCCTAGGGTCCTGCTGCCACTCGTGTGGCTGGAGAACTTTGCTAAGCCTGTCGGTCAGCTGGTTGTCCTGACCAGGCAGGTACACTTCCCGCAGGAGGATGCCCTGTCGGAATGTATACAAGCAGAGGGCTAGAGCCTCCTGACAAAGAGTATGAGACCCTGTGCCCCCTTGTTTGTTCATGTAGATCACCACCACCTGGTTGTCTGGACCAGAACTGGCTGGTTACGCAGTTGGTAATGGGAAGGCCTCAGGACTAGGTATATGGCCCGGAGCACCAGGAGGTTGATCTGCTGGGTGCTCTCGTCTGGTGACCAGTTGCCCTGGGTGCTGAGATCGCCACACTCCCCAGCTGAGCAGGGAGGCGTGAAGACCCTCAAGGAGTTTGAGGCCTGAAAAGGCATGCCCGACTCGAGATGCTGATGCGACTGCCACCAGACCAGGGAGTCCGCCAATTGGCAGGTCACAGAAATTCTGTCTCAGAAGTGGCCTGTGGCCTGGGACCACTGTTCCCAGAGACACCACTGCACTGCCTTCATGTGAAGGCGAGCATCTAAAGTAACATGGACTATGGAGGCCATGTGCCCGAGGCGCAGAAGCCGCCGAGCGGGCACAAAGAGACGGTGCTGCACGTACCGAGCTAGAGAACGGAGACGGTCAGCTCGGTCCCTGGGCAAGAAAGCCTTCAACTGAAGAGTGTCGATCTTTGCCCCAATGAACTCCAGACACTGTCAGGAGGAGGTGAGACTTGAGGTAGTTTATGACAAAACCCAGGTGTTGCAGAACCTGGATTGTGCATGCGGTGGCCAGCTGCACCTCTGAGGCCGTGCCTCCCTTTATGAGCCTGTTGTCCAGGTAGGGGAAGACGAAGACCCCTGGAGCTGGAGGGAGGCGGTCATGACTCCCAGGCATTTTGTGAAGACTCTTGGGGCAGAGGCAAGGCTGAAGGGGAGCACCCTGTACTGAAAGTGTCTGCCCCCCACCACGAACCGCAGGAACTGCCTGTGGTTGGGATGGATGAGGATGTGCATATAAGCATCCTTGAAGTCTAAAGAGCACAGCCAGTCTCCCTGCTGGAGGTATGACAACAAGGTTCCAAGAGAGAGCATTTTGAAATTCTCCCTCACCAGGAATTTGTTGAGGTTGCGCAGGTTGAGAATGGGCTTTAGGCCCTCTGTCCTCTTTGGCACGAGGAAATACCTGGAGTAGAACCCCTTGCCCTAGAGGTGGTGGGGCACTTGTTCCACCGCTTTGTCCTTGAGAAGACCTGCCAACTCTTTCAGAAGAATGTCCAGGTGGAGGGGAGACTTGAGGGACTCTCACAGGAAATAAGGGGGAGGTATCCGAGTCAGATGAGGGAGGTAACCCTCCCTGATCACCCGAAGAGCCCATGAATTGGTGGTGATGGACATCCACTTCTGGGCATAGAGGGCAAGACGTCCCCCTGTGAGCTACTGATCTCCTTGGGGTTGAGAGGCTATACTCAAGGTGTCAAAACACCCCCCTGGCTGGGCCGGAGCCAGTACCTGGGGCTTTGGAGCCTTCTGCTTACGCAGGCCATGCCCATGTCCCTTGGCCTGCTGACCCTGTTGGCCCTGATAAGGCGGGTAGTTTCGGTAAACAGTTCCCTTCCTCGGGTAAAAGGGCTTCTTAACCGAGCCCTTCCATCGGGGAGGGGCAGCGGTCGTGTTAGAGAGCCTCATCCTCATCATGAACTCTGTCTTCAGCTCAGTATCCTTGTCAGAAATGGTTTTGCCAAAGAGGTTCTCTCCTTGGCATGGGACATCGATCAATTTGTCCTGAACCCATTGCATGAGGTCAGATGACTGAAGCCAAGCTTGACAGCATGCACCGATGCCCGCCGCAGCTACCCAGGCTGCCGACTCGAACCCGTCATAGACCGCTCGAGACAAATTTGGAGCACACATGGACTGTCTTGGCCAGGTTCTTGAACCGCTGCAAAGATTCCTCGGAGTGACCAGCTGAGAACCCAGCAAGTTCCTTCGCCAGGTCTCTCAGGTACATGTTTATGTACAGCTGGTAAGCCTGGATGCGGCAGATAAGCATTGAGCCCTAGTAGCCCTTTCTGCCGAGGGCGTTCAAGTTGCGGGCCTCCCTGCTGGGGGGCACCGAGGAGTGCATCTTCTGGCTTGTCAGCTGATGCATGGCCGACTCCACCACCATGGAGTTATGCGGCACCTATGACTTCTGGAAGCCTGGGCTCCAGCGGACTCGATACATCGAGCCAAGCCATTTGCTCACCACTGGCACCGATGCCGGTGTCTCCCACATTTGGCACATGAGCTGTTCCAGGATGGGAGGAATGGGCACCGAGAATGATTCCTGCTGAGGGGCCTCGTATTGGAGGATTTCCAACTCATCCGCCCAAGGGTGGTCCTCCGACTCGGTCGGAAATGCCAGGGCCTTAGACATGTCCTTGAGAAAGTCCAGGAAGCCCATGTCCTTGGGTGGGGAGTGCCGCCGAGGCTCCGAGATGGGAGAGTCAGAAAGTACGTCGCAGTGATGATGGGTATCAAAGGACTCCTCGTCCTCCGTCTCCCACTCTGAGTAGTTCATTGAGGACTCATAGGAGGGCTGCTCTGTGGGCCTTGGGGCCGTGCGGCCAGCAAACTTGCCGGGGATGACCGCAGTCCCATTGAGTGCGACTCTGAGCGCGACCGCAGCCGAAGGACCTCGAGGATCGGCTCAGCCTCTGAGAACATCTTGGATGTCGAGGGCCCGGTGGTCAAGGCAGATGAACCAGTCATGCCGGACAACAGCACCCGCTGCTGGTCCATAAAGGCAGACAAACTGCGTTCCAGGGCCGCCATTCTGGACTCCAGACAAGAAGGCTCTGCAGCTTACGGCATGGGCACTGAGGGACTCTGGCCCAATGCTGGCTCCCCCAAAGAGGAATCCTCGACGAGGATAGTGACTGGGGACCGAGGCAGGTCTGCAGTCGGATCCTTCCAGGGGACATTTGCAGGCTGCTCCTTCTCAGATGCCTCGGACGAGCGTCTCAGATTGCGGGACCGAGCCCAGGGAAGCCCCAGCCAGTCGGAACCATCCAAGGACACCACCTTCAAGGGCTTCTTTTCCCTAGGTTCCCTTGAGGGAGACCCACTTTCCGAGGACCCACGATGAGCCTCGGGCTCAGAGTGTTCCGCCTGCGATGTCAGGGCCTCAGACGAGGTCCTGGCCTTCGGAGGCATCAGGGACTCAGGGAAAAACTGGCGGCTCTTGAGGGCCTTGCTGGACATCCTTCTGCAGAGACTGCAGGTTGCCAGGTCATGATCTGGCCCAAGGCAGCGAAGACAGCAGTTGACTACAAAAATAAACAGAACCCGATGCTGAGGTCGGTAGGCGGGAAGAGTACCGGTGCGATACCGGAGGCGTGACACTCAGAGAGGAAAAAAAATCAACTTTTTCCAGGTTCAAGCCAGACAACGTCTGAAGGGCTCCGTGGAAAAAAGGAGACTGAGCAAGATGGCACCCTTGGGCGGGAAGGGGACCACACGCGTGTGATATCATTTCCAAAGGCTTTTTTTGAAAGCTTGGGAAATGCTTCATGCAGGCTCTGTCGGTGTAGACGTCAACCATATATGATTGACTTACTTCCTGCTTGTTCCCGGAGAAAGACCAGTATGCTATATCTAGTCTGCCCAGTAAGGTGGCTAGAGTAGTTGTAACTGCTGCTCCATGAAGGTCACCCCCTCCCCTATGCCTGTGGTTAGGGTTGTACCTGCCACTCCGTGCAGGTCAGCCTCCCTCTATTTATTGAAGTATAAAAGATATTTAAATTTATTTTGATTTTATCCTCTTGCTATAAAAAGATATCCATTGTGTCTGTCCTATGCCATTTAGAGTAGTTACTCACCTGTAACAGGTGTTCTGCAGGAGCAGCAGGAATCAGTCCTCACATATGGGTGTCATCGGCGCCGATGAAGCCCCAGCGGAGCATTTCCCCAGCTTTCTATGAAAGCCTTTGGGAATGCAGGCACGCATGCGCGGTTCCCTTCCCGCCTAAAGTTGCCATCTTACCTCAGTCAAATGACATAGCTAAGAACAGCACACAAAAATATAAAAATAAACTATGTACAACTGCAACTCCCAGGGGAGGAGGGAGGGTTGTGAGGACCGATTCCTGCTGCTCCTGGAGAACACCTGTTACAGGTGAGTAACTACTCTTTCTCCAGGACCAAGCAGGAAGTCAGTCCTCACATATGGGTGACTCCCTAGCTCTGGACTACCGAGGAACCCAGGCTGAACAAGAGAACTCCCTCTAGTCCCAGCATCAAAGAAAGGCTTTTCACTGACACAACCTCCACCGGTAGCCCAACAGAGGGCAGGAGTTACCTAAACCTCAAAGAGATTCCGGAGTACTGCCTGGCCAAAAGCACTGTCCCTACGGGACTCCCTCTCCAGGCAGTAATGGGCCACAAAAGTCTGGCTTGAAGACCAAGTTGCAGCCCTGCAGATGTCTACCAAGGGCACAGAGCGGAGATCAGCCACTGAGGCAGCCATTGCCCTGACACGATGGGCCGTGACCCTACCCTGCAAAGGAAGGTCAGCCGCCTTGTAAGCCCAGGTGATACAGTCAGCCACCCAGATGGAAAAGATACGCTTGGACACAGCCAACCCCAACTTATTGGGGTCAAAGGATACGAAGAGCCGAGTAGCCCTTCTATGCCCCTGCGTACGGTCAAGGTAGAAGGATAAGGCCCTCCTACAGTCCAGGGTATGGAGGACCGCTTCAGCCTGGCTTGCATGAGGCCTAGGAAAGAATGTTGGAAGAACCACCTCCTGATTGAGGTGGAAAGAGGAGACAACCTTCGGGAGGAACTTTGGATGAGTCCTGAGGACTACCCTGTTCCTATAAATCCTGGTGTAAGGCCTATCACAGACCAGGACCTGAAGCTCACTTACTCGCCTAGCCGAGGTAAGGGCTATTAGGAAGAGTGTCTTCCAGGAGAATAAGCGTAGTGGACAAGTAGCCATCGGCTCAAAAAGTGGGCGAGTCAGTTGCTGCAAGACCACATTGAGCTCCCACTCAGGGGCAGGACGGATGGGAGGCTTGAGCAAAAGCAAGCCCCTGAGAAAGCGGGACACCAAGGGGTGACCAGATAGAGATTGCCCCTCTACCAATGAGTGGTGAGCTGCTAGAGCTGAGAGGTGGACCCGAACAGAATTGGACTTAAGTCCCTGATTGGATAAGTGCAGTAAGTACTGAAGAACTACAGGCACAGTACAGGAGAAAGGATCCTCTGTACCTAGGTGACACCACACAGAAAACCTCTTCCACTTGAGAGCATAGGTTTTCCTAGTGGACTGTTTCCTAGAGGCTAGGACAACCTCCTCAACTTCCTGAGGTAGGCCCCAGGGAGCCAAAACTACCCTTGCAGCCTCCAGGCCATCACATTGAGCGATTTGAGATTAGGGTGCAGAAGGGAACCCTGGTCCTGTGTGAGAAGGTCGGGTTGCAACCCCAGAGGCAATGGAGGATCTACCGCCAGTTGAAGCAGAAGAGGAAACCAAGGCTGTCTCGGCCACCTGGGAGCTACCAGCAGGACCGAGGCCTTGTCCTGGAGAATCTTGAATAGGGTTCGGGCCACCAAGGGCGTGGGAGGAAACGCATAGAGGAGGCCCTGAGACCAAGATATCAGAAAAGCATCTGCTGCTATCCGCAGAGGATGCGGTTGCCTGAAGCAGAACTTTGGCAGTTGCTTGTTCATGGGGCTGGCAAAGAGATCCATCAAAGGGAGACCCCATTTCAGGAAGATTTTCTTAACTACTGAAGGATCCAGCTGCCACTCATGGGGCTGCAGTATCCGGCTTAACCTGTCTGCCAGGTAGTTGTCCTGGCCTGGAAGGTAGACAGCCCTGAGGAGCATATTGTGCTTGAGGGCAAAAGAACAAAGGTCCTGAGCTTCCCGACAAAGGATCCTGGACCCAGTCCCGCCCTGTTTGTTCACATAAAACATGGCAACTTGGTTGTCTGTCTGAATCAGGACAGACTGTTGAGCCAGGGTAGGAGTGAAAGCTTTGAGTGCTAATCGAATAGCTCTGAGTTCGAGGAGATTGATCTGCTGTGCAGCTTCCCAGGGAGACCAGAGGCCCTGGGTGCACTTGCCCAGACAATGCGCTCCCCAGCCTTGTAGGGAGGCATCTGTGGTTAGCATCACTGTGTAACCTGGAATCTGAAAGGGCACCCCTTTCAGCAGATTGGGTGGGTGTAGCCACCAGTTGAGGGAGTGCAGAAATGGTCTGGACACCCTTATCCTGTCTCTGAGGCTGCCTGTGGCCTGTGATCACCGAGTCCGAAAGCACCACTGTGCAGGCCTCATATGGAGCCTGGCATTGGGGGTCACATGTACTGTCGAAGCCATGTGGCCTAGAAGGCGCAGGCAGAGTCTGGCGGAGACCAGGGACCTGCTGAGAAACTGACTTGCCAAGGCCATCAACCTCCGGGCTCTGTTTTCTGGCAAGAATGCCTTTGCCAGGAGAGGGTCCAACCTTGCCCCTATGAACTCCAAGTTCTGGGAAGGGAGCAAAGTGGACTTTGCGAAGTTTATGACAAACCCCAGGCGTTGTAGAAGAGCAATGGTCCTGAGGGTGGCATGATTGGCCTCCTGACCTATCTGACCCCTGATGAGCCAGTCGTCCAGATAGGGGAAGACAAAGATGCCCCGATTTCTCAGGTAGGCCGCCACCACTGCTAAGCACTTTGTAAAGACTCTGGGGGCGGAGGTGAGGCCGAAAGGCAGCACTCTGTACTGATAATGGTTTCCTCCCACGATGAACCTTAGGTACTTTCTGTGGTCTGCATGAATGAGGATGTGAGTGTACGCATCCTTTAGATCTAAGGAGCATAGCCAATCTCCCTGCTGGAGGTAGGGCAGAAGGGTTCCAAGAGTAAGCATCTTGAACTTTTCTTTCACTAGGAACTTAAGGTTCCTGAGGTCCAGAATTGGACGAAGGCCACCGGTCCTTTTGGGCACCAGGAAATACCTGGAGTAGAATCCGTGACCTTGCAAGTGGGGAGGCACAAGCTCCACCGCCCTGTCCACCAACAGACCTTGAAGCTCCTGACGGAGAAGACCTGTGTGCAGAGGAGGTCTTGGAGGCTCCCCCGGAAAATATGGGGGTGGCAGTTGGTGGAAATGGAGGGCATATCCCTTATGGATTATCTCCAGCACCCAACTGTCCCCGGTGATAAGGGGCCACTGGTGGGCAAAGAGGGCGAGACGACCTCCTGTGCAGGGTTGGGAGAGCAGTGGAGGAGAGGCTATGCTCAAGGAGTCAAAAGCCCCCACCCTGCTGAGTGATAGCAGGGGCCTGAGGCTTGGGGGGTCCTCTGCCTACGGGGCCCATTACCCTGGCCCTTGGCTTACTGACCCTGGGGGGCAGCTTGATATTTCACCCCCCCATCCCATATAAAGGTGAAAGAAGCTGAGCTCCAATCCAAACCTTCCACTCGTTACCTTGGGGTCACTTTGGACCAGCGCATGGATTTGAAACTACATATAACCAACGTAGTCAGAGCCATCTACCTCAAGATCCGGACACTCCGCCATCTTCGCCCCCTGCTTGATCCTGATGACTTCCGGACGATATTTCAAGCCTTAACCCTACCACACCTTGACTATGCTAATGCCATTCTCCAAGGCCTCCCACACTCCACATTAAACCCATTGCAACTCGCCATGAATACCGCTGCTAGAGTCCTCTACGGAGCATCAAGAAGGGACCATATAACACCCATCCTAGAGCAACTCCACTGGCTCCCCATACATGGCAGAATATTGTTCAAAACATTACTACTAACCTTCAAGGCCACTAAAATCATCACCTCTTCCTCTCTAATAGACCTCGTTCAGACTGTTCCACCCAATAGATCCAGGAGAACGATATCAACAAATGTACTAGTTATCCCTAAAGCAGCGACAAAATGCCTATCAACGACATCTAACAGGGCCTTCAGATTCTATGCCCCTAAGTGCTGGAACGCCCTACCTCCAGAGATTCGTGCTATCACTGATCTATCCCTTTTTAGAAAGGCACTCAAATCCCACCTTTTCCCCCAATATTACCTGACCAGCTAACCAATCTCGATCCTTACCCTATAACTAATAACAAATCCTGTTGTGTATACTTGTAAATACTCATGTAAATAGTTGCAGTAATGACGTCCCATGTTTTATCCAAGTTCTCTGACCTTGTTCTCTGTAAAACCAAACAGTTTGTTGTTCTGGTCTGTTGTTATATTGTGAACCGCGCTGATGCTGAATAGAGCGGTATATAAGAGCCTGTAATAATAATAATAATAATAATATTGTGGGTACTGTTTGTAGGCAGTGCCCTTCCTTGGGTAAAAGGGCTTTTTACCTGAGCCCTTCTTTTTATGAGAAGGGGCAGAGGTCTTCCTCGACAGCCTTGTCCAGGTGAGGTGCTCGGTCTCGAGCTGAGCTGCCTTCTCGGTCATGGGCTTGCCAATAAAGGTTTTCACCTCGGCAAGGGACATCGACCAACTTGTCCTGAACCCATGGCTCGAGGTCCGATGACTGCAGCCATGCCTGGCGTCGAGCCGCAATGCCGGCTGCCACAACTCGGGCCGAAGCCTCGAAGCCATCGTAGGCGGCGCGGGACATGAACTTCGAGCAGTCCCGAATCCCCGAGGACAAGGACTTAAATCTCTGCAAGGGTTCCCCGGAGAGACCAGCAGAGAATCCGGCCAACTCCTTGGCCAGATCCCGCAAGTACATGCCCATGTACAGCTGGTAAGACTGGACACGGCAAGCAAGCATCGAGCCCTGAAAACACACTTTCTACCGACGCCATCTAGGTTTCGGGCCTCCCTGCCAGAAGGCACCGCGGAGTGCATCTTCTGACTCTTCAGACGATGCATGGCCGATTCCACAACCATAGAATGGTGTGGTAGCTGTGCCTTCTGAAAACCAGGGCTCTTACGGAGCCGATAGATCGAATCGACTCGCTTACTAAGAACCGGCGCTGAGGCCGGTGCCTCCCACATACGGAAGAGGAGCCGTTCCAGCATCGGAGGAACCGGGACAGTAAAGGCCTCCTTCAGAAGAGTCATACTGCAGCACCTCGAGCTCTTCAGCTCGAGGCTCTTCCTCGGGATCCACCGGAATAGCCAAGGCAGTGGCCATATCCCGGACGAACTCCGAGAACTGGGTGTCCTCCGGGGGGGCCCTACTCCGGGGCTCAGACTGTGGTGAGTCCGAAGGGACGCACCGAGTCTTAAAGGTGTCAGGAGACTCCTCGTCCTCCGTCTCCCAAGCCGACTCATCCGAGGAAGAGTCGGGGTCCGACCCCACGGGGACCTGGAGCACCCGCCCCGATGCCGGAAGCACCGGCGTCGACGCCCTCGGTCCCAAACGGGAGGTCGAGGGGGACCGCGACCGAGGTCGACTCCGAGCCACGATGGATTCGAGTATCGGCTCGGTCTCCGGGGTCGACTTCAACGTCGATGTCCCAGTGGTCGGGGCAGATGCGCCAGACAGGCTGGCCATCAGTGCCCGCTGCTGCTCCATGAAGGCAGACATTCTGCTCTCCAAGGCTGTCATCCTGAGACTCAGCTCGGGAGACGCAGCAGCCACCGACTCGGGCCCCGGCGACGTCGGCTCCCTGGGAGGAGAGTCCACGAGGACTACGGGGCTTACGTGTCCAGCAGACTCTGGCTCCACACGAGAAACTTTGGCAGGTTTCTCCGGTTCCACAGGCCCGGGGCGACGGTCGGGGGTCTTAGACCTGGCCCTCGAGGAGCCAGGGACCTCTTCCGACGACGCCCTCGCGAGCCATTTCTTCCTCTTGCGTTCCCGGTCGGGGGACCCCCTGTCCGAGGAGCTTCGACGGCGCTCTGGATCGGAATCCCGAGATGTTGAGGCCTCAGACGAGGTCCGGGCCCAGCCGGCCGAGTCCGAGAAAAGCCTTTCCTTTTGCTGCTGGCGACTTCGTAGTGCCTTGGAAGACATTTTTCCACAGGCCCCGCACGACTTAGGATCGTGGTCGGGGCCCAGGCACCGAAGGCAGCAGTCATGTGTGTCGGTGAGACACATTAGTTTCTTACACTGATCACACTTCTTAAAACCACTGGAAGCTATCGGGGAAAAAAGGTTCCCCGCGAGGTCAAAAGACCAGCCTTCCAGGGAAAAAGAGAAAAAAGGGCACGAACGCCAGCCACTAAGGGCAAAAATCAAAAAAAAGGAATCGGGCTCGATACCGGCGTATTGAACCCGGCAGGAGGGGAACCGGCGTCGAACCAGTAGAAAAAGAGCAAAAAAAATCGCTGAAAAATCTAATTTTAACTGGGAAAACTGGACACATGTCCGGTGGGCTTCACGGAAAAAAAAGAGACTGAGGTAAGATGGCACCTTTAGGCGGGAAGGGAACCGCGCATGTGTGCCTGCATTCCCAAAGGCTTTCATAGAAAGCTGGGGAAATGCTCCACTGGGGCTTCATCGGCGCCGATGACACCCATATGTGAGGACTGACTTCCTGCTTGGTCCTGGAGAATGAATTCTATCACTGCATTTGCCCCCACCACCTCCATAGAGAAGGCATTCCAAGCATCCACCACCCTTTCAGTGACAAAGTATTTCCTAATGTTGTTTTTAAGTTTACAGACTTGCAGCTTCATTGTTTGCCCTCTAGTTTTGCAGCTCCCCCTTTTTTGAAAAGGGTTTGTTTGTTCAATAATACTCTAAGTATTTAAAGGTCTATATCATATCTCCCTGGTCCCTCTTCTTCTCCAGGGTATACATATTTAGGTCTTCAAGTCTCTTCTCATACATCTTCTGGCACTGGCTCCAAATCATTTTGGTCGCTTTCCTTTGAACCGTTTCAAGTCTTTTTATTTCCTTTGTAAGATATGGTCTCCAAAACTGAACACAATACTCAAGTCAGGCCTTACCAACAACTTGTACAAGGGGCATTAAAACCTCCTCCTTTCTGCTGGTTCTTCCTCTCTGTATGCAGCCCAGCATCCTTCTGGCTTTGGCTACCTCTTTATGGCATTGTTTCACCATCTTGAGATCCTCAGACACTAGCTCTCCGAGGTTCATCTCCTGGTCCACATGTGCACACCAACCGCTTGCCTCCTATTGCATACAATTCCTTTGGTTTTCTGCATCCTAAGTGCATGACTCTGCACTTTTTCACATTAAATCTTAACTACCAAGCATTAGACCATTCTTCCAGTGTTTTTAGATCTTTCATGTTGTCCACTCCCGCAGAAGTATCCACACTGTTGCAAATTTTTGTGTCATCTGCAAAAAGGCAGACTTTACCATTATCTGCACTATCGCTCACAAATACAATGAACAATACCGGCCTCAGGACCAATCCCTGGGTTTATGCCACTACTCACCTTTTTTTTCCTGAGTGAGTTCAGTTTACCATCACCTTCTGTTATTCATCAGTTAACCAATTTTTGATCCAGTTCACCACCTTGGGACTCATCCCCAGGCTGTTCAGTTTATTGATAAGCCTCCTATGAGGATCAGTATCAAAGGCTTTGCTAAAATCTAGGTATATCACCATCCATGATGTAGTTCTCTAGTCATCCAGTCAAAGAACGCAATCAAATTTGTGTGGCATGATCTTCCCTTAGCAAAACCATGTTGCAATTCACTGGTTTCCAGAAAATCCATTATTCTTTCTTTCAAGAGCACCATCATTATTTTTCCCACCACAGAGATAAGGTTACCAGCCTAGAATTTGTCATCTCTTCCCTATTACTTACTTTGCCACATCAGCCTTTCTTCCAGTCCTGTGGAACCTCTCCCGTCTCCAAGGATCTATTAAAAACATCTTTTAAAGGCCCTGCCGCGGAACCTCTCCGAGCTCTTTGGCCTTGACCACTTTCAGTTTTGCCAGCTGTTCAAAAACATCATCTTCTGTGAATGGTATTGTATCTACTCCATTCCTATTTGTATAACATACATGGTCCTTCTGCAGGATTTTCTTTAATGAATACAGAAGTATTTGTTTAGTAGTTTCGCTTTTTCAATGTCACTTTCCACAAAAACATTTTGCGTCCAGGTTTCACATCTTTAGCCATGTTTTCTTCGGCCTTTGCTTTTGCTATCCTTATTTCTCTGTCTCTCAGATTTATTCTGTATTCTTTTCTAAAATACTACTACTGGGTTGAGAAAGAAAAAGGGGTGGCAAGTGAAGATGTCCAATTGCACTCAAACTTGTCTATATGAGAAAAACATCCCATATTGTCAGTGGACAAAAAGGACTGAAGGGATCCTCACCCAGCAGCAACTCGGTAGCAAATATTATGCATTGCCAGAAAAGTTTTCTAAACTTGTCTGTACAGCTTTTCTAGAAATGCTGTCCATGTTGATGCCACTGGGTAACATCTATATGCCTGGCCACATTCAGCATGGAGAATAAAACCTAAAAAAAACCAATCTCACCAGGCCATTTCACTTACAAAATTATGAAATCTAAGGCCTGAAAATCATAGGTTTTTCAGCATGCAGCCACTCAAATTTCCTCTTCTGATTAGGCTCCCCTGTAATTTAGAGTCAAAGATTCGTGCAAAAAGTACTCCCTCTGGGCTGTCCATACATGACTACTTCCACAATCCATCTGATTAGTTTACTGATCAAAATCTTTTTACTTAGAATCCAAGATGGCACCAGACCATTTTCAGCTTACCTCCTGAGTTCCCTTATATGAAGGTGAAGCCTAGTGGTTAGGGCAGTAGCCTGGGACCAGAAAGACCAGGGTTCAAATCTCACTGGTACTCCTTGTGGCCTTGGGCAAGTCCCTTAACCCTCCATTGCCTTAGGTACAAAATTAGACTGTAAGCCCTCTGGGAGGAGAGAAATACCTACTGCACTTGAATGTAAGTCGCCTTGAACTACTACTGAAAAGGTGTGACAAATACTAGCAATAATTATCAATCTTGCTTTTCTTTTTTGAAACTTTACCTGCAAATAAGGTGAAATGGAAAGGGGAGGTTTGGACTTCTCCTCTGGAGATGCCCGCCATCTCCCTGGAGAACACCTGTTACAGGTGAGTAACTACGCTTTCTCCAGGAACAAGCAGGAAGTCAGTCCTCACATATGCAGGAACAAGCAGGAAGTCAGTCCTCACTTAACCCTCCATAGCCCATGTTCCCTGTAAAATAGTTATCTCCAAGTTATAATGCCCTGTTCAATGTAATTTCAGTTTGTTCAATGTAAACCGCACTGATGCAGAATAGCGCGGTATATAAGAGAATGTAAATAAAATAAAAATATGGGACTCCCTAGCTACAGGCTACCGAGAACCTACAGCTGAAAAAAGGCTCCCTCTAGGCGAGCCGCAACAGCAGCGAGAGAACTTTCTCTGAGAATGCATCCCCCATGATAGCCTCACACCAGAGGGCCGGAGTTGCCTAAATCGCAAATAGATTCTGGAGCACCGCCTGACCGAAAACGCTGTCCCGTTGGGACTCCCTCTCCAGGCAGTAATGGGCTGCAAAAATCTGGCTTGAAGACCAAGTTGTGGCCCGGCAGATATCTGCCAACGGAACAGAGCAGTGATTAGTTACTGATACGGCCTTAGCTCTGACACAGTGGGCCGTGATACGACCCTGCAGCTGAAGGTCAGCTTCCCTGTACGCCCAGGTGATGCAGTCTGCCACCCAGGTGGATAACGTGCGCTTGGAGACCGGCAGACCCAGTTTAATAGGGTCAAAAGAGACGAAGAGCTGAGAAGCCTTCCGATGTCCCCACGTACGCTCCAGGTAGAAGGCAAGCGCCCTCTTACAGTCCAGGGTATGCAGAACTGCTTCTGCCCCGTTGGTATGTGGCCTGGGAAAGAAGGTTGGAAAAACCACCTCTTGGTTGAGGTGAAACGAGGAAACCAATTTTGGGAGGAACTTGGGGTTTGTGCGGAGCACTACCCTGTTCTTGTAAAACCATGTGTACGGCCTATCTGACACTAGAGCCTGCAGCTCACTCACACGCCTAGCCGACGTGAGCGCTACCAGGAAGAGCACCTTCCAGGAGAGTAAGCGCAGATGGCAAATGGACATCGGCTCGAAAGGAGGGCGAGTAAGCTGCTGCAAGACCACGTTGAGATCCCACTCCATCACCGGAGGGCGGATTGGAGGTTTCAGCAGGAGCAGGCCCCTGAGAAACCTGGCTACCAAGGGGTGAGCCGACAGACTGACCGTCTATCGGTGCATGGTTAGCCGATAAGGCACTCAGGTGGACCCTGACAGAGTTAGACTTGAGGCCTAGCTCCGAGAGATGAAGTAGGTACTATAACACCTTGGGAACCTGGTATGAGAAGGATTCTACAGTATGTTGGTGACACCACACTTGGAACCTGCGCCATTTACATGCGTAGGATTTTCTGGTGGATGGCCTCCTGGAGGCTAACACCACTTCTTCTACCCCTTTGGGTAAGAGAAAAGGTGCAAGGCCTACCCTCTCAGCAGCCAGGCCATCAAATTGAGGGATATGGGATTGGGGTGCACTAGGGAACCCTGCTCCTGGGCTTCGAGCGTGTCTGTCCCGACGCCAATGGCCCCGAATGGGAGGTCGAGGGAGACCTTGGCCGAGGATCGATTCGAGCCCACATGGACTAGAGGATCGGCTCTGCCTCCGGGGTCAACTTGACGTCGAGGTCCCGGTGGTCGGGGCGGATGCACGGGTGAGATCGGCTATCAGCGCCCACTGCTGGTCCATGAAGGCAAACACGCTGCTCTCCAAGGCCGCCAATCTGAGACCCAGCTCAGAAGGCTCCGCAGCCCCCGGCTCAGTTCCCGACGCCGGTTCTCCCGGAGGAGAGTCCACGAGGACAACAAGCATTACCTTGTCCGAAGCCTCCGGCTCCATACGAGGTATTTTAGCAGGCATCTCCAACTCTGCGAACCCGGGGCGGCATTCGGCACTCCGCGACCTGGCACCCAAGGGCCCCGGCCGATCAGAGTCCTCCAGAGACGCAGCCCTCGTGGGTTTCTTCTTCTTACGGTGCTCCCAGGTGGGAGACCCCCTTTCAGAAGACCTTCGACGGTGCTCGGGTTCAGAGTCCCAAGACGTCAAGGCTTCTGATGAGGTCCTGGCCCGGACAGATCAAGACTTGGAGAAAATAGTCTCGCACTTGTGCTGCCTGCTCCTCAGCGCTTTGGAGGACATCTTGCCACACGGACCGCAGACCACCAGGTCATGGTCGGGTCCGAGGCAGCAGTCACGGGTGTCGGTGAGGGACATATGTTTTTTTTACACTGATCACACTTCTTGAACCCGCTGGCAGCCATCGGGGAAAAAAGGTCCCCTGCGAGGTTGAAAGACCGGGCTGCCAGTTAAAAGAGAAAAAGAGCACGAACGCTAGTCACTAAGGACAAAAACGAAAAAGTTAGTTGGACTCGATACCAGTGTACCGAGCCGAAGCAGGAAGGGGAACTGGCATCGAACCGGTATCAAAAATGGTAGAAATAGTCAAACAATCAACTTTTTCCGAGGAAAATGGGACGACGTCTGTCGGGCTCCGCGGAAAAAAGAAGACTGAGCAAGATGGCACCCTTGGGTGGGAAGGGGACTGCGCATGCGCGAGGCATTCCCAAAGGCTTTCTTTGAAAGCTGGGGAAATTGCTCCGCACGAGGGCTCCGTCGGCGCCGACATCACCTATATGTGAGGACTGACTTCCTGCTTGTTCCTGGAGAATTCATATATAGAACACAAAAACACAAAAAATAAAATTGAGTTAAAATTAATACAAAATATGTGAAACATTATAAAACCAGGAATGGTTTGATTAACTTAAAAATAGCTCAATTAAGCAGTAAAATATTCAGATTGTGTAGTACAATCGAGTAGATGCTACATTGGCAACAAATGATGATAAACAGTAAACTGAAAATAGAGAATAAAACATAGAAACTAATCACATATAAGAGAAACTAAAAAGATAAAAATAATAAAAACAAATATGAATAACTATAAAAAATAACAGACATAAAATAGACCATGTGTACTGTAAAGAGGACTATGGAAATAAAACACAGGTCTGCGACTAAAAAGCTGTTTGATTATTTTCATCTAATTTCCATGTATTTTGGTGTGCTGAAAACAAATAAAATATTGAAAAAACTCCTAGACGTCATGATTTGCCACAACATGCAAAATTGCCTTCAAATATATCAAATTTTTTCAAATTACTATTAATTCAAATTACTATTAATTAATTCACATAAGTGCATTTAAGATATAAAATGTTAAAAAAACCTTAAAGGGGTTGTCCGAGTTATGTAAAAAAAAATATAGCACTGTAAATCTGATGGTCAGCAATATATACTTAAGCTAAGCAAGTTTTAAGTCCGTGCTTCTAATGGTAGAAGGGGTTAATCTTTCCTGAAGAATCCAGTGGGAGGGAGACACAGGGCAGATAGCAGCAGCTCCGGTCAGTGCAGGGGGGCGTGGCCAGCACTGTGATGTCTCGTGTACAGACACAGAACTGCTCTCTCCTGCATGCCACACGTGTGCACGAATCATCATCAGGTTCTTGGTTCTAGGCCGTTCACACTTTTTCATCGCAATTCGTGTTAGCTCGTCATTCTTCAACCATTATGTTATGGCTCCGTGAAAGTGTATTAATTCGCCAGACAGTTTCTGTCTCAACTGTGGTGAATATACAGCGTTGAAGCAACAGCAGAATATTACAGACTTTGTGAAAAAAGTATACTTTGCATACTTTGGACTAAAAATTGGAGATCAAGATAAAGTCTGGACGCCTCATAAAGTGTGCAAACTTGTGTTGAGGACCTCCGAAACTGGTTCAAGGGTAAGAAAAAAATCTTTCCGTTATGGGATTCCTATGGTATGGCGAGAGCAAAAGAACCATAGTGACGACTGTTACTTTTGTTCATGCGATGTGAAAGGGTTTAATTCCAAATGGAAGCATTCCATTTCATACCCCAATCTTCACTCGGCAATTCGTCCCATCCCCCATGGCACAGATATACCAGTACCCAAGCCCCCTGCTACCTTGGAAGAGAGACCTAGCTCCGATGAAGGTGAAGTCATACCTGAACCAGATGACGAATCAAGTTCTGACTTTGAAGATGATACAATACCAAAATTGTTTTCTCAGGAGGAGATGAATGATTTGGTAAGAGACTTGAATCTTCCCAAAGATGCCGCTGAGTTACTCGGATCAAGGCTGAAAAGCAGAAATTTATTGTTGCCAGGAGTGTCATCTTCATGGTTCAGACATCGTGAAAAGGAGTTTGTTCCTTACTTCACCCAGGAAGACAAGTTGGTTTATTGCATCGATGTCGAAGGTCTGATGGGTCAATTTAAAATCCAATATGATTCAGAGCAATGGCGTCTTTTTATAGATTTTTCAAAAAGAAGTCTCAAAGCAGTTTTACTCCACAACGGTTTTTACGCTTCCATACCTGTAGGTCATTCCGTACACTTGAAGGAAACCTACGAGAACTTGGAATTGGTTCTTCATAAACTTAAATATGAAGACCATGGTTGGCAAGCGTGTGGGGACTTGAAGGTCTTGTGCATGCTGCTCGGGCAACAAGCTGGGTATACCAAATATCCTTGTTTTCTGTGTCTATGGGACAGTCGAGACTGACAAAATCACTGGACCAAGAAGAGTTGGCAGCCAAGGGTGCTAACAGTCGGTGAAAAAAATGTCCTCCGAGAAACTTTGGTACCTTCCCATAAAGGTCTTCTACCACCTCTCCACATAAAATTGGGATTGATGAAGCAATTCGTAAAATCACTTCCAAGAGATGGAGAATGCTTCAAATACTTGGTCACCAAGTTTCCAGGCCTGTCGTAGGCAAAATTGAAGGAAGGGGTGTTCGTCGGACCAGACATTAGAAGGCTTATAGTTGATCAAGAGTTTGTCAATACCATGACGGATCCTCAAAAAGAAGGGTGGATTGCATTTAAAGAAGTCGTACAGAAATTTTTAGGCAATAACAAAGATCCTCACTATGTACAAAAAGATCATCGGACGAATGCTGAAAGCATTTCAAGCTTTAGGTTGCCTGATGAGTTTGAAAGTGCATTTCCTCCAGTCCCACCTTGACTACTTTCCTGAAAATTTGGGAGCTGTGAGTGAGGAACAAGGTGAACGATTCCACCAAGACATTAAAGAGATGGAAAGGAGATACCAGGGAAAATGGAGCATTACAATGATGGCAGACTACTGTTGGATGCTTCAGAGAGACATTCCAAATGCTACTCACAAGCGTAAATGCACCAAGAGGAGCCTCACAAGGAAGAAGAATCGAGTTTAGTGTGTGTAGGTGAGCTCATTTCAGTTCAAAAAAGGATTTTCATGAAAATATTGTAATAAAACTTTAATTTTATAAGTCTATTTCCATTTATTTTGAGGTATTGCCTTATTTAACAGTTACCTAAATTGTCAGGAAACGTGATGTCCTATGACAAAATGTAGTCATTTTCGGATTCAGCGCACCAAAAAACAAAGATTATGTGGAATAACCAAAACAGCTCTCGAAAAAAAATTTTTTGCAGACCTGTGTTATGAATCATTTAATGAAATATTAAAAGCTAAATTATATGTTAAATAGCTAAATAATTACCCCCTGTTATCCAAGTTTTAAACTCCTGTTCATTGTAAACACAGAGTACCCAAGGAAATGTGTAATTTTATGTTCATTGTAAACCGCACTGATGTCGAATAGCCGGTATAGAAGAGACTGTAAATAAATAAATAAATAAATAAATATGTGCATATGATAAAGAAGTAAAAAGAACAAACAGCAAATTATAAAATTAAAGTATCCACATGGATATTAGAGGGGGCACAAAAGGCACACTCAGTGTCTGTAGAACACAATCGCGTTGTAAACAAAGTAACCTGTAATGAGTATATGAATGTTTAGAGATCAGTCAAATTATAATGGGTTTGGAAGAGAACTAAAAACTGGTGAATCTTCATCTAAAAAGACTGTTTGGCTTTCTCTATTTTTTTTTTTAATTTTGGAAGAATCTTCCCTAACCAATCTAGCCAAAGAAAACAGAAGATATTCTTCCTTCAAGAATGAGCAGTCACTACAACTAGACACTTTGTGAAAACTCTTTGGGCTGCTAAGTCACTAAAAAGGCAGGACTATATTAAAAATCTTCCATATCCAAAGAAGAAGAGGATAGAGCGATCAATGAGCTCATTTTGTAATTTTTCTTGACAGAAGAGTTTATGTATCTTTCAGGTACAAGATTAGTCTGAAACATGCCAACTTCTCTGGAATTAAGAATGGTCTGGAGTAGAAGCCATTGTTGGTTCCCAGCTCTGGTGCCTGTTCTACAGCTCTCTCTTACAAAAGACTATTTCCTAGTGAAGGAAGCTATTGCATTGCTGATTCAGAGGTGGATTAGGCATGGTATGGTCTATCATGATTTGAGAGAAATGAAGACAGTATCCCTCATGTGTAATCTTCAATACAGCACAGTTACTTACCTGTAACAGGTGATCTCTGGGAACAGCAGGAATAAGTCTTCACATATGGGTACGTGGGTACCAACGGAGTCTGCGCGGGAACGCTCCCCAGCGTCCAATTAGAACGCTTTTGGGAGCATCCCACCACGCCTGCGTGCTGCCTTCCCGCCTTTCCCAACTGCCTCTCCTCAGTTAAGTTTTAAAGCTGAGACAAAGAGAGAGAGAGAGAGAGGGGAAAGTTAGAGATAGAGAGATACAACTCCTAGGGGAGGTGGGTGGATTGTGAAGACTTATTCCTGCTGTTCCCAGAGATCACCTGTTACAGGTAAGTAACTGTGCTATCTCCAGGAACAAGCAGGAATGAGTCTTAACATATGGGGACTCCCAAGCTGAGATGCCTGGAGGAGTCCCAGCATGTTGCGAATCTGAGAGCCATGCTATTTCATCGAAACCCCAGGCATCCTAGGGATGGAGGGTAGGAGTTGAACTAAAAAGATGTGCTGTGGAACAGCTGGACCAAACAGGATGCCTAGATAGGAATCTCTGTGCAGGTGATATTTAGTGGTAATATTGAAGAGCAATAAAGTAATATGGACCTCACCTGGTGACATTGTAAAAGGGTATAGGGAGGTTCATGTGGATTTGTGGATATGAACCAACAGGATATCCCCAGGGAGTACCTCAATGTAAGGAGAGGTAAAACTGTGCAAAAAACAGGTTGAGGTTAGAACCCTTAGGGTGAGAAGAAACAATCCCAGTGGAACTGGGGTAGTTCAATGAGGTAGGACTTAGCGGAAAACGCAGAAGTCTCCATTAAATAAAACTGAAGCTCTTTTGACTTTAAGAGACATAGTTCTTGTAGAAGAAGGGAGCTTTGAAGATCCCTATAACCGATAACAGAGAAGGATAGGAGTAATGAGGCATTGTAGCCTCCCATTTTTTGAAGATTCAGAAAATGTCCCTCCTAACTGGAAAGGAAAGTATATGGAGGGCTTCAGGTGTACCTAAACTGAAGGTCATGGTACAAGAACTCCTCAACTACCACCGGAAGTGGTTGATTATGGAGAATCCCAAGTATGCTGGGACAGCATGGAAGGGATAGAGAGTATCTGTCAGGTCCATAGGGGAATATATATATATATGTATAAGTATATATATATATATCTAGGCAGACAGAAAAAGTATACAGACATATCTACCCACTATCATATATTGCAATACATATATATATATAGATAGGTAAATACAGATATATACCCTAAATATGTATATATAGGCATGGATGCAGATGTCCATATACATGTAAACCTATATACACACACATATATATATATATATATATATATATATATATATATATATATATATATATATACACACATACACACACACATACCCATGTCTGCACATAGGGTATGTGGAGAGAGAAAGATTTATCTAGCAACAAGAAGGGGGTGCCTGCTTGAGAAGATATTAAAAGAATCCATATTTCCTGGTTATGGGTAGGAAGCCAAGGGAGTTCTTTCACTGGCAAGAGAAGTCTAGAGTCTTCTAAGAACTCTAGCCCCTGAATAACCGGGAATGGAGACCTACCTGGATAATGCAGAGGAGGTTTTTAATCTGCAGACAGTAAGTTTGAATCCTTCCGTAACTCCAGCAGGTAGCTGGAGAAAAAGATGCAATGAAATGATATATACCACATTTACCCTTGATGAGGGTACAAAGGGTATGGTGCATTAGTGTGCTCAACATGGATCACACCATGAAGAATTGAGGATGGAAGGAAAAAACCAAGACAGAGATGGTCTATACTGAAAGAAAAACCATCTCTGGTGAAGGGGTCCCCTGGAGATGTGAAGCAAACCAGGGAATTGGATAATTCTTTAGGTCTTCCCTTAATTAAAGGCCTGTGACCTTTATTTAAGAAGCCTTTAATGGAAATGGTAAGGTAGGGAGAACCCAGTAGGCCTGACTAGGTAAAGCCCTTCCTAACCATCTGACAATATGTGCTCTCTAACAAGGCCCCATAGTGTAGAGCTGCTCCGTAGAGATGCAGAGAGCATGTTGCAGGTTAATCAGGAGAAAACTGGTGTTTAAGAGCCAGTAGGTATCATGGACTATTCCGCCAAGCCCAAGGATTGGGGAAGGCTAAGGATAGAAGGTAAGGTGATGTGTCTGCAACAATAGCCAGAAAAGGTTCTTAAACCATCTGGGATCTGGTGGTAAGGCCAGAAACAATTGAAATGGGAGGACAAGCTTTGGCTGCTTGGTCAGCAAGTTAGTGGTCTAACCAGTAAGAGCCCCTGCAATTCTAACTACTGATAGGGCAGCAGTAGACATCTTAGGTCCCAAGATTGGGAAAGAAATACAGACCTAAGTAGGAGTGGTGAGACTCCGCTATTGTCTGAGAAGCTGCCAGGAAAAATAAGAATGCAAGGGGGAGACAACTCTGAAAGAAAACTTAGGGGCTTAAGGAAAAGCCCTCAATAAAGTGGTATCACTCCTACAGACCAAATGTCTTAGGAAAAGTGGCAGAGTTGAAAAGAAGGCTGACTGTGGAGTAAATCTTCGATAAGTAGTATGAGAGAAGCTGATAACAGGAGAAAAGTCAAAGGTAAAGGCAAACCTTATTGACAGCTATTACTCCTCTGTGTAGTTCAGAGGACGAGGAGTAACTGTACTACCTGTAAAGCATAATCATTTTAAGAAGCTCATTGAGCTAATAGTCAGAATGTCTCTTTGAGAGGGACATATGTAAATTTTTGGATGAACTGATGTAGATGCTTGTAGAGGTAAGAAGCAAACTACAGGATCTAAACTTCAAAGAGGAAAAAGGATTCAGGGAAGAGTTCATCAGCAACCTTGCGGCTGCTGGGTTTGCTGAACCCGTTGAGGTTGTGGTTTCCTGAGCCTGGCTGGTTGATTCCCCTGCCTAGAAGCCTCTGTATGATGGATAGAAGATGGATAAAACCTTCTCCCATTAAGGGAACAAAGCTTAGTAGTAGATTTTCTACAAACTGGGATAGAGGAAGGCAAAGACAAGCCTTGTATAGCAATAGTGTCAGTGGTTAACTGAGCAGCCTGAAGTAAAGTCTCTTTATTAAAGACATTCTCTCCAGTGCAAGGAGCATTTCCCAGTTTATCTTGTACAGATTTGTCCAAGTCTGAAGCTTGGAGCCAGGCTCTACGTCGTGCTCCTATGGCTATAGCAGAAGTTCTGCTAACAGACTCGAAAGAGTCTAGGGAAGCATGAGTAAGGAACTTAGAAATATTTTGAGCATGATTGACTAACATAGAAAAATCTGCTCTTTTAGGCTCTTGGAGGAAAGGGGTCAAAAGCAATAAATCTTTTGTAACCTCCTCAAGAGATAATCCCATATAGAAAATATATGAAAGGATTCTTGCTGAAAGCATGGATGCCTGGAAAGTTTGACGTCCAAAGGCATCTAAAGTCTTAGCCTTACGACCTGGCAGATAAGAAGAGTGTTTCTTAGTACTCCTAACACGCCTCATTGCTGATGCTACAACCAGAGAATGATGAGGGAGCTGAGGCTTTTGAAAACCTGGAGAAGGGGGCACCTTGTATAGAAGATCAGTTGCCCTAGAAGGTGGGGATACCGTTAAAGGAGTTTCCCACGTTCTAAATAGGAGATCCTGCAAGGTCTGATGCAAAGGAAGCATAATGACTTCCTTTGGATTGCAGGGGATCTGTATAGGTTGTGGATCCCTTGGTGCAGGGTCTTGACCAGGTATAGGAATGGCAAGTAACTTAGCCATATCAAGCAGAAAAGCTTGAAAAGAAATCTCCCCAGAGGGGAGTCCTCGAGGAAGAGGAGGAAGAACTAGATCTGTTGAAGAACTAGCTCTAGCACCCATCCGCTCATTCAGATTCTGTAGAATAGAAGATCTGGAGGGGTGGAGCATCGGATTATCTTTGAAAGATAGTTGTCGGTACCGCTGAAAACCAGTACCACAACTCGTCGGTAGCAAGTCGTCCATGCTAGGGATCGATTCCAAACTTGGTATGGAAGGAAGCGAGCCAGGTGAAAGAAGCATGGGAGGTAGCGACACCGATGTTGATGTCGATACCGGTACCGGGATCGGTACCATCGGTGACACTGATATATGAAGATCAGTCTGTGATGGCACTATCGGTACCGTGGAAACCGAATGTGGCAGACCTTAATCATCGGTGGAATGTCTACGGTACCGTCTGGAGTCGGTACCGAGACGAGTCGGTACCCAGTCATCCAGACTAGAGATCGATTCTAGACTCGGCATCGAAAGAAGCGAGTCTATCTATGCATATCTGGAGGGTACCGACGTGGATACCAGCATCGGTACCGGGACCGATGTGGGAAGACCGGTCGGTAGCGGATCTAGCGGCACCGAGGATACCGAGAGTGCTTGACTGCGATCACTGGTGTGGAATGCTTCATCCAGAACCACTGCCGATGCCAGGGTGCCGGCACCGCTCAAAGCGGATACCACCACCGGACATAGTTCAGGCATGTTCACCGAGGTGAAAACCCTGGGAACAGCCTGAAACCCCGTTAGTGCTTTGGAGACAGAAGCCTCCCGCCGGAGTTTTAAAGCCAAAATGTCCTCGGGGGCAAGCCCAAAGGCATCTCTATGAAGTACATGAGATCTACCACCCAAGGACTGGCTAGTCTTTACAGACTTTTGTTTGGTTACCTGATCCTGCGAAAAAGAAGATGGAGCTGGTACCCTCAGGAGAGAGGGGAACGGCGTATCGAGTTGAGCTCGATGGTGAAAACTTCTTGGAGAAATAGTAGTGCAGGAGGGACAGTCCAGCGGATTGTGTTCAGGTCCCAAACATGGAAGGCACCAATTATTGGTGTCCAAAAGTAATTTGGTAGTGCCACAGTTAAAACACTTTCTAGTGGCTAGAATTTCCATGAGGGAAAAAGGAGAGGCCTAGCAGGCCGAAGCCTGTCAGGCACTAAATAGGAAAAAATTTCCTACAGAAGGAAATATTTGTAAAAGAAAAGACGACGAAAACACCGGCGGTACCGGTGCGTCGAGGGAAGGTAGACGCGACCACAAGAAAAAAACAAAAAAAATAAGGGAGAATTTTCTGCGGTGACAGGACGACGTCCTGCCGGCTCCGCGGAAAAACGAAAACTGAGGAGAGGCAGTTGGGAAAGGCGGGAAGGCAGCACGCAGGCGTGGTGGGATGCTCCCAAAAGCATTCTAATTGGACGCTGGGGAGCGTTCCTGCGCAGACTCCGTCGGTACCGACGTACCCATATGTGAAGACTCATTCCTGCTTGTTCCTGGAGATCATTTGTTCTGTTACTAAAGGTATAACTTGCTGAAGAACCAGCCATCTTTCTACTGGAAAAGATGGTTGTATGGTGCAAGAAAGGCTGGCTATGTTCTCAAAACAAGCTGATGCCTTTGGCTGCAAACAGACTGCCTCTTGGACTCTCTGCTCTTGAATGAAACCTCTGAAGCTGCTGTTGCTGCCTTTACCTAGAACACTGACAGATGTTTTTCGCTGGATGAAGAGCTGTCTTCTGTACAGGTAGAGCTGCTTCCTCACCAATGTGATCTGTTCTGCCATAGCAATGAGAAGAGCCTGGAGGGTGGAATAATGGTCCTTTACTGCCTAAGATTATCTCCTATTCAGGGCACATATGTAATCTTGTCATGTGCATTTCTCAAAAGCCCAGCACCCTGAGCCATGCTAGCCTTCTTTCCCCAATGGCTATTGATAATATAAGGCCAAGGTGTCAAATGTTCTCTTAAGTCAATCTAATCAAATTCTTCCTGCATTCCTCAGTGCTGGACACTCCGTCCATGAACTTTACCTTCTTGAGGAAAGACCTTACAGAAAGTTTTCATCTTCTATATGCACTGATGCGTGTGCAGCATCCTGTAGATTTGGTGAACTGCAATTTTAGAATTAAACATTGAGCTCTGGAAAACACTCTCTCACTATATCCAGGGTCTTTGCCAGATGGAGTATTGGAATTATCCCTCGAGCTTCATGTTTAAGGGCTAACTCCACTTTTAATGATTTATGTAACCTTGTTTTTATTTTGTTTTTGTTTTGTTTTTTGGGGGGGGGGGGAGGTGGAGAGGTGAGGGAGCAACGAGGCATAAGATGCAAGTATTCTTCCAGGGAGTTCCCGGAGAAGACTGTGCATTCACTCTGAATGAGAACCTCATTCCGATCATACATTGCAACCCACATCATGCTCTCTCTTACACTCACCGAGAGCAAGAATTAGGAGCTCTGGAGCACTTGTCATTATTAAGACACTAGACGACACTGAAGAACAGTACCATACACACCTGACAACCACCATGCATCTGAAATGCGTGCTTCTCAATGCTCACTCTGCACATAACAAGGTCCCAATCTTATCTATTTCTATGATAAAAAACTGGACATCATGTGCGTCACTGGATCCTGGCTCACAGACAATGATACAGTCCTAATGAATCAACTGTTAACAACAAACTATTCCACTGCCCTAGGAATAACTGCAAAGGTGGGGGTGTCTTCAACCAAGCCAAACCCCTACAACCTTCGCCATGTCAAGGCAATTTCAATCCAGGGCCTTGACAAGCTCATCATCACAAACAAATATCTAACACACTGTCTGGTATACAGATCACTCACCGCATCTGTAGACTAACTCTCGACCATCTTGCAAAGCACTTGTGATCTGTCCTCAAAGCACTTGTGACTTGTCCTCAAATAACAAGTAAGTAATACTATTAGGTGATCTGAACCTGCCATCAATTCCTAAAAAAACACAAACCCTTTCCTGCATGTTATGGAAGCATTGGAATATATACAAATAGTAGACAAGTCAACACATGAAAAGGGAGGGCTCCTCGATCTCATCTTTGTTAACAACCACTTTCTCCACAACAATCATCTCCCGCCCCCCACCACCCTATCAGTCCCCTGATCTGACCATATGATACTCAACTTTCACCTACCTCAGTGATGAACCCTACCCCAAGACCACATTTTGCTGCCATCCACAAGGAGACTTAAACAATGGGCCAAAGAATTCATGAGTACAATCCTTCCACAACTATGCATGAGCTCCCAAGATCTCAACAGCCTAGTACAAAACTGGAATGAAACACTATCCAAAGCTGCAACGGGGCCAAAAACTAAAAGACCCACTAGGAAACTCCACTCAGCCACGTGGTACTCAGCCGAACTCAAACATCAAGCATAAACTACGACAATTACAAAGAAAATGGAGACGCTTGAAGATAAAACCTGACTGCGATAACTATGAAAATACTACAAGAATACTAAATACCATTAACAAAACCACGAAAAAGTACCACTCCAACCTCATATTAAGCTCATTAAAACAACCCAGAGCGTTCAACATAGTTAAATCAGTCTTACAAAATCCTACTCAGAACATTAAACCTAAAACCCCATCCCTACAAGCCCTAGCCACTCACTTCCAGAACAAAGTCATCTACATGAACATGTCATCCACACCCCTGCTGACATCAAACATACGCTCCGCCCTCCACACATGAACACCTTTCACAGCATATCCCTAGAACTAGAAAACATCTCTAACAAACACAACCACCTTCACTTTAGACCTATGCCCAGTGAGCTGGATCAAGATATCCCGTTCTGAATTAGCTCCCAAACTGCTTGAAATCACACAGCTATCACAAGGCTATATGCTGTCCAGCCTCAAACAAGCCTCCATTCAACCAGCACTCAAGAACCCCAAACTAGACCCAGCTACCCCAAAATTCATACCGCCCTATCTCCAGTCTACCATTCCTGGTCAAGGTAATTTGAAAAAGTGGTACAACAGCAACTCCAAGATTATATCGACTCACATGCTCCCTTTGACCCGTAGCAAAATGGCTTCAGTCCAAGTCAAGGAGCTGAAACGCTTATCACAGCCTTTATAGACAAACTCCCTCTGGGCATCCAAAGACTACAGCAAGGCTTTATACTCATTTATTTTATTTATTTCTTTTTTATTTAACAGTTTTTTTATACTGCTTTATCATTTCAATCAAAGCGGTTTACATTGTAACAAACTTGGTAAACATACATTAAACAGGGACATTGATAACTTGGATTTTTCTGAGCAATGGAGGGTTAATTGACTTGCCCAAGGCCACAAGCAGTGCTAGTGGGAATCGAACCCTGGTCTCTTGGTTCCCAAGCCAGAGCTCTAAACACTAGGCTACTCCTCCACTCATCTTTTTGGACATAACTGCAGCCTTCGACTCTGTGCCCCATGAAGCACTCACTCCTCCACCGCCTGCGCAACAAAACCTTCAAATGATTCACCTCATATCTAACCCAACACCAGCAACAAATAAGATTTTCTGGCACAGTCGCTACTCCATTTAAGCTCCTCCAATGTGTACCTACTACTACTAAGCATTTGTATAGTGCTACAACGCAGCGCTGCACAGATGCATGTAAAAGGCGGTCCCTGCTTATCAGAGCTTACAACACAGTAGCTGTAGACATGGGATACAACTAGGAGGCATGGTAAGGGAACACAAAGGAGACCAAGGGAATCAAGATCCGAAAGTGGCAGCAAAGAGGTGAGTTTTCAGCCTGCATTTGAAAAGGACCAGAGAAGGCACCTGACGTACAGACTCAGGTAATTTATTCCAGACATAAGGAGCAGCAAGGTGAAAGGAGCGAAGTGGAGTTAGCAGTAGAAGAGAAGGGCACAGATAGAAGCGATTTGCCAGAAGAGTGGAGTTGCCGAGAAGGGGTGTAGGGAGAGATAAGAGGAAAGGTAGCGAGGAGCTGCAGAGTGAATGGACTTATAGGTCAGCAGGAGAAGTCTGAACTGGATGTGAAAACGGATAGGAAGCCAATGAAGTGACTTGAGAAGAGGGGTAATATGAACATGACTAGGCTAGGCTAGAGGAAGATTAGTCATGCAGCAGAGTATTGAACAGATTGAAGGGAAGATAGATGATTCAGAGGGAGACCAGCAAGGAGTAGGTTAGAAGAGTCAAGATGGGAGGTGACTAAAGAGTGAATAAGTGTCTTGGTAGTGTGTTCAGAAAGGTATGGACGGATTTTGTTAATGGTATAGAGAAAGAAACATCAGGTTTTAGCCATCAGATGGATGTGTGTGAGGAGAGAGAGGAGTCAAAGATGACTCCAAGGTTGCGAGCTGATGAGACAGGGAGGAGTAGAGAGTTAGCCACAGAAACTGAGAAATAAGGAAGGGGAAAGGGGCGTTTAGGGGGTAAAAATAAGCAGCTCAGTTTTGGCCACGTTCAGTTTTAAGCAGTAATGTCAGAAAGGTAGGCAGAGATTGGGTCTGGATTGCTGGAGAGATTTCAAATGTAGAGAGGTAGATCTGGGAGTTATCAGCCTAAAGATGGCACTGAAAGTCATGGGAAGATGAGGGCACCAAGGAGCTAAGTATAGAGAGAGGAAAGGACAGATCCTTGGGGTACACCAACTAACAGCAGGATAGCAGCAGAGGAGGATCCACCAGAACAAACACTGAAAGAGCAATGGGAGAGATAAGAAGAGAACTAGAACACCACAAGCCCTTAAAACCAAGCTAGGACAAAGTATCAAGGAGAAGGTTGTGGTCAACAATGTCAAAAGCAGCAGAAAGGTTAAGAAGGATGAGGACTGAATAAAGGCCCTTGGATTTTGTCAGGAACAAGTCGCTGGAGACTTTGGCAAGAGCTGTTTCAGAAGAATGTAAAGGACTAAAGCCAGACTGTAAAAGATCCAGGCGGGCTTGAGAGGAGAGAAAGTGGAGGCAACAGCAGTGAACCACAAGTTCAAGTACTTTAGAAGCGACGGGGAGGAGTGAGATGGGTCGAAAATTAGAAGAACAGGTAGATCTAGTGAGGGTATCTTGAGGAGAGGCGTGCTTGAAGACTGCAGGGACAGTTGCAGTGGAAAACGACAGGTTGAGAATATGAGAGATAGAAGGGACAACAGTGGAGGAGATTGAGCTTAGGAGACGGGAGGGAATAGGATCAGAGGAGCAGATAGTGAGTTTGGAGGAGGAAAGGTGGTGTGCGGTTTCCTTCTCAGAGATCACAGAAAAGTAAGAAAGAGTAGAAAGGGTAGCAGAGGTGGGGGGGGAGGGAGAGTTGGGAGTAAAGAGTGGGAGAGGGGAAGTAGCTGACATCATGGGGAATTGGAGGGTGATCTTGTGGATTTTGCCAAGGAAAGAGTCAGCTAGGGTTCGGCCAGAAAGGGAAGGAGGGGTCGGAGGCATCTTGAGGAGAGAGTTGAGAGTTGTAAGTTGTAAAGAAGCGGCAATAGTCAGATGCAAGAGAGTTAGTCAGATGGACATAATAGTCTTATTTGGCGAGTGCCATGGCTGACTGGAAAAAGACAAGCATGAATTTGAAGTGTAGAAAGTCCACAAGGGCGAGGAATTTGAGTCAAGCACGCTCAGCTGAACAGGCACAGGAATGTAGATAGTGGGTAGTGGAAGACAGCCAGGGCTGGGGTATAGTACGCCTCACAGGACGTGCCATAGGAGGAGCAAGAGTATCCAGAACAGAAAACAGTGCATTATAGGACGCTACTGCCTCAACAGATTCACATGACACAGTGGAGGCGAGAGTCAAGGGGTCAATAGCATGAAGATTTCTAAAGAGGATGGAGGAGACAGGGCGAGGTTGAGGCTGCGGGTGATGAAGCGTGAAGCTTAGCAGGTGATGGTCCGATAAGGGAAGAACTGAGGTACAGAAGTTTGAGGGTATACAATTAGGGAAGAATACAAGGTCGAGGCAGTGGCCATGCTGGTGAGTGGGGGCAGTAGAACAAAAGATGGAGGTCGAATGAGGAGATTCTGCACTATCAGCTCTCCTATTTGACATCTTCATACAACTCATCTGTTCTATCATCAAATCACACAATGTACTATACCATATTTACACCAACATCATGCCATAACCCCATTCTCCACCCTAAGACCCATATACTCCTCACTGATCAAATGCTTTACAGCCCTTACGCAATGGTTACATACCTACAACCTATCTGTAAACTACCAAAAGACAGAAATCCTCCATGTCACTAGAAACAAGAACCTCACTCCTCCAGCGCACATAGATGTACCAAGGACACAGCCACAAGTCAAATCCCAAGTGTGCTACATGAGTGTTACCCTTAGACCAAGGTCTAACACTACAACCACACAACAACAATACCATAAAACCGAAAACAAACACAGTCCAGGGTCTTCCACCTTTACTAGACTACCATGATTACCGCACAGTCTTCCAGGCCATGGTACTTCCACACCTGGACTATTGTAATATCATCCTCCAAGGACTACCAGCATACGCAATTCACCCAATACAGATGGAACAGAATACGGCAGCTAGAGTTCTTACTGGAGCATCCAAGCATAAGCATATAACATCGATACTCAAAAGCCTTCAGGGGCTCCCCATTACAACTCATGCTAAATATAAAGTTATGATCACCACCTTCAAAAGCATACCATCAACTATCCTTAGAATACCTATAATCTTTAATCTAGAAAATAACAGATGACAGACCAAGATGAGCCAACACACAATCCACACTCACCATCCCGCTAACAAGAAAAGCACCCACACGTCATCGAATAGGGCATTTTCACTCTTTACACCACAAATCTGGAATGCCTTACCAGACGATATCCAAACTACAAATAACCTTGAGGATTTCCACAGAAAGTTAAAGATATATCTTTTTACTGAACACTTTGGCGATAACCCTAACTGAAGCAGTCTTCATTTTTTGTAAACGTTACCTAGCATTAGGCTCTCCTAACCTCCCGTTGAAGGAGAAGAAATTGAAATCGTGAACAACTTTAAACTACTTGGATCAACTATTAATAAAGAAGCAACAAGCAGTCAAGAAATCAGACGACACATTGCTCTTGGCAGAATGGCTATGAAAGACCTAGATAAGATTCTCAAGAGCAGAGATGTCTCTCTCCATACAAAGATTCGACTTGTTCAAGCCATGGTATTTTCAATAACATCATATAGATGTGAAAGCTGGACAGTGAAAAAGATAGACTGGAAGAAAATTGATGCCTTTGAATTATGGTGCTGGCGGCGAATACTGTTTATACCATGGACTGCCCGAAGAACAAACCAGTCGGTACTAGAGGAGATCAAACCTAAGCTTTCTTTAGAAGCTCAGATGACAAGATTTAGACTTTCATACTTTGGACACATCATGCGGAGAGAGAGATCATTAGAGAAAGACATCATGTTTGGCAAGATAGAAGGTCAAAGCAAAAGAGGAAGGCCAGCAATGAGATGGATCGACACAATAACAGCAGCTACAGGTACCAGTCTGTCAACAATGTGCCACCTGACAAGACCGAACACAGTTTAGGATAGCTATCCAGAGGGTCGCCGTGAGTCGACTCCGACTCGATGGCACTTAACAACAACAAACCTCCCGTGCAGCACCCTTCCACTTCCCCCTTCCCCCCTTTGTCCTTCTTCCCACCTTACACTAGACACAGTACACCCCACGAGTTTGAACCAGACAGACAGATTGGAATATGCTGATTTGATTTGTTGATATTTTTCATCAATGAGTTTGCTATCCCTCTGACCAATAGAACTTTTAGTGGGTGGCCATGGCCATGGCCATTTTTTCAAGCCTGCACGCTCATCGTTATGATGTGAATTCCCTTTCTAAAGGAAGAGAAAGAGATGGGTGATTTTAAATTATTATCAGATAAGTGACTTGATGTTATAAGGAATTGTTACAGCCCTGATGCAGAATTTAGTCATACTGATTCGAAACATGACTGTCGTAGTTGGCAACTGATGTTATTCCTATGGCATTTGATATTACTTGTGGAGTCACTCTGGACTTTTAAATCATTATTTGATCACCTAAAAAAAAAAAAAAAAAAAGGACATATGCTAGAACCGGCTGTTTTATAGTGGCTTTGAACAAATAAGTCCAACATATATTTACATTTTTTGAATGAGCAGTTTTGTTATACAGGATTTAGTGCTGTCACTGTTTATGGGAAATAGTACTGTACGGATCCAATTTAAGCTTATTTTTCCTTGCACCTATGCAAATAAAGCTATGCATTTGGACGGATGGACAGATTGATGCTTCACAATAGGCAATACTGCCCGATACAGACACATCTAAAAATGAGAAAACATTCTTGGAAATGCTGTGGAGGCTCCTATACCTTCTAGAAATCAATGCAGGATGTTCAGCAGGGGCAGAGAAGACTAAGGCAATGACAATGACACCTGGAAGTTGGTTGCTGTCTGCTTGCTCCCATAGCTCTCACTTCAGAAAGGAAAAGTTTTAGGAGATGGAAAGAGAGGCGGTTCCTATCATGCACTATCAGCCACATCCAAGGGCATCCTTTTAGGGCATCAAAACAGCATATTTCTTCCAAAGGAATTTTGGCAGAGATCAATCTTCCCCAACGTTATCATATAGCAAAATAATATAGATGGTTGGACAAACTATGATATATATTTTTTATCTTAGAAAATAACATTTAAATATGTTTAAAATACCTGCTCAGACTTATGAATCATGTAGCCGATAATGAAATTTGTCCTTACCTGCTAATTTCCTTTCCTTGAGTCCTGCTAAACCAGTTCAGACAAGTGGCCTATGCTCCCCAACCAGAAGATGGAGGCAGAGAATAGACTTTCAGTGACATCACCCCCAGTATAAGCGTTGGTGCAGTCCTGGAATTTGCTAGTATACTATTGACAAAGCAGACCTGAAAAACACTACTTGAGCAATATTATAATTAAGCCATCAGAACTCAACTCATATAGGCTTGGAAAGTAATTACCAGCATCTCTACAAAGGTAATGCTATAAACCTTATATTTAAATCAAGAGGGTATACAAAGAATCTACCACTGGCTTAAACGTAAGATTCATGACTATCATGGTATGCGCAAAACTAGTCAAATCAACGACTATCCTCAATACTAGATTTACTCCAACAAATATAGTCACTAATTTTCAATAATGAATTCCACACAACTCAAACAAGGCAATATTGACCTCAGATTGGCTAGAGCCCTACATGTAGTGAATTAATCACTATAGGGAATAGCTGACGCATGCATCACAGGTCAAATAGCCACTATACTCACCCCAAATTTTCCAATCTTTATTAACCTTAAACCACAAGAATTACCTATGGGAACACACTATAACATAACATATTACAACTAAAAAAACACATACACACTTCAAGCACGACATTCAAACCATACCAAAAAGCGTCATATGAAAAACCGGCAATTGAGCATCACTGGAACCACCGTCCTACAAAAGGAAGGAAAAAAGAAATAAGCTTCTATGAATAAAACAGACCATAACAGGTCTTTAAAATACTTATCTCTGAAATCCTTTAAGCTGTTCGTCCCCTGGTGCTCAATCACTACGCTGTAAATTCACAATACCGTAATACATCCGGTTAAATGAAACAGAGGAACATTCAAAACTAGCCAAAATCAAAAACTTTTACAATCAAAGCCCTACGAAAGCTCCCGTTTTGCCAAAAAAGGCTTCATCAGGGGAAATTCCATAACTCCGTGATACGATTGTCGTTTCAATCTCTCTGCTTCTGGAAACCATAGCGTCTGAAGCACTTTAAGTCCAATTTTACAACCAATCACAACACAATACGTCACTAACTACACAAAAAAGGGGGGGGGAAGGGAGGAGCTCCACAGTCACACCGAACTGAAACAGCAAAAAACTAAAAACTAACTTTCCCCTATTAAAAAAACAAGGACCATTCGATTTTATCATTAAGTCCATGAGGATGTAAAGTATTCAATGAATATATCCAACGTTGCTCCTTCTGTAGCAATAGCCTATTCCGATCGCCCCGTCGAATACTTAAAGGAACATGTTCTAATACAGTACAGTGAAGATCTTCAAAGCGGTGCTCAAAATCTAGACAGACAATGTTGTACTAGTGGTGTATCAACGCGGGACTTATGGAGACTATATTTATGTTCAGCAAGCCGAGTCCGTAATGGCCGAGTAGTCTTCCCAACATACAATAATGGACAAGAACACCATAGTCCATATATAAACATAAGTAGTGGTACAAGTAGTCACACTCCGCAATCGTTGAACTCTGCTCCTATATTTTTCACACAGCTCATTAGCCATAATACTGCAAAAGGAGCAACGCTGACACGCCACATGGCTGAAAGATAAAGTAGATGTAGTCTCCCGTCGTGGTACTGCAGGGCATAAATAGTCTCTTAAATTACGTCCGCAACTATAGGACATACGTAATGTGTACCCTGAAAGTTTAGGATGTGTATCAATTAATGTCCACCTCTTACGCAAAAGAGGCTATACGACGTGACAGGCTCGAATGAGGTAGTGCACAAGTCACTACCAATCCAGAATCTGCTGATACAGGATGAGGATAAAGAAGCCACTTGCGATGATTGTATCTTGCTCGCTTGTAAGCCCTTGACAAAATCAAATCAGGATAACCACGATCTTCAAATTTACGTCGCATATTTTTAGCCTGTACCTTAAACTCAGATAGACTTGAGCACACACGTCGACAGCGCAAAAACTGTGAATAAGATAGACTACAGCGAAGGTGATAAGGGTGAAAGCTATCAAAATGCAGCAAGGTATTTCTATCTGTAGGCTTGGAGTATATTGTAGTTAAGAAACCTCCAGTTGTTCTTGAAACATTAACATCCAGGAAATGTATTTCATGAACTTGTATATTTATATCAAAAGAGATGCATGTTTTACACTCATTCAAATAATGAAAAAAATCATTCAAAAGAGCCGTTGAACCATGCCACAAAAGAAAAATATCATCTATATAACGCTACCATTTAATAATATTCCCCGCATAGGGGGAGGAGTACATGTATTGATCTTCAAAAGAACTCATATACAAATTGGCAAGAGACGGAGCAAAAGTTGCACCCATCGCAGTCCCTGAAATCTGTTGGTAAAAGGTTTCATTATAGACAAAGTAATTATTCTTTAATGCCAACTCTGCCAGAGTAGTCAGGAAAGATGTTGGTATCTTATGCAGAAAAGGTCTTTTATTCCATACTGCTGTCAAAACATCAACCGCCTCATTCTGCAGAATAGAGGTATACAATGCCGCCACATCCAGACAGGCCATCAGATCAATGCACTCAAAGTCGCTAATCTCATCTAGCAATTGTAAAAAATGTGTAGTATCTTTTATGAAAGAAGGTATCTTAAGAACTTCATCTTTCAGAAAGACATCCAGGTATATTCCGACACGTTCCAGCAGTGAATCATTACTTGAAAGAATAGGGCGACCAGGTGGAGACGACAAGCTTTTATGGATCTTAGGTAAAATGTAAAAAGCTGGTATCTTCGGATACAACGGATTCAAAAAAGATTTTTCTCGTGCTGTTAAATAACCCTGTGAGAATGCTATAGTAGTTAATTCAAGAATAGTTTTCTATAAATTCTCAGTAGGGTCTACTTACAGACGTAAATAATGCTATTATTCAATTGCCGCATTACTTCCTTATCATAGTCAACAAGATTCATGACTACAACAGTGCCTCCCTTATCAGCCCTCTTAATTATTACATTAGTCATTCGTTGTAACTCCTGCAAAGCTGTAAACTCCTCCATAGACAAATTCTTTGGGTGCCTATTATATTGTTGTTCTATTTGTGCCAAATCGGTCAAGACAAGATGCTTAAAAGTATGTAAAATGGGGTCCACAGGTCCCGGAGGAGTCCATGTAGATTTAGGTCTAACCACAGACGAGTCTGATACATCAGGTCGATCTTGAAAAAAGCTTTTTAATTGCAAAGAGCGTATTAATTGTTCAACAGCTACTCGGCTATAAAAGCCGTCATACTTCGAACCGTGTACAAAAGAAAGTCCTTTAGATAATAAACTCAATTGTGCTGAAGTCAGTGATACATCTGATAAATTGATGACGGCTTGCATCACTGAAAGGTCACACCGTCTTTCTTGCGCCTTAAGCGTGTCGGTAGCCCGGAAAAATCCTCTTGTCTATCAGGATGTACACTAGCAGAGCTTAACAATGCATCCTTTTGCCCCTTATTCCTCAGGCAAGAGCCAGAACATTTATTCTCAAAATTAGAATCAAAAGAATAAGTTGAAACATCGCTACTGCTATTCTTCCAATGTGGAGTTTGTTGACGTGCTCTCTTCATGTGCCAATTATAAATCGGACCATCTTTGGTACGTTTCTCATCTTTTAAAAATTTCTTGATCTTAACCTGCTTTAAATCACTCCTATATTTATCAATGAACTTCGATATCTCTGCAAAGCGAGACGTAAAATCTTCAGCTGATTTCAATTCACTTAAATCAGTTTCAAGTTCCTGCTTAAGAGAAACATTTTTAGCATGTGTTGTTTCTATAACTAATAACATCAAGTCCAATGAACATTTGTTCAAAATACAATTCCAACGATTAATAAAGGTTTCATCCTCCAAGAACATTCCAGGAGCTTTCCATATACGTAACCCTGTAGGGATAACTTCTTTCCTATGGTTTCCAGAAGCGGAGAGATTGAAACGACAATCGTATCACGGAGTTATGGAATTTCCCCTGATGAAGCCTTTTTTGGCGAAATGGGAGCTTTCGTAGGGCTTTGATTGTAAAAGTTTTTGATTTTGGCTAGTTTTGAATGTTCCTCTGTTTCATTTAACCGGATGTATTCCTGTATTGTGAATTTACAGCGTAGTGATTGAGCACCAGGGGACGAACAGCTTAAAGGATTTCAGAGATAAGTATTTTAAAGACCTGTTATGGTCTGTTTTATTCATAGAAGCTTATTTCTTTTTTCCTTCCTTTTGTAGGAGGGTTGTTCCAGTGATGCTCAATTGCCGGTTTTTCATATGATGCTTTTTGGTATGGTTTGAATGTCGTGCTTGAAGTGTGTGTGTGTTTTTTAGTTATAATATGTTATGTTATAGTGTGTTCCCATAGGTAATTCTTGTGGTTTAAGGTTAATAAAGATTGGAAAATTTGGGGTGAGTGTAGTGGCTATTTGACCTGTGATGCATGCGTCAGCTATTCCCTATAGTGATTAATTCACTACATGTAGGGCTCTAGCCAATCTGAGGTCAATATTGCCTTGTTTGAGTTGTGTGGAATTCATTATTGAAAATTAGTGACTATATTTGTTGGAGTAAATCTAGTATTGAGGGTAGTCGTCGTTGATTTGATTAGTGATCTGCCCTTGGACAGCTGTTATTTTTGTATTATGCGCAAAACTAGCCCATTTGGAGAAACTGCCCTGAATAACAGTGAGGACTAAACTTGATTACTAGAAGAGATTGAGAGGAATAACCTGAAAAATCAAAATCCTGAGGTGCCTTAGTCTTTCCATGAGGACTGGTCTAGCAGGACTCAAGGAAAGGAAATTAGCAGGTATGAATACATTTCACCTTCCTTATCATCCTGCTACAGCAGTCCAGAAAAGTGTGATGTACCAAAGCTTTAAGATCCAGGGAGGGAGAAAAGGCTCTCAAGAAAACACCATTCCAAGGGACCATTTTACTGATCCCACATTTCCAACCTGAAATGTTGAAAGAGAATACTGTCAATCAAGGTGGCCTCCCACCCTGGGACCCATAATATACTGGGACACTGCCCCTTTCCCTCCTGAGAAGAGGATAAGATCCACCGAGAGTTTGCACTCCATCTTCATTGAAAAACCTAACCACAAGAACTGCAAAGAAACCATGACAACATGGGACTTAATCTGACCTGCCACTGAGTGGACCACCAAACTTCGGGAACCTTAACCCAGTCCACCTCATGAATGAAGGAAACCAGTTTATTTTTTATTTAGCTGCATTTATATCCCGCTTTTCACCAGGTCAAAGCGGTCAATTGGGGGATACATTTAACACGAAGGGATATGAGACACTTACGCTAATACTTACAGGGAACATGGGCAGTGGAGGTTTAAGTGGCTTGCCCAAGACCACAAGGAGTGTTTATAGGACTAGAAATCCCAGTCTCTCCAGCCTGAGATTGCTGTCCCCAGGTGGGACTTGAACCCCCGGCCCTCCGGCCTGAAGTACCTTGTCCTAACCACTAGACCACTCCTCCCATATACCTTAGATACTTGTACAAGACTCTAGAACAAACAAGACACAAACATCTAGATGAAACATTCCAGGGATACAATGGAAGCCAGGAACAGCCATCATCTATAGCAAACACAACAAAGATAAAAAGTACAGTCTCACAGAAGGAACAGAGTGCAGTGAGAAGACAGGGAGGATTCCCACCACCCCGCAATATGCCTAACTAAACAGGCAACCATCAAGAATAACCTCTTCAGCAACTACATGCAGGGAGGACAGGCTCCTAGGGAAGTCCCAATAGCACAAAAAAAAACTCAAATAGCTCCTCTTAAAAGACAACTGGCATGCGGGGGGGGGGGGGGAGAAGGGGTGGCTAACCCCCACTAACAGAGAATAGACTAGATAAGGCCCACACAGCTGTACACTCAGTGACCTATCTGACCTTTAGCCTTTACATATCCTGAGGACAGAAGACCCAATAACCAATGATCTTCCCTTTCAAGCAGCCTATGTGGAAAAAGGGCTGGCTGCTATAAAACAAGAAAGGGAGAAGTCCCCAAACAGGATATGGAGCACACAGAACATGGAACCTCTTGAGCAAAATACACTGTTTCTCGTACTAGGTATGGTGTACCCAGCGTGCTGCTCCTCAGCAAGGTGCAGAGTGTACATAGTATGCCAGCTCCCCAGCAAGGCAGATTATGCAGCATGTGCAGGCTCACAAGCAAAACTGAACACATATGGTGTGCTGCCTGTACAGCCAGAGCTGGAACACATCGATATTCTTCCCCAGCATAGAACGTGAAATGCCCAGTACATGCCACCTCCAGAGCAAGAAAGAGCACAAAAGGCATATAGCCCCCTAAGCAGAACACTGCACTTTCCCAGTGCATTAGAAGGGGAGCAGCAACTACCTAGCCACTCCCCCCCCCCCACCCAACATGTAATGTCGCTCCCCAATGCAGATGTGCAGAAACCTTGTAACCAGCAGAGGTAGATGCCGTTAAACAAAGATACCTGGAATCATACGGGGCGCCCTCACCTATTAGGGTTACTGTGCCTGGGGACAGAAAGCTCTCCCTTAGAATATCCCTATCCCTAACCATCTCTCTGAAGCAACAGTTGCCGCTTCAATCTGCCATCCTGAAATTAAAAGGACCAACCTTACACTCTCCATAGAGATAAAAACATTCCATGAGCCCAAGGAAACAGAGGTGGTCAAAGACCTGAAGAAAAGTCATAGCTTGATGGCCTCTCCACGGAGTCCAGTGGGCCCTTTACTCAAACCAAGGAAAGCAGGCTGCTAGAGACCCAGACAGACCATGACCACCAGATCCTCTACAAACCTGGGCTGCTTAGGACCAATAATTCCTCTTAGGGAGGTTTGTGCTGGCTGACACTGGGGCACCAATGCCTTCCCAAGCATCCAGGAAACAGATAGCTTACAATAATAAAGGAAGGGTGTGTAACTCGATAAGAGGCACATGCACGTAGAGAGGGCACCTTCCTGGCCCCCAGGGGCCTGTAACTCTAAAATGCACCTGAGGCAACCAGCGGCCAAGCCCTGCCAAGATCACAAGGCAAAACAATGTGAATTGAGCACTTTTCTATTGGTTCACCATTTATTGCTTGCCAGGGCAAATACAGTGATGGAATTCAAAAAGGCATAGGACGGACAGACACAATGGATCCCTTTATAACAAGAAAATAAAATCTAAATAAACATAAATATCTTTTATACTTCAACAAATAGAGGGAGGTGAGCTGCATGGAGTGGCACTTTCCAACCTTAAACAAAAGCACAGAGGGAGAGGGGTGACCTCAACGGTGCAGCGGGTACAACTGCTCTGGCCACCTTACTGGGCAGAGTAGATGGACTATATTGGTCTTTATCTACCATTATTTCCTATGTTACTGTGTTATTATGTTACTATGTAACACAAAACTACTCTGCTAGCCCCATCCACAGCTAGATAGCAGACTCCCCGAGGAAGAGGGCTGGCTTGTCAAAAGTGCTTCTACGTAGTTTCCTGTGCTGACTGTTCAGCCAGGGGCATCCAGACAGAAAAAAGGCCTCTTTTTGCCTTACACCTGTGTAAGAGAGCAGCAGCCCACACTAGAAATGGCTGCTGTTCCCACCAGTGGAAAATCTGCTGGAATCCCAGCCAATGTAGAGAGAAAAAGTGTAGTTACTCACCTGTAACAGGTGATCTCCGGGAACAGCAAGAATTTAGTCTTCACATATGGGTGATGTTGGTACCGACAGAGCCCACATGGGAACTCTCCCCAGCATCCAATAGTAAAGCTTTTGGGAGCATCCCACTGTGCCTGCGTAGCTACCTTCATGCCTTTCCAGCTCTCCCTCCTCAGGTGAGTTTGTAGCCGAGATAAAAAGAAGAGGGCCTACAACTCCTAGGGGAGGAAGGTGGATTGTGAAGACTAAATTCCTGCTGTTCCCAGAGATCGCCTGTTACAGGGTGAGTAACTATACTATCTCTAGGAACAAACAGGAATGTAGTCTTCATATATGGGACTCCCTAGCTCGGAGATGCCAGAGAGATGACCTCAGGGTCGGCTGTGGAATCACAGGTATGTGCAAAGAGGTCATGTATCCTCCAAGGATGTCTGGTATCGAAACCCAGGATGGAGGGTAGGAGTTGTTCTAAGTTTGAAAGAAATGCTGGAGAACAGCTTGGCCAAATAAGGCATCCCGGTGGGAGTCCTTGTCCAGGCAATAGTGAGCAGTAAAAGTGTGGACAGAAGACGAAGTTGTTGCTTTGCATATATGCAAACAACCAAAAATATGTCTTCAGTCCTCAGCAGCGGGAAAGGACGTTGAGCTGATAGGCTCCCGGAGAAATGAAGAGGATTTTTGTAGAGAGCTTTAATTTAGTTTTCTGGTCGTTAAAAAAAAGAAAGTATTGGAAGGAGTGGTCCTAGCAGGGTCCTCCATCCAAGGTGCTGTGTTTTTTTGGTAGAGTCTTTAAAAAAAAAAAAAAAAAAACACAGACAGAGCTCGGCTGCCAGGAGTTGAAGAACTAGGGTAGTAGAAGCAGAGTCTGCTTCGAGGAGCGATCCGTCTGCTGGAGTGACGCTGAATTTGGTAGCTGGGAGCCCCAGAGTCCATGTTTCGGCCTCCAATGTTGAGTTTACTTTGCCGCTAGCAGCGTTTTTTGGGTAGCTCTTGCAATTGATGTCCCAGACGCTCCATGTACGTCGGATTGCACGCAGTTTGGCGGCCGGTAAGCAAGCTTCTGTCTTGGGGGCTCAAATTTACATGCAGAACGTGTTTTCAGTGACGGCTGGGTTTCGTTCGATTTTTTTCAGAAAGAGAGTGCAGGCTGCCGGTGTCGGCAGTGGGCGCACCGTGTGGGGACGTAGTAAGTTTGAGTTGTTTCAGGTAGCAGAGCTGAGTTGGCAGAACCATTTGTGGGACATCAGGGGCTGTCAGAAAGAGCAGGAACGGCAGCCATCTTAGAAAAGTCAGCCGTTCCTGCAGCTGACAGAAAAGCCCGGGAAGAGAAAAGTTAAATCCAAGAAGCATGTTCCAATGGAAGTTGTGCTTCCGCCGCAGTTAGCAACTGTACAGGGAAGCTTGGAGTCTATTTTTTCAGCAGACTTCATTCTATCATTGCACAAAGCATATTGCCTCAAGTTGGAACAGGGGCAGAGCACAGACGCCTTCCCAGCTTCATCAGCAGTTCCCAGAGGGGATGGCTCCCTTCAGGATCCGGGGGAGGGCCCCTCAAGGTCAGGTATGGAGGGGGTGCGGCGGGGGCCGATGGCTTTGGTCAGCACGCCGCAGGTCCCCAGGATACTGAAGAAACGGACCTTCTTTCAGTTTCAGGACTACACTGGGCAGGTGATCTGGAAGAAGGGGAAATTGCACCAGGCGAAGACCCTAATGTTTTCAGGGTTTTTAGGAAAGAAGAGCTGGGAGCTCTTATTGCCCATTCATTAGCGGCTGTAAATATTACCTTACCGGCAGTACAGGAAGAGCCCCTGGAGGACCCTCTGCTCCAGGGTTTTAAATCGGAGCAGAGATGTTTCCCGGTCCACAGAATAATAAAACAGATGGTGGAGTCGGAATGGGAATGTCCCGAAGCTATGCTACGGGGGGCACGGGCTATTGGGCATATGTACCCAGTGCCACAGGACGAAAGGGAGCTTCTGCGAATGCCGAAGGTAAATGCATTGGTGGCAGCGGTGATGAAAGACTACAATTCCGGTGGAGGGCGGAGCGGCCCTTAAGGATCTGCAGGATAGGAAGTTGGAAACCCTGCTTAAACAGGTTTTTGACACTAGTGCTCTGTCGCTTCAGGCGTCAATCTGTGGAGCTTATGTTTCCAGGGCCTCGATCCGTTGGATCCAAGGAGACCCTCATCTGGATAGCGAGGCGAGCTCTCCATCGAAGGGAGCGAAGTTAGAGTTGGCGGCAGCTTATCTCGCTGACACTTTCTATGATCTGGTGAGGATTTCGGTAAAATCTATGGCATCTGTAATTGCGGCCAGAAGATTCCTCTGGCTCAGGAATTGGGCGGCGGATGCATCTTCTAAGGCTCGACTTAGTAAGCTCCCTTACAAGGGCAAGCTGCTCTTTGGGGAAGCTCTCAAAAAGACTGTTAAGGATCTTGGAGATTCCAAAGGGGGTTGGCTTCCTGAGGATCGTCCGAAGGGTACAAAGCCTGGCAACCTACAGAAAGGTCAGCCTAGGGAGTTTCACAGATTCAGAGGTTCTCGATTTGCCCCTTATCAGAGGAGACGGTTTGTGTCCCGAGGGCAGTCCTTTTGGGGAGCTAGGGGATTTGGAAGGGGATATTTTGGTTCCCAGCTGAACTCCGCTAAGAAGCCACAATGAAAGGAGGGGGGTCCAGATGGAAGTACCGATAGGGGGTCGGTTACAGAACTTCCTATCCGTCTGGACCACCATCACAACAGACCAGTGGGTACTGGAGATCATTCGGGTATGCTCTGGAGTTCGCTCGCTTGGTACCGGAGTCCTTCGTGATAGCTCCATGCGGATCGGCGGCAAAAAGAAAAGCGGCATCAGATATGCTTCAGCGGCTACTGCGGCTGCAAGCGGTAGTGCCGGTTCCTCCAGACCAATATGGGTGCGGTCAATACTCGATATATTTCGTGGTACCCAAAAAGGAAGGGTCGTTTCGGCAAATTCTGGATCTCAAGCATGTAAATCGTTGCCTCAGGATTCCACACTTCCGGATGGAGACCTTGTGGTCAGTTATTTGATCGGTGAAGCCGAACGAGGTACTCTCGTCCATAGATTTAACGGAAGCGTATCTCCACATTCCCATCAGGTCGGCGCATCAGAAGTTTTTACGTTTTGCAGTGCCTATGGGGCATTTTCAGTTCCAAGCTTTGCTGTTTGGTCTAGCGATGGTGCCACGCACATTCACAAAGGTGATGGTGGTAGTGGTGGTGGCATTGCGAAAAAAGGGCATCATGGTGCACCCTTATCTGGACGACTGGTTGATTCAGGCAAGGTCGGTGCCAGAATCGATCGCAGTGACGGCAAGGGTGGAGTTCCTGGAGCAACTGGGTTGAGTGGTAAATCAGGCCACGAGTCAGTTGCTTCCAGTACAGCGCTTAGTGTATCTTGGAGCGGTTTTCGACACAGTCGTGGGCGCGGTGTTCCTACCGGAGGACAGAGTGCAAAAGATTCTACGGAAGGTGGCGACGTTTTTACATGTAAAAGCCCCAACGGCGTGGCAATATTTGCAGCTCCTAGGCTCTATGGCGGCGGCCTTGGATCTGGTACCCTGGGCCAGGGTGCATATGTGTCCACTCCAACAGGCCTTGCTGTCCAGATGGTCCACTCAGGGTCATCCGCTGAATCGACGATTGGTGTGTTCAGATCCAGTCCGGGCCAGTTTGCAGTGGTGATTGGATCCCAACCATTTGCAGGCAGGAGTACCCCTGGAGCAGCCAGAATGGGTGCTCCTCACCACCGATGCCAGCCGGTTGGGGAGCGCATTGTCTATCACAGGTGTCTCAGGGCTGCTGGCCAGCGGAAGTGAGCGATTGGTTAATCAATCGGCTGGAGATGCGGGCGGTTTTCCTAGCTCTTCAGGAGTTCCATCATTTGGTGCAGGGAAAAGCTGTGCGAGTGTTTTCCAACAATGCTGTCACTGTATCTTACATCAATCAACAGGGCGGCACGCATGGTGCACTCTTGTTGGAAGAGAGTCAACTTTTGCTGCACTGGGCGGAGAGTCATCTGCTGGCAATTTCGGCAGCTCATGTAGCAGGATAGGACAATGTGCAGGCCGATTATCTCAGTCGGAATGTTTTAGATCACGGAGAGTGGGAACTGAACGCAGCGGTTTTTCACGACATTACAAAGAGATGGGGCAGCCGGTCATGGACCTCATGGCGACCTTCCCCAATGCCAAGGCTCCGCGGTTTTTCAGCAGAGGCAGAGAACACATGTTGGAAGGTCTCGACAGCTTGGCTCAACCATGGCCATCGGGCGGGCTCCTATATGTGTTCCCTCCTTGGCCAATGATTGGACGTGTCATTCGCAAAATAGAACGTCACGACGGGAAGGTAATTCTCGTCGCCCAGACTGGCCGAGGAGAGCATGGTAAGCGGATCTCGTGCATCTTCTACAGGACCATCCTTGGAGGCTGCCCAACCGGGTCAACTTGTTCTATCAGGGGCCAATTCTCATGCTGAACATGGATCACTTCTCTCTTACAGCATGGCTCTTGAGAGGGAGGAACTAAAGCATAGAGGTTATTCTGCAGCGGTGATAGCTACAATGTTAAAAGCTAGAAGAGAATCTACTTCGTTGGCTTATATTATGTATATGGCGTATTTTTGAAGGTTGAAGGTTGGTGCGAGCAGAGTGGCCATCATCCGTTTGACGCAACGGTGCCAGATATTTTAGCGTTCCTACAAGGAGGGCTCGATAAAGGCCTCGCCCTCAGAACACAGAGTGCAATTGGTGGCTCTGGCATGTTTTCAGGGCAAAAGTCAAGGTAGCGGCCTGTCTGGGCACCCAGATGTTCTGCGTTTTTTGAGCACGTTACAGAATGTGCGGCCCCCTGTGAGATCACTAGTGCCAGCCTGGGACTTGAATCTGGTACTGGAAGCGTTGGCGCAACCTCCATTCGAGCCCACTGGGTCAGTGGCGCTCAGAGACTTGTCTTAGAAGACAGTTTTTCTAGTGGCTTTGTGTTCGGCAAGGAGAATCTCGGATCTTCAAGCGCTTTCCTGTAAAGAGCCGTATATTCAGTTCAGAGGGAAAAGTGACGTTGCGTCCAGTTCCATCTTTTCTTCCGAAGGTGGTTTCTCGATTTCATGTGAATCAACCAATTTCTCTGCCAACATTTCAGCACGGCGAAAAAGCTAGCATGGATAAGATACTGAGAAGACTGGATCTAGGTAGAGTACTCCGTCAATACCTTAAAAGGACAGAGTCTTTTCGGAGGTCGGACAGATTGTTTGTGCTTTTTGGAGGAGCTCAGAAAGGGGAAGCGGCTTCCAAGGCCTCCATTTCTCGTGGGTGAAGAAAGCTATAATGGCAGCATATCAGGTGAGTGGAAAAATTCCTCCAGAGGGGCTTCGAGCGCATTCTACATGAGGTCAGGCAACTTCTTGGGCGGAGTTTGCTTTGATTCTGCCGGTAGACATCTGCCAAGCGGCTACTTTGTCTCCTCTCCACACGTTTGCAAAGCCCTATAGATTGAATGTTCAAGCGAGAAGGGACACAAATGTGGGAGCCTCGGCCATAATAGCGGGCCTGTCAGGACCCTCCTGAGTTTAGGTACTGCTCTGGTACTTCCCTACAGTTTCCTGGACTGGCCCAGAGAGATGAAGAAGAAGAAATTAGACCTTACCTGCTAATTGTCTTTCCTGGAGATCACTCCGAGCCAGTCTAGGACCCACCCAGATCATTTGTGGGTTTCTAGGACCAGGCGCTAGCAGTGTTCAGTTTTTGGACTCAGCAAGCAACATGGTGACATAGGGCGTCAAGGAGGCCACACTGGATGGAGCTTGCTTATAGCTCACAAAGGGTGCCAGAGCGGCGTGGGCTATGGGGCTCCTTTGATAGTAGCGGGAGTAATCGCTTCATTTCGGACCATTCTGGGCTATATGTATATATTTATATATTATATGAAAAAAAAATGAGAAGAAATAAGAAATAAGAAGAAACAGGACATATTTTTTGTTGCCTTAGTAACAATTGTTTTGGTGGTTTGCATATAGGTAGTTAAAGTGCAGAGATTCTAGGAAAGGCTGCTTTGACATTAGTAGACTGAGGCTTGCACACTAGGGGGAGCTGGTTAGGCTGTCAGCAAGACTTTTAGAATTCAGTGCTCAGCTGCTGAAAGGGATTGACTACCCTACAGTTTCCTGGACTGGCCCGGAGAGACGAAGAGGAAAGTGTAGTTACTCACCTGTAACAGGTGATCTCCGGGAACAGCAAGAATTCAGTCTTCACATATGGGTGATGTCGGTACAGACAGAGCCCACACGGAAACACTCCCTAGCATCCAATAGTAAAGCTTTTGGGAGCATCCCACTGTGCCTGCATAGCTACCTTCCTGCCTTTCCAGCTCTCCCTCCTCAGGTGAGTTTGTAGCCGAGATAAAAAGAAGAGGGCCTACAACTCCTAGGGGAGGAAGGTGGATTGTGAAGACCTAATTCCTGCTGTTCCCAGAGATCGCCTGTTACAGGGTGAGTAACTACATCTCTAGGAACAAACAGGAATGTAGTCTTCATATGTGGGACTCCCTAGCTCGGAGATGCCAGAGAGATGACCTCAGGGTCGGCCGTGGAATCACAGGTATGTGCAAAGAAGTCATGTATCCTCCAAGGATGTCTGGTATTGAAACCCGGGATGGAGGGTAGGAGCTGTTCTAAGTTTGAAAGAGATGCTGGAGAACAGCTTGGCCAAATAAGGCATCCCAGTGGGAGTCCTTGTCCAGGCAATAGTGAGCAGTAAAAGTGTGGACAGAGGACGAAGTTGTTGCTTTGCATATGTCATCAAAGGCTACAGAGCGTAGATTTGCCATAGAAGCAGCCATGGCTCGAATATTAAGTGCAGTGACATGACCCTCGAGAGAGAGAGAGAGAGTCCTGCCTTTTCATAAGCAAAGGAGATGCAGTCCGCTATCCACTTGGAGAGAGTTCATTTGGATAGTGGCAAATCCAAGTGACTCAAGTCAAAGGAGATGAAAAGTTGGGAAGCTTTTCGGTACTCTCGAGTTCTCTGGAGATAAAAAGCCAAGGCACACTTGCAATCCATACTGTGGAGGGTTGCCTCTGCCTTAGAGGAATGAGGCTTAGGGAAAAAGACAGGAAGGTAGACTGACTGGTTTAAATGGAAGGGCGAGACCAGCTTCAGCATAAAGTGAGGATGAGTCCTAAGGACAACCTTATCATGGTGGAATCGTGTGTAAGGAGGGTCAGCCACCAAAGCCTGGAGCTCACTAATGTGCCTTGCTTAAGTGAGGGCAATAAGGAAGATGACCTTCCATGTGAGAAACATCAGTGAAGTAGTGGCTAGAGGTTCAAAGGGTGGCTTGAGAAGCTGTCCCAGAACAACATTAAGATCCCAATGCCACTGGAGGAAGCTAAATGGAAGGTTTAGTTAATAGAAGACCCCTCATGAAGCATGCTACTAGCGAGAAGAGATGGGCTGGCTATCTAAGGGCATGTAAGAGGCCGCATTTGCACTTAGATGTACTCTTACCAAATTTGTTTTGAGCCCAGAAAAAGGTATGTGGAGGAGATTCTCAAGTAATGCCACCACCGGAGCTGAGAAGGGGTCAAGATCTCTCTGAGAACACCAGAGCAAAAATCTATGCCACTTGAAGGCATAGGAATGCTTGGTGGTTGGCTTCTTAGAAGCTAAGAGGATGTCCTTAATCTCCTGGGAAAGGTTAATGTCCTGGAAGACTATGCCTTGAGCAGCTATGCTGTGAGATGGAGGGACTGCAGATTGGGATGAAGCAGCGTCTCCTCGTCCTGAGAGAGGAGATCTGGAGCAGACCCCAGATCTATGGGTTGAGCCCGAGACAGATGTAGGAGAGGGTACCACGGTTGACGCGGCCAGCATAGGGCTATGAGTATCATGTAGCCCTCGTCTCTCTAGAGTTTGAAAAGGGTCTTGGAAATTACAGAAATGGAAAGGAAGGCATATAGGAAGCCTTGACCCCAATGGAGGTGAAAGGCATCCACTTGCTGGCTGTGCAGTGCAGGAGTCCTGGTGCAGAGGTGAGAGAGCATGGCATTCTAAGGACTTGCAAACAGGTCTATCTCTGGAGTCCCCCAGATTTGTCTACATGAAGAGACCACTCGTGGGGGAGAAGGATTCGACTGAGTTTGTCCGCTAAGACATTGTGCTGGCCCGGAAGATACACTGCATGCAAATGAACGCAATGCTGTATGACAAAGGACCACAGATGTCGAGCCTCACTGCAGAGGGTCCAAGAGTCTGTTCTGCCTTGCTTGTTCAAGTAGAACATAGCTACTTGACTGTCCATCTGGACTAGAACTGTGCGGTCTCGAAGATGGTCCTGGAACACTTTGAGAGCATTGTGAATGGCTCTGAGTTCCAGCAGATTTATGTGGAGTTGTGACCCCTGACGAGACCAGAGTCCCTGAGTGGAGAGAGTGTCCAGATGAGCTCCCCAGCCCAATCTGGACGCATCCGTCATCAGGGTACATTGATGTGCTGGCATCGGAAAAGGTAACCCTATCAGGAGATTTTCTGGGGATTGCCACCACTGGAGAGACGAGATTAGGAGGGTAGAAACCACTATTTTGCCTCCTGGCCTGAGACCACTACGATGCCAGCATCCATTGCACTGTGCACAAATGTAGATGAGCATATGGAACATGCACTGTTGGTGCCATATGGCCCAGAAACTGTAGTATTTCTCGAGCAGTGAGAAAGTTTTAGAGGCATGCCTGAGATGCTAACTGACTGAGTCGAGCGCAATGGAGTTGGGGCAGAAATGCCCTTGATTGCTGAGTGTCTAGTAAGGCCCCTATAAACTCTAGAGTTTGAGAGGGGATAAGTAGGGATTTTGGAAGATTTATTACAAATCCCAAGTGTTGTAGCACCTGCATGGTACGCGAGAGGGATAGGCTGGCGTCTAGAGAGGTGCTTTCCTGAATGAGTCAGTTGTCTAAGTAAGGGAAGACAAATATCCCTAGAGTCCTTAGGAATACGGCTACTACCGCCATGCATTTTGTGAAGACTCTTGGGGCAGAGGTGAGGCCAAAAGGCAGGACTCTGTACTGATAATGTCTCCCCTGAAACGAAGAGCAGAAACCTTCTGTGCTGTGAATGAATAAGTATGTGAGTGTATGCCTCCTTTAGATCTAGAGAACAGAGCCAATCCCGATTCTGGAGATAGGGGAGAAGGATCCCTAGGGAGATCATTTTGAAATTCTCCCAAAACAAGTCCTTGTTCAGTTCTCTGAGGTCCAGGATAGGTATGTACCCTCCTGTTTTCTTTGGAATGAGGAAGTATGGAGAATAAAAGCCCATTCCCTGTTGGGATGGTGGAACCTCCTCTATTACATCCTTCAAGAGAAGAGAGGTGACCTCTTGAAGCAACAGAGCAGTGAAAGTGGGTTGAGAGTGGAACTCTTGGAGGAGTCCAAGGGGGTAGGACTTTGTAGATGAAGTTTGTACCCCTCCTGTACTATGGACAAAATCCACTGCTCTGATGTGATAAGATGCCACCTGTGGGCAAAGTGAGAGTCTGCCGGGGATGTGAATGGGATCTGGAATCTCCAGAGGCAGAGCTGCTTTGTTCTCTAGAAAGAAGTCAAAGACCCTGAGGAGGCTGGGTCTGCTGAGATAGCTGTGAGCCACAAGGTGACCTGCCCTTTCCAAGGGTAGAAAGTCCTTTGCCTGAAGAGTGTCCAGTCAAGCCCCTATGAACTCCAAGCCCTGTGTTGGAATGAAGTGGGACTTGGGGTGGTTTATCACAAACCCCAGATACTGTAGGACACTGATAGTGCGGACAATGGCCTGTTGCACCTCGGTGGCCATGTCTCCCCTTATGAGACAGTCGTCCAGATATGGGAAGGCTAAGGCCTCTTCGAGATGGAGGTAGGCGACCACCACTGCTAGGCATTTGGTGAAGACTCTTGGTACGGAGGATAGACCGAAGGGTAGCACTCTGTACTGGTAGTGGTCGCCCCCAACCATGAACTTTAAGTACTGGGATGGGATGAATAAGGATGTGGGCATAAGCATCCTTTAGATCCAAGGAGCACAGCCAATCTCCCTGCTGGAGGTAGGACAGCAATGTTCCAAGGGAGAGCATCTTGAACTTCTCCCACACCAGGAATTTGTTCAGGTTTCACAAGTCCAGAATAGGCCTTAGGCCCCCTGTTCTTTTTAAGACCAGAAAGTATCGGGAGTAGAACCCCCTGCCCCTGAAGTGGTGAGGTACTGGCTCCATGGCTCTATCTGAGAGGAGGCCTGTGGGTTCCTGAAGTAGCAGGGCCTGGGGCAAGGAAGTCTGAGAGGGCTCTCCTGGGAAGAAGAGTGATGGTGTCTGGTCCAGGTGAAGGAGATAGCCTACCTGGAGTGCCCAGGAGTCGGTGGTGATGGCAGGCCACTGATGGGAAAAATGAACCAGACACCTCCCAGTTGGCTGCTGCTGCTCCAAGGGTAGGGAGGCTATGCTCAGGGAATCAAAACCCCGACCCCGCTGGGCAGGAGCCGGGGTCTGGGGCTTGGAGCCCTAAGGCTTGCGAAGGCCTTGGCCTGCTCCGTTGCCCTGGTGGCCCTGCTGTGGGATTTGGGGGCATGGTATTGGGGGCAACCTCGGTAAGGCTGGCCCTGTCTCTGAAAAAGGGGGCCTCTTCCCGAAAGTTTCTTCTTAGGAAGGATGGAGGTCTTCCTGGAGAGCAGAGTCCCTGTGAGTAACTCTGTCTCAATCTCCGCTGCCTTTTCCTCCATCAGTTTACCGAATAGGGTGGGATTTCACTGAGGCAGGGGACATCAAGGCGCTTCTCCAGGACCCACTGCTCGAGGTCCAATGCCTGAAGCCAGGCTTGGCATCTAGCACGGATGCCCAAGGTGGCTACCCTCGCGTTTGACTTGCAGCCATCATAAGCAGCCCAGGCCATGTACTTTGAGCACTCCCCAAGCACTTTGTGAGGGTTTGGCACCGCTGGAGGTGATCCCCTCTGAGACCCGCCAAGAAGCCCGTGAGTTCCTTTGCCAGGTCCCGGAGATACATGCCGATATACAGATAGAAGGCTTGGATTTAACAACCCAGCATCGAGCCCTGGTAGCATTTGCAGCCGAGGGCTTGGGACTCCCTGCTCGGGGGCATGGAGGAGTGAGTCTTCAGGATCTTTTGCCGGCGTATGGTTGACTCCACCACCATGGAGGTGTGTGGGAGTTGTTACTTCCAGAAGCTGGGGCCCCGCTGGACCCGGTACATGGTGTCAAGGCATCGGCTAACTATGGGTACTGACACCGGTGTCTCCCACATGCGGAGGAGCAGCCTGAGGATGGTGGAGACAGGAACGGTTAGGGCCTCCTTGGGTGGGGCCTCATATTGGAGGATTTCGAGTTCCTCTGCGCAAGGGTCCTCCTCCGACTCTGTGGTGAGGGGACAAGGCTTTTGTCATGTCTTGAACAAACTCGAGGAATGATGTGACTTTCCTTAGGTGGGGACCGATGCTGCAACGCCAGGGGAGATTGGTCCAATGGGATGTCGCGGTGCTTCCATGTCTCTGGGGATGCCTCATCCTTGGACTCCCAGTCAGAGTAGTCGGTTGAGGACTCGATGACCAACAGCACCTGAGGTGCAGGACCCAGATTAGGGCCCCAGTGATCGATGGCAGCTGCTTGGCCAGAGCTACAAGCATGCCAGGGAGGATCTTGCTGCCGAGGAATGGAATCGGGATCGAGACCCTTGCTGAGGATAGACTCGAGGCTCCGGGACTTCCGAGAATTGACTTGGCAGACTGGGGAGTCCTTGAGAGTGAGGTCCCCATGGTCTCGGCGTCACCGCCTGCTGCGAGGCGAGGAAGGCAGTAACACTGCACTCCAGCCTCTTCATCTTGGCTTCCCACTCAAGAGTTGCAGCCTTCGACGCAGACACCGGGGTCGCCAGGTCCGGTGTCAGTGAGGAGAGGGAGTCCTCGATGAGACATGCCTTGGGAGTCCAGGACCTGTCACCAGAGGCCTCAGTGTCTGTTTGGGGAACCTTTCCTGGCCGCTTCCACTCTGACTCCTTGGGTTCTCTCTGCAGGCTGTGGGACCTGGTGCAGGGCTTGCCAAGCGTGTCCGAGTCCCAGGATGAGGTCCTTGAGGATTATTTCTTCTTTTTGTGTTCCCATCTCAGGGAACCCTTGTCAGAGTGTACGCAGACCCGCTCAGGCACCACGGGGGCTTTACGTGACTCCAAGGACCCATGCAGGGCCTTAGAGTGCAAGACTACTGGGGATACCGGAGCAGAGTCTGACCTGTGGAAAATGTCATCTTGCTTCTGACGACGACACTGGATGGCCTTTGCAGACATCTTTTTACACAGGGCACAAATCTCTGGGTCATGGTCGGCCCCTAGACACTGGAGGCAGCAATTGTGTGTATCTGTGAGAGACATTTTTTTGTGCACCAGTCACACTTTTTGAACCCGGTGGCTACTGGGGGAAAAAGTACTTCGGATTGAAAAAGGCGCAAACCGTGCTGGGGAAAAAAAATCCTACAATGGATCCGAGACTTGATGCCAGGGCAAGCGAGCTTGGAGGTAGGAAAGGGACTGGTGCAACCGGAGAAAGAAAAAAAAAAAACTGTTTAACACACAAATTTAATCAACTTTTTCAGGGGAATTAAGATGGACATCTGTTGGGCTCCACGGAAAAAAGGAGACTGAGTAAGATGGCACCCTTGGCGGGAAGGGAACCACGCAAGGCTTTCTTTGGCGCCAATGTCAACCATATGCAAGGACTGACTTCCTGCTTGTTCCTGGAGAAATAAATTATTTTTTGCTGAGAGCAGTAAGCCCATCATTGGTCAAGTGCAAGCCAAAAGAAAAGGGGCCTGCCTCGCTGCCAGACCTTACATGCTGGGCATAACAAGCAAGCTTACTGACATGCGCGTTTCCTTCCCAGAGTGTCCTGCTGCCCAGACACTATCCTTCCCCTGCTAGCAAGAAAAACAGTCTTTGCACCCTTCCAGGCACTCTGAACAGCTCCTGACAGAAAGGGGATTCCCCTATTGCAACCTGGGTTTCCTCATGACTTTTCCCAACACCCAACCACACTAGATTCTCCTCAAGCCTGCTTTTTTTTTTTAAATAAACACTTTAAATAAACCCTAGCGGGGCTGAGACAGTCTTAAGTGAAGAGAAACCAAACCTCTTTCTAGCTGGGGTGGGGGGGGAAGGATGAGGGTGGAAACAGAGGGTGAAAGGGGTTAGAGACTAGAACCCTACTGGACTTTCATCTCCCCTCCCCCCAAGACCACACCACCAACCACCTACCCCCCCCCTCCCCAAATGGCTGAGGTGAGGGAATGGCAGGAGAAAAGAAGGCAGGGAAAAAAGTGGGGGCACCCCAGCACTCTCCTCCACTGACGGAGGCCCCATTAGGACCACCGCCAGGTAGAAGTCTCAAAGAACATAAGATATGCCATACTTGGTCAGACCAAAGGTACAGCAAGCCCAGTAACCTGTTTCCAGCAGTGGCCAATTCAGGTCACAAGTACCTCTCAGGTTCCCAAAAGGTATACAGATTCCATACTCCTTGTCCCAGGGGTAAGAACAGGGCTCGAGCACCCTGAAGAGATTGCTGACTACTTTAGCGAAGCCTCACCAAGATGAGACCTGTAGGCCTGGATTGCAGTATACAAGGAGAAGCCCTCTCATCAGGTCAAAGATCCACAGAGTTTTCCTTAGCCAGAAACTCAACCACAAACCATAGTGTGCCCTAGGGAGTTAGGCCATCCAAAAAGAATCCTTATGTATCAGCCCATCTGTACTATCTGCTGGAGGCAGAGAACATCGGCAAGTTCCAGGATGAACTAAACCTTACATTGGTGATGAATGCCACTGGAATTCTGTGCTCCCTGCCTCCATCTGCTGGTTGGGGAGCCTAACCCACTCGTTTGAACTGGTCTAGCAGGGTGTTACGGAATCAACAATAATCTTATTACCATGATCACTCGTAGGATGCCTCTACAGGACTCACACTGCCATTCCACTGACAAACTCCTCGCTGGCTTGACAAGTGATGGTGATGGCAACACGAGCATCAGCATCAAAGGTGAATTCTGGGCTGTACAGGACTCTGGGTTTTGCATTTTCCTCAACTGGGCTGTCTGTGTTATCCTTGTACCTGCAAAATATGACAGGACAGACAGAATATGTTATTTGCCAAAAAAAAGCCTGCTTACAAATCAGAGGAACAGAATCCATTAGTCCAGCTCATAGTCTACAATTATGTAGGAGATTTTCCATTCACTGTTTCCCTTCAGGACCACGTGCTTCTAGGCAGGCAGCTATTTGGTCAGGATACTGGGAATTAACATCTAACAGAGGGGCCAACGTAATAAGTCATGTGTTAGAACTGTACAGTGAGCTTCAGCACAGTGTTTCATAACACACAGTGGAATAAAGCTTTACGCCCAATAAAAGAAATTAACGGAATATAAATTAAAATGGTGATAAAAAAAATGCGCGCTTACCAAAAGCACAGCACACATTGCTGCAACAACATGTAGCAGCTCGGTTTTCTGCATCACGTGAACATCTTTTTCTGTCTCCCTTACTACTATCTGTACAGGAGATACTCTTGGGGGAATCCTGTATACTAGATTTATCAAAATAATACAATATAACCATTGTCTAAGTAGCAATTCATTTAAACTTCTAAACAGAAAACTCAAATATGCAAAACGTTAAAGTTTTTGGTGCAGATTTTTCCCAGGAGTACAATAATAGTGCAGTCCAGCTAGGGTTTCCAGCTTCCAGCGATTTTTTACTTTGGCAATTGTCAAGTCCAAGGAGAGATCTGAATACTAGACTCATTTTTCTTACAGCTGCCACTATTTGCTACAAGTATCAATAGCCAGAAAAGAAAAACAAACAGTTGGTTCTACCTGAAATTCCTCTTGAGCTTTGCAGAAAACCCGAAACCCTAACCATCAGGAAGTAGATTACATCCCCCTACACAGACACACTGTCCCCCTCTCTCAGGTCATTCCCCCTTCAACACCAAGACGGAAGACCCCCCACTACATCTCCCCTCATCTTAGCCTCCCCCATGCACATCTCCAGTTCTTTCTTACCCCCCCCCCCCATCATATGTCCCCTTATTCAGTCTCTCCTAACTCATCTCCCCTCCCACACCATCTCCTTACCCTCTGTTGACTCCAGCTCTCCCCACCCCATACCCCCCCTCCCCCTTATGCCTTGGCTCGTCTCTCCTCCCCACACAGATGTTCCTTTACTTCCTATTGTCCCCGGCTCATTCTCCCCATCCCCTAAACACCATCTCGCATGTCTCCTGCAACTCATCTCCCTTCCCATACATGTCCTATTATCCACTGTCTCCTAGCCCTTATTCCCTAGCATCCCTTGTCTGCTCCCAGTAAGTCCCTTCCCCAGTTACTTTCCTTGAACTCCATCTCTCCCACCTACCTCTTGACACCATCATCACTGCACTGTGCAGCCTTCTAAGGTGCAGCCATAGAAAAAAAATACAACTAGTGCCACTGTCTTCCTGCATCGTGTGCTTCTTGTAGAGTGCTATCAGCTTGGTGCCCAAAATCCTGCATGGTTCTTCATGTCACACAAGAACAGCACAGGATGTTGGCACCAATTTGACAGCTCTCTGCAAGAGCCATGTAGTGTAGGAAGCACCAACTGCACGTCAACCATGGCTTCACCTCCCACTGACTGGAGGTAAATTCTACACAGCAACAACAACAAAAAAAATAAGTTAAAATTCTGCACAAATCCTTCAATGCACAGTTGCACACAATTTCACTCAGGAGTTAAGTGTAGCCAATCCACATTCAGTATTCAATAATACTGCTGATGTACTAGGAATCATCAGTACATACTGAATATTGAAAGGAAGACTGCCTCATGCACCAAGTAAAAAAGAAAAAAAATAATTCCCCTACCCAAGAAGACCATCACATTCAGAGCATCCCTGACACTGGTATCCACATGGAGGCCCTCGTCAGAGAGCCCATGAAACTGTCGCACCTCACTGGTTACGTGTCCAGCAAAGACTTTATCCACCATCATCTTGGAAGGTGGTGGCACCTGAGCCCCAGCAGTACAGAAGAACACACTACGAGGGTTAGCCTGCCAAATAAGAAAGTACTGCCTTATTGGGCAGCCTGAACTCTAGTGGTGCATTGCGATGTATCACTAAGGGTCAGGTATCACCATTTTCCCCAAGCTGGCATTACCAGTAGTAGGAAAGGGTGGGCATCGCTCTTGCCTCCTGATTTAAAAGGTGAGGAGCAGAAGGGAGCAAAAATAAAATTTGGAGCCCCTCGGGGACCCATCCTTGCACCAACCCTCAACTTATTTATTTCCCCTCTTGCCCTCTTTTTTCAGGATCTTAATATCAGTACTTACTTTTATGCCAAAGACATCCAACTCATCTCTCATGACACTTGGTATTCCCATTTTCAACAGGGACTTGGATTCTAAACTCCAGTCTATAGCAGACTGGCTCCATTTGCATAAAATGATCTTAAACCCCCCAAAAAACTGAGGCACTGTGGTTGTTCCAAAACAATGATCCACACATCTCCTCCACAACTGATCTCTATAAAAAATGATATTTGTTCCCTTGGAGTTATTGTAGTTGGTCACCTCACATTCTTACCCTTTATCTCTAAAGCCATTCGAAGTGTTTTTTGGCATTGAGAATTAAGTCAATGACACTATACCTTGACATCACAGTCCTAAAGATGGTCCTTCATGTACCGACTATCAACAGAATTGATTACTGCATCTCCCTTCTGGCAGGCATTACCCAGATTCAACAAAAATGACTCCAAATCATACTAAACACCGCAGTAAAGCTTATTTACAAGACGAAACGGTAGGAACACATTACCCCCATTGCTTCACAAACACCACTGGCTCCTGGTTTCCTTCAGAGTAAAGTTCAAAATCCCAACCTTGATGCACTGCACTTATTATTCTGGTCTCCCGCATACTTGCACTCTTTTCTCATCCCTTACTGCCCTTCCCACACCTTTGCTCGTCAAACACAGATTTATTAGTTATCCCTACCCAAGCGTACATTACATCTTGAAACCTACCATTCCATGGCCTTTCGTTTCCTAGCTCCTCACTTCTGGAACACTATGCCAATTGAACTCCGTAAGGAACCTTCTTTTAAAAAGTTCAAGGTTGGTCTAAAGAATTGGCTTTTTTCCTAAGCCTTTGACGGCGATTAATCTTATTTCCTATTTCCAACCTTCATTTCCAATGATGCCTTTTCCTCTTCCCACCTCCTCATATTTTCCTGCCACACTGAGAACTCATGATTTCTCCTTATCTCATTGTATTTTTTTTAATTATTGTGCAATTTACAGTCCCCCTCCTTGATGTTCTTCCTTTTATTCTTGTGCTTGTATTGTCCTATTACTCAGGCCTATATGTTCTATGGTGTTCCGAAATACTGACCCTTATTGTAAACTGCTTTGAAGCTTCCTGCAGCTGTGCGGTATAACAAATCCTTGCAAATAAAATACAAAAATAAACCAACCCACCCCCTTACCAACCACGTCCTCACCCCATGCTCTAACATCTACTGGGAGTTGCAAATGAGTCATTCTTTTGTAACCATACTTCTTAAGGTTTCCATACACACTTAAAGTAAGACACTCTTGTATGCAGTACAGCAGTTAATTTAGCCATATAGTATACAAGCCATAATCTCCCCAGGAAGCACTCAAAAACAAGCAATTCAACTCCTTTCCAACTGTCTGCAACCTTGTTAACTAGGCAGCTGAATCTACATAACGCAAAAAAAAAAAAAGAAAAATGTATCTTGTATCATCAGAATTTTGAACCTGTAGGCCCCCATGAAGTAATTACATGTGCTTATCTTTCACAAGGGAGGACTCCCAAGACATTCCCCAGGAATCGTACCACTTTATCCCAAAAGATTTAGACCCCCGGGCATGACCACTGTTCCCTCTAAGCTGTGCGCGTGTACACACCTCGCCGAGCGAGCGCACATACTTTACAACAGGGCGCACAAAAATTACAGCTCTGATTCTGATAGAAAACAACACAGACGTCTTAAAATTTAAAAGTTATGATTGTAATTACTAGAAATTTCCCGCTTCATTTAGTAATCGTCTATTTTCATTTAATTTGATTAAAATCAATGTGGTGTACATACTGTATTCTGACGTGTAGTCAAATTTTAAAGTATATAACTCTGAGTGCCGTTATGTGGCGCACAAAAATTTAACCTTCCTTCAAAAGCTGCACACAGCTGATATTTTATGCGCAGACAGCCTACAGAAAATTAGAGGGAACATTGGGCATGACCACCAGATATACTCAACCTGTGCTGGCTAAAGGGTGGCCATCTGTATGAAACATCTTAAAACAATCTGTCTGAGGCCACAAATACATTTTATAAGAATTTTCAATCAAATTATTTGTCCCTCCTTTATTTTATTTATTTATTTATTTTTAATTAAGTGCCATCAAATCAGTGCTGACTCCTGGCAACCCAGAGCCCCTGGGTTTTCTTAGCCAGGTATGACCAGAAGTAGACTGCCAGGCTTTTTCTTCAGAGGCAATGGAAAGTCAAGTGACTTGCCCAACGTCACAAGGCGTGCCCTTAAATAAGCCCCGATATAGATACTGTTGGTAGTCTGTATCAATAGTGCACCCCACAATCACGCTTTTTTTTTTATTTTATTTTTTTTAAAGAAAGCCACGTCTCCCTTCCCATTGGGAGGGCAGTGCTTTACATATCCTCTATATATCCCTTTTAGTTTGACCAGACATCAAGAACTTCTCAAGCGAGTTTCCTCCCCAATTAAGTCTTTCAAAGTTTTAGCTCCCATTTTTTTTTAAGACAGCCAAGTGTCCCTCCCCAAGGGGGAATTGTGGGCCTGTTGTAAACAGCCAGTGAGGGAAGAGAAGACCTCAGATATTCAGGACACTCATGCATCAACTTATGAAAGTTGACACACTCTAGGACCGTCACTGCAAAGGCCAGGTTAAGAAGGAACAAGGTGGAATCTAAATTAGGTTAAAGTACAGACTGTGAAAGAGGGGATTGGGGCAGGTTTTAACTAGGCTGAAATGTGAAGCCAGAACAAGGAAGGAGGTGAAAATCATGCTTATGCAAGGATTTTCTAGTGCTTTTAAAACATTGACCCTACTGAAAATTGCCTTGCCCTTTAATAATATTTTCAACAGACTAGGTGACAAGCCCATGTTTCATCTTCCCCACCAAGTTCTGACTGGGAGTGAAGTAGACGAGTAGTCTAATGGTTAGAGCAGCAAATTAAAAACCAGGGAAGATAGGATTCAAATCGCACTGCCGCTTATTTTGATCTTGAGCAAGTCACTTCACCCTTCATTGCCTCAGGTACAAAGTTAGACTGTAAGCCCTCTGGGGATAGGAAAATATCTAATGTACCTGAATGTAACTCACCATAAACTAAATCCAAAGATCCTTCTCTTTTACAGAAGTTAATCGTACTCTGGACAGACACAATCACTGCTATAATCAATTTCAGCCTTTGTTGAAAAATCATTAAAAAGCAGAATTATAATTCCCCCACTGCTCTGATCGATATGAACTCCTAAGGGACTTGAAACTTCAAAGAATGTGGAACCTGGTACATGTGTGCTAAGCTGGAGAAGAACCAACTGTCACTACACTGGGGGAAAGTCTGTTCATTTTTTTCTGATAAAAAGCCTATTTTACACACAGAAAAGGGATCTTATAAAAGGTCATGCGAGTACATACACATGCTTTTATGCAGATCATACATAAGCATTTCCAGAAGCATTCCTTGGGCGGAGCTGTGATAAACCCACAAATTTTTATAAGATATATTATAAGAGAACACAGACATTTACACCTTCTTCAGAGCAACTGTGAATTTCTACAAGAGGACTTATGTATTATAAGGGCTGATGTTATAAAGGCACATAAGCCTTTATTTGAAAAAATTAAATTAAAATAGGTGCCTTTTTTGACATTTCACTTTGGACATTAAATTTTATAGCAGGGTGCAAATTAGAAAGAGGAACTAGCCTATTGGTTCACACCAAAAAATATATATACATAAGGAGGAATTTATTAAGATGCAAAAATGATGGAAAAAACCCTCAGAACTTATACTATACATATATAGATTAGTGTATTGCTCTCATACTATAGTGTGATCTCTCATTCATTGGTCATAAAAAACCTCCATTAAATAACTTTAATTTTCAGGAATCAAAATTATCTTCAATCAAGTGCATTTTTATCAAAATATCAGGCCAGAAAGGCTTTATTTATCGTTAACCAAACATATGTAAAATCCACCCAATGGAGGCCTTCATTTGGCTGCCCATAGCTTTCTTAAATGCATTTCATTACTTGCACTTTTTATTTTTTTAAATAACTTTCACTTCAAACTCTTCTGCCAAGCCTCTCTCCAGCAATAACATGGCATTTATATTATGCCAAAACCCACTGAATTAATGGCGGCCCAGGGAAGGAGTAATGTTGAGGAGAGTATGGCAGCTTAGGCTGGGAGCTGTGCAATTGTGTCTTCAGCCGCGAGATGGCAGTGTTATTCACCTGGAAGCAAGTTACGGCTTTTGGTTCCTGACCTCCTCTCTCTCCTGTTTAACACTCATGTGGTGAAGCGATCTCCAAAAATCAGTGGACCAAGCCGCACACATGGCTGCAGATCTAAAGGAGGCCTCAGGAACCAACTTGGAGGTGAGGCCAAATTGGCTCAAACAAATTCTGATGCATTTGCTAAAGCAGATATGGAGAAGTGGGTCCTAAAACAAAGTAAGGTTGCCTCAGTAAAAAGGAAAATAAATGGCAGTGGTAGAAACTGACTTAACTTGGCAAATACATAGATTATGTGGAACAATGTGTTGAAGATTATGAAGGAGGAATTAATGCCTTCAGAGACATACTTCACAAAGTTCAGGAATGAAGGAAAGAGACTACCATTAAATTAGAAGCTGGAAAATCTATCAGAGAAGACAAAACATTCATAGTATACCCGAAAGCCTAGAATACGGTGCATGAAAGGAATTGATACAAAAAAAATCTGCCATGTTATTTCACAGGAAGGAGAGGATGAGATTGTGGACGTGGTGATCGACTGTGCTCACCGAGCTCTGGGACCCAACAAAATGATAAAACATACGATGTGATTGCTTGCTTATATGCATAGCTTTAACCTTAAAGAGTGGGTCTTAGCTAAAGCTTGTCGACTGGGCACTATACGATGGCAGGATTTGAGTTTAGAGATATCGGAACTTAGCATCAAAAACTCTGTTTTTAAAGGAAATAACATTCTACGCAGTGAAAAAAAAAAGGATATGAAGTATCTCTTCCCTTTTGGGATCTTGTTTTCAATTAATGATGAGAACAAGCATATATCAACTTTGGAGGAAGTGTGGAGAGTACTCAAGCAAGGCTGGACCTACATGGATCAGAAAGTCAAGTTGGCAGACATCAAAAGTAAGCTAGCAGCCTATTACTGGCAGTAGACTCTGACGGCTGGTAAATATGGTCAAGCACTACAAGAGCATAGAATCTGGTGACTGACAACGATGTGTGAAATAACTCATTTCTGAGTCTGACTTGTTGGACACTAAATTTTTATACAGGTATTGCTAGGTCGCCAAGAGTCAGCATTGATTCGAAGGCACACATTGCATTGCATTGCTGCTGGCATATTATGGACCTTTGAAAGAACTATAGGACGCCGACTATTATTGTCTGGCATATGGTTAAGGTGGTAGCTGTAAAAAGAATGAATGTTATTGGGTGAATGATTGGAGTATGATTATGTATTGTTCCAGAATTTAGATATAATTAGATCTGGATGCCACCTTGCTGATTGACATAAGCCATCACCATGGCATTGTCTGAAACATGCGAACCACCCAGCCCTCAACCAGGGGCCTGTGGTTGATGGATCACATCACTTCCCTGTGGTTCCAATGGCCCTAGGCCATACAGTTTTTGCAAGGGCTTCCCAGCTCTAGAGACTGGCATCAGTAATCAGAAGGATCCAGAAGAAAATGTCCAGCGGCACACCCTTCCTCAAATGAAAGGGCTGCTGCCACCACCGCAGTCTGGCCTTCACTATAATCAAGAGCGGGGAGCCTGCACATGAACTCCTGAGAACTCAAAAACTACCAAGGCCGCATGTGAGCACGTGCCCATGGCACTATCTCTATGGTCGCCGCCAACAATCAGAGGAGCTGAAGATAACACCGGACTCTGGGAGCATGCTGTGCACAGAATACCACCAGCCAAGCCAATAGCCTTTGACTCTCTCCTCTGGCAGGAAAGCTCTGCCCACTCGTGTGTCAAAATGTGCTCCCAGGAACTTCAGAGATTGGAAATGTAACAGATGGCTCCTTCCCAGACTGATTATCCAGCCAAGGCTTTCCTAAAGCAACACCACTCAGGATGCCACCCAAGACGTCTCTGAAAGGGAACAGGCCTGGATGAGCCAGTCATCCAGATAGGAATGGACACAGAACTCTTGGGGCCCCCAGCACCACAGCTGTCACCACCATAAGCTGGGAGAACCTTTTCGGGGTAGTGGAAGGCACGAAAGGGAGGGTGGCGAACTGATAGTGAGAGTCAAACACGGCAACACACAGATACTTTTGCTTATCCGTCTGAATCGGGATATGAAAATAGACCTCAGCCATGAACTCCCCCCTCCCAACGTACTGCTTGAATCACGGAGCGCAAGGTTTCCATCTGGAAGTGCAGGACGTGCAAGTGTTCGTTGACCCTCTTGAGGTCCCAGATGGGCTAGAAGGAACCATCCTTTTGGGCACCACGAAATAGATGGAGTATCTGCCCTTGCTCCGTCTATTTGGCGGGAAGGGCATCACCGCTTTTAGGTGCAGCAACTTCCCCAAGGTGATCCGCACAGTGGCAACTTGATCGCAGACCCACAAGGGGAGATGAAGGCATCTGGAATCGGTTCTTTGCATTCCAGGACATAGCCGAACTGAATGTTGTCTAGCATCTAGCAAACCTTGATAACACAAACCCATTCTTGAAAGAAAGACAAAGCCTGCTTTCAAATGGAGGAACCAGGAAAAGGACCCCAAAACCTTCACTGTGCAGCCTGGGAGGGTCCTCCTCTGAAAGGGACAGTCTCTAGACCATGCGCTCTACGAAAGGCAGAGAACAAGCCCGAAGCATAAAGGAAGAAAGGGGTTTGTTTTGAATTTTTTTTTTCAAGGTCTGTAACGACAAGAGTCCCAAGACCCCCAGGAATCCAGCCAGTGTGCCCTCAGTGGACGGGCAGAAGCTGAAGAAAAGGTGCACCAGCCAGCCCGCTTCACAGGCCCTTTCAATCTGTCTTCCAGAAGGCAGTAGGTTCTCTCTCAGCCAGGTCCTTCACCAGCTTCTCCAAAGCAGCTGTAAATAGAAGCTTCCCCTTAAAAAAAAAAAAAAAAAAAAAGTTGGGCCAACCAGGCCTTGGGAAATGTGTCTGCCGCCCAGTGCTGGAGCCAAATCCAACACCATGACACTGTTATCAGGACACCATCTGAGGATGCCAAACATATCAGGTCATACATGGCATTTCCGTTCCGTAGCTGACTCCAAAAGAGAGGAAGTACCAGATCCAGTGTGGCTGCCATTGATCCAAGCAACTGAATAATGCCAAGGGGGGCCTGACAGCTGCAAGAACTTCCTAATCTGCACCCAGAGCTTTTTGGCTCAATCTCCCATCAAAGACACGACTCAGTTCTTCGTATTGCAATGGGCTCCCAGGTAAACAGGGTCCTGAGATGAAACCAACTTGCTCTTGCTGAAATTCACCACCCAGCAGAGTTCCTGTAAGAAGGAGATCACCCGCCGTGTGACTTCACCACTCTCCGTTTCTGATTTCACTCCAATTAGCCAATCATCAAGGTACAGGTGGATCAACAACCCCTTGCTGCGTAAGGCCGCCACCACCACCACCTCACTTTCGTGAAGGTCTGAGGCGCCATCGCAAGGTCAAATGGCAAGGCTCAAAACTGAAAATGCCCTGACAGCACGGTGAATCAAAGGAAATGTTGGTGTTGTTACTACTAATAATCATTTATATAGCGCTACAAGGCATACACAGCGCTGTACTGACACATAGAAAAGACGGTCTCTGTTCATCAGAGCTTAATGGGAATATGCAGATAAGCTTCGGTAAGGTCTAAGGCCATCAGAAACTCACCCTCTCTCACCGCAACAATCACTGAATGCAGGGTTTCTATGCAGAAGCGTGGTACGCGCAAGGTTCTGTTAACATGCTTGAGGATCAGCCGAAAGGAGCCCTCCTTTTTGGGAACCACAAAGTAGATGGAGTATCAACCTAGACCGTGTTGTTCCAGCGGCACCACTACCACGGCCCCCAACCTGATCAACCTATCCAGGGTATCCGCCACCGTAGCCGCCTTGGCCTTGCAAGGAGAGCAGACGAAGGTGTTTGCTATTGGACAAGCAAACTCCAGTGTGTACGTACCCATCCCAGATTACCTCTAGCACCCACTGATCAGATGTAATCTGGGCCCAGGAAGAATAGAAGTCTCGTAGCCGGCCTCTCACTAGCACCAACTCCTCCTCAGCCCCCTCTCACTTCATTGCGTCTTCTTGAGCGCTAATGGAGTCCCAGAATAGTAGCCCCTACTCACTGCCCTCCCACCTCAAAAGGACTGCCCTCTCAACGGGAACCAACTTCGCTGAAAGGGAGCAAAGCAGACAGCCCAAAACCTATGGAAGTCTATGACTTGGCCCCTCACGGAGCCAGGCTGCTTTGGCATTTTAGGCTCATCTTCTGGCAAATTCGCGCCCTTGGATTCACCAGCTTTTCCAGCGCCTCCCCAAAAAGCAGCTTACCCTTAAAGGGCAGCCTACTGATCTGCGCCTTAGACGATACATTGGCTGACCAATTACGGAGCCAGAGCAACCAGCAAGCTGACACCACCACTGCCATACTCTTTGTCAAAGTCCTCACCAAACCATAAAGCGCATCTGCTAGGTATGCCAAATCTGACTCCAGCTTTGACACTTCCAGAATGGCAGCTTGCTGCCCCAAATCAGCCTCCAGGTAACTCTGCACCCACCTCAAGCAGGCCAGAGCCACGGAAGCCCCACAAATGGAGAACTGCAGTGTTAAAGGAGTTAACTTCAAATGCCTGCTTCAAAACGGTCTCAAGTTTCCAATCCTGAATGCCCTTTAAGGCATCTCCACCTTCCACTGGAATGGTGATCATCTTAGTCACCACCGTGACCAAGGCATCCACCTTCAGAACTTTGAGGAGATTCCTTTCTACCACAGGTATCTGGTAGAAGCGAGCCATAGCCCCAGTCCCTCGCAATTCAGCCTCCGGAATCTCCCATGCCATCTCAACCAACTCCTTAATAGCCAAGTGCACCGGAAAAGCTTTCTCAAACTTTTAGATGCCCTGCAACTAGGGATCCTCCAGTAGCAGTCCCTGTACTTGCAACTGCTGAGGAATGTTCAGGGCCCCTAGGGACTGTGAAAATCGATGCTGATAGCTCTTCCCTTTGAAAGGCTCTAATACTACTGGGATCCTCCCCAGGGCGAATCTCTCCTTCCTCTTGATCTGATGCAGGGGAATCCTCCCAAAGTCCAGAGGGGTCCTCCAAAAGATCCTCCAACTCCCCGGACTCCTTCCGAAACCATGTCCTCACAAGTGTCCTCCGCCAGCCACTGACACTTCACTACCAGCCTTTAAACCTCCTGAACCAGACAGGGAGGCTCTTTAACTGTGCTACCAGACCCGTACCTCTGCATAGGAGCCTCCATCAGGCCCTGCTTCAAGCAGTAGGCCTAGTGCAACAGGAGAGCACAGTTACTTACCTGTAACAGGTGATCTCTGGGAACAGCAGGAATTAGTCCTCACATATGGGTACGTCGGAACCGACGGAGCCGGCGCGGGAAAGCTCCCCAGCTTTTCAGATGAAAAGCTTTTGGGGCTTCCCACAGCGCATGCGCGCTGCCTTCCCGCCTTCCTTACCAGCTCTCTTCAGTTCGAGTTTATAGCTGAGACAATAGAGAGAGGAAAGGAAGGTAGATAGATAGAAGATACAACTCCTAGGGGAGGTGGGTGGGTTGTGAGGACTAATTCCTGCTGTTCCCAGAGATCACCTGTTACAGGTAAGTAACTGTGCTATCTCCAGGAACAAGCAGGAATAAGTCCTCACATATGGGGACTCCCTAGCTAAGATGCCTGGGAGATCCCCCTCCAAGGGTAAACCATCTTCGTATGGATCTCAGGCATCCATTCAGGGAAGGTGGGCAGGAGTTGCTTAAGTATGGAACAGGTGTTTGAGGACAGCCTGACCAAACAAGGCATCCCGGCGGGAGTCCTTGTCCAAACAGTAATGGGCTGTGAAGGTATGAACCGAGGCCCAAGTGGCTGCTCGACAGATCTGATCGATGGATACAGAGTGAAGATGAGCCATAGAAGTAGCCATGGCTCTCACATTGTGAGCTGTGACATGGCCTTCCAGAGAAATATTCTTACTCTGGTAAGCAAAAGAAATACACTGAGCAATCCAATTGGAAAGTGTACGTTTGGAGACTGGAAGTCCCAAATGAGAAGGATCAAAAGCCACAAAAAGTTGGGAAGACTTTCGATGTGGCTGAGTCCTGTTGAGGTAAAAGGCGAGAGCTCTTTTACAGTCAAGAGTATGAAGGTTCCTCTCTGCACTGGATGCATAAGGAGCCGGAAAAAAAACAGGTAGATATACCTCTTGATTAAGATGAAAAGGCGAGACCACTTTGGGCATAAAGTGGGGGTTCATCCTAAGGACCACCTTATCATGATGAAACCTAATATAAGGTGGATTAGCCACTAAAGCCTACAGTTCACTGATGCGGCGAGCTGAAGTGACTGCAATAAGGAAAACTACCTTCCATGAAAGAAATTTCAAGGAGGTGGAGTCCAAAGGCTGAAAAGGTGGCTTCATAAGCTGACCTAGAACTAGGTTCAAATCCCATGCTACCGGCGGAGGTCGGATGGGAGGTTTAGTTAAGGTCAGGCCTCTCATGAACCTTGCAAAAAGAGGATGAGAGGAAACAGGTTGTCCATTTATAGGTTTTAAGGATGCTGCAATAGCACTTAAATGGACTCGTACTGAATTCGTCTTGAGGCCTGCATTGGAAAGATGCAGGAGATAGTCTAGTAGAGAATTCAAAGGAAGTGCCAGAGGGTCAAGACCCTGTTGAGCACACCAAATGGAAAAACGTTTCCATTTGAAAGCATAGGAATGCCTGGTAGAGGGTTTCCTAGAGGCATGAAGGATATCTTTCACTGGTTGAGAAAGATTAAACTCATGAAGGCTTAAGCCTTCAGTAACCAAGCTCGGAGATGTAGGGACTTGGGGTTTGGGTGCCACAAAGTCCCTTTCTCCTGAGACAGAAGGTCTGGCGCAGCTCCCAGGTCCAGGGAGGAGCCCTGGGAGAGCTGTAGAAGTAGAGGGAACCACACTTGGCGTGGCCAGCGTGGAGCTATGAGGATCACCGACCCGTGATCCCTCTGAAGTTTGAACAGAGTCTTGGGAATCAAAGGAATGGGTGGAAAAGCATACAGGAATTCCTGACCCCAATGCAGGAGAAAGGCGTCGTTGGCCTGAGCTCCCTGACACGGAGTCCTGTAACAGAACCGGGGAAGTTTGGCATTCCACGGACTTGCAAAGAGGTCTATGTCCGGGGTCCCCCATTCTTGAAAGATTCTGCGTATTTGGTCCATATGCAGGGACCATTCGTGTGGAAGCAGAACTCGACTGAGTCTGTCTGCTCGAGAGTTTTGAACTCCTGGAAGGTATACTGCCAGAAGATGAATTTGATGCTCTCTGGCGAAGGCCCATAATCTGAGAGCTTCGTTGCAAAGCGACAGAGAGCCCGTCCCTCCTTGTTTGTTGACATAGAACATGGCTACCTGATTGTCTGTCTGGACTAGGACAGTCAGGTTGACAAGGAGGGTGTGGAAGACTGTGAGGGCAAGGAAGATTGCTCGCAGTTCCAGAAGGTTGATGTGAAGGGTGGTCTCCTGGGGAGACCAGGTGCCCTGAGTGGAGAGGTGTTGGAGATGAGCTCCCCACCCTGTTTGGGAGGCATCTGTTGTGAGGGTTGCTTGGGGCAACGAAGGTTGGAAGGGGTCCCCAACAACAGATTTTTGGAGGATGTCCACCACTGGAGAGACCAAAACAGACGTTTTGAGGTGAGTACTTGGTCTGAGAGCGCTCCTGATGCTTGAGACCACTGGGTGGCCAAAGTCCATTGAGCTGCCCTCATATGGAGACGAGCGTAGAGCACCACATGGACCGTGGAGGCCATGTGGCCCAGAAGTTGCAGCAGTTCCCTGGCTGACAAGTGACTTCTGGACTGAGCCTGGGAGGCCAAGCTGATTAGTCGTTGGCCTCGGACCAGAGGGAGGTAGGCCCTTGCAGTGGTGGAGTCCAAGTGGGCCCCTATGAATTCCAGGGACTGAATAGGGATGAGTTGGGACTTGGGAAGGTTTACCACAAGTCCCAGATATTGAAGAATACGCCTTGTGCGGTCCAAAGAAATCTGGGCTTCTGACTGAGATGGAGCTCGGATGAGCCAGTCGTCCAGATATGGGAAGACGAAGATTCCCATGCCTCTTAGAAATGCGGCTACGACTGCCATGCATTTTGTGAATACTCTTGGAGCAGAGGCGAGACCGAAGGGAAGTACTCTATTGGAAATGTTTTCCCTGGAACAGAAATCGAAGATATTTTCTGTGGGATGGATGGATGAGTATATGAGTGTACGCATCCTTGAGATCTAGAGAACAAAGCCAATCCTGACTCTGAAGGTATGGAAGGAGAATGCCCAGAGAGAGCATTTTGAATTTCTCCTTGAATAGAAACTTGTTCAATTCTCTCAGATCTAGGATAGGTCTGAAGCCCCCTGTCTTCTTTGTTATGAGAAAATAAGGGGAGTAGAACCCTAACCCCTGTTGAGGAAGAGGAACCTCCTCTATTGCCCCTTGGGCAAGGAGAGAGGAGACTTCCTGACCCAACAGGATCAGAAGAGATGGGGGAAAACTGAATTGCCTCACCATGGTATGGGGAGGAAGGCTGGAGAAATGAAGTTTGTAGCCCTCTCTGATGATAGAGAGGGTCCATTGCTCTGATGTTATTTGCTCCCATCTGGGAGCAAAGTGAACTAGCCTTCCAGGTATGGTGAGAGGCTCTGGTTGTTCCAGAGCCAGAAATGGTAAGTTCTCTAGGGGCAAGTCAAAACCCCTGAGGGGGTTGAGCCTGCTGGGGTGTAGCAGACACTGTAGACTTTGACTTTACTTGCTTAAATTGCTGACGTTTAGCAGCAAAGTGAGGCTGAGAAGATTGTTGGCCAGTATTTGTGGAAAATCTGGCCTTCTTATAGTAAGGCCTTTTAAAAGACTTCTTTTTGGCAGGAGTAGAAGTAGACTTAGAAAGTCTATCTAGAGTGGCATTTTCTGCATCCATTTGAGCAGCTTTAATTTGCCAGTCTTCACCAAATAAGTTCTCACCTGTACAGGGCAGATTCCTTAGGCCATCCACAACCCAGGGTTCTAGGTCAGAAGCCTGGAGCCAAGCAAGACGTCGGGCTGCAATAGCAATTCCCGAAGCCCTGCCAGCAACCTCAAAGGAATCAAAGGCTGCCCTGTGGGAAAACCTGGAGACCTCTGAAAGTTGTGTCACCACAGAAGTGAAGTCCTCCTTTTTATCCTCAGGGATAAAGTGGCAAAATGCCGTACCTTTAGGGCAAGTTGTCTGAGAAACATGCCCATATAAAGGCTGTAAGAATTGATCCTGGCTATAAGCATACTAGCCTGGAAGATCTTTCTACCAAAAGAGTCAAGGGTCTTACATTCTCGCCCTGGAGGGGTAGAAGAGTGCCTTTTGGGACTCTATCCTCTTCATAGCAGACTTCACCACAATGGAGTGGTGAGGCAGCTGAGTTTTTTGAAACCCAGGAGGAGGGAGGGACCCGGTACATGGTGTCCAACCTACGAGAATGAGGAGACAGAGTTAGAGGAGTCTCCCACAAATCCATCAAGTGTTCTTGAAGGATTTCATGGATAGGCAGAGTAACTGCCTCTTTAGGAGCTTTAGAGTATCCTAAAATATCCAATTTTTTTGATCTGGGTTTCTTTTCAGAAGATGTAGCAATAGAAGTCCTTTAGCTACATCAACAATGAAATCCTGAAAGGATAAATCCTCTGGAGGAGACATCGCCCTCTTTAGAGAAGAGGGCTCCTCAGGAAGATCAAACTCAGCAGAGTCATCAGAGGAATTGAACTCATCAGAAGAATCTGAGTATTCTCTCTGTGCTTGCAATGCACGATACGCATACCGATCGATATCGAGATCGGGCGTATCGGGCATGGGATTGGTATCGGGCAAAAGCCTGAATCCAGCAAGCGGAACCGATCGACGCTTGGAAGTCGATGGTCTCGGTTCTGGTGTGGATACCGGAACCGGGGTCAGTACCGATGGAATCGGTACCGAGGGCGTCGCAGCCTTAATGAAAGCCAGAACGGCCTGCTGCATGGTCTGGACAGTATTGCCCATGGACGCCACTGCTGCCTGGATGTCGGTACCGGTATCGACCGGTACCCCAGAGCAGTCTAACAGGTGATCAGTCGAGGCCGTGCCATCGATGACAACCTGTAACCCCATAGGTGATGCTTTGGAGGCCGGAGCCTCCCGCCGGGGGTTTTTTGGTGTGGGCAGAATCCTCGAACTCAAGATTGAGAGCCTCTCGATCTTTTGAAAGAGATTTGCTTTTAGAGGATTTGCCCACAGAAAGTTTGGTTACCTGAGATCCATCCGGAGAGGAAGACCTGGATGACTGTGATGCTGGATTATCTGAAGCAAACAGCACATGGAACTTGTTGGCCCGGTTCTGCATACCACGTTTAGACATCTGGGAGCAGAATGGGCAGTCCGGTCCCAAACATTTAAGACACCATTCATGGGTGTCTGAGAGAGAAATAACAGCACTGCACTTGGTACACTTTTTAAAAACCAGGAGCTGGCTTCTCCATGAGGAGAATTAGTGTAGGCCTGAAGGCCTAGCAAAAGTTACCATGTTGTGCTGAAATAAAAAAATGATTTTTTTTTTTTTTTTTTTTTTTTAAGAAATAAAGAAAGAGAGACCGGCAGTACCAGTTTTGGTATGGGGAAGGCAGGTACGCGGTCAAAAGAAACAAATTAAAATAACAATTTATTCAGCGGTGACAGGAACACGACCTGCTGGCTCCGCGGAAAAAGAGAAACTGAAGAGAGCTGGTAAGGAAGGCGGGAAGGCAGCGCGCATGCGCTGTGGGAAGCCCCAAAAGCTTTTCATCTGAAAAGCTGGGGAGCTTTCCCGTGCCGGCTCCGTCGGTTCCGACGTACCCATATGTGAGGACTTATTCCTGCTTGTTCCTGGAGATTATAAAGACTGAAGGAAAAGAGCACTCTGATGAACCTCCCGGTTCCTGCTCCCTTACTTTGCGAGTCCCCGCAGACACCTGTTCTGGTTCTGCCAACTCCAACATGTCCCCAGACACCTCACTCGCGGCAGACAAGATGGCCACAGATCCCGCCAAAAATGTGGGATCCTGTGCCTATATGGAGCCCAAAGACATGCCAGCCAAATGCCTGCCCTCCAACACTAAAGGATCCCTGGAAGAAGAACCTGCCGCCTGCAGACTCAATCTGATAGTTTTGTCTCCCTCCGTGCACCTGTGGCAGATTCCTGTCTGATTCAGTATCCCCCGACGAGAACCACAGGCCACACACACTGACTTACTGCAGGCACTGCTGTCGCATTCTGACTCCGATCCAGCCCCGGCGGTCCCACCAAGGCCCAAAAAGCCCTTGAAAGCTCACCTGGAGTCGCTGATTCCGGGGCTGCAAGTAAGCCCAAGGCCTCTGGCCCTGCCATGTTGAAAGCTTGCAGCGTTTCCCCACCTTCTTTGTTTTTTACGCACTAATTAAAGATACAGGCAGCCGCACCAAAGGCTCACCACAGCACTCAAGCCAGTGTGCAGCCAACTGAGGAAGGGAGTCCAGAGCATTCGGGGGAGGGACCTGATCACCAGGTTGTGCACCTCAATAGGTCCCATGAACTGACTTAACCACCACAGCTCTCTGGGCACTCTAGCCTGCAATGCACCACTTGCTCTCTAGCTGGCTGTTTTTTTTTTCTAATCCATTCAGTGCAGTCCAGACTGCACAAGAGCTCGGAGTGGAGGAGTAGCCTAATGGTTAAGAACACTGGCTTGGGGAGGAAATGCAGGGAGCAACACTACAGAAGCAACAAACCACGCAGAGCAAAAACAACCAGTCCAAGGCGTTATAAAATGGAAAGAAAGTCTTTATTAATGAGCCTTTGACCGCCCGACACAGGCCGTGTTTCGTCACCCTTCGTCAGGGGCTAACCAGGCAAAGAAACTAAAAACAAATACACAAACACTTAAAATCGCAATAAAAGAACAGACAACAAATCAGTAAATAAAAACAATAAACACAATGTAATAATATCATAAAATAATAAATAAATGAATACTGTCATGTAAAAATATATAAAATTAAAATAAACTAATATGCTCAGGACCTGATGCACAAATAAAAACGTGTGAGTGTAGAAATCCTTATACATACATACATATAAATACTAACCTCTGTTGAAGGTTGTTAGGAAAGTCTTACATCATGTAGTAATAAAACAATCTAGGTAAACATTGCACACTAAAATCACAAATAGGTTAAAAACAGGTGTATGTTTAAGATGACATACAGCATAAATATAAATAAATAAACAAACAACTAAAACAAGGTGAAAACAAAGAGAGGAGGAGGAGGCAGGATCTAACATGGTGAGTACAAATGCTTCACACAAACTATTCTAACAATGCAATACGGAGTTAATACATTGCTGAAGGAGTGAGTCAGGAGTACTACTTATCAAGCTGCAGAAGTGAGTCAGTGAGCAAAAATACTTAAATAGAACATCGAATCATCCAAGACAGATGAACGATTCACTATGTAATCAAAAATACAACGTAATATAAAAAATGGGATAAAACAAAAACTATCTAAAACCTGCTGTCATGTGAAAAAATGAAAAAAAGGGTCGACAAGTCAGTCAGGTAAAGGAGCAGAAGACAAACGTCACAGTAAAAATGTGTATCATCCAAAAGAGTTTCATACACAATTTTAAAATTTGAAAGTTGTGTACCATGCACTACAAAGTGTGAACATGCCTATGAAGCCATCGTGCACCAGAGAATATAGCAAAACTAGTAACAAAACATGGAAGTGTGGCTAAAACAGAGCAAAACCGCATGCTCTAGTAAAAGTAAGCTCCAAGTCAAGGAAACAACAAAACGTGTGAAGAGACAGCCGCCCCAAGATAAAGCAATAAAATTGTATAATGACAATAGCGTAAATGTGCACAAATCCATTGGAAACAATGAGAAAGTACCTTGTACAAACTGCCATCTGTACATGCAGACTAGCAGCAAAGCTAAAAAACGCCGACACATGCGCTTAAGACCAAAAGCTTGAAGAGGGGCAGGGCTGACTCGCCCAATGAAGCAAAATAAAAAACTCTTATAAAAGAGGAATAGTAAAAACGGAGAACGTGTAAACTCAAAGGTGCTCCAAAATATACAAAAAAAGACTAGAGACATAAAACATCGTTAAAAACACGTTGTTAAAAAAAACCACCCAGGGAAGGACGACCTGCAAAACCAATGCATAAACACTACTTATATAACTGTCCACAATATGAACAAAAATGCAAACTTAATGATAGAAAAAATACCCGGGGTGAAACAAGAACTGTCCTGAAAAATATAAAACCCTGCTAAGTCAAATAGGAAAAACGGGCTGACAAATCAGTCAGATGAAGGAGCAGGAACCAAACGTCACAGTAAAAATATATCATCCAAAAGAGTCTCATACACAATTTAAATGTTATGTACCATACACTGCAAAGTACCTATGAAACCATCGTGCATCAGAGGAAGTGTGGCTAAACCGGAGTAAAATCACATGCTCTAATAAAAGTAAGCTCCAAATCAAAAAACCAACAAAGCGTGTGAGGAGACAGACACCCCAAGATAAAACAATAAAATTAACCCCCGTGGTTATGTATTGGTTTTGCAGGTTGTCCTTTTCTTTTTGACAGTGTCTTTTTAACAAGTGTTTTTAGTATGTTTAATGTCCCTAGTCATTTTATTGTGTATATTTTGAAGTACTTTTACGGGTTTACACGTTTTCCGTTTTATAACTCCTCTTTTACACGAGTCTTTTCATTTGCTTCGCTGTGCGAGTTAGCCCCGCCCCTTTTCTGGTTCTGGTTCTTTAGTCCGCATGTACAGACGGCAGCTTGTACAAGGTAATTCCTCTTTGTTTTTAATGGATCTATTATGCTATTATCATACAATTTTATTGTTTGCAGTGTATAGTACATAACATTTAAATTGCTTATGAGACTCTTTTGGATGATATATTTTTACTGTGACGTTTGGTTCCTGCTCCTTCATCTGACTGATTTGTCAGCCCGCTTTTCCTATTTGACTTAGCAGGGTTTTATATTTTTCACGACAGTTCTTGTTTCACCCCAGTTTTTTGTTCTATCATTAAGTTTGCATTTTTGTTCATATTGTGGACTTTTCATACGTCCTGCATGATTCAATGTTTAATTTAAGTCTTTATTCTTTTTTGCTCGCTGACTCACTTCTACAGTTATATAAGTAGTGTTTATGCACTGGTTTTGCAGGTCGTCCTTCCCTGGGTGGTTTCTTTTTAACAATGTGTTTTTAACGATGTTTTATGTCTAGTCTTTTTTGTATATTTTGGAGTACCTTTATGAGTTTACACGTTCTCCGTTTTTACTATTCCTCTTTTATAAAAGTTTTTTATTTTGCTTCGTTGGGCGAGTCAGCCCTGCCCCTCTTCAAGCCTTTGGTCTTAAGCGCATGTGTCGGCGTTTTTTAGCTTTGCTGCTAGTCTGCATGTACAGACGGCAGTTTGTACAAGGTACTTTCTCATTGTTTTCAATGGATTTGTGCACATTTACGCTATTATCATTATACAATTTTATTGCTTTAACTTGGGGCAGCTGTCTCTTCACACATTTTGTTGTTTCCTTGACTTGGAGCTTACTTTTACTAGAGCATGCGGTTTTGCTCTGGTTTAGCCACACTTCCATGTTTTGTTACTAGTTTTGCTATATTCTCTGGTGCACGATGGCTTCATAGGCATGTTCACACTTTGTAGTGCATGGTACACAACTTTCAAATTTTAAAATTGTGTATGAAACTCTTTTGGATGATACACATTTTTACTGTGACGTCTGTCTTCTGCTCCTTTACCTGACTGACTTGTCGACCCTTTTTTTCATTTTTTCACATGACTTAGCAGGTTTTAGATTATTTATTTATTTATTTTTTAGGATAGTTTTTGTTTTATCCCATTTTTTATATTAAGTTGTATTTTTGATTACATAGTGAATCGTTCATCTGTCTTGAATGATTAGATGTTCTATTTAAGTCTTTTTGCTCACTGACTCACTCCTGCAGCAATGTAGTAACTATTGCATTGTTAGAATAGTTTGTGTGAAGCATTTGTAGTCACCATGTTGGAGTGGAGGAGTGGCCTAGTGGTTGGGGCAAGGTACTTCAGGCCGGGGGTTCAAATCCCACTAGAGGACAGCAACCTTGGGCCAGAAGGACTGGGGTTTCTAGTCCCACAGGTGCTCCTTGTGGTCTTGGGCAAGCCACTTAACCCTCCATAGCCCATGTTCCCTGTGAAATAGTTATCTCCAAGTTATAATGCCCTGTTCAATGTAATTTCAGTTTGTTCAATGTAAACCACACTGATGCAGAATAGCGCGGTATATAAGAGAATGTAAATAAATAAAATAAATAAATAAACCATGTTAGGTCCTGCCTCCTCCTCTCTCTTTGTTTCCACCTTGTTTTAGTTATTTATTTATATTTATGCTGTATGTCATCTTAAACATACACCTGTTTTTAACCTATTTGTGTTTTTTAGTGTGCAATGTTTACCTAGATTGTTTTATTACTACATGATGTAAGAGTTTCCTAACAACCTTCAACAGAGGTTAGTATTTATATGTATGTATGTATAAGGATTTCTACACTCACACGTTTTTTTATTTGTGCATCAGGTCCTGAGCATACTAGTTTATTTTAATTTTATATGTTTTTACAGGACATTAGTATTCATTTATTATTTTATGATATTATTACATTGTGTTTATTGTTTTTATTTACTGATTTGTTGTCTGTTCTTTTATTGCGATTTTAAGTTTTTGTGTATTTATGTTTTTAGTTTCTTTGCCTGGCTAGCCCGACGAAGGGTGACGAAACACGGCCTGTGTCGGGCGGTCAAAGGCTCATTAATAAAGACTTTGTCTTTCCATTTCATAACGCCTTGGACTGGTTGTTGGGGAGGAAATAACATCATCAGCTGAAGCGGCAGCATAAGTGCAGAGCTCCGTGAAGGCGGGAGGCGAATTGGCACTTAGAACACATTTCAGAGAGCTGGAGAGTCAGGAAAGACACTGAAAAAGAAAACGGAAGGAGAGCCTGAGTACCCATGAAGAAAGGAGCCACGGAGTTGAAGGCATTTGCGTATAAGAACGCGGGGAAACCTAAAATGGCCACGGTGAGTGCTGAGATTGGAGAAGAAGAGGCGGCTAGGGCAGATAAAAGCGTGGGAGGAGAATTGGAACTACTCAGAGGAGAACGAAAGGGATGGTTTGCCACCATCAGGCAAGATCTGTCACTATTTAAAACAGATGTGCAAAATGGAGGATTTGAGAGGGGAGATAAGAGAAGTGGGGCAGTGTGTGGAGGACCTAGAAAATAAAATGGAGTCGCAGGAGATGAATATGCAAAAAATGCAGGAGCACATGGATAGAGTAGTTACTCACCTGTAACAGGTGTTCTCCAGGAGCAGCAGGAATCAGTCCTCACATATGGGTGATGTCGGCGTCGACGGAGCCCCCATGCGGAGCATTTCCCCAGCTTTCAAAGAAAGCCTTTGGGAATGCAGGCACACATGCGTGTTCCCCTTCCCACCCAAACATGCCATCTTGCTCAGTCAAATGACATAGCTAAAAAACAGCACACAAAAAAGAAAATGAACTATATACAACTGCAACTCCAAGGGGAGGAGGGAGGGTCGTGAGGACTGGTTCCTGCTGCTCCTGGAGAACACCTGTTACAGGTGAGTAACTACTCTTTCTCCAGGACCAAGCAGGAAGTCAGTCCTCACATATGGGTGACTCCCTAGCTCTGGGCTACCAGGAACCCAGGCTGAAAAATAGAGCTCCCTCTAGAGCCCCAGCAACAGTGAGAGAATCTTCTCGGAGACCACACCTGAACGGTAGCCCAACACCAGGGCCAGAGGGTAGGAGTTGCCTAAACCTCAAAGAGATTACAGAGTACTGCTTGCCCGAAAGCACTGTCCCTACGGGACTCCCTCTCGAGGCAGTAGTGGTCCGCAAAAGTCTGGCTTGAAGACCAAGTAGCGGCCCGGCAGATGTCTGCCAACGGAACAGAGCGGAAGTGAGCTACTGATGCAGCCTTCGCCTGAAATCGGTGGGCCGTGACTCAACCCTCCAGGGAGAGGCCGGCTGACCTGTATGCCCAGGCGATACAGTCTGCCACCAAGATGGACAACGTACGCTTAGTGACAGGCAACCCCAATTTATTAGGGTCAAAGGAAATGAAGAGCTGAGAAGCCCTTCTATGCCCCTGCGTACGTTCAAGGTAAAAGGACAGCGCCCTTCTACAATCCAGGGTATGCAAGATAGTCTCTGCTCTACTGGCGTGCGGCCTGGGAAAGAATGTTGGAAGAACCACCTCCTAGTTGAGGTGGAAGGAGGACACCACCTTTGGAAGGAACTTAGGATGAGTCTGCAAAACTACCCTGTTCCTATAGAACCTGGTATACGGCCTATCCGAGACCAGGGCCTGAAGCTCACTCACCCACCTAGCTGAGGTGAGTGCCACAAGGAACAGTACCTTCCAGGAGAGGAAACGTAAATGGCAGGTTGCCATCGGCTCAAAAGGTGGGAGAGTCAGTTGCTGCAAGACCACATTGAGATCCCATTCAGGAGCAGGTGGACGAATAGGAGGCTTAAGCAGAAGCAGGCCTCTTAGGAAGCGGGACACCAGAAGGTGGCCTGAGAGAGATTGTCCATCCACCCGCAAGTGGTGAGCCGAGAGGGCACTGAGGTGAACCCGGACAGAGTTGGACTGAAGTCCTAGGTTGGAAAGGTGGAGCAGGTATTGAAGCACCACCTGGACAGAGCAGGAGAAAGGGTCCTCTTGCTGTTGAGAACACCAAATAGAGAACCTACGCCACTTTAGAGCATAGGCCTTCCTGGTGGAATGTTTCCTGGAGGCCAACACCACCTCTTCAACCTCCCTAGATAGGAGCAAGGGAGCAAGGACTAGCCTTTCAGCAGCCACGCCATCAAATTGAGAGATTTGAGGTTGGGATGCAAGAGGGACCCCTGGTCCTGAGTCAGAAGGTTGGGTTGCAACCCTAGAGGAAGTGGAGTATCCACCGCCAACTGTAGAAGAAGAGGGAACCACAGCTGCTTGGGCCACCTGGGGGCTATCAGGATCACCATGGCTCAGTCCTGCTGGATTTTGAATAGAGTCCGGGCCACCAGAGGTATGGGAGGAAAGGCATACAGCAGGCCCCCTGACCAAGGGATCAGGAATGCATCTGGCGCTGTTCTCAAGGGATGCGGTTGCCTGGAACAGAACCGGGGTAGTTGCCTGTTGAGCGGACTGGCAAAAAGATCCATGGTGGGAAGGCCCCACTTCAGAAATATCTTTTACACTACCAGAGGATCCAACTGCCACTTGTGAGGCTGCAGGAGTCTGCTGAGTCTGTCCGCCAGGTAGTTTTCCTGGCCTGGGAGGTAGACTGCCTTGAGGGTCATGCCCTGGGTGACAGCCCAGGAGCAGAGAGCTTGTGCTTCCAGGCAGAGAAGTCTGGATTCCGTGCCTCCCTGCTTGACGACATAGAACATAGCCACCTGGTTGTCTGTCTGAACTAGGACAGACTGGTGAGACAGGATTGGAGAGAAAGTCCACAAGGCCAGCCGAATGGCCCTCAATTCCAATAGGATGATCTGCTGGGCAGCCTCCCATGGAGACCACAGGCCTTGGGTGCAGGCTCCCTGGCAGTGAGCCCCCCAGCCCTGCAGGGAAGCATCGGTTGTCAGTACCTGTGTGTGTGGGGAGGCCTGAAAAGGAACACCCCTGACCAGATTTGGGAGATGCCGCTACCAGCGTAAGGAGTCCACCAAGTGTTTGGACACCTTTATCCTGTCGGACAACTTCCCTGTGGCCTGCAGCCACTTCATCCTGAGGTACCACTGAGCCGGCCTCATGTGCAGCCGGGCATGTGGGGTGACATGCACTGTGAAAGCCATGTGACCTAAGAGCCGGAGGAAGTTTCTGGCCGAGACCAGAGAGTCCGCCCAAAACGGACCGGCCAACTTTATCAGCCTGTAAGCTCTGTCCACAGGCAAAAAGGCCTTTGCTTGAAGGGTATCCAACCTGGCCCCTATGAATTCCACATCTTGTGAGGGGACCAAAGTGGACTTTGGGAAGTTTATAACGAACCCCAGGTGCTGAAGCAGGGATATGGTTCTGCAGGTGGCCTGCCTGACCTCTTGTGGAGACTGGCCTCTGATTAGCCAGTCGTCCAGGTAAGGGAACACAAAGATCCCCTGGTTCCTGAGGTAGGCCGCAACCACCGCCAGGCATTTTGTAAAAACCCTGGGGGCGGAGTGAGGCCAAAAGGAAGCACTCTGTACTGGAAGTGCTTTCCTCCCACCACAAATCTGAGGAATTGTCTGTGGCTTGGATGGATGAGGATGTGAGTATAAGCATCCTTCAGGTCTAAGGAGCATAGCCAATCTCCCTGCTGGAGGTAGGGCAGTAAGATTCCAAGGGTAAGCATCTTGAACTTTTCCCTCTCCAGAAACTTGTTCAGATTTCGCAGGTCGAGGATGGGTCTGAGGCCTCCTGTTCTTTTTGGTACCAGGAAGTACCTGGAATAGAAGCCTTGCCCTACCAGGTGGTGAGGCACCGGTTCCACCGCCTGGTCCCTCAGTAGACCTTCCAACTCCTGAAGGAGTAAGTTTCTGTGCAGAGGGGGTCTTGGATGCTCCCCTGGAAAGTAGGTGGGCGGTATCTGGGTGAAGTGGAGCAGATAGCCCCTTTTGATGATACTTAAAAGCCAAGTATCCCCTGTGATGGCTGGCCACCTGTCTGCGTACAGGGTCAGCCGACCTCCTGTGCCCTGGAGAAGAGGCTATGCTGGCATAGTCAAAAACTCCCTCCCTGCTGAGCAGGAGCCGGAGTAGGAGGCTTGGGGGCCTTCTGCCTACGGGGCCCATGACCCTGCCCCTTGGCATGCTGGCCCTGTTGGGGCGCTGCAGAGGCCTGGTAGTGAGGGTAGGTTTTATAGGCAGTGGTCCTCCTCGGGTAAAAGGTCTTTTCCCCCTAGCCCTTCTTTTTCTGAGAAGGGGCAGAGGTCTTCCTGGACAGCGTTGTCCAGGTAAGAGTCTCGATCTCGAGCTCTGCAGCCTTTTCGGCCATGGGCTTGCCAAAGAGGTTTTCACCTTGGCAAGGGACATCGACCAACTTGTCCTGTACCCACGGCTCGAGGATTGTAGCCAGGCCTGACGGCGTGCACCGATGCCGGCCCCTGCTACACAGGCCGAAGCCTCAAATCCATCATAGGCTGCTCGAGATATAAACTTCAAGCACTCTCGAATACCAGAAGACAAGGCCTTGAACCTCTGCAAAGGTTCCTCGGACAGACCAGCAGAGAACCCATCAATCTCCTTTGCCAGGTCTCAAAGGTACATGCCCATGTACAGCTGGTAGGTCTGGACGCGGCAAGCAAGCATAGAGCCCTGGAAGCACTTTCTACCGAGGGCATCCAGGTTCCAGGCTTCCCTGCTGGGAGGCACCGAGGAGTGCATCTTCTGACTCTTCAGGCGATGCATGGCCGATTCCACCACCATGGAATGGTGCAGTAGCTGTGCCTTCTGAAAACCGGGGCTCTTACGGACTCGATAGATGGAATCGACCCACTTGCTTAGAACCGGCATCGAGGCCGGCGCCTCCCACATGCGGAAGAGCAACCGCTCCAGCATCGGAGGAACCGGGACAGTAAAGGCCTCCTTGGGAGGAGAGTCATACTGCAGAGCCTCGAGCTCCGCCGGGAATGCCAGTGCCTTGGCCATGTCCCATACGAAATCCGAGAACCTAGTATCCTCCGGGGGGGACCTAGTCCGAGGCTCGGAGCCCGGTGAGTCCGAAGGGACGCACTGAGTCCGGAAGGTGTCAGGGGACTCCTCCTCCTCCATCTCCCAGGCCGATTCCTCCGAGGAGTTGTCGAGCGGCTCCGAGTGGGCGGGCACGACGCCATCCGCCCCGACGCAGAGGGAACCAGCGTCGACGACCTCGGTCCCGAACAGGAGGCCGAGGGTGACCGCAGCTGAGGATAGACTTGAGTTCGCATGGTCTCGAGGATCGGCTCGGCCTCCGGGGTCAACTTGGATGTCGATGTCCCGGTGGTCGGGGCAGATGCGCCGGTGAGACCAGCGATCAGCACCCGCTGCTGTTCCATGAAGGCAGACAATCTGCTCTCAAAGGCCGTCAACCTGAGTCTGAGCTCAGGAGATCCAGCAGCCTCCAACTCAGGACCCAACGTGGGCTCCTCCGGAGGATAGTCCACGAGGACTACAGTACTCACATGACGCGGGGCCTCCGACTCTACACAAGGATGCTTGGCAGGCCTCTCCGACTCCGAGGACCCAGGACGGCGATCGGGGCTATGCGACCTGGCCCTCGAGGAGCCAAGAACGTCCACCGATGCCGCCCTCGCGGGTTTTCTTCTTCCTTCGGTGCTCCCTCGAGGGGAACTCCCTTTCAGAGGAGCCCCGACGATGCTCGGGGTCAGATTCCCGAGACGTCGAGGCCTCTGACGAAGTCCGGACCCGTCCAGAAGCAGACTCGGAGAAGATCCTCTCACGCTGGTGCTGATGGCTCCACAATGCCTTGGAAGACATTTTGCCACAGGAACTGCAGACCGTAAAATCATGGTCCGGACCCAGGCACCGGAGGCAGCAGTCGTGTGTGTCGGCGAGAGACATCAGTTTCTTGCACCGATCACACTTCTTAAAGCCACTGGCAGCCATCAGGAGAAAAAGGGCCCCTGCAAGATCAAAAAATTGGGCTGCCAGAGAAAAGAAAAAAGGCGCGAACACAGTCTCTAAGGACAAAAACCGAAAAGGGAGATCCTGGCTCGGCACCGGTGTACCGAGTCCAGGCGGGAAAGGAACCGACATCGAACAGATGAAAAACTCGATCCAACGCAGAAACAAACAACTTTTTTTCACGGGTGACAAGGACAGGCGTCCGTAGGGCTCCGCGGAAAAAAGCAGACTGAGCAAGATGGCACCTTTGGGCGAGAAGGGGACCACGCATGCGTGCCTGCATTCCCAAAGGCTTTCTTTGAAAGCTGGGGAAATGCTCCGCATGGGGGCTCCGTCGACGCAGACATCACCCATATGTGAGGGCTGACTTCCTGCTTGGTCCTGGAGAATCTATGGAATTGGAGCAGGAAGAATTGTGGTCTAAGATGGAAGATATGGAGAATCGATCACAGAGGGCAAATATATGATTAAGAGGGGTGCCGGAAACTGCGGAGAGTCTGAACTGTGCAATAGTGGTGGAAAAGATTTGTAAGCAGATCGTGAGAGAAGCAGGTCTAAATGAAACTGAATTATGTTGGAAGACAGACCGGGCCCATAGGGCATTGGGGTCAAAAAAGGATGGATACAATAGAGATATCATAGCCTGTTTCCATGAATATGCTACGAAGAGTGCAGTGGTAGGGGCTGCAAGGAAACTGAAGAGTTGTGACTGGGAAAAATCACAGAAGAGATATATGCGGAAGAGAATGTTTCCAGTGGCTGCAGAGCACTTTCGGTTGGCGTCTTGAAGGAAATTTCTTTGCGGACTCTTTTGGACAGATAACTCCCTCACTTGCTGCACGGGATTTCTCTTTCTGCTGCTGCCTGAATGAGGACCTGCATAATGTCAAGTAATTCCGTGCCCGTGAGTTCTCCGTGAAATATGACATTTTCAGAGACCTCCCGTGAAATATCGCATTTTCTTCCGTGAATTTGGTTGGTCCCTACTGATTATTCCTCCAGTCTAGTCCCGGAATCTCCAGGGATGTAAAAGAGCAGTGAATACATTCAACGGGAGGGTCCTGCTAGACCAGCCTGAAGCACAGCCGATCCAAAACAGGTGTTCCTTTCCGCCTGAACATCTAGACGGTAATGCTTCACAAAAGAATGCAAAGACGACCAGGTCGCTGCTTTACAGATCTCCACCGCCGGCACCAAACTGCACTCGCCCAGGACGCCGCTTGCGCCCTAGTGGAATGAGCTCTCAGTCCTTCCGGAACCACCCGGCCTTTTAAAAGATATGCTGACGCGATCGCCTCCTTCAACCACTGAGCTATCGATGCTTTAGAAGCCGCTTCTCCCTGTCTTGCACCCACAAACAGCACAAACAGTCTATCCGACTTACAGAAACTCGCCGTCCTAGTGATATACTTCTTTAACGCTCGCCAAATATCCAACCGATGGAGCTGCCCCGTGGCATGACCCTCTCTCTCTGTCGCGAAAACCGGCAAAGACACCACTTGATTCATATGAAAAGCCGACACCACCTTGGTCAAAAACGACGGCACTGGCCGCAGCACTACCTTAGACTCGAAGACAGAAAAGGCTTCCTACAGGACAGCGCTTGCAATTCGGAGACTCGCCTAGCCGAAGCAATAGCCACCAAGAACACCACCTTATGAGTGAGATCTTTCAACGATGCTCTCACCAATGGCTCAAAAGGCACTTTTCCCAACGCCTCCAAGACCAAAGGGAGATCCCACGTCGGGACAATTTGCTTACGCGGCAGTCGCACTAGCGCTACCGCCCTCAAAAAATGTTTCACATCCGAATGTCCACCAAGTGTCTCGCCCTGTACCTTACCCCTATAACAGGACAGTGCCGCCAATTGAACTCTCAACAAAGCGGCCGCTGAGCCCTTCTGAAACCCGTCTTGCAAGAAAGACAGAACCTGTGGTACTGACGCTCTTAAGGGAACAAATTCCCTATCCGCACACCATGCCTCAAAAGATACGCCACACTCTAACATAAGCCAACGAAGTAGACTTCTGCCTAGCTTTCAGCAAGGTAGAAATCACCTCCACCAAATAACCCCTTGCTCTCATCCTAGCCCTCTCAATAGCCAGGCCGTAAGCGAGAATCGATCCACCTGGGGCATGCAGAGGGGCCCCTGAGTTAGAAGGTCCTTGCGTAGTGGAAGCTTCCAGGGTTTTCCCACCAAGAGCCGCACCAAGTCCGCGTACCACGGCCTTCTTGGCCAATCTGGCGCTATTAGAATCACTTGTCCTTTGTGGATCTCTATGCGCTGCAACACCCGACCGATCAACACCCACGGTGGAAACACATACAGGAGCTGCCCTTCCGGCCAAGCCTGAATAAGCGCGTCCAGGCCTTCCGCCATTCTCTCTTTTCTTCTGCTGTAGAAACAATCGACCTTTGCTGACTGGAAAGTTGCCATGAGATCCATCACCGGCGTCCCCCAGCGACGCACTAGCATCGAACACTTCTGGATGCAGGACCCACTCCCCTGGATCTACCTTCACACGGACTCAAGAAGTCAGCCTCCACACTGTCCATCCCTGCGACATGCGCTGCCGACAAGGCCGCCAGATTCTCCTCGGCCCACTCTAACAAACTCTCGGCTTTGGCCTCCAGCGCCACATTGCTGGTGCCCCCTTGACGGTTGATATAAGCCACCGCAGTCACATTGTCGGAGAATACTCAAATGGCCTTTCCTTGGAGATATGGTCGAAACTCCCACAGAGCTAGCGCCACCGCCCTCAACTCCAATCTGTTGATTGACCAACTCTTCTCCAGGGCGGACCACTGTCCCTGCGCAAATCGTCCTTGATAATGGGCTCCCCAGCCCCCAAGACTGCCATCCGTCATCAGGGATATCCATGCAGGCGTCTCCAATGACATCCCTCTTTCCAGACATCCCGGACGTAGCCACCACTGTAGTGCCTTGCAAGTCTGCGGCGGACAACTCAACCTCTGGGATAGCGAATCCCTTTGATGCGGCCACCTTCTCAACAGCGCTCTTTGCAATGGCCTCATGTGGGCCTGCGCCTACGGTACCAACTCCAGGGTTGCTGCCATGGTCCCTAACAACCGAAGATAAACTCAGGCCGTGGGACTCTGCTTGCTGAGAAACTGGCAGACCAACTGTCTGAGCCCCAGCACCCGCTGATGAGGCAGAAAAACTCATCCCACGTTCGTATCGAAGCGCGCCCCCAGAGACTCCAGGTTTTGGGACGGCTTCAACTTGCTCTTTGCTACGTTGACCACCCAACCGAGACTCTACGGTAGAGACACCACTTTGGTCGTAGCCGACACACTCTCTGCTTGGGACTTTGCCCTGATCAACCAATCATCCACATAAGTGTGTACCAACACTCCGTCCTTTCGCAAGGTCGCAGCCACCACGACCATCACCTTGGTGAACATCCTTGGCGAACATCCTTGGCGCTGTTGCGAGGCCAAAAGGGAGCGCCTGAAACTGAAAATGCCCCAAAGGCCCCGCAAACCTGAGAAATTTCTGATGCTCCTGTCGTATCAGAATGTGAAGGTACGCCTCCAACAGGTCTAGGGACGTCAGAAATTCCCCCTTTCTTACTGCTACGATAACCGACCGGAGGGTCTCCATCTGAAAATGAGATACCCGGAGACAGCGATTTACCCTTTCGAGATCTAAAATTGGTCGACAAGTCCCTTCCTTTATGTCCTCTGAAATGATCGACTGCTCCAGCCGTTCCCTATCTCCCCTGGGCCTTTTTGCACTGACGCCGGACACTTCTGCCGTCAAAGGCAACCTCGGTCTCTTCTTTCCGAGCTCAGACTCTGAGGAACTGGTTGCCGGCCTACCCTGGGAGCTGCTCAAGGCCTTCTGGAGCAGAGCCATGAAATCTGATGAAAATATCAACACCAAACTCCCCGGTAAAGATGGTTGCGAAACTGGGAGGTCTGGAGCCGATGATGTACTGGGCACCGGCTCTGGAGCAAGCAATGATGATAAAATGGGCTCTAGAAGGCCCCCGAGCCCTCTTGCCCCCCTGCCCCTGCTTCTGCGGCTGGCTCCATAGTCTCAGATTCCTGACTGCAGCCCCCTGCACACTCCTTCCTGGTGACACGGAGCCCCTTCTGGCACCGCACATCAAACAGTGCGGTCTAGCAGGCATACTGTGTTCCCGGAGCCCCGCAAAGGGTTTACTAGCCTGCCCAAACAGAATCCAGTACCCCCTCGGATTACTATTTTTTTTTTTTTCCCCACTGCTGAACCCGCAGAAACGCTTCCCCAGCCAAATCTGAGGGGCGTTTTCCAAAAATGAGGCTTCCCGGCAGAATTAGAAGGCCTTGTAGCCTGTAATAAGCAAACGGCAATTCCCGCACGTTTAACACACGGTCTGGCCTGCAGCGCTGAACGCTCCGCTCTCTCGGCGTTTCCTGCTGCCGTTCCCGCCTAAAACAGCCTCCTTACCTCGTCTGCCACTGGTGTTGTTTCTGGTGCCTCCTCTCCCGTGCTCCACCGCTTAGCGGGAGCAGACTTTATGGTGTTAACCAGCCGGTGCCAAATGCTGCAGCAAGCAGCCGAAGTTGTACCCAACGGCTCGAAGCGCTGGCAGGCAAATACCTCTGCACACGCTGAGCTCTGTACACCGCCGGTTCCTCTCCACACTTGATCGAACCGGTAACCAGATGTGGTCCTCTCCCCAGCCTGCTTTAGCTGTACAGCAGGCTCAAGGCTACTACCAAGGTAGGGAAGGGAAAGGAAGGGGCAGGGAAAGGAGGACCCCTGAGCAACGGGAGGTAAAGAGCACCTGATCAGACACCAAACGAATGGAAACCCCTTTGACTTTTTTTTTTTTTTTTTAAATAGGAATAAAACTCCCTCTAACTGCTATCCTAACTCTCCTTAATCGTTCCTCTAGTGAGCCATGAACCCCTGGGCTCACTACTCCTCCAGCTGCTTGGAGACTGATAAACTAGTGTGAGGAGGCAGTTCCGGTGCTTATATACCAGCAACATCATAAGAGTGACGTTTCTCAGTCTCCAAAGCTGCTGGAGGAGGATCACAACCCAGAGATTCCTGAGAGATTCCGGGACTAGACTGGAGGGACGATCAGGAATCTGCTATTCCGATGAGAAAGAGAAGAGAATTTGCACCTATCACAAAGCAGTTGAGGGACAAGGCTATTAGATACAAATGGTTATTCCCGTTCGGGCTACAATTTTGCATTGAAGGGGTAACCTCCTATGTCAAAACAGAGGAAGCAGTGAAAGCGATGGAAACTGCTGGGTGGACTGAGATACCAGAGATTCGGAGTCTAACAAATCCAAAGATCACGAGGAGACCTGCTGGCGAAAGTGGATGGCAGAGAGCGCAGCAAAGGGATCGACGGCTGAGGAGGCAAACAAAGAAGTCTGCGGCGGACTCTGAGGGACGAGGATGAAAAAGGGGACTCTCTGTAAAAATTTAAGTAATAAGTGCGGATAAAAGAAGGAAGCGGAATGTGATGAAAATGTTTAGGGATTGAGTTAGGTAGTGGCAAATAGTGCAATATGTAAAGAATGGGCAGGGCTGTCACGGAATCTGGCGAGTCATGCCTCGAGACACAGTGGTGTGGATGGCATGGAAGGAGAAGGGAAGGTGAGGGGGGATACAAACAAGGAGGAATAAATTCCTATCCATTAAAGCATAGAATATAGTAGCAGAAGTAGGCAAGTATGATGGATAAGTTGCGGGTTCCAACGATGAATGTGCGTGGCTTGAATTCGCCTATAATAAGGCAAAGAATGTATAAAGAGATAAACGGATTGCAAGGAGATATTATATTTCTGCAAGAGACTCACTTGAAAAAGTGTGATGAGTGGCGGGTAATAAATAAAAGATATCAAGGGCAATGGTTTGCATAAAATCGGGTTGAGTTAAAGAAAGGGGGTCTGGGAATCCTGATGAGCACTCAAATTCCCCATTTCGGTGAGTGAAATACAACAAGATAGGGGAGGAAGCTATATCTTTATTAAGTTACAAATAAAAGATCAGAAATTTACCTTGGCAAATATTTATGGACCAAATGTGGCACAAGGGCCCTTTTATACGCAGTTGACCAAACTGCTAATGCAGTTTGCGGAGGGCCAGGTAATTATGAGAGGGGATTTTACTATAACAACCAACTCCACACTAGATAACTCTAGGGGGGAAGCTATAGGGAGTGGGAGCAGTAGGTGGTCATTGAAATCCATGGGTGTGCAGTTGGGATTAGTGGACACTTGGCAGGAATTAAAGGGGAGGAAAAGAGATTACACATTCTACTCGCTAGTACATAACTCTTTCTCCAGATTAGATATGATATGGGTCACTAACTCTTTGGTAGAGTAGATAAAGAGATGTGAGATTAGTGAAAGGACGTGGTCTGACCATGCCCCAATGTGGATAGAGTTTACTATGGGGAAGTCAACTCGAAGAGGAGGGGGGTGGATGTTAAATAAATCTCTTCTGGAGAAACCGGAGATTACTCAACAAGTGAGGGAGAAAATAAAGGGGTATTTAGAGATTAATGAGCAGCCAGAATGTAAAATTGGAACACTTTGGGAGTGTTTGAAGGTGGTGGTGATGGGGGATTTGATATCTATAGGATCTTATATGAAAAAGATGAAAGAGCAACAGAGACTTTACAAAAACAAGGTCGGCTAGAGAATACAGGTATACAAGAACTGGCTAGGGTAAAGAGGGAATTGGGGGAACTGGAATTGGCTAAGATTAAACATGCTCAAAACCGAGTAAGACAACAATTTTTTGAATGGGGGAATAAAGCAAGTCGGGTGCTGGCACATAGATTGAAGCAGCAACAAAGTCGGAATTATATAACTAAAATTAGAGATGCGCAGGGACAAGAAATGAGGCAACAGGAGCGAATACAAAATAGATTTGTGGATTATTATAAACAATAATACACCCCAGAGAAAATAGGAAATCAGGGGGAAAAGAGAGGAATATTTATAAATGGATCTCCCTAGGCTGAGTAAAGAAGAGGTAGAACAGATTTCGAGGCCCATAGAAATAAGAGCAGTGTTAGAAGTGATTAGGTCATTACCGGCTCATAAAGCACCGGGGATGGATTTACAAATAAGTTTTATAAAACATTTGGTGATGTGGTGGGGGAACCATTGACACGACTCTTTAATTCCTTTAAAGAGGGACGAGAAATACCAGAAACTATGAGGATGGCAGGGGCTACTTTATTACCGAAGGAGGAGAAGGATTTAAATTTGTGTGGATCATACCACCCCATTTCATTGTTGGGAACGGATTTTAAAATATTCACCAGGATACTGGCTACAGGTAATTGCCATGCATACCACACCTAGTACATGAGAACCAATCTGGGTTTGTACCAGGTCGGCATACAAAGGATAATATAAGGAAACTTTTAAATGCAATATGGGAAGGGAAAAAAGGGAATAAACAGATGTCAATGTTGACAATAGATGCTGAAAAAGCGTTTGATCGGGTGTCGTGGCCCTTTCTATTTAAAGTACTGGAGAAGATGGGAATAGGAGGGAACTACTTGAAGTGGATTAAGGCTATATATGCACACCCACGGGCAAAGATCCGGGTAAACGGGGAATACATGCAGGCGTTTGACCTACTTAGAGGTATGAGACAGGGATGCCCCTATCACCGATTTTGTTTGTACTTTTCATGGAACCGCTAGCACAGAGGGTGAGGGAGTGTGGGGAGGTGACAGGGGTGAGGTGGAAAACACTGGAAATCAAGATGTCATTATTGCAGATGACCTGTTTATGTTAACTAGCACGATGGAGTCATTAAATGCATTGTATAAAATATTGGGGAATTTGGGGGTTATTCGGGTTTCAAAATTAATGCAACAAAATCTGAGATTCTAAACATATCAACGAATGGGGAATTAGAGTTAAAGTTAAAAGAGAAGTTTCCATTTAAATGGGCTAAACATAGTATTACATATCTGAGCATAAAATTAACCTCAAATGAAAAGGACTTATTTGGGGAAAACTATGGTAGGATGTAAAAAGCGATAAGGCAGGAAATGGAAAGCTGGAGAGGGAAGGAGCTGTCGTGGTTTGGGAGGATCTCTGCTGTTAAAATGGTAATCTTACCCAAATGGCTGTATCTCTTCTCAGCTTTGCCGATATGGATATCTAAGAAATATCTGGAGAAATTGCAAAAGATGATTATGAAGTTTATTGGGGGAGAGAAAAAAAATAGAGTGGCATGGAAAATCTTGACAAGAAGGAAGGAGCAAGGGGGAGTGGCCATCCCGGATTTAATAAGATATTGGGAGGCTGCCCAAATATGTGCTAGTATGGAATGGAGTCGGGAGGAGACAAAAAAAGAGTGGGTACAGATGGAGTCCGATGAACTCGAGGAGGGGCAGCTTGGAGATATTCTATGGTTGCCTAGGGAGGGGAAAGCACAGTTACTTACCTGTAACAGGTGATCTCTGGGAACAGCAGGAATTAGTCCTCACATATGGGTACGTCGGAACCGACGGAGCCTGCGCGGGAAAGCTCCCCAGCTTCCTAGAATGGAAGCTTTTGGGACCTCCCACTGCACATGCGCGCTGCCTTCCCGCCTTCCTGAACAGCTCTCCTCAGTTTCGAGTTTATAGCTGAGACAATAGAGAGAGGACAGGAAGACAGATAGATAGAAGATACAACTCCTAGGGGAGGTGAGTGGGTTGTGAGGACTAATTCCTGCTGTTCCCAGAGATCACCTGTTACAGGTAAGTAACTGTGCTATCTCCAGGAACAAGCAGGAATAAGTCCTCACATATGGGGACTCCCTAGCTGAGATGCCTGGGAGATCCCCCTCCAAGGGTTCGCCATCTTCGTATGGATCTCAGGCATCCATCCTGGGAAGGTGGGCAGGAGTTGTCTAAGAATGGAACAGGTGTTTGAGGACAGCCTGGCCAAACAAGGCATCCCGGCGGGAGTCCTTGTCCAAACAGTAATGGGCTGTAAAGGTATGAACCGAGGCCCAGGTAGCGGCTCGACAGATCTGATCAATAGAAACAGAGTGCAGATGATCCATAGAAGTTGCCATGGCTCTCACATTGTGAGCTGTGACATGGCCTTCCAGAGAAATGTTTTTACTCTGGTAAGCAAAGGAAATACACTGAGCAATCCAATTGGAAAGTGTACGCTTGGAGACTGGAAGTCCCAAATGTGAAGGATCAAAAGCCACGAAAAGTTGAGAAGACTTTCGATGTGGCTGAGTCCTATTAAGGTAAAAGGCTAGAGCTCTTTTACAATCCAGAGTATGAAGGTTCCTCTCTGCACTGGATGCATGAGGAGCCGGAAAAAGACAGGTAGATATACCTCTTGATTAAGATGAAAAGGCGAGACCACTTTGGGCATAAAGTGGGGATTCGTCCTAAGGACCACCTTGTCATGATGAAATCTTGTATAAGGTGGATTAGCCACTAGAGCCTGCAGTTCGCTGATGCGGCGAGCGGAAGTGACTGCAATTAGGAATAGTACCTTCCAGGAAAGAAATTTCAAGGAGGTAGAAAATAACGGCTCAAAAGGTGGCTTCATAAGCTGACCAAGCACTAGATTCAAATCCCATGCGACCGGGGGGGGTCTGATGGGAGGTTTAGTGAGAGTCAGGCCTCTCATGAATCTTGCAACAAGAGGATGAGAGGAGATAGGTTGTCCATTTATAGGTTTCAGGGATGCTGAAATAGCACTTAAATGGACTCTTACAGAATTCGTCTTAAGGCCTGCATTGGAAAGATGCAGGAGATAGTCTAAGAGGGAATTCAAAGGAAGTGCCAGAGGGTCAAGGCCCTGCTGAGCACACCAAATGGAAAAACGTTTCCATTTGAAAGCATAAGACCGCCTCGTGGAAGGTTTCCTAGAGGCATGAAGGATATCTTTCACAGGTTGAGAAAGATTAAAGTCTTGAAGACTTAAGCCTTCAGTAACCAAGCTCGGAGATGTAGGGATTTGGGGTTTGGGTGCCACAAAGTCCCCTCCTCCTGAGACAGAAGGTCTGGTGCAGCTCCTAAGTCCAGGGAGGATCCCTGGGAGAGCTGTAGAAGCAGAGGGAACCACACTTGGCGTGGCCAGCGTGGAGCTATGAGGATCATAGAGCCGTGATCTCTCTGGAGTTTGAATAGTCTTGGGAATCAGCGGAATGGGTGGAAAGGCATATAGGAACGCCTGACCCCAATGGAGGAGAAAGGCGTCCGTGGCCTGAGCTTCCTGACACGGAGTCCTGGAACAGAACCGGGGAAGTTTGGCATTCCACGGACTTGCAAAGAGGTCTATGTCCGGGGTCCCCCATTCCTGAAAGATTCTGCTTATCTGGTCCACGTGTAGGGACCACTCGTGTGGCAGCAGAACTCGACTGAGCCTGTCTGCTCGAGAGTTTTGAACTCCTGGAAGATACACTGCTAGCAGATGAATTTGGTGCTCTCTGGCGAAGGCCCATAATCTGAGAGCTTCGTTGCAAAGCGACAGAGAGCCCGTCCCTCCTTGTTTGTTTATGTAAAACATGGCCACCTGATTGTCTGTCTGAACCAGGACAGTCAGGTTGGCAAGGAGGGTATAGAAGACCTTGAGGGCAAGGTAAATTGCTCGCAGTTCCAGGAGGTTGATATGAAGGGTGGCCTCCTGTGGAGACCAAGTGCCCTGAGTGGAGAGAGTTAGCAGATGGGCTCCCCACCCCAATTGGGAGGCATCTGTTGTGAGGGTTGCTTGGGGTAGCAAGGGCTGAAAGGGAGCCCCCAACAACAGATTCTTGGTGGATATCCACCAATGGAGGGACCAAGACAGACGGTTTGAGGTTTGTATTTGGTCTGAGAGTGCTCCCGACGCCTGAGTCCACTGGGTGGCCAGGGTCCATTGAGCTGCTCTCATATGAAGACGAGCATAGGGCACCACATGTACTGTGGAGGCCATATGGCCCAGGAGGCGTAGCATTTCCCTGGCTGTCAAGTGAGTACTGGACTGGGCTTGGGAGGCCAAGCTCAGCAGACGCTGACCCCGAACCAGTGGAAGGTAGGCTCTTGCAGTGGTGGTGTCCAACTGGGCCCCTATGAATTCTAGAGACTGAGTAGGGCTGAGTTGAGACTTGGGAAGGTTTACCACCAGTCCCAGATACTGCAGAAGGCTCCTTGTGCGGTCTAGGGAAATCTGGGCCTGCGACTGAGTTGGAGCTCGAATGAGCCAGTCGTCCAGATATGGGAATACGAAAATCCCCATGCTTCTGAGAAATGCGGCTACGACTGCCATGCATTTGGTAAAGACTCTTGGGGCAGAGGCGAGACCGAAGGGAAGTACTCTGTATTGGTAATGACTTCCCCTGAACAGAAAGCGAAGATATTTTCTGTGGGATGGATGGATGAGTAGATGTGTATACGCATCCTGCAGGTCTAGAGAACAAAGTCAGTCCTGACTCTGAAGGTATGGAAGGAGAATGCCCAAAGAGAGCATTTTGAATTTCTCCTTGTACAGAAATTTGTTCAATTCTCTCAGATCTAGGATTGGTCTGAATCCCCCTGTCTTCTTTGGAATGAGAAAATAGGGGGAGTAGAAACCTGACCCTTGTTGATGAAGAGGAACCTCTTCTATGGCCCCTTGGGCAAGCAGAGAAGAGATCTCCCGATCCAACAGGGCTAGGAGAGGAGATGGAGAATTGAAGGGTCTCACCATGTGATGAGGAGGAAGGTTGGAGAAATGAAGTTTGTAACCCTCTCGGATGATAGAGAGGGTCCATTGCTCTGTTGTGATTTGTTCCCATCTGGGAGCAAAGTGAGCTAACCTTCCAGGTATGGTGAGAGGTTCTGGTTGGTCCAGAACCAGGAATGGCAAGTTCTCTAGGGGCAAGTCAAAACCCCTGAGGGGGTGGAGCCTGTTGAGCTGCAGTAGCTGCTGCAGGCTTTGCTCTTGCTTGTTTCGTTTGCTGACGTTTAGCCGCAAAACGAGGTTGAGAAGATTGCTGGCCAGTATTGGAAGCATATCTGGCCTTCTTATAATAAGGCCTCTTGAAAGACTTCTTCTTAGTGGGAGTAGAAGTGGACTTAGAAAGTCTCTCTAAGGTGGCATTTTCAGCGTCCATTTGAGTGGCTTTAACTTGCCACTCTGCACCGAATAAGTTCTCACCTGTACAGGGCAGATTCCGTAAGCCATCTAGAACCCAGGGTTCCAGATCAGAAGCCTGGAGCCAAGCCAGACGTCTGGCTGCAATAGCAATGCCAGAAGCTCTGCTGGCTCCCTCGAAGGAATCAAAGGCAGCTCTGTTGGAGAACTTAGAAACATCTGAAAGTTGTTTCACTACAGAAAGGAAGTCCTCCTGTTTATCCTCAGGGATAAAGGGGGCAAAATGCCGCACTTTTTTGGCAAGTTCCCCTAGGAACATGCCCATATAGAGGCTGTAGGAATTAATCCTGGCTATAAGCATACTAGCCTGGAAGATTTTCCTACCAAAAGAGTCCAGTGTCTTACATTCCCTTCCTGGAGGTGTAGAAGAGTGCCTTTTAGTACTCTTGATCTTTTTCATTGCAGACTTTACCACAATGGAGTGGTGAGGCAATTGAGTTTTCTGAAAACCAGGAGAAGGAGGGACCCGATACATGGTGTCCAACCTACGGGAATAAGGAGACAGAGTTAAAGGGTTCTCCCAGAAATCCATCAATTGTTCCTGAAGGATTTCATGGATAGGCAGGGTAACTGCTTCTTTAGGAGACTTAGAGTATCCTAAAATATCCAACCTTTTTGACCTTGGTTCCCTTTCAGAGGAGGTAGTGATAGAAAGGCCTTTAGCCATTTCTAAAATAAAGTCCTGAAAGGACAAATCCTCTGGAGGAGACATTCTCCTTTTTGGAGAAGAAGGTTCCTCAGGAAGGTCAAGGGAGAGCTCTGCAGACTCAGAGGAGCCAAAATCCTCAGAGGAATCGGTGTATTCTCTAGTTTCCTCCAACGCACGATACGCATACCGATCGGTATCGACATCGGGCGTACCGGGTATGGAAGCGGTATGGAGCGAAAGCCCATACGGTACCGATTTGCGTTTAGAAGAGGAAGGCCTGGGTTCCGGCATGGCGGACGATACCGGAACCGGGCCCGGAACCGCTGGAAGCGGTACCGATGGCGTTGCAGCTTTAATGAAAGCCATGACGGCCTGCTGCATGGATTGGACAGTATTGCCCATAGACGCCACGGCTGCCTGGATGTCGGGACCGGTATGGGCCGGTACCCCAGAGCAGTCCAACAGGTGATCTGTCGAGGCCGTGCCATCGATGTCAACCTGTAGCCCCTGAATTGGCGTTTTGGAAGGCAGAGCTTCCCGCCGGGGCTGTTTGGCTGGGGCAGGGTCCTCAAAACTAAGAGCCTCTCGATGCTTTGAAGGAGATTTGCCCTTTGAGGACTTGCCCACAGAAGGTTTGGTTACCTGAGATCCATCCGGAGATGATGACCTGGATGACTGTGATGTTGGATTCTCTGAAGCAAACAGCACATGGAATTTGTTGGCCCGGTTCTGCAGCCCACGCTTAGACATTTGGGAGCAGGAAGGGCAGTCCGGAATGGAGTGGTCAGGCCCCAAACATTTAAGACACCATTCATGGGTGTCTGTGACTGATATTACAGCAGTACACTTGGTACACTTCTTAAATCCAGGGGCTGGCTTCTCCATGTGGAGAATTCAAGTAGGCCTGAAGGCCTAACTGAAGTGACCAAGTGCTGAAAAATAATAAAAGAAAAGAAAATAATTTTTCAAGAAAGAAAAAGGAAGACCGGCGATACCGGTATCGGTATGGGAAGGCAGGTACGTGGTCTAAAGAAACAAAACAAAAAACTACAATTTCTTCAGCGGTGACAGGATACACGACCTGCTGGCTCCGCGGAAAAAGAGAAACTGAGGAGAGCTGTTCAGGAAGGCGGGAAGGCAGCGCGCATGTGCAGTGGGAGGTCCCAAAAGCTTCCATTCTAGGAAGCTGGGGAGCTTTCCCGCGCAGGCTCCGTCGGTTCCGACGTACCCATATGTGAGGACTTATTCCTGCTTGTTCCTGGAGATAAGAGGATTCCAGGGCCATAATCCTTATGTTAGAACGACATTAAACATATGGAATAAACGGAAACGAATATGGTTAGGAAGAGAGGAATTCTCAAGACTAATACCAATCAGGGGAAATTCGGACTTTCCACCTGCAAATGGGAGTATGGCATTTGGGCAATGGGAGGGGAGAGGGTTAGTAAGAGTAGGACAGCTGTTAGAGGGGAAGAGAATAAAAAGTCTACCAGAATTAACTGGTCAGTTTAAATTGGAGGATAAAGGCATATTTCGGTATAAGCAGATAAAACATTATCTACAGCATAAGATTGTACCCGGGTTAAGGGGAGATCCCACTGAAGTGGAGAGATTCTCTCTCATGGGACAAAATAAGAGGATACTAAGCTAGATTCTATGCTATGATGGCGGGAGGAGGGTCAAGAGATTCTTTTCAAAGGAAGTGGGAGGAAGAATTGGGAGTAAATTGGGAGGAGTCCACCTGGGAAAGAATATATGAATAGATATAAAGGGTTATTGGCGACAAATTTAATTGAGAATAATTATAAAATCATGTATAGATGGCACTTGACACCAGTCTGCCTAAAGCAGATGTATAGTTCTATGAGTGATAAATGCTGGAGGGACTGTGGAGAATGGGGTACTTATCTACATGTATGGTGGGAATGTACAATTATAAATGACATGTGGGTAGAAATCTTTGATTTAATTGGCAAGATTATGGAGAAAGATTACCCCACAACCAGATACGGGATTGTTGGGGGTGAAGCCATCAAATTTGAAGGGTGTGGAGGGGGAATTTCTGAATTTGGGGTGTGTAGCTTTCAGAGTGCTTATAGCAAAGAAATGGAAGCAAGTGGAGGCACTGCAGATGGCGGAGTATCACTGGTCACTGGCGCATATTTTCTTGAAGTGTAAACTTATGGCAATCAAGAAAGCTACACCACAGAAATGTTTGAGTATTTGGGGGAAGTATATAAAATGGATAGCAAACCATTAGTAATCTAAATGATAATGGATGGGAAAGGGAGAGAGGGGTAGGGGGGCAGGGGGTTGGGTGGATGATGTTAGTAAATATACACTGGGAGATTGTAACACCCCATTTGATGAAAAGGAGTGGTTTGGTGGTTTATGTTGGAATTGTTGGAGTGTGTTATGGTTAATGATGTTGGTTGGTAAATGGTGTTCATAAAATATAAATTAAAAAAAAAAGAGAGAACACACTGGCTTGGAAACCCAGAAACCAGGGTTCAATTCCCACTAGCACTCCTTTTGGCCTTGGGTAAGTCACTTAACCCTCCATTGCCTCAGAAAAATCCAAATCATCAATGTCCCTGTTTAATGTACATTACCAAGTTTAAGTGTAAACCGCTTTGATTGAAATGATAAAGCGGTATATAAAACCTGTTAAATAAATAAAATCATCTGCTGGAGAATGAGAAATACTGGATTCAGACGAGCTGCACAGTACCGTTATGGAGTGACAACCAAAATCCTGTGGTTCTCAGGCTCCATCTGCTGGTGATGGGGCATAAACCATGCATTTGGACTGGACTGGAGGGATGATAAGGAAACGTCTAACAGTGGTATTATACACCAGACAGATTACTTAAGATGTCTCATCCAGTTAACAACCTATGCTAGCGAAAGAGTGGCCAAGTTGGTATCTTTGAGCATATCTGGTGATCATGCCCATGGCTCTATTTTTTGGGATAAAATAGTGCGATTCCTGGGAAATATCTTGGGGTTCACCCCTGTGAAGGATAAGTGCATGTTATTACTTAATGAGGGCCTACCAGTTCAAACTTCTGATGGCACACGAAAGATGCACTTTTTTTTTTTTTTCTATACGTAGCATTAGCTGCCCAGTTAACGGTTGCAGACTATTGGAAAGGGATTGGAATTATCTGTTTTTGAGTGCTTCCTAAAGAAAACAGACACCATAAGGTTTGTTTACTAAAGTGCAGTAGGCTTTTGCAGCGTTAGTTGCAAAAGCCAAGCATTATCTATCGGGGGCATGCCCAGCATTTCCCCAGCAGATAAAGCAGTGAAAATGCAGGGACTATGACAAGACAGCATTGTTAATGCAGCTAATGCCAGCCATAGAGGTGACGTTAGCAGGGCCGGCCTGTCCACTAGGCAGCTGCCTAGGGTGGCAGATCTCTGTGGGCAGCAGGCCATGTGCTTTGGCACACATGGCCTGCCATCCTCTTCCCCTGCGTGTTGAGCCACGCCGCCCTTCCCCCATGCTGAGCCATGCTGAGCTGCTGCCCCCACTGCCAGTGATTCCAGCAGGGGGAGGGGGTGTGGATAGGTTCAGTGGCAGGCCATGTGCTTCGGCACACATGGCCTGCCACTTCGGAATCCCCAAAGTTATGTCTTAATTGGCGGTAGTGCGGCTCAGTTCACGGGAGGCATGGCACAGGAGAGCGGCTGAAACCCCTGGGCCAGTCCTTGGCATTAGTTGCATCCATGATGTCTGCTGTCAACACCCCTTGTAATTAAATGTAACAGGCATGCACATTCTCAAAGCACTCATACTGCTAACATGCGAAATGCAATTACTGCAGCAAATTGCCTGTGGTAGCTGCATTTGTCCTATGTTAGCTATCAACGCAGTACTATTTTGCCACATTAGCACTGCGATGACAGCTTACACCCTTTAGTAGATATAGCCTTATATGTTATGAACTGACTGCTGTACTACATACAAGAGTGTCTCTCACTTTAAACATTTATGGAGACTATGAAGTATGCTTACAGAAGAATGACTCATTTGTAACTCTCAGCAGACGTCAGAATGTGGGGTGGGGGAAGGGGGCTAAACTGTCTGCATCCATTGTTACAATCATAATGTAAATATTTTTGGCCTTCAAGGTTTCCATTGTATAGTGAATTATGTGAGGTTTTTTTATTGTTATGCAAAGAGAAAAAACAAGAATTGGTAGCATATAAATATGAACTGAAATTACAAGCAGCAAAAATTAACCCTAAATCAAAATTATAGTACAAATGGAGAAATTAGACCTTACCTGCTAATTCTCTTTCCTTGAGTTCTCTCCGGGCCAGTCCAGGAAAGTAGGGTAGTCAACCTCCTCCAGCAGCTGAGGACTGAAAACTGAAAAACTTTGCTGACAGCCCCTCTAGCTCCCCCTGGTGTCAGAGAGTCAGTCTTAGGGTAACAAAGCAGCAGAACTATACCTGCTAAACTTATTTATTTATATTCTCTTATATACCGTGCTATTCTGCATCAGTGCGGTTTACATTGAACAAACTGAAATTACATTGAACAGGGCATTATAACTTGGAGATAACTATTTACAGGGAACATGGGCTATGGAGGGTTAAGTGGCTTGCCCAAGACCACAAGGAGCACCTGTGGGACTAGAAACCCCAGTCCTTCCGGCCCAAGGTTGCTGTCCTCTAGTGGGATTTGAACCCCTGACCTTCCGGCCTGAAGTACCTTGCCCCAACCACTAGGCCACTCCAAATAAATGAATAATAGGAGGAGAAAATTTTTCAAGAATACTGCCTGTAGTTATTTCAACAAGGTTCAACAGTTAGTTCTTTTATTATATATTTTTTTCTTTTTTTTACACAATACTCTTTCAATTTTGAGCAAAACTCCCAAACACACAACTGCTCTTAAAGATGTCTTCCAATGTCCCCAGCTCCGGCCACCAGCTTGGCAACCGCCTGTATGTCTAAACTTTTGGCCGAGGACCGGAACATCTCCAATTCTTGCAGACAATAGTGGGTGAGTCCTGGACTGGCCCGGAGAGAACTCAAGGAAAGACAATTAGCAGATAAGGTCTAATTTCTCCTTCCTATTCATCCCTCCGGGTCAGTCCAGGAAAAGTAGGGTAGTACCAAAGCAGTACTTAAACCCGGGAGGGACCTGCGAGCCCAGCAACAATAGCCGAGGCCCCCACTCTAGCATCTTCTCTTGCTTGAACATCTAAGCAATAGTGCTTAGCAAACGTATGCAGAGAAAACCACGTTGCCACTCTACAGATATCCACCAGCGGAACCAACGCATACTCCGCCCACGAGGTTGCCTGACCTCTAGTAGAATGAGCCTGGATCCCCACTGGAGCCATCAAGCCCTTCGATTCATAAGCCGCCCTAATGGCATGCTTCACCCAGCGAGCGATAGAAGCCTTGGTCGCCGCCTTTCCTTTCGCTGGACCCCCAAACAGTACAAACAACCTGTCCAGCTTTCGAAACGGTTCTGTTTCTTTGAGGTACCTCCGCAACATGCGTCCTAAATCTAACCTCTTCAGCGACCGATCCCGTTTTTCCCCCTCGCGAGGAACTAAGGTAGGAAGGAAAACGGCCTGATTTACGTGAAAACTGGACACCACCTTAGGAAAAAAGGACGGCACCGGCCGTAACACCACTTTCTCCGCCGAAAACTGAATGTACAGCTCCCTGCACGAGAGCACCTGCAGATCCGACACTCCGTGCGGAACACAACGCCACTAAAAAGGCAGTCTTCCAGGACAACTCCCAAAGATTTCCCGTTGTCCTGGCCTCAAACAGCGGCTCTGTTAAGGCTTCCAACACCAAATTCAAATCCCAAGGAGGAACCACTTGCCGAACTGGAGGCCGAATGATTTTGGCCGCCCTAAGAAACTGCCGCACATCCGGATGCGAGGAAATCGAGCGACCTTGCACCTTCCCTCTGTAACAGGCCAGCGCCGCCAGATGCACCTTTAGAGTGTTGAGGGCTAGCCCCTTTTCTAGACCTCCCTGAAGGAATGCTAAGATATCCGGGCAGCATCACCCCCGAAGGTTTAACCTGTCGCTCTTCACACCATGCTTCAAAAATACGCCACACCCTAATGTGTACGCCAACGAAGTGGAGCTTCTCCTGGACTTCAACATAGTGGCTATCACGGACTGTGAGTATCCTCTACGGCGCAACCGTTCCCTCTCAAGAGCCAAGCCGTAAGTAAGAATCGATCCACTTGCGGCATTAAGATAGGACCTTGGCACAACAGATTGACTCAAGCGGGCAGCCTCCAAGGAGGAACCACCAGCAGACGCATCAGATCCGCATACCATGGATGTCTGGGCCAATCTGGAGCAATGAGAATTACTGTTCCATCGTACCTCGCTACTCTCTGAATGACTCGCCCTATTAGCGGCCACGGAGGGAAAACGTACAGCAGCTGACCCGACGGCCATGGCTGAACCAGACCATCGAGACCTTCCGACATGTGCTCTCTGCGCCTGCTGTAAAATCAAGCCACTTTTGCATTCACTTGAGTGGCCATGAGATCCAGAACTGGCTGCCCCCACCTCACTGTGATCTTGTGAAAGATTGCCCAGTTTAGTTCCCATTCTCCAGGATCTATTACATTTCGACTGAGATAATCCGCCTGAATGCTTTCTTTTCCTGCTACATGTGCTGCCGAAATTGCTAAGAGATGAGCTTCCGCCCATTGAAACAGATGACTCTCCTGCAGAAGCGCTGAACTGCCCAAGCCTCCTTGCCTGTTGATGTACGATACTGTCACTAAGTTGTCGGAAAACACCCGAACCGCTCGACCCTCGAGCAGACCAACAAACTCCAGTAGCGCTAACCGAACCGCTCTCAGCTCCAACCGATTGATCGACCAAACACTCTTTTCCGCTGACCAGGTGCCTTGCGCTATTCGCGTCAAACAATGCGCCCCCCCAACCGGACAGGTTGGCATCTGTTGTGAGCAGCACCCAGTCTGGCAGGTCTAACGGCACCCCCACTTGTAGATGAGCAGGAACCAACCACCACTGCAGAAAGATCCACATCTCCTCCGGACATGGCAACCGTTGAGAGAGAGGATGATCCTGTGGAGACCATCTTGACAGTAACGCCTGTTGAAGTGGCCGCATATGCGCCCTGGCCTACGGCACCAGATCTAAGGCCACAGCCATCGACCCCAACAACTGTAAATATCTCCAAGCCGTCGGCGCCAAAATGTGCAGGAACGCCGCAACCTGCGACAAAATCTTTTGCACTCTTTCCGCAGGAAGAAACACTGAGCCTATCTCCATATCAAAGAGAGCTCCCAGATAAGTCAATTGCTTCACCGGTTCCAAATGACTTTTCGCTCGATTGATGACCCAACCTAGCTGCTCGAGAAACTCTACTACTCGCGCGGTCGCCAAGAGGGAATCCGCTAGAGATGGCGCTCGGATCAACCAGTCAGTCATCGAGATATGGATGTACCTGAATCCCTTCCTTTCGTAGCGCTGCTGCCGCCACAACCATTACTTTGGTGAAAGTTCGAGGCACCATAGCCAGCCCGAACGGCAATGCACGGAACTGAAAATGACCCATGGGAACCGCAAAACATAGGAATTTTTGATGTTCCCTTCTGATTGGTATATGCAAATATGCTTCCATTAAATCTATGGATGACAGAAACTCTCCCTGTTTTACCGACCGGATAACCGACCTTAATGTTTCCATGTGGAAATGCGGAACCCTCAAACGGTTCACGTGCTTGAGATCCAGAATTGTCCGAAAAGAACCTTCCTTCTTGGGAACCACAAAATAGAGTATCGATCTAAGCCGCACTGGTCTGCGGGAACTGGCACCACTGCCTGAAGGCGTAACAAACGCAACAATGTGTCGTTGACCACAGTCCTTTTTGGCTGAGGACCACACAGAGAAGCCACAAAGGCATCCACCAGTGGGTGAGCAAACTCTAGCGCATAGCCATCTCTGATAATCTCGAGAACCCACTGGTCCATAGTTATGTTGGCCCAGGCTGAGAGAAACCCCTGCAAACGACCTCCCACCAGAATCTCCGCTTGGACCGGCGCCCCTTCATTGCGGCTTCTTAGCTGAGTTCTGTTGGGAAGTAAAATAGCCCCTACTGAACCCCCTGGCCCCTCGAAAGGATTGGCCTCTAGCCACAAAACGGCCTCGTTGATAAGGCATAAAGCGAGATCCGCGGAACCTGCGAAAATCTCACCCCTGACCTCTGTGTACTGAAGCCATCTTCGCCGCTCTCGGAGAGTCTTCGGGAAGACGACCCCCTTGGAGTCGCCTAAATCTTTCACAATCTTTTCCAAAGCCTCCCCAAAAAGCAGCTTGCTCTTGTATGGAAGCTTACTGAGTCGAGCCTTAGACGACGCATCCGCCGCCCAGTTCCATAACCAGAGAAATCACCGAGCTGCTATCATGGATGCCATCGATTTCACTGAAATCCTCACTAAATCATAGAAGGCATCTGCCAGATAAGCTGCCGCCGACTCCAGCTTTGCTCCTTCCGGTGAAGAGTCCTCTTCCTGATCCGAACTCTGTTCTCCGTGAAGCCACCGGATAGATGCTTTTGACACATAGGCGCCACAAACCGAAGCCTGAAGAGCCAAGGCACTGGAGTCAAAAGCTTGCTTTAGGAGCGCTTCTAATCTACGATCTTGAAAATCCTTAAGAGCCGAACCGCCTTCCACCGGAACTGTGGTCTTTTTGGTGACCACTGAAACTAAGGCATCCACCTTGGGCATATGCAGCGTCCTTTTCCTTCTGGGGAACGGGGTACAGACGCGCAATAGTGCGACCACCCCTCAAGGAGGCTTCAAGGCACTCCCATTCAGATTCAATCATCTGCTTAATAATTCTGTGTATGGGGAAACAGCGCTGCTCTGATTTAAAACCCTGCAATAAGGGATCCTCTAACGGCTCTTGCTGAACTGTAGGGAGCACCATATTTAACGCAGCCAGAGAATAAGCAATTAACGCTCCCAGTTCTTTCCGAAAAAACCCGAAACACATTCGGATCCTTGCCAGGATCCAACTCACCCTCCTCCAACTCCCCTGGCCAAACTTCGAATCCTGCGTCTGAAAGAATCTCTCCTTCCTCTGGCAGCTGAGACATCGAACCCTGAGGTCCAGCTCCCTCTACGGCTGTTTCTACTCCCTTTAAAATAGAGGAGACCCACTCCCCAGGGTCTGATCCTGTGCACTCTACCTTCTTAACTGCTGATATGCTGTCAGTAGAAGGAGAGATAGGTGCCTGAGACCTCTTCAGCAAATAAGCACTATGGAGAGCTAAAATAAATTCAGCAGAAAGAAAGGAGTCCAACGACCCTTGCCCCAGTGTTAAAGTTTGTTGCACTGTTCCCTCAGCAGAAGGAGCCTTGTGCGACTTAGATTTCCCTTTTCCTGACTTTAATTGCAGCGTGGGAGAAACGGACGGCTCAGGTAAAATGGCCGCCATTCCCACTCTTTCTGAAATGCTCTGAGGTCTAACTAATCCCTCTTCCTCTGAGACTTTGAGACTCTCCATGAATTTTGCTGTCCCAGAACCGAAATAAAAGTAAAAGAAAACAACCGCACCGCCGATCACTCTCGACTGCTTCCAAAACCGCGGAGCTCTGAGCGCGCCTCTGTAAAGCTGATTCTGCCAGTACACGCGATTCACTCCCTGACAACAAGTAAAGCCGAAGAAACCAAACCCGCGGCGGCGAATCTAACACCCGATAAAGTTTAACCCCGTACCACTCTCCTACCTGAAAAGCAACGGAGAAGTTGAAACTGCCACGATCCGCTCCACCGCTGCTAGCGGGTAGCCGGAACTGCAGCAATCGGAGGCAGAGAAGCGGCTTCTGGGGCTACCAGACCTTTTCCCCAATGCCTCTAAGCACCGGAATCTCCAAGAGGCAGGCTCTGCCTCATAAACTGAATAGATTTAGCCGCTTAGGAGAACCGGAGGTGCTTTCTACATTTTTTTTTTTTTTTTAATAACTTAAAAAGAAAAAGAAAAACGAACACTTCCTCTGATGATCTGCCCTGCTAGGGTAAACCAGTCAGTGCTCTTAAACCACCTTATTCTCCTTGCTGATTTTCACCTTTTTTTTTTTTATAAGTATGATCCTGTTCCTATTAGCCTCTCTGGGGAGCCTGTCAGCCACACGTCCTGTTCAGCTGCTGAGGACTGAAAGACTGACTCTCTGACACCAGGGGGAGCTAGAGGGGCTGTCAGCAAAGTTTTTCAGTTTTCAGTCCTAAGCTGCTGGAGGAGGTTGACTACCCTACTTTCATGGACTGGCCCGGAGAGACGAATAGGAAGGTCAAATTAAAGCTCAGTGTTTATTTACACAATTTCTTACAGAAAAATAACACTTACCTAACAAGGCGAAGAGAATCTTTTCGGATATTTACTAGACTTCGCAGAGTCTTCACAGGTTCATGAGGCGCCGGTGTTACATATGGGAACTGGAGGGAAGGAGCAAAAACAAATGATCTTTACTATCCACTGTAGTAGTAAAAAAAAAAAAAAAAAAAATGAACATGCCTGAAAATGAGGCACTGCACAACCCACTACCCTCATCTAACTACACGTCAACAGCAGCTGTGCTCAACAGCCATTTATCACATGGGTGATACAGATGACCTTCCTGCACACGTGTATGCCCTTAACTGGGTTCCACTACAGGGGCTAAGGACTGCAATATCAGTGAGCAATGGAAACAGGGCTCCAGTCATGTAAAGACAGCTCAGAAAAAGAGAACGTGCTGGTTCTGCAGCATCCCCAAACATGTGTAACTATAAAGGGGAGTCTGTAAATAAGGAGAATTTAAGTATAGCAACACAACAGTACAAATTCATCTTATCTGACTCCCCCTTGCAAATTATTCTAAATGCAGTCACCCCTCTTGATGAACAGGAAAGCAGAAGGCAGAAAGTCAAACTGAGAACTGTATTTCAACTGAAAGTACAGCTGTAGTCAACATCATTGGTACCCTTGCGGTTCAATCCCTTAATGGCCAATATCTCCTAAGGAAAAAAGTGGCCAGTGAAATGGCTTTGGACTATATACAGGGTGGCCCAAAAAAGTGAGAACATCTCGTAAATTAAAAGCTTAAATAGTTTACTTATTTACCTTTTTTAGCTATATAACGTCTTTATTTCGACAATTTACTGTCGCCATCTTTTTTTTTTTAAATTTGTCAATCGTTTACATCTGTCTTTTTGAATTTTAAAATAACTTATTTGCTACGAGATGTTCTCACTTTTTTTTGGGCCATCCTGTATACACAAATATTTGACACAAAGATCAAATAAAACAAGACCAATTAAAGGAAATAGTAGGAAACGGTATAAAAACTGGGACACTGCTAGGACATGATTATTGACACCCTTATATGTAAACAATTCAAATCAATTTGAACAGAAGAACCACATTCCCATTGCAGTAAAATTAGACGCACCTGTGACCAATTGTCAGTACTCACATGATTTGAATCAGCCAATGAAAGATGGCTCTAATGTTTAAAATGGTCACATTCACGCCCTGTTCCATTTTCACAATGGTGAAGACAAGAGAGCTGCCCGAGACAGTCAGAAAAGTCATCACCACCAAACCACATACAAATATCCAAAAAGCTAAAGGCTGACCTAGAGCAACCTGGAGTGGTTGTTTCAACCTGCACTATATGCCTCGCACTAAACAAAGGCGGCCAAGGAGGACCCCACCGCTCAAAAGACAGACATAAAAAAGCACGCCAGATCTTTGCCCAAACTCATCTTGAAAAACACAATCCTTCTGGGAAAATGTTCTGTGAACAGATGAATCCAAACTTGAGCTTTTTGGCAATGCAAACCAGCAATACTTTTACAAGCGAAGAAATGAAGCTTATAAGGAAAAGCCACACCATTCCTACAGTTAAATATGGTGGAGGTTCCATAATGTGGAGCTGTTTTGCTGCCTCAGGAACTGGAGGCCTGGAACATATGAAAGGAATCATGAAGTCAGAGGACTACCAAGATATTTTGGAGCAAAATATGCTACCTAGTGTCAGAAAGCTAGGTCTGGGTTGAAGGTCATGGGTCCTCAAGCAGGACAATAACCCCAAACATACATTTATAAGTACAAAAGAATGGTTAAACAGGAAAAAATGTACTAGTTTAAACTGGCCAGCAACGAGTGCTGATCTCAATTCAACCTTTGGAAAGAGCTGAAATCTGCCACTGGTAAAAGGAATCCTGGAAACATTCACGAGATGGAACAAATCACAGTTATGGGAGAAACTACCAGCAGACAGATGTATGAAAATTATAGATGGCTACAAGAAATGTTTGGAGGCTGTCATCACTGCCAAGGGCTGTGCAACCAAATATTTGTAAAGGGTGCCACTAATCCTGTTCAGGTCATATTTTGTTTTTTACTCAGAAATTACTGTCTAAGTTGCATAGACAACTTCTTTTTTGTTGTATACCTTTGAACATGCTATTAAAATATGACAACATACAATTGGAATATTTTCAATTATTTCTCAAGATATTGTACACAACATACCTAAAATGCAAGGGTGTCAATAATGACCACAATAGTAATCAAGTACATTTGTTCAGATGCAGATGCCAAACAAATTCAAAAATTATGCAAGCAAACCAACTTGTAAGCTTGTTGCCATTTGCTTTATTTTGCCTAATCCTTAAACCTGGCCCTAATTTGTTTTTGGAAAGCAATAGCTCTCTCTTCTATTCTCCCAACTGAATTGGAAACAGTATCATAAGACTTATTTTGCACCTACTGGAAATATCTTTACCCGTACTTTATATCCTTCTCCCTCATTTAGTTCAACTATAATTGCAATGGTCTTAGGTAAGCATCATGCAATTGCACTTTCTTCAATCCTGCCAATCAAGTCTGGTATGATCAATAACCCCCTTCCCCACACCCCCAGGCACTATTAAAATCTGTGTTTAGAGCAGCTGCATACAAACCCAGCAAGTCATGTTTTCAAAATATCTGTAATGAATATGCATAAGATGACATATTCATTGCAGATATCACTATTCATTGCAGATATCCTGAAAATCTGACTGGATAAGATTTGGCGGCTACTACTACTAGCTGAACTTAGGTCCTCTGCATGGTGGCACGTAACACTAACACTGAGCTACTGGCCCAGGCTGGCTCTAAGTTTTAAGTGAGATATTTCACCTGGCTAAAAAAAATACTGTTTTGCAAGTACTTTCTAAGTTCTTTTTGGACAATATCCGGCCGTTTAGCACAACCTTATAAATTCAGATAAAAGCAGCATGGGGCCTGAGTGAATGTACATCACAGCTGCAATCAGCCCCGGTTTCCTGCATCATGTATCATTGGTTCCTCACCTTCTTCAGTGTTGATACCACAGCGCAAGAAAAAAGGACAATCGTGCCACTGAAAGTGGAAACAGACTAATCGTGATCAACAGCTGACTGGATACCAGAGTTTTTAGTTAATTCATTTTTAGCCAAGATTCTACCTCATTAGTAAGCAGCACTTAAATATTCATTTATCTTAACTATTGAAAAATGTTCTGCTGTGAACCATGGGCTGTCTGTTTTCCTGGCTGGCTAGAATGTAACATACTGTGAATACATACACTTGGATACACTTGATCATGGTGAGAATGTAAACTTCAGAAAGTATCTAAATAAGGCAAGCTAATTCACACATACACTTTCACTTCAGAGGGACTGCCCAATGGACTGTAAAAACTGTCCCTCAGACAAGCTCCCCATTAAAAGGGTGGATGGAGGAAACAGGGAGAAAATTTTATTCAGATTGCGTTTCGAAACCTCCTCACGTTGTAAGACTACATTCACAACACACAGTTAACCAAAGATGCCGAGCACCAGTTGAGAGTTGAGCATATGATAATTATACTTACCTGGTAATTGTAGTTCCTTGAGTGAGGACAGTTCAGTCCTCCACCTCTGGGTTGTGCACCTCCTCCTGCAGCCTGGAGACTGGACTTGCCAAAGCGTTGACGTCACTGGATAAGGTCTGGTGCACACTCCCCTCCTCTCCAGTGAACTATTGACAAAGCACACTCAAAGGAGCAACAAATAAGTAGCCAATAAGGAAAATATCCACCTAAACAACCATAACTATCTTAAAAAAAAACGTAAGCTAACATGGAACAAACAGTGCTCAGTACCGGTCCCTGCAAACCCCATCATAGAAAGAACAGAGACAGACAGAAACAGGACAGTAAGGAGTAGGACCTACCTGTGACTGAATCAGGCGATCCAAGAGCAACCACATCGCTCCTATTAGTCCTGGGCGGGAATGAGGACTGAACTGTCCTCACTCAAGGAACTACAATTACCAGGTAAGTGTAATTATCATTTCCTTATCGTTCCTACAGTTCAGTCCTCCACCTTCAACGGGAGGGGACTGTCATCGCGGCACACAAAACCGCGGAACCAAAGGAGGCGTCCCCCGCCGCCAGCACGTCCAGACGATAGTGCTTACTGAACGTGTGAAGAGAAGACCACGTTGCTGCCTTGCAAATGTCCGCCGGGGAAACTAAGCCAAGCTCCGCCCAAGAGGCCGCCTGCGCTCTAGTAGAGAGCGCTCGCAAGCCCGGACGGCACCACGCACCCCTGAAGGAGATACGCGGAAGCAATGGTTTCCCTAATCCATCTAGAAATGGAAGTTTTTGCCGCCGCCTCACCTTTGCGAGGTCCGCCGAACAGCACGAACAGACGATCCGATTTACGAAACGACGCGGAGACCTGCAAATAACGTCGCAACACCCTCTTAAGATCCAACCGACGTAACGGTTCCGCCGAAGAAGAGTCCCCCCCCCCCCCCCCGAGGAAAGCACCGGGAGGGAGACCGACTGATTAAGGTGAAACGGAGAGATGACCTTAGGCAGAAAGGAGAGAACCGGACGCAGAACCACCTTTTCCTTCGAAAAAAACAGAAATGGCTCTCTGCAAGAAAGCGCCTGCAACTCCGAAATGCGCCGCGCGGAACAGATGGCCACCAAGAACACCGTATTCAAGGTTAAATCCTTCACCGTTGCCGAACTCAAAGGCTCAAAGGGTTCCTTAACCAACACCCCCAAGACTAGATTGAGGTCCCATGGAGGCACAAGAACCCGGCGACAGGGCCGCAGATGCGAGACCGCCTTTAGAAAACGCAACACATCCGGGTGCGCTCCCAACGAGACATCCTGCACCTTGCCCCTATAGCAGGCCAAAGCCGCCAATTGCACCCGCAACGAACTAGCCAAGCCCTTGTCGAAACCGTCCTGTAGGAAGCTCAAGACCACTGGCACGGAGGCCGTAGCTGCGAACACCAATCCTCAAAAACACGCCATACCCTAACATAAGCTAAGGACGTCGACCTCTTCCTGGCGCGCAGCAGCGTCGCCACCACCGATCCGGAGTATCCTTTCCTCTTCAACTTCGCCCTTTCAATGGCCAAACCGTAAGCGAGAATCGACTCACATGAGTCATGCGAAGCGGACCTTGGAGTAAGAGATCGTCCGAATCCGGTATCCTCCATGGCTCTCCGTCTAGCAGACGGACCAGGTCCGCGTACCACGGACACTGCGGCCAGTCCGGAGCCACCAACACCACCCTTCCGGGATGAGCCTCGACCCGTTGCACTACGCGACCTATCAAGGCCCAAGGCGGAAAAACGTAGAGGAGGCCGTGCCTCGGCCACCGCTGCATCAAGGCGTCGATCCCTTCCGACATCCTTTCTCGCCGCCTGCTGAAGAATCGGCTCACCTTTGCGGACTGGAAGCTCGCCATGAGATCCATAATCGGGGGTCCCCATCGATGGACTATCTGAGCGAACACCTGGGGATTGAGCTCCCATTCCCCCACGTCCACCTGGACCCTGCTGAGAAAATCCGCCGTCACATTGTCCTTCCCTGCAATGTGTGCCGCGGACAGCGCTGGAAGACGCTGCTCCACCCAAGAGAACAGCAACTCCGCCTCCTCTTCCATGGCCACGCTGCCTGTCCCTCCCTGACGGTTGATGTAGGCTACCGTCGTGGAGTTGTCCGACAGCACTCTGACCGCCCGACCGACTACCGTGGACTCGAAGGCCTGGAGGGCCAGCAAAACCGCCCTCAGCTCCAGGCGATTGATGGACCAACCGCTTTGCTGGGCGGACCACAGGCCCTGCGCATACTGATCGCAGCAGTGGGCTCCTCAGCCCGCGAGACTGGCATCCGTTATCAGCAGAACCCAGGCAGGCTGTTCCAGGGGCATGCCCGCCCGAAGCGTAGCGGGCACGAGCCACCACCGCAACGCCTGCCTGACCCGCGGAGGACAGGGAAGACGCTTGCTCAATGAGTCTGACTGGTGTGACCAGCGGCGGAGAAGCGCCCACTGCAAGGGCCGCATGTGACCCCGAGCCCAAGGCACTACCTCCAGGGTCGCCGCCATTGTCCCGAGCACGCACAGGTACTCCCACGGCAAGGGTGCTTTCGCTGCGCGGAATCTGTTGACAAGACACCGCAGGCCCAGGACCCGGTGATGAGGCAGAAACACCGTCCCCGACGGGGTGTCGAACCTCACCCCCAGATACTCGAGTTCCTGGGTTGGTACAAGATGACTCTTGGCCGGGTTGACCACCCATCCGAGATGCTGCAAGAACTGTACCACTCTGTTCGTCACTCGCACGCTCTCGGCCTCGGACTTCGCCCGAATCAACCAGTCGTCGAGATAGGGGTGAACCAAAATGCCCTCCTTTCGCAACGCTGCCGCCACCACCACCATAATCTTGGTGAAGGTACGCGGAGCCGTAGCTAGGCCGAAGAGTAACGCTTGAAATTGAAAGTGCCCCCAGGGGAGAGCAAACCGCAGAAACCTTGGGTGACCCTCTCTGATCGGAATATGAAGATACGCTTCCGTGAGGTCTAGGGAGGTCAAGTACTCCCCTTTTCGCACTGCCACAATAACGGAACGCAAAGTTTCCATCCTGAAGTGTGGCACCCGCAGACAGCGATTTACGCCCTTCAAATCCAGAATGGGGCATAGGGACCCATCCTTTTTGGGCACCACGAAATAGATTGAGTACCGACCCAACCCGTAATCTTCCAACGGTACTGGCCGGACGGCCCGTAAGCGCAACAGGCGATCGAGAGTCTGACTTGATTTCTGCAGGGAGACATCACAAAGGAATCTCGGGCCAAATAGAAATCATCCGCAACGGGTATGCTCTGGAGTTCGCCTAACACCCACCGGTCCGTGGTGATCTGGGTCCAAGCAGAAAGAAACTCCCACAGTCTTCCCCCCACCGGAGCGCTTTCCACCGGGACCCGCAAACCTTCATTGGGGCTTTCTGCCAGCCGAGGAGGAGGAGGATCCTGCGAACCCTCTACCTGCACCCTTAAAGCCCCGAAAACTCTGGCCCTTGTATAGAAATCTACCCCTCTGGGCACCGCCCAGCCGAGACGTCCGAAATCGCCGAAAATCCCTGGACTGGCCCCGAAAGGACGGCACAGTCCTACTTGGCTTGGGTTTGTCTTCCGGGAGCCGGCCGCCCTTGGACTCTCCCAAATCCTTTACCAGCTTATCCAGATCCTCTCCAAAGAGTAACCTGCCCTTAAATGGCAGTTTACTCAGACGTGATTTAGAGGAGCCATCTGCTGCCCAGCTCCGCAACCACAAGGAGCGGCGCGCCGCCACTAAGGAAGCCATGCTGTTAGCAAGGGCTCTAATCAAATCATAATGAACATCAGCCAGATACGCAGTACCGGATTCCAAGCGATCCAGCTCCGCAGTCCCCTCCTGGTCCAATGCAGAAGACTGCCGAAGTCGCTAAGACCATCGAAGGCACGCTCTGGCCACCCAAGCTCCACAAATAGAACCCTGCAATGACAAGGCGTCGGCCTCAAAGGACTGTCTCAAAAGTCCATCCACCTTTCTATCCTGTGCATCTTTTAATGCGGCACTACCCTCCACAGGGATAGTGGTTTTCTTGGTAACCGCCAAGACCGCTGCATCAATTCGGGGGGATTTAAAATGTTCTTTGTCCTTATCCGCCAGAGGATAGAGCCTGTTCATCGTCCTGATACCTCTGAGCGCAGCCTCGGGCTGATCCCACTCGTCCTGTATCATCTTCTCCACCACCCTGTGGACCGGAAAAACCACCTGGGTCTGCCTCTCTGCCTGGATGATGGGGTCCTCCACCCCCCACTTCCTCCGTCGGAGAAACAGCCGCCAAGTTCAACATCTGAAGGGACTCGGTGATAAGAGCAGTGAGTTCCTCCCTGCGGAATATCCGGACAATCTTGGCCTGATCCTCCAGCTCTGGAATCTCCCCCTCTTCTAGATCTTCCATATCCGCCTCCAAATCGCGGTCCTCCCCATCCAAATCGATCGCCTCCCTGAAGGAAGGGGAGAGTTTGCGTGTCTGAGATCTTTTCGAAGGCCTGGAGGAAAGTGTGTGTCTACCAGCACCTCCAGCCTGAGGGGCGGCCGAAGACCTATCCCCTGTCTCCGGCAAGAGCCCCTGGCGTTGCCTACAGAATGCTTGATGCATTAGCAAGACAAAGTCGGGGGAGAAATCTCCAAACGGAGAAGGGGACTCCAGGACTGGAAACATGGCCGGGAGCCCAGCCGCAGCCCCTTGGGGAGCCCCCGACGAGGAAGCCAACGCCAAGTCCCCCTCCGGGACCGCCTCCGCCGGCTGGAGTTCCTGGCACAACTTGGCCTCTATCTGCCGTTCCATGCTGGCAGACCCCGAGGCACAAGCCCTGCAAACCCCGGATTCTGTCACCGTACCTCTGCGAGAACCACAGAGGACGCACTGGGGTCGGGACGCCATCTCAGAAACCCCTCACTTGAACGGGATTCTGGGGCACTGCAGATTCTCCCAAACGCGAAACTGCTCAGGGTCTGGACTCCTTAAACCCCCTTTTTATTTTTTGCTTTAAAACGAAAGAAAAAAAACACCCCAGGACAAGGACTGCAAAAAGAAACTCCTCTCCGACGCAGACCGGGTCAAATTGAAGAAAAAAAAGAAACAAAATGAAATAAGCAGAGAGAAGTCGAAGCGCAGAGCCCCCGCGTCGTGTGTTCCCACTGCAAACAGCTGACTGGAGCCGCGCTGAAAAGACGCGCCCGAAGCTAAAATGGCCGCCGGCACCTGAGCGCAGCCTAAAAGGGCGCCAAAATTCGCCACGTGAGCAGAGGGATCAAACAAGGCGTCCCGCTCCGCCGCGGGCCAGGGCAAATGCACTCCCAAACCCCACCGAAAGGAAGTATGCCCTTTACAGAAACCTACGTGGCTTCAACGGGGCTCCAGCCAGCGGGACTGCTTTTCAGCGGAGCAGTCACCGGCCAGCGAGCCTCCCGTGTAAGCGCTCCTGCCTTTAAGTGCAGATCGGCTCCCTGGCCCCGACAAGGACACCGCTCCGGTCCTGCTCAAGGGCTCCCCCCGTGCAGTCCAGGGAGAGAGACCTGAAGATGAGCCCACAGCCCCGAAGATCAGGGGCAGGCAGGAACCGGCACCTGAGGCACTGCTTATCCACGAGTCCTTTGTTTTTTTTGTTGTTTTTTTTTAAGTAACAGTAACTCCCCAAAAATAAATAAAGGTAGTGAGAAAGAAAATCCAAATCCCAACTAAACTACACATAAACTAACTACACTAAGGCTCCTTATGAGTTCCTCAAGTGAGCCCAGCACCTAGGCTCACTAGATCCTCCTGCTGCATGGAGACTGGACACACTGGAGAGGAGGGGAGTGTGCACCAGACCTTATCCAGTGACGTCAACGCTTTGGCAAGTCCAGTCTCCAGGCTGCAGGAGGAGGTGCACAACCCAGAGGTGGAGGACTGAACTGTAGGAACGATAAGGAATGAGCTTCTCCAGGCATGCCTCTCCATTGTACTTCAGGGCAGGGAGGAATGCAGGTCTTCTTGTGGACCTTAATGATGTACCAAGGGGCTTTAATTAAATAAAAAGGGTATATTCCTGTTCATAAGAGAGACTTAGGGGGTCCTCTAAATTCAAAGAAAGAATGGGTAATTCTGGTACCAGCTTATACAGAGCGCTCGGAACTGCAGTTAGTTTCTTGAAGTCTCTTCAAAAAATGGTAGGCTCCCCCCCCACCCCTCCACCCCCCCCCCAAAAAAAGAGAAAATAGCCACGCAGTTTTCTCGTTATTATTAATTAGACAAAAAAAGCTCTGGACAGCCTCAGAATAATGGATGGATTGTGAAAGCGGGTCAATCTTTGCCCCAGAACCATGAACCTCATGCCTTCTGTTAAGTGCCAGAGCTGTGACCACATACCCCATTTGGTAAAAGTGTGCTACTGGCTGTCAATGGAGTTCTGTTTAAAGTTTAAGATGTTAGTGCTCATTTTCAGATCCCTTCACTCAGGTGCTTGTCACATTTATTGCCACTTTATATAGCAGAGGGGACTTAAGTACTCACAGCAGATCTAACCATGGCTCTGAAATACTATAACATTCAAAATTCAAATAGAAACTAGCTATTCATAGACCAATTTGTAATGGGTTTATGAGCTTCTTTTTAAGCGTTAGGAGTTAGGATCCTAAAATGGCCCCTTTGAAACAGACTAGGTCAAGTCGGCCTTAAATTTAGGATCCTGAAAGTAGCTGGCTGAAAAAGGTAGACACTTAGCAGCAATTTTCAGCATTAGGCACCTGACTCAGGATCCTAAGGCCCTTGTACCTTTTTGGGAACCTGACAGGTACTTGTGACCTGAATTGGCCGCTGCTGGAAAGAAGATACTGGGCTTGATGGACTGACCCAGTATGGCACAGAAACACAGTAACATAACATGTCTTATATTCTTATTTTAGAAGCATCTACATTTGAAACAACAAGTACAAAACAAAACAGCACAGTGGATGAATATGAAACTCCCAAAACACTATGCAAAAATTACATTTTGTGCCACATAAGGGAAAAAAAAGGGGAGGGAAGGGGAAGAGAAAGGGAGATTTGATGTATGTTACATATTCTTTAAGGTATATATAATTTTCAAAGATGACTTATTATGCTCTTCTACCCCCCCCCCCCCTTTTTTTTTAAACATACAGTCAAACCTCGGTTTTCGTTGGCCCCGGTTTTCGTACGTTTCGGTTTTCGACGTCTTTTCTGACTGAGATGTTGTCTCGGTTATCGGATATCGCCTCGGTTTTCGTTGTGTTACTGAACAGCTGATGGTCCCAATAGTGGCTGGTGCTGCTCCTCCTATGGGCAAGGGCAGGAATGTGGACAAATTGCCAGCCTCCATGTGCCTCCCCAGTCCCGGCAGCACTACCCCCCGGACTCACCGATCGCGTGTTGAAGCGAAAGTCAGCTGAGCAAGAGTCAGAGTCAAGAGCCAAGGATTGCACAGAGAGGAAGGCCCCGATCTCTCCACCGCCTGCCTGTTCTCTGGAGCGCCCCCTCAGGCTCGGAGGTAGCAGGGTAGCTGTCAATGTAAGCAGGAGATGTTGCAGTGCCGTACAGTACAATATCTGTGTGTTTGCTGTCCTGTGGACGATCGGGCAGGTGAGAGAAGTGACAGGAGCTGGGTGTCTGGAACGGATTAATTGAATTTACATTATTTCCTATGGGAAATATTGCTTCGGTTTTCGTACGTTTCGGTTTTAGTCAGACTTCTTAGAACGGATTAATAATGAAAACCGAGGTTTGACTGTATGCTGTTTTTATGACACCTCCTTTGTAGGAGGGTTTGTATCTTCATTTGAGTCTGGTTTGTCTTTTTATGCACTTTTTAAAATCGTATATATGTTTTTATGATTTTTATTTTTTTATTCATGATAATTTGTATCTATCTCATTACTTTATTGTGTGAACATTTTTAGTTTTTTTGCTACTATTGTAGACTCCTGATGAAGGCTTAACTGCTGAAACGTGGCCAAATTGGGCTTTTTGGAATAAAGTGATTTGTGTTCACAAGGTCTGGTCTGTTTTCTGCTTTTTCTGTGTGCTGAAATAGCAACAAATACACATGTAGATGGCATATATATATATATATACCCCAACAGCAATTTAGGAATGCCACTATTTGCCTATACAGAACCCCAGGGATATAGATTTCAAGGTGGTATAACAAAGGCATGGATGGAAAATGTGGGAAGCAATGTCTATAGAAACAAAAAAATCCAAGTCTACTTTTGCACCTGCCCAAGGCACACCCATCAACTTGAAGGGGCAGGCACAAAGGCAGACAGAACCCCTTCCACACCCCCCCTTACTAGGGGGTTTCCCTGATAGTCTAATGGTGAACAAGAGCGATCCCCATTCACTTCTGCTTTGTCAAGCACCCAGAACCAAATTTCTTACCCCTAGTGGTAATCTCACTACTGCTAGAAGTCAAGTGGCACTCAACTGAGCAGGAGTAACTGGGAATCACTCCGGTTTCCCACTAAAAGCTAAGGGGGCGGAGGGGGAACTTTATCCTACTACTGGCCTTTACCAGACAGTAGGCCTGAGTCGAGGACCACTATTTGGGATGCTGCAACAGGATCACCAAAGGTTCCTGGCTACAGCAACACAAAAGGTATAAAATAGATACACCCTTTTCAACATCTCTAATCACTGCTCCCGCTGAATGTAACAGCAAATGGATGTGCACGTCCTGATATGTCAACTACCCTTTCCACAATCTAAATAAATCTTCACATGCATGTAAATTGATGGCAATCCTAAATTGAAGATATTACGTTTTTATTTATTTTTTAGTAAATACTTGTATACCGCTGTTTCCTACGATCAACAGCGGTTTACTTTACAGAAATCATAATGCATTGTATAATACATTGAAATTTTTAGTTTTACATTTTGATTAGACAATGATTTACGTTAACGCGGGATAAACAGTTGGATACAATATACAGTTGAATTATTATAGCACACAGATCAGGGTATACATTTGATTTCAGTAGGTTGGGGGGCCAAATATACATTATATACAATGTTGACTTCCAAAGAGTACAGGCTAATACATGACTATATGCTATTAGATTTTATGCTGTCGTGGGCGGTAAAGTTCATCTGGTTGAGGGTAGGGTATTGCGGTTAGATCAGGTTGTAGTGGGTTTGAAACAGATATGGCTGAAAATTCACTTGAGATACTCAATTTAGGATTTCATCTTTCTGGGATTCTGGCCTCTTATAGTTTGGAAGAAAGTGAAGTTGTGGCTATATATGCAAGTATTTGGTGTTGGAGTTAGGGGCTTTGGGTGTAATGCTATGTTTTCATCAACTAGGACTTTGAAGGAAGTGTTCTCATTTAATGTCTATATTTATGATGTATATCATCTATTTGGATTTGGATCATTCCTTGCTTTGAAGTGTTTAAGACAAAATAGAAGAAATAAAAACTGACTGGCTCCAAGCAGTTGCAAGAAAGCAAATCTCTACGACTTGCTAATATAATCTAAGATGGGATTGGCAAGCCTAAGTGCTTGACCCTCCCCCCCCCCCGAATAAAACGGACTACATCCCAGTGAGAGGCAAGGGACACACCGTGTACCCGACCCCAGAAACAAGCCAGGGCTGCCAGCTGCACCTTCACGGAGTTCAATGCTAGAACCTTTTCAAAGCCATCCTACAGGAAAGTCAAAATATCTGGGAGAGCAGTCCCTAGAGACCACACTTCTCTCTTTTGCCACCAAGCCTCAAAAACATGCCAGACCTGCACATAAGCCAGGGAAGTAGAACACTTTCACGCCTGCAGCAAGGTATCAACCACCTTGGAGGTGTACTCTTTATGCCTCAAGAGTGCCCTTTCAAGAGCCAAGCCATAAGTAAGAATCTCAACATCCAATCCAGACAGGGCCCTGTATCAAGATGTCAGCCTCACGAGGAACGGGGAAAAGCTCTGCAAACCATGGCTCCTTGACCCTCAGCAAGATGCATTTGATCAGCAGCCATGGAGGAACAAGTAGAGAAGCCAGACTCTGAGCTGGGGCTGGACCGGCACATCAATGCCCTCCACCGTGCACCTGCCAAAGAACCTGGGGGGGAGGGGGCTTGCCATTCACCAACATCGCCATCAAGTCCATCATAGGAAAACCCCAGCACTCTACTATCACCTAGAATGCCATCTCGGACAGGGACCACTCTCTCGGTCCAAGTGTGGACAGCTCAGGTAATTGGCCTGGACACTGTCTGTCCTAGTCACATGTGCCACTGACAGCAAAAGCAGATGTGCCTCCGCCCACTGCAGGATTGGAATTGCTTCCGCCGCCACAAGTGAGCTCTAAGTGCTGTCCTGCAGGCTGATGTAAGTCACAGTTGTGGCATTGTCAGACAGCACCTTCATGGTCCGCCCCCGGTCCATGGGAAGGAAAAACTCCAGGGCCAAATGAACTGCCTGGTCTCCAGCCGATTGATACGCCAGAGGCTCTCCTTGGGAGGCCACTGTCCTCCAGAAGGATGGCATAGGGCCTGCCCAGGCTCCTACCAACCCACAGGCTGGCATCTGGGACCTTCCACTTCTCATTAAATATGGCCTTAACTGCTCAATGGACGGAAAAGGAGAGATGGGGCTTCCGAATACCCCTCAAGGAGCAGATCCTCTGCCTGCTCCACATGATCTGGCAGCAGATTGACTGCGATCCACAAAGCTGCCAAGGTCTTGATAATAAGGGAGGGGAGCTTATCCCTATGAAATCTGCAAATGGATGAGGAATCTCCCCAGCAGGGAGCTCCCTCTCTTCTAACTCCTCAGGGTTCGGATCCTCCAAATAATCAGACAGACCCTCTAGAGCACCTAAGGATCCAAAGGATCCCACCTCAAAGTCTGGGGACTTCTCCTGGTACAGGCACTTCCCCGCCACCTGGACTGACTGTCCCCCCTGCCAGGAGATAGACCCCTGGGATCAGGGGACCCATCCCCAAGGACTTGCCGCATTAAAAAGGCCTGATGCAGCAATAACACAACTCTGGGGAAAAAAGGGGGTTTGCCCTGCTATTCAGGCCCCCTCCAACTGCCTCTGGGGCCACCGGCTGCAAAAAAAGGAGCTTCCCTGCGCTCCAAGGCAGAAGTAGTAGTAACAGACAAGATGGAGGCTGTTCTCACCAAAACTGTGGGTGTTCCGGCCTCCCCTGAAGGGCGCTCACAGCCAGAAAGCCTCCCATGGCTGCCTCTGATGTAGCTGGGCTGCCAACTAAGCTTTCCATAGCAGCCATACTCTCCTGAACACAGACATGGCAGAGTCTTACCTGCGGTAGTCGAATACTTCACACAACTGCCCCTCTCCAGGTCAGCCATGTAGATTCCATGCAGGAAGCTCCCCCGCCTGACTCACTAGCTCCTCCTGGAGGTCCCACTGTGCTGCTGCTGCCTCTCCTGATGCTGCCTGCTCATCTTTTTTTTTTTTTTTGTATTGATTCAAGCAGGAGCAGAACGCTCAACCCCTAGCATCCTCCTAAGAGTTGGGGAAGAGGAGAAGGGGGGAGCAGCTGTCTCCTAATGCCCAGAGGGAACTGAGTAGCGGTTAGAGCAGGAATGGGCAAACTACGGCCCGCGGACCTTTTAATCCGGCCCGCTGTATGAGTTATCCTGGTGAACAAATGGACTGCTGCAGAGGGAGCCGGGGAAGCCCGCGCGAAGCCGCGGCTCCCTCTGCACAGCCCGCCAGCGTGAAGAGCCTTTACCTTCACGCTGGCGGCTGTTTCAATGAAGCCACGAATGCCGCGAGAGGTTTAAGGGCATTGCCTTTAACCTTTCCCGGCATTCGCGGCTTCATTGCAACAGCCGCCAGCGGGAAGGTAAAGGTTCTTCATGCTGGCGGGCTGTGCAGAGGGAGCCGGGGCCTCGCGCGGGCTTCCCCGGCTCCCTCTGCAGCCCCTTAGACAGCGCGGGGCTCTTCGGGGGGGCGGCTAGGACTGGATGGGCTGTGATGGGGGGGGGGGAACGGACTGGAAATGGGCTGTGATGGTGGGGGGGGGGCAAACGGGACTGGAAATGGGCTGTGATGGTGGGGGGGGGAGAACGGACTGGAAATGGGCTGTGATGGGGGGAAACAGACTGGAAATGTGCTGTGATGGTGGGGGGGGACAACCGAATGGACATGGGATGTGATGGGGGGAGGACTGCAAATGGTCTGTGATGGTGGGGGGATAGGACTGGAAATGGGCTGTGATGGGGGGAGGACTGCAAACGGTCTGTGATGGTGGGGGGGCTAGGACTGGAAATGGGCTGTGATGGTGGGGACGGACGGACTGAAAATGGGCTGGGATAGGGGAAACAGACTGGAACTGGGCTGTGATGTTGGGGGGGGGAGAACGGACTGGAAATGGGCTGTGATGGGGGGAGGACTGCAAATGGTCTGTGATGGTGGGGGGGATAGGACTGGAAATGGGCTGTGATGGTGGGGACGGACGGACTGAAAATGGGCTGGGATAGGGGAAACAGACTGGAAATGGGCTGTGATGTGGGGGGGGGGGACAGACTGGAAATGGGCTGTGATGGGGGGGGGGACAAATTGGGCTGTGATGGGGGGGACAAATTGGGCTGGGATGGGGGGAAACAGACTGGAAATGGGCTGTGGTGGGGGGGGGAGAACAGACTGGAAATGGGCTGTGGTGGGGGAACGGACTACAATTGGGCTGTGATGGGGGGAGGACTGCAAATGGGCTGTGATGGTGGGGGGAATGGACGAAATGGGCTGTGATGGGGGGGAACTTGGACTGGAAATGGGCTGATGAAGGGCTGGATTAGGACTGTGTAAATGTGTTTGAAATTGAGAATTGCAACAACAAAGCTATCTCCTGACTTTGATGCCTTAACAAAAAAGGGAGACCAACAACACTGTTCACACTAAAATTGAAGGTACTATTTTATGAAAGAAATACATTGCATAAAAGTTTTGTAAAATAACTCTTTTTATGCTTTTCTACCTTAAATTAATCTAAACATTTAATGTTACAAATTTAAATTTAATTTATATTAATTCACACATACACACCGTCCATCTACTCTTGGTCCGGCCCCCGGGTCCAATATATGAACCCATTGCGGCCCTCGAGTCAAAAAGTTTGCCCACCCCTGGGTTAGAGGGAAGTGGTGCCACAGGATTCTGCACCGCTTTGATTCAATGAGAAAGCGGTATAGAAAAACTGTTAAATAAATAAATAAAATAAAATCATGGCCCAGCACTTAACTAAGGGAAAAGCAAGAAATAGGCAGTACATGCTTATGCTCATCCAGCTGCTGAAGACTGAGAAATACTGACTCTGCAGGTAAGCACAGAATACTTAAGGGACAAGTTTTGAGCTTGCTGTTCTCAGTCTCTCCCTGCTAGTGGATGAGCATAACCCATGAGTCTGGACTGGACGGGACAAACTGGAAAAGCAAATTTTCTTTACCAAAGTGTGAAACTCATAATAGAAATTTCAAACACTGCAACGAAAAAAAAATTAAAGGGGAGTTGGTGGAATAAGCCAACTTATATCTCAACAAAACTCTGAAAAGGACATGTCAGGAACATGCAGGTAGAGTGCTCTCCCCTGATGAGTATTTCATGTGCTAGACCTGGCAAAGGAATGCTCACAGATGGATTTTGTGCCTGCCAAGACTGTGGAAGACGGTCTTCATGACCAGGTTTATAATCAGTCTTGAATTCCACACATATGGCAAACCACATAAGCCAGGAGCTGAAAACTACACAGATCTGCTAAGCAGAATTCCACTATACACAGAGAGCACAAGATGTACAGAGCCAACTGCAGTAAGCACTACATTTTAAAGGGAAATTACTCAAGAACATGTTTCTTAAACTGAAAAAAAATACAGCACTAGGTAATGCTCATGGCATAGTTTATTTAAAATTGGATAATCTGCTTTTGGCTCTTAACAAGGGCCAATAAATGCCTCCGAAAATACTGAAAATCAAGTTACTTACCCATAACAGATGGACAGCTGGATTAAAGTCCTAACAAGTGGGCAACATCATCTGAAGCCCGGCATGAGAAGAAAAGCTTTTATAGTTTCAGGCAACTTCAAGAAGCTTTTAGAGCAGTGGTTCCCAAACTTGGATGGGGCCACAGAAACACGCATGGCACAAAAAAAAAAAAACAAACACCAAAAGTAATTCAACTACACAACACAAGATAAACCTCTGGACAATATTGAAACCTATCAATTTCAAATATGTTATCTAGGGAGACAAGCACTGTAAGAAACTAATAATTACAAAAACTAATATAAATTTTCAAGAGACTTCAAACCAGATCTAAACAAATCTCAAACAAACTAAAGAGGAGAAAAGACCTCAGTGCATAAGCTGTCATCCCTCTAATAAGCAGTTACCCGCCAAAGGGAGTTGCCTTACTGAACATCAGCGGTCTAAAAATCTCCTCAAGAAGTATGAATTGAGAGACTAAGCTTAGCTCCTCTATTTAGAAACTTCATACATTTTGTAACCTTAATAAGATACAATTCTAATAATTTCTAAATAAATTTCAGATATATTGCCTATGAAAACTATTAATATCAAATCGGCAATCAAATTGTCTCAATACCCAACACACAGCAGGTATCCACCAAGACAACAGTGCCTGAAACAGAAAAGAGAAATATCACAAAACAAAATAGCTTAATAGCACCATAGAAATATCATATCACTTAGCTTTAGATACAGTGCCAGCATCCCATGAAGACAGATGAAGATACCAAAACCCGACAAGATCTTTTCTCTGTTAGGCTTCATCAGGGGTAAGCAATAACTGCACTCCAAAGCATTTAGCAGTGGCGTGTGACATCTGCTTGGAGTGAAAGTGGCTATGAATGGGTGTTTACTTCAATTTGATGATTTTGCTTCTTTGGGGGCCTTTCAAAGCAAGGGAGAAGTGTTTACTAGTTAAGCTGCTACAGATTGTTTATAAAGTCATTGTGGTTAGGAAGAGTGTGGGATCGTCACACTGTTACTCAGAGGAATTTAATATATGAATTATTAGTGATGGAATGAATAGGCACCAGTGGGAAGAGACACTAGATGGACAGCATTTCAGGCTATTTGGGAACTAGTGTAGATTATTTTGGCTCATAGGACATAAGAGTTTGCTCTCGTATATTGTGAAACATCTGTTTTCTGATGCTATTGCATTTGTATGTCCAATTGGTTTGACTTATTGTGACTATCTTCACACCAGTTGTACTATTCCTTGTGTTTAATAAACAAAAAAGTTTAAAAAAACCCACAATCTTAATAGACATCTAAATTTTGGAAAATGAACCCACAATACTATAGCTTCTTGCTGCAAAAGCTTCATACTTGTGAAAATTACCACCATTTTACATCAATACTAGACATTAATTGGTACAGGTAAGTGAAAAAAGCTCCAAGGTAAGTGAAACATTAAATACCTCTGTAGAAATGGGTAATGGGGCAACATCCGGAAAACAGTGTGTATAAATGCCCATAGCATGGGAAATAAGATCTCAAATGTTGAGGCTTTAATGGAAGAGGCTGACTTGGATTTAGTGGCGGTTACAGAGACATGGTTCATGAAAACCATGACTGGGATGTAATTATACCAGGCTATACTTTATTCAGGAAGGACAGGGTAGGACGAAGGGGAAGTGGATTATCACTATATGTAAAAAATACTGTCAGACGGCTGCCTGGGTGAGAATCTTCACAGTCTTGGCAAGTGCATATATCTATATGATTTGCAAGGGATTGTGGGCAATGCAGTTCATTCACACCAGACACAGCTGCTCACAATAATTTAGTTGTGCTCAAGTGATAAAGCCAATAAGATATTTATTTATGGGGGTTATTTCTCCCAACACAGATATGCTTGGTAGCACATAAATCAGGTGACTTGCTTCCAGTGTTTAACTTGTAAAAACAAAGTCAAAATCAGGAAAACAACATTCAAACTTGTCAGGCATTAGCTAATGTTTTCTTAGCATATATCAAACAACAAACGAAAAGCCACAAAGAAAGAAAAAAACTGTTCTTTTCAGGTTAACTTCTGATAACTTCCCACATAGATTCAGAAGTGATTCTCTCCTAGCTCACAAGCAATTAGGTAAGGCTCAATTGCTAGCAGTTATCCAGCTGAAACCCCTTAGCTGGCTTGCTTTCTACTGTGTGGGTCAAATCCTGCTTCAGGAGCTTTTCTGAGTAGATTAAAGAACAAGTTTGTATTTCTTTGTGATGGTTGCTGTACTTTATAACAGAAAATCACCAAAGGAGTTTGGACAGAGAGCAGTCCATATAAACACATTCTTCATCTGCAATCATTCCCCCTTCTTCAACAAGCATGGGTTCAATATCATGGATTGGCACAGATGAATCTCTCAATGGAGCACTTTCAGTAGAATACTTGTTTCCCTGCTGTCTTTCAAGGTTATAGCTAGGGCATAGATCAGTGTTCATATCTGAGCTTCCATTGCTGTTAGAGTTCCTCTCTATATAGCCTAGCCAGTATGTAGTCCAGTTCTTATGTCCAGCCTTCCAATCCAGATCCCTGGACACTGGATCTCTCTTCACATACCTTCTGGCACAGGTCTTAGGGTCCCTTCCACGTGCAGCCGTCTCCCTCACAGGTAGCGTCTGGAGTTTCCTAGCTCTGCAGCACCATTCCTCTGGCTTTCCCCAGTCCAATGGTGTATGCTGGCCCTTGAAATGCCTCCCAGTATACGTACTGCTCTGGACTCTTCTAGACCTCTCAAAGGCTTTTCTCTTCCTTCTTCCAAAGGGTTTCTTTCCTTCTCTGTCCGTCCGGTTTGGCTTCTGCTTCTGATGATCCTTCAGATGAAACTGATGATCAAGCTCAAGCTGATTCTCAGGATAATGAAGAGAATTCTCTGTAGAATAAACTCTACCTTTATTCTGCCTAGATGAGTGCCCCCCCTAATACAGCGCAGCTGTGCTGAATCAGGCCCTGCCCTTTGAGAAGAGTGCTTAGGGATTACCTCATAGCCCTCCTGATTGAACACACGTTTCCCCACTTTAGCTCCTCTAATGGCTGTTGGAAACCTGGTGCATTCTGGGACTGGTAGTCTTTTATGGGAAAATTCTGTTTTCTTATTTCTACCAGAACTGACAGGTTGCTTGTTCAGAGTCACTTCACCTTTTCTATAACTCCTTCCTGAGCTATGATAAGCTTCCTTATCACAATACTCATAATATTAAAGCTATAGAATTGCAGGGCTTAAAAGGAAGAGAGAAGGCACTGTGAGTTAAACTAGAAAGAGGGAAAGGGAAATTCATTTGCATTGGAGTTATATACAGATCCCCTCACAGGGCATAGAGGTGGACAAAGATTTAATAGAAGACATACACAGTATTGCCATGAAAGGAGACATGCTACTAATAGGTGATTTCAATGTTGCCGGATGTGGACTGGCATATCCATGCTGCGGTGTCATCTAGAAGTAAGGAGATCCTGGATTCTCTACAGGGAGAACTATTTAGGCAATTGGTAACAGAACCCACGCATGATGGGGCCAATGGGGAAAGTGTTTCTGATGTTACAGTGGGAGATCATCTCGCATCCAGTGATCACCAGATGGTATGATTCAGTATTAGAACTAGGGCTGATAAAATCCATTCATAGAAACATAGAAACATGATGGCCACATGGCTTATCTAGTCTGCCCTTCCATAACCACCACTACAACAGTCCCCTTTTTCCCTTTAGAGATCCTCTGTGTTTGTCCCATGCTTTTTTGAATTCAGATACCGTCGTCATCTCCACCGGGAGACTATTCCATGCATCTACCACTCTTTCCTTAAAGAAATATTTCTGCATATTACTCTCGAGTCTATCCCCTTTCACCCTCATCTTATGTCCCCTCGTAGAAAAGCTTGCTTTCAATTGAACAAGGTTCTCTTCCTGTGCATTTATGTCACGGAGGTATTTAAACATCTCAATCATATCACCTCTATCCCGCCTTTCCTCTAAAGTATACATACGAGGTGTGACAAAAATGAAATGAGACTGTGGCAGCCCTGCCCATGACTCAATGCCAATTGGCTAACTGTTAATGCCATTGTGTTGTACAACATCTCGCCACTATTCTGCTATAATATTTTTCATCTCTCTCACTTTGTTTTTCTTTTTCAAGTTTTTTTGTAGCATGCTGCTCCATTGCTTTGTCATGCAACTGGAGGTGGCAGAAATATGAAGCAAAGAATCAACTTGAAATTTCTGGTTAAGTTGGAGAAGGGCCCAACTGAGTGTCTCCAACTTCTCCAAAAGGCTTATGGAAAAGATGTAATGTCAAGGCCACGAGTCTTCGAGTGGCCCAAATGCTTCAAAACTGGCTGCGAGGAGGTGGAGGATGACCCCAAGTCAGGATGGCCCTTCCACAACAAAGACGGCTGAAAACATTGACAGAGTGAAACAGCCGGTGCGGAGTGATTGCAGATTGACGGTGCGGATGATAGCCAAGGAGCTCAGCCTGAACAGGGAGTCAGTGCAGACCATCTTGGTGCAGGAGCTGGGGATGCGGAAAGTGTGCGCCAAGATGGTGCCCAAGCTTTTATCGGACGACCAGAAGGAGCACCGCGTCAATGTTTGTCGAGACTTCCTAGAGAAGATCAGAGAAGATCCAGAGTTCGTTGGCAAAGTCATCACAGGAGACGAGACTTGGGTCTTCTAGTACGACCCTGAAAGCAAGAGACAGAGCCTGCAGTGGAAGACTCGATTGTCACCAAGACCCAAGAAGTCACGCATGTCCAAATCAAGAATCAAGGTCTTGCTGATTGCATTCTTCGACCAGAAGGGAGTGGTCCATCATGAGTTTGTGCCCGAGGGTCAGACAATCAGCCAGCACTCCTACCAGCGGGTCTTCAATCGCCTCCATGACCGGGTTCGGCACAGCAGGCGGGCTCTGTGGAGAGACAAGTCGTGGCTTCTCCACCACAATGCACCCGCACACACCACGCTCAGTGTGAGGCAGTTCTTGGCCAACAAACATCACAGCTGTCGACCACTCTCCTTATTCCCCAGATCTCACACCGTGCGGCTTCTGGCTCTTCCCCAGGCTGAAGACTGTGCTCAAAGGAACTCATTTTGTCTCTGCAGAAGAGATCAAGGCCACTGTGATGACGGAGCTGAGGGACCTCAAGGAGAAGGACTTTACCGAGTGCTTCCGTAAGTGGCAGAAGCGAATGCAGAAGTGCATTAACTCTGTGGGGGATTACTTTGAAGGGGGATCATGCATAATTTCTCTGTAGATTTTGTAATAAAACATTTATGGGACAGTCTCATTTCTTTTTTGTCATACATCGTATTAAGATCCTTAAGTCTATCCTCATATGCTTTATAACGAAGACCATTAACCATTTTAGTAGCCACCCTCTTTATCGACTCCAACCTGTTTATATCCTTTTGAAGGTGCGGTCTCGGGAAGTGTTGCCTGCAGTTTCACACGCTGTGGAGAGTGGGAATAGCTAGTGCTGGAGAGAGCCGGCCCGTGCGGGGCAGTCACTGCTGACGTCATTTTGAAACTCCTTAATATATCTAGAGTGCTTCACGGCGCTTAGCCGTCGCATTTTCTAAGGGATGTTTTCCAAGGGGGACATATGCCCATTGTGAGCCCCTTAGGAATACATTGGGAGCATTTATGGATCTGTAAAGTGGCAATGCCCGGCGGTAAAAGGAAAAAGAAAACTCTCATGGCTGTGTCTGCTGGTGGCCCTATGGATAAGCATGTAATATCTACATCGGTCCTAACACCACCAGGTACTGTTCCTTTTGACCCCTCGCTGGAGGAGCCGAGTCTTAGTTCTCCTGAGCGTACCCCTCCTCTTCCTCCTGTTTTTTTGGAATTGTCTGCTGTGCCTCAGTCCGGTGTTTTGAGTTCACAGAAGGAAGGAAGTTGTGCTCCCCAAAATGGTTTCTTGGTCTGAGTCCTCCATTCCTCCTGGTGACTCACAAGTCTCCTCCATTTCTCTTCTGGGTATTTGGCAAGTAGTTAATCGTACTGAACAGATTCTTGCTGAGACTGTTCCCTCTTTATGTCAATTTACTAGGGACACTTATTAAATTTCAGAATCTTGATAGTCAAATTGGAACTTTGCATTCATCTATTTTGAGTATAGATATGCAGGTTAAATCATTTTCTTTATTCCAGTCTGCTACCATGAAAGAAAGTTCTATTATGTGTCAAAAACTTGAGAATTTAGAGAATATGGCTAGGTCTAAGAATATGAGAATTTAAAATTTTCCTTCTAGTAGTTTATTATCTCCATCAATACTGTTTAGGAAATATTTAAAAGATGTTCTTCTCCTCCCCACTGCCGATGCTATAGTGTTTGCTAAATGTCATTGTATTTCCTCAAAAATTGTTTCTCTAGGTGTTGGGGAAGGGGAAGTAGCTGTTCTTGAAGATAAAAACGGGTTTAACTTGACTGCCTTCTTGGAAGACACTCAAGATATTATTTCCACTAGAGCCATATTATTAGTAACCTTGGTTTCTGAAGATGATAAAGTTTCTATTCTTAAAGCTTATTTTCAGAAAAGGGACAATCTCTATTGTGGTGATAAGGTCTCTATTTTTCCTGATGTATCTCGCTCAACACAAACACGTAGGAAGTCCTTTCTTGCTCTCAAGTCTAGAACTCTTGCCTTAGGCGCTACGTTTTTCTTGCACTACCCTTGTAAATGCTTAGTATCTCTTGGATATGACAAGTTTGTCTTTTTGTCATTTTCGGATTTGGAAAGGTGGATTCTTGATAAGGAAAAGGCACAGTGACTTTTGCTTTTCCTTTATGTCATTATGCTGTCATTTAGAAATTGTTAGGCGGTGGGAGGGTATAATTAAATGACTGCTCTGTGTAGCTGGGACACCTTTCTTTGGTTTGTTGTTCCTTGCCTTGTTTTTTCTTGTTATTGATTTCTTATGCTTCCCCCCCCCCCCGAGATGTGGGCTAATGTACTTGTTTGTATTATCTCTCTTTTGAATTATTTCTATTGTTGACTTATTGTGTTTCTCTATACTTTGTGAACATTGCATAGTTTTTGAAAATTTCAATAAACAGAATTAAAGATTTTATCCTCCATTGCTTTCCTTATGATTCCTAGTATTCTATTTGCTTTTTTGGCCACCGCTGCACACTGGGTGGAGGGCTTCAATGTAATATCCACGATGATGCCTAAAGCACAGTTACTTACCTGTAACAGGTGATCTCTGCTAACAGCAGGAATACATCGGTACCGACGGAGCCTGCGCGGGAACGCTCCCCAGCGTCCAGAAAGAAAGCTTTTGGGAGCATCCCACACACATGCGCGCTGCCTTCCCGCCTAAACACTTCCCTCTCATCAGTTGGGTTTGTAGCTGAGACCGAAGGAGGGAAGTAGACAGACAAATTAGAAAGAGAGAGAGAGAGAGAACTCCTCCTAAGGGAGGTGGGTGGGTTGTGAAGACTTATTCCTGCTGTTCCCAGAGATCACCTGTTACAGGTAAGTAACTGTGCTATCTCCAGGAACAAGCAGGAATGAGTCTTCACATATGGGGACTCCCAAGCTGAGATGCCTGGGAGAGGCCCAGCATATTACAAAAACTAATGGATGGGCCATGCTTCCCCCCAAGGACCTCAGGCATCCAAGGGATGGAGGGCAGGAGTTGAGCTAACAGTGTAAAAGGGTGTGCTGTGGAACAGCTAGACTAAATAAGGAAACGTGGAAGGTGTCCTTGTGTAGAAATAACTGTTAGTAAGGAAAAAGGAAGTCCCAATTCTTGAAAAAAAGAAGTTTTCCAAGGATTGCAAAAAAACTACACATATGTGTCGACCATCACATTGTCCTCATATGGAACTCCCTTACTGTGAGGAGTAAAGGAAATAAAGTTTTGCAATGTAGACAGAAATAAGAAATATTAATGTCTAGACATAACCCCAGGGAAAAACTGGGGTATTTTATAACAAGTTGGGACCTTGGAGAGAAGTTTAAACTTCTCTATAGTCCAAAGTCTAAAACATTTCTGTCCCTAGAGCAGGATGGTGCCTTGGGAAAGAAAAGAAAAAACAAATCTGACTGGTCTGGAAGAAAAGGTCAAGATACCTTTAAAGAAAAAGGGGATGGGTTCGTAGATCCCCTTCATCCAGACGAGAAAAATGTATTGGGCTGTTTAGCCCCCAATTTCTGAAGATCAGTAATGTGTGTTGCGTAAGTGATAGCACTTAGGCTAACAACTTTACTTAGAGAGCTTCAGATATAAGGTAACCTGATTCTGATAGAAAAAAAGGTTATGGTAAAGAAAAGGAGTTTCCTAATTTACCAGACAAATTGGATGTCCACTTAAGAAGCTTATGGTATGCTGACAGCATTGATATGGACAGCAACAATATTTCAGGGTCAGATTGTATGCTTGTGTAATAACAAGAAGGGTTAAGACCTTATTGCAGATAGTTCTCATAGAAACATGACGACAGAAAAAGACCACATGGCCTATCTAGTCTGTCCTTCAATAACTACAACAGTCCACTTTTTACCTTTAGAGATCCTCTGTGTTGGTCCCATGCTTTTTTGAATTCAGTTACTGTCCTCATCTCTACCACCTCCACTGGGAGACTATTCCATGGATCCACTACTCTTTCCGTAAATAAATATTTCCGCATATCACTCCTGAATCTATCTCCCTTCACCCTCATCCCATGTCCCCTCGTAGCAGAACTTGCTTTCAATTGAAAGAGGCTCTCTCCCTGAACATTTATGCCACGGAGGTATTTAAACATCTCAATCATATCACCTCTATCCCGCCTTTCCTCTAAGGTGTACATATTAAGATCCTTAAGTCTGTCCTCATATGCTTTATAATGAAGCTCATTAATCATTTTAGTAGCAACCCTCTGCACCGACTCCATCCTGTTCACATCCTTTTGAAGGTGCGGTCTCCAGAATTGCACACCATACTCCAAATGAGGTCGCACCAAAGACTTATACAGAGGCATTATCACCTCCTTTTTTCTGCTAGCCATTCCTCTCCGTATGCACCCAAGCATCCTTCTAGCTTTTGCCGTCGCCTTTTCTACCTGTTTAGCTACTTTAAGATCATCAGACACAACCACGCCTAGGTCCCGCTCTTCTTTAGTGGACAAAAGTACTTCACCTCCTATACTGTATTGCTCCCTTGGATTGCTGCAGCCCAAATGCATGACCTTACATTTTTTAACATTAAATCCCAGCTGCCAAATTCTAGACCATTCTTCAAGCTTAGCTAGATCCCTCCTCATGTTATCTATACCTTCCTGGGTGTCTACTCTATTGCAGATTTTGGTATCATCTGCAAAGAGGCAAACCTTACCCGACAGCCCTTCCGCTATATCACTAACAAAGATGTTAAAAAGAATCGGACCAAGGACAGATCCCTGGGGCACACCACTGGTAACATCCTTCTCCTCAGAGTGAGCTCCATTTACTTGTACTCTTGTAGTTAGTGAGGATCACTTATTAGTCAAGGTATAAGAAACATATGCAAGGTTACATGGAAACCAGTAAGATGCTTCTTACCCGTGACAAGAGGTCTAGGTCGTAAAAACGACTAGTCCTCAGATAATTAGGTCTTGAGACGTACCCGAAGGTGTGCAGAGGAAATCCTTAATCCTAAAATAAAGGATTCCTTTTATCACTTCAGAATAGAAGCTGGAAGAAAAAGAACACAATGTAAGGGGATACCATGTCTGTCTCTCTATGAGGGCAGTATGAGTATCATGCGTTCTTTGCTTCTCAAGACTTCAATGTAGAAATATTTGCAGTAGATAAGGATCAACTGCAATGATTAGGAATGCATCCCTGTTGTAGGAGTTCCCTTGAGGATAAGGAACAACTTAGGGAGTGGTGCTATTCCTTAAACTTGAAGTCGTCCAGGCCCTGGTTCCTTCTCCTTGAAAGAATTTTAAGGAAAATGGAAAATTAGGAACAAACAGCCATGTGGAAGCATGACTGGATGGAGACTGCCAGTCAAAGGTTATTTAACCACCTGGAAGTTACCTACCAGGGGTGGACTACGACACTCTCTGACAAAGGCCCATAGTTGTAGAGCTTCATTGCAAGTTGCAGAGAGCATGTTATAGGTTGCTTAGATGAGACCTGGCTGTTGGGTAGCCAGTGTGCAACCGAATCAATTCTGTTGAAACAGAATTGAGGATGGCAAAAATGGTAGAGAGGCTTTTTGCCCTGCAATGATTAATTGAACAGGAAGTATTTGAGGGGTCAGGTCTAACGCACGCGTAGAATAGGCGGAAACCCATGTGAGCTATCTGTTTAAAGAAGCTCATCTAACCCACTTGGTGGGTTATTCATATTTCCAGTATGGATGGTTTTAGAAGCCTTCTGAGCTGACCTTGCTCAAATGTATAGATTAAATCTGGTAGGGGCTTTCAGAATGCTGAATTGCATCCTGTAAAAACCCCAGTGCAGAAGGACCCAAAAAGGAAAAAGCTCTGTATTGGAAAGATTTACTGGAGTAGGAATTCCTATAGCTTCAGTAAGAAGCTCTCCAGTTGAATAATATTCAGGTTGGAGACTAGATGTCCCAACTAAAAGATAGAAGTAATACAGAGTTGAAAAACTTACAATTTAGTAAGTGTTTATGGATAGGGTTCTCTGCAGTTAAGGTCTTACAGGTAAGTGTCAAAAAAGGATGAAAGGTACCACTCAGCCTGTTAAGTTTCTTGACTGACCTTCCCTCCTGTTTTTTTTTTTTTTGTTTGTTTTTTTTTAAAATAGGGAAGTAGAAACTTATTACCTGTAGGCCTGAGATATCTCAAGAGCTCTTGGAGCTAGTAGAATGAAGTTCTCTTGAAACAAGAGATTCATGCCTAGAGTTAACTTAGTGTTGTCTCAGCATGGATGAGAATCAAGCCAGACGCCTCTTTTGATAAAAAGGCAGGTGTACGGGTCCTGAACCTCATACAGGAAGAAGAGAAATCAGAAACCCTGTAGTTACTGGGTTTGCTGAGTCCATTGAGGTTTCTGTTTCCTTAGCCTGGTTTGATGCTGCCCCTGTTGGGGAACATCTGTCTGAGGGGAAGAAGATGGATAAAACTTTTTCTTCCTAGAGGAATAAAGTTTTTTAGAAGATCCATCATTAGCTGGAACAGAGGAAAGTTTTGACAATCCTCTTAAGGTAGCATTTTCAGTGGTTAACTGACTAGCTTGAAATAGACAATCCTTGTTGAAGAGATGTTCTCCAGTACAAGGGCTATTTCCCAGCTTTTCTTGAACCCATTTATTCAAGTCTGAAGCTTGGAGCCAGGCTAAACGTCATGCCCCTATGGCTATAGCAGAAGATCTGCTAATAGATTCAAAAGAATCCATGGAAGCATGACAAAGGAATGTAGAAATATTATGAGCATGATTGACTAGTGATAAATAGTCAGCTCTTATGTTCCTGAAGGAAAGGGTTGAAAAGTTTTAAATCCTTGGCAACCTCTTTCAGAGAGAATCCCATATAGAAAATATATGAAATGATTCTTGCTGAAAGCATAGATGCTTGGAAGCATCGACGCCCAAAAGCATCTAAGGTTCTAGACTCATGACCTGGCGGATAAGAGGAGTGCTTTTTTGCACTCTTAACACACCTCATTGCTGATTCTACTACTATAGAATGATGAGGGAGTTGAGTCTTTTGAAAACCTGGCGAAGGTGGGACTTTATAGATAGTGTCCACTCTTTTGGAATGTGGGGATACCGTTAAGGGAGTTTCCCACATTCTTAATAACAGATCCTGTAGGATCTGATATAGAGGAAGCATGATTGCCTCCTCTGGAAACCAGGGGGATTGCAGAATTTCTGAATCCCTTGGTATAGACTCCTTCCCAGGTATAGATATGGCAAGTATTCTTGCCATATCAAGCAGAAAAGCTTGAAAGGAGATCCTCTCTAAGAGAAATTCTCTGAAATGAGGAGTAAAAACTGAAACTGTTGAAAGTTCAGTTGCGGTACCGATAGATGCATCTCCGACATCGGGCTTAGAAGACCGGGGAAGATGAAGCATCGGATTCTCCTTATGGAGGTGTGATCGGTACTTCTCGATGTCAGTACCGAGACGAGTCGGTACTGAATCTTCCAGGCTAGATAGTGATTCCAGACTCAGCATCGAAGGAAGCGAGCCTGTTGAAAGAGGTATCGAAAGCATCGATGCCGGTACCGATGTCGATACCGGCATCTGCAACGATGCCCAATTTGGTACCAGGAGTAATGCCAATGTCGGTATGCATACCAACACCGACACCAGTGCTAGTATCGAAGCCGATATCGGTACTGGCATCGACGCCGATATCGGTAGTCGAAGAACTGTCTGCGGCGACTCTGTTGATGAAAGATGCGCCAGACTGCGTTCCATGGCGAGGAGTTTTCCATCCAATACCATAGCCGATGCAGAGGTATCGGTACCAGTCGACGCGGTCTGAACCACCGAGCATGACACAGGTGCATCCACAGAGGTAAAAACCTCGGGAGCAACCTGAGATCCTGATAATGCTTTGGGGCCCAAAGACTCCCGCCAGGATTGAGCCATAGTGTCCTCGAGGGCAAGGCCAGAGCCATCTCGATGCTTAGAAAGAGATCTACCTCTCGAGGACTGACTAGTCTTAACAGACTGTTGTTTGGTTACCTGACTGTGGAAGGAAGAAGAGATTCTGCCTGGTGACATCATGGTTGATGGAGACCCGGTACTGAGTTGTGCTTGGTTCTGAAGACCTCTTCTGGTTAAACTCCTACAAGAGAAACACTCTTTAGGACAATGGTCAGGACCTAAACAAGTAAGACATCAAAAATGAGTGTCTATTAACCTAGTTGTACCGCCACACTTTAGACATTTCTTAAGGATAGTGGCCAGCTTTTCCATAATGGAAAGGATAGAGGCCTAGTGGCCAGAAAAAGTTCAGGCACTAAATAAGAAAAATTTCTCAGAAAAAAGACAACATTTTTTTAAGAAAAGAAAGAAAAGCACCGGTGGTACCGGTGGGCGTCGAGCAAAGGCAGGTGCGACCACAAAAAATAAAAATAAAAAAAGATGAATTTTCTGCGGTGACAAGGACACGTCCTGTCGGCTCCACGGAAAAACAAAAACTGATGAGAGGGAAGTGTTTAGGCGGGAAGGCAGCGCGCATGCGTGTGGGATGCTCCCAAAAGCTTTCTTTCTGGACGCTGGGGAGCGTTCCCGCGCAGGCTCCGTCGGTACAAACATACCCATATGTGAAGACTCATTCCTGCTTGTTCCTGGATATCTCCTTTTCCTGGGTGGTGTTCCTAATGTGGAAGCTTGCATTGTGTAACCATAGTTTGGGTTGCTCTTTCCTAGGTGCATAACTTTGCACTTGTCCAAATTAAATTTCATTTGCCATTTGGATGACCAGTCTTCCAATTTATCAAGGTCCTCTTGCAACTTGTCTTTTAACAGCTTTGAATAATTTTGTGTCATCTGCAAATTTGATCACCTCACTCATTATTCCCATTTCCAGGTCTTTTTAAAAACATAAGAACATAAGATATGCCATACTGGGTCAGACCAAGGTCCATCAAGCCCAGTATTCTGTTTCCAACAGTGGCCAATCTAGGTCATACATACCTAGCAGTTTCCCCAAGGGACACAGGTTCCACAATGCTTGTATTGGTTCAAGCATTGATATTCTGGGTCCCTTCTTAATAATGGTTTATGGACCTTTCCTCCAGGAACTTGTCCAAACCTTTTTTAAACCCAGCTACACTAACAGCCTTTACTACATCCATTACATACGTTTTCAAATATGTTAAAAAGCAGCAGGCCTATGCACCTTTCTCCATTGGGAAAACAGGCCATTTAGCCCTACTCTCTTGCTTTCTATCTTTGAATCCAATTCCTGAGCCACAATAGTACACTGCCTCCTATCCCATAACTTTTTAAATTTTGCCAAGAGTCTCATGAGGGACCTTGCCAAAGGCTTTCTGAAAATCCAGATACACTATATGAACAGACTCACCTATACTTACCTGTTTACTCACACCTTTAAAGAAATAAAACAGATTAGTAAGACAAGATCTTCCTTAGCTAAATCCATGTTGGTTTCCTCCCATTAGACCATGACTATCTACATGTTAAGTAATTGTATTCTTTATAATGGTTTATATCATTTTGCCTGGTACTGATGTCAAGCTCACTGGTCTGTAGTTCTCCGGATCACACCTGGAATCCTTTTTCAAAATTGGCATGACATTGGCCATTCTCCAATCTTCAGGTACTAATGATGGTTTTAATGATAGTTCACAAATTACTAATAGTAGGTCTGCAATCTCATATTTCAGTTCTTTCAACACTCTCAGAAGTATACCATCCAGTCCAGGTGATTTGCTACTCTTCAGTTTAACAAAACAGTTATAATACATCCTCCCGGTTTAATCGAAATTTGTTTCAATTCTGATACATCACCTTTAAATACCATTTCAGGCATGCTTAACTTCCCTACATCATCTTCAGTAAAGACCGAAGCAAAGAATTTATTCAGTCTCGCCGCTATGGCTTTGTCCTCCCTTAGCGCCCCTTTTGCTGCTCTACAGGTCAACTGACTCTCTTAAAGGTTTTAGGCAACAAATGTACTTCAAGAAAAGTTTTTACTGAGTGTTTTTTGCTTCCATGGCAAGCTTTTTTTTCAAATTCTCTTTGCCTGCCTTATCAATGCCTTGCATCTAACTTCCAGTGCTTATGTTGTTTCCCCACTTTCATCATTTGGCTCCTTTTTCCATTTCCTGAAAGATGATTTTTTGGCTACAACAGCGCCTCTAAACCATTTTTTAACACCCATGCTTGATGTAAACCTTTAATCTTTGCTGCTGCTCCTTTTACTTTTTTCTTAACTATTTTCCTCATTTTATCATAGTCTCCCCCTTTTGAAAGTTAAAAGGTAGTACTGTGGATTTCCTTGCCATGCTCCCTCCATGTAGTACATCAAATGCGATCATATTATGATCACTATTGCCAAGGGGCTCCAAAACACTTCTCTCTTGCACCAGATCCTGTGTTCCACTAAGGACTAGGTCCAAAATATCTTCCCCTCTTGTTGGTTTATGTACCAGCTGCTCCAAATAGCAGTCTTATTTTATCTAGAAACTTTATCTCCCCAACATGTCCTGTGTGACATTGATCCAGTCAAAATCACCCATTATTACTATGTTGTAACTTTTGTTAGCTTCCCTGATTTCTTTTAGCATTTCATCATCCATCTGTTCATTCTGACCAGACAGAGGGTAGTACACCCCCACTGCCATTGCCTTCCCATTTTTACATGGAATTTCTATCCAGAGGGATTCTACAGTGAATTTTGTTTCCTGCAAAACTTTTATCCTGTGTGACTCAATGCCCTCACTAACAGAGTGCAGCCCCTCCACCAATTTAATCTACCCTATAATTGTGATATAGTTTGTACCCCAGTACCACAGTGTCCCGTTTGTACCCAAGTACCACAGTGTCCCATTAGTTGTCCTCCTTCCACCATTTCTCTGAGATGCCAATCATATCTAACCTTTCATTTAGTGCTATAAAAATTCTAGCTCTCTCATCTTTATTTATTTCATTTAGTTTTTAAAAAATTATATTCCGCATTATAACCTAAGTGGATTACATAAAAATGTTCTTAAGTAAAAATAAAAGACAAAGATAAACATAAACATAAACATAAACATAATAAAATAAATAAAATACTAGGACCACTGCAATGGATCAACTGTGAGGATATCAGGAAAAACATGGAAATGCCTGTTTAAATAAAAGCATCTTTAATTTCTGACGAAATGCCACTAGTTCATAGGAATACCGCAAGTCTTGAGGGCAGAGAGTTCCAGAGACCTGGAGCATTCATAGAAACGATCCACAAATGAAGTGCCTGAAAATGTACCTTTTTAAACATGCCTCGAGAGCACAGAGATCTTACAGGACAATAAAGTTGAAGTAAAGTTGAAAGACAGAGGGGATTCATGGTGAAGACACTTAAAAGTCAACAAGACAATCTTGTATACACTTTGGTATTTGATAGGGAGCCAATGAAGATCATATAGAAGACAGGAAATATCCTTGGGATGGCATCTTTCAGTTAACAATCGAGCCGCAGCATTTCGGAATGACTGCAATGGCTTAAGACTGCAAGTTGGCAAGCCTAAAAGAAGACTGTTACAGTAATCCTAGGGGGCTAACACTATGGGCTTGAACTACAGAACATAGATTATCAGCTGAAAGATAAGATTAATCTGCATAAAAAATGTGATTTATAGAAAGCTGATTTGGCAAGTTTAGAAATATGGCAGTGTAAATTCAACTGCGTATCCAAATAGACGCCTAGGTCCCTAACCATTGGACTGATGGGAAGTATCAAATTGAGTGTGTGCATAGACAAAGAGACAGGGTCTGGTAGGACATAAGTCAAATGTAAGATCTGAGTCTTTTACTTTTAGAGCTAGCTTGTTGCCATTCATACATGACTTAATGGAGACAAGGCAAAAATTGTAATATTTCAAGGAATCCTCAACCAAAGTAATGATTGGCACCATAAACCTGACATCGTCTGCATAAATGCAGAACTTAACATCTATAATATGAAAAAGTTTATAAATCAAGGCAATGCAAATATTAAATAAAATGGAAGACAAAGCGGATCCCTGAGGAACACCCACAGAGAGCTCATGCCAGGAAAACTATTTACCAGCAGATCTCACTCGAATTTACCTATTAGGCAGAAAGGATGAGAACCAAGAAAGGACTACTTTTCAAATCCCTATCTCATGAAGCAGAGATAAAAGTACGGGATGATCTACCATGTCGAGTGCGACCGAGATATCTAACAGCACAATCTGGTTATCAGTTGACAAGAATAATTTGGAATCTTTCAGCTCTGTATTTAAAAGGCATCCGAGTTACTTTTATCTTTATTGGAACCTCCCTATCAGGATGCCCTAACTTCCCTCTTTTGCTAGTATCCTTCCAGACCATGGTTCTGAGGCGACTGTCTGCTTTCCCCTATTATCTAATTTAAAAGCTACTCTCACTCCTTTTTAAGGGTTAATGCCAACAGCCTGGTTACACCCCGATTAAAGCGGAGCCCATCCTTTCAGAAGAGCCCCTCCCTTGCCCAGAATGTTGCCCAGTTCCTAACAAATCCAAAAACCCTCTTTGCACCAGCATCTCAACCATGCATTGAGACTGCCTGCTTTTTGGGTCTTGCGCATGGAACGGGAAACATTTCTGAGAATGCTACCCTGGAAGATCTGGATTTCAACTTCTTACCTAAAAGCCTAAATTTGGCCTCCAGAACCTCCCTCCCACATTTTCCTATGTCATTGGTACCAACATATACCAAAACATCAGGCTCCTCTCCAGCATTAAAGCCTTGTCTAGGTGACGTATGAGGTCCACTACCTTCGTATCAGGCAGGCATGTGACCAGGTGCCCACCAGCCACCCAGCTTCCTAAAGCCTAATGATTGGATCGCCAACTAAAATGGCCATCCTAACCCTTCTGTCATGGGCAGATGGCCCTGGAGAAACCACCTTGGTGTGAGAGGATTTTATAATCACCTGGACAACATGGAGTGGAGGAGTGGCCTAGTGGTTGGGGCAAGGTACTTCAAGCCGGAAGGTCGGGGGTTCAAATCCCACTAGAGGACAGCAACCTTGGGCCGGAAGGACTGGGGTTTCTAGTCCCACAGGTGCTCCTTGTGGTCTTGGGCAAGCCACTTAACCCTCCATAGCCCATGTTCCCTGTAAAAAAATAGTTCTCCAAGTTATAATGCCCTGTTCAATGTAATTTCAGTTTGTTCAATGTAAACCGCACTGATGCAGAATAGCGCGGTATATAAGAGAATGTAAATAAATAAATAAATAAAATGTCCTAGCTACAAAATCACTTCCTGACACACCAAGGTGATACTTTGTTCACCTCAAGATTAGCGTAGTTACTCACCTGTAACAGGTGTTCTCTGGGGACAGCAGGAAATCAGTCCTCACATATGGGTGACATCGGCACCGACTGAGCTCTCGTGGAAGCAACCCCCCAGCTTTCAAAGAAAGCCTTTGGGAAATGCAACCACGCATGCATGATCCCCTTCCCACCCAGGTTTGCCACCTTGCTCAGTCAGTAGATCAGAAAAGTCAGGCCCATCTATGCTACTGTACCAGTCCATATAGATTTCAGCCAAATCTTTGGCAAGATGTAGTATGTCAATTAATCACAAAAAAACCGAAGTAATGTATATCTCCAAAGAACCGAATTTTGACCCTCCCACATCAATAACACTATGTAACAACACTTACCAAACAAAAAAAGAAATAAAGTATCTAGGAGTCACATTTGACTGTGACCTAAAGATGGAAAAACACCTCCGAAAGACCAACAGAGCAGTTTTCCACAAGCTTAGAGTGCTCCAACCCATTCGGAATATTATTGATCCCCAAGACTTCAGAACAGTGGCCCAAGCACTCATCATGCCACATTTTGACTACTGCAACGCCATCCTACAAGGTTTACCTAAAAAAAACCTAAACATATTACAAATGGCACAAAATGTAGCTGCCAGGGTCATAATGAAGAAAAATCTAAGTGACCACATCACACCAGTACTAATTCAATTACACTGGCTACCCATAACAGCTCGCACAAAATACAAAATACTAACAACCACCTTCAAACTCATCCACAACTTAGCACCTTCCTTCCTCAACAACCTAGTAAGATTGCAACCTCCTACCCGAAACAGAAGAACCCACAATTCCAACATCCTTCACACTCCAACAGATATAAGATCTGCCAAAGCTAACACCAGCCACAGGGCTTTCTCATATGCGGCGCCAACACTGTGGAACCAACTCCCACCAGAACTACGAGCTAGCAATGACCTTCTAGACTTCAGAAAGAAACTCAAAACGCACATTTTCCAATCACATTTCAACCTGAACTAAACCCACAGATGGAGCAGCCCCTGACCACTGTGTCCAAGAAGATTATCCTGTATATATGTATTTATGTATATATGTAAATGAACTCCCCCATAGCTAAGAAGTGTTAACTCTGTATGATGTGCTTTTCTGACAATCTGTATGTAAACAAAATTTGTACCTGCCTTGATTCGGCAGTTTCACAATAGTAATCCTACCCGCTTCTGATCGCTGGAAGGAGCGGGCTACAAATGCTTGCTAAATAAATAAAGATAAGATCACATCCATCGCATGCCTTTGATCCAGTTCGATGATCATCCTGTCAAAGAAAATCAATCAGATTTGCTTGGTTCCATCATTGGTAAAACCGTGTTGCCTTGGATCTCCTATCCCACTGGATTCTACACAGTTCCCTAGCTTTTCTTTCAACAGCATCTCCATTACTTTTCCCACGAAATTAAGGTTTGCCAGCCTGCAATTGGACACCTCTTTTCTGTTATTACTTTTGTGAAGAGGGACCACATCAACCCTTCTCCATCCCACTGAAAGTCCCCCATCGCCAAGAAAGTGTAGTTACTCACCTGTAACAGGTGTTATCCGGAGACAGCAAAAAAATCAGTCCTCACATAGGGGCGACATCAGTACTGATGGAGCCCTCACAGAAGCATCCCCCCAGCTTTCAAAGAAAGCCTTTGGGAGATGCTACCACACATGCATGGTCCCCTTCTCACCCAAAGGTGCCATCTTGCTCAGTCAGATGACATAGCTAAAAGACAGCAAAAGAACACCTGTTACAGGTGAGTAACTACGCTTTCTCCGGGAACAAGCAGGAAGTCAGTCCTCACATATGGGACTCCGCAGCTACAGGCTACCGAATGACCATAGCGAAATACATGGACTGCCTCATGGGCAGCTGCGAGCAGCAGCAATTAAGTCCGTGTCCACAGACCACAGGAGCCCTGTGTACGATGAAAAACAGCACTCCGGTAGCCTGAATACAGAAGGGTCAGAGGGTAGGAATTGCCTAAACCCCGAAAAGATTATGGAGCACAGTTTGGCCAGAAATCACTGTCCTTTAGGGACTCCTTTCCAGGCACTAATTGGCTGCGAAGGTATGGACTGAAGACCAGGTGGCAACCCGACAGAAGTCCACTATTGGGACGGAGCACAGGTTTGCCACAGAGGCCGCCATGGCCGTGACACAGCCTTCCAGCAGAAGCCCTGCCTGCTGATAGGTAAGGGCACTACAATCCGCCACCCAGGTGGACAGCATACATTGATCACCACACCTCCCCCAGCTTATGAGGATGGTGTCTGGGGACCGAGATTGAGTCCTTCTGGGTGACCTTTGTAGCCGCTGCTTCTTCGATCCCTCAGACAAGTGTCTCGGACAGCAGGACCTGGCTTAGGGAACATCCAACCAGTCGGAACCATCCAAGGACGCCACCTTCAAGGGTTTCTTCTTCTTCCTGGGTTCCCCATTCTGAAGAGCCATGATGAGACTCAGGTTTGGAGGGGCCCGCTCAAGGTGTCAAGGCTTCAGATGAGGCCCTGGCCACAAAAAAACCACACTTATTGTTCTGCTGCTGGCGGGCTCTTGACGCCCTTGCTAGACATCTTCTTGCAGAGACCGCATGCTGCAGGGTCGTGGTCAGGCCCGAGGCAGCACAGACAGCAGCCGTGTGTGTCAGTTAAAGACATGATTTTTGTGCACCGATCACACTTCTTAAAGCCACTGGTAGCCATGGGGGGAAAAAAAGTACCCCCGTGAGGTTGAAGACCCGCCGGGCTGCCAGTTGAAGGAAAAAAAGGCGCGAAGATGCCAAAAAATGAAAAACTACAAGAGAGACCCGAACTCGATGTCGAGACAGTGAGGTCAGATGGTGGGAAGAGTACCAGTACGATATCGGAGGCAAATATGAAACTCAGACAAGAAAAATCTACTTTTTCCGGGGACAAGCCAGACCAACGTCTTAAAGGCTCTGTGGAAAAAGGAGACTGAGCACGATGGCACCCTTGGGCAGGAAGGGGACCACGCATGTGTGGTAGCACCTCCCAAAGGCTTTCCTTTGAAAGCTGGGGGGATGCTTCCGCAAGGGCTCCATCGGTGCCGATGTCACCCATATGTGAGGACTGACTTCCTGCTTATTCCCGGAGAATCTATTAAACACAGCTTTAAAGGTGCCGCCAGAACCTCTCAAAGCTCTCTCATTATCTTGGGATGTCTCTCATCTGGTCCCATGGCCTTGTCCACTTTCAGTTCTGCAAGCTGTTCATAAGCATCTTCTGTGAATGATGTGGTATCTACTGAAGTCCCAATTTTATTTCTCGTCTCCAAACTTTGGAGTTTTTTTTAAACTGATGTTTAATTTATTAATTATAGGTTCTATTATTGCCTATTTTGAGAGAATTAAGGATTTTGTTTCAAACTTTCATGAATTTTAAATTTGATATATATGTTAAATTGTGATACAATGATGCTTTGAATATGATTGCTCATTAAATGTATTTAGTTTTTACATATATTGTTTTGAGATGCAGTTAGATGATCAAATTTGATTAAACAATAAAATAACTGAAAATATAATAGACATTTTTCAACTTGACTTTTTCCTCACTGTACTGTTCTCAGTCTCCCCTTCCCTCTGCTTCCCCTGGTCTATCTTTCTCTCTCATCTCTCTTTCCTAGTGCTTTATCATTTTAGTTTTCTGCTTTCCCTTCTTCCTCCCCGTTGTTGCCTTTTTATCTTTTCTTCCTCTTTTTGCTCACCCTCCATCACTGACCTTCCCTCCTCTCCAGCTGTCCCCACATTTTTCATCTTTGTCCCTCCTCTTTCTCTATTTCCCAGCGCTCCATCCCATCTTTCATTTAATACTTTTCCATCAGCTCTTCGGTCTTGCTTTTGCATCTTAGCCCTTTCCCAGCACACCATTTCCACTCTCCTGCTCTTTTCTCCTCAGAGAATAAAATAAATGTGTGTCCATGAAAGGAGAGGAGAAAAGGGATGTTACTTTCTTGCAAGCTCTCCAACCTCTTGCTCACTTCTCCTCTATCATTCTTCATACTCCACCAGTATCTCTATCCTTCAACTTCCTCTATTATCTATTCAATCCTCTCCCCCTCAACAAATGCTGTTAAGAGTTCCTCTCTCAATTTGGCCGTGGCTCTCAGAGTGTTGACAGATCAGCAGCGCAGGGATACTGTGCGAGTACATATACCAAGATCCTTTACAGTAGCTGCTGTTCCCATCAAAGGTAAACAGAAGGAGAAAACAGAGGATGAGACTCCCAGAGAGGGAGGAAGATGGCATGCAGTCAAGAAAGCTCACAGATGAAACAGGGGATGGCTTCTGTTCTCGTCGACGTCATTAACATCCAGTGCCAAAAATGAGATTACACTACCTCAATGCAGTCAGAAGGCAAGGGAGAACAGCTACTATGGACTTTGATGTAGCAACACAATGCTTTATTAAATGTCGCCACACATTATAATTTCACTTTTCCTGAGAAGTAAAGTAAGTATTCATAGATATAATTAGGCATTAAAGATAATTATGCTCTAAAACATATCAATTAGAAATCATAATAGACAGCCTTCTTTTCAACCCTAGTGTCCTACATGAAAGAAAAATGTACTAAAGGTACTGCAAACATTTGGAAACAGCTAGGTCCCCTACCATTCCATTTTTTTTGTTTAGTCTTCTACTATATAGGGGACCTAGCAGTTTCTAAATCACCACAAGTTATAGCCTCCTAAATGAGATCTTATCGACTTTGTTATGAAGTTGGATGTCATGAATCTTCCTGGAAGGGAAAGGGAAAAAAAAGAAGGGCCTTTGACCACTATCATTTGCAGACTTTATCCAACTAATCAAAAGATTACAAGCAACAGTGATGCCTTATGGCCAAAACAAGAAAGTGAACATCCTTCATCATCCTAAAACAATTCACAGAGGTCCATCAGTGAAAGGAAAGGTTCTTAGGCTCAGACCACATGGATATATAAGCACAATTTAATGGCTGTCATACTCCAATATAAATTCAGAGCAGCAAGCTAATCACACTGCAATTTCAGAAATACAAAAAACTGTTAGTTGGGTATCATTTGAAATCACAAAAAACTATAGATTATAAATGCCACCCAATGTGAAAAATGTCTAAACAGTTGGGGAAGTATTTGTATTAAAATAAATAAAATCACTCAATTATTCCAAGCCTACAACAACTAACTCATGTTTCTATTAAATGTGACTACGTCACATCTGCAGGTGAAGCAACTTACCTGAACAGGTCTGTTCCCCAGAAAATTAAGATCCATGTTCTCTCCAAACAAGTAGCCTTCTGGATGAGGGGTATCAAACTTCTCACCCCCCATGAAAAAGTGACTGGCAAAGTAGTTTCCTAAGACAAGAACAAAGAGGTAAAGTAAAACTGGGGAGTTCAACACATGACTACATCCTCATTCCTCTCAAAGAGCAGTAAGAATATTACAACCAGCCACTCAAAAAGAAAAAAGTAATTGACTGTAATCAGAAAACTATGTATCTCATGTTGGGAACAATCCTTAAGTTCTATTTAATTCCAATGAAACAGAAACTCTTAAGTAAGCAAACATTAAGCAGCACAGCTCACTTAATAGAAAGTGTAACGTCAGCCTTCACATCTTTATACCTGGAGGAATTCTGCACAAAAAATGTAAGAGATTCTGTGCAAAAATTTAGAAAATTCTGTGCACAGCATTTTAAATTCTGCATGTTTTATTAGTACATTTTTGTGCAAGTCCCCCATCATAAAGCCTACTCCTCCTCCTCCTCTAGACCAGAAATTCCCACTGCTTTTTCCCTTCTCGGCTCTCTCTCTTCAATCACAGCTCTCTCCCCTCAACACCCAACCCATCCTCGTCTCCTCTTTTAACTCCCTCTAACTTCTAGGACGATCCCTACTGCTGTCTGTCCCTATGGTCTACCCCACATGTACATACCCCCCCACCTTACCTTACTCCCCCTCCCCATGCACCTACCCTTCTCTCTCCCTTAGGTCTCCTTTCTTCCCAGGCACACACCTGCAACCTTTCTTTCTTTTTTTCCCATCCCCCCAGATATACACCCATCTACAGTTCCCAGCCCCCCTAGACTAACCATCAGCCATCTCCAGGCCCCCTAGACTCACCATAAGTCTTCCGCAGTCACCCACCCAACTCAACATCAATACTCTCCAATCCCCAGTCCCCCCCCCCCCACTCACTAACCCATTTCCTGCCACTAGCCGCCCTCCAACTCACTATTAGCACATCTCCAGCCACTCACCTCCTCTGCCCAATCACGGAATTTCAAACACAGCCACAGAAGTGTTTCCCTTCGTTCCAGCAGCTGTGCTACACTTCAGACACCGACATCACCATGTTTTAAAAAGGTAAACAGACGCGCTTCCTGTTTCTTGCTAGGGACAGGAAGCACTTCTGTTGACCTTCTTAAAAGTGATGCCGATGTTGGAGGTGTAGCACGGCTGCCGAAGCAAAGGGGAAGGTTCACATGGCTGTGCTGCAGTGAACAGTGAGGCAGGCTCAGGCGCTCTTAAAGCTTGTGTGCTCCGAGCCTACCTTATTGCTCGCTGATGTCGCTGCCTGTGCAGAATTCTGTATAGCATGTGAAGGATTCTGCGCAGGTGAGAAATTCTGTGCAGTTGCGAAGAACTCCCCCAGGAGTACATCTTCTATTTCAAAAACAGAGAACACCTAGATTGCCTCAGCACTGTGCTGCACTTGCATACAAGAGAAAATGAGCTCTCAGCGCTGAAGCCTCTGTATAAAAGAAAAAAGGCCAATTTGAGACCATGGAAGCACTTCAGAAAACTTAATCTTCTCTGTTAACTTTAGTGAACTGAGAATTAATTGCCATGAATTGACTCTCTGCCTTCATACCCTGCAACAATCCAAACAGCCACCAAAACTAACGAGATTACTGCTTGAACATCCAGCTTTCTAGGACTGGCTTTGCTAAACAGTACCTGGATACCACCAAAATTGTCACGCCACCCTAGTTGGTGTCTGGGAACTTTTAGCAGTTGACTGCCCCATGGCCTGCAACATGCTAGGTCATGCTTCCTTTCTCTGCCCTTCATTTTGTCCTTATTACCTGTCCCCTGCTTTGAGAAAACGAACAGTAGATTGCACTATTGCAAATAAATCCCATAACCCTGTTCCACAGTGTCACAGAATATAAAAACAGCAGATTAAGAAATTTTACATACCTGATCATTTTCTTTCCTTGAATTCTACTAGACCAGTCCACGCGAGTGGGTTATGCTCCCTTGCCAGCAGGTGGAGACAAACAAAAAACATTTTCCATGGTGTCATCACTAGTATATCCATTGGTACAACACTAAACAGAAGCCAGTATGAAATTTCTCAAGCAGAAAAAAAAAAAAAAGACTTAAAAAAAAATCTTAGAAAACCAAAACTATAAACGTTATTTCAGAACCATAATTTGGAACAATCAAAAGAAACATATTTGGCTCTCTTGCCTTAAATGATTCTGCGTCAGGCACTAAACTCTAATCACAATCAAGCAGCAGAAGGATTCCCAAACCTGTAGGAATATAGTCTTCCAGGACTGGCCTAGCAGGACTCAAGGAAAGATAGATAATTACGGCTATGTAACATTTCTCCAACATTATCCTACTAGACCAGTCCAGATGAGTGCAATGTATCCAAGTAGTCAGGACCAAGGGTGGGAGAAGATGCCGCGCTGGACAGAACTGCCCTGCCAAAGGCACCATGTGCTCTAGCTCTCACATGCAACTTGTACTGCTTCACAAAGGTGTTCAAAAATGATCAGGTACTGCCTTACAGATGTCCTCCAGAGACACCAAGTTGGACTCCATTGAGAAAGCAGCCTGTGCCCTAGTGAAGAGAGCTCCAACTCCCTCCAATCATGCTTTCTAGACAAGAGATAGACTGAACTAATAGCCACTTTAATCCTGCAGGCAACGGAGGACTTCGCCACTGCTTGATCTTTCTGTGGACCGCTGAAAAGAACAAAGATGGCCCAATTGATGGAAGGAATTAAGTAAACTCCAAGTTAACACCCTCATGTTCATCTGAACGTCGCTCTCTGTGAAGGAGGGCAGGATGATGGACTGGTTAAGGTGAAGGAGATAGCACCTTTGGGACAAAAGGATGGAACAGTCTGCAAGGAGATAGAAGCTGCTGAAATGATCAAAAAAGGCTACCTTCAGGACAAGGCCAGCAGCTCTGATGCCTAACAGATGCAATAGCATAACATGAAAACCACCTTAAGAGTAAAATCCTTGAGAGAGGCCTTATGAAGAGGTTCAATGGGGGCAGGGGACCCTATGAATGCCTTCAATACCAGAGAAAGACTCCACTGAAGAACAACCAGACGCACTGGTGGGTGGATCTGCTCCACTCCCTAAAGAAGCACGAGAAGTCAGCATGCTGCTGAGAACATGCCATGAATATGTCCCTTGTAGCGCATCAGGACCACAACCCAAACCTTGAGAGGGGGATCAAGGCCACAAACCAGAGACTGTAAGGATGACAAAACAGCAACAAATAACTGCCTTCCTGGCCTCAAGGGTCCGAAAACACCACCACTTCTCAAAAATCCTCAGACTCTCACATAGGTTAAGGAATTTAAAGGCCATCTAGATCTTAAGCAAGGTGTCCTCTACCGTTCCAGAGTAGCTCTTTCTTAACAGCCTACACCTTTCAAGGGTCAGGCGTGAGAAGGGACCAGGATGTGCCATCAACAGGGGCACTTGCCACAAAAGGCTCTTCTCTTGAGAAAGCAAGAGAGGGGATCCAGCCAATAGGCTCAAAGAATCTGCATACCATGACCTGCACAGCCAGTCCATAACCACTAGAGTCATCAAGCATAGGTAGGACTGAATTCTGCATAGAAGACTGCTCATCAAGAGCCTCGGAGGAAGACATACCAAAGTCACTGTTGAGGCCACTTCTGAAACAGAGCATCCAAGCCAACTGCCTGAGGATCCTTCTGCGGCTGAAAGAGTTCTCCACTTTGGCATTCTTCTGAGTGGCCATCAGGTCAAATACTGGAAAGCTCCACCTCTGCACCATGAAGATGAATGCATGAGGGCTTAACTCCCATTTGCTGGAATCTACAGGATTCTAACTTAAGTAATCAACCTGCATGCTGTCAACATTTGCTATGTGGGCTGCAGACAGGACAATTAGATGATCCTCTGCTCAACAGCATAGTTCTGTTTCATAAGCAAATGCAGCACTGCGAATCCCAACTTCCTCATTGGTGTACGCCACAGCTGAGGCATTGTCCAAGAACATGCAGACTGCTTTGGCTGCCAGGAGAGGCCAGAACGTCAGTAGCGACAGGTGGTTCACTCTGGCTTCTAAGTGGCTGATTGCCCAGGAGACCTCCTAAGGGGGCCAGACTCCCTGAGCAGACAGCAAGCTCCCCAGCACTTCAGGCTGGCATCTGTGGTGACAAACACCCAATCCAGTGCTTTTAGGGCCACCTGGTTCAGCAGATGACAAGACTGCAACCACCATACAGCTGTTCCTTGATCTCCTGAGAGAGAGGAAGTATCTAGTCAAACAACCGAGAACAGGAAGACAGAGGATGTCTCTGGGAGGGGACACGTGCACCCTAGCCCAAGGGACTAGCTCCAGGGTTTGCGTACCCTAGGAGTTTAGTTAGTCCCCAGAACCAGAGGAATGACTGAGCACCGAATTCCCCAAGCTAGCTCTGCAGCTTGAGTAACCACCCCTGCATGAGAAGCACTCTACTTCACAGAGTGGTGAACAGTCCCAAGATACTGCAAGTCCTGGATAGTTGATCACCAAACCCAGTCTCTCTAGCCAATGATTCACCAGCGCTGGGTCATCCCTGGACTTCTCCTGGGAGTCTGACCAAATCAGCAGCACTACCTGCCATAAGGATGGTTTTGCGCTTTGTCACTGCCATGACACAGGCATCCAGCTAAGGAACCCCAAAAGGTGGATCCAACTCACCCTAGAGGAGAGGGTGTACCTTAGGGCCACCAAGGCCCAGCTCGGTATTCTCCCACTGGAAGACTACAAGCTCCCATACAGGCTCAGGTAAGGCTGAATACCTTCCAAACCAGGATCCATCTGCAAAGCTTGTACAGAAGCAGGCTCAGTAATATGCAAAGCTGCCATAGCATCCTGAATTAGAATAGGAAGGTCATCTCCATGGAATAATGGAATAGGTGGGTCACAGAAGATCCTCACCATCTAGAGGAATCATCCCTACCTCCTCAGACTCACCCTCCAGAGAAAGGATTCTTCATCTACATCCTAAACAATCCCTGCAGAGCTCCCAGAGGAATGAAGGGCAAAGGAGCAGCTCATAGTCCACTTGCTGTGTCCTGCTCGAGGGCCCCAGGTCTCCCCCATAGGGGAGGCTTCAGCTTCAGATCTACGCAAAAGGGGCTGCTAAGCAGCTAGTAAGGACTGAAAACAGCCTAAGGAGCTGTTCTAAAAGCTGCTGCTGCTCAAGTCGAGGGTCACCTGTGGGCTTGAGGTTGCAGCCACCCTACTTCACCCCCCAATAGGGATGACTATCATTCAAAATGATCATGGAGCCCACAAGCAGGGGAAACAAAAAAAAACTGAAGCACAGCATTTAGGCTCCCCAACATGCTGAAAAAATATGTACTGAGGTGATCCTACTGCAACCTTGGAAAAATGACTAAAAGGCCACAGGCTGCATTGGATTGCAATTAAACACTGCAACAGTCATAGGAAAAAACAGCACCTGTAAAAACCTTGGTGAACAAGGAACCTCAAAAAGGGAATCCCAGCACTTGTCAAGCCAGCCAGAGAAATCTGAGGACGCCCCAGCTGCTCTTTGCAGGTCTGAGAGGCCTTGTGCTGAAGAGGGGGGAAAAAATAGACTTTTTTTTTTTTTTTAATTTAGAGCTGCTTTATTGCAAGCAGCAAGAGCCAAATAAAGCACATTGAAATCAATGGGGAAATAAAACAAAATAAGACAGACAAAAGTCAGTAAGCAGATAGAAGACAGCAAGAGGAAAGGGGTGCCTGGGTCCAAACTTACCATCTCCCTAAGGGGCCCTCTTGTCTGCTCTCCAGCCCACCAGTGGGTAGCTATGCTGGACCCATGGCAAGCTGTCAGCTCAAAGAGACAGGAGCATACCCAAGCTTCAAGCAAACACTGGACCTACTAGTCTCAAGCCACAGACCACAAGACCGCAGTTTGGCCAGGACAGACAGGCCTGCTGCATTAGTCTAACACCATGCCACCTGCTGGAAGCAGACAAAACTGGCTTTTCTAGTAACACTTTATAAATAAGTAGTAATAGAAATAGTAGTTTTCTTGGTGCTGCACCAGAGGATATACCAAATAATTATATCACTGAAAGTTGCTCTAGTCTGCCTCTATCTGCTGGCTGAGGGGCATAACCCACTCATCTGGACTGGTCTAGCAGGATGATAAGGAAAGGCACCATTAGGCCCACCAAATCTGCCTGGTGAAGTGTCTGACTTCAGCTGATCTGAGTTTTCTTGTTTTTCCTTCACCAAATGGGCAAATCGAAAAGCTGCATTCATGTTCTTGGAAAGATACTAGAGTAGTTAATCCATATAACCTGGGAGAGGATGTGTCCGCCCAACTATTTCCATATGGATCAAAGTAAGTAGACAAATTCACATTAGTGTTCCTTAATAGGATAGGAAGCATAATTATGTGGAATGGAGTTAACGTGAGACACTGAATAAGGCTTCCCTGACAAGAATAAGCAAATAGGAAGCAATATTTTCCTACTCCAGACATACGAGGTGTGATCAAAAAGTATTGAGACTTGTACAACACTGACAGTTATTGCACTCTGTCTCCTTCAAAGTAGTCCCTTTCCAATAAAATACACTTCCTCCAGCATTCCTGCCACTGCTGCAAACAATTTTGAAATGCCTTTTTCATTATGCTGTGAAGCTGCTCTGTTGAATTTTGCTTAATGGTCTCCAAATCATCAAATCTCCTTCCTTTCAGTGTCTATTTGGTGTTTGGCCAACAGCTGCTGGACAAGATGTGATGTGCGAGCTGGGGCATTATCATGATGAAGCAGCCATTCATCATTCCTGTGCAACTCTGGCCTCTTATGATGAACTGCATCACTCAAACAAGTCAAAATTTAGACGTAGTACTCATTGATGATTTGGTCTTTTGGATTATACTCAAGATGAACAATACCCTGGTAATCAAAGAAAACTGAGCATGACCTTGACATTGCTCCTCATCTGGCGGGCTTTCTTGGGTCTGGGAGAGTTTGGAGTCTTCCATCGTGAGGACTGAGCTTTAGTTTCCGGGTCATAACCATAAACCCATGATTCATCATCAGTAATAATCTTTTTGATGAAATCAGAGCCATTTTTCAATGCATTCCCAACAACTCCCTTGCTGCAGTCGATCTTCTTTTTGGTCAGGGTACAGGAGTTTCGGCATGAATTTTGCAGACATGTCTCATCCCCAAATTGATAGTAAGAATGATCTGTACCGACCCAAAACCGATGCCCATGACCTCAGCAAGCTCCCTGATCAACTGATGGTTTGAGTATATTGCTTCAACTTTGTCTTCATTCCTGCTCATGGATGGCCTTCCAGAACGTTCATCACTGTCACTTTGGTGGCCCTCTTGGAAACGTTTGTACCAGTCAAACTCGAGCACGACTCGTGCATTTAATCGCCATACATTTGATGTAACTCGTCATAAGTCTCTGCACGAATCTCCAAGTTTCTGGCAGAATTTAATGCAAATTTGCTGTTCAATTTTTTCACACACTCATCATAAATCTGACAAACTGCTTTTACACGATACCAAACATCACATGATTAGAAGAAATACAGGTGTGCTGCAGCCACACGACACTCTGCGCATGCAGAGCACACAACTAGGTCACTGCATGCTTAATAGCATCGAGGTGTAATGTGTTATAGCTACACAAGTCTCGATACTTTTTGATCGCACCTCAGACACACAGCAGTGCCAGTACTGCAGAGATCTAGAAAATGTATGACTGTGCAAAAACTCTTAGAGAAAGAAATGGCAATCTGATAAAATTACAGGTAGTGCTTGAAAGACCTTTCCCACTGCTGCAGCCAAGTCATGTCTGCAGATTCCTATCCAGACTGTGGCTTGCCAAAGGACAGTAAAATGTTATGATGAAAGAATGTCCTTTCTATCTAGACTGAAGAGGACATCTTAGAAGCAATTTATCAAGACACCACATAAGATTTTGTTTCTCTTCACAGCCAGCCAGACAACAGAAGATACATACGCTCAGTCATACAGCAAGGAGCAAGTAACAAAGCCAAGATCATCATCATCATCTTGGCAGTGTACATTCACTCTGTGGGAGTTTTTAATGAAATATTTGGTTTAAAAACTTGGCAACAAGTATCACAAACTGAATTCCATAAAAAGTACCAGGCACAATGCTATTAGTGTCCCAGAGAGTCAAAGATGGCCCAGGCTTGAACAACCTTTCTAGGGGCATTTCAAGGATGAGGGCATCAATGCTGCAGAAGTACAAAGGAAGTGGCCTTGGGCAACAGTAAAAGGTACTGCTTCTTTCAGAGAACAAAAGAGGTAGGACACCTGGGTTAGGCTACGGGTAGCTACCTGAGGCCTATTCCGGGTTAGAAACATAGAAAAATGACGACAGAAAAAGACCACATGGCCTATCAACAACTACAACAGTCCCCATTTTTCCTTTAGAGATCCTGTGTTTGTCCCATGCTTTTTTGAATTCAGATACTATCCTCATCTTTACCACCTCCACTGGGAGACTATTCCATGCATCTACCACTCTTTCTGTAAAGAAATATTGCCGCATATCATTCCTGAATCTATCCCCTTTCACCCTCATCCCAGATACAGCCTGTTCCATTTAATTCAAGCTTTCAAAGTCCAACACAGTGGTATAAATATGGTAAAGGCATGGCTTTCACAAGCTATATAATATAGTTAGAGATGTTAACAGAAATGTGATTTTTATATTAAAGGTTATTTTAATTTATATTAATCGCCTAGGTAGAGAAAAAAAAATCAAGTAATTGTGAATAAAAGCATGTGGTGCCAGATTTCAGCCCGTTTTAAAAAAAATCTTGAAACAAACCACTGCAGCTGTTTAAAATAGGCAAGATACACATTTTAAATAAAATAAATACAGTACATCATGGACCTCAAGACATTCCGCAAACAGTTAAAAGATATCTGTTTACACAACATTTCAACACAAGTGATTAACACCCCCCCCCCCTCGAAGAACAAAGCACAATCACCTATCACTACTGTTGTATATAATCAAAACTGTATATAGTTAAGAGCTGAAAGCTCTTTGATTGCATGCTGTACTTAGTTTGATACTACTGTTTTCAATGTAAGTTACATTTTGTTCCATGTAAACCGCCTTAACCCGGTGAAAGGCGGTATATAAATACAGCTAAATAAATACTCGTCCCTGTCACCCTTCGAATTTCTATCCATCAAGATTCTGGAGTGCAGTTGCCTGCAGAAGTTTCATCCCATTTTGACTCTAAGCCATCCTTAGCATATAGCATCACCCTTCCACCAATTCTATCTGCCTGGTCTATGCAAACCGTGAAATCTCGTCACAAAGTCACAAAGCAAGCAGCCATTTATCTCCCAGGGAAGAAAGCTAAGGAAGGTATAGAAAATTAATGCAACTTTGTGATTAGGTGAAAGGGGGGAGTAAGGGAGAAATCATTAGCACATCCTTCAGAAAGTTTCACTGCTTTGACAGAGGACTCTAGCAGCAATTTGACAGCATACATGACATTCTGGGCCAGAACAGATTTGGCAGCATTTGTTAAAAATACAAAATAGTTCTGCGCGGTAGTCCTTGAACTTTCTCTGGAAATAAACAGTCTGACACCAGTCCTTGGCTCTTTTACTGCAACAGGTCAGTGATGTGAAAGAGAGCTGTATGGGAATGATTTAACAAAGACTGAGAGAGAAAGCATTTTCTGATTTTTCCTTCTGTAACTCCGAATCCTGCTACACAAAAAGGATAAGAATCGATTTATTTTGGGGTCAACATTCATTCTCAGAAAAAAAAAATTTCCTGCATATTTTTGGGGCTAGACAGGTTATGCAGTTCAAATAAATTTAGGGTAGTTGCCCTCAAATTATGACTTGCATGCCAAAACCAGTTTGCGGAGCTTTTATTTCCAAGACCACCATATTTTCTCTCCGGTACAGCAGCGTGTCAGACCTCACCAGGAAAAAAAGATTTAAAAAAAACATGGGGAGCAAGTGAGGTGAGGGGGTGTGAATGAAGGAAAAGGGTGAAAATGGATGAGGGAAAGATGAGAAGGGAAGGGGGTGACAGGGACAGAGAGGGGAGAACATATCTTAGAGAGCAGGGTTCCAACTTCTAAGAAAGCTAGAAATATTGACATGCTATCTGTCATACTCCTAGGAACCCTGTCCCCATCTTGCCGTTTTCACAACATTTCAAGTCATCAAAATGGCCAGACATATCCCCTTCCCACAAACTCCTAGACTCTTAAGGGGGAGGGACGCCTGCCCCAGCCCACTCAATAATTTGAAAAGTCCTATGTGAATCTTCCTTTGAAAGGTTCAGGGAGCCCTGGTATAGGGTAAAAAACAAAAGCTAACAGGCTTGTGGACATTTTTCACTTATCTGACACATCTTTTGTGGGAAGAATGACTAAAAACTCTTAGAAAGAAAAATCAGAATGAGCAGTGAAAAATAAAAGCCACCTCAAGCATGATGGAAACAAGGCAAGGGGAGCATACTAAAAATAAAAGGTAAGAAGTTCAACGCTTTTTGTTTTGACCCCACTGGGCTTATGACATATCAGCCAGTGGACCAGTAAGGCCTCAACACCAAACCTTTTATTTGCTACAGTACTATCCCCTGTAGGTATGCAGCTCACAACCTTGGGTCATCCGATTTCTCTCTGCACACATCCAATAGATTGCTAACACAGTGAAAGTAGATCTTACCTGCTCTCTTTCCTTGAGTCCCTCCAGGCCAGACCAGTTCAGTTGTGTGTGAGTGGTCAGCCTCCTCCAGCAACTGAGGACTGAGCATGACAGAGTTGTTGTTTTTTTTATTACATATACGAGGGTTGCTCAGAAAGTAATGCCCCACATGTTTTTTCTCAGTCCAGAATGAAGATAGAGGTGTGAAATTGAAAGGGTAGTTACTTGGAACTTCAAAAGGACACGTGTGTAATTTTACAGTCGTCCGACAAATAGCAAGGCGGTAGTGATCCTTCAAATGGCGTCTGAGTGACACATGGTACAACAACAAGCTGTAATTGAATTCTTGGTGAAGGAGAAAGAAAGAGTAAGAAACATTCACAAACAGTTGTGTGCTGTGTATGGAAGTTCTGCGGTAGATAGAAACACCGTTGAACGATGGGTGAAGAGAGTAAAGGCTTCAGGAAGTGATAAAACGGAACTGGAAGATCGGCCGCAGTCTGGGCGTCCTGCCTCAGCCACCAGCCCAGACAAGTTGCAGCACACTGATGACATTATTCGTGTGGATCAGCGCATCACAAGTCGGGAATTGTCCGTACAGCTTTCCGTCAGTAGAGGTAGTGCAATGGCAATTATTGACTCTTTGGGATATTCAAAGGTGTGTGCAAGGCACACCGCAACAGCTTACAGTATTTTAATGCCTGCTGGAAGCTATCGCAGGGCGCTGCAACTTGTCTGGACTGGTGGCTGAGGCAGGACGCCCAGACCGCGGCCGATCTTCCAGTACCGTTTTACCACTTCCTGAAGCCTTTACTCTCTTCACTCATCATCCAACGGTGCTCCTATTTACCACAGAACTTCCATACACAGCACACAACCGTTTGTGAATGTTTCTCACACTTTCTTTCTCCTCCACCAAGAATTCAATTACAGCTTGTTGTTTGTACCGTGTGTCACTCAGACACCATTTGAAGGATCACTACTGCCTCGCTATTTGTCGGACGACTGTAAAATTACACACGTGTCCTTTGAAGTTCCAAGTTACTACCCTTTCAATTTCACACCTCTATCTTCATTCTGGACTGAGAAAAAACATGCGGGGCATTACTTTCTGGGCAACCCTCGTATTTATCAATTTTTACAAATTCGCTCAAAAAGAAATACAATCGAGTAAAGAAATTAAGAAATAAGCTACCCAAAAAATAAATAAATAAAAACACACACCACACACAACGAAAACATGCATTAACAATATACCTCTTAAGACCATAAAATAAGGAACTTAGGATACCAGAGACGAAAAAGGAATAGGAAATAATTCAAATCAAATTACAGGCAACAGAACCCTCCAAATCCCCACCCCTAGCAAATCACAGTGTGCCACTGAGATACCAGCTACTCCTTAGCACCCTCCCTAGCTACCAGAAAATCATTAAGCTGGCATGGTTCATAAAACACAAAAGTTTTACCCTTAAAATTAACAAAACAAATACAAGGAAATGTCAATAGAAAAGTAAGACCAAGGGACAAAACCCTCGGTCGGAGCAACAGAAATTCCTGTCTCCTCTTCTACGTAAATCTAGACAAATCAGGAACTATACGTACTTTTGAACCATAAAACAGCTTATCAATATTACGAAAATATAAACGCAATACAGATATATGGTCAAATTCAAGCGCAAAAGTGGTAATAAGTGTAGTTCTTTGAGTGACAACTTCCAAGGAGGATTCAAGAAAGGGCGTAAGATTCGGCCCCTCATGGGCATCACCCATTCTAGATTGAGGACCCCCTCTTACAAAGAGGTACTGGGTCCTCACCAGGGGTGGAAGCAGCTCACTTGTCATCCCCAGAACTTCAGTCTAATACTTTTCAACCATATCCACTGGAGTCACTAAGGGAGACCTTGGGAAGTTCAAAAAACAGATTATATCATCGGACTTGATAGTCCAGATATTCCAGTCTCCGATGTGTTAAGTTGCTATCCTTCACCAAAGATTCTCCCAAAGTTTGAAGTTCTTTAACCTTGGGCTCCAGCACATTACACTGATTAACCAAAATACCCAACATTTGTGAGTGCTCAACTACACAGACACGATAGACAAATCTCTCACAAAACAGGATGAAAAGAAGAGAGGAACTGAGACTCTGCATGGCCTCCCAGAGAGGCTCCATAGTCACCGCTCCCACCTGATTCCGAAGTTGAAAAAGTCCTGGGGCTACATCTTCCCTCTCCCCATGCAATATCACTCAGGGTCCGCTGCACAGCCCTCACATTGGGAGCCGCTCCTTCTTCCAAGGAGGAGGAAACTGCCGCAGGTAAACCTCCGACGACGACAGCCCTACCATCCACATCAGCATGTGGGCCCCCCTGAACATCCTACAACCAACTGCTTCTGGGCTTAGGTGGTGGGCTGCGGGCAATCAGGCTAAAGAAAGCCCAATCACTGCTTTTCACCGGCAACGCCGCAAACTAATTCAAGGGGGTGGGCTCTGAAGATCCGGTTAAGACACGGAAGTCTTCCAATGTCGTCTGCCTTAGCAGTTGAGACTAGGAACCATCCTGGAGTCCAGCCTTCCCCTTCACTTTGTGCTTACCCATAATTGGGCTTGCGAAAAGCCAACAGCAAAGGAGGAAGAAAAAAATGCATCAAGCCAGTGCCGTTAGTCCAGCGCCATCTTGGATCCAGGCTATCGAAAGTATGTCGACAGAGTTTTGATGAATCAGTATAAGAGCTCCCTCTGCAGCTCCAGACTCCAGTCTCCTACTGACAAAGCAAATTCACAACATATGAGCACAAACTAAACTCTCCTTCCCCCCTTGCAGAGCGGCAGCTTGGACGAGAGGGAACAGGATAAAGCATGGACACAACTGGCACACTAAGCAACTAATTATATTATTTACAGTATATACATAATAAGGACAGGGCAGGTGAACAGGGCCATACTTGCCCCAACTTATACCCCTCCAGGGTTGGTGACCCCCACTGTAGTGTTGTACTTATTCAGTTCTCTGTAAGGACTTATGTGAAGATCGCCATGCCAACCGGACTTACTCCACTATTCCTCCTTTATCCTAGAAGGGATACGCCAGAGTGGTTCCTGGACTGGCCTGGAGGGACTCAAGGAAAGACAATTAGCAGATAAGGAAGGCGAAATTAGATCTTATCATCCCTCCAGGCCAGACCAGTTACATGTAGGATGTACCAGAGCAGTACTCAAAGATGGGAGGGACCCGCAAGTCCAGCTTGGAGCACCAAGGCCCCAAACACTGCATCCCCTGCCATGTGGGCATCCAATCTATATTGTCTCGTGCAAGTATGGAGAGACGACCATGTGGTCACTCTACAAATATCCATGGGTGGCACCAGATAATGCTGCACCCAGGATGCTGCCTGTGCCCGGGTTGAATAGGCTCGAAGACCCAATGGCAGTGGCTTCCCGCGCTCCCCATAAGCCAAGCAGATGGCCTGCTTCACCCAGCATGCAATGGAGGCTTTGGAGGCCGCTTCCCCTAAACAAGACAAACAACCGGTCTGACCTCCAAAAGAGCTCTGTCCCTTTAAGGTATTTTCGCAGTACTCTGCGTAGGTCAAGCCGATGAAGCTGCCAGTCCTCCTTGGAGATACTGAGGCAGGGAAAGTCAGGCAAGGAGATAGACTGATTCAGTTGAAACCAAGATACCACCTGGGGAAGAAAGAAAGGAACCGGCCTTAAGACCATTTTCTCCTTGGTGAACTGCAGAAAGAGCTCTGTACATGAAAGTCCCTGAAAGTCAGAGACCCAGCAAGCACAGCAGTGCGCCAGCAGCATGACTGTTTTCAGGGTGAGATCTCTTAAGGATACACTGGAAATAAGCTCAAACGGTGCCCCCGTTAATGTCAACAGCACCAGATTCAGGTCCCATAGCAGAACCACAGTGCGCAAGGGCTGACGGACTTGTTTCAACACCTAGAGGAAACAAACTACATCCAGATGCGCCGCCAGAGAGCGGCGCTACACATGCCCACAGTAGCATGCCAGTGCCACCACCTGAACCTTCAAGAAACTGAGGGCCAAGCCCTTCTCGAGACCCAGCTGCAGGAACAGCAAAATATCAACAGCTAGCATGCAAACACATATACATAACGGAATACCAATCCTCAAATATCCGCCAAACTCTGACGTAAGCCACCACAGTCTGACATTTCCTGGCCTTCAGTAAGGTAGAAATGACTGCTGAGAAGTAACCCCGGCACTGCATTTGCACCCTCTCAAGAGCCAAGCCATAAGCGAGAACCAATCCACCTGTGGCATCAACACTGGCCCCTGGGACGCTATCGGGCAACCACCACAGATGATCTATCGGGAGACATGTGAGGTCTGAGAGGCCAGTCTTGCGTGATGAGAATCACCGGACCGGTGTGCGTCTCTCTTCTCTAACACAGATGCCCAATCAGCGCCCAAGGCAGAAACACATACAGGAGCCTCTCCACCAACCAAGCCTGGGAGAGGGCATCAAGTCCCTCTGACATGTACTCTCTCCACCTGCTGAAGAAACAGGCCGCCTTGGCGTTGGACAGCATAGGCATGAGGTCCATGACCAGCTCTCCCAACATTTGGTGATGTCATGAAACACTGCCATGTTTAGCTCCCATTCGCCGGGGTCCAGTCAGTGGCAGCTGAGAAAGTCTGCCTGAACATTGTCCCCCGCCCCCTTGACATGAGCCACCAAAAGGGCCAATATATTCTCTTCTGCCCACAGTAGGAGGGACCGACTCTCCTCCACCAGAATCACACTGCCTGTGCCCGCTTGCAGGTTGATGCAGGCCACCATTGTTGCACTGTCCGAGAAGACATGGACAGCCTTCCCCTCTATCAATGGATGGAAACACTGCAGAGCCAAGAACACTGCTCATCTGGAGAAGGTTGATCGACCAAGCACTCTCCTCTGGGACCAGCGGCCCTGCATCACCTAAGACAGACAGATAGACAATGTGCTCCCCACCTTGTGAGGCTGGCATCCATGATCAGCAGGACCCATTGCGACTGCTCCAATGTCATGCCTGCCAAAAGGTGAGCAGATCCTAGCCACCACTCCAGACTCTGCATCATACTCTCTGAACACTGCAAACTCTTTGACAACGAGTGGAACTGTGAGAGGAGCACCTGCTGGAGCGGCCGCATATGGGCCCTGGCCCAGGGCACCAGGTCCAGCGCTGCTGCCATACAGCCCAACAGTTGAAGGTGCCTTCATTCGCAGAAACCTGGAGCACCTGTGACTGGATCTTCTGTACCCTGCTTTTGGGTAGCGACACATGTCCTGCCTGCATGGCAAAGACAATGAATGGGCTAAAGCTGGCTCTTGGCTAGGATGACCACCCAGCCCAAGCTGTGCAGAACATTTACCACACTCTGTGTAGCGGAGGTTGCCGCTGTCTCAGATTTCACTCGAATGAGCCAATCGTCGAAATAGGAGGGGATCCTGGTTCATCCCTGTCACAACGATGCCGCTACCATCACCATGCCCTTCATAAAGGTGTGGGGTGCGGTTACCAGACCAAAGGGCAATGCCCTCAACTGAAAATGTTCCATGGGCACCACAAAGCGCAGGAACCTCTGATGAGCCGTCCTGATGGGGATATGCAGATAGGCCTCCAAGAGATCCAGAACAGACAGGAACTCGCCCTGCCTCACTGCCAAGATAACAGAGTTCAACATCTCAAATGTGGTGAAAGTGGCATATGAGAAGTTGCGTTTGGTGTGACAACTATGTCACTTCCTGGATGTGGGGTGCTGTGCCTGTTGATTCAGGCTTTGGTACTGTCTGTGTTGGATTATTGTAATCCTCTGTATGTTGGGCTGCCAAAGTATGTTCTGCAAAAGTTGCAGACTATACGAAATGCGGCAGCACACGCAATTTCGGGGCACAGTCATAGGGAGCTAATGGCAGATGTACTGTGTCAACTTCACTGGCTCCGAGTGGAGCAGCAGTGTGTGTTAAACTTCTTCTAGTGACCTTTAAGAACAGGGCTATTTGGTAGTGGTGTTGAAATGGTACCAACCGGGTTGGACACTACGGTCAAGCAAAGGCTACTTTTTTTAGTGGTTCCTGGTCCACAGTGTGTATGGTTGAAGAAAAGGCGAGAAGGGTAAGCTACTGCAAAATACCTATTTTGATGAACAGATTACTGGCTTCTTTGCAGCAGGAGTAAGATTTATTGGCTTTTAGGAAGGCCTTGAAAACCTGTTTCCTCAGTCTGGATAAAGCATCCAGCAGGGCTGATGCATGGTACTTATTTGTATACCACCTTATCCTTCAATCAAAGTGGTCACAACACAATTGGGGGATACATTTTAACACGAGGGGATATGAGGCACATACGCTAATACTTACAGGGAACATGGGCAATGGAGGGTTAAGTGGCTTGCCCAAGACCACAAGGAGCACCTGTGGGACTAGAGACCCCAGTCCTTCCGGCCCAAGGTTGCTGTCCTCTAGTGGGATTTGAACCCCTGACCTTCTGGCCTGAGTTAACTTGCCCCAACCACTAGGCCACTCCTCCCTGGTAGGCAGGTAGGCAGTACGGTAGCATAATGGGTGGGAGCTAAGGAGCTTTTAGTGTTATGTTAGATTTCCTTTGGCGTTAATTGTGCACCGCCTTGAATGCCTTAGGGCAGAGGTTCTCAACTCCAGTCCTGGAGGGCCAAACACCATTCAGGTTTTCAGGCTGTCCCTAATGAATATGCATGAGATACATTTGAATACAATGGGGGAAGTGCATGCAAATGCATCTCATGCATATTTATTAGGGACAGCCTGAAAACCTGAATGGTGTTTGGCTCAGGACTGGAGTTGGGAACCTCTGCCTTAGGGCATATAGCAGGATACAAATATTTTAAAATAAATAAAATTAGACAGCGAGATGTTAAGTCTTTATGCCTCTCACAAAAGCTATCCACAATGAATATTCACCAAATGTGTCTGCCCACATAAAGCAATTTGAAACTGCACATTTTGGTTATCCTGTAAATAAGATCTGTTTGCGGGTTGCAAGGACCAGAGTGGGAAACTACTGTTAAGGAAGAGGACGACAGAAAATGAATAAGAAGTCTCCAGCATCAAGCCATGACCTTCCTAATTCACACTGCCAAGCTGAGAATGCATGCAATGATGGTGGGGGCTAAGACATTTAACTAGACCAACATGCCAGGATCAGTAGCTTACTCTCATATCTGAGGTTTATCCAACAAGAGCCAGAATATTCCAATGTGTGCTCTGTCCTTAAAAGTAAAGTCTTTTGCTATTTTCATCTTATAAACTGCTTTTAACACCCAATCTATTCTTGCATACATTTTCTTTTTAATTTCCTGTCACGAACCTTTATTCAGCTAGAGTGTAAACCCACCTACATCTGCCAGTATCTCACAAGCAAGGTTTCAGATCTGCCTAAACACAGCAGCGCACCTTAACAATAATCCAAATAGATAATCAAGTTAATCTATTCAAACTGACTAGTATCTAAAGTCAAAAGAGGTCAGTGATCAGGTGCACACACAAAAGCCTCACTAGTTTTGGCACTGTTTAAATGCACCATTTTGTTAGCCCTCCTCTGGACATGAAATTATATAAAGAATGCTATAAGATCCCTGAATAATATTTTAAAAATGTATTTATTTTAATCAGGGCTTAATGCGGGATGGGGGCAGCCTGGAATGCTCTTCTATCACTTCTTTTTCGACTGCAGAACCAGAGGTGTTGATCTCTAGACCCTTCCTTCAAGGCAGCCTGCAGGGATGGGGGCAAACCTGGAGCAAGCAGAGCAAAGAACAGCTATCATTCTCCTTAATCCAATCCCTCTTCTCTTGTTCCTTTGGCCCCTTTTGTTCTGTAGGGCCCAGGAGTGGAAAGAGATCTTAAAGCAGATATGGCAGAACAAAAAGTAGACACAGACAAAAAGCAGACACAAAAAGAGGATGATTTAGAATAGAGTATGGCACTGTTGCTCAAGTTTCAAGGTTTCATTTGGCCTCCCTGCTTGCAAATTTTGTACTAACCCATTTTTGTGTGTTTTATAAAAGACTTAATTTGTGGCAGAACCACCAAGAAAAACTTGCTGCCACCCTTTTTCTGGGCCCTGAGTATATAGAGCGTAACAGACAGTGTAAACCTGTTCTGGTTCTCTTTTTAAAAGTCGAGCAAAGCCACTGGTGGACGCATATCATTTCTGATCTTCTAGCTCCTGGAAGAACAACAAAAGAGGTGTTGAAGCTGCTTACCCAAGTGGCAGCATTCACATAGCTTCGATTTCTGTCCAATTCCCCCAGTTGTTGGACCGGGCAATTTTCCAGAGAAGCACATTAATGATCATCAAAGGGAGGCTCAAGAGTGTCAAACTTGGCAATTCTAGGACCACTGCAAAAATCATGGGGTGGGGTTGGAATGAAGGGCCAGAATCACATAGAGAGAAAAGGACCTATTCTATCATCCTCCTTTTCCTTACCCTTAACCATCCCAAGTCATTACCTGTCCATCGTGCTCCGTGAGGATAACGAGGAGGAAAAGTGTTTGGGTTTTTCTTGGAGAATGACAGTTGATACCTGCCTCTTCCCATACCACATTTTTACTTTCTTTGTGTCTATAAATTAAGCTTTGATTTTAATACAAACTTGACCAAACCACTAATTGTCCACGGTTATTGATGTGGTTTCAAGAGCACTACACCGAGTTGCAGAGGGTCACTGCAGTACTTGGTCTGTGTGTAGGAGGTGATGTAAGAGGATAAAATAAGGAAAAATAGCAGAAAATGTAAATGACAACCCCCCTGATTAGAGTTAGATGGCAAGAAGAAAATATGAGACTGTTCATGGGAAGGAAAAACAAAATGGAAGAAACCTGCAGCTTATAAGAGCTGTGCAAACGATCTTCCACAGCAGAACACAGTTAAAGATGCCAAAATCCCTGGACTGTTCTCTTGCTGCTGGCATAAAACAGAAGTACCTGCAGCAGTGGAGAGTGCTCATTATTGTAAACTAGCTCACAAGTTACACAATTTTAACACATAGCCAGTCAAGGACTCATCAACATCAGCAAATAAGCCACCTTCGATTCAGAGTATAACCGCTCTGCTTTAAAATTTTATTTATCAGGCTTCCAGTTCCAGGGGATGTGAATAGAGAGAAAGCAGAGCTCCAGTGCCCTTTCATAATAAAATCTGACTTTCCAATACCGGCACCTATCCTAGAGCCTGGATACAGATCTGTTTTATGTCTAAGCTGCAGAAGGCTTGAATAGGGAAGTCCATTAAAGAACTGTATGCTGAAAAGGAAAAAAAGAAGAACACCCCTGCTGGGTAAGCAGCAAGAAAATGTTGCAGAAAATGGCATAAAAGGACTTGCAGATTCCAGAGATGACTCAGATGGACATGATGCTGCTGCTAAAAGAGATCTAGGACTGTAAGGCTGAAGTTATCAAGACTGTCTCCAAACACTTTGAGAAGCAGATTGTCTCTTGAGTAGGATATTGAAAGTGGAGGAAAGACTTGGTGGCCTGGAAGATGAGCATGCATCTAAGAAATAGGAGAGATTGGCAGGCTGAGTCTGTTTGGTGGCTGCAAGACAAGGCCGAACACGAGGAGAACCATGATAGATGGCAAAAATGTCCAGATTTTCGGAGTGCCTGAGGGTGCAAAGCTACTGGACACTCAAGCCTTTGTCAACAAACTGTTGGACTCATGCTGTCCATTAAAGATGCCTCACCTTCCTACGAGACCAAACGAGCACAAAACGACCAGACCTAACAAGTGCTGGGTAAGTAGTCGCACTCCATAATTGTAAGATTTTAACAGCATCAGGAAAAGGAGCATGTTATTCTGAAGGCTAGGAAAACACATGCTGTTACCTACATTAATTGGACAATTTCTATCTTTCCTGATCTTAGAGCTGAAATGATCCAGAAAAGGAAAAGTGTTATTGCAGTATCGTGATAAACTTTCAATAGTAAGCTTCAAGGAGAGTATCTTGTGCCTAGCTAGGCTGAGAGTATTGCAACAGGGAATGCCCACATTTCTCCATTTCCCAGGAAAGATGGAGTGTTACTAAACTAGAACAAGGATGGCTCTAAGTTCTGGGATTGTGAGCAGCAGAAGTGGCGAGGAAGGCATCCGGTTGAGAATGGTGTACAGCCCAACAGTGAAGGCCTTAATGCTGTGGTTGCGGTCTCACTCATCCTTGAGGAGATGGCATAGAGTATGGCCAGTAGCGTCATCTGACAGCTCAGTATTGCTTCAGAGGTATCGCTGCATGTCCCTGGAGAGGGCAGGGTGACAAAAGCAGTAGAAAGTGACATGCGCGGAAGACAATGATATGCAGCAAGGAATGGTGGAAGCATTCACCGTTTCATCTTTAAGCCCACAGTCGCAGGAACAGCACCCCCTGAGAAGGAAGGTTGGGCATATTGGTTAATCTTTTCCCTTGTCTGACCTCTGCTTTGTACGGGGAGTTATGCAGCAGGAACCTTTGGACCTGAACTGTTGAAGGAAAATTCTATGGCTCTCTTTTGTGAGCCAAAGGTTGAATGAACTGCAATGCCATGCCCTCGGCCATTTATGCTTTTTGGAGTACTGGTTACTAGTTCTTTGAATGTTTGAAAACTCTTGGTGGGGTGGGAGAGGGGGAGATATCAAAATGAATTTTGGGATATGCTCTGAGCTAGACCAAAGGAAGTGATGGTGCCTAGAAAATGCACCAGATACCTAGGATTTCATGCCCCTGATTTAGCTATAGCTCCTGAAAAACACTGCTTTTCAGACTTCCCTCACCCCGATTGGCCATCACCTGACCTTCCTCCACCGTGCACCTGAACCATAAAGAGGGCCAATCAGAATGTGTGGGGGGGGGGGGGGGTTTAAAAGACTGCTTTTCAGGAGCTGCAACCAGGCCCAAGAATTGGTGAGAGAGACAGAGAAACTTGTGGAAGGGGGAGGGGAGGGGAGAGGAGAGGGTGCTCAAGGCAGAAAGAGCGAGAGTGACTAGGTGAAGGCAAGGTAGAGAGGCATAGGAGACATTATTTGTTCCCAGCATGTCAGTGACGTCTATGACAGTAAGCAGGAAATATAGCCAGGGAACAGCATCTACTTTCAAAAGGTTTTATGCTAGTCTATAAACCTTGAGGACTGCTTGGCCCTTGATGCATTAAATGCTTTTCTGGATAAAGCTGGTTTGCCTGCAACTAATGCTCAACAACAGCAGATACTTATTAAGGATATTCCAGTGTCGGAAGTGGAAGAGGCTATTAAGTGTCTTAGCCCTCCAGGAAGGGTTCTGGCACTGATGGTTTTCAATTGAATGGTATAAGAGGATAAGTGACTCTCTGGCTCTGGTGTTGAAGCAGTTTTTAGTGAAACACTGTTGGGTGCTCTTCCCCCTATCATGTACAAAGCTGAACTTCTCTTACCAAGTACATGTTCAGATCTCTCTTAGGTCTGATGGGATGGGATGTTTTTTTGGGGAATCAGAAATAACTGGAATAAAATCCCTGACCTTTTTGCTCTGGTGGCATGAACTCAATCGCAAGATCTGACCAGAGAGCAGTGATTTCTCTCTGAAGCAAATCCTGATGCAGAGGTTCAAGATGATGCAACCTTGGGGGGTGGCAATTTGGTGGTAGTTCCAATAAATGTAGTTCATAACCACTTTTGATGATCTCTAGAACCCATGAGTCTTAGGTTATGAGATAAAAAGAATGAACCTTCCCCCTACCGGAGGGCTTCCTAGTGTGGTTGTTGGAAGATTGGCTATGCTCCGAAAGAACCATTCAAAACCCTATCTAAGATTTTGACTGAGGTGTCGGCTGGGCCTTTTGTGGCTTCTCGCGTTGCTGCTGTTGGCGAGGAGCCTGCTTGGATTGGGAGGTTTGGGGCCCAGGAAAGTACCCTTGCCTATGAGGTCTTTCTCTAGTTTCCACCTTGGTACCTCCTAGAATAGGTGGGATACCTTCTGAACTCTATATTTTAGGGTTACATTATGTAATCATTACAAACAGGTACATTCCCTTGTCCCCAAAGGGCTCACAATCTATGTGTATCTGAGGCAACGGAGGGTTAAGTGGCTTGCCCAAGGCCACAAGGAGTGCCTATAGGACTAGAAACCCCAGTCCCTACAGCCTGAGATTGCTGTCCCCAGGTGGGAATTGAACCTCTGGCCTGAGGTACTGTCTCCTAACCATTAGGCCACTCCTCCCTCCTATATATGGAGTCAAGCCTTCTACTAACCAGAGGCAAAGTGAGGGGTTCTCCCACATTCTCATCTGTACTCTCTGCAGAATGCGGTGCATGGGCACTGTCAACACCTCCTTAAGGGCCGAGGAGTACTGCAGAATCTCCAGTTCTTCTATCCTGGGCTAATCCTCAGTCTCCAGAGAAAATGGTATGGCCTTGGCCGTGTCCCTTATAAAGTCTTGGAAGGTCATGTCCTCAGGAGATTATTTACACCACTCATGAGGTGGAGAAGCCACATCAGTGACCCAGCTTTCTGAGTCAGACTCGGAGAGGAAGTCAAAGTACTTCTGATTCTCTGCCTGGGTCTCTCTCCTGCCCCAATGCTCATGTAGACTTTGAACTAGAAAGGGGTATCAACTGGACAGACGCCAGTGTGAAGGCCCTTTGATGCCTCGATGTCTTTCCTACAGCCAGGGCATGCAGCTCAAGGATCAGCTGTATGGTGGCCGATGTTGAAGACTAGGCTAAATCTTCTTGTGGAGAGATCAAATCGATGCGCCAGGGCACTATGGGTGCTTGGCTCCAAATGAGCCTAAGAGCTCCTCGATATCGATGCATTGCCAGCATCCGATGCAACCTTGGAAGCCATAGAGACCGGTACCATCAATGCTGAAGGCAATGAATCAGACTTCTGCGCGCCAAAAAAGAGTTTTGCGTCGCTTCTCATTACCTTTGAGACCTCTTTTTGTCATCTGCAAACACAATTTACAAGAAGAAAGCTGATGATCAGGACCCAGGCACTGAAGGCACCAGTTATGTGTCCCCATAGCGGATATGGCACTGGGAACACTTCTTGAACCCGCTGGCACGATTCTGGGACATGTCGTCTGGGAAAACAGCCACAGTAGAGTCAAAGGGCTTGATGTTGGAGCATGGCCTGACCAATGTTCCCTCTAATTTTCTGTAGGCTGTGTGCGCATAAAATATCAGCTGTGCAGCTTTTGAAGGAAGGTTAAATTTTTGTGCGCCACATAACGACACTCAGAGTTATATACTTTAAAATTTGACTACACGTCAGAATACAGTATGTACACCGCATTGATTGCACTAGAAAATATTGTAGAACTTGTGAAAACCGTAAATACACAACAACTTTTAAATTTTAAGATGTCTGTGTTGTTTTCTATCAGAATCAGAACTGTAATTTTTGTGCGCTCTGTTATAAAGTATGTGCGCTCGCTCGGTGAGGTGTGTGCGCGCGCACACGCGCACAGCTTAGAGGGAACAGTGGGCCTGACTGATACACCAACGTCATGAGCCGCAGCAAGAGTTCAAACCATGATTGAGGGAGAAAGAAATAAAAAGGAAAAGAGAAACTGACGGCACAACAGGCAAAAACCCTGCAGGGGATCAAGTAAGTTTACCAAGCGCAGGATGACTAGAACGTGTCCGAGGGGCTCCGCAGAAAACAAAAAGACTGACATAAGATGGTGCTGCAGCAACAAGCGAGAAGGAAACACAGAGGTGCAGTGCAGCTTCCCAAAGGTTTCCAAAAGAAACTGGAGTGTTCCCGAGCGGGATTTTATCAGGGATATCACCCATACGTGAGGACTCACATTCCTGCTTCTCCATAGATCAATCACCAATTCCTAAGGGAGGTAGTTCCCCTGTTAGCGTGGCATCTATCATCCTATCTCTGCTGAATAGCAACGCAAAGATCTTTGTGAGAATCTTGACTAATTGCCTTGATGAGACAATGACAGATCCGATTCAGCCAGATCAAACTGGATTCATATATAGGCAGCAGATCTACAATAACCACTACTACTACTAGTATTTATTAGTATTTATAATTTGTATAGCGCTACTAAATGTACGCACCACTGTACATGTACAAGAGACAGTCCTTGCTCGTCAGAGCTTACAATCTAATTAAGACAGAACGCACAACTGGGGACTAGGGAAATAACAACGATAACATAAGATGCTTGATTAATGTTATCCTATGCGTACAGAGTGAGTGAAAAATCAGCCTGGTGAATAGTGCTCGACACGGAGAAAGCATTTAACCACGTAGAATGGGACTACTTGTTCACTGTCATGACCAGATTTAATCTTGGGAGAAGTTCACTGGCCAGGTTCATTGTCTTTATGCAAAACCTACAGCATAGGTAATTAATAGACAGCGTTCAGACAAGCTTTTGTTATTTAAAAGGCACTCTGTAAAGCACAGTTACTTACCTGTAACAGGTGATCTCTGGGAACAGCAGGAATAAGTCTTCACATATGGGTACGTCGGTACCAACGGAGCCTGCGCGGGAACGCTCCCCAGCGCCCAATCAGAAAGCTTTTGGGAGCATCCCACAGCGCCTGCATGCTGCCTTCCCGCCTTTCCAACTGTCTCTCCTCAGTCGAGTTTTATAGCTGAGACAAAGAGAGAGAGAGAGAGAGAGACACACACAACTCCTAGGGGAAGCGGATGGGTTGTGAAGACTTATTCCTGCTGTTCCCAGAGATCACCTGTTACAGGTAAGTAACTATGCTATCTTCAGGAACAAGCAGGAATGAGTCTTCACATATGGGGACTCCCTAGCTTTTGATGCCAGGGAGAGAGCCCAGAAGTTGTGTGTCCCTGTGACAGGGCGGCACTTCCCCACCTGGATCTCTGGCATCCCATGAGGGATGGTGGGTAGGAGTTGATTAAGTATGGAACAGGTGTTTGAGAACAGCCTGACCAAACAGTAATGGGCTGTGAAGGTATGAACTGAGGCCCAAGTGGCTGCTCGACAAATGTCATCAATAGAGACAGAGTTCAGATGAGTCATTGAGGCTGCCATGGCTCTCACATTGTGAGCTGTGACATGGCCCTCCAGAGAAATGTTCTTGCTCTGATAGGCGAAAGAAATACATTGGGCAATCCAATTGGAAAGAGTTCTCTTGGAGACTGGTTGTCCCAAATGAGAAGGATCAAAAGCAACAAAGAGTTGGGAAGACTTTCTATGTTGCTGTGTCCTCTGTAAATAAAAAGCCAGAGCTCTTTTACAGTCCAGGGTATGAAGATTCCTCTCTGCACTTGATGCATGAGGTCCTGGAAAAAAAGACAGGTAGGTAGACCTCTTGGTTGAGGTGAAAGGGCGAGACCACCTTAGGCATAAAGTGTGGATTAGTCCTAAGGACTACCTTGTCATGATGGAACCTTGTGTAAGGTGGATTAGCTACTAGTGCTTGCAATTCGCTGATGCAGCGAGCTGACGTGATTGCAATAAGAAAAATAACCTTCCAAGAAAGATATTTCAAGGAGGTAGTAGCTAAAGGTTCAAAAGGCGGCTTCATAAGCTGACCAAGAACCAAATTTAAATCCCATGCCACCGGAGACAGTCTAATGGGAGGCTTTGTTAAAAAAGAGGCCTCTCATGAACCTTGTTACAAGGGGATGAGAGGAAACAGGTTGTCCATTTAGAGGCCTGAGGGAAGCTGCAATAGCACTCAGATGGACTCTTACTGAATTTGTTTTAAGGCCGGCATTAGAGAGATGCAGTAGATATTCCAGCAACGATTCCAGAGGTATTGAGCGGGGGTTAAGACCCCTTCCAGAACACCAGATGGTAAACCTTTTCCACTTGAAGGCATAAGAACGTCTAGTGGAAGGTTTTCTGGAAGCATAAAGAACATCTTTCACTTGTTAAGAGGAAGATCCTGAAGATTCATTTCCTGTTAAATGTAATCGACCAGACATATGTATATTGTCAGATGTTTGTGTTCCATGTAAACCATGCTGATAGCAAATAATGCGGTATATAAGAAATGTTAATAAAATTAATAAATAAAAATATGTTAATAAACCAAGCCCTGAGATGCAGAGACTGAGGATTGGGATGCCACAACTTTCCGTCCTCCTGAAAGAGGAGGTCTGGAGCAGACCCTAACTCTAGGGAGGGAGCTTGAGAGAGATGTAGAAGCAGAGGGTACCACACCTGCCGTGGCCAATGTGGAGCTATGAGAATCATGTGGCCTCTGTCTCTCTGAAGCTTGAACAGGGTTTTGGGAATTAGGGGAATGGGTGGAAAGGCATACAGGAAGTCTTGACCCCAGTGAAGGAGGAAAGCATCCCTTGCCTGAGCCCCCTGAACCGGAGTTCTGGAACAAAACAGGGGAAGTTTGGCATTCCACGGACTTGCAAAGAGGTCTATGTCCGGGGTTCCCCAAATTCGAAAAATCTTGGATACCTGGTCCATATGTAGGGACCACTCGTGTGGAAGCAGAACTCGACTGAGTCTGTCTGCCCAAGAGTTTTGAACCCCTGGAAGATAAACTGCCAGAAGATGGATGTGATGCTCTTTGGCGAGGGCCCACAGTCGCAGAGCTTCGTTGCAAAGCGACAGAGAGCCAGTGCCCAACTGCTTGTTTATGTAAAACATGGCAACCTGATTGTCCGTGTGGACAAGGACTGTCTTGTGGCTGAGCAGGGTGTGGAAAACTTGCAGAGCAAGGAAGATTGCTCCGAGTTCCAAGAGATTGATATGCAGAGAAGTCTCCTGTGGGGACCAGATGCCCTGGGTAGAGAGGTGCTGAAGATGAGCTCCCCAGCCCATTGGAGAAGCATCTGTTTTAAGAGTTGCCTGGGGTAGAGGCTGTTGAAAAGGTAACCCCTGCAACAGGTTTTGAGGGGACTTCCACCACTGGAGGGACAAAATGAGACAACGTGAGTTTGCTATTTTGTCTGACAGGCAGCCTAATGCCTGGGTCCATTGGGTGGATAAAGTCCACTGAGCTGCTCTCATGTGCAGGCGAGCATATGGTACCACACGAACGGTGGATGCCATGTGGCCTAGCAGCTTTAACATTTCTCGAGCAGTTAGTAGGGGTTTTGACTCTGCTTGAGAAGCTAACTGCATCAAGCGAAGGCAGCGGGCCTGAGGAAGATAGGCCCTTGCCTTTGTGGTATCCAGCAGGGCCCCTATAAACTCCAGGGACTGAGTAGGGATCAAATTGGATTTTGGGATGTTTATTACCAGCCCCAAATATTGAAGGATATGCATTGTGCAGGTTAGAGCAGTCTTGGCCTCTGATTGAGTGGGAGCTCGAATGAGCCAGTCGTCCAGATAGGGGAAGACAAATATTAATAGGGTGCGCAGAAAAGCAGCAACCACTGCCATGCATTTCGTGAACACCCTTGGTGCAGAGGCCAGGCCAAAGGGGAGCACTTTGTATTGATAGTGCTTCTCCTGGAAAAGGAACCGAAGGAACCTTCTGTGAGTTGGATGGATGAGAACATGAGTGTACGCATCCTTGAGATCTAGAGAACAAAGCCAATCCTGACTGTGAAGGTATGGCAGCAGAGTTCCTAGAGAAACCATCTTGAATTTCTCCTTGACTAGGAATCTGTTCAATTCTCTGAGATCTAAATTGGGTCTGAAGCCCCCTGTTTTCTTTGGGATAAGAAAATAGGGGGAGTAGAACCCTGTGCCCTGTTGTTGAGAAGGAGGAAATAATTAAATATACTATAATCATATGAATAAAACATAAAAAAGTCATACCAAAGGATGACAATAAAAAGCTTAATATTATAAATGCATAGATATCATATAAGAAACATATAAAACATCTATAAACAATCATAAGAAATGAATAATGAATTAAAAGATCAGCAACAGCACAATAAGGTCCTCCAAAGGCATCATATGACAGACATAAGATCATCATAGTTCAAACATGTATAAATATATAAATAAATAGTGAACTAGATGTATAAAGGGTGTTTAAAAACTATTACCCATATCACAGGGCATACTACCATGTTGTAACCACATATAAAACCATATATATATTAGATGGTAAATGAATGAAACAAACATTGCGTACCTTCATAAACAATCATACTTCCATGGTGATCTAGATACTATCAGGGACAAGGAAGAGAACAATATGGATAAGTGCATCATCATACCGTTTTTAATAATTCACTGTACCTAATATTCAAAAGGGTCTCACTAAGATAAATTGTTCAAAAATACATAAATCCTTAACTAATCCCCCTGGCCGTCCAATTGTATCGGTGATTGGATCCCTATTGGAACCCATCTCGAAATTGATGGATGTCTTTCTGAGACCTTTTGTTCTTACGTTCGGGATTCGACGCAAGTCATTAATATATTACCATCACTGCAAAACTTGAATCCCGAATGGGTATTGGTAACGCTTGATATAGAATCGTTATATACTAACATCCCACAGAAGGAAGCTCTGAAATTAGTAGAGCAATAATTATGCAATAGGCAGGAATGGCGCCGGATCCCTACGGCTTTCCTTTTAGACCTGGCTCGAATTGCATTATGTGAAAATTATTTTTGTTTCCAAGGCCTTTTTTATAAGCAGATAAAAGGGGTGGCCATGGGGTCCCCCATGGCCCCCGATATTGCAAACCTGTATGTTTTTAATTTTGAGGATTTATTTATTAAAGACAATCCGTATAAAAATAATATGAAGCTATGGCTAAGGTACATAGATGATGTCCTTATGTTGTGGGAGGGGCCAATATCCCGTTTGGAGGAATTTAATGGTTGGATCAATTCTTTGGATGACAATTTACGGTTTCAGTTAACCTTTGATGATAAAAAGATCTCCTATTTGGATCTACTTATTGTTAAGACTGATAGGGAATTTGTTACTACACTGTATAAGAAACCGACGGATCAAAATCAGTTGCTTCATTTTCATAGCTTTCACAATCTATCACTGAAATATAACCTCCCGGTTGGTCAATTTTTGAGGATCCGTAGAATATGTACCTTAGACCAGGAATTTGAAGAACAAGCTAGGATGATAACTGAAAGGTTCCAGGCTAGAGATTATCCATCTTTCCCCTTAAAAAAGGCAATTAATAGAGCGATGCAATGCCCACGTAAAGAACTATTATGTAAAAAAAAGAAAGAAAGTGATGTGGGTATGGTATGTCCATTGCTGTATTCTTACCAGTCGCACCGAGTAGTTAGAATAATCAAAAAGTATTGGCATTTGATTCAAGCGATCCCTACATTTCAAGACTCAAGGATTACAATAGCATATAAACGTAATGCGAATTTGAGAAACCTGCTTGTTCCATCTGCCCTCACAGAGAGAGCATTTTTGTCTCGCCATAAAGGTCACTTTCAATGTGGCAACTGTTCCGTGTGCACTCATGTACTTGTAGTCCGGAAACAGTATATTCATCCTATCACTGGTCATGCGTTCCCGTTGGATGATTTTTCTAACTGTTCTACCAGCCATGTCGTCTATGTAGTCCAATGCCCCTGCATGAAATTGTATGTAGGCAAAACAACTCGCCCTGTTCGCAATCGGATTATTGAGCACAGGAGTTGCATTAAGAGAGGTGCAGCAGACAAACCTCTTGTCTCTCATTGGCAAGAGTTGTCGCACAAGGTTTCAGATTTAAAATATTTTGCAATCAAAAAAGTAAAAATCAACTGGAGGAGGAGGAGATGTGGATGCTACTATCCGTCGTTTGGAGGAACGATATATTTTTAATCTTAATAGCTTGTCACCCAATGGTTTGAACATGGATAAAGATTTATCAGTATTCCTATGAGGTTTCTTTTCTTAGCCCCTGGATTCACAAATGGTCTGTTTCAGTAATTCAAGTATGTATGTATTAAAAGTTTTTTTACATAAGTTTTTTATACATGTTTTTTGTCCTTTAATGTTGGTATTGATGTAGGATATAGTTCTTTTTTCTTTAGAGAGCCCAACGATCTGTCTGCAGTACATTTAAATTGCGGTCTTTTGAAGGGAGTAGTAAGGTTTACCTATAGTTATAATTGATGACAATGTCTCCCTTTATCCCTGAGGCTTGCAGAACCAGTTTTGGCGCTACTTGAGATGATGTCACCTTTATTTGCATACCGTGGGTATTAATTGTATTCAACACGCAGACGCCGGCATTTTTACTTTCGTTTTCATGCATTTGGAAGGAACCCTCGACTGAAGCGATCAAGTGCTTTGCAACCTTAAAGTGAGTTACTGAAGGGTTTTTGGTGTTACGCATGGGCTTGATGGTTGTTATGTGTACCCAATGTAGTTAGAACTTATCAGGTATATGGATTCCCAATAGCAATTAGAACTTTTGCATGCTTTGTTTTCATCACTATAGTCGGATGGTCGGTAGCTCTTGCCTGGTTTATAAGATTGGAATTTTTAAATGGGGTTTTAGTAGTCCTAACAGAATGTTTTCTGCTGTAAACACCGCTTTTTATATTTAAATCAGAAGGCGTTGTTAAACGAGAAGTTATGTATGTTGATAATGTTGGTTAAATTATTTGTAGCGTCGGGTCTACACGTTGCCGGTTCAGACTCCAAATTAGATTTCTTCCCCCAACAATTGTTGTTAACCAGTGTGGATCAGTGAGTCTTGGTTCTTTGGGGGGGTTTTCGTCCATACGTAATACTATATAAAGTTTGTGTAGCGCAGGATTGTTACCCATTCTCTGTCTGATTGCACACAAGGTAGACTAGGACGGGGGTTATATTTTGCAATAAGTTGCAAAGGATGAGTATCATGTGTCTCTTTTCCTTTTTAGTATCGGGTTCTTTTTCCTTAAAAACAACAGTTTTGAAAGAACATTATCGTGCTCATAGGTAATTACTTTTAGATGAACAATTTATCTTAGTGAGACCCTTTTGAATATTAGGTACAGTGAATTATTAAAAACTGTATGATGATGCACTTATCCATATTGTTCTCTTCCTTGTCCCTGATAGTATCTAGAGCACCATGGAAGTATGATTGTTTATGAAGGTACGCAATGTTTGTTTCATTCATTTACCATCTAATATATATATGGTTTTATATGTGGTTACAACATGGTAGTATGCCCTGTGATATGAGTAATAGTTTTTAAACACCCTTTATACATCTAGCTCACTATTTATTTATATATTTATACATGTTTGAACTATGATGTTCTTATGTCTGTCATATGATGCCTTTGGAGGACCTTATTGTGCTGTTGCTGATCTTTTAATTCATTATTCATTTCTTATGATTGTTTATAGATGTTTTATATGTTTTATATGATATCTATGTATTTATAATATTAAGCTTTTTATTGTCATCCTTTGGTATGACGTTTTTATGTTTTATTCATATGATTATAGTATATTTAATTATTTATTTGTTGTTATTTTATGTAGCCTGCCCCTGAAGAAGGCAACGAAACACGGCCTGTGTCGGGTCATAGGCTTTTTCTACTAATAAAGATTGTCCTTCCAATCGCTATCCACGTTTTTCTTACTGGGATCCTTGTAGCACATGGTTTTGTGCCTCTTGTTGGTACCAGATTAACTATGCTCCATTAGCTAAAACCACTGCTAAAGAAATAAAAAAATGGCAAGATCTGACCAAGAGTTGGGTGGGTAGAATTGCAGCACTGAAAATGATGGTAGTAGAATCGTAGAAGCTGATCACAGGTTTAGTAGGTTGGGGGGGGGGGGGGGGAAACAAACATGCCTGAATTAGCTGGTGATGACAGACGCAGGCCATTGATGATGGGCTTAGCTTGTCCCAAGCTGACACTACTATAAAGTAGCTGTTTTGAGAGGACTCTGGTATCACCATCTCAGACCAGCAGAGATTCACTGGGTCAGTATGGCGAGAAGTTGGTTGCTGGTGATTCAGATAATTACTGAAAAGAAAAAAAAAAAAAAAAACTACTGGCTTTTCTCTTTTGGTAGACCTGGTGCTTTGCCCGTTGGGGCTCCTGGATTCTGCAGAGAAAAGGGAGAGTGAATGCACGAGATGGTAAAATTATGCCTTATCTGCTAAATTTTCTTTCCTTGAGTCTCTTCAGTCCCGTCCAGATGCATGCGTTATGCCCTACCACCAGCAGTTGGAGATTGAGAACCACTATAAGGGTTCTATGCACATCCTTCTCACACCAGTATTCTAATAACAAAGCAGACTCCACAAGATAAATGTTATAGAACTTTAAGCAGCATATAGCCAATAAATACATTGATAACCAAACAGGAGTTACCCCTCTACAGAAAACCAAGAATAGTTATGGCCACTAAATTCAGAACTGAGCTACAATGGAAAAAAGGAGGGAAAATAAGTGACAAATTCTTCTATTTTATTATCCCTTAGCTTGAGGGTGCTAATGCCACTGAGAATAATTGACTCTACATGGGCAAGGGTAAGCAACGACGCGAGATATAGTTGACACTACTTGTGTAGTCTAGTAGTTTATTCTCATTTAACCTGTTTTAAATGCTCTATTCTATGTACTATGGGCTTTGTGATAACCACAATGTTCACAGCTGCCATTATATACTCTCTTGGATCCTCAATTTAATAAAAACAATAGTTGCAGGAAAGAGTTTAATTTACCATACTTGATATCTAGCGAAACCCAGTAGCCATAAGACAGATTCCAAAATTCATAAAATAATGTATGGAAAGCCAGAAGACAACTTAGAAGCTGGATAAATATTAAAAACAAGGGTGGTATATCAAAGGCTGTAATAAACCAACGACGACATATTCATTCATTGCACTTAGCAGAGGCAACTGCTAGCAATAGCATGTAGCAATGTATAAAACCCAATGGAATATCAGAATAAAATTATGGTTCAACAGTGACAGGATAGGAGGCAATGTCCTACTGTGGATACTCTGTATCATTCCATGGCGTGACCACACCTTGAATATTGTGTGCAATTCTGGTCACCATATCTTAAAAAGGATATAGCAGAATTAGAAAAAGGTACAGAGAAGGGCCACCGACATGGTAAAGGGGATGAAAGGATACCCTCTATGAGGAAAGGTTTAAGGTTAGGGCTTTTCAACTTGGAATAAAAGAGACAGCTGAGGGGAGATGATGTTGCTGTTAAGTGCAGTCGAGTCAGTACTGACTCCTGGTCACCCTCTGGATAGTTAACCTAAACTTTGTTCTGTCAATGATGACAGAGTGATATCCATAGCTCCTGTTATTGTATCGATCCATCTTATTGCTGGCCTTCCTCTTTTGCGTTGACCTTCTACCTTGCCAAGCATTGTGTCATTCTCCAATGATCTCTCTCTTCACATGATGTGTCCAAATTATGAAAGTCAAAGTCTGGTCATCTGAGCTTCTAATGAAAGCTTAGGTTTCATCTTCTCTAATACGGACTGGTTTGTTTTCAAGCAGTCCATGATATACTGTCCATGATAGGCTGTATTCGTCACCAGCATCATAATTTAAAAGGCATCAACTTTCGCATCCATGTGTTATTGAAAATACCATGGCCCGGACAAGTCGAATCTTTGTATGGAGAGAGAAACATCTGCTCTTGAAAATCTTGTTTGAGTCCTCCATAGCCATTCTACCAAGAACACCACGTCATCGGATTTTTTTGACTTTTAGTCCTTTCTTTATTGATTGTTGATCCAAGTTAAAGTTGTCAACTATTTCAATTTCTTCTCCATCAATAATGAACTTATAGATTTTGCCAGTTGTCAGGATCTTTGTCTTCTTAACATTAAGGTGCAGGTCCATTTGAAAACTATGTTCCTTAATCTTGAGAAGCAAATGCTTCAGATCATCTTCACTTTCAGCCAGTAATGTGGCATCATCAGCAAAGGTTGTTGTTGAGTCTTCCACCAATCTTCACACTTCGGTTGTCTGCATACAGTCCTGCTTCTCTGATGATTTGTTCTGCATATATATTAAACAGGTAGGGGGAAGGTATGCAGCCTTGTCGTACCTTTGCTGATTTTAAACGATTCTGTTTCTTCTTGTTCCGTTCGAACTGTTGCTTCCTGATCAATGTAAAAGGTTATGCAAGAGAACAATCAGGTGTTCTGGTATACCCATGCTTCTTAATGTGGCCCAGAGTTTCTCATGGTTTACACCAGGGGTCTCAAACACGCGGCCCGCGAGAGCATTTTCTGCGGCCCGCGACGCACGTCCTGCTTTGCGTTGCATTTTTTTGTCCTCCTGATGTTTCTATATTTATTTTACCTCGCGTGATTCCGGGGCTGCATGGTGTTTCTTACGTCCGCGTCACACGCCTGCCCTCCACCAATGAGCGACAGGCAGGAGGAGGAGAAAAAGGAGGAGGGGGGGGCCCGGGCCCAGAAGCAGTGTGAATAGCCACGAGGTACCAGCGCCGTGAAGAATCGCCTGCTTGGATCGTTGGACTCGGAGGATCGCCAGGGTGCACAGCTCTCCACGGCAGGTAAGGAAGCAGTCTGCCCAGCCCTGCCTCCCTCAGTCCCTCTCCTCTTCGGCTTTCAGAGCCGCGAAGGGAGAGCTTCTCCCTCGCGACTCTGTTAAGCTCGAGGGGGCAGAGGGGAAATTTCCCATAAGCCTCAGCCAGCTTAAAAGAGTCGCGAGGGAGGACTCTCCCTTCGCGGTTCTAAGCCGAAGAGGAGAGGGAGGGAGGGAGGGAGGGAGGGGGCCTGCCTGCCTGCGATTTTTGCGAGGGAGGGAGGGAGGCCTGTGATTTTTGCCAAGGAGGGAGGGAGGGAGGGAGGGAGGGGGCCTGTGATTTTTGCCAGGGAGGGAGGGAGGGAGGGAGAGGGAGGGGGGCCTGTGATTTTTGCCAAGGAAGGAGGGAGGGAGGGAGGGAGAGGGAGGGGGGCCTGTGATTTTTGCCAGGGAGGGAGGGAGGGAGGGGAGGGGAGGGGGCCGGAAAGTGCAACCGAAAAAAAAATGCACAAAAGGTAGGAAAATCTCTCTTTATTTTGAGTTTATTAACTGGAATATGTCAGCTCTGGGAAATGTGCATCATTAATGTCTGTGCTTTAGTACAAGAAATTAATTTATAGTTTTATTTCTACAGTGCTGAGGTATTCTGTGTAATTCCTATTTGACATTGCTGCTTGTTCTCTTTTCCCAGTAGGTCATGTATTCTCTGAAATGTATTGATTTAATATTTGCAGTGTTGCCTTTTGATAGGTAGGGTCTGGTGCTTTGTGAGTCCTGGTAGTGCTGTTATGATACGGGGGGTTTGCTATGGGTTCTAAATGGGCAGTGTTAGTAGTAGTTCCTAATGTGCCTGGCGGTTGGCACTGGATTATAGTAATATAGAAATTTTCTAGTCTTTCTTTATCCATGCACTCATTATGCAACATTATGCAAATATTTATGCAAATATTTATGCAAATGAGGCCCCTTATGCAAATGAGCCCCCCGTGTCTTATGCGGCCCCCGGGTTACTTTAGAAGTCCTCATTCGGCCCTCAAAGCAATTTGAGTTTGAGACCCCTGGTTTACACAGTCAAAAGCCTTGCTGTAGTCAATAAAACACATATAGATATCCTTTTGATATTCTTTTGTCTTTTCAAGTATCCATCTCGCATCTACGATGATGTCTCATTCCTTGCCCTTTCCTGAACCCTGCTCGTACTTCAGGCAGTTCTTGTTCCAGGTATGGTTGTAGTCTCTGCTGAATGATTTTGAGTAGAATCTTGCTGGCATGCAGGATCAAAGCAATTGTGCAATAATGTCCACAATGAGTAGGGTACCTTTCTTCAGTATTGGTATAAACCGAGATCTTCTCCAGTCAGTCGGCCATGAATTTGTCTTCCAAATTTCCTGCCAGAGCCTTGTACATATGGGTAACAGCTTCATCTGATTTCTGCAATACTTCAATGGGAATGTCAATGTCCGGTGCTTTGTTCTTTGATCGACTTTTCTTTCATCACCAATTGTTCCAATCATAAGGTACAGGTTGAAACGTCCGTTGGTCCACTTCATCATTATGGTATAATGACTCTGTATATTCTTTTCACCTTTTCTTGATCTTCAACATGGATCCTTGAGCATCCTGTAGCATTCCAATTCGAGGATGGAATTTTTTCTTTAACACTCGTAACTTTAGAAAAGCCAATCTTGTTCTTCCTCTAAGTTTCTGATTCTATTTCTTTGCATGTGTCATTGTAGTACTTCTGATCTTGTCTTGCTGCATATTGGAAATCTCTGTTGAGTTCTGTGATTGCCTCCTCTTTCTCCTCTGGCTTTAGCTTCTCTGTGTTTTGGACAATTTTCAGAGTTTCTTCTGTCATCCATTTTGGCCGTTTTTGCTTTTTCACCTTATTATGTAGAGACTTCGCTTTCTTCCAACACCACCTTCTTAACGTCATCCCATAACACTTCTGGAACTCTTGTCATTTGTATCTAAAGCAGTAAATCTATTTTTCAGGCAGTCTTTAAATTCCAGTGGTATATTCTCAGGGTCATATTTTGCTACATTCATGAGTGGCTTCCTCTTTTTCAACTTTAGCTTGAGTTTGCATACTAGTAGTTGGCGATCTGTACCACAGTCAGCTCCAGGTTTTGTCTTTGCTGATGTTATAGAGCTTTTCCATCATTGTCTTCCACAGATGTAGTCAATTTGATTTATGTGCAATCCATTGGGTGCAGTCCACATGTACAGTCAGGGCTTGTGTTGCTAGAAGGTAGTGTTTGAGATGAATAGATCATTGGTCTTTCAGAATTTTATCCGTTTTTCTCCAGATTTGTTTCTGTGCCAAATCCATATTTTCCAACCACTTTACCTTCTTCTTTGTTGCCAATTTTTGCATTCCAGTCACCCATGACTATCAGGATATCCCGTTTGCATGTTCTGTTAATTTCAGCTTGTACTTGTTCATAGAACTCATCAATGTCTTCCTCTTCTGCAGCTGTTGTTGGGGCATATACCTGAATTATCATTGTGTTGATGGGCTTTCCTCATAGACGAATAGAAATTAAGCGTTCACTGACTGCATTGTATTTCATTACAATTCTTTAAAGTTTCTTCTTAATTATAAATGCAACACCATTTCTTCTTTGTCTTTCATTTTCAGGATAGTAGACCATATGATCATCAGATGCTAAGTACCCAAAGCCAGTCCATTTCAGTTCATTGACACCCAACAGATCGTGTTGTACACGTTCCATTTCATTGTTAACACCTCCAACTTCCTTTGGTTCACGCTTCGCACATTCCTTGTCCCAATCCACAAGACATCTTTGCAACTTCTGACTCTCATTTCAAGCACAGCTACATCAGCAGATCCAACCACAACATAAATGCTGGCTTTACTCTGGGAAGTCTTCAGCTCCTCCCCAGTAGTCATTTGAGTGCCTTCCAACCTAGGGGTCTCATCTTCCAGCACTATAGTATAATTTGTTTTGTGACTATCCATTGGGTTTTCATGGCAAGATACAGAAGTAGATTTGCCAAGCCTTTCTTCCGCACAGTTAATGGAAAGCGAGAGAGGACACCCTTCCTGCAGTGTCACCAGGGGATGACAAATGGTAAAAAACAAAGAACAGTAGTAAAATATTAAAAGATTTGAGAGTCCCTTACCATCTAAGTATCCAACTTTAGTGCACTGAAAAGAATGGGACCCGTGTGTAGGTGCCAAATTAAATATAGAGGCAGTGATGACGTCATTACTGATGTAAATGGAAATTACACTAACCTGGTAATTGTAGTTCCTGTAGGATCCAGTTTAGTCCTCCACAATCGGGTAGTGCACCTTCTACTGCAGCCTGGAGACTGGACCAATCAAATCTTCTGTAGTACATATCCAGCAGGAGCTCCCAGAAGCCCCCCAGTGTACTAGTAACAAAGCATACTTAACGAAGCAACACATTAAATAATCATTAAATTATCATTACATTATCAGTAAACCCTTTTCTTCCCCCCCTGTAATAACCAACTCCCTCCCCACACGAGGAAGTCAGAACACCGCCTGGCGCCGAAACCGACGCCTTCCAATTTACACAGAGCTCCCCTTCACAGAAATCTAGGGAGCTGACTGAACTCCAAGAAAGGGAAGAGCCATAGCGATAAGCACGACTGTCAACAGAACCCGAACGGGACGAAGAACCGTCCTACAGTCAACCGCTCGGAACAGCGCGCCGCAAGACTACACAGAGAGTTGGGAGGGAAGGAGGACTAAACTGGATCCTACAGGAACTACAATTACCAGGTTAGTGTAATTTCCATTTCCTGTGCGGATATCCAGTTTAGTCCTCCACAATCGGGATGTAACAGAGCAGTTAAGACCGGGCTGGACATTGCCAGCAGGCGCGCAGAACCGCCGATCCAAAACAGGAACCCCGAGCCGCTAATACATCCAGGCGATAGTGCCTGCTGAAAGCGTGCAGAGACGACCAAGTGGCCGCCCTACAGATATCCGCTGGCGGAACCAGGCAATGCTCCGCCCAAGAGGTCGCCTGAGCTCGAGTAGAATGAGCTCGAAGCCCCTCCGGAACTGGCCGCTGCTGCAACAGATACGCAGATGCGATCGCTTCCTTGAGCCATCTAGCAATGGAGGCCTTAGCCGCCGCCTCCCCTTTTCTTGCGCCCCCAAAGAGCACAAAAAGCCGATCGGTCTTACGAAAGGACTCCGTAGACTGCAAATACCGACGCAGCGTGCGACCCACATCGAGCCGGTGAAGACCCTTGTCCACCGACTCGACCGAGTTCGCCGAAAGAACCGGCAGAAACACTGCCTGATTCAAGTGAAAGGGAGACACCACCTTTGGAAGAAAGGAAGGCACCGGCCGGATCACAATCCGGTCCGCGTAAAACGACAAGAAAGGCTCTCGGCAGGACAAGGCCTGAAGATCCGAAATGCGCCGAGCCGAGCAAATGGCTACAAGAAAGACCGTCTTCAAGTGAGATCCTTCAGGGACGCCCTCCGCAAGGGCTCAAAAGGTTCCCGCACCAGAGCCCGCAGGACTAAATTCAAATCCCACGGGGGAATCGGTGCTCTGCGGGAAGGCCGCAAATGAAAAACAGCGGACAAGAAACGCCACACATCCGCATGAGCGCTGAGAATGCGGCCTAAAACCTTGCCTCTATAGCAGGAGATCGCTGCCAACTGAACCTTCAGGGAACTGGCCGCGAGGCCTTTCTCGAACCCATCCTGAAGGAATCTTAACACGACGGGCACAGAGACCGTCGCCGCCCGGACTCCCCGCCGGGAGCACCAGTCCTCAAAAATCCTCCAGATTCGAACATAAGTAAGAGAAGTGGATGACTTCCTTGCCCGCAGCAGGGTGGAAATCACCGCGGGCGAATAACCCTTCTTTTTCAGCCGAGCCCTCTCAATGGCCAAACCGTAAGCGAGAATCGAGCCACCTGGGGCATCCGCAGGGGGCCCTGAAGAAGAAGGTCCGGCAGCGCGGGCAGGCGCCAAGGCACGCCGTCTCGAAGTCTGACTAGCTCGGCATACCAGGGCCTCCGGGGCCAATCCGGAGCCACCAGCAGCACTCTGCCCTGATGACACTCGATGCGCTGGACGACCCGGCCGATCAGCGCCCACGGAGGGAAGACATACAGAAGCCCGGACGTCGGCCACGGCTGAATGAGAGCGTCGAGCCCTTCGGACATTCGCTCCCGCCGTCTGCTGAAGAAGCGACTCGTCTTGGCCGTCTGGAAGGTCGCCATGAGATCCATGATGGGCAGACCCCACCGCCGCACGATTTGCGCATACACCTGTGGATTTAACTCCCACTCTCCGGGGTCCACTCGCACTCTGCTGAGAAAGTCGGCCTGGACATTTTCCGCGCCCGCTATGTGCGCCGCTGATATTGCCGGCAGACGAGTCTCCACCCAACTGAACAAGGCTGTCGCCTCTGTTTCCAGGGCCACACTCCCTGTGCCCCCTTGGCGATTGATGTAAGCCACCGTGGTCGCATTGTCCGACCAGACCCGGACAGGTCGACCCCGGACCAGTGGCTCCAGGGCCAATAGTGCTAGTCGCACCGCCCGAAGCTCGAGACGGTTGATCGACCAAGACGCTTCCTGGGAGGACCACACCCCCTGAGTGAAGCGGGTCTCGCAGTGCGCTCCCCAACCGGCTAAGCTCGCATCCGTTGTGAGGGGAACCCACAGAGGAGGCTCCAAGGGAACCTCCCGCGTCAGTTTCTCGGGAGAGAGCCACCAACGGAGCGAAAGACGCACCGCCTTCGGGCAGGGCAGTCTCTTGTTCAAGGAGTCGCACTGGTTGGACCACCGGCGAAGGAGCGCCCTCTGCAGCGGGCGCATGTGGAACCGCGCCCACGGTACCACCTCCAAGGTCGCCGCCATTGTTCCGAGAAGCCTCAGGTACCACCACGCCGACGGAGCGGGCATGCCCCGAAAGAGTCGGACAAGAGCCCACAACGCCCGGACACGGCGCTCGGGGAGGCACACCAGCCCCCGGGCGGTGTCAAAGCGCACCCCCAGATACTCGAGGTCCTGCGTGGGACGCAGACAACTTTTTCGTTCGTTCACCACCCAGCCGAGAGACCGCAGCAGAGCCACTACCCTGCTCGTGACTCGCAAGCACTCCCGACTGGACTTTGCCCGAATCAACCAGTCGTCGAGATATGGATGGACCAAGATGCCCTCCTTGCGCAAGGCCGCCGCAACGACCACCATCACCTTTGTGAAGGTGCGCGGAGCCGTGGCTGAGCCGAACGGCATGGCCCGGAACTGGAAGTGGCCCCACGGAAACGCAAAGCGGAGAAACTGCTGATGAGATGGATGTATCGGGATGTGCAAATAGGCCTCTGTAAGATCGAGGGACGTCAAAAACTCCCCCTGTCGTACTGCTACAAGGACTGACCGCAGAGTTTCCATACGGAAGTGCGGCACCCTGAGCGCGCGATTGACGCCTTTGAGATCCAAGATCGGACGCAGAGAAACGCCCTTTTTGGGGACCACAAAATAGATGGAGTAACGACCGGCGCCTCTTTCCAAGAGAGGAACCGGGACCACCGCTCCCAGTGCTAACAACCGAGCCAGGGTCACGCGGATGTCCCGCGTCTTTTGTTCGCCCCTGCTGGGCGACAGAACAAAGGCATCCGGAAGCGGGGATGCAAATTCTAGAGCATAACCCTCTTCTATAATCTGTAGCACCCAGCGATCTGACGTAATTTGGGCCCAAGACGGAAGAAAGTCGTGCAAACGACCCCCGATAATCGGGCCTCCCTCCAGAGCCCGCCTCGCGTCATTGTGGCTTGCGCCCAAAGGAAGACGCCGAGGGAGAGGCGGCTCCGGAGAAGCCTCTGCCGGCCCCTCTGAAACCACGAAATCCCTGATTACGGGCTCCAAACCGGCCCCGCTGCGAGGCCCACAGGCGGGAGGACCGAAACCTGCGCTGATCCCGAAAGGACCCCCGCGCCGAGGTGGAGGACCTGTTGGCCCTTGGCCTATCCTCCGGAAGCCGGCCCCCCTTGGACTCACCGAGCTCCTTTACCAGTTTCTCGAGAGCCTCCCCAAATAACAATCTGCCCTTAAAGGGCAGTTTACCGAGGCGGGACTTGAAAGAACCGTCAGCCGCCCAGTTGCGCAACCATAGGGACCGGCGCGCTGCCACCGCGGACGCCATACTATTAGCCAATGCGCGGATTAAATCATAAAACAGATCCGCCAAGTAGGCCGAGCCGGACTCCAGCCGGGTAACCTCCAACAGGCCTTGCTGGTCTAAGCCGGGGCTCGAGCGCAAGCGCTGCGACCACCGCAGACACGACCAAGCCACCCAAGCCCCGCAAATAGAGGCTTGCAATGACACGGCATCCGTATCGAAGGTTTGCTTCAGCAAATTATCAATCTTCTTATCCTGCCCGTCCTTGAGGGCCGCCGCCCCCTCAACCGGGATGGTGGTTTTCTTAGTCACTGCGGAAACCGCCGCATCCACTCGCGGAGACTTAAACAAGTCCCTGTCCTTGTCGGCGGGGGGATAAAGCCGATTCATGGTCCGAATCCCCTTCAAACCGGATTCCGGGTGCTCCCACTCCGCCTGTATCATCTGTTCCACCACGCGGTGGACGGGAAAAACCACCTGGGTATCCCTGACGGCCTGAATGAGAGGATCCTCCAGACCCTCTTCCTCCAGGGACCGCACTGCCGAAAGGTTAAGTGCCTGAAGGGACTCCGTAACCAGAGGAACCAGCTCGTCCTTCTGAAACACCCGAATGAGCCGAGCCTGATCCTCCGGCTCGGGGATCTCCCCATCCTCCAATTCCTCCGCTTCAGTCTCAGGATCGCCCTCCGCCTCGGACTCCAGAAGCCCCAGGGCGTCCTGCTCCTGTTCCCCCAACCGAGCCGCTTGACCCCGGGTGGAGAGGAGCGCTGAGCCACCCCAGTGACCCCCGAGGGGAGAGAGGGGGGCCCAACCTCCGGCCACTGACCGGACCTGCTCAAGTGGAAAGCCTGATGCATGAGGAGAACAAAATCAGGGGAGAATTCCATAGGTGGGACAACTATAGCCCCCTGCTGGAGCGCAGCCACCGACCCACTGGCCGGTGGAACCGACCCAGACTGAGGGATGTTCGGAGAAAGGACACTGTCCCCTGAAGTAGAAGCATCCCCAGGGGTAGCCTGCTCCTGGACATGCACAGAGTGTTCCAGCTCTGCGGGCACTGCAGCGCAGCCCCTGCAGATGCCAGAGTCAGTCCCTGCCGCTCTGCGGGACCCACAAATCACACATTGGGGTTTGGAAGCCATCCCAAGACCACCTCTGCCCAGCGGAATAGAAGGGAACCGGCACAGAAAAGCCCACACCACAGGGGCAATCTCATGCAAATCAGTCCCGGTTGAATAATAAAACGTTTTTTTTTTTTTTTTGCAAGAAACAAACACACTCCCCAGACTCCCAGGGGTGCCCTGAGCAAAATTGCCAGCAAAAGGAACCCCAAAAACCCCAGGGGAACCTGTGCACAAGTGATCAAAAGTGCCTCTAAAAGCACACTTTATAAATCCAAAATGGCCGCCGCACTTTTTCACCCGCGGTAAAAAACGGCGCGAAAATACAAAGACAAATAAATAATATGTAAAAGAAAGAAAACGACCCTCAGATACAGGGCAAACGATCAAATTTAGGAAAAATTGCCAAATGGGCTCAGGAGAGCCTACAGAACGCTGGCAGCTCTGACAAGAGAGCACTGCTCACAAATACAGACATAAAATGAAAACTCCTACCAGCTCAGGAACAGCAAGGACACAGCCAACTTCACACAGTGTCAGCCACTGCTGTATCAGGTATGGCTTTTCCCCGTACAGTCAAGGGGAAGCTCACCCAAGGCTGATAAAATTAGCCAGGCAAGAAGACAGGAGCCTGCAGGTCTGCCTTCCTCCCGAGTCTCCTGTGCCAAAGCACTAGAGAGGCATGTTTCTTTCACTTTTCCTTTTAAAGATACAACTAGCTATTAAATAAATAGCAAATAAATGTCCCAATACAAACCCTAAAAGACTAACTAACAAGTGTTGCTCCTTCAAGAGTCACTCAGTGTGCCCAGCAAGGGCACAGACGTCTTCAAGCTGCAAGAGACTGGACACACTGGGGGGCTTCTGGGAGCTCCTGCTGGATATGTACTACAGAAGATTTGATTGGTCCAGTCTCCAGGCTGCAGTAGAAGGTGCACTACCCGATTGTGGAGGACTAAACTGGATATCCGCACAGGAATGCTTGTTACAATTCCCAGTGATGTCACTGTACTGTTCATAGTACCAACCTAACCGCAATGGAGGAACTCGTTCGTTGGCAAAGGAGCATTCCAAAATGAAACAGAACCAATGAGTAAGTCTTACAACTAGCAGAGGATGATAAGCAATAATATCAAAAAATGTATTCTAAAAAATAAAATCATGAAAAAAATGCAGATCAATCGCAAAGCACTGTGTGTATGAGACTGCGTAAAGGGCTGTGTCTTATCCCGACTGTCCCACTGTTATCCCAAACGATTGAAGCAGATTCGATGGGATTCATTCAAAGTGAGGATTACAATGAAAAAAGCACTGGTGCTGATGTTATAAATAGAAAACCGAACCTTAAAAATATATACCAAAAAAGATGAGTTCAGTATTATACACGTGTATACCGTATTTTCGCGCATATAAAGCGCACCCGCATATAATGCGCGGAGATTGGGCTTTTATGTAATAAAGTTCTCACATTACGCGCCCTCGCATATAGCGCGCGCGTTATATGCGCGTAAAAACGGTACTATGAGTGCTCAAGGAGCTTGAGATTTGGATTTCAAGTGGATTGTTTATGTTTTTTTACTTCAGGGCTTCGTCTTTAGCTAGAGATTGAGATTGTGGATTTTGTAGATGATTGTCTGTATTATCTCAAACTTTTCCTTGCTGTTATGTGGATCTCTCTTGTGTGGCAGTAAATTCACTTTGGTTTTGAAATAAACTCCTGGCACGTGGACTTTTTTTGAGTGGAGTAGCAGAGTGAGTGATCCCCAAGGCCTGGCCTCACAACTCTTGCTGCTCTCACCCCGAGAAACCGATACCAGACCCTGCGGTAAGGAAAGCGTGTTACCCTTCAGCCTCTGAAAGTGAACTCCTTGTCTTTTACAGGGAATAATCCCCACCAAACAGGAGTCACATTAGTGACATGCCTACTAAGTGTGTACAGTGGCGCTTTAATCTTTCTGCCCATCTTTGAACTACAGTCATAAAAAGCTCACCCTCAGAACAAAAGAGAAGACATCTTTGCTGGGCTGTAATTTACCTGAGTGTGCAGCTGTTACTCAGCACTTTGATGACAGAGGCTGTAGTGGTGCCCTGTAGCTGCGTTGTTAAAAGCAAACCCCTCGTGCTGGTTTCGTTCCAATCGCAGGAAGAGGGGTTTAGTTCCCGAAAGCTAGTCGGGAAAAAAGATTTGGTATAGTGCGCACCCGCAAATAACGCGCGAGAGGGTTGCGCGGTAGGTAAAATCGCATATAGCGCGCGCGTTATATACGCGAAAATACGGTATACATAAATTAGAGAATCAAAAGGAAAATGTTAAAGACAAGGGAACTGTAAAGACCAAGCTCTACTAGGATACGAAAGCACTTGAAAAATAAAATACACTACAAACACCTATATTCTTATGCTGTGAGCCCACAGGGATATATAACAGACCAAGTGCTAATAACTGTATATATATGAATATGCATGAGAAAGAACAGGGGGTAAACAGTAATATGGCCCCACACAGGGCCGCCTTAGGCTTGTCCTCTGGTAGCTAGGGGACATTGGACTCTCCCAAGGACTTTACCAATTTCTCCAAGTCCTCCCCGAAGAGCAGCCTGCCCGCAAAGGGGAGCTTGGTGAGCTTTGTCTTAGAAGCCATGTCCACTGACCAGTTAGGCAGCCACAACCATAGCCATGCTCCTAGCAGAAACCCGCAAGAGTTCAAAGTAAATCTACCAGGAAAGCAGACCTTGACTCCAGGCAAGCATCAGAGGCCAGACAGAAACCCCCGGACCTGTTTCTTCCTGCGAGTCCTGAGATTAGCGAAGACAAGCCCAGGGTACATAGGCCCCACAGAAAGCGCTCTGCAGGCCCAAGGCAGACACCTTGAAAGCCTGCTTGAGAAGAGCCTCCATGTGCCAGTCATGCGGGTCCTTGAGGGCTGCGCCTCCCTCTTCTGCATCACTGCCACCACCAAGGCATCTACTTGGGGAAGGCGCAGTTTCTCCTTCTCCTCAGGTGTGATAGGATATAGCCGAGCCATACTATGCCCCACCCACAGGCCCGCATCTGGAGTGCCACAAGAGGAGCAACTTCTCGCAATACCTTAGACAACACACAAAAAGCAAGCGGTGGTAGGTGGTCACTAGTGCATCTGGAGTGCTCCAACCCTCAGAGATCACCACCCGTAGGGCCCTATGGGCTGGGAAAGACAGAGGGCAGCCAGATATCCTCCCATAAGAGGATTTTCATCGGGCTCTGGGCCCATGGGCCCCAGCTCCACAATCCAAAGCACCGCAAGCAACTCAGTAATCAATGACAGGAGCTCGTTCCAATGGAAAATCCAAACTGCCATCGAATCCTCCATCCCGAGGAGCTCCCCTTTTCTACAGCTCCTCCTAAAACTGCTCCAGGAAGTCCTCCAGGCCCTCCAGGGAGACCAAGGAGCAGATGTCATGCTCCTCGTCCACACAATCTTGCCATGAACGCTTTGCCAGCGTTAACCCCCATCCTCGGCCCCACCGCCCTGCTCCATGAAAAAGGTCTAATGAAGCAGAAGCACGAACTCTGTGGAGAAAGGGGACGATCCCGCTACCCCTGACCCTGCAAGTCTGTTGGGGACATTGCTGACAGGAAAATTATGGGAATTTTGTAAGGTGGGAGGACCCAGGTCTCCCACTGCTGCAGGACCACCACCATCCCCCGCAGCCTAAGCAATCCCCGGCCTCAATGTCAGACCCCTCTCCTGGGTCTCCCCCCCCCCCCCCGTCATCCACCCACTGCTGCTTCCCCGGACTTTCGCAGCACAGCCCGATCTCCGAGAGCTGTGCCCTGTGGCTGCCGCACAGTACACGCCGACCTCTCTCCATGTGGACGCAGCACTGTAAATCCCCCAGTCAAAAGAAACTGCAAACAGCTGATTACACTCACCGGAGTCTCGAAGGACTTATCTAGGTGCCCCTCACCACGGGAGACCGCCACCAGATCCCAAGTGAGAAGTGTTGTGCGCTGCTCTCTTCTTTTTCCCTTCGATGTTCCGATTTTCTTTTTTTTTTTTCCCCCCCCCCCCCCAATTGGCCAGGATGAGCAGGCCGCTGGCATCTGCTGGGAGAGATTGCTGGGGTTGGGGGGGGGGAGGGGGTTTCTGGAGAACAGTAGGCCTTTGGGATCCTGCACTTGTGATCCAAAATTAAACCACAGCCAGATACAGGATACTGACCCAGTAAGGTAAATGAAGAAATTAGGCCTTACCTGCTAATTCTTTTTCCTGAAGTACTCTCCGGGCCAGTCCAGGACATCTTGGGTGATCAATCCACTCCAGCAGCTGAGGACTGGAATCTGAAAAGGTTTTCCCTGACAGCCTATCCAGCTCCCCTAGGTGTCAGCTAATCAGTCTCTCGGTAACAAAGCAGTGAAGCCACCACTAAGAACACTTCCAACCAAAAAACAACAAAACCTAATTACCTAGACTACGAAATAGAGAAGACAAACCAGGCATATCGTTGTCTCACACCACCTTTTTTTTTTTTTTTTCTTGAAAAGGCATGCCCTCTTTCAAGATAAGCCTTGGCACTGCGGAGGTGCTGGAGCCGCCAAGTTGCTCGCGTGGATTGCCAATTTGGAATCAAACTCTCTTCTTTTGTTTTGTTTTTGTTTTTTAAATTTTTTCCACGTCCCCTAAGGGAACCACAGTATCCATTTCCACTGCATTGTACGGCTCCTTGACAGAACAAAACTCCACCAAACAACACACCCCAGCTTCTAAAACTCGCAGATACACTAAGGGAGGGTCCTGGACTGGCCCGGAGAGTACTCCAGGAAAGACAATTAGCAGGTAAGGCCTAATTTCTTCTTCCTATTCGTCTCTCCGGGCCAGTCCAGGACATCTTGGGAAGTACCAAAGCAGTACTCAAATACGGGAGGGCCCTGCGAGACCTTCCACCAGCGCCGCCGCACCCACTCTGGCGTCATCCTTAGCTTGAACATCCAATCTATAATGCTTCGCAAATGTGTGTAAAGACGACCACGTAGCCGCCCGACAAATGTCCACCGACGGAACCAACGCATACTCCGCCCAAGAGGTAGCCTGACCCCTGGTTGAATGTGCTCCAAGACCCAGCGGTACCGGCATGCCTTTTGCTTCGTACGCGGTGCGAATGGCATGCTTCACCCAGCGAGCGATAGACGCCTTAGTGGCCGCCTTACCCTTCGCTGCTCCCCCGTAGAGAACAACCAACCTGTCCGACTTACGAAAAGACTCCGTCACCTTGAGATACTTACGCAACACTCGCCCAAGTCCAGCCGCCTAAGGGAACGATCGAAGCCACTGTTCCCCAACCCCCCGAACATAGGAAGGGAAACGACCTGATTGACGTGAAAAGAAGAAACCACCTTGGGAAGAAACAAAGGCACCAGTCTCAACACCACCTTCTCAGCTGAAAATTGAAGGTACGGTTCCTTGCAGAACAGAGCTTGAAGATCTGAAATACTTCTAGCCGAACACAAGGCCACCAGAAAGGCTGTCTTCCAGGACAACTCCCGCAGATGCTCCAACCGATGTCCGACAAACAACGGATCCGACAACGCTTGAAGCACCAGGTTCAAATCCCAAGGAGGAACTACCGGACACCGGGGAGGCCTAATGTTTTTAGCGGCTCTCAGGAAACGCAGTACATCAGGATGGGAAGCAAGCGGCTTGCCCTGTACTCTACCCCTGTAACAGGCCAGCGCCGCCACCTGCACTCGCAAGGTACTAAGCGCCAAACCCTTATCCAATCCGCCCTGAAGGAAACCCAAAATTTCCGGCAGCGACACCCCCCCGGGCTGCATCTTACGCACAATGCACCACGCTTCAAATAAGCGCCAAACTCTAACGTAAGCCAACGACGTCGACCGTCTTCTGGACTGTACAAGAGTAGCTATTACCGCGCTAGAGTAGCCCTTGCACCGCAACCTGTTCCGTTCAATAGCTAGGCCGTAAGACAGAATCGATCCACCTGCAGCATGAGCACCGGACCTTGTCGCAAGAGATCGCTCTGAACGGGCAGCCTCCAGGGAGGTGCTACGAGCAGTCTCATCAGGTCGGCATACCAAGGATGCCTGGGCCAATCCGGAGCCACCAGAATTACCGGACCGCTGTGAGCTGCCACTCTTTGGATGACCCTTCCCAAGAGCGGCCACGGAGGAAACACATATAGGAGCTGATCCTGAGGCCAAGGCTGCACTAGGCCATCCAGACCTTCAGACATGTGCTCCCTGCGCCTGCTGTAAAACCGCGCTGCCTTGGCAATGGACTGGGTAGCCATAAGATCCAGGACAGGCTGCCCCCACTTTAGCGAAATCTCCCGAAAAACCGTCTTATCCAGTTCCCACTCCCCCGGATCTAGACGATGACAACTGAGATAATCTGCCTGAACGTTGTCCCTGCCGGCCACGTGCGCCGCCGAGATCGCTCGGAGATGGGCTTCCGCCCACTGAAACAACTGCAGGCTTTCCTCCAGCAACAGGGCACTGCCCGTGCCGCCCTGCCTGTTGATGTAAGAAACGGTTACCTGATTGTCGGAAAAATCCAAACTGCTTTCCCGACAAGCACTCTCACAAATACCAGCAACGCGAGACGGACCGCTCTGAGCTTCAAACGATTGATCGACCAGGTGCTCTCTTCTGCCGACCACGAACCCTGTGTCACACGACCCAGACAATGCGCCCCCCAGCTGGAGAGGCTTGCGTCTGTCGTGAGCAATACCCAATTGGACACCTCCAGAGGAACTCCCGCTTGCAGGTGGGCCGGCACCAACCACCACTGCAAACTGAGACGCACATCTTCCGGACAGAGGATGATCCTGAGGAGACCAACGGGACAACAACGCGCTCTGACGCGGCCGCATGTGAGCCCAGGCCCATGGGACCAGATCCAAGGCCGCCGCCATGGACCCCAACAACTGCAGATACCTCCAAGCCATCGGAGCCTTGACACGCAGAAACGCCGACACCTGCCATAGGATTTTCCGCACTCTTTCGTCTGGAAGAAAAACCGACCCTACTTCCGTGTCGAAGAGGGCCCCCAGATACATCAACCGCCGAACGGGTTCCAAATGGCTCTTGGCATAGTTGATGACCCAACCTAACTGCTCTAGGACTTGCACCACCCGCGCCGTGGCCTCCACCGACTCTTTCTGCGACGACGCCCGAATCAACCAATCGTCCAAGTAGGGATGAACCTGAATCCCCTCCTTTCGGAGCGCAGCTGCCACCACTACCATTATTTTGGTGAAGGTGCGAGGCGCCGTGGCAAGCCCAAAAGGCAAAGCCCGAAATTGAAAATGTCCCATGGGCACCGCGAAACGGAGATACTTCTGATGTTCGCTCCTGATAGGAATGTGCAGGTAAGCCTCTGTGAGATCTATGGAAGCAAGAAACTCGCCTGGCCAAACCGATCGGATCACCGACCGTAAGGTTTCCATCCGAAAATGAGGCACCCTCAAACAACGATTCACGTGCTTGAGATCCAGAATAGGACGAAAAGAACCTTCTTTCTTGGGTACCACAAAATAAATCGAGTATCGACCTAATCCGCACTGGTCTGCAGGCACCGGTATTACCGCGTGAAGACACAACAAAACGGTGGAGCGTCTCCCCGACCGCTGCCAACTTTGCCTGCAGACCACACGGAGACAGGACAAAAGCGTCTGGAACCTGCTGCTCGAATTCTAAGGCATATCCATCTCTGATAACCTCCAGAACCCACTGATCCGAGGTTATACTGGCCCAGGTGGAGAGAAACTGCTGTAACCGACCTTCTACTGGAACTCCCACCTGGACTGGCCTCACTTCATTGCGACTTTTTTGCTGCGGACTGCTGGGTATTAAAGTAGCCTCTACTGAAATCTCTGGACCCTCGAAAGGAATACCCTCGAGAAGCAAACCGTCCCCGCTGATAAGGTGTGAAACGCGCTCCCCGGAACCTGCGAAAGTCCCTACTTTGACCCCTTTGTATGGACCCCTGCTTTGCTGCTCTTGGGCGGTCCTCCGGCAGCCGCCCCCCTTTGGAGTCCCCCAAATCTTTAACAATCTTGTCCAGCGCTTCACCAAACAACAACTTGCCTTTATACGGTAATTTACTAAGACACGCTTTGGAAGACGCATCCGCCGCCCAATTCCTAAGCCAAAGGAAACGCCTGGCGGCTACCACAGAAGCCATAGCCTTAGCTGAAATGCGAACTAAATCATAAAAAGCATCGGCTTGATAGGCAGCCGCCGACTCGAGCTTCGCCACATCCGCAATAGCTACGTCAACTCCCTCCGAAGACTGCTCCCCCTGCAGCCAACGGATGGAAGCCCTAGACACATAAGCCCCACAAATAGACGCTTGAAGGGCTAAGGCACTAGAATCAAAAGCCTGCTTCAGGAGAGCCTCTAACCTACGATCCTGCAAGTCTTTGAGAGCTGTCCCCCCTTCTACAGGAATGGTGGTCTTTCGAGTGACGGCTGAAACCAATGCGTCCACCTTGGGCATACGCAATAGGTCCTTCTCTTCCTGAGGGACAGGGTAAAGCCTAGCCATCAAGCGCCCCCCTCTGAGAGACGCCTCTGGAAATTCCCATTCAGCCTCTATCATCTGTTTGATAACCCTATGAACCGGGAAACACTTCTGTTCAGACCTGAAACCCTGCAGTAAAGGGTCTTCTAGAGGCTCCTGCTGTACTGAGTGAGGGAAAGACCAAATTCAGAGCCGAAAGCGACAGAGATTAGCGCTCCCAGCTCTTCCTTACGGAACATCCGAAAAACATTGGGATCCTCCCCAGGACCCAGCTCACCCTCCTCCAAATCCCCTGACCAGACTTCCAACCCTGGTTCTGAGAGTATCTCACCTTCTTCTGCTCCTGGTAAGGGACACTAGGTGCCTCCTTATGGTGTACACTCTGGTCTCTGCCCTGCAGCACCGAAGAGCTAGACTCTCCCAGGTGAGCCTCTGAAGGGCCGGCCACTGGGGATCCAAAGAGGTTGTCAGAGTCAGGAGGGAGAGAGAACTGAGCCTTCTTCAGGAGGTAAGCATTATGCAGTGAGAGGATAAACTCAGGAGAAAAATAAGAAGTCAAGGCTTCTTGAAAGGCAGGAACAGGCTGTTGCTTTAGGTCTGCAGCCACAGCCTGCTTCGCAGACTTCGCTTTCCTCTTGTGGGGCTTGCTGAGAAGCGCGGGAGCACCGGCCTGCTCCGTTAAAATGGCCGCCGTTCCCGCCCTCTCTCCCGGACTGTGAGGTAAAGGGAGATCACCTTCAGAGGATTTATCCTCCATGTCAGCACTACTCGCCGCGACAACGACACGGAAAAATTAACTGTAATTAGACCCTGCGACCTGCGTCGGAACGGACCTCCCCGAAGTGAAACAAAAGACCGCGTGTCGAGGAAATTGCCCGCTATGAGGCCAAACGCGGCGGCAAAAGAAAACCCCCACAAGAAAGAGAAATTAAGCTCACAATGGAGACTCACCACATGTGGACTAAACGGAGCCTCACCGATCCGCCATGCACCGCTGTGCCGTTGCTAACGGTAAGCAGATGCCAGGATGCGATTGAATGCAGGGAGAGGACACTGGGGCTCCCAGGCCTGCTTATCTCCTGCCGACTCGCAGCGTCTCTGAAAGAGGCAGGCTCTACCTCCTGAAGACGGAGCACAGAGGATCAAGAGGAGCTTCCCCGACCGCTAGTGCTACCAACTGAGCTGTGTTCCCACTTTTAGTTTATCTACTTTTGTTGTGTCTTATGAAGAAGCTCAGCCCGGCATCCCAAACACCACGTGTACAAGCTATAAGCTTGCCGGTATTTTTTTTTTTTTACCCAAACAGCCAAAAGTGCTATTTTCAAACACCTGTTCTCCTTGGCATAGAATTATCCCTTTAGCTAAATCCTACAACTTTCCTATTCGTTTATCTGGGGAGCTGGTCCAACAACGTCCAGTTCAGCTGCTGAGGACTGAAAGACTGATTAGCTGACACCTAGGGGAGCTGGATAGGCTGTCAGGGAAAACCTTTTCAGATTCCAGTCCTCAGCTGCTGGAGCGGATTGATCACCCAAGATGTCCTGGACTGGCCCGGAGAGACGAATAGGAACTTATGTTCTTTCACTGGCAATAGCACTTAAAAGTCATCTGCATAACAGTAGTAATTGAGGCATAAATCTCTAATTATTTTACATAATGGTGCAACATAGATATTAAATACAGCAACATCAAATAGACATTGTAGAAGCAACATCAAGAGCTTATAACAATTCTATGTGCTTGCCCTCAATACCCAATGATAAAGCATAGAGAGAAGTTGATCCTTTGCAAAACATTAGTGAAAGGACTTCTGAACCTACTCTGGTGACCTCCAAGGTCTCCCCAATGAATATGCATGAGATAAACGTACATATACAGAGTCTGAGAATGCAGAATTAGCTGCAATGAGGAGGTCAGCCTGGTCAAAGTAAGGTTGAAGAATCATTGAGTTTTTTTCTAAAATGGTTCAATTTTATAAAAATACATCTCTTATTAAATGAACTAAAAATTGAGAATGGTTTTGTTTTGTTTTAGACAGGAGGTTAAAGCCTTCTGCTTTAGCAATGGTCAGGATATCATTGTGTCCCCAAGAGTCAGATTGGACAGCATTCCACCAAAAGCTAAGTACATTTTTTATTTCAGTCAAAAGGCCAAGAACTGTCATCACACTTAGATCTTAGCCAAAAGGTCAAGCAGCAAACTTCACTAAGGAACATTTAGAACACGGAGCAATTTATAAATCTTAATTGCACACACATACATAGTACTCACATTGGTAAAATGGACAAGTCTACAGTCTCCCTTGTTCTTAGGAAGCCATGCAGTGGTTCACCTATTTGAGTGTTTTTAATATGGTTCCTAACAGGCCATCAAGGGAAATTTTATGACACCTCAAAAGCTAAAAGATCCAAACTGAAATCTTCAGATATATATTTGGAGGATTAATTCTCTGCATATTTTATTTTTTATTTGAACTGATAGTTCAGTTAATATGCATACGGAACCAAAAGCTGGAAATTTTATCATCCTATATCTGCAAATCAGGTCAGAGAATTTGTGGTAAGGGAGGAGGGGGGTCGTTCATGTCTAGACATGATATGGAAAGGTATGGACCAGAAATACTCAATAGTGCAAGAGCCATAAACTATTCTGGTTTTCAGGACAACCAAACTATGCACATGAAGATAATAAACTGTTAAATATATCTCATGAACATTCATATTGTGTTTGTCATCCAGACCTGTTTGGAGCCCCAGATCCTCAACATCTTTCCTCACATTGAGGTTTCCCTTTCTCAAAGTAATTCCATGCTCCCTGTGATTAGCTCAGAAAATAAAACCACTAAATCTAATAAAATGCCAACATAAAATCCTTGTGACTTATCCCCGAGGGAGCTCCCATCATGCATTTAGGGTTCTACTGTTTGCCCCAGTGAGGAAAGTATAATGTTGGTCCTTGTTGCGGCATTTCCTCTATTCATGATGTGCACTCTCCAAATACTCTCAGGGCCAGCCCAAGGGTTTCTGCCACCCCAGGCAAAAGCCTTGGCCATGCCGTCCACCCCCCCCCCCCTGCCGAACCGCACCACCGCCAATTCTGTTGGCGAAGTGAGGGGGTCAACAGCTTGGCTCGGTGCAGCAGCAGCATGCTATGTGCTTTGGCACACATGGCCTGCCATTTCTGACACCACCCCCCCCCCCCCCGGAAACAACTTCCTGTTGGGGGGGGGGCAAAAGTGGCAGGCCATGTGTTCTACCGCCTAGCTGATGGGCCAGACCTGATTATTCTAATTTTCAAACTAATACTTAGAACTGATCCAACCACCTTAGAATACAGCTTCCTCAGAACTCTCCAAAAACGTTTACAATTTTATCAAACATGGATTTCTCATCTCCATATCTCTCTCTCTATATATATCTATATCTATATATATCTATATATATAAATAAAAAATTATTTCTGCTTTGGATTGATTAATCAATCAATGGCAAGATGTATTAAATGGTTGTTCCCCTTTTCGCAGCCAGAATTACCCATTTTCAAGAGGGAGACTTTTGGCCAGTTTATTTTGATATGAAGAAAATATAAAAGATAGACATCTTTTCAGTTTTTGCACTTCTGCTGCTACATGCAATTTATTGTTAGAGCATATAAATTTAACATCTTCTTCTGTTGATACAATATATGTTTCATTTTAATGTTTTGGATCTTCCTCGGTATCTTAGATGATTTTAATCTTAATCCATATATCAGAGATGCCTCTGCATGCAGCGATTTTGTTGTCCTTCAATGCGCTTTTCCAAGGAAGAATTACTGTTTTCTTCTGGCCCTGCATTTTAGTTGGTAGTATTCTTTTGGTAATAATTTTAGCTACACAATATTGTATTTGATTTATTTCTATGGTGTCAATAAATGGTCCCTTTATATATGCATGCTATGGCCTTGTTCATCTTAGTTATCAAATTTAACACCCAAGGTTAGAAATATAACTTGGGTAATCTTTCCCTTGCCTGGAACCCAGCATATTCATCTTTTTTCCATGTGAACTAGGGGCTTGATATTTAATTCCTCTACCTTTGGATCTTTTTCCTCTTTCTTCATCACATAGGACTGCAGCTTCTGAGGAGGCAGCAAAGAGCAACAGCATTCAAAACAAAATAGATTATGACAGCCACACAAACTCAAAAGAGCTATCAGCACATTCTTGTACCAGCAGGAAGAACAGGCACACACATACACATCAAAAGTGGAGAGGGAGCTTGGAGATTTGGAACAAACTGCATGAGTGTGAGATGAACAGGTCAAGAAATAAACTACAGAGGATGAAGAACAAGGAAAATGACCCAGAGGTGGAGGAATTAAAAATCTGGCTCCTGGTTCATGTGGAAAACTATTAATATGCTAGGTTCCAGGGCAAAGAAAGATTACCCAAGTTATATTTCTAACCTTAGATGTTCATCTTGTTTATCAAATTTAACAATGCAATGGTCCCTTTTATACAGGCTATTTATCAACATCACAGAAATAAATCAAATATAATATTGTGTAGCCAAAATTATTACAGAAAGAATACTACCAACTAAAATGCAGGGCCAGAAGAAAAAGAAAAACCACAAACAATTATTCCTCCTTGGAAAAAGCGCTACATGCGGAGATATCCTAATAGATGGGTTAAGATGAAGATCATCTAAGATACCAAGGAAGATCCAAAACATTAAACATACAGCATCAACAGAAGATGATGTTAAATTTATATGCTCCAACAATAAATTGAAAGTAACAGCAGAAGTGCAAAAACTGAAAAGATCTCTCTCTTTTCTATTTTCTACATATCAAAATGAATTATTTACAGCTAACCCAAAACAGTTCTACAGGGAATTGGGAAAGGGTATTAATATGGTAAAAATACCACCAGCCAAAGTTGAAAAAGGAATCTAGAAAAACTATAAAAGGACCCTATAGAACACAAATCATTAAGCAGAATGGTTACCCTGCATATCAAACTTACGGAATGGTCTGAAGTAACAACAAAAGAGAAGGAAAGCAGATTAAAATGTGTCCCAAACTGGAATAGCCCTGGCCCACATGGAGTGACCAACATTTGGCTCAAACAATTACTCCACCAAGACCTGGCAAACTGCAAAAACCTATCAAGCTGCCAGACTTAATAACACAATGGCTTATTATAGGAAGAACATTTCTGCTTCCAAATGGGGACCTAAGTAACATTCTCAAATATTACACACCAATAACTTTTCTACCTACAATCAATCAGCTGTTCAATGCAATAAATGCAAACAGAATATATGATTATATCAAATCCAATAAGATCATGGCAATAGAGCAAAGGGGAAATGAGAGGGGAACTTATGGAACCAAAGACCAGTTAATGTTGAAAAGGCCATCACGGCCAGTTCTAAAAAAAGCAGAATTCTCAATATAGCATGGACTGAATATAAGAAATCTTTTGACAGCATGCCACACTCTTAGATAATTGCCTTGAAAAGGATAAAATTAATCCTTGTTTGATAGAGTACAATACGTTCACCATGACAATATGGCAAACCATACTCTTTTTGAAGTATGAGTATGGTCAGGGCATCATTCCTAACATCAGGACCAGCAAGGAATTTTTCAGGGAGATTCCCTGTCGCCACTTCTGTTTTGTATGGCGCTTAATCCAAATCTTTGGGATACAGATTAGCCTGAATCCTAAAGAAGGTAACAGAGATAGCATCACACTTACTATTTGAAGATGACCTGAAGCTCTACAGATCCAGCAACCAACAATTAGCAGAGCAACTTTGTGTAATGGAAAGCTTCTCAAATGACATCAGGATGATGTTTGGCCTTGACAAATGTGCTAAGGCAACTTAGAGGGAAAGCAAAAAAACAGAAAACATATCCCTGGCTGAGGGTTGTGACATCAAGAACTTGAACAGGAAGGCATATATAAATAACTAAGAGTAGAGAAAGGAATTACAATTAAGAAGAAATTACTGAGAGAAACTATCAGTAAAGAGTATTAAAGAAGATTAAAATGGTTATACTGTGATGTTAAAGCACTTTTCACTAAGATGCAAGCAACCAATCAGCTGGCAATTCCTATACTCTCATGCAGCTTTGGAATTGTAAACTGGCCTCTTAAAGATCTTGAAAAGCTAAAATATATGAACAAGATGTAAATAGTTACCTTTTTGTTTACTTCAACATCTGTTGCTTGTACATAGTTCACTAAAGTTTAATTGTTAAAGTTAAGATGTACATAATTCAAGCGATGTTTAATGTAAAAACAGATATGTTACACTGTTTCTTTACCTGTTTTCTGTAAACCGCACCTGATCTTTGGAAGGTAGCGGTATATAAGCGACTGTTAAATAAAATAAATAAACAAGAGAATTCCTCCATGTCCATGAAGCAATTTACAAAAATCAGTTTATGCCAAGATTGTACAATCTTGAGCTGAAGGAGGACTGGGCCTCATAGAAATCAATTACACTTACAGTTACCATCATAGGCCTCCAGGTTTACCTAGCAGAATCATCTGATCCAAATATGCAAAAAGTGATGAAATATGAAAGTAAATGTCCACAATCTGTCTTCATCATTAAACTTGGATAAACGTTCCAACAATTAGAAGCAATAAGTGAGAATCCACAAGTACACACTGAGAAGGAAGCAACAGAATTTGCAAAACAAGAGGAAAAATTCTCCAAAATTAGATCAAAACAAGGAAAAAATAAATAGCAAATATATAAATTCAGTGATAAACACAAAGTGTTACTCCAGGAACCCTTTGCCAATCATGACCAGACTCATAAATGGTTAAGGAGAGATGAATGCAACCGAAGGATAAGAGACTGCAAGTTGCAGTCCAGGATAGCGGATTATGGATGAGATGGTTTAAGCGAGGACATGAAAAAACTGGCAAAATGGACATGTAAGAAAGAGCTGGAAACAGCGACTCACCTCATAGCTGGCTGAAAAATTCTGATGGCAGAAATTTTCCATACAGAAAGGCACATTAAATTAGCACATCTCATCCATTGGAAACTTTGTAAATGCTACATCACCGTGCCTGAAAAGCACTAGGATCATGACCCTAAGAGAATTCTTATGATCACCTGGTATACTTCCATTCTGACCAATAAAAGTCTGGATGCAAGGAAGCTAGACATAGTGGTAAAGGAGACCACCACCAGAATGGTATTAAATTATAGAGATGTCAGTCCCAAATGACTATTCTGTGAATTAAGTCGAGAGAAGAAATCATAAAAGTACCAAAAAATGCATAAGAGGCCAAGAAAATGAGGCAGAAAGATAAATTACTTCTCATTGTGTTGGGTGCCATAGGCTTGATTAAGAAGAATTTCCAAGCATGCCTTGATACGTTAGTGGTTAGGACAGTAGACTAGAGCCAGAAAGACCAGGGTTCAAATCCCACTGGCATTCCTTGTGGCCTCAGCAAGCCACTTAACCCTCCATTGCTTCAGGTACAACCTTGACTGTGAGCCCTTTGGGGCAGGGAAATGCATATTGTACCTGAATGTAAGTCGCCTTGATCTTCTCCTGGAGAGGCATAAGGTAAATACAAATAATAAAAAAAAATTACCCATACATGCATAGGCATTGGAACAGGGTGGGCCAAACAGGTCCTGGCCCTACCAGTATTTCTCTGCTGCGATTGTGACAGACTCCTATCTACCCACAGGAGATCGATCCCCGTGGGTATAATAGGAAGGGAAGGCCGCGAGTGTGGCCGGGCAGGCAGCCCGTGGGGATTCCATCCCCCCACATGCAGAAGAGAGATGCAGTTGCAGAAAAGACCCTTCCTGTCTGCCTGCGGAAAACTGGATCCCTATGGGCAGACTAGGAGGGGGAAGGTCACGATTTATTTATTTAGCCGAGTTTATACACCGCTGTATCTACAAGTCAAAGCTGCTTATATAAAACAAGCAGACTCAAATGGACTTAACATTAAACAAAATTAGAGATAAGGTGGAAGTAAGCTAAAGCAAAAAAGTAGTATTAATATATTGAGAAATTACTTACATGGACGAATATAAACAAAAAGCAATAATTTAAGTAGATACAGCAAAAAGAAACACTTAGCAAAGAGTAGTATCTTTAGCCTTTTTCAGAAAGTTATAAGGTTGTTAATGGCACACAGGTGATGAGGAATAGCATCCCATAGTGCTGGGGGCAAAGAGGGAGAAAGCCCTCTTTGAAGCAATACATGATGCTTTAGTGTTCAGTTGAGGCATAAGGTGTTGAGGGAGTGTGTTCTACGATTCCGATTGTTTGGGATTTCTTGAATCAGTGCACGAAGATAGATTGAGGACAAGTTGTGAGACACTTTGTAGATGATATATAAACATTTGTACTTTATTCTCTGAAGTACCAGTAACCAAAGCAACTGTTTAAGGATGGGAGTGATATTTTCCGCTCTTGAAGTGATGGTGAGAATATGTGCCGCTGTGTTTGGGGCCATTTGTAGAGGGTGAATGACAATTCATTGGGAGGCCCTGAATGATAACGCTGCAGTGGTCAATGTGAGGGAAAATAAGAGCTTGAAGAAAGGTGCTAAAGTCATATTCCAGTAAAAATTTGAGCTGCCATATTAATTTTAGTTTGTGGTATATATTTCTTGTAAAGATGCTAATGTGAGATGAGAGGGAGAGTTGTTAGTCAATGATGATACCTAGGTAATGGACTTCATGTTAAACCTGAAGGAGCTTAGAGTCAATTGTAATAGACTCTGGAGGAATAAAGTTGTTGCTTTTACTAATGTATATAATATGTCTGTTTTACTGTGGCTAATTTTAAGATTATGAACTGATAACCACTGAGTGATAGCAATGAAACAATTCTTAATGTTGCTGATCAAAGGTTTAGTGATGTCTATTGGAGTGTACAACATGATATCATCAGCGTAAATATGGAACATATTGTGAGCCCTTATAATAGCACATAGCGACTGCAAAAGGATATTAAATAAGAGGGAGGATAAAGCTCATCCCTGGGTAAGCCTTGTAACAGGATAAGGTCTGATTTATCACTGCCTATTTTTACATGAAGTTGACGATTCAGAAAATATGATTTAAAACAATCAAGCGTGTTACCTCTTAGTCCTATATCATGAAGTCTATTGATGATCAGATTATGTGGAATGGAATCGAACGCAGCTTTTATATCAATGAAAATGAGTATGAAACCCCCGTTAAGCTTATTGATGCCCTTCACCAGATTATCCATTAGGACAGCCATTAAGGATTCTGCATCATGATGGGGTCTAAATCTGTATTGTTGATAAGCCAAGGGAAAATGACAGTCAATATAATCTTGGAGTTGTATCAAAATAATCTCCTCTATAATCTTAGCTAAAAAGGGGATGCTGGCAATTGGTCTATAAGAGGTAGGTGGATTGAGATAATTTCTGGCAGCTTTCTTAATTGGGCAAATAGATGTAATTGTTAGATCGATGGCCTCAATGCTGATTGTCTAGCCTGTGCCCCCCCAAACATGTTACATCTTATGAGCTCCAGGAGGTGGCTCACTTTGGCACAAGTACTACACCAGCATTAGCAGTAAACTTGAGACTGAGATCATACTCCACATACCTTGGCTTAGAAGTGAGGTTCATGACTGTTATGATGCACAAAACTAACCCATTTGGAGAAATTGCCCCCAAAGTTTAGTATTTAAAAGTTTGATGTCCCACTTATGCATTTTTAAAGAACTGTTGCTGGAAGAGTGCTGTTCAGATGATCATGATTGTTGAGTTTATCAAAATCTCAGCTGGGGGTGGGGAGGCATAAGGTCTAATACCTTGCACCAGCCCAGGATATGAACATTTCATTAAAGCAGAAGCATGGAGGAAACTCTTTAGAATGTCCATCTTGCTGGTGAAGTATAAATGGGAATCAAAATATGTTTCCCTTTTATTGATCTCAAGTATCAACTGTGTTTCAAATGGTTATTTCCCTGTAACAAATTGAAGCAAACGTGTCTAAACAAGGAATATTCGCATAGGAGTGAGTATTCACAAGGAATGCTCATGCTCAAGCAGCAGCAGCACCGGAACCAGGATACACAAAAACCATCATACACCCTAAGACGCCCTGGTACACCGCAAAGCTCCGAGAATACAAAAGAAAGCTCCAACAACTAGAGCGTCGCTGGAGGAAAACAAATCACACATCAGACCGCAACAAGTATATGGTGTGCATGACTGAATACTACACTGAAACCGACCAATGCAAACATACCTTCTATTCCAAGCGGATAAAGCCCTCCCTTAACTGCCCAAGAAAACGCTTCAGCCTTCAGCATAGTCAAGAACGTTACTGCTTCTCCCCCCCCCCCAAAATAAATCCCACAGCACCCCCATCTCCCCACACCAACTGGCAGTCTTCTACTCTTCATGCCACCAACAATCCCCTCACACACCCCCATCTCAGTATCCACAAACACACACATACCACCCTGGTCAACCTTCAAAACCATAAGCAATAATACAACATAGTCTACCATAAAAAAAAACCCTCAACACAACCACATACCCCCAATGACCCATCTGCCCTGTCACCTGGATGAAAATGACAATCACAGAAAACGCGTCCCTACTCACAAAACGTACACAGACCTTCCTTAACCAAGGCTATATGCCAGACTGCCTGAAACTATCATCCATACGCCCCATCCTCAAAAGGCCACACCTGGATCCCCTCGATCCATCAGTCTACAGACCAATTGACAGCCTTCCCCTAATCGCCAAGGTGAATGAGAAGACCATACAGCAACAATTACAAGACCACCTGGACAATCATAACATACTGGATGACAACAACATGGTTTCCATCCCAACCACAGAGCGGAAACGCTACCGATGTCCCTGATAAATTAATCAAAGATATCCAAAAACTAAACTCTGGATTCATCCTCCTTTTTCTAGACATCTCAGCAGCTTTCAATACCATGACCAGCAAATACTCATACGACTGCAGGCAATAGGAATAGAGGGAACCATACTAAAATGGTGCCAATCCTACCTCAAAAACCGAAGACAAGTTAAGACTGGGGACTGCACCTCTGCCTAATACATCCAGACACAAGGGAGTCTCACAAAGATCCAACTCTGCACTGCTTTTTAACATCTACATGCAACCACTCTGTGACACCTTCCGATCTCACAACATCTTCTTCCACAATCACACCGACATCATGTTATACACACCCTTCAACACCAACTACCCCTTCAACCCTCCTACTCCAGCAGAGCTTCTCAGATATATCTAAATGGCTTGAACAAAATCACCTCTCCATCAACCTAAACAAAACAGATTTATTTGTCACCAACGACAGCTCATTCACCCCGCCCCCCATAACCTTCAACAACTTCAAAATACAAGTCAAGAATGAGTTAAATACCCTGGAGTCACCCTTGACCAGCTGCTAATCTTCAAACTACATATTTCAACGACAAAAAAAAACTGTCTACCTCAAAATCTGGGCCCTTCAAAACCTTCACCCACTGCTAGAACCAACTGACTTCAGATCAGACCTACAAATCCTCACCATCCCACACAGACTACTGCAACGCCATTTACCAAGGACTCCCTCAATCCACACTCCACCCTCTACAAACAGCCTTACACACCACTGCCCACACAATTCAAGGGGCCACCAGAACAGACCACACATCACCCATTCTGAAATGCCTCCATTGGCTCCCACTTCAAGCCAGAATCTTCTTATACAAGACTATACTCCTCACATTTAAAACCCTCAACAACCTCTCATCCATACACCTGCAAATATTACTCCACTCCCACTCTTCAACCCGACCCATGAGAAAATCCACTGCAAACACCCTCATAATACCACCTGAAAACAACAATCAGAAAGCTTGCTCGAAATCCTTCCAATTTTATGCACCCTCCCTATGGAACCCCTTCCCTACGGACCTCAGAAACTCCATAGACCTCACTGTGTTCAGAAAGATGCTAAAAACTCACCTATTTACGAAATATTCTGCTGATGTAACATAACCAATCTGCAACTCTCCTACCCCATCCCCTCCCCCAACCATTTGGCTGTAATCAACCTGTACATAGCAAAGAGCTCAAAATCCATTGTATATAGTTAAACGGCCTTGTAAGCCACGTTTAACTGTTCACTGTTATGCATGCCTTGCAACTGTGCATAGTTAACCGTTATCTGTAAACCAGTTTTGAATTGTTGTAAACCACTATGACATGGTGAAAGGCAGTATAAAAATCATGCTAAATAAATAAAACAAACAATTTGTGCAATTAAAGATGAAACACAATAGAAAACGCATCCATTCAAAGAAGCAGTCACATTACACAAAGCATAGGAAACAACATTCCAAAACTCAAACACGGACTACCCCTCCCTGGACCCAGCGAGAGAGTTTCTCCAGTATCATGGGGTGCTCAAGCAGCTACAGAGCTGCTTCGTATGATAGGAACAATCGAATCGACCCGTCAGCATGCCAGACAGAGCTGGACTTCTGTTTGTTGTTGTTGATGTTGATGTTGATATTTGAGACTAAACCCTCTTGCTCATAGGGAACTGGACTTGGGCTGCCCTATCCCTCCAAACGGTTCAACAAGTGCAACATAAAACAGATTTCACCCATTGGCATCCTCCAATAGTTCTCGCTACTACAAATTGCAAATCTGCCGAAGTTTAGGAAAAATCCACCTGGTTAGTCTGAAAGGAAAAATGACAAGCCCTCGATCTAGAATGTTTGCAAGACACCTATTTCGCCCACCCTCTTCATTTTTTTTTGGAAACGTCAGTGCATTTTAAGTAAATGGCCTCCGGACTGGTGGTACCCGAAGCCCTCCTCACCGGACTTCAGAAAGCCCGAAAAGCCATCACGGAGAGGGGTCTGGGCCTCTCGTATTATATACAAGCCGTAGGAGCCTTGCTCGGGTTCGTACCGCATTTCGGGGGATATCTGTAGGCCGAGTTCGCCTGGATATCAATATCTTCCACCCCGACGATTCTCCTGCTCAGAATGGACCCCATAGTGAGCGTTCACAAATAAATAAATATATAAAAAAGCACGGGGAAGAAAACAGGGGGAGACTGGGGCGGAAAGCGCGTCACTGTGCAACAACGCGCCGAGAAGCGCCGCCCACAGCTTACTTCGTGTTTTCCCCTTGTCATAAACTCCCGGTTACGTCAGAGGGGGGTGATGGGAGGTGAAGTTTCGTGAGGGCATGGAAGATGCGAAGGGCAGGCACGGAGTGAGCCACAGAGACTACAACTCCCAGGAAAAATAGCGAAATAGGTCTCGGTGTTGTAGCCCCCAACAAAGCCGCGGCTCCGATAACGATCGCGAATCGCTACCGCGGCTTTGTAAACAAGCCCCAAAGTAAAACTAGAGGGAAGGAGACGGTCTGGACTCCGGAGCCTGCATTTTTACCTTCTTTGCCCAAGTCAGAGAGTGTCCATGTTTTCTTTTGTGTTGTAGCATGACTGATGTGCTGCATTTTCATCTTTTTGCGTCCTCCATCTCACAGTAACCTCAGCTGTGTGGTCTGCAGTGAGGGGGGCACTGTGGCATAAGACATTCATCATTGGCATATCGTCGGAAACTTGTACGCATGTTGTAAAGTTTTGCCCAGTTGTATGACCTGTTTATACGTCATATTTTCCATGTGCTGAAATAGTTGCTTAGTTCCAGGGGGGAGATTTTCCGGCCAGTTCTGTTTTTAAATTTGCATTGTAATACAGTATGGTAGTTGTAGTCTGCGAATTTACCCTTTGAAATATTGAGCAGATGGACACAGGAGGAGGTGGAATAGCCAGAAGGGAAATGCTGGGCAAATGGACATGAGGAGGCAATATCGTCCAGGTTTTATTTTTTTTTTTATTGTTTCCATAATAAAACATTCCTAAATTGATCTGAGTTATACAGATATTTCTCCTCAAAGTCTGATACAAAGAAGCCACTGAAGGTGCAAGAGTGGCTCCTATAGCAACCCCATAAATTTGCTCATCATAGGCAGCCCCAAACAAAAATAATTCCTGGTAAATATGATCTCGACTAGTTCCATCAAGAAACTTGGGGCAATCCCAACTGTATTAAAGTGCTCCACCAAAGCAGTTGTAATTACCTACAGGGCCCCAGACTGGGGTATGTTTGTATATAATGCTGTAACATCAAAGGACACCAGAAAAGATAATAGAAGCATCTGTACATCCCACCAGAATTCAAAATAAATGCAAGGAGTCTTGTTTATAGATCCTAACCTTCACACAAGGGTACAGATAAATGTCCACAAACCTGTATAGAGGCTCCAAAACCAAGCCTCTAGTACAAATAATCAGTCTACCCAGAGGAATATGAGCCAACATCCTCAGCAGCCAACCAGTGCTCCCTTAGTGGAGCACTTGTTGGCTGCTAATCCTATCATGGATGACTTATAGCGAGTTATACAGCAGATAAATGTGAACTGGCATAAGGATGACCTGGATAGTGCCCTGAACTACAAAGAACAATCCTGGATTTTCCAAACGGTTTAAATATGGCTATTGAATGGATGACGCTGGTAAGACTGTGTTTTGATTGAGGGTCAGGTTTCTTGAAAAGCTAACTGGTGGATGAATGTTATCACGTAAGCTTACGTCTTGCAAAGAAGAGGCTAAAGTTGTTTGTTTTCACTTAAAGAAGGGATGCATTTATTTAGACAGTTTTGTATACCACCTTATCCTTCAATCAAAGTGGTCACAACACAATTGGGAGATACAAGACACATATATTAATACAGGGAAGGGCAATGGAGGGTTAAGTGGCTTGTCCAAGACCACAAGGAGCACCTGTGGGACTAGAAACCCCAGTCCTTCCGGCCCAAGGTTGCTGTCCTCTAGTGGGATTTGAACCCCCGACCTTCTGGCCTGTGGTAACTTGCCCCAACCACTAGACCATTTGACATTATTATCCTGATGCAGATAACTACCATCAAAAAATGAATATCCACTCAAATAGAAACTAGAGAGTGAAAATGTACTCCTTAGATTTATGAATGTGCCCACACTCGTCCGCAATCGGAGTTTCCTTTTTTACTATAGAAGAGGTCTCGGACTCTGTGGAACTAATCTTGACAGTATAGATTCGTCAAGCTACTGTGCCTATTTGCATCAACGACCTCCCCCTGAAATTCTACTTTAATCCTATCAATATTTTTTTCTTTTTTACAGTCCTTCAATCTTGATATAAAAAATTCTTTGAAATCATACAAAGATAACTTGACTCGTTTTGCTCTCGTAAAGATTGCTTAACTTATTTTCCTAATGATGTACTATTCTCTCAGCTTTTGTCCCGTCGTCCTTCGGTACCTCACACACGTTTCACTCCGAGTTTCCTCAGGGGCGTGTCAAAAGCATGAAACTATGGAAAAACAAAAAAATGCATTTTCTCTAAATTACATTCAAAAGCCATCTCCTCCCCCTCATATAAAAACTTAACACTATAATCGAAATCCCCTACCGGGGCTATTTTTGATGCTGCACATGTCTCCTTCGCTCGGTCATTTTCTGACTGTTACTGCTTGAAAAAACGCCACGCATGCGGTATGCTACTTTCTCTTGAAAGTAAAAGACCGATCGAAGGAGACATGTGCAGCATCAAAAATAGCCCAGGTAGGGGATTTCAATATATAGTTTCATGCTTTTGACACGGCACTGTAGTTCTGATTCACTTGTCATTCCCTTATCAAAGCAAAACATCAACCCATGAATGCAATGGAATAAAACCAGGAATTGATCCATCTTTCCTGAAAACCTGGAGCTAGTTGATGTTACATTTGCTTAACCTATTGTGGCCTTGGGCAAGTCCCTTTACCCCCCATTGTCCCGGAAGAAAGGGCTAGCAATCTACTTCTGGCCATACCTTGCCAAGAAAACCCTGGGGCTGCTGGGTCACCAGGAGTCAACATTGATTTGAAGGCACTTAAAAAAAATTGTAAACAAGAAAATTTAATTTTGAAAGAAATTTAGACATAAGAAATTGAATAAGATATTTATTGCATACTGTCCTTAGCCAAGAATCTCACCAAAGACCCACTTAAAGAAATTTAGTGGAGTCTTCTACTCTCAGATAATGGGGTAACACATTCCATAAGGTCGGTGCTAAATAAAAGAATGTGGATTGACAGGTAGCTGTACTGGATTTGTGAAGAGGACGGAATAGTAAACAGTTGATCATCTAAGAAACAGAGAATCCAAGGATGCATATAAGATATTAGAAAGTCTAATAAAAAATTCTGGAATTCCTGTAGATAAAGCTCTATGTACAAGGTGCGATCAAAAAGTATCGAGACTTGTACAATTACACAAGAAGTGTAACACTGACAGCTATTGCACTCTGTCTCCTTCAGAGTAGCCCCTTTCTGATAAAATTCACTTCCTCCAGTGCTCCTGCCACTGCTGGAAACAATTTTGAAATGCCTCTTTCATTATGCTGTGCAGCTGCTGTGTCGCATTTTGCTTAATAGTCTCCAAGTCATCAAATCTCCTTCCTTTCAGTGGTAATTTCAGTTTTAGAAACAAGAAAAAGTCACGGGGTGCGAGGTCAGGTGAGTACGGAGGCTGACGGACTTGCTCAATTTGGTGTTTGGCCAAGAACTGCTGTACAAGATGGGATGCATGAGCTGGAGTGTTATTGTGATGAAGCAACCATTCACCATTCCTGTGCAACTCTGCTCTCTATGACAAACTGCAACTCTCAAACGAGTCAGAACTTGGACATTGTACTCCTTATTGATAGTTTGACCTTTTGGAGCATGATGAACAATGCTCTGGTAATCAAAGAAAACTATGAGCATGACCTTGACATTGTGCCTCACCTTACAGGCTTTCTTGGGTCTGGAAGAGTTTGGAGTCTTCCTTTGTGAGGATTGAGCTTTAGTTTCTGGGTCATAACCATAAACCCATGACTGATCACCAGTAATAATCTTTTTTATGAAATCGGAGTCATTTTCAATCCATACCAACCTGACCCATCTTTATGGGTTGGCACTATGGCACTGTGCCAGGGGCCCCGCGCATCTAAGGGGCCCCGCGTGCTCCAGCAGCTGCTTGTTGTAATGTTTTAGTTTTATAAGTCCTTTTTATGTTTAATAAAAAAAATTAAACTTTAAATGTCTTAATGTTATTTCTTTACTTATTCTAGTTTCAATTTATTTTTTTACATTTTTATTTTACACTCGCAAAGTTTTTTAAAGTTATTTTTAAATGTTTTGGTCCTTCGTTCAGCTTGTTCAGTGTTCCCGACTGTAGACTGGGAACCGGGAACCAGGCTATCATAATCTACTTCTGGTTTAACTTGTAAACACTGAAAGATGCTGACACCTCACCTGACAGCATAACATTTAATTTAAATAATATTAAATAGTATTAAACTACAAAGAAGTCTGAAGGCCTGATATGTTATATAATATATATGTTTACATTACATTTACATTACAAAGAATAGCAAACACAAGTTTTGTCACGGTCGTCTGCTATTACTAAGTTTTGCTGGTTTAATTTAACCATGTCTGTGTGGTTAGTTTTACTGGTTACCGTAATATTAACTAGCTTATATATTTTATATTACAGATTACATAACAAAACTACAGTTAATATAACGGCATGACTTCAAGGGAGCGTGACATAAACCGCAAGTATAAGTCTGGTTGGTAAAAACGCCATGAACAGGCACAGAGGGAAGCTGCCGCTATAACTGGAACACGGTCGATTATGACGTGCTTTGGGCAGACAACTCAGCCCTGCATGACCGCTCCAGCTCAGGAGGCTGAGGTAGAAGTAGATGTCGAAGCTTCAATGACTGCGACTACTAACGTAAATGAGACAGCAGTTAAAACTGAAGAGAAAATGGAAGTGAACCGTCTGCCATTCCAGCAGGCAGAAGACGCTGCTATGGACGTTACCGAGTTTCTGTAACGTGATGATGTTCCAGTTCGGTGTCTATCTGCTGTCTGCTACTCTACAAACCTCGGCAAATGGCCCGTCGAGATTGTCGACGACATGTGCAAGTACTGGGCGACAGCAGATAGTGCGCAATGTGCCCATTGGGACTCGGATTTCACTCCAACCAGAACCGTCTATGGAGCCGATGGAAAACCAAGGAAATGCTCTCGTGACCTGTTCAAAACAACCCATCCGCTGTAGAAAGGAACCTATCAATCGTGACTGGCTTTGCTATTCACCATCTAAGCTTCATCTATTTTGCTTTCCATGCAAGCTAATGTCACCAGACGTTGTAGCCTTCGGCACAAAAGGTTTTTGCAACTGGAAGCATAAGAAGCAACAAATCATAGAGCACGAGGTCAGTTCTACTCATCAAGCATCCGTAATTAAACTGCTAACACGATGTGACACAGCAAAACGTGTTGATCAGGCACTAGTAAAGTAACGTGACAAACAACGTGAGTATTGGCGTGCTGTTCTCGAGCAGTTGTTTGAAACTATTTCCTTTTCATCTGAACGTTGGCTGGCCTTTAGAGGTGACAACCAGATCTTGGCTCTGCCCATAATGGCAATTATTTGGGAATCCTTGAACTTATATCAAAATTTGATCCCTTCATGGCGCAACACCTGCAGAGGCATGCTAACAAGGGAAAAGGACACACTTCATACCTGTATGCCAATATCTGCAATCAACTAATTCAGCTGATTGGCCAGTCAGTTGTCGATCAGATTAAGGCCAAAGTTCAGTCTGCCAAATACTTCTCAATCTCAGTTGATTCTATGCCTGATATAACACACCAGGATCAGCTGACAGTGATTATTTGTTATGTGTTGCCATCTGGCCCTGTTGAGCGGTTCCTTACATTTCTACCTCAGCAAGGTCACAAAGATGAACAGCTTGCAGATAGCTTGCTTCAGTTTCTGCACAGCTGGGGGATCAACATTGATGATTGTCGAGAACAGTCGTATGATAACGCCAGCAACATGAGTGGCAAATACAGAGGTATGCAGGCTCTTATACGGCAGGTAAATCCTCATGCCGCCTACATACCCTGTGCAGGCCATTCCTTGAAACTCATTGGTCAGTGCGCAGCAGCCTATTGTGCTGATGCCGTATCGTTCTTTGACTTTGTCCAACGGCTGTATGTGTTTTTTGCTGGTTCGACAGCACGCTGGGCCATTCTCAAGGACAAGCTGGAACAGACTGCAGGCCAGCTAACACTAAAGAGACTGTCCGACATACGGTGGTCAGCATGATTCGATGCGGCAAATGCTCTGGTGAGGGACTATGATGAGATTGTCATCTATAATGTCCTCCAGAGCTTCGACAAAGTGGGCGAACACAAGGCAGAAACGTGTCAAGAAGCCAGAGGATTGCACGATCGAATGCAGTGTCTGCTTTCTGGCAGAAGGTTCTCGCAAGATTCCAAGCGAACAGCGTGTCGTTGCAGTCAGCTGATCAAAACTTGAATTCTGTTGCTGCGATTTATGACTCACTGCAGATGTATATCCAAAGCCTTCATAAACAGTTCGACCACTTTGAAGCACATGGCAAAGACCTGTCACGCTGTGAAAACTATCGGGCTGATCTCAACAAGCGAGAACGCAGATGAAATCGCAGATACGACGAATCTGGCGTGGACACTGAGATTCAGTTGCAACCATGTGATAAATTCCGTACTGACACATTCATCGTTATCATCGACAGTCTCTGCCAATCCAGTCTCAGATTCATGGGGTGAAAGGAACTTTTTCAGGCTTCCTAATTCCTGTTCTTTCAGGACTCTCGCCCACCCACCAGGAATTCAGTTTTGCAGCTTAACCCTCACATCTATAAAAATTCTGATATAAGGGAAAAAGCCAAATATCTGGCGATGGAGTACAATACATAGTAATTGTTGCACTGTGACTGTGTCGCATACATTGTTGGTATATTATACAGAATTGCTCTGTGCAGTCAGGAACGGCCCAACTATTAGGCAAACTAGGTGGTTACCTAGGGTTCTCCCAGGACAAGCAGGATGAGTCAGCCACAAGTGGTGATGTCATCCGACGGAGCCGAGACGGAAGTACTCTCAGTAGCCCAGAAGGCTTTAGCCCTCTGGGCATGACCCGTAGCCCCGCCTCCCGATCCGCCCCTAGCTGGCCAGAATGTGTCTTCCGCCTTGCCAGCAAGACGTGATTTCAACTACTCTCACCTACCTCAACCATCATGAAGAAACCGGGCTTCAAGAAATGTCCGGGGTGCTCCAGGAAGATGGCCAACGCAGATTCCCATCAATTTTGCGTCCGCTGCCTAGGTAAGGAGCACCCTGTCGAAGATTGCCTCTCCTGTGCCCGCATGTCTCCACGGGCTCTGAAATCGCGTAGGCATGCCCTCCTTGATTCAGCAGATCCCGCTGCTGCTTCGATCCCGAGCTCCGCGCCTCTAAGACCTTCTTCCGTTCCCACTCCGGCCGGGGACGAGCCTGCTTCAGCCTCCGTTCCCCGCCGCGAAAGTGTGTCTCTGTCTGCCTCATGTCTGCCCATGGAAGCCGCCATTTCTGATCAACATGACTCCACCCTGCTTCCTGCCTCTCTTCCGGTTCCTGCCCTCCTGCCCTTCGACCCTGAAGATCGCGTCAGCTCCGACAGGCTCCGGCACAGGCTCTCCTGCTCACACAGGATCTCGGAGGGGCAGCACAATGCAGGACCATCTCGCGCCCAGGCTCATCAGCGCAGTGCCTCCCGCAGCCGTGCCACACGGTCCCGGAGCCAGAGCCTCAGACGAGCAGGGAGCCGGCGCAGATCCAACAGCCGGCGCAGATCTGAACGGAGCTGGCGCAGATCTGAACGGAGCCGGCGCAGATCTTCTAAGCGCAGATCTACCGGCCGACGTGACTCTACAATTCACCGCAGATCAAGGAGCCGGCGCAGATCGCACAGCTGGCGCGGCTCCCGGAGTCGCCGCAGATCGCCTGAACAGCACAGCAGAGCTTCTCACATCACAGCAACAAGAGAAGAGACAGAAGTTCACGGAGGAACTCCAGATCCCCCTCTCGGCGCAGTGACAACTCGCACAGCCTAGACAGGAGCAGTTCTGGGCACAAACATAGCAGAAGCAATTCTTCAAGAGCTCTCTACACCACAAAAGAGGACACGGCACTCTTCTAGCTCCTCAGTCTCCAGCCAGGGAGCTGTTTCTTTATTTTCATCGTCCTCCTCATCAGTCATGGCAGACTTGCCCTCTCCAAAGGATGACGATCAGAACCCTGCTCTCGGTGTCCAGTCCTCAGCTACACCGCATCAGCCCCCTGAATCTCTCCTGCTCCTCACAGGCATGTGGCAGGAGTGGGCTACCAAACTGTCCAACATGGCTTCCAGTCCATTATTGCTGACAGCACCCCAGTCTGCGTCACCAACTCCTGAAGCACTGCCTCCCATGCAGACTTCTGCACAGGGAAGCGCCACGGAGTTAGCTCCCTCGGCACAGGCTTCTTCTCACAGGCTCTCTCTTTCCACGGAGGCCTCTGATAACCCTGCCGAGGTTCCCGCCACTCCGGAAGACCTGACCTACTACAAGTTCGTCCGCAAGGTTATTTCCACACTGTCCATCGTTCCTTTGGGTACCCCGGACCAGCGCAACGAAGTTCAAAGCGCCCTCAAATTCGTGGACACTCCCAAGACCGTCACAGCACTGCCTGTGCACCAGCTTCTCCAGGACAATCTCTCCAAGACGTGGCAAACTCCCGCTTCCAATCTGACCTGCCCACGCAAGCTGGATCTTAAATATGCAGTTCAGCCCCTGCCGGGTTTTGACAAGTCACAACTCCCACATCAGTCTATCGTGGTCGAGTCGGCTCTCAAGCGCTCCAAAAACTCACGCACCTCCAGCAATGCACCACCGGGTAAGGACAACAAACTCCTTGATGATGTGGCAAAGTGTGTTTACCAAGGGGCCACGCTTAACGCCAGGATAGCGGGCCACCAATTCCAACATGCCATCTACCAGGATTTGCTGGTGGCCAACATCAAGTCTTCCATCACCCAGCTTGCTGAAGCTCCGCTGGCTCTCCTCACATACCTGGCAGACCTCGAAGACTGCACCAGACATCAGGGACGAGCTGCCCACGACGCTTTTGAAACAGCCGCGAGAATCGCAGGATCTGCCATTTCCGCCCGTCGCCTGGCCTGGCTTAGGGCCTCAGGCTTACGAGCGGACTCTCACGACAAGATTGCAGATACCCCTTGCACTGGGGACTCTCTCGTTGGCAACAAAGTCAAGGACACCGTCAACGATATGCGCGAACGCTGTACCACTCTTCAAACCCTCGAGGAGGGTACAGATCGCCCCCACCCTTATCGTAAGGGAAACTCGCTGAGCTACTCAACTCACAAGCGTTACAATTCCTACGGAAATGGCAACAACCGCGGTACAAGCAGCAACCCTACCAGCAACCTTACAGGCAGAAACCGCGGCAGCGAGAGCGCACTCAAAAGAAAACCACATCTGCACCGGCTAAGAGCAATCCTAGTTTTTGACTCTCCGCCCTGCCCCCACCTTCTGACGGGGGGTCGCTTGTCTGCCTTCCAGCGCTCCTGGAAGAATATAACGACGGACCGGTGGGTGCTCACCATCCTCAAGCAGGGCTACCGAATAAGATTCTCTTCGCTACCACCTCAGCGCCCCCCGCCGGCGAGCAGCATCCCCCTCCCCCCCCCAGCATCTTCCAGCCATGAACTCAGAGATCACAGCCCTTATGCAATCCAGGGCCATCGAACCCGTTCCACCCAATGAGGTCAATTCGGGGTTTTACTCGAGATACTTCCTCGTTCCCAAGAAATCGGGGGGTGCCAGGCCAATTCTCGACCTGCGAAAGCTCAACAAGTGCATCACCAAGGAGAAGTTCAGGATGCACTCTCTCTCATCCATTCTGCCCCTCATCCAACCCGGGGAATGGCTAGCCTCCTTGGATCTTCAGGATGCCTACACTCATGTTCCCATCCACCCGCATCACAGGAAATTCCTACGCTTCAAAGTAGCAGAGAAGCACTACCAATACAAGGTTCTACCCTTCGGCCTTTCTCCTGCCCCCAGAGTCTTTACCAAGTGTGTGGCAGTAGCGGCCGCTCACCTCCGCAAGCTCGGAGTGTGCGTGTTTCCCTACCTGGACGACTGGCTGTTCACCGCAACCTCTCCCGCAGATCTTCGGAGAGCAGTCAAAAGAGCCACGTCGCTGCTAACCTCTTTGGGCTTTCTGATCAACTACAGGAAGTCTCATCTCTCTCCTGTCCAACAGTTGGAGTTCATTGGAGCTTTTATAGACACCACCCGGGCAAAGGCCTTCCTCACCAAGGGCAGGATGGGCACCATCATACATCTAGCCCTCCAGGTGCTCCACTCCCCCCAGTCCACAGAGAGAACTCTCCTGCGCCTCCTGGGTCACATGGCGGCCACCACCCATGTCATTCCCCTCACGAGGCTCCACATGCGTGTCCTCCAGTGGCATCTCCGCTCCCACTGGTGCCAACACTCGCAACCCTTGACTACACTGATCCCCATCGAACCCCTCGTGGCCAAGGCTATACGTTGGTGGACCAGCCCACACAACCTGTCGCAAGGCAGAGCCCTACGCTTACCTGCGCACCAAGCCACAGTGACCACAGATGCCTCGAACCTGGGCTGGGGTGCACATTGTGCCGGCGCCCACACTCAAGGCTCTTGGTCGCCTCCAGAAAGAGAGCTACACATCAACGTCCTTGAGCTCAGAGCTGTCCGCCTCGCACTCATGGCCTTCCAGGACCGCCTAAAGGGCAAAGTCGTCCGGATCCTGACAGACAACCAGGTGGCCATGTTCTACATAAACAAGCAAGGAGGCACGGGCTCAAGGCCCCTGTGCAAGGAGGCCCTCCGCACCTGGCGCCTCGCCAGTTCGTACCAATGCAGTCTCCACGCATGCTACCTGCCAGGAGAGGAGAACGTCACAGCCGATCGCCTCAGCAGACAGCTGAACCCACACGAGTGGACTCTCCACGAGGAGGTGTCGCTGTCCCTCTTCACGAAGTGGGGTCTTCCAGATATCGACCTCTTTGCGTCTCGGGAGAATGCCAAATGCCACCTGTTTTGCTCCAAGAGACCCGCGCAGCGCAGGGTTGCTGCAGACGCCTTCGACATGGCGTGGGACCAGTGGCCTCTGGTGTATGCTTTTCCACCCATTCCCCTCATCGCACGGACTATTCAACACCTGATCAGGGACAAGGCAGTGGCCATCCTGGTGGTCCCCTACTGGCCCAGGCAAGTCTGGTTTCCATACCTACATCGCCTGGCGCTGGAATCGCCCATTCGCCTCCCCCTGAGGCCAGACTTACTCTCACAGGACAACGGCACCATCCTCCACCCCAACTTGCAGATGCTATCGCTAACGGCTTGGAAGCTGAAAGGCTAGCCCTGGCACCACTAAACCTCTCATCTGAAGTGCAGCGAGTCATCCTGGCAGCCCGACGCCCTTCTACCAGAAAGTCCTATAGCCTCAAGTGGCGTCGGTTTAGCATCTGGTGCGAGACGGAGCGCCTGGACCCCTTCTCTTGTCCGGTCCCATCTCTCCTACAATACCTCTCTGTCCTATCCTCGCTTGGCCTAAAGACCCAGTCCGTAAAGGTCCACCTGTCCGCCATAGTGGCTTTTCACCATCGCATCGGGGACACCTCAGTTGCGGCTCTGCCTCTAGTCACCCGCTTTATGAAAGGACTGCACAACCTACACCCCCCGTCCGTGAACCAGTGCCTCCTTGGGACTTTAACATCGTCCTCGATCAACTCACGGGGGCCCCCTTTGAGCCGCTGCACCTAGCAGATCTGAAATTTGTCTCCTGGAAAACTCATAACTTCGGCCAGACGGATCAGCGAGCTTCAAGCCCTTGTGGCCTACCCACCGTATACCATTCTCCACCAGGACCGTGCATGTCTACGAACGCATCCTAAATTCGTCCCGAAGGTAGCCACCGCCTTCCACCTCAATCAGGCCATTGAACTGCCCTGCTTCCTACCTGGCCCGCACTCAGACTTGGAGCAACAGCACCTTCACACCCTGGACTGCGTCAGGGCCATTCGGTGCTACTTGGAGCGGACTGCCTCTCTACGCAAGGGCTCCCAGCTCTTCGTCTCGTACGACCCCAACAAACCTGGCTGCCCTGTGTCCAAACGCACCTTGTCCATCTGGATTTCCTCTTGTATCTCCTTCTGCCTTTCGCTCGCAGGAGCACCACCCGCTTCAGGAGTCCGGGCTCACCACTTGCGGGCTCTTGCCACCACCATTGCCAATCTCCGCTCCATCCCCGTCCCTGAGATCTGCAGAGCGGCCACCTGGGCCTCCATCCACACCTTTCAACGCCACTACTGCCTGGATATGACAGAGCATACCAGCTCCGCCTTCGGCCTAGCGGTGCTGCCTGCAGCCACCAAACGACTACCAGCACCTGGACAAGTCTAGGCCTCAAGGAGCCCGCTATCTACTCGTCAGCGCCCATCTTGGTCGCCTGTGACGGTTGTCTCTAATGACTTATTGCACTGTTGTTTCTCTAATGACTTATTGCACTGTTTGCTGCTCTTCAGCGCCCCAGTTGGTCGCTGTCCCTGTTGTCTATTGCACTGTCTTCTTGCACTGTTGACTGTTGTTGACTCCAATGTTATTGCACTCTTGATCGTTCACGGCTAATTGCCTTGTCACTCATGTTACTTGCACATTGTTGCCATGTTTACTGCCTGTGGTGTTGCACATTAAACCTAACCTGTTGCACTTTAATGCCCCGCCTCTTATTCTTGTCTTCGGCCCTCTCCCCCCACGCCGCCGTAAGTGCAGCTCGGGAGGCACCACTTGTGTCTGACTCATCCTGCTTGTCCTGGGAGAAAACTGAGTTACTTACCTGTAACGTGAGTTCTCCAGGGACAGCAGGATAAGTCAGCCACACCTTCCCGCCCTCCTCCCCGGCTAAGGGGGAGTATATAGGGCACAACATCTTCAATCCGCCACCTAGCTCCTGGCGTGCCTCAGCTAGAGAAATCCTGGCCAGCTAGGGGTGGATCGGGAGGCGGGGCTACGGGTCATGCCCAGAGGGCTAAAGCCTTCTGGGCTACTGAGAGTACTTCTGTCTCGGCTCCGTCGGACGACGTCACCACTTGTGGCTGACTTATCCTGTTGTCCCTGGAGAACTCACGTTACAGGTAAGTAACTCAGTTCAGCAGCTTGTGGGGGTTGCAAAGAACAGGGCATTCAAAACTAAACAATAGATTCAGAAAGCCGGGGGAGGGGGATTAAGATTTGCCTTGGGTGCCAACACCTTGAAGCAGCTCTGGGGCCTGCCCTGAGTGCAGTCCACAAACTGTGCATTATAAAAGTAAATACATATTGCTCTGTAGCTGCATAGATTTCATGTAAGAGGGAAGATGGCTTTCCAAGAACAGGGCTGGGGGCAACAAATGCAGGACGTGTATGCATAGCAGCAGCAAACTGAGCAAAGCGACTGCAGCAATAAAAACAATAACATTTTTGTTGTAGAGGTCCTGTTTGGTGTCCGCCTTATCTCTTTGCTGTCCTTGTTTTGATTTTCTGACCACGTTTATTGTCCTTGCTCTGTACACTCTTTCTAGATGTTCTCCGATTTTATTTTGGTCTGGATTTTCCGAGCCGAAGAGGGGGCAGAGCGGCTAGACCTTATGCTCTGTATTTCTACGTTGTTATTATTGTTGCTGCTCTGCGTACACGCCCCCTCTGATAGTTTTGTTGCTGTCTTTTGCACATATTCTCCTGCACAATTGCTCTTATTGCTGCTGCTCAGTACACAGCACGCTTCTGGTCGTTTTTCTTATTGTTGTTGCTTTCCGCAGACAGCCCTCCGGTTGTCGTTGTTACACCCTTTGCCCGGTCCTTGCTGCTGCTGCTGCTGCTCTGTGCACGTCTATGTGCTCCTCCCTCCATGACATCGCGCTGCTTCTCAGCCCCTCTCGGCGCCTTCTCTTCTGACCGATTCCCTTCCTCACCCCACCCGGCCGCTGCTCCTTGCCGGGACTACAGCTCCCAGGGTGCCGGCTCTCGGTCCCTCCCTTCCCGGCCGGCTGAGTCACAGCCTCCGGTAAATATTTGGGTTGGAGTCGGAGCCGGCTGTCGCGCTGGATCTCTAGGTGGGGGAAGGACGGATCCCGTGGCTGATCTGCGCCGGGCTCGGGAGGGATCATGGACGAGCTCAAGCACCAGCTGATGATCAATCAGTTCGTGCTGACCGCCGGCTGCGCTGCCGACCAGGCCAAGCAGCTGCTGCAGGCGGCGCACTGGCAGTTCGAGGTAAAGTCCGCGGGGCGGCGCCAGCACTGCAGTGTGCGTGCGTGCGTGTATCTATTTCACATGTGTGCTGAGTGTGTACATGTGTGAGTCTGCATGTTTATGATGTGCTGGCTGCTCATCTATAAGTGTTGATGTGTTGAGTTGTTGTGCACACGTGTGCGCAGGGCAAGATTTCTGTGTACTGTATGTAATCTGTCATATCTGCCCATTACGTGCGTGTACCGCTGTTAGCTTTAGTTCAGAACAGCTTTAAACATCTAGCCGTATTGTTATGCACACGCCATGTATTGTTAATTAATTTTCTATGTGTGAATATTTGTTTTATATATAGTTCTTGTTTATGTAATATATATTTTACATGCAGAGGTAAGTTGTGTACGCTGTAAATACATGTAATTACAGCTTGAGATTCAGGAAACTTTGTTGTCATGGCAATTTGTACATAAGCTGCTACACTAATTCATAAAGCAGTTAATAAAAGCAAAATATAGCTAAATGATCTAAGGCAATATATTGAATGATAGCAATCATAGCGATACACAGGATGCATGATTCCAAATATTTATAAATGTGTGTGTTTCATGCTATTTCCTGTCCAGGCTGTACGGATCATGTAGTTTACACAGTCTGTATCTTTCCAGATGTAGGTTCTGTGTGTCTCATCTGTAACTTTGGACTCAACGCAACAAAATGCGCTACCGTTAGCACAGGCAGTAGTGCAGGGTTTGTGCTAGTGTGGCACACAATATAGGAAAGGATCTGGTGTGAGCATAATCAAGGCGCAAATGGCCAGGCTAACAGCAGCACAGATGCACAAAAGCCTGAACACAATGCTGGGATTTTAATGCACGGACTGAGGGGAGGTTAAGGGTGAGCTTATAGGTCCCCAGTCACTGCTGGTGAGGGATTTATGCCTCTTTCCTGAACGTATAGCACCTGCAATTTTTTTTCTGGCTTTTCTGAAGAAGAAGAAAAAAAAAATCAGCAGGGGACGTGTGCTGGAATAATGTTATTTGCATATGCTGAAATGTTATATAATGCATAAAAATCATTATTTTGCGCCAAATTTCTGTGTAGAATAATATCTCTGTTTATAAACACCGTCCCTCACTTGGTTTTGCGGCTTGTCATGCTGAAGACTCTTCAGAGTAAAGTTTATGCAATTATGTGCATGTTTATGCAATTTCTTGATGTACCGCCCAGGCTGAAGGGCATCAGAGCGGTTTACAAGTCAGCATTTATGATGTGCCTGGAACAAAACCCTCAGAATATCTGACTGTTGATGTAGATGCACATGAAATGAGAGGTAGAAACTGCATGAAACATATTGGGACATGGAACATACAAAGCATGAGCCAAACAAAATTGGAAGTGGTCAAGACTGAAATGGAACACTACAATTTGATCTGCTGGGGGCCCGTGAACTAAAATGGACTGGCATCAGCAACTTCGAATCTGATGATCACATTGTATACAATAACAGAAAAGAAAGACAAAAGAGAAATGGTATTGCCGGTGGCGTAAGTTACAATGAGCGGCCCCCAAGCAAAATTTTGCTGAAGGTTCCCCATTGTCACAGCAGGGGCGCGCCCCCACCCCCACCTCCACCTCTATCTCGGTCCCCCTTCATGGAGCGGCAGCAAGGCAAACTTACTTTATTATGTTTGCCGTGCTGCTCCGTTCTTGTAAGTTCACCACAGGCCCAGCGGCTTTTCTCCTCCTGGCCGAGGTCTCGTGGTGAGGATGACCTCGTGAGACTTTGGCCTGGTGAGGAACAGCCGCAGGGCCCACGGCAAACTTACAAGAACAGAGCAGTACAGCAAACATGATAAAGTAAGTTCCGCTCTGCTGCCGCTGTGTGAACCCCTTTCTGCCCTGCCCTGCTCCCTGCAATGCGGGGGCTGCTTGAGCAGAATTTACAACAGTAGGTGTTGCAGTTATAATTAAGAAGAAACTTGCAAGAACCATAATGAAATGCAGTGCAGTCAGTGAATGCTTACTTTCTATTCATCTACAAGGGATTGTCCATCAACACAACTATTATTCAGGTAGATACCCCAACTACAGCTGCAGAAGAGGAAGAAGTTGATCAATTTTAAGAAGCAGTATAAAACTTAAATTGACAGAAAACATGCACTGATATTCATGAACAACTGGAAAGCAAAAGTTGGGAACACAGAAGGCAAAGTGGTTGGAAAATATGGATTTGGCAACCAAAACGAAGCTGGAGAAAGACTGATAGAATTCTGCAAGACCAGTGATCTATTCATCTCAAACACCTTCTTCCAGCAACACAAGCGCCAACTGTGCACATGGACTTCACCCAATGGATTGTACAAAAATTAAATTGACTACATCTGTGGAAGTCAACAATGGAAAAGCTCAATAACATCAATAAAGACGGAATCTAGAGCTGACTGTGGTATGAGCTACTAGTAAGCAAACTCAAGCTAAAGCTGAGAAAAATGCAAGCCATTCATGAATGTAGCAAAGTATGACCTTGAGAATATACCACCGGAATTTAAAGACTGCTTGTGAAATTGATTTGCTGCTTTGAATATAGATGACAGAGCACCCTAAGAGCTATGGGATGGCATCAAGAAAGTTGTGGTTGAAGAAAGTGAAAAGTCTGTGCAAAAGGTGGAAAGGCAAACACAGCCAAAATAGATGATTAAAGAAACTCTGAAACTTGCCTAGAAATGCAGAGAAAGTAAAGCCAGAGAAGTACTACAATGATGCATCCAAGGAAATAGAATCAGAAGCAATTAGAGGAAGATTAAGATTGACTTTCCTAAAGCTTCAAGAGTTCAAGAGAAAATGCTCAATGATCCATGTTGAATGATGCTGAGAAGATCAAAAAAGTGGAAAGAATACACAGAGCCATTATACCATCAAGATCAGGCGAATCAACAGCCGTTTCAACCTGCACCTTATGATGAGGAACCATTGGTGATGAAAGAAGTTGAAGCAGCATTGAAAGCCTTATCGAATAACAACGTACTGGGCATTGATGAAATTCCCACTTAAGTATTACAGCAATCTGATGTAGCTGTCACCATACTTACAAGGCTCTGCTAGGGAATTTGGAAGAAAACATCATCATGGCCAACTGACTGAAAAAGTTCTATCTTTATACCAATACTGAAGAAAGGTGACCCGACTGACTGTGGAAATTATCGCACAATCGCTCTGATCCCACATGCCAGCAAGATTCTACTCAAGATCATTCAGCAGAGACTACAACCGTACCTGGAACGAGAACTGCCTGAAGTACAAACAGGGTTCAGGAAAGGGCGGGGAACGAGAGACATCATCGCGGATGTGAGATGGATCCTTGAAAAGATAAAAGAATACCAAAAGAATATCTATATGTGTTTTATTGACCCCAGCAAAGCCTTTGATTGTGTAAATCATGAAAAGCTCTGGGTCATATTAAGAAGCATGGGTATACCATGTAAATAGTTTTTTTTCATGCTATCGAACTAATTGAATATTTATTCTATGTATATAGTTCTCCCATGTTATCCAAGTTTATACTCCTGTTATATGTAATACCGAACAGCCTGTTGTTCTGGTCTTTGTGTTCATCTGTAAACCGCGCTGATTATAAATAGTGCGGTATATAAAAAACTGAAATAAATAAATAAATAAATACCAGAATACCCGATCGTTCTCTTGCGCAACCTTTACATTGCTCAAGAAACAACAGTTCAAACTGAACAAGGAGAAATAGTAAGGTGTACAACAAGACTGCATACTTTCCCCCTACCTATTTAATTTATCTGTAGAGGTGTGAAGATTGATGGAAGACTCATCAACCACCTTTGCTATGCTGACCAGATCACACTTTACTGGCTGAAAGTGAAGATGATCTGAAACATCTTCTTATCACGATCAAGGAACATAGTCTTAAGACTTGCACCTTAACATGAAGACAAAGATCCTGACCACTGGCGAAATCAATCATTTTATCCTTGATGGAGAAGTAGAAATAGTAGACAGCTTTAACCTGCTTGGATCAATAATCAATAAAGAAACAAGCAGTCAAGAAATTCAACAATGCTTAGCTCATGGCAGACTGGCTATGGAGGACCTAGACAAGATTCTCAAGTGCAGAGACATAGCCATCATATGGATGCATTGAAGAAGAAAGGAAAAAATTCATGCCTTCGAATTATGGTCTGGCAAAGAACTCTGGGCCCAATAGTCGCGACGGCAGCTAGCCATCGCTGCTGAAAACTAACCCTAGATATTCAATGCTGGGCCACTGGCACACCTGACTTTACCTGCGTGTCACTAACTGGGCAGTATCTCAATATCACTGCTGCCTGGTTAGTGATGGGTGCCACATCCACTCTGCCCCGAAACGCCCATGATACGCTCTGTTGCTAATCGCGTGGCATCCAGGTGTTTAGCAGCGGCACTAACAGTGTCAGTGCCGCTGAATTTCCCACTAACTGGCATTTACACCGTTAGCAGGTCTGCAAACCATGTAAATTCCTTTGAATATCGGGCCCACTCCCCAAAGAGCAAATCCTTTGGTACTAGAGGAGAGCAAATCTAAGTTTAGAAGGTCAAATGGTACGACTTCAGCTTTCAGACTTTGGACACATCATGTGAAGAGAAAAACTATTAGAAAAAAAACATCATGCTTCACAAAAAAGGAAGTGGAGCAATGCAGTGGATCGATACAATAACAGCAGCTATGGATGCCACTGTGCCAACAACTGAAGACTGTCCACAAGGTTACCATGAGTCAACATTGACTCAACGGTACTTAACAACATCATAAACACAGATATTATTCTGAGCAGAGCTTCTCCGCAGCATAATATTGCTGCATGCACCAGATAGCATTGCAGCACATGCACACAAGTGCCAAACTGTTTTTTTATGTGCAAGATATAGGTGAGATACCACAGATCCCTGAGAGCATGGGCCTGGCTTGCTCTCCCCATTTAGCGCAGAGTTTTTACACGCAGCTTATTTACAAGCTGTCTACGTACGGTATCACTGATCAAAATCTCTGCGCTAAACTTGCGGTAGGAAACCCTACGCTTTGCTCTAGTGCAGGGCTTCTGCACCAAGGCCTTCATGTAACAGTTCTACTGCAGTACTCCAATAGGAATGCATGTAGGTGCTGCAGTTTATCATATGTGTGCGTGCTTCCTGTAGGAAGAGCCAGTAGACTAGCAGACTTGGTGGGTGGCCTGCAGAGAGGAAACGAGCCAGGCAGCGTGTTCAGCCTGTCTGCAATCGTGGAGCTCAACAGGGCCAGATATGGGTGTTGCCGCCTGGTGTGTGCAGTCTTCGGGGAATATGGGACACCTTGGGGAATGTGTGACCGCACTCATGCTGCCGACACAGGTTACTGTAGATGGGAAATTTGTGATGAGTGGTGAGTTCATTGTTTCACAGTGAGGGCGGGGAGGGAAGGGGGCAGGAGCCCGGGCACTTCCTTTACATGTGCTAGTTTCTAATAAAGTGACTTTTCTTATTTATTTCTATTTACATTTATGGATTGCTGCATCCAGTAGGCACACAACGTACAGCATTACAGCCAGTACATAAGAATGCATAGAGAATAAACAAGTATCACAAAACACATTGGGGTCTATTCTGAACCATGAATAGCAGGCTATTTGTGCATGCTGCAGCCCCCGACTGACTTCCCCGCTATTCATGCAGGCTGCAGTCCTCGACTAACTTCCCCACCAGCTGTGCAGGGAAGTTAATCGGGGGCGGGGAAGAGGCAGCCTGGGGGCGGAGAGTGGGCGGGCAGTGGGTGATCACCGGTCCTGGACATACAGGGCTGATTCTCATGTCGGCCCTGTACGTCCAGGGCCTGTGAAATGGCTGGGGAAGTTATTCCACCTCTGAGGTGGAATAAGTTCCCTGGATGTGTTTTTTCTTGCAGCCCAGGGCATGGCAGGGGTAGGGGGGCCAGGGTTTATTCCCTGCAGCCCAACCCTGGCCTTAGGAGGCCAGATCGGGGGGTTGGGCTGCAGGGAATAAACCTTTATCTGCGGCGGCTGGCATCACAGCTTTTAAATGGAGCTGTGGTGCCATGGCAACATGATGCCAATGGCACTGCGGCTCCATTTAAATGCCCCGAGTTAGTCGAGCAGGGCATGTACTGAATCGCAGTCCCAGCCTGCACGTAGATGCCTGTTTGTGATTCTGATCCCGCAGGGCTAGACGTGCCCCATGAGATCAGAATCACAATCTCCTTTGTACGTTCAGCTCAGCCCAGATGTACAAAGGAGATCTACATCTGGAACAGAACCAGGCCCATTGTTTCTAAAAATGCAAACACAATGCACAGTTTAATCTATATAATAAATAACAGTCTTGAGAGCAGTCACATCAGCGGAATATGACAGCATAGAAACATTGCAGCCTTGTATTTCATGGCTTTCCGCCCCCCCCCCCCCATCTTTGAAAATGATCATTGAGGGGGCATCTAGGATGCCTTAAAACATGTGAATTTGTGCACGCCATGGAACCAGGCACTGAACCCAGCACATAGAGCATTACCTCTGCACACACGTCTCGCTCTTACCGTGTCTGTGTTTCATGCCCTCTACTTGCGGTATATACTGTATGTGGCTTTTTTGTGACCTCTGATCCTGATGTGCACGTGTGTGTACTTTGTGACCATAGTGTGTGTATTTTGTGCTCTTTGATTACCAGGGGATCGGCTCATTTGGTTGGCATAAGCATATGGTGACATTTGCCAGAAATGACCAACTCAGCCGGTCGGATGGGTGATTCAGCTATTTCTGGTGACTGATGCCAAGATGGGTTGAACAGCTGTCTGTATATTTCCCAGTGCGCCCCCCCCCCCCCCCATTCCTGGCTTGTGATCTCTCTGTATTTGTTTTCCAGACAGCACTCAGCACCTTTTTCCAGGAAGCAAACATCCCATACAGCCATCATCAGATGGTGAGTTGCTGCATGGAGGGCGATGAATGGGGGGTTGCAGAGGTGTGCTTTCTGTTGTTCAGATCAGTTTCTAATATTATGCTATAGTCTTTGCATTGTGACTTCTCTGTGTTTGTATGCTGAGATGTTTATTTGTAATATCTCGATACCAGCTCAAAACTGGTGTAAGGTGGATTGAAGCATCTATACAAAATCTAACATACTGATGTGACACAAAAGGGGAAGGACTCGCAGAAAGAAATGGCATAGAGAAGGCATAAAGAAAGAGAGACATGCTTACACAGTAGCGAGAACGTTTTGAGTACTGAGAGAGTCAAACTGAGAAGGAGGAGGCTGACAGTCCATCTGAGAATAAGAAAGCACAGGCGAGGTTTATGTTATCCTGCCAGCAGAGAATTTCAGGTGGACAAATTTAGGATCATGCACACGAGTCACGAAACCAGTCAGGTGCAATGTAATGCTTTCTAACAATGAGCAAACAAAAGCTTGTGAATGAGTGAGGTAGCAGCAGAAGAACCTAAGATAGACTGTGCTGAGTCAGCCCGAGGTCTCCGACAGCAGCTCGTCCGGGTCATAATTCCTGGCAGTCCCAAGAAGTCGAATGAGAAGATCACTCTGACATCATCGTCAGACCATATTTGGACTCTACAGTACCTTTCAATGTCATAGCTTTACAGCGGCATTTGCATCTAGTAGTGCTATAGAAATAAATTCAGGTAGCCTTTTTTTCCAGCTACAGATCACAGTATTTTAATCCACACACGCCAACTCCAAGCCAGGGGCACTTCCCTGAGCTGAAGCAGCAGCTTTGTTGGCCAAACTAAGAAGATAATCTAGTCTCCCTCCTTTGATCACTTCACCCTATCACAGGGTCAGTTTTAGACATCCACTTTCAAAGGAATACCCAAATGTAAAAAACACACCCAAAAAGAGGGCAACAAAAGCTAGGTTAGAATCTGGTTGAATAATAGAGAACAGAGAGCAGTGGCAAATGGAGTTCATTCTGAGGAGAGAGAGGTGATAAGTGGAGTGGCTCAGGGGTCTTTCCTGGGGCCGATCCTGTTCGGTATCTTTGTGAGCAATATTGCAGAGGGATTAGGGGGGGGGGGGGGAATTTGCCTCTTTTTGTAGATGATGCTGAAATCTGCAATACAAAAAAAAGTGCAGTTATGCAATTTGGACACATAAATCCACTGATATCCATGAAGCAGACCTAGGTGTAATTATAATCCTGTGATTTGAAAGAGAAAAAACAAAGGAGCGCAACAGGGTGATGGCCAGAGCTGGAGGGCTGCCAAGATGCCTAGGTAGAGGCATAATCAGGGCCGGCCCATCCACTAAGAAAGCTAGGCAGCCACACACAAGACCGGCCACGCCGCCCCCCCCCCCCCCCAGCTGCCGCCGATTCCGTCATGGGGGGGAGAGGTGGCAGTATTTCAAAAAGAGGCAGCTTTTTGTCACCATGGGGAAGAAAGTGGCAAAAAAAAAGCCACTGCCCCTGCCCACCTCCCCCCGCCCCCTTGAGACAGAATTGGCAGCAGCAGGTGGTGTGCACAGCCAGGGTTTCTGCTTAGGGCAGCGGAAACCCTTGGGCCGGCCCTGGGCATAATCAGTAGAAAACAATGAATGATTGTATGATTGCAGGTGTTATTGGTGAGAGCTCACGTGGAGTATTATGTCCAATTCTGGAAGACGTACCGCTGAAGGACACACAGGCCGATGCAGAGATGTTAGCACACTGCCTGTGTATAGTAACGCAACATCTGCGCACACTTACTGCCACGCCGCAATGTAGAGAGAGGTTTGGTGGAGGCATTACCTGTGCAGTAAGGCTATGCGGAATATAGCGCGGTACCTAACAAAATATGCGCTGTGCGTATTCAAATGGCATGATAACAAAGCCATTAACTATTCTGCCCAGGTGCAGAGAAGTATGCAGGCCGAGAGCAGAGTTCAGTAGTACCATTATTTTAATGCCTGATGAGAGTTGAAGTCAAACTTTGGTGTGTATAGGAGAAGAAAACTTTGGCATGCAGATAGGAGAAAACAGATCGGACTGTAGGAGAACAAAAGTGTTTTCTGGTGTGATTTATTCACTGATTTACCCTCTGGTGGCTGTGCCTACGAAATGTATCAACGCCTTCCACAAACTAGTTTACAGCACAACTTTCCCCACCACCCATGCAGATCAACAATTCCGTGCTGAAAAGTGTTATTTTACATCTCACTACAGAGGTTTCTGCCAGCACCTCAGCTTTCTGTGCGCGCATCTGGCACCCACCACACATTTAGCGCAGACATTTTGCATATCTCTCGTTTGCATGCATTTTACTTCTGGCATACAACTTTGGGCGTTACTCTGGTGCTGGAAAACCACGTACATGACTTTTAGTGCACGGCTCTACTGCCGGCTTTCTGCATTAGTCTCATAGAGTGGAAGTGGTTCAGAGGAGGGCTCAGAAATCCTGCGAGATAAAACTTAAAAGGATCAAAAACGCTGTTGTCCCGGAGCAGAGGAGAGACATTAAGGCCTAGATAGTCCAGCTACCGAGTGAATGATTTCAAGCAGTAAGATCGTTTTGCTTTTATTATTGCCTAAGGGAAAATCACCTGAATATACTTGCACCTGCTTTCTCTGTGGGTAATTTTCCCATCAGACAGCTTATGTTTTTGCAGCCTCTTTTCTCTCTTTACCCCTGGGGATGCCTCATCAATCTGCAGATAAAAACTATGCATGCTGAACAGCGCATGTGCTATCACCCGCAGACAGGGTGAAGAATAATTAATCAGAGTTCTGATTTTGGTGTGTAAAATACCCTTTCACTCGAGGAAAGGGCTTTCATTATTCCCTTCGCAATCCAGTGTCTGAAAGGTTTGGATAATGTGCACGTAAATCTGTTCTGGAGAAAAGAGATTCTAGAGCAAGGGTCATGTTGCGTGGCTCCAAGAAGGTAGACTGAGGAGCAACATGAAGGAGTATATTTTTGCAAAAGCAGACAGACAGCAATCTTGGCGTGGGTGGTGGAGGCTAAAGCATAACAGAGCTTCAAAGGGCCTGGGATAGAGTTGCCAACTGGCTCCAGATGTGCCCGACAGGCTTAATCCAGTCCTGGGTTTACACCATCGCATGCTGGGTCATGTAGTTCTGATTTCTCCATTGCACTCCATAAGACAAGCAAGATTACAAGTCCCTGCATGCAATGGGGTAAACCCAAGACTGGAACAAGCCTGTCGGGCACATCTAGGAGTGGAGAAGTGGCCTAGTGGTTGGGGCAAGGTACTTCAGGCCGGAAGGTCGGGGGTTCAAATCCCACTAGAGGACAGCAACCTTGGGCCGGAAGGACTGGGGTTTCTAGTCCCACAGGTGCTCCTTGTGGTCTTGGGCAAGCCACTTAACCCTCCATAGCCCATGTTCTCTGTAAAATAGTTATCTCCAAGTGATAATGCCCTGTTCAATGTAATTTCAGTTTGTTCAATGTAAACCGCACTGATGCAGAATAGCGCGGTATATAAGAGAATGTAAATAAATAAAGTAAATCTAGAGCCAGTTGGCAACCCTAGCCTGGGATAAGAACTGAGGGTCTTTAGTTACTAAAAATGAGGGGATAGACAGTAGGACTTAGCGCTATGCATCCCATTCATCTAATTCCACGCTGAATGGCAAAGAGTCGAATGTTAGATGTCATGTTGATACATAGGCATTCATGAGACCAGATTTGTCCCCTAGGCCGTGATGGCAGAACTGACTAGTTTCTCTGGAAGACTGTGCAGAAGACTGAAGAGGCCACATGTCTGTACAATGGCCACATTAATATTGTTAGCTATTCTGGAGCTTTGAGGTTACGCATGGGAATGAAGAGTGCAGGAGGGAACCACATTGCTCCTCTCCCTGAGATGCTAAAATAGAAAGGAAGAAAACAAAAGTGACTCCTCGATAAGGAAAGAGATTTGTTCTGATTTCATTTGTTTACTTGATATCCTGCTTACATGTATACAACATCAGGTGGTTCAGTATTCAGAATCTCAGCAAGTGGTAATTGAAATGTCCCCCTGTCCTCAAACATAGAATCAGAATATGACGCAGATAAAGACATACGACCTATCCAGTCTGCCCATTCAGCTCTACAATCCCTTGCTCTCCTTTAGAGATCTGTGCTTGTCCCACGCTTTCTTGAATTCAGCTACAGTCCTCATCTCCACCGCCTCACCTGGGAGGCTGTTCCATGCATCCACGACCCTTTCTATAAAAAAGAGATGTCCTTCGCTTACTCCATAGTCTATCCCCATTCATCTTCATCATATGCCCCCTTGTTCCACAGCTTCCGTTCAGTTGAGAAGCCCGCCTTCTGTGCATTTATGCCACAGAGGTATTTAAATGTCTCTATCATCTCTCTCCTCTCCTGCCTTTCTTCCAAACTATACATATTAAGATCTTTAAGTCTGTCCCCTATGTTTTATGACAAAGACCCCTGATCATTTTAGTAGTCACCGCCTCTACTGACTCCATCCTGTTTATATCCTTTTGAAGGTGTGGTCTCCAGAACTGCACACAATACTCCAAATGAGGTCTCACCAGAGACAGAGAGGCACTGTCACCTCCTTTTTCCTGCTGGCCATTCCTCTCCCTCTGCATCCAAGCATCATCTTTCCACCTGATTGGCTACCCTAAAATCATCAGATGCAATCACCCCCAGGTCCCACTCTTATTTTGTGCAAAGAAGTACTTCACCCTCTGTTCTGTTCTGCTCCCTTAGGTCTTTGCAGCCTACCGGGGGTATTTTAGAAGCTCTATTCGTGAGTTGGATGTCTGAAAATGGGCACTTAGATATGCAAATTACGGAATCGTCCCAGGAGGCATTTTAGAAGCCGATATCACCAGCACGAGAATATCCATGTAAGAAAGAGGCGTGGTGGAGGCATGGCCTGAGCGGAGCAAGGGAGATGCATGTCACAGTGCAATCTCAGAATGGCCGAAGCACTTCTGGTCCTGGATGGTGAGACATCTGTGGCTATACCTGCTCCTGACCACAAATAAGGTGAAAAGAAGTGCTTGTTTAGAGCATAGAACTCTTCCAGGGAAAAGCGCATAGATTACTACAGTTATTATTTCCTGCCCAAATACAAAATCCAAACATATTACTGGCCTTCTACTGAATGTCTGAATATCTGAAATGACAGGCCAGGACGTGCAAGTCTCAGAGCATAGTCTCCCCCCTGCTGAAATACCCCTGCCATACAAGAAAGACCCTGAATCAGTCCACACATGATGTAATTAATATTTTTGCCGGATAACACCAAGGGAGGGTACTATACCCCTACCGGCATGTCCAAGCACCCAGTTCTGAGGCCATGCAATTCAGGGACATCTATATTTGTGAAGTTGCCTATAGCCATCCACATACTCAGCCTTGCAACCTGCACCATGCCTGCCTCCATAACCAGTTACTGGGATGCTCATTTTTCAGGGTGAGACAGAGCAATTTCAGACGGCACTTATACCTGCCTCCCTTCACTGCTGCCATTCCTCCAAATTCTTGGACATTCTGCTCTGGCTGTTCCAGATTCTAACTAGATGTCCCTTCTAAAATACCACTTCAAATGAATGACTACATTTTTTAGGATTAGATCTTAGTTGCCAAATTCTAGAGCAGTCTTCAGGCTTCGCTACATCTTCCTCATGTTATCTACACTTTCCAAGGTGTCTATGCTATTGCAGATTTTGGTATCATCCACAAAGAGACAAACCTTACCCGACAGCCCTTCTGCAATATTACGTACAACAAATGTTTTTAACCCTCACTTGGTTTGCAGCTTCTCGTGCTGTGAGGGCTTGTGTACATCAGTAATGCTGAGAGTTAAGTTATCAGTAGCTTAGCTACTGGCAGGATCTCCTAAGATAGATAGTCTGGCATCTCAGCTGAGACCTAAGACAAACCACCCATTTGGGCAGCAGCAGAATAGGATGGTGTTGTAAGCGGAGGATCATATTTCTATGACAAATGCAACACTGGAATTAACTGCACGGAAGAAAGGCTTTGCAAATCTACTTCTGTATCTTACCTCGAAAACCCAATGGATAGTCACAAAACAAATTGCACTATAGTGCTGGAAGATGAGACCCCCAGGTTGGAAGCTACTCAAATGGCTACTGGGGATGAGGTGAAGACCTCTCAGAGTAAAGCCAGCATTTATGATGTGGTTGGATCAAACCCCTCGGGATGTCTGACTGCTGATGTAGTTGCGCATGAAAAGAGAGTCAGAAGTTGCAAAGATATCTTACATATTGGGACATGGAATGTTCGAAGCATGAACCAAGGGAAGTTGGAGGTGGTCAAGAATGAAATGAAATGTGTACAACTCAATCCGTTGGGTGTCAGTGAACTGAAATGTACTGGCTTTGGGCACTTTACATCTGATGATCACATGGTTTACTATGCTAGAAATGAAAGACAAAGAAGAAATGGTGTTGCATTTATAGTTAATAAGAAACTTGCAAGAACTGTAATGAAATACAATGCAGTCAGTGAATGCTTAATTTATATTTGTCTACAAAGAAAGTCTATCAACATTTATTTATTTATTTTATTTATTTCTTTTTTATACTGTGCTCTTTAGAATCAGTGCGGTTTACAAGTATACTAACAGGTACTTTTTATTCCCTTGTCCCCGAAGGGCTCACAATCTAAGTGTACCTCAGGCAATGGAGGGTTAAGTGGCTTGCCCAAGGCCACAAGGAGTGGCTGTGGGACTAGAGACCCCAGTCCCTCCGGCCTGAGGTTGCTTGTCCCCATGTGGGAATTGAACCCCTTGCCTTCTGGTCTGAGGTAACCTGTCCCAACCACTGAGCCACTTCTCCCTCCATAACTATAATAACTATAATTCAGGTATATGCCCCAACAACAGCTGCAGAAGAGAATGAAATTAAAGAGTTCTATGAACAAGTACAAGCTGAAATTGACAGAATATGCAAACAGGATATCTTGATAATCATGGGTGACTGGAACACAAAAGTTGGCAACAAAGAAGAAGACAAAGTGATTGGAAAATATTCGCGGCAACAGAAACAAAGCTGGAGAAAGACTGATAGAATTCTGCAAGACCAATGATCTATTCATCTCAAACACCTTCTTCCAGCAACACAAGTGCCGACTGAACACGTGGACTTCACCCAATGGATTGTACAAAAATCAAATTAACTATATATGTGGAAGACAACGATGGAAAAACTCAATAACAAAAGACAAAACCTAGAGCTGACTGTGGTACAGATCACCAACTACTAGTATGCAAACTCAAACTAAAGTTGAAAAAGAACAAGCCATTCATGAATGTTGCAAAATATGACCCTGAGAATATACCACTGGAATTTAAAGACTGCCCGGGAAATTGATTGCTGCTTTAGATACAAATGACAGAGTTCCAGAAGAGTTATGGGATGACATCGAGAAGGTTGTATTGGAAGAAAGCGATAAGTCTCTACATAAGGTGAAAAAGTAAAAACGGCCAAAATGGATGACTGAAGAAACTCTGAAAATTGTCCAGAAATGCAGAAAAGCTAAACCCAGACGAGAAAGAGAGGCAATTGCAGAACGCAACAGATTTCCAACGTGCAGCAAGACAGGACAAGGAAAAGAACTACAATGAGACATGCAAAGAAATAGAATCAGAAGCTATTAGAGGAAGAACAAGATCGGCTTTTCTAAAGCTACGAGAGTTAAAGAAAAAATTCCAGCCTCGAATTGGAATGTTACAAGATGCTCAAGGATCCATGTTGAATGATGCTGAGAAGATCAAGAAAAAGGTAGAAAGAATATACAGAGTCATTATACCATAAAGATCAAGTGGACCAACAGCCGTTTCATCCTATACCTTATGATCAGGAACCATTGGTGATGAAAGAAGAAGTCGAAGCAGCATTGAAAGCCTTATCAAAGAACAAAGCACCGGGCATTGATGGCATTCTCATTGAGTTATTACAGCAATACGATGAAGCTGTTGCCATACCTACAAGGCTCAGCCAGGAAATTTGGAAGACAAATTCATGGCCAACTGACTGGAAAAGTTCTGTGTTTATACTAATACCCGACTGACTGGAAATTATCGCACAATCACAGTGATCCCACATGCCAACAAGATTCTACTCAAGATCATTCAGCAGAGACTACAGCCATACCTGGAACGAGAACTGCCTGAAGTGTAAGCATGGTTCAGGAAAGGAGAGGAATGAGAGACATTCTCGCGGCTATGAGAGGGATCCTTGAAAAGACAAAAGAATACCTAAAGGATATCTATATGTGTTTTATTGACTACAGCAAAGCTTTTGACTGTGTAAACCAGAGGTTCCCAACTCCAGTCCTGGAGGGCCAAACACCATTCAGGTTTTCAGGCTGTCCCTAATGAATATGCATGAGATACATTTGAATACAATGGGGGCAGTGCATGCAAATGCATCTCATGCATATTTATTAGGGACAGCCTGAAAACCTGAATGGTATTTGGCCCTCCAGGACTGGAGCTGGGAACCTCTGGTGTAAACCATAAGAAACTCTGGGTCACATTAAGAAGCATGGGTATACCAGAACACCTGATCATTCTCTTGCACAACCTTTACATTGATGAAGAAGCAACAGTTTGAATGGAACTTGGAGACACAGAATTTATTTATTTATTTTTATTTATTACAGTTTCTTTTATACCGCGCTATTTGAGATCAGTACGGTTTACAATGAACGTTAAAACTACACATCTCAGTTTAGTGATTTGTGTTTACAAAAAACAGGGATAATAACTTGGGTATACAATTAAACAAGTTTCTTAACAGGGAGAACATGATAAATATATACAGGCCATTTACTGTAACTATATAAAGGGTTATATGAACAGCACAAGCTTCTCAAGGTGGGAGGAGGTTAACGTGTGGTTGCGAGAATGGTTTAAAATCAGCAAAGGTGTACAACAAGCCTGCATACTTCCCCCCTACCTCTTTAATTTATATGCAGAACAAATCATCAGAGAAGCAGGACTGTATGAAGACAACAGAGGTGTGAAGATTGGTGGAAGACTCATCAACAACTTTCTCTAGGCTGATGATACCACATTACTGTCTGAAAGTGAAGATGATTTGAAACATGTGTTTCTCAAGATAAAGGAATATAGTCTTAAAATAGGTCTGCACCTTAACATTAAGAAGACAAAGATCTTGACAATTGGCAAAATGAATAAGTTCATCGTTGAAGGAGAAGAAATTGAAATCGTGAACAACTTTAACCTACTTGAATCAACTATCAATAAAGAAGCAAACAAGCAGTCAAGAAATCCGACAACGCATTGCTCTTGGCAGAATGGCTATGAAGGACCTAGACAAGATTCTCAAGAGCAGAGATGTCTCTCTCCATACAAAGATTCGACTTGTTCAAGACATGGCATTTTCAATAACATCATATGGATGTGAAAGTTGGACAGTGAAAAAGATAGGAAGAAAATTGATGCCTTTGAATTATGGCGCTGGCGGCGAATACTATGTATACCATGGACTGCCCGAAGAACAAACCAGTCAATACTATAGGAGATCAAACCTAAGTTTCCTTTGGAAGCTCAGACAACAAGACTTCAACTTTCATACTTTGGGACATATCATACGAAGAGAGAGTTCATTAGAGAAAGATATCATGCTTGGCGAGGTAGAAAGTCAATGCAAAAGAGGAAGGCCAGCAATGAGATGGATCGATACAATAACGGCAGCTGTGGGTGCCAGTCTGTCAACAATGAGCTGCCTGATTGAAGACCGAACACAATTTAGGACAAATATCCAGAGGGCTGCCATGAGTTGGCAGTTAACAACAACAACAACAGCAAATGTTTTTAAAAAACCTCATCAAGGACTATTCCCTGCAGCACACCACTGGTAATGTCCTTATCCTCAAAGTGAACTCCATCTACCAGTATCCTTTGTTGCCTCCCACACAATCAGTTTTTAACTCAGTCAGTCATTTCAGGGTCCATCCCTAGGGCGCTCAATTTTTAAATCACCTGTGTTAACCCGTATCAAAGGCTTTGCAGAAATCTAAAAACACCACATCTAGGGCTCACCCTTGATCCCGCTCTCTGATCATCCCATCAAAGAAATGAATTCATTCATTTGACAAGACCTACCTCTAGTGAAAGAATGCTGCCTTGGATCCTGCAATCCATTGGATTCCAGAACTGCACTATCCTTTGTTTTGGCAGTATTTCCTTTAATTTGCTCACCCAGACGTCAAACTAACCTGGCTGTAGTTCTCGGTTTTCTCCTTACTTCTGCTTTTGTGGAGAAGGACCACATCCACCCTTCTCCAGTCCTCTGGGATCTCTCCCAACTCTAAAGTATTGAAAAGGTCTACCTGATGACAGCGGAGCCAACAGGCTGCCAAACCTTAAGGGTTTTACGAAAGTGAAGACAGCTGATCTCCTTGTGAAGATGCTACAGATTCTCCTTTCGTAAGACTGGTGCCTTATAACGAGGATAGTAAATAACAAAAAACCCAGCGTAAAGAACCAATAATAATAATTTTGTTTGTCGGAATAGCCAGCACAGTAGACAGGAAAATTACCTACTACCACCGTGGCCCGTCCATTTTAATCAGTATTGAAAATCAATTTAAAACAGCTCATATACAAAAATAGCTGGTACTTAGCTTTGTGAGAGAGAAGCAGGCTGTGAAAACGCTGTAAGCGACAGTAGGTAAATTTTACATCAGCAGGTCATTTATACGACGTGTCACGTTTCGGGGGTATGCACATAAACCCCCTGCTTCAGGTCAGACCTCTGTGTAAAAATCGTCAGCCCTGAAAACACAGCTAAAAAAATGGTTTTTATAACCCGGGCTCTCCAGTCGCCACCAAGAATCCTGAATAGGACATGCCCATCAGGTGTAGCCCATATAGAGGAACCAATCCACACAGGGAAGTGAAACCACCAAGCAGATTTCACCTCTCGATCAGGAAGGTTAATGAATGGTATAGAAGAACCAATCCACGCAAAGAAATAGAACCACCAATCCGATCACACCTCCCGATCAAAAAAATCAATGAATGGTATGCCAAGCCAACTGCTGGTTGAGGCCATCCGGATGAACTGAATTCAGTCTGAAAATCCACTTTTGCTCTAAATTCTGCAACCGCTGACTCCTGTCACCACCACAGGGGTTAGGGGGCACATGGTCCAAAATTCGCCACCGGAGATCGTCAAATCTGTGCGAGTGCTCCAGGCAGTGGTTGACCAAAGGAGCTGTCAATGATTGAGTACGTAAGCGAGAGGCATGTTCTGTCAATCTTTGTTTACAAGTCCGTGAAGTCCTTCCAACGTAAGGTAACTGACAAGGGCAAACAATTAAGTAAACTACATAAGTAGTGGTACAGTCTGTGTGCCAACGAGTATAATAACTTCTGTTGGTACGACTATCCATCCAGGTGAGGCCCGATAAAGTGCCCGAACAAAACGAGCAAGCTCCGCATGAGCAATGACCGGGCCGATTTTGAGGGGGCCGATTTTGAGGGGGCCGATCTAAAGGAGACGTGGTCTTCACCAAGAGATCGCGTAAATTGGACTTGCGAGAATAAGCAATTTGAAGCGGTGTTCGAAAACATGAGTGGATGGCTAGAACAGGCCAAAATTTATGAATCAAACAAACTACTGCAGTAGTACCACACATGAAGGGAAGAACCCCCGTTATTTTCTCAGTAGAAGGTGTGTGATCTCTGGGTGTCAAAAGCCATTCCCGATGGGTATTGCATGCCCTTTTATAGGCTAGGCGGACAACATTTGATGGATATCCCCTCGCTAGAAGACGAGAACTCAATTCTTCTGCATGAAACTTAAACTGTGACATCTCAGTGCAATTTGTATGAAGCCTTAGAAATTGACCATACGGTAAGCCCCGTTTAAGGGCTGGAGGATGGTAGCTATCAAACCGAAGTAACGTGTTGCGTTGGACCGACTTCCGATACAGAGAAGTTAAAAGACCTTCCGGGGTACATTCTATCGTGATGTCCAAAAACTGAATTTTGTGCTTCTCCACTTGAGCTGTAAACTGTATATTAGGTTTAAAAGAATTCAAAGAGCCCAAAAAGGAGTCCAAATCCTCTCTAGTTCCAGTCCACATGAAAAAAAAAAAAAATTTCCTGTCTACTGTGCTGGCTATTCCGACAAAAAAAATTATTATTATTGGTTCTTTACGCTGGGTTTTTTGTTATTTACTATTTATTGAGGCTCAGTTTAGAAGGTCTTTTGGTGTTACTTTGGTGTTTGTATTACCTTCTGCTTACCCATGGCTGCGGCCACATTTGCCTATACAGAGGAACGACTATCTCAGTTAAAGAAACAGAAATCTCTTTTTGATAGTGTTGTGGTGATTGGAACGGCAGGGGATTTACCTCCGACCATTCTCGAGTTAAAGGATCTTCACAAAAAGATCATTCGATCCGATTTACATGGGGAGGCTATGGCCGAATATCTAAAATCTTCTGTGATACCGAGAGGGCTCCGGGTGTTAAAACCTCCCAAGCAATTCACAGGGGATGACAGTTTTTTGTCTAAATGGAATGCCATATTGAATAAGTGCAGTTTTGACCTGATTGCATTGCTTTTGGAGCGTTCCCTCCAAGAACGGGAGACTCTCACCTCTCAGACAGCGGTCTTGAAAGAAAGGATTTTGGAAACTTTACTTCCTCAAAGTTTTGAAACTCAGTGGAGTGATATTGAAAAACAACTAGCCTCTTTTCGTGACCATGTTCGGGGTCTTAAGATCAACAAATTCAAAAGGGATAAATCGGATTACGACAAAAATTGTGTCTACAACTGGCCTTCACGAAAACAACCTCGCAAGAAAGTTTCTTTTGCTTTCAGTTCAGAGGAATGTTCTGATACAGATTCCAGTGAGTCTGGCCAGCTGACCGGAGGTAAGAAGTCACAACCATCGACTGAATTTTCAAGAGGCAATTCTTATCGGACACGACGTCCTAGGGGCAACTATCAGGAGGATTTTTGAGAAGGCCCGGATACCAGGTCCAGAACGCGGAGTCGTCAGTTGTGAATATTTCAGGAGTGACTCTTGCACCTGAACAGCTTCAAATTCTAGAACTGGGTTTGTCTTTTATTCCTTCACCGCGGTACGATGGGTTTGAAATGCGAGTAGTGTTGCATAACTTTTTTCGAAAGCTACGGGTCATACAATATATGGCTGAGCAAATAGCCTCAGAAGACACCTCATTGGTGAAAAATCCTTCTCGTTGGCAGCCGCCGGATCCATTGGATGCGGCTATTTCGACTTTTCAACTGCTCACTTTGCAAGGTTTATCGCAATTAGAGCAATCAAAGATTAGTTCTTACAACAATTTTTCTAAAAACCATCGTACAGCACTGCATGAGTTGTCTCAGTCATCTCTCATCATTAGACAGGCTGACAAGGGGGGCGCAACAGTGGTGTTATCTGCGGAACAATATGAACGCGAAATGCATGTTCATCTAGATAATCGGAATCACTATTCTCTGATTGAAGACCCTACAGCGAGTCTTAAAGATCGTATTTTTCAGACGGTTTCTCAAGCATTTCTTAGCAACTGGCTGACTCGGAAGGAGACAGATTTCCTAATTAAACGACACCCCAGGACCCCTACTTTTTATCTTGTACCTAAAATTCACAAGTCATTGGCTGACCCTCCAGGACGTCCGATCGTATCTTGTAGAGACTCCATACTGGAACCCCTGTCTCAGTTTTGCGACCTCTTTTTGAAACCAGTTGCTGCAACTGTGTCATCTTACATTAAAGACACGGGGGATTTTTTGTGCCAACTATCAGCTTATTCCGACTCCTCTACGTGTTCATTTCTTGTCACGCTTGATGTCCAGGCCTTATATACTAATATTGATCAGAGTGAAGTTTTGTCTGGTCTTTCACAGTATCCTGTTCCATTACCGGATCGCATTCCAAAGCATTTCTTTTTGGAACTTTTGGATTTGGTGCTTAATCACAATTTTTTTCTATACCAGCAGCAATTCTACTTACAGACTTATGGAATTGCTATGGGAGCAACGGTGGCTCCTTCCATTGCCACGATCTACATGGCCTGGTTTGAAGAATTGTATGTTTATTCTCATCCATTGTTTTCATGTGTTTTGCTTTGGAAGCGATTTTTGGATGATGTTTTTTTCATGTGGACTGGAACTAGAGAGGATTTGGACTCCTTTTTGGGCTCTTTGAATTCTTTTAAACCTAATATACAGTTTACAGCTCAAGTGGAGAAGCACAAAATTCAGTTTTTGGACATCACGATAGAATGTACCCCGGAAGGTCTTTTAACGTCTCTGTATCGGAAGCCGGTCCAACGCAACACGTTACTTCGGTTTGATAGCTACCATCCTCCAGCCCTTAAACGGGGCTTACCGTATGGTCAATTTCTAAGGCTTCGTAGAAATTGCACTGAGATGTCACAGTTTAAGTTTCATGCAGAAGAATTGAGTTCTCGTCTTCTAGCGAGGGGATATCCATCAAAGGTTGTCCGCCTAGCCTATAAAAGGGCATGCAATACCCATCGGGAATGGCTTTTGACACCCAGAGATCACACACCTTCTACTGAGAAAATAACGGGGGTTCTTCCCTTCATGTGTGGTACTACTGCAGTAGTTCGTTTGATTCATAAATTTTGGCCTGTTCTAGCCATCCACTCATGTTTTCGAACACCGCTTCAAATTGCTTATTCTCGCAAGTCCAATTTACGCGATCTCTTGGTGAAGACCACGTCTCCTTTAGATCGGCCCTCTCAAAATCATGACCATGCCGGTCATTACTCATGCGGAGCTTGCTCGTTTTGTTCGGGCACTTTAGCGGGCCTCACCTGGATGGATAGTCGTACCAACAGAAGTTATTATACTCGTTGGCACACAGACTGTACCACTACTTATGTAGTTTACTTAATTGTTTGCCCTTGTCAGTTACCTTACGTTGGAAGGACTTCACGGACTTGTAAACAAAGATTGACAGAACATGCCTCTCGCTTACGTACTCAATCATTGACAGCTCCTTTGGTCAACCACTGCCTGGAGCACTCGCACAGATTTGACGATCTCCGGTGGCGAATTTTGGACCATGTGCCCCCTAACCCCATGTGGTGGTGACAGGAGTCAGCGGTTGCAGAATTTGGAGCAAAAGTGGATTTTCAGACTGAATTCAGTTCATCCGGATGGCCTCAACCAGCAGTTGGATTGGCATACCATTCATTGATGTTTTTGATCGGGAGGTGTGATCGGATTGGTGGTTCTATTTCTTTGCGTGGATTGGTTCTTCTATACCATTCATTAACCTTCCTGATCGAGAGGTGAAATCTGCTTGGTGGTTTCACTTCCCTGTGTGGATTGGTTCCTCTATATGGGCTACACCTGATGGGCGTGTCCTATTCAGGATTCTTGGTGGCGACTGGAGAGCCCGGGTTATAAAAAACATTTTTTTAGCTGTGTTTTCAGGGCTGACGTTTTTTACACAGAGGTCTGACCTGAAGCAGGGGGTTTATGTGCATACCCCCGAAACGTGACACGTCGTATAAATGACCTGCTGATGTAAAATTGACCTACTGTCGCTTACAGCGTTTTCACAGCCTGCTTCTCTCTCACAAAGCTAAGTACCAGCTATTTTTGCATATGAGCTGTTTTAAATTGATTTTCAATACTGATTAAAATGGACGGGCCACGGTGGTAGTAGGTAATTTTCCTGTCTACTGTGCTGGCTATTCCGACAAAAAAATTTATTATTATTGGTTCTTTACGCTGGGTTTTTTGTTATTTACTATTTATTGAGGCTCAGTTTAGAAGGTCTTTTGGTGTTACTTATAACGAGGATAGGCATATCACACTTAATGGTAACAACTATAGCCACCCTTTCTGAGAAAATCTCAAGGGCCTCAAAAAGGAGTACCACAACTTAAGCTTATTTGTCAAATATTGCAGTTGACCTCAATAGGCCACACGGTAGACTAGAAATGAGGCCTTAAATTGGACCTTGGCACTAGCCAGCAGGTAATGCAGACTCAGTAGTAAAATATAGTCTGTTGCCATGTGCATGGAATCAATCAATCAATAACTGGGCAGACTGAATAGGCTCGCTGGTCTTTTTCTGCCACATTTATTATGTCATTTTGTAATGAAGGATGCAGAAGAGCTTATCCAAGCTGAAAGCCAATACAAACTTGTGAGAAAAAAGCCAATTGGGGAGGTGTGTGATTATGCTTTATAATATATCAATGAACTCTAAAGGGTGTTCTCTGGAGAGTCCTTTTCCGGAACACACTCTGAAGTAAAGAGAAAATAGGCTAGGCCACCATCAGAGGAAGGAATTCTTTACTCAAAGAATGGTAGAATTAGGAAAAACACTTTGCCAAAGAAGGTAGCCATGGCTACAACACTGAATTATTTCAAAAGCAAAGTGGATAGTATTTTAGGGGACAAAGATAGCAATGGATGTGATGATGTAATGAGAGCCTAGGGAAGTGGGGGTGGGGTATCTCTCCCCTCCTTACTCTTTCCCACGCTGAGGGAGCACAGGGAGCTTCAGGGGAGGGGGCAGCAGCCACTAACAGGTCAGCCTTTTCTCCCTACCTCCTCCCGTTTGGACATATGCCAAGAAAGGAGGGGGGGGGAGGGAGGCAGGAGGCGTAGCACTACAGAAATTACAAACACTCAGCAACCCATTCTCCCAGCATACAGGGGCCTACAGTTTGATGCATGACTTCCCAGGATGGCAGTGAGAAGTTAGAGGGTGCCATAGAAAAGGTAGCCATGAGAAATAAGGAGGAAGGGGCGCCATGGATGGCGCGGCAGTGGAAGCCTGCAAGGGTATTTTTTACTCCCTAAACAGCTGCCTGTGTTGTCTTATGGGTCACTATGGTTCTGGTGGGGAGTTAATCATTATTTTCTTGTACCTCTGAAATCACAGCATAGGCAGTTATCACTAACAAAGTCTCTTCCATCTACCTTGGCGGTAGTTTTCCACATCTGAGATGGAGAACAGACTTCACAGGGGAAGAGGAGGGGGCGTGGAGACATGGGATGTAGCCTTGGGGGAACCGACTGTCAAAACATTTGTGTATCCTTGCTCTGAGGAGAAACTTATTTAGTCTCTGAAGTTTATTGTTAGAGTTGGGATAGGGAAGTAATGTCTTTTCATTGTGTAACTAAATTGTGGTTTGTTGAATTTTCAAGGGGGTGGGATGCAGAGTTTCCATATGGTGATTGATAACATTGTGTGATATTTGGGGTCATAGAAGCTGTGCTGCTGCTGCTGAGATGCGGGGTTGCAGAATTTCCAAGGTAGTCTCTGAGCCCCCCCCCCCCTTTTTGCTTTTGAGATCACGGGTTCACAAATTCAAAGCTACTCCAAAGGCAGCACGGCTTTTCTGCAGCGTGGCAACCCAGGCGACTTTCTGTTTGCCCACTCTTTGCTATAGCGCCCCTGGGCACTGACAGTGCAATGCTGTGTCTCAGGCCCAGATTCTAACCCTTTCACTTTTGGGATCATGGATTCATAGACTGACTCAGAGGCAGAAAGGCCTTACTCCAACTTGGCCGCCTCGGCAGCTGCCTGCTTGCCCACTCCTTCTTACACTCCCCTGGGCAATGCTGACTGAGGGCAGTGATAGTGCAGTGCAGTTCCAGTGATTGCTGGCTGCGAGCTGTTGCTTTGCTGTGGTTGCTAATGAGATACAGTTACTTGGAAGTGGATCTAGAAAGGGGGAAAGTATATGGAAAAGTGTTTCTAGGAAAATGGCTCTAATTTGTAAATGTTGAATGCAGGCTGACTGCAGGACAGGAGCAGCCTGGGAGGGCTTTGTGTGTCTGTGCTGGTTTCAAAAGCTCTTTGTTTGTAGAAAAATGTTTGGGGTGAGGGATTGCCAGGAGGGTGGGGAGAGAATGAAATGAGAGAGATTTCTTTGGAAGCTTACATCATCGGCTTCTTCCTGCAGCGCTGCTCTGTGTTCTGGTTTCTGAACAGAGAATCTAGGCTGGTCCTTGTCACCAGCACCCTGTTGCATTCTGGGAGTTGTAGTGCTGACTCCTAGTGCAACAGGCAGATCACCACAAAGCACAGAGATTTAAGTGCCAAAATCAGCACTAGTGAAGAGCCTGTGCCAGAGACTGAGTCACTTAGCAGCTCGGTTCCTTTCTCTGAAAATGAGCCTTTGTCTGTGAGTCTGATTCTCTGTGTGTATGAAATTGCATTAGAACATTGGGTGTAGCTGAATGTGTAGGAGTAGGTGGGGATGGATTTAATGAATAAATACAGGTGGGAGTATGTATAGTTGAATGTGAGTGTAAAAGTGTGACATCTGTCTTTTCATAAAGAACACTTTAGTGAGGCCTGTTTTTCACTTGAGAATCCTCCAGAATGCTGTGGCCAAGTTACTCATTTCCAGGAGGGAGATGTTAGAGGGTCCTGTTGCATTACGGGACCTGCGGCATTGACTTCAGAATCATGGACTACAAATACCACAATGCTTTTAGGATTTAAGCTCAAAACCGGGACAAGCCAAAAAGTGGATAAATAGGCAGCTCTGAGAATACCTTTTGGTGGAGGGTCCAAGCTGCTCCTATGACCTGTAGCCAGGAGGCATCCCTCTTTCCATGCATTCCTTTGAAGTTCTTGGTTATTAAAGCCTTGTGCTATTAGGTCCTACCATCCCTAGGATGCAAATCGGTTGTTTAAAGGGGAGTGGATTGTGAGGTAGCCCACCCTGAAGGAGACACTCTCCTATTGCTGAGGTGGGGGGGAGGGGGGCTGGATTTCTAATATCACTGTCCCAGTGCTGTTAACACAAAATAAAACATTTCCAGAAATAGTAAATCTCTTTAAATCTTAAAATCCATCAGTCTAGTCCTTATCTTTCAGCCAGTGGAGGGGCTGTATGTTATCTGTTTGAGTGTTTAGCTTCTTTGGATTTTTAGGAAGGAAATCGGAGCCGCCAAGTTGCCCAGTTCCAGGAGGGAGATTTTAGGCCAATCCTAGATTTCTGACAGCCCCATCCTGGTGCATTATGGATCTGCTGCACTGAGTTTGATTGGTGCAGTGAAGAGCTACAAATCCCCCACTGCTTTCTGGATGTAAGTTAAAAACCAGGACTGGTCAAAAAGGTCTCCCTCCTTAAGCTGGGCAACATGACAGCTCTACAAGTTCCCTTTTAAAGGCAGGGTTTGATGGACCAGACCAAAAGTCCTGCACACGAGTTCCTGTACCCAGTTAGTGAAGGGGAGGAGGTTTTCTGTGCAAATAAAAGTCAGATGCTCACAAGACAGCTGTTAAACTATAAAAACTACAACTAATTCTACTATAAAGCATGATCCAAACTGATTTCAAATAGCATATAAAAGGCACATTTTAGAAAGGACGTCTAGGTGCTCTCTGGGCCGTGAAGGTCAAACATATGAGAAAGAAGGCTGGCCGCATGCAAGTTTCAGTCTGATTTCAGAAATGGGTGGCAGTGACCACAACCACATAGACATCCCTGCAACAAAAGTTTAGGATGGGGACGTCTATTCCATGTTGCCCTGCCTGCTCTTTTGCAAGCGGAAACATGCGTCAGCGCGCCAACCAGAAAACAAGTGTCTTTGTTTCCTTTCAGTTTCTTTATGGTCGTGAAAAGTAGTGCGGATATCAGCGTGCCACTTTCTGTACTCTCTCAAAGTGTTTAGTTAATAGACCGGGAGCTTTTTGGATGCCTGTTCTTGCTCTGGAACAGGAATAGACATGGATGTTACCGCTGGTGGGTTTAGACATGCTTACCGTTTCTGAAATCGGGAACACCCTAAACACACCTTCACCATGCCCCTATGCAACATGGACATGATCAACTCGGAGACATCCTTGTACCCAGCTTTCTAAAATAGCTCCAGGGACGTCTTCGTGATTTGCTTGTCTAAGTGCCCGTTTTCAGATGTCTAACTCATGAGTAGGGCTTCTAAAATGACCCCCACAGTTATGTAGGGAAAAGACCTCAGACAAGTGTGGCTTCAGCTAGTTTTATTAGGTTCTTACTGTCTATATCATAGGTCAGAAAAATTCCTTATAAAATGTCATTTTGTTCTGTGTCATCAAGTGTCCAAGCCAAAACATGCAAAATATGCTAAAATTGCAGTCTCAAATGCCCCAGGTGAACGTCCGTACACAATGTTATGCACTGATGGGAGGCCCTTTGTTTCGCCACTCTGGCTGCTTCAGGGGTTATGTTTTGCAGTTTCTCTTTGAAGCTACCATTCTCCTTCTCAAAAGTGGTTTGAATGTATGCTTCACCAACAATGGTAGATTTTTTTTTGACTGAAGAATATGAGAACAGTCAGTTGAGTGATGGTGAGAGAGAATGAAGATAAGTATGGCATTCACAGTTTTGATGATGACAAATTTATTCAAGGATTTTAAAGGCAACACTTTATTGGTGCATTCCTAACACTGAGATTTGAGCATATTTTTGCATGATTTTAGTTTGGACACTTGATAACCCACAATGACATTTTATAAGGAGTTTTTCTGACCTATGATGTAGAGAGTAACAGTCCAGTAAAACTAGCTAAGGCCACACTTGTCTGAGGTCTCCCCACCATTATTATTTGAAATTGATTTGGATCATAAGCTAGAGTAGTATTAACTGTAATTTTAATAGTTTAGCAGCAGTCTTGTGGGCATCTGTTTTAATCTTCTGTTTCCCTTTGGGTAAGATATCAAACAAAATAAGACACCAGACTGAGATGCTTACTAGCCTGCAAGGCTACCCAAGAACGCTCCACAAAGTAGAATGTGCCTCTGTCACCACCATATCCAAGCCACACCCTCCTCACTGGATTAAATCACACAGGATTAGGTACAGTTTTAGCAAAATGCAGCTGCTGTAAGGTTGGGTAAGCAGGCCAATGATTACAGACCGAGCTCAGGCACTCCCAGGGTCTCAGACAGCCAAACCAGGGACCGAGTAAAAATAGTTTAATCTCTATGCTCAGCGACACTTACTAGCAAAGAAATCGCTGAGTGCAAGACAGTATTAAATAGGATTTAAACATGAAGATGCTACTGGTTTATTTTCTGCTAATAATAAGAGAACAAAGTGTTTACCTCGGAGCAACACCCCCAGGGTATCCTGCATACCTAATCAGCATTTACTCAGCTTTGTAACCCTCAAATTACCATTTTTATTATATACAGTTTAATGTTCACTGTAATTTCAATTGTTTGAATAAGTTTCAATGTAATGTTCAAGTTTTGTTCTATGTAAACCGCTTTGATTTTTCTGAAAGGCGGCATATAAAACCGTTCAATAAATAAATAAATAAATATTGTGACATTCTTAATCCATCCTAGTACTGTCCAACATTCACTGCGTTCTGCTCAGTTCTTTAATTCACATATTCTTTTTCTTTCCAGATGTGCACGCCAGCCAACACGCCTGCTACGCCTCCCAACTTCCCCGATACTCTTGCCATGTTCTCCAGGCTCAAGGCCTCCGAGAGTTTCAACAGCAGCAGCCCTATAGCCTCCATGGCAGCCTCTTCTCCGCCCCCACTTCCTGCTCACCATGGGAGCTTCAGTCAAGGATGGCCCAGCGTGTCCTCTCCTAGCCAGCAGCAGAATCGGTGGACTCCTGGTCCAGCGGCGTCCCAGCCTGTGGGATGGCCAGCCACTGTCTCCCAACAAACCACATCTGACGAGAACAGGTGCAACGCTGCAATGGAGGCAGAGAGATGAAGATGGTGCACCCACAAATAGGTCACAATTTTCATTCCTCACCTTTGAGAGTCTGGGAAAAAATCAAGGTTGTAGCCGAGAGACTGAGACACCCTATGAACCTGGCTGGAACCCTGGAAGATGAAGCTATCACCAGCAACCTGCCTGGGCTGAGTCTCACACTAGAAGTGACTTCTAGAACTGAGACACAGGAAGAAATATAACTCTGTTTATGACTGTCATGTGGATACACGGGTCTCGCGTGGCATGGGAGTGGAAAGGGGACTCCAGTTGCTTATGCTTCTTTATGACTGAGCAAATGTATTCAGGATCCCCCAGTGTATCCACGCAGCGCGGCAAAGGCAACGTCCTCATTTCTCTTTCCAGCCCCCATTGCCCTTGAACATTTGTTGCAGCGGCCATAGGGAAGGAATTGTAGAGGGACGTGTCCCTGAATTGCCACCTTCTCTATGCAGCCCCAGTTCTTACCTCAGACTTGCTGTACACAGCCAAATATAGCAACTGAACTGTGGAGTTTCGTTTTAACAAGGGATAGTAAAAGGGACTAATGACTATCATTGAAATCCATCTTCTTTAGATGTTTCAGCGGATATCTCCCAGAGCAGGATTTTGTCAGTGAGAGAAAGCACACATTGCTGAAGAGAAGAGAAATCGGGGGAATTGATTCACATTTTTTTTTATTTACCATATAGCCACGGATTTAAAAGTGGATTTAAGAACAGCGGTTTCCCCTCCCCAGAGGCTTTGGTTTTGGCACGTACTGTGGGATGGGTGAATGCACTATGTTTGTTCTGGTCTCTGAGTCCCGAACAGTAAGCTCTGGAGAATGTCCTTGAGATCACTCAAGTTTAAGGCACTTACAAATTGATTTAAATAAGTAAATGGTCGCATAGAGTGCCCCAAATCACACTGCGGAATTGGAGTCTGCATATTATGCAGTGGATGCACAGTCTGGACTTAGAGCTACAAGTGTCAAACAGTAATTAGTTATCATACTTTTTATGATAACCTTGGGACATGTTGCACCAGGGCACATCACCATTCTTGAGCAGTTTCTGAGTCAGAGGTGGCAGGAAATGATGTCACAGTGTCGGGCTAATCTACGGCACCTCAGCAAATGGAATGGGGTCAAAATACCTCTGACTCAAAACAAACGGGTCACCTCTTTGTAAACCCAACAGCTGCGTTTATGAAAGATGAAATCCCATTCCTAATATCCAGAGCAACTTAGAGCACTAGCGGTGATGGCAGACTACTGGCAGAACAGTACACGATACACCCATGTGAGCTGTGAACCAGCTCGTCATGAGGTGAGCTTCCTAGAAATGGAGCTAATGACAGCAGATGGGAACTGCAAGGCTGGTTCCCTACTTACTACAGTGTCATAGACCTTACAGTAGCTCCAACGTTATCTCAATTTCCCTACTATTAAGGATTCTTTGGGTGGGGGGAGGCTCACATGCTTTCTTGAATTTGATTACCATTGCCCTTCCACTGAAAATGATCTTGCCTCTTATACAGTATTTACATCTTTAAAATATTTCAATGTCTTTATCATATTTGCCTTCTCCCTCCTGCTTTCTGTGGTATACAAATTTAGGTCTTAAAGCCTCACCTCATAAGGTTTATGGTGCATACTCCGCTCCATTTTGGTAGTCTTTCTCTGGGCGATCTCTAATCTGTATATTCTTTGGGAAATATGACCTTCAAAATTGGGCACAATCCTTCAGAAGATATTACACTCGTATTTTTTTCTCAGTGGTATAGTCACTTTCGTTTGGATTTTCCCTGTGCATCCAGACATTCTTTTGACTCGTCTCACTACCCTGTCAGAAGGTTTGGCAACTTTGAGATGCTTAGTCATGTTCACTTTCCAGTTCCTTTTCTGTTTAGTGGTCATGGGTTCACTGCCAGCTCCTTTAGGGTTCTGCACCCTAAATGCAAGACTGCATTGATTTTTTTGCATTATATTTATTGTTACGCCCTTCTCATTCTTCACAATTTTCTGGTTCTCTCCCTGTTTTTCTGATCCTTCTAGATTACAGAAATTTTAGAGTCTGATTCATGACTAAGACATTTTCTCACAGGTGCACAATGGAGGGAAAAGCCCTAGTGTTTCCTATGAGGTAAAGTGTCAAAGGCCTTCCTGAAATCAGAGCAGAAGACATCCGGTGATCTCATCTGATTAAATTCCCTTCTCATCCATTCAAAGATATCAATCAGATTTGTTTTGACATGATCCTATATTGTATTATTTCCTGTAATACATTGAACTTCAGATATTCCAGCCTTTTCCTTCAGTAATGATACACATCAATTCTCCCATTACCAAACTCAGGCTACCTGATAAGCAATTACCAGTGTCCTCCCTGCTCCCCCTTTTGTGTTGAGGAACGACATCTGCCTTCCTCCCGTCCTCTAGAGCTACCCCCAACTCCTGTGAGACACTGAATTGTTTTCAGTATGGTTTTGATAGCTCCCTTAATATCCTCAAATGTCAAGAGAACCCAGGAGCTGCTGGGTCGCCAGGAGTCAGCATTGACTCGAAGGCACACATTGCATTGCATCCCGTCAAATCCAATTGCTTTATCCATTTCCACTTGGACTAGTTGCATCTGGACATTCTTTTCCGCAAATGGGCTAGAGTTCATTTGGCTTCTGTTAGGATTCTCTTTGTGTACCTAAAATATTTGTTGAGTATTTCTATTTTTTCCACTGCCTCCACAAATTTCTCCCCTTTCTTGTCTTATAATAAACAAACTATTTATTTATTTATTTATTTATTACAATTTCTTATATACCACACTATTCAACATCAGCGCGGTTTACATTAAACAAAAAGACCAGAACAACAGGCTGTTCGGTTTTACAGAGAACAGGTATTTTTTTTAAACAAATGAGGGTTTGGAGTTCAGTAGATATTTTGTGGTAGAACCCATAGTTTACTCATTACAAGCCCAAAGCTTCTGCCACCATTTTTGTTTGTGCCGTCAAGTCAGTGCTGACTCCTGGCAACCCATCAGCCCCTGTGTTTTCTTGGCAAAGTACGACTGGAAGTAGACTGCCAGGCCTTTTCTTCTGAGGCAATGGAGGGTAGAGTGACTTGCCCAAGGTCACAAGGAGTGCCAGTGGGAATACAATGCTGACCTCTTGGGTACTAGGCGGTTGCTCTAACCACTAGGCTACTCCTCCACTCTGCTATACTACATCCTAATTCCCATCTACAGAGAATGGAGATATCAGGAAGACATCACAGACACAAAATGGATGCTCCCAGCATTGGATCAAGAGCATTCTTGCATATAACCACTTACGTTAAAATGTAAAGGAAAAGCCATACTGAGTCAGATCAAGGTCCATCGACCTCAGCCTGCTGTCTCCGGCAGTGGCCAGTCTGGGTTACATGTACCCAGCAGATCCCAAAAAATAGCAGCTCTCCCAAGTCTATCTGGCTGATCATTATTGATGGACTTCTTCTCCAGGAATGTGTCCAGACCTCTTTCGATCTATGCTATGTGAATCTCATTAGCCACATCCTCTGGCAACCGATGACACAGCTTCATTACGTGCTGCATGACAAAAGCAAACCTTTCTATGATTTGTTTTAAATCTCCTTGTCGCTAGTTTCATGGAGTGTCCTCTTCTGTTTGTGGTTTTTTTTTTAAAGATTAAAGAACTGCTCCGTATTTAACTGCTCCACCTCAGACATGACTTTAGAAACGTCTATCATATCCCGTTGTCATTTTTTTTCTAAGCTCAAGAGCCCTAACCTGTTTAACCGCTCTTCATAAGGGAGGTGTTCACTCGCCTTTCTCATTTTCGTCACCCTTCTCTGTACCTTTTTGACTTCCGCTATATCCTTTTGCAACGGGACAACCAGAAGTGCACGTAACACGCAAGGTGCAGTTGCACCAGAGACCTATACAGAGGCCTAATGATAGTCTCAGTTTTGTTTTTCATCCCTTGTCGAATAATCCCTAACATTCTATTGGCTTTTTTTTTTATCTGAAATGTTCAGCCCAGTGTGCCATGGCAAAGTATTATCTATGATGATTCCAAAAGGCATGTTTACAAAACCGTATTAACCATTGGTGTGGGAGTTTAGCGCGTGGTAGAAGTTAGCACAGGGCCCGGCACTAAAACTCCCACAGTAATAGGTTAACATGCGATTTGGTGGATAGAGTGGAGGTAGAGCATGGACTTGGACAGCACATCACAATTAGTGCAGGCGTTATGGGCACCCCTTAACCATGATTGTGGCTGGTAGCATGGGTGCACTTCATGCCACCCCAGTGGATGCCGTTAAATGTACCTGCGTGCTAAGTTCCACGGTGCCACATGTTAGTAACATGCCAATGGCAGGGGTATGGATATATGCACCCCCGGAAGTTGGCACGGGCCTCTGCACTGGTTTAGCGGCCTGACCGCACGTTCCCTGTGTGCTTTTTAGTGAACATATTTCCAAGATTTAGTTTATATGGTGACTTCTACCTTAAACCCAGCATTTTGCACCTATATTTGGGATTATTTTTCTCTGTGTGCATCAGTCTGCACTTGTGCACATTAAATTTCATCTACCATTTAGATGCCCAGTCTCCCCATCTCACAAAATGCTTCTGCAATTCCTCACAATCCTTTGCCATTTTAACAACTGAATAATTTTGTGTCATTGAATATTTTATCCTCTCACTTATCATTCCTATCTCCAGATCATTTAGGAATGTGTTGAATAGCAGAGGTTCCATGTGGAACACTGACCATTTAGTTCTACTCTCTGTTTCCTGTGTTTTAGCCAGTTTGCAGTCCACTAAAGCACACGGCCTCTAATCCCCTGATACTTTAATTTCCTAAGGAGGCTCTCATGAGGTCTTTGACAAACATCTTCTGAAAATAGAATTACACTATATCAACTGTCTCACCATTATCCACTAGTTTATTTACACCTTCAAAAAATCTAATAAATTTGTAAGGCAAGATTTGCATTTTATGAACCCATACTGACTCATTCCCATTAAGCCGTGTCTATATATATGGTCAGTAATTTTGGTTTTTAGTATAGCTTCAACCATTTTGCCTGGCACCAATGTTAGGATCACTGCTTTGTAGTCTCCAGATCCCTCCTGGAGCCCTTTATAAAAACTAGCATTAAATTGCTCGCTCTCCAATCCTCAGGTAGCATGGCTCTTTTGAATAACAGGTTACAGATTACTAGTGTCACCCACTAACGTACCCAGAGGCTAAAAAGGGCTTGGGTTGTTTGATGGGGCAGTATTTTTATGGCTAGAGCTCCTATGAAGGCATTTTGCAAAGCCTTCTGAATCCTGTAGTTTTCACCATTAGCCAAAGAAGTGTAGTTGAAGCAGAGGGTAAGGTTTAAACTCAGGCTTTATTCCCCGTCCGGGGTGGATTCATAACAGTGGAACTTAAAGCAGGTCAGACCCTTCGTCTGATAACACAATTAAAGAAAAATACTTTCAACAAAACTTAGCTTTCTTCAGCATTAAACCATGAACAAAAAGTAACAGAAAACAGTTCCTTTTACTCACGGAACTCTTGCACCTGTTTCTTCTCACAAACAGTTCTGGCTGCTTTTAACATAGAGATGCTATACATTCAGATAATGTGTACGTGCAGTCCATCTCATTTTCCTCTAAGGATTCTCCAAGAGATTCAATCTGCATTTCCTCTTCATCAGAGTAAACTTCAGGCTCCCAACTGCCGTTAAAGTTATAAGGTTCTTGTCGGGGAGTTAAAACACTCTCCTCCCCCACTATACTAGTGGCCCGTGGGTAACTACCGTATTTCCTGTAGTTGGGTTCCTGAGAACTACAGAGCTCCTGGTACGTGCATAGAAAGTCAGGGTATTGCAAACCTCTCTTATTAGGGTAAATACGCCTACCTTTAGGCACTGCTATTTCCTGTTCTCTCGGATAAGCACAGCTCTGCTTGGAAGCCCCTTTTCCACGGTGTTTCTCTGACTCATTCAAATGTGCTTCAGGGTAAAAGTTTTCCCCTTCTGCATTTCTGGTGTTAGGTAATTTATATCTTAAAGCCTTGGCTGTTGGATTGCCTTCTCTGCTTGCCTCACAGCAACGCTCCTGGGAATATTGAGAGGCTGTGCACTGCTGTTCCCAACAGCTTCTCTGAGAATCACCAACCTCATGTACTCTGGATAATCCCCTTGGCTCCGTCCTCACAGCTCCACGGACACTGCTCTCAAGCTCAGCAGTTCCTAACGGTTCTCGCGTAGTTCCAACTACAGCCCTTGTAGTTCCTACTACTTCTCTCTTCGTTCTACTTTCTCCTTCAGTTCCCTCTCTACCTTCCGGTAAGTGATTTTTAAGTACTTTCAAATTGGTGTTAGCCTGGGCTTCACCCCCATGCAGGTGCTCTTCATTTTCTAATGAATTCTGTGCTCCCTTTCTGTTCGGGTGTTCCCTAATACCTCGTGGCTTTGTTTTCATCTGTTGCTCATAGCAACCTTCCCCCATGTGTGAACCTGAGCTGTCAGTTTCCCTTACATTTTGCTCACAATCCCCTACTTCCATGGGTTCTGATGGCGCTACCTTATGACACTAGTAACGGGTTAGCAATTCCACATCTGAGCTCTTTTGGGATTCAAGGGTGAATACCATCCAGTCCTGACGATTTGTGGCTCTTGAATTGGTCAATTCAGTCTCTTACATCTTCTGAACTTATATAGTTATGTTCTTTAGTTGTTCCAAATCATCACCATCAAGGAAGTCTTCTGGTGTGGGTTTGACCCCAATATCCTCCTCTGTAAAATCTGAGAAAAGGAAATATTTTTGTTTTTCTACTATTGCTTTATCATCCCTGAGTACTCCTTTTCCCCTTGGTCATCCAGTGGTTCAGTTAGCCCCTTCACGGGTTTTTCACTTTGGATATACTTGAAAATATTTTTGGTATTAATTCTTGCCTCCACAGTAAGAGGGTAAACTTGAGAGGAAGGGGGCCCGAGATCACAGAATCCATCTTATGGACATTCTAAATCTATACAGTAAGGGTTACTGTTTATGTTTTGCGGAGCTTTGGCGAGGGTGGGGTTCAAGTTGTTTGGCTTAGAGACATTTCCATCTGCTCCTTTGGGTTTCCAGCTCATTGGAACTTGGTTTCCACCATGAGCCATTTGCTAATTTCCAGAGGTTTGGCCCATTTTAACTCTCTCTTGCTCCCTGTGAAGGCACACCATCACAGCAGCAATCCTTGGCAATGTTCTAGAATATACACATCTGTACTGTGGTCACCAGGCATCACAGTTGTTCAGCACTAGAAGCTCACTCCCTCAGGGTTGTGAATGCTGCCTCCACAGCAAAAGACAGGCTCAAGATTTAAATCCAGTCCTCCCTTACAGCAGCTTGCACTACTGCCATTGGACTAGCACCAAGATGGTTTGAATCGAGAGGAGAGTTCCCCTTTATTATATTAATATTTCAGCAGAAAAGCTGAGTTCCATATAAAGACAATGCATTCTGCTCTATGTGCATTATCATCAGGTCACATCATGACTTGAAGTTGGGTTAATAACACCCATACAGCTTGCCTATTCCATAGTCTTACAAACCTACCAGGCTCTCACACATTGGGTTGACCCCTGGTTTTTCAGCTCTCATCCTAGTGCATCTGGGAGCTGTCATCAAAACAGGATAAGCAAGGCTGTAAGTCACAAAATACTTTGAAACAGAACATAGACATCAGGCACTGTTTGAAGGTCAGAGTTCCATGGCCAATGCTGACCTTCTGAAAAAAAAGGGATGTTACAGTAGACTCCTTGAGGGCAATAGTCAGCTGTTTGGCCTCCACATAAAGATAAGCAGATTGTATTCAGTGGCCCTATCTGTTTAATCAGGACTGCTGAATATATGATCCTAACCGCAATAGTAGCTGATGATGTTATGTTACTCTCCTAGACTTCCCCCAGCTTTCCTTTTCTTATGCAGATAACTATTGACTGGACATCAGGTGATTCGACCAAAAGTTGCCTGCTAGCCAGCCCCAAATTTTAAAAAAGAAAAAAAAAACCCTTACACAGTCAACATCCGTTGTTAATGGCGTGCATCCTTGTGAATATCGACTCCTTTGTTTTCTAGTATTATTTCTTTATTTATCCCATGTAACGCGGCCCATCTAAACGATGCCCTCCTCAATCTGTTGAAAAGACACACCGAGCTTTAGGTGAGTTGTAAGAGGGCATTCCTGGGGGCGTCTTTAGATTAGGGAAGGAAAATACCAAGTGTACGTTTGATTTTAAACAATTTAGGCATTGTTCTTCCCCGCTCTGTCACCCACAGACGAAGCAAGAGCAAATCTGCATGGGCACCCGGGACCTGTGTAGACTGAGGGCAGGTTTCAAAAGAAAACCGTGACGATGGTTTCCTTGTAAACGTTTTTTATACACGGTACATCTAAGTGCAGCTATGTTGCCTATTCAAAACTGGCTGATAGATGGCCGCTCAATAGACCTCTGGGTATTTCAGGAAGGAGCGGCGGAAGAAGGCAGCAGAATCCGGTGCAAGCAGTGAAGCCGAGAGCATCGTATCCGGGGAGCGCGTGTGAGATGTGGTCCTTCAATCTCTGCAGCCTGATTCCACAGCGCGCACTTTTTATATTTTACTCATTTTTGATGGGGTGGCTGGGGGATCGTGCCATTGCACGATGATATGTTGTAAAATGCAATTGATAGAGATTATGGTCCAAAGACCTCGGATTTTCTTATTATATACTATTACCAGGAGGCCATTAACAACTGAAGCTTATTACTGTTCTGAACCTCCTGAAGGAAATTTTAAAGGAAAATAAAGCTAAACAATTACTAATTTAAATAGACGGTATCAATATTATTTCGTTATGCTTCTGATTATATGAATGTTCCTTTTCAGTTTGGTACGGCCGCTGAGAAAGCCAAACGGTGGGCGTCAGCCAGACCGTGCACTGAATTCCAGACTCAGGCCTCTCATATTATGTCTACAATTGCTGTATAGCTGCAAAGGAATATGTGGGAATATTGGGATAGGAACCTTGTGTTATGATTGCCTGAGCACTGCAGAAAAACAGAGTGTTGCTGACCCGTAAATGTCAGCCTGATGTCCTGAGTAATCCACGCTTTCCCTCTGACGAACTACAGCAGCCTGTTATAACAATTAATGAAGGTGGGAGCGCAACTTACAGTAGAAGAAGTATGATTAATAAAGGAGGGGAAGAGGTTTTTCTCACTTTCCCGAGACTGAGGCTTGGCAGGAAATTTAGAAAACTGCAGATTTTGCTGGAGGTTGATGGACTCTCAGGTGCTAAAATATGGTGGAGGTTATAGTTAAGTGCAGAATACTGGGGTCTGAGAAGGAGACGGCAGGAAGATTACTGAACGTGACAGTCTGCAGAAGAATGCAGGCCGCCTGAAGGCTATATTTTCTAGTAATTAACAGAGCAGAGGAGTAGCCCAGTGGTTAAAGCGACAGGCTATGAACCAAGAAAGCCAGAGTTCAATCCCACAGCTGCTTCTTGTGGACTGGGGCAAAGTACTTAACCTTCTATTGCCTTGGGTACAAACTTAGATTGTAAGCCCCATGGGGACCAGAAACTACTTACTGAACCTGAATGTAATTCACCTTGAACTGCTGCTGGAAACGCATGAACTGAATACAAATGAACACCCCTTCACTTTTATCCATTGCCAAGAAATGTCCTTCCCTACAAGCAGTGGGTGTTTCTTGTTACTGGGTCAGATATGCCACCTTCAGAATGAGCATGTGAAGGTAATACCCGGGGATCTTCAATTTGTTATGTTTTGAAGGAGAGTTAATGTTGCCTGTGATGTTTCCTCTTTTTGCCCTCTGAAGGAGAGTAACAATTCCAGACAGCTGTTAACCTTTTCTTAGATGGGAACTCCAATTTCAAGAACCAGAGTGGCTTATTATTCAGCGAAGGTGACTCAACGGTAGGATTTTCACCCAAACAAATTGTGAGCTAACTGTTTATGTACTCTCCACTCACTGAGTCCCCCAACGAGGTGCAGTTTAGCCGTAACAGCCAAGAGAAAGCCATGAACCTGGGTGCAATAGCATTCTCTCCAGAAGTTTGGAAATATGTTTTTATTTATCATTGTTGTAGCATCCCTGACCCCAGCCAACTAAGAGAAGTCCAGCCTGGAAACTCTTGTGCCTTCTGTATTTCGGTGCACAGCAATTGCCACTGAGTTCAACCTGGAAATACATTTTTAAGTAGTGACAGTACTTGGGCAGTGAGCTTTAAACAGATGTCCCAAATCCCTCGGTTCCTCTGGAAGATTCCAGCGTAGCTCCTTTCACATTTACAGTTGCGTTTCCCGCATGATCCTCAGATCCAGCCACCAGACAACAGAGATGTTGCACGACAGAATAAAGGGGACCACACCTCGCCTTCTGAGGCTTCCCCTCTTCCAATCCACCCCACTCTTCCATTGACATGAGCATAGTGGAGGTGGCGAAAGGCCATCTGCAGGGAGTGAAGCTCAGCATGTCTTCATTCTCCTGCTCTCCAGCTCGTAGTCTGTTAGAGGAGAGATGGGGCACTTAACTGGAGCAGTGGGGCATGTGGAGGGGAGATAAAAGCCTCAGAGGATGGCATGTTAAGAGGAGAGGGTTGAGAATGAGGGAACATAAGAACATAAGATATGCCATACTGGGTCAGACCAAGGTCCATCAAGCCCAGTATCCTGTTTCCAACAGTGGCCAATCTAGGTCACAGGCAATGTTCCCTCTAATTTTCTGTAGGCTGTGTGAGCATAAAATATCAGCTGTGCAGCTTTTGAAGGAAGGTTAAATTTTTGTGCGGCACATAACGACACTCGGAGTTCTATACTTTAAAATTTGACTACACGTCAGAATACAGTATGTACACCACATTGATTGCACTAGATAATATTGTAGAACTTGTGAAAACCGTAAATACACAACAACTTTTAAATTTTAAGATGTCTGTGTTGTTCTCTATCAGAATCAGAACCGTAATTTTTGTGCGCTCTGTTATAAAGTATGTGCGCTCGCTCGGCGAGGTGTGTGCGCGCGCACACGCGCACAGCTTAGAGGGAACAGTGGTCACAGGTACCTAGCAGTTTCCCCAAAAGACACAGGTTCCACAATGCTTGTATTGGGTCAAGCAGTGATATCCTGGGTCCCTTTTAATAATGCTTTTTGGACCTTTCCTCCAGGAACTTGTCCAAACCTTTTTTAAACCCAGCTACACTAACAGTTTTTACTACATCCTCCGGTAACAAATTCCAGAGTTTGATTACACGTTGAGTGAAAAAATATTTTCTTTTATTAGTCTTAAGTAGTTTACCCTGTAGCGTCATTGCATGTCCCCTAGTCTTTCTATATTCTGATAACGTAAACAATTGATCTACATTTATGACTCAAAGCTGCCATCAGAGTGATAAAGTAACATGAAAAGTGGAATAAGAAGTCGAAGGCAAGGGGAGAGGGGTAACACAGCACCAACATTGGCAAGAAGACCCCCAAAGCACTGGGGGATGGAAAAAAGTAGCATTGACAGAGAGACCCAAAGGCACAGGGAGAAGGACAAATGAGGAAAGCGGCAAAGTAAAAAGAGAAGGGTAAGGCGGGGCAAACATTGGCTGGAAGACACAACTTAGAATATTTCAGTCCCTCTGGTCATCCAGTTTATGGAAACATGACAAACTTTTGAATCTTTGAAATCGAGAGTGATTGATTATATTCCTGTTAGTGGAAAGGAGGCAAATGAGAGGGAATTTTCATTTTCCATGAACAATACTGGATATTCATATTAAACAGTGTGTCTCCTCAAGGCTTAAATAGTGAAATTGAATGGAGCTCTCTGTTATGACAGTAAGGGGAAATGGCACGATAAAAATAGGACTGGAGGGGTGATACAGGTAGATGAAAGATGTAGATAAAAGATATGGAAAGAGAGATAAAGGACGTGAAAATACAAGAAGTGGTGACAACGAAAGCATGAAAAGATGGTGAAAAATAAGATAACAGAAAGAAGCACATCAGAGAAAAAAGAGACATTTTAAACAGGGAAAAGAGAAAAGGTAAATGGAGTCATAGGGCAGATGAGAGGAAAGATTAAGGAGAACATGAAGTTGAAAAAATATTTTCAGTTTAGATCCTAGACCGCGACTTTCCTAGCGCCAGTTCCTTAGAATCCTCAAAATGCAAGAAGCTGGACATAGTGGTAAAAGAGAAAACCAAAAGCTGGATGGAGAATAGTGGTGTCAGTTCCAAATAATCATTCTGAGAATCGCGTGGAGAGGGAGAAGATCCTCTAGTACCAAGAAATGCAGTCAGAGACCAAGAAAATTACTGAACTATTTCGCAGTGCGTTGGGTGACAGAGGCTTAATATAAGGGAAATTCCAAGCACACTTTGATAAGTTGCCCATACATCTTACGAACTTTAGAAGGAAGTTCTCTTTGGCACAATACAAGTACTATGGGGAGTGTTAGCAGTAAATTTGAGAGACTTACATCATATTCCACATATCTTGGCTTAGGAGTGAGGTTCATGACTGGGATGGTATGCGCAAAATTAACTCATTTGGAGAAATTGCCCCCAAGAAGTGCTCACAGGCTTCACCTTGCAGATACCAACCCTAATTATAGAATAGCATAAAAACAGAATCACCAGGTACTCTGAAGGTACGTATTGCTGCATCATCATAAACCAGTCTTCTGATTCTATTCCTGATGAAGATTCCATGTATGTATTAATTTATTTATTCATTCTTATATACCGCATTTCCGAGGATCAGTGTGGTTTATATGGAACATAACTAAACATTACATGAAACAGATTTATATGGAACGGTTAACAGTTTTAAAGGAACATGTATCAAGCACTATGAATAAAATAGAATAGTAACTGTATACAGCTAGGGCCTGATTCCATCCCGCACGTCCGGACCCTCTGTGTGTCCATCCGGAACCGGATGCACAGAGGGAGTCGCGATTCTGATCCCGCGTTGCACATCTACCCCCGCGGGATCAGAATCGCAAACAGGTCTATACGTGCAGGCTGGGACTCTGATTCCGTCTGACCTGCACGTACAGGCCTTCCCCGGCTAACTCAGTCAGGACTCTTCAATGGAGCCATGGCGCCATGGCGTCTGGTTGCCATGGCAACACGGCTCCATTGAAGAGCCATGATCCCCGGCCTCCAGCTCCAGCAGTGATTTCCCGCAGCCCGATCCCCAATCTGGCCTTCTAAGGCCAGGGTCAGGCTGCGGGGAATGTCCTTGGCACCCCCTGCCCCATCCACGCCCCGAGCCCGCCGATCCCTGGTGACTAGAGGAACCTATTCCACCTAAGAGGTGGAATAAGTTCCCCGTGCAAGCCACCGTCCCTGGATGGACATTAGAATCGACCACCCTCTGCTCGCCCTAACGCCGCCCGTGATCCGCCCCTTTCCCACCCTGTCTACCTTCCCCATACAAGACGTGGGAAAGGTAGATGGGACCGGGAAAAGGCACCAATAGCGGGGATGAATGTTCGGAAGAACCCCCTTAAGGAGCTGCTTATAATTTGTGGTGACTATGTACAGTTAGAGGGTTGCTTACATCTGAATTTTTTTTTTTTTTAAGTTTTATTTATGAAATTTCCAAAAGTTACTACAAATCGGAAAACATATAGGAAAATCAAATAATACCACATAGGAAACATATAAGAGAAAAAAGAAAACAGGATAAAGCCCACATTACGGGAACTGGTTGTGATCATACATTAAGAACAAAAAGATATATGTATATAAGTACATAGTACAGAAATCAAAGCAATTACTTGCCCATCTAAGGAGGCGTATAATAATCACCTTGAATTGCCCCTGAAACCACCTGTCGTTCAGAAATAAACCGTGCTAGATGAGTACTATCAGTGAACACATAAGAAGCACCCTCAAAATTGATGACGCATTTACAGGGAAAACGTAAAGTAGAACGTAGCTCCCAAACTCAATACCTGAGGCTTTAAAGCTAGAAAAAGCTTCCGTTTGAGTTGGGTGCTATGTGCCACATCAGGAAAAATATTAACTGTGTGCCCACAAAATTTAGCAGCCTTACACTTAAAAAAGGCCTTAAGGATACGATATTTAAGATCAAGAGACCAAAAGGTCACCAATAGCGTAGAACGTGAATGTATTAAATCAAGGGAGTCCTCAAGAAAGGCCGTCAGATTGGATATAGAAGGCTCCGACACATCCATCTCTCCTTCAACAGGATGTACCTTTTTGGATCGTGGGGGGAGGTAATATACAGAGGATACATCTACAGGATCAGAAATAGATAGAACCTCCTTCAAGTATTTGTCCAATAAAAACCGGGGAGCAAGAAGAGAGGTACACAGAAAATTTAAAAAACGTAAGTTATATGCCCGCATGGAGTTCTCAAGAGCCTCCAACTTGGTATGTACAGCTAGAGAATCTTTAATACCAACGACATTTGCAGCAGTGAGAGGTACAACCTGAGCCTCCAATTTAGAAACGGCTCTATCCATTGATATAACCCTCTCATCTAACTGCTGCAATGAGGCAACAGTTTCTTGAGAGAAGGTACTCAGTAATTTAGAATTAATCGTTATCTTACTATCAATACATTGACGTGCACCCCATAAATCCTTTAAGGTAACTTCAGCATCTGGGGAGATGACAGGGAGCTCAGAAATTGAACTAGATAAAGAAACTGGTTTAGGTAAAACCAAAGAGGAATCAAAATGACTTACCAAGCCTAAGGACTCCCGGAACGAAGCGTCAGACGGAAGAGGCCGAGGACAGGGAGAAGGAATCCGTCCCTCAAGACTCAGGGAGACTCCTTCCGGAGAGGACTGCGCCAGCGTACAGGGAGCAAAATGCTTATCTAGGGGGCCAGCTGTTTTCCCCCCACTTGCCGCAGCAGCTTGCACCTTGTTCCCTGTTTTAGCCTTCCTCTTCCCCATCTTATAATCACTGCTGTGCAAAAATCCCAACAACAAACTTACAATAAAACAATATAGAAATAAAGTTATCCGACGTTGCAGAGAGGCCGCGAGGTGCCTAGATGGCGCCGAAGGGGCGCAAAAGGCGCAGAACCTGCCCCTTTAGACACGCCCCTTTGGACCACGCCCCGCAGACACGCTCCACGGTCGCGAAAACCAAAATCAAATTTATAGGAAATAAACCCCAAACACAACCAATCCAACAGTGCCTGCCCGATCGTCCACGTCAGGAGAGGGCGTCGTCAGCGGCGTACAAACCGCTGCAGCAGTCCCAGGAGCCAGCCACCAGGCTCCGCGCACCTCCTCACACTCACAATACCAGATCCGGTGGGAAAACGCTGTGGCACGATTTTTAAAGTTGCAGCTCGGGTCCTCGCAGCACCAAGTAGCCTCAGCAGTGCCTGCCCGATCGTCCACGGCAGGAGAGGGCATCGTCAGTGGCGTACAAACTGCTGCAGCAGTCCCAGGAGCCAGCCACCAGGCTCCGCGCACCTCCTCACACTCACAATACCAGATCCGGTGGGAAAATGCTGTGGCACGATTTTTAAAGTTGCAGCTCGGGTCCTCGCAGCACCAGGTAGCCTCAGCAGTGCCTGCCCGATCGTCCACGGCAGGAGAGGGCGTCGTCAGCGGCGTACAAACCGCTGCAGCAGTCCCAGGAGCCTGCCACCAGGCTCCGCGCACCTCCTCACACTCACAATACCAGATCCGGTGGGAAAACGCTGTGGCACGATTTTTAAAGTTGCAGCTCGGGTCCTCGCAGCACCAGGTAGCCTCAACAGTCCCTGCCCGATCATCCACGGCAGGAGAGGGCATCGTCAGCGGCGTACAAACCACTGCAGCAGTCCTGGGAGCCTGCCACCAAGCTCCGCGCACCTCCTCACACTCACAATACCAGAACCGGTGGGAAAATGCTGTGGCACGATTTTTAAAGTTGCAGCTCGGGTCCTCGCAGCACCAGGTAGCTTCAGCAGTGCCTGCCTGATCATCCACAGCAGGAGAGGACATCGTCAGCGGCATACAAACCGCTGCAGCAGTCCCAGGAGCCTGCCACCAAGCTCCGCGCACCTCCTCACACTCACAATACCAGATCCGGTGGGAAAACGCTGTGGCACGATTTTTAAAGTTGCAGCTCGGGTCCTCGCAGCACCAGGTAGCCTCAGCAGTGCCTGCCCGATCGTCCACGGCAGGAGAGGGCATCGTCAGTGGCGTACAAACCGCTGCAGCAGTCCCAGGAGCCTGCCACCAGGCTCCGCGCACCTCCTCAAACTCACAATACCAGATCCCCATCTGAAATTATTTTATTTTAAGGGGCAGCATGATAAAAGGGTTACATTATTCCATCAAATGTTCCTTGAATAAGTATGTTTTAAGCAGTTTCCAGAAGTTCATGGGTGTCTCTGATTTGTGGTGGTAGGGTATTCCATAGGCGTGGGTCATTGGGGTATTCAGGGAGAATGCCCTGGAGCGGATCGACTGAGGCATTTCTTCTTCTTAGGCAGTTTTCCAGGGTTCGTGTTATAATTACCTGTAAATATATAGGGGATAGTTGATGAATTACTTTGAAGGTTGTCTTGAGAGTTTTATAATTAATGCGACTCAGGAGAGGTAACCAGTGCAACTCCTTTAGAATAGGTGTGATGTGGTTAGCTTGAGGTGAGCGTGTCAGAATTCGTGCTGCTGCATGTTGCGCAAGCTGAAGCAGATATAGGGAGCTTTTTGAGAGGCCTTGAAGGATGGCATTGCAAAACTCAAAGTGCAGAAGGATCGTTGCCTGGTAGACTGTACGGAAATCGCGCGGCTCAAGTAGGGTTTGTAAATGATGGAGTGACTGCAGCTTGCTGTAGATGAACTGGGTTACTTTGTTTAAATGTGGCTGGAGTGTTAGATGCTGGTCAATGGTAACTCCCAGGTATCTTATCTCCGATCTAAACTCTAGGTTTGTTTTTTCAATCGTTAGCACCTTCGGGGGGATAAATAATCAATTTCTGGTGAGGAATAGGACCTCCGTTTTCTTGACGTTGATGTTTAGTTTATGATTTGATAGCCATTGGTCTATGGCATTAAAGCAATTTGTAATGTTTTCATAGTTTTCGCTTGTGGTGGTCAATGGGGCATAAATCATGATATTGTCCACGTACAGGTGATAGTAGACTTAAAGGTGCTTATGATGTTACAGACTGGTTGACTGTAGATGTTAAATAGTAGGGCAGAGAAGCCTGATCCCTGAGGATGCCCTGTGTCTGAGAGAATGTATGGCACTAACATGGTTTGTGATGTAATAATGTTTATCTTTATTGCCATACAGCGCACTAGCTGATTCTATTTTGAATATGTATTTTGTGCTAGTGATAGTGGCCCAACATAAGAACACAAGATATGCCATACTGAGTCAGACCAAGGTACATCAAGCCCAGTATCCTATTTCCAATAGTGGCCAATCTAGGTCACAAGTATCTAGCAGTTTCCCCAAAAGACACAGGTTCCACAATGCCTGTATTGGGGCAAGCAGTGGATTTCCCGGGACTCCTTCAATAATGATTTATAGACCTTTCCTCCTCCAGGAACTTCTCCAAACCTTTTTTAAACCCAGCTACACTAACAGTATTTACTACATCCTCTGGTAACGAATTCCAGAGTTTCATTACACGTTGAGTGAAAACAATATTTTCTCTTATTAATCTTAGATAGGTTCAACTGTACTGTAGCTTTATTGCATGTCCTTTAGTCTTTAGAACATAAGATATGCCATTCTGGGTCAGACCAAGGTCCATCAAGCCCAGTATCCTGTTTTCAACAGTGGCCAATATAAGTCATAAGTACCTAGCAGTTTCTCCAAAAGACACAGGTTCTACTATGCTTGTATTGGGTCAAGCAGTGATATCCTGGGTCCCTTTTAATAATGGTTTATGGACTTTCCTCCAGGAACTTGTCCAAACCTTTTTTAAACCCAGCTACACTAACAGCCTTTACTACATCTTCCGGTAACAAATTCCAGAGTTTGATTACACGTTGAGTGAAAAAATATTTTCTCTTATTAGTCTTAAATAGGTTACCCTGTAGCTTCATTGCATGTTCCCTAGTCTTTCTATATTTTGATGGTGCAAATAATTGATCTACGTTTACCCGTTCCACTCCATTCATTAACTTATAGACCTCTATCATATCTCCCCTCAGCCATCTCTCTTCCAGGTTAAAGAGCCCTAACCTTTTTAGCCTCTCTTCATAGGGGTATCGTTACATTTCCTTTACCATTTTGGTGGCTCTCCTCTGTACCTTTTCTAATAACGCTATATCCTTTTTAAGATATGGCGACCAGAATTGCACGCAATATTCAAGGTGCACGCACCATGGAATGATACAGAGGCATTATAATATCCTTTGTTTTATTTTTCATTCCTTTCCTTATGATACCTAGCATTCTATTTGCTCTCTTGGCCGCCGCTGCACACTGGGTGGAGGGTTTTAACATGTTATCCATGATGACGCCTAAATCCTTTTCCTGGGTGGTGGTTCCCAATGTGCAGCCTTGCATCGTGTAACCATAGTTTGGATTGTTCTTTCCTAGGTGCATAACTTTGCACTTGTCCACATTAAATTTCATTTGCTATTTGGATGCCCAGTCTTCCAATTTATCAAGATCCTCTTGCAATTTTCCACAATCCTCATGGGTTTTAACAACTTTAAATAGTTTTGTGTCATCTGCAAATTTGATAACCTCACTCGTTATTCCCTTTTCCAGGACATTTATGCATATGTCAAAAAGCAGCGGACCCAGCACAGATCCCTGGGGTACTCCACTATTCACCTTTCTCCATTGGGAAAATTGGCCATTTAGCCCTACCTTCTGCTTTCTATCTTTTAACTAGTTCCTGATCCACAATAGTACACTGCCTCCTATCCCATGACTTTTTAGTTTTGCCAAAAGTCTCTGATGAGGGACCTTATCAAAGGCTTTCTGAAAGTCCAGATAGACAAAGGTGAGTCAGTTGATATAGTATATCTGTTTATTCACACCTTCAAAAAAACATAACAGATTAGTAAGACAAGATCTTCCTTGTCTAAAGCCATGTTGGCTGTTTCCCATTAAGCCATGACTATCTACATGTTCAGTAATTTTGTTCTTTATTGTGGTTTCTACCATTTTTCCCGGTACTGAGGTCAGGCTCACTGGTTTGTAGTTTCCCAGATCACCCCCTGGAACCCTTTTTAAAAAGTGGAATTACATTGGCCATCCTCCAGTCTTCAGGTATTACAGATGATTTTAATGATAGTTCACAGATTATTAATAGCAGGTCTGCAATCTCATATTTCAGTTCTTTTAACACCCTTGGATGTATACCATTCAGTCCAGGTGAATTGCTACTCTTCAATTTATCAAATAGTTGTAATACATCTTCCTGGTGTATCGATATTTCCTTCAATTCTTCTGCAGTATCACCTTTAAATACCACTTCAGTCATGGGTAACATCCCTATATCTTCCTCAGTAAAGACCGAAATAAAGAATTCATTCAGTCTCTCCACTATGGCCTTGTCACCTCTTAGTGCCCCTTTTACCCCTCTATCATCTAATGGTCCAACTGACTCTCTCACAGTTTTTTTGCTGTGAATGTACTTGAAAAAGTCTTTATTATGTGTTTTTGCTTCCACAGCAAGCTTTTTCTCAAATTCTCCCTTTGCCTGCCTTATCAATGCCTTGCATTTAACTTGCCAGTGCTTTTGCAATTTCAAGTTATCATTTGGCTCTTTTTTCCATTACCTGAAAGATGCTTTTTTGGCAACAACAGCCTCTCTGACCTCACCTTTAAACCATGCTGACAGGTTTTTGGACTTCCTTCCACTTTTCTTAAAGCATGGAATACAGCTGGTCTGGGCTTCCAAGATAGTATTTTTAAACAACACCCAAGCTTGATGTAAGTCTTTAACCTTTGCAACTGCTCCTTTTAGTTTTTTTTTTACTATTTTCCTAATTTTATCATAGTCTCCCTTTTGAAAGTTAAAAGGTAGTACTGTGGATTTCTTTACCATCCCTCCTCCATTAATTAAATCAAACGTAATAATGCTATGATCACTATTGCCAAGTGGCCCCAACACCCTTATCTCCTGCACCAGATCTGGTGTTCCACTAAGGACTAGGTCCAATATGGCTTCCCCTCTGGTCGTTTCATGCTCCAAGAAGCAGTCATTAATTTTATCTAGAAACTTTACCTCCCTAGCATGTCCTGCCATGACACTGACCCAGTTGATACCGGGGTAATTGAAATCACCTATTATTATTATTATTATTGTGCTGTAATTTGTTAGTTTCCCTGATTTCTTTGAGCATTTCATCATCCATTTGTTCATTCTGACTAGACGGTCGATAGTACACCCCCACTGCCATCGCCTTCCCCTTCCCCTGTAGTTACCATCAGGAGCAGATGGTTCTTTGATGTCATTGTGTTGTTGCCAGAACACAAAATAATGCAGAACTGGCAAAATAAAGAGGCAGGTATATGGTGCAGTAAATAAAGCATAAAAAAGCTTTACAACATCTCAGCACACAGCAGACATTTGGTCTTGGAACAAAATGTCCTTCATGACAGACAGCATAAGTACAGTCGGGCCAATATTCAATAAAATGTGTGAGTCAGAATTTGAAACATCTAATCTAAACATTTCAAATTATTCTTATATTCAGTGGCGCTATACGTATAGCTAGGGCAGCTTAACATGGCTGGCCCTAGGCGGAAAGCCTGGTAAGCGCAGCAGGGGGCGCTGAGATCAGAGGAGCGCCATTGCTAACCACATTGCAACCAACCAATCTCGCAACCCCCCCTCCCCACTGCTGCTACTGCCACAGGATGACAAGTGTGTCACCGGGCAGAAGGCAGCACAAGGCCACCCCAAAGAAGCGGATCGTGCCTGCGGGACATGCTGTTCCCACAGGCAGAAGGCAGCACAATCGCGGCTGAAAGACACAGAACCTGCCTGCGGGAACCGCATGTCACACAAGCAGAATTCACCTCTCTGGGCTGCAATTATAGCCTTGTGCTGCCTTCTGTCCATGGGAGCAGCATGTCCCTTGGGCAGGATGTGTCTCTCTGGGCAAAGATGCTGGACAAGGGGGAGGGGCTACAGGAAAACAGAGAAGACATGGGGAGAGGGATATTGGGGGTGGAAGGAAGATGCTGGACATGGAGGGGCACAGGGAGACAGAGGGGAGGTGCTGGATTGGGAGGGATAGGGAAGCAGAGGGAACATGCTAGACCCTGGAGGGGGGGCTAAGGACATGACGGGAGATACTGAACTTTGTAAGGGGGCATAGGGAGTCTGTGCTGTGTCATCTGTTATTATTATCTATGTAATTTGCAACCTGCCTGAGCAGTTTGAGAAGACAGGTTAAAAATTAAATAAATAAATAAAGGAGGGAAGATTTTTTTTAGATGGAGTGGTGATGCAGAGTTATAGGGAGATTATGGACTTGGGGATGGAACAGGGGGGCAGAGGGGAGATGCTGTGCTGCGTACGTCTTGGAATGCTATATAAATGATAAATTGTAGTAATAGTAGTAATTGCAGTATGTAATGCTCATATATATAAGGTAAGGCCCCAAAGTTTTGAAAAAGCAGTTATACATTCAGTATCGCACCAAACATATAACTGCTTTTTGAATAGAGACCTGAGTCCGTTCTTTTACTTTTTTGACCAACAGCCTCCTCTTGTTTCTTTGGCTTCCATCTGAAATGGATCTGGTTTATACTGGGGCTGGATGCCATGAGCCGTCCTTCAAGCTTTGCATTTTTAATCCCTGTACAGCCCAATCACTGCAGCTACAATCCTTGAGCAGGCACCACAGGGCAAGCACAACTCCCTCCAGAGGTGGTTATAAGGTGAAAAAATGGTGGTCATAAGGTGAAAAAATGCTTAGGGGAAAGACGTTTAAGCTAAGCATTTTTTCATTTTTCAATATTGATATATAAGTACTATTTGAGAATGTCATCTGAGAGGGGGCTGCATTAGGGTGGTCATTGATGTTTTTCTTTGGGCGATGAGTCGGTTTGACGATGTTAGCCCGATAATACTGAGACCACGCAGCTTCCCGATGAGTATTTCACAAAGGCTTAAATGATTTATAAGCACAGCCAGTCTAACGTTAGACCAGAATTACTTTCAAGTTGTTATACAGAGTTTACAAAATATTTTTTGATGTGCATGACAGACAATACAGTAGGTCACACTGTAGACCTGAGAAATAGAAGTGCAGGTTAAAAATAGCGTGAGGAAGAAACACAATAAACGTTTGAAAACCAATGTATTTGGACTAATTCAGTTACAGAACTGGTTTCCATGATCTCTGCCAGTAGGTTGTTCCAAGCATCTACCACCCTCCCGGGAGTTTTGTCATTGCTTCCTCTGAACCTTCCTCTCTCCAATTTAGATGCCTAGTCCTTGAAATTCCTCCTCTGTTGAAAATGTTGGCTTCCTGTAATTTATTGAATGGTTTTATTGAATCCCTTTCCTGTCTTTCCTCCAGTGGGTGGGCTTTGAGTATCTCATGCTCTTCATAGTTGCATTATTTCTGTAACCTTTCTCTGAACCACATACAGCCTGTTGACATCCTTAGGAAGATTCATCCTCCAGGAACTGTCACATATTTATGGCTGTCCTTTATAAGTCTCCCTGGACAGCAATAAAAAGTCAGTTATCTGCTTACAGTTACCCGGAAAGCTAAATAATCTCTGGCATTTTCCTTCAGAAATACCCTAGGCCATGGGCATGATGTCTGGAATGAGCAGTACCTGTATTTTATTTATAGCCTGCTTTTGGTGCCAAGAGCAGTCTTTCAAAGCCAACAAGAGAAGGAAGCGTCTCTGAATGTCTTACTGTTTTAAGAGTAAATCGCAGGAAATACCATATCCCTGAAAAGCCTGAACTAGAATTAGTCCCCTAATCTCATAGAAGTATTCACATCACCCTGGAGTGAGCCTGGGAAGGATAGCTAAGGTGTGCAATGCATTTGAGAAGTAGGGGGCCCAGCTTGATGGCTCACTGGCAGTGCAGTGTAGCGCCATGCATGAGATCTGGGCTTTGGTTCCAGAGGCAACGCTCCCGTTCCCAATCACCTTGTCAAGGCATCCTTGGGTCCAGTTTCAGCCTGGCAGGAGCCCCATTCGATGGACTCTGTCGATGTCTGAATACTTGACGCTTAGAGCTTCCATCTAGGAAAGAAGGGTGAAAGTAGGTGAGATTTCCCTCCCTTAGGAAAATCCCCAAAAAATCAAAATGTGACTGTGAACAGAACTGTCTGGCAATATTTACAGTCTTTATTCAATTATAGAACTGTAGGTTTACAGAAAGTTCAAACAGTGCATTTGAAATAGCTGGACTGTTAGGTTATTAATTTCGCAGATCATAACCATTGAAGGAAAAGTAAAGAAAGCATCTCCTAGACACTCCTACAAGGTATCGGGCAGCTGTTTCGATAATTGGGGTACTAATACCCACAAAGTATTACCATCCAGATAGTGAAAGGACCTCTTGGTTTCCCCATATTCCACTACTGTTGTCCTCCTCTTTTTCCCTTCCCACTCTACCCCAAGTCTTACTCCTGTGAAGGTATGCAACTGGGCTTGAGAGTGGTATGAGCGATATGGAGGGGGGGAGGGGATCTGCCATGTCTCACTCATTTGTCTCTTCCAATACAAAATAAGCCATATGGTCTTTATCTGACATCATGTTTCTATGTGCACAGGGAGAGGATTGGCCAGCAGGAAAAAGGAGATGACAGAGCCTCTGTATAAGTCTTTGGTGAGACCTAATTTAGAATATTGTGTGCAAGTCTGGAGACCACACTGTCAAAAGGATTTAGAAACATGACGGAAGAAAAAGACCACATGGCCTATCTAGTCTGCCCTTCCATATCAACTACAATAGTCCCCTTTTTACCTTTAGAGATCCTCTGTGTTTGTCCCATGTGTTTTTGAATTCAATACTGTCCACCACCTCCAATGGGAGACTATTCCACACATCTACCACTCTTTCTGTAAAAGAAATATTTCTGCATATTACTTCTGAGCATTTATGCCACGGATGTATTTAAATGTCTTTTTCATATCGCCCCATCCCACTTAAAGTATACATATTAAAATCTTTAAGTCTGTCCTCATATGCTTCATAACAAAGACCATTAATCATTTTAGTAGCCATCCACTGCACCAACTCGAACCTGCCTATATCCTTCTGAAAGTGCGGTCTCCAGAATTGCACACAGTACTCCAAATGAGGTCCTCTCCCTATATACGCAAGCATCCTTCTGGCTTTTGCAGTAACTTTTTCTACCTCTTTAGCTACTTTAAGATTGTCAGACACAATTATGCCTAGATCCCGCTCTTCTTTTGTGGACAGAAGTACCTCATCCCTACACTGTACAGCTCCTCTAGATTTTTGCAGCCTAAATGCATGACCTTGCATTTTTAGCATTAAATTTCAGCTGCCATATTCTAGACCATTCTTCAAGTTTAGCTAGATCCCTCCTCATGTTGTCAACTCCTTCCATTGTGTCTACTCTATTGCAGATTTTGGTGCTGTCTGCAAACAAGCAAACCTTACCCAACAGTGCTTCTGTAATATCACTAACAAAGATGTTAAACAGAATCGGAGCAAGGACAGATCCCTGCGGCACACTACTAGTAACCTCCTTCTCCTCATAGTGAGCTCCATTTACCTGTACCCTTTGTCGCCTCCCACTCAATCAATTTCTAATCCAATCAGTAACTTTAGGGTCCATCTTTAGGGTGCTCACTTTGTTTATAAGTTGCCTGTTCGGAACAGTGTCAAAGGCTTTACTGAAATCTAAATACACCACATCTAGGGTTCTCCCTCGGTCCAACTCCCTGGTCACCCAGTCAAAGAAATCTATCAGATTTGTCTAACAAGACCTGCCTCTGGTGAATCCATATAAACAGGATGGAGTCTGTGCAGAGGATGGCTATCAAAATGGTCTATGGACTTCATCATGTCATAAGGGGACAGACTTAAAGATCTCAATATAAATACTTTGGAGGAAAGGTGGGAGAGAGGGGATATGATAGGGATATTTAAATATCTCTGTGGCATAAATATACAGGAGGAGAGCTTCTTTCAATTGAAAGAAAGCTCTGCAACAAGGGAGCATAGGATGAAGGTGAAAGGGGATAGACTCAGGAGTAATATGCGGAAATATTTCTTTACGGAAAGAGTGGTAGATGCATGAAACAATCTTCAGTGGAGGTAGTAGAGACCAGGGCAGTATCTGAATTCAAGAAAGCATGGAACCAACACAGAAAATCTCTAAAAGAAAAAAAGGACTATGGTACTTGGTATGGAAGAGCAGACTTGATAAACCGTGAGGTCTTTATCTGCCATCATGTTTCTATATTTCTATTGGATCTTGAAACTCCATCTTTTCCAGTACTTCCATGCCTCTCAGCCATTGGGTCCCTGCTGTTCCTGGAGGGGCCAATGATCTTTCACCTTTCAATTAGGTCCTTGGTTTTGGACCTAAACTCTTGTCATCAGAATCTTGGTGTTCTTTTCTTACCGAGAGTGGTTTCCATCACTGCTAGGCTCATTGCTTGTGAGGTCTGTTCAGTGAGTTTAGCTGTCAGCTAAAAACCCACCTCTTCGAGGTTACTACTACTACTGAACATTTCTATAGCACTACAAGATGTACGCAGCGCTGCACAGACACATGTAAAAGACAGTCCCTACTCATCAGAGCTTACAATCTAATCAAGACAATCAACACAGTAGCTGTAGACATAGAATACATCTAGGGGGAATGGTAGGGAAACACAAAGGAGATCAGGTGAGTCAAGATCCAAAAGCAACAGTGAAGAGGTGAGTTTTCAGCCTGGATTTGAAAAGGGCCAGAGATGAAGCCCTACATACAGACTCAGGTTCTTTGTTCTAGGCACAAGGAACAGCAAGGTGAAAGGAGCAAAGTCTGGAGTTAGCAATAGAAGAGAAAGGCACAGATAGAAGTGATTTGCCAGAAGAGCAGAGTTCCCGAGGAGGGGTGTAGGGAGAGATAAGAGAGGAAAGATAGTGAGGAGCTGCGGAGTGAATGCACTTATAGATCAGCAGGAGAAGTTTGAACTGGATGTGGAAATGGATAGGGAGCCAATGAAGTGACTTGAGAAGAGGGGTAATATGAGCATGATCAGGCTGGCAGAAGATTAACTGCACCGTAGAGTGTTGAACAGATTGAAGGGGAGAGAGATGATTCAGAGGGAGACCAAAAAGGAGAAGGTTACAGTAGTCAAGATGGGAGGTGACTAAAAAGTGAATAAGTGTCTTGGTAGTATGTTCAGAAAGGAATGGGCAAATTTTGTTGATGTTGTAGAGAAAGAAACGGCAGGTTTTAGCTATCAGTTGGATGTGTGTGGAGAAGGAGAAAGGAATCGAAGATGGCCCCAAGGTTGCTAGCTGAGGAAACAGGGAGGAGTAGAGAGTTATCCACAGAGACTGAGAAAAGAGGAAAGGGAAAAAGAGGGTCTAGGAAGAAAAATAAGAAGCTCAGTTTTGGCCATGTTCACTTTCAAGTGGAGGCGAGACATCCAAGCAGCAATGTCAGAAAGGCAGGAAGAGATCCTGGCCTGGATTGCTGGAGAGATTTCAGGTGTATAGAGGTAGATCTGGGAGTCATCAGCGTAAATATGGTACTGAAAGCCATGGGAAGAGATGAGTGCACCAAGGGACTGGGTATATATAGAGAGAAAAGAAGTGGATCCAAGAGAGACCTTTGGGGTACAGCGACAGAGTGGAATAGCAATAGAGGAAGATCCACCAGAACAAACACTGAAAGAGAGATGGGAGAGATAAGAAGAGAACCAGGATAGCACCGAGCCCTTAACACTAAGCGAGGACAAGGAATCAATGAGAAGGTTGTGGTCAACAGTGTCAAAAGCAGCAGAAAGGTCAAGAAGATTGAGGATTGAATAAAGGCCCTTGGATTTTTGCCAGGAGACTTGGGCAAGAGGCTGCTTTTAGATTGTGATGCCCTCGCTCTCTTGTTCACCAATTATGTGTATCTTACTATACTCTAGTTTTGTGATGTTCTTCATTTTGATTAGATTGTAAGCTTTGATGAGCAGGGACTGTGTTTTGCATTTATATGTGCAGTACTTCATACGCCTTGTAGCTCTATAGAAATGATAGTAACAATTCCAGCTCAGCTAAGTCCATGGCTTGTTCTATAGCTTCCCATCTAGGGGGGGGGGGGGGAGACCCTTTCTTCTCAGCCACAGGACTATGAGCTAAGCAGGGCACAGAGAGAAAATATCCATGCCCTCATGCCTGGCCATGTTCTTTCCTGAAACCCACCTAGGTTTCAACCATACATTTATCATTTTGGGGTGAAAGTCTGAATGTCTTGTCTCATTTCACCCCCCCCCCCCAACATATATCTTTCTTTCATGTCCAGCCTTAGTTTTATGTTATTACTTACATGTGTAGGAATTTAGAATTTTAATTAGCAGTATGAGCGAGGAATTACTATTTTCCACTGCATGCAGATCCCACTAATCCCCTTACAGGACTCAGCAGGTCGCCAGCACTAATGGTTCACTTTACACTACAGGAGTCTGTCGGTCCTGCTTTTTGTGTTTGTAGTCCACTTCAGTGAATGTATACTGTCACCACCAGGGGGCAGTGTGCCGCTGATGGTGAAGAAATAGTTGTGCAGACCCGAATGGTAAAGCAAAATGTGGATTTATTCCCCTCCCGGGGTGGATTAATAAACAAGTGAACAGAACACAAGCAGAAACAAAAGTATTCCAATCTTTTGGCAAAAACACAAAGGACATACAGCAATAACTTCTTGCTTCAAGGTAGGAACTTAAACTGTAGCATACAGGCTTTTGCTCTGTCTAGCGCAGAGATATTCTTTCAGATGAGACTAATGTACAGTCCATTAGGTCAGATATAGATGAGGATTCACTGAGAGAGTCCACTAACATGGGTTCCTCCTCACGTTCCAAACCCTCTTGGTTGAAATATGTTTGGACATTTCCCTTTGGCAAGCCCTCACGGTAAGTTTCTCTGTTGCTATCTTCTGTTTGGGATAGAGGAACTCTCTGTCCCCTCTTGCTAACAGACTTTAGCTTGTAAGGCTTCTTTTGGGGTTTAAAGCTTACTGCCAGCTCCTCTTCTGACATACACACATCTTCTGGCCAGTCCCTAAGCTTTTCTGACGGCTGTGAATGCTCTCTATTCAGGTAATTAGGTTGGGAGTAGCTGCCCTGCCCCCACCTCTGGCTTCCTGTGTAAGGTTGCTCTGCATTCACTCTACAAACACTTTTATTCCTTTTAACTTTCAATGGCTCACATTCATTCCCCAAGTCCCAGCTTCTTGTTACATACTTTTTAGCTACTGGCTTGCAGTTCCTCTGGTTAGAACGTAGGTTCCATGCTGCCGTGTCTCTGCAATCAGCCGGAGCTGCCCAGCTGGTTTCGGCTCTAGCAAGCTGCTTCCTCCTAGTGGATTCTGGGTATCTCTGAGGTTGAACGCTTCCTGGTTCAGACTCTGAGTCACTTCCTATACTGAAGTGAGAGACTCTTCCTGGTTCCTCTCTGGTAACTGCTGTAGGTAAGACAGGCTGTCTTCTCTTCCTACAGTGCTCACCTTGTCCCAGGTTTCTCCCTCTCAGGGTTTGTTCCAAATCTGAGCTCTCTGACAATTCCTCTCCTCCTGACAACTCTTTGGAGGTGTCGTCCTTGTAATGCTTCCCCCTTGTGTTCCCTGCACTATCCTTATAAGGGCTGTGCATACTCCTCTCTACCAGGTGTGTGCTATTGGGAATTAGGGCGTTTCTTCTTACTACACGTTTCTCCAGACCTCGTGGCTGCCTTTGTTGTCGTTGCCACTGACAACAGCTATCCACCTGGTCTGTTCTCCTGTCAGCTTTTGCACTGACATGCTGCATGTTTTGTATTTTAACAGTGGAAATTGGGGCTTCTTCATCACAATACTCTTTCTCTTTTCCAAGCCTGGGGGGGGGGGGGGAGGGGGGATAGGGGCTTCAAGGCTGATTCTTGCTTCTTGGACAAAGAGAAGCCTCTGATACTGTGGGGGCAGGAGACGTGCACCGCAGTGATCCCTAATGGCTAAACTCAGGGTGCTGGAGGGACCATGATCTGTGGCTTTCTATCAGGACTGTCACTAGGATGGCTGGATAAAATTGAGAAAAAGAATGCAGGAAGGCTCATGGTAGCATAGCCTCAGTAGAGTCAAATTCTGACTGGGATAGAGCCTGGAATTCCAAAGGATCAGAAGGAAACTCTTGGCCCAAAGACTTTCCAAAAAAGAAAAGAATAATGAGTCCAGGGCAGGCTGGCCAGATGGCTCATTGGCAGAACTATGTGCTGCTCTGTGGGAGATACGGGCTTGATTTCTAAACCTAGCTTTGCTTTCAGCTTGTCCATCCTCCGCTTCCTTTTCCTGGTTCTCCTTTCCTTCTGTACCTCTATGAGGAAAGGATTGAAAAGTTAGGGCTCCTCAGCGTGGAAAGGAGACAGCTTAGGGGAGATATGATAGAGGTCAATAAAAGAATGAGTGGAGTAGAACAAGTAATAGTAGACTGGTTGTTTACTCCTTCAAAAAGTAGCAAGACTAGGGGACATGCAATGAGTCTATAATGTAGCACATTTAGGACTAATTAGAGAAAATATTTTTTCACTCAACATATAATCAAACTCTGGAATTCATTGCCAGAGGATATAGTAAATGCTGGTAGTGTAGCTGGGTTTAAAAGAGGTTTGGACAAGTTCCTGGAAGAAAAGTCCATAAACCATTATTAAAGTGTGCTGGGAAAATCCACTCCTTTCCCCTGGCATAAGCAGCCTTTTGGGAACCTGACAGGTCCTTGTAACTTGGATTGGACAATGTTGGAAACAGGATACTGGGCTTAATGGACCTTCGGTCTGACCCATTGTGGCATATCTTATGTTTTTATATGTCTCCACCTTTTCTCCATCTCTCCCTACCCTCCACCTGCCTCTCTGGCATCTATTCTTTCTTTCTTCCATGTCACCAGGGCCAGATTTACCCCTTAAGTACCTCTGGGCACTGGAATGGGGATGCGAGGGGTTCCCTCTGAAGACGTGGGAGCAGTAGGAAAGTGCCTTTCTCCTAACATCCCCTGCATACCTTGCACTTCCTGAGTGGCAGCATCTTGTCAGACCTATCCATTTACAAGCGCAGGGGTGGGTCAATGAATGGTTGAAAATTTGGCAACTGTTTTCAGTTCGTTCAATGTAAACCGCACTGATGCAGAATAGCGCGGTATATAAGACAATGTAAATAAATAAATAAATAACTGAGTTTTAATGCAAAAAAAATGCAGGATCATGCATTTCAGCTGCAAATAAACAAGAAAATAGGAGGTGAAGTACTTCTGCTTGTGAATGAAGAGCGGGATGTGGGGGTGATCGTATTAGATGATCTTAATGGAGTGGAGGAACAGCCTGTTGCTTAGAGCAACAGTCTCGTACCCAAGAGACCAGGGTTCAAGTTTCACTGGCACACCTTGGGCAAGTCACTTAATCTTCCATTGCCTTGGAAGAAAAGGCCTGGCAAATGTATTTCTGGTCATACCTTGCCAAGAAAACCCAGGTGCTGCTGGATTGCCAGAAGTCAACATCGACTTGATGGCACTTAAAAAAAATGGTGGCTGAAAAGGTGATGGCAAAAGCCACAAACATACTTGGGTTCACTGGGAGAGGAATGACCAGCAGGAAGAAGGAGGTGATAGTGTCCTGTACAACTCTTTGAGGAGACCTCATTTGGAGTATGGTGTGCATTTCTAGAGACCACACCTTCAAAAATATATGTGGAAGGTGGCTACTAAAATGGTCAGTGGGCTTTGCCATAAGGCATATGGGGACAGACTTGAAAATCTCAATATGTATTCTTTGGAAGAGAGGGGAGATATGAGAGAGATGTCAAATACCTATTTAACTGAAAGAAAATTCTGCAATGAGGGAGCATAGGATGAAGGTGAAAGGGCAAAGACTCAGAAGTAATCTGAGGAAATATTTCTTTATGGAAAGAATGGTAGATGCATGAAACAGCCTCCAAGTGGGGGTAGTAGAGACAAGGACTGCATCTGAATTCAAGAAGCATGGAGCAAACCCAGAGGATCTCTAAGGGATACAAGGAACTGTAAAGGTTAGTAATTGATATGGAAGGGCAGACTGGATTTTTCTGTTTCTCTTCTATGTTTTAATAGTCCAAATGGAATCATAGCTAGGGCAATCAGGGAATAACGCCGTCTTCATTCTGTCCTTTGACCTCCGGTGTGCCAGCAATCTACATTACAGCACAGCTGCCAAAGTGAAGGAAAACAATGCTCTTCACGTCGGCAGCTGTAGGGAGCTCCTGTTGAGCCTGCCAGAGCTGCTGTAGGGAGGTGAGCTGAACATGTGCAGGATGTTGTTGGCGTGGAGCCCCCTGAAGCATGGGGCCCTGTGCAAACATTCTCGCACAATGGATGGGCTGACCCTGGGACCACCAAATCCAAGCATATATCTTCTGATGACAGACTGATAGGAAAGTGGAACATAGCTGGTCATCATCAGTGATTTCATTGGCCTTTAAGAAATGACCTGAACGCTCCATATGCTCCAACCAACCGCTGATACCATCAAATCTTGATACCTCTCAAGCCTCAGAACAGAAGCAACATTGTGGATCTTCCCATGGGGTTTGGTCTGTGCTTGCATAAAAGGGGTTTCCTCCCCCCTCTCAAAAATGCTACCTGGAACTTTTATCCAACTTAAGCTGTTGAAGGACCATTGGAAAATGTAACTCAAAGAGTTTTCTTTCCAGCTAGCTTATATTTCCCATTAGCTCAGTACATTTAGGGGTATGTTTACTAAACCGCGCAACTGTGCGGGGCGCACTTGAGTGTGCACTAAGGTACCTTAGCGCACGCTAAAGATGCATTTTGTGTGCCCCGCACATGTGCACGCTGCACGCACAAGTGCGCGGCGCGCTGATGTGCGATAGAGGCGTGGAAAGGCATTCCGAGGGCGGAGGAAGGCTCCCGAGGGGCGGGGGGACGGGGTCAATGGGTGGAGAGTGGGAGGGGAGAGGCTCCCCGCACAGGAGCGGGGCTGAAATTTGATCAAAAAAATACCGCGAGTGAAAACCTCGCGTTAGAGCCTATTTAAAGGGAAGAGAAACCATTTACGTCAGCAATGTACAGCAAAACCGTTGAAACCTACAAAACGTGAGCAGTGTGATACATGTGCACAGAACAAAATAGCAAATAAAAAGTGAAAATGACCACAACAAAATTCTAAAAATTTATAATCCAGCTGGGTAACATTGATATCAATGGGCAACAATAAAAAAATACTCCCAGGAAAGCTCCAAAAAAAATAAATGATTTTTGGAAGGGTCTACGGAGCGTAGACCCTTCCAAAAATCATTTCTTTTTTTTGGAGCTTTCCTGGGAGTGTTTTTTATTGTTGCCCATTGATATCAATGTTGCCCAGCTTGGTTATGTGTTTTTTCCCCTTTTTTCGAGGTCATTTTTGAGGTTTATTTGCCCTTTTGTCTCCATACAAGGTGAATGAGTCCACAGTAAAATTGTGCAGAGCAGGGTTTCTGACCCGTTCGGTCAGGTTTCCTATCCCCAGGGACTGCACTGCCTCTGTGGCCACAGTGTGGTGCAGCAGACACAGCCAGTGCCTGCAGAACCAGAGGGTCAGAGGTTCAAATCCCAGCTGGGGCTCCTGCCAACCCAGTCCTCATATTTTACGCACCACTAGACAGAGATAGTAAAGACACTCCTTTATTGCAGAGAACATAAGCATGGTTCAAGCACCTATATTTTACCCTACACCGCACACACACCATAACAATGGGCATTACCTACAGCCGAGTCCCCCAAATGCAGTCCTGGAGGGCCACAACACAATCAGGTCATATGCTTTTCCAAGATGAGGACATGTCAGCATGTTGGCGGAAAGGTACAGGTGGTGGAGGGGGGCAGTGGCTGTTAGCCACAGCAGACAGTGGCCTAGCACTGTGCAGGCTGGCACCGTCCACTGCAACAGACAGGCTCTGTCGGATGTACAGTCATGGACTCCCCAGGGAATGCAGCATATCTATGGCAACACGGTGGTGCAGTGCACACAGACAGTGTGTGCAAGAACAGAAGGTCACAGGTTCAAAGCCCAGCTGGGGCTACTGTCAATCCAGTCCACATATTTTTCCCACAACTAAACCATGATAGTAAGGACAAACCTTTATTGCTGAGAACATACGCATGGTTAATACGCCTATATTTTACCCCACCGAGCACAGACACCATAAACAGGCGCATTACCTAGAGCAGAGTCTCCCAAATGCAGTCCTGGAGGGCCACACATCATTCAGGTTCCATGCTGCCTCTAATAAAGATGCCTGTGCTGCATATCTATGCACCACCCCCATGGTATGCAGATATAGCTCATGCATATTCATGAGGGACAGCATGAAAACCCGAACAGTGTTTGGCACACCAGGACTGGAGTTGGGAACCTCTGCCATAAAGCAGCAGCCAACAGGGGCAGACACACCCACACCCACACCCACAGGCCCCATTGGCCAATGCCTCCTGGAGAGGCAGGACATTGGGCCCTGCGTGCATCTCCCAATACTAGCACTTGCATACTTTAACAATGCAACCCTACACCTGGGTATACGGTACACAGCTCGCAAACGTTTTCTATGAGTACTGGCAGATAGAAATTCCTACGTTAAGCACAGTTTGCTGATTGAGCTGCATCATAACAATCATTCTGATGTCTGTGGTGTGTGCTTCAGGTCTGGTCTCTGACAGTGTTTACCACCCTGGGGAGTGACCCCCAACAGTATTGTGTACCATATCCATGCCTGTACTGTGTCCAGGACTGGTGTGGTGGGCATGGCTGCTGAACTCCTCTATAGTAACACAATGCTGGCATAGGTGTCGGAGTGTGTGTCTGTCTATACAATGTGTGGTGGCTGCAAACACCTTCCACAGCCCACACTGCCAGCACTGTTGCCAGTATTGGCCTGCCAATGTGCATAATGAGGAGCAAGGTACCATGGGTATAGCCCAGACAGGGTGGCCTGGACAGGGTGGCCTGGCCAGGGTGCATCTGAACAGGGCACAGGGCACTGACTGGGACATTTTAGTGCCCGGCCACCACCTACACAGACAGGGTGACCTCAGTATATACTGCTGGGAGATCACTCTCACCCTGACTGTGCAGTGACGCAGCATGGCTAGGGACCCCCATAGTGCAATATAGTATTTCTCTCATGTGATATTTATGGGTTTCCTTTTGGGGCCCAGTCACTGACTTATCTGCTTGGTGTGTGTGCTGCCATCCCAGTTCTGGGTGCATGCAGTTCCACCAGGAACATGCACTATGGACTAACTAGCAGACTGTTTGCAGCTGGTATGTGTCTTGATGGAGTGCCTTGCAGGGTGCAGCGGCTGAAGGGTTGCTGCAGGAGAATATCAGATGGTGGTGGGGTGCAGCTTAGCATATACAGGCCTAATGTCTGTCTGCTATTGTGTTATGGTTATGTACAGAGCTGCATTGACTGCCCTGAAGGGTGTCTTTTCCCCAGCAGGACTGGGGTTGATTGTCCCCTCTACTGCCACCATTTCAGGGAGGTAGAATGTGGATCTTTTGATGGGAGACCCTGTTTGCCACCCTCAGCCCTGGAGGAGGAGGAGGAGGAGGGTGGTGGTACATAATCCTCCTAGGGGTCCATAGGGGATACACCTGACTGAGACAGACAAAGATATCCAAGGTGTTTCTGCAGAAACTACCTATCTCACACATTAACACTGCTTTGGACCTCCAGCATGGCCTCTTTCAGCCATGGAAGGTGCTGTTGACCTGGTGCTGTTGACCTGGTGCTGGGCGCCTCACCGCACCCTCAGGGTGAGCACAGTACCCGCACAATGTGACGGTGTGTAGCTACTCTGTGTCAATAAAAGACACGGTCTGTACCCCCTACCAGGCCGAGGTGCTGTGGGGGTGCACATGGTCACTTCCCCCTACCAGGCCAAGGTGCTGTGGGGGTGCATACCCCATATTGTGTTTATCTGTGGACAGCTGATTTGCATGTGCAGTGCCTCATGGGTACGGATGGGCTAACCCTATCCTGGTGACCACAGCAGACTGTGTGGTGACGTGCAGGCTCTCTGCAGCCAGCCAGGGGCTTGCTAGCAGCTGTAGCTGAATGGTTACTTCACTGTCTGTGAAGCCAGAGGTCATGGGTTCAAACCCACAGTGGGGTTATTTGATAGGGCTGCCCAAAGCATTATATTTTTTTAATGCCAGCAAAAACACCCTCAGCGTACTGTAACCATAAGGTGTCTCTGAGGGTGCTTTATAGGGTGCCCTATAGGTCACCTTATGGTTACCGTCCATATAAGGTGCACTATACATTATCCTGTGACGCAACTTATAGGGTGCCCTATAGGGGACATTTTAGGGTGCTGTGGCAGACAGTGCACTTTATAATGTGCCCTATGGAGTGCCCTATAGGGTGCCTTCTATGACATTTTTAATTACGGCATGTGAGGGCGTGTTTGCTGGCAGCAATTAATAAAATAAAAATAAAGTGCTGCAGGAAAGAAAATGTACATTGCAAAGCTGATGCCTCAGCCAGCCTTATGTATTAGGCACACTGGGGAGCAAACTCATGATCCCTGTATCAGCAGTCAGTGCCTTAACCATTGTGCTCCACTGCTGCTCCTCCTTGCATGTCAGAACACCTACTTATGCTTTTCATTCCTTACACTGCACAGTGCTGCCATCAAAAACAGTACTCTGACCTTGCGGTACCTCATACGGCACCCTATAAAGCGCCCTATAAGCAACATTCTAGGGTGCCTTGGCGTACAGTGCACTTTAAAATGTGCCTTATGGGGCGCCTTATGTTAACACGCTTGAGAGTGCGTTTGCTAGTAGTGATAATTAAAATAAAAATAAAATGCCTCCTAAGGCAATCTTCCGCATAATATGTAATGCCTCAGCCAGCCTTGTTCATTGAGCACTGTGGGGGATTGAACCCCTGATCCCTGCACCATTGGTCAGTGTCTTAACCATTGTGCTGTGGTTCTGTTCCTGTGTTTGCACATCAGCGCGCTGCCTTATGCCGCCCAATATTAAACTGGCTCCTAAAGTAATGCCTCAGCCAGCCTTGTTCATTGGGCACTGTGGGGGATTGAACCCCTGATCCTTGCACCATTGGTCAGTGTCTTAACCATTGTGCTGTGGCTCTGCTCTTCTTCTTGCACATCAGCGCGCCACTTATACCTCCCGCGCAGCTTTCTCATGCGCTAATGTGCGGTGCGCACATGGGCGCCGCGCACCTTAGCTCATATTTAAATCCCAGTTTTTCTTTTTCAGAAAGAAATGCCCACTCCTTATATGGCATCCACACACTACCGCGGCCCGCACATTAGCGGGGTTTTAGTAAACATGCCCCTTAGACTTTTAACCATCTCTAACTACTCACCTATGACACACATCACAATAAAAATAAAGCTACCAATATAAGATGAATTTAGGAGCTGGGGGCTGAGAAATACAGAACATTTGGTTCTACTTTATTTTTCATATTATCATCTTCTTAAATGTTAATAATTGTCTTAAAAGAATCCATAGAAATTATGAGGTGACAGGGGAAAACTAAAAGTCCAGAATTAGTCTTCAGAGATTCATTCGTTTTCAGAGGCAGTGAGAAGCTGAGCTGGGATTTAAATCCATAAATAATGTTAGCATTGCCAGCTCTGTTTGAGATGATTCCTGAAGGTCTCATCACATGGCATTCTGGTTTTAAAGGCCGGGATTGTTGAATCTAGTTTATTAGAGAGAAAGCAGCAGCTTAGTCAGTGTGTGTGTGTGTGCGCGCGCAAGCTTTGCCATGGACAAAGTTCAAACATGCAATATAAAAAATATGGAAAAAGCACTAGTAATGATGTGAAAAGTTGGCTTGACACTAGTCTCCAGGAGTGGGTGAGATTATTACAAAGAGGCACTGATAATAGATGTCATTTTAAAAGCCATTTATGCAGGGAAATAAATAATCTGGCCAATTTTATAAGAAGCTATTTATTTATGTATGTATGTATTTAGCAACTTTTTTATACTGCTGTATCTACCAGTCACAGCGGTGTATAGGGAACACGTTTATCAAGTATAGCTTTACATAGAACATAGGTAACAGCTTAACAGTTCAACCAAGCATAACATTATATGGACCTTGGGTAATAAAATTTAACAAGTGAAGCTAACAATATAGCTTGTACCTTAGAGCATTAAACAGGAGACATGCAGTGGAAGGTGTACACATTAACATTTAAGCATAGCAGGGAGTAATGATGGAAATCTTATGGTTTCATATCTGTGGAGAGGTAGTAGAGGGAAGAACGGGGAAAAATAACGTGAGTCCTGAGTGGTTGGAAGGAGGATGAGGGAATAATTAAGTGTCAGAGCCAAAATGCTCTAGGAAGAGGTGGGGTTTTAGTTTGCACCGGACTTCCCCAATGTCTGTCAAGGATCGTGTCTCTGGGGTGAGGGAATTCCAAATAGTAGGTGCGCAGAAGGAGAAGGCTCTGCTAGAGGTGGAGAGGTTGAAATGAGAGAATGTGGCCAGGGTTGATAAAAGGTTGTGGCTGGCGTTTCTCCTTAATCTGTTATTGAAAGGTTCTTGAATGTGTGGCCGAAGGATGTCCCCTGAAAGGTTATGGCCTCCTTTTTTCAATCAAAGATCGTGGATTTCCTTGCCTCTCTTCCTTATTGCCCTCCTCCCCTCCCCTTTCCTCCTCCTCTTTCCCCTCCTCCTTCCTCTTCTCTCTCCCACTGTTGGTCTTCTTTCCATCCTCTCACCATTTCAGAGTTGATTGCATTTCTCTCTTCATCAAGGAAAACTACCTGCCCCCTTGATTCTTTCCGCTCCTTGTGGCTTCTCGCCCCATCACTTGCACTTCCTCCCTCAATTCTTGTCATGATAAACACTAGTCTTTCTACTGGCACCTTTCCTCTCCTTTAGAAACATGCTCTTATTCGCCCCATTCTAAAGAAACCTTCCCTTAACCCACTCCCGTACATTATCGGCCTGTTTCCCATTTTCCTTTCTTCTCTAAAATACTGGAAAAGGCTGTCTTTTCTCAACTTTCTCACCACTTGGACACTACTAATTTCCTTCACCCTCGTCAATCAGGTTTTCGCCCCAGACACAGTATGGAAACAGTTCTTCTTGCCTTCTTCAACGAATTGCATGTTGCACATGATTGTGGTGACATCTCGTTGGCGGTTTCCCTGGATCACTCAGCTGCTTTTGATCTTGTAGATCAGTCTCTCCTTCTCTCGCATTTACACAATGCTGGGCTCCGTGGCACTGTTCTTCACTGGTTCCATTCCTATCTCTTTTCTCGTTCCTTTTCTGTCCTCTCTCACTCTCCTTCGATTGCCCCCTCTGATAAGTTTCCCTTACTCTGCGGGGTTCCTCAAGGTTCGGTGTTGGCCCCTCTCTTGTTTAATGTCTTTCTGGCACCCCTTGCACTTTTGATTCAACAATCTAGCATTCAGGCTTTTTTTCTATGCAGATGACATTGTTCTCATTCATCATACTTCCCCTTTATCTCCAGATCTTTCTCCTCTCAATATCTGTCTTCACTCAGTTTCTACCTGGCTTGTCTCCAATTGTTTACATGTTAATCTCTCTAAAACACTTGCTATCTGGTTCCCTCATGGCAGTCCTTCCCCTCACCTCGCCCCATCCTTTGCTGGCTCTCCAATTCCTTTAGTTTCTTCTTTCCGCTATCTTGGTGTCCTCTTTGATTCTGGTCTCTCCTTTCCTGATCATATTTCTACTGTCACAAAATCCTCTTTTTTTCATCTCCATCGGATTCGGGCCATTCGTCCTTTCCTCACTCCCCAAGCCCTCACTGTTCTGGTTCTTTCACTGTTCACCTCCCGTCTCGATTTCTCTAACTTGGTACTTATTGGCATTTCCCGTTCACAATCTAATAGACTCCTATGCATTCAAAACACGGCAGCGCGCATCATTACAAACTCTTCCCGATTTGATCACATCACTCCACTTCTCATTCATCTACACTGGGCTCCCTATTGAATTTCGCACCTGCTTTAAGATTCTTACCCTTGTACACCATGTTATTTATACTCACACTCCTCAATATCTTGCCGAGGTATTTTACTTGATCTTTTACTTGCAGACTTACGTTGGCCAAGTTAACTATGGATGGAGAAGAGAATGTGAGGTTCCTGATTATATGGAGGACTTCTGTTTTGTTGGGATTAAGATGTGCATATTTGCAATGGTTTAACCATTGGATGACTGCTTCACGGCATTGTCCTATTGTGGAGTAGTCTGGATTATTAATGGAGAATGGTGAGAAGATTAAGATGTCATCAGCATACAGTTGATAAAGGGTATTATGGTTCTGGATTATGTTGCATAGTGGTTGGATGAAAATGCTGAGCAGCAAGGAGGATAAGGCAGAGCTCTGAGGTAAGCCTTGAGGTAGGTTGAAAGGGTTGGAGGTTCCTGCTCCTATTTTGACTTGTTGATAGCGATCATCCAGGTAAGACTGGAACCAAAGTAGGGTTGTTTCTCTAAGGCCGATTGCATGGAGACATGATATGAGATGCTCATGGACAACAGAGTCAGTCAAAGGCCGCAGAGATGTCAATGAAAATGAGAATGAATACTTGTGTGTTTTTTTTCCAGTACCTTAATTAATGTGTCCAGGAGGAAGGTGAGTAGGGTTTCTGTATTATGAAAGGGTGTGAAGCTATTCTGATGTTGATTGAGGCGGGTGTAGGAGTCTACATAGTCCTGTGTCTGCAGTTGTACCATTTTTAATGATTTTTGCAAGGGAAGAAATACTAGAGATGAGTCTGTATGAGGACGGTGATGTAGAGCTGGCTGTAGGGTTTTTTAGTAAAGATCTGATGGATACTTGCTTGATGGCCTTTGGCATGTAGCTCAGTGATAGTGAAGACTGTGTTATGGGAAGAATGATTGGAATGAGATCTTACTTGGTCATTTTGATCCAGGAAAATGGGCAGGGGTCGAGTGGGGAGGCGGTGCTTTTGAGGTTTGTGATAATATTTTCTAGTTGTTGGTGGATAAAGGGCTGAATCTTGACCAGGTTTGTTTGCTTAGGGCATTGATGGAGTCAATGGTGTGTCAACATGTTCTGATGGTGGATGATTGTTTAGATTGTAGATAATGTGTCATGTCATCAAGGGACAGGGTGACGTCTGTCTTGATAAAAGTTGAGCTCTTGAGCAGATTCAAGGCAATGTCAAATAGCTCTCTGGGACAGTCGAGGGAGGATCTAATTAGGTTGGCATGGTATTCTGTCTTTCAGAGGAGGGTGAGCGAGCAGTACTCAGTCTGGGTGGTTATGTATGCTGAGTGGGTGGTTGGATCCTTGTGGTGCCTCCATTTGCACTCTAGTTGCCTGAGTTTCTTTTTAGGGGTTTTGAGGTCAAGTGTAAACCAGGGAAGATGGGCTGTTGGGAGTGGTAGCATAAGAGGAAATGCGATTGTTCCATTCGGATATTAGCGAGTCAAGGTTGGTTGGGGTCATCTTGGGCCAATGTTAAGATGTTGCTGATGAAGGAGTCTCTGCAAATGCATGAAACCTCCATGTATGAAATGAGGTGGCCTTGTGGGTGGGTGCACAGGGGAGCTTTGATAGGAAGAATGTGAGCAAGATGTGGTCTGGCCAAGGCACTAGATTGTTTTGAGTCATTGAGGAAAGGTGTTGGTATGGCCAAGTGGCAGGGGTAAATATAAGGTCTAGGGTTCCTTCCCTGGTGCGAGTTGATTCTTAAATGATTTGCTTGAGCTGGAGTGCTTCCATTGCTTAGAGGAAAGGTACAGAGTGCTTGCTGGACAGAGTAGGTAGGCTGAGGTTGTCCAAAAGAACGAACCATTTATTGCTGTGGTGGTTAGTACATGCTTCCTCAGTTAGTAGCGAGAGGTTGCTGGAGTCCGCTGTTGGTGAGGAATGGCCAGCAGAAAAAAGGAGGTGATAATGCCTCTGTATAAGCTTCTGGTGCGACTTCATTTGGAGTATTGTGTGCAATTCTGGAGACCGCACCTTCAGAAGGATATAGACAGGTTGGAGTCAGTGCAGAGGGTGGGTACTAAAATGGTTATTGGTCTTCGTTATGAAGCATTTGAGGACAGACTTAAAGATCTTAAATATGTATACTTTAGAGGAAAGGTGGGATAGGGGCGATAGGACAAAGACATTAATTACCTCTGTGGCATAAATGCACAGGAGGGTCTCTCAATTGAAGGAAAGCTCTGCTACAAGGGGACATAGGATGAGAGTGAAAGGGGATAGACTCAGGAGTAATATGCAGAAATATTTCTTTACAAGAAAGAGTGGTAGATGCATGGAATAGTCTCCCAGTGGAGGTGGTGGACACAAGGACCGTATCCGAATTCAAAAAAGCATGGGACAAACACAGAGGATCTCTAAAGGTAAAAAGGGGACTATTGTAATTGATAAGGAAGGGCAGACTAGATAGGCCATGTGGTCTTTTTCTGCCATCATGTTTCTATCTATATCCAAGACAAATTGATAGGTGTGTGTTAGATACGGTTATAATGTCCAGGTCATAACCGCTTTGACCTGGTGAAAAGTGGGATATAAATGCAGCTAAATAAATAAATAAGTAGAGCTGGAGTTGGTAATTTTGAAATGGAGGTTCTCCTTGGCAATTATAAGTACACCTCCATCTCTTTTAGTTGCCCTTGTGCGGTTAAAGATTTGGTATGATGGGATGGCAAGCTGATTTAAGAGGATGGTTTCAGATTCCTCAATCCATGATTCCGTTATGCATACTATCTCAATATGATTTTCCTTAATATACTCAACCATGATATGGATTTTGTTGCAGACAGATCGCGTATTAATGAGAACGCACTTGAGTGGTTGTCTGGTAGCCTGGAGAATGGTTGAATCTTGATTAGGTTGTAGGTATTTCTGCCTCGAGATTTGGGGAGGATGAGTTGGAGTCTGGTATTGTATGGATGCTGTGTGATGGGGATAATTGAAGGTGTGACAAGTGCTGATGCTTGGGTTATTGTATGAGAGACAAGAAGCAGTATGATGAGAAGTGAGGCAAGGTTCCGCATGGTGAATATGTGCATAGGAGTACGCGTGAGTGTGAGAAGTATTGGGGTAGTTATTTAGGTGGCAATCCACTTGTGTAAGCAGACTGAATGGGCATTAAAAAAGATGTCAAAAGTGGTAATGGGGTTGGGCAGGGTTGCTTGTTGGAAGCAGGTAGTCTAGGTTAGAGAGTATGATGTTCCAAGGTTGTTATATGTAAAAGTGCATTCTGAGGCAGCCTAAGACAGATTGTGTGAGTAAATTACTTACATGAGACTATGGTAGGAGCCATTGGGTGGCTGATTCCTTTGTCAGATGCGGTTCAAGTGCAGGGTGAACGGGGTCAATGGCTTCGGTGTCTGCCGGTTCTGGCTGAGGCACTCTGAGGCCACTCTAAAAGTGTGTGCATGATGCCATTTCATTTGTTCTTTTCCCCACAGTGAGCAGAGGCGTTCTGGGGGTGGAGCTGGGGTGGAGTTTGGAGTTAGTGCACATAGGGGCATGTTTTCTAATGTGCACAGAGTTCAGCACGCGGTAAGCGCACCGCACTAACAGTTACTCTGGGCACCCATGCTAAAAATTCCATGCTAACTGGGTAGTGTGTGACTGGGTGAGGACTGCATGGGCTGTGGGCAGAAGTGGGCATTTTGGGTGTATGCTAACTGTAAAAGTAGCTGTTAGCGTAGGTGCACATAACACCACCTCAATGGGTGGCGGTCGGGGTCTCTTCAACCTTATGGGCCCTGAGCAAACTTTCCAGAATGGGCCTCCCCATTTGTGACTCCCTCCCATTTGTGCAACCCCCCCTCCCCATTCGCATGGCCCTCTCCCCATTCATGGCCCCCTCCCAGAGCAGCACCATTAGCAGCAATGTTCCCGCTAACCAGCTTGAAGCTGCGTGGGAGTTCTCTGCTGGAATTCCTGCAACACGATAATTCTTAGGATCGCACAGTGTAGGCAGGTCCCAAGGGATAGGCAGGCCCTGGACCTGCCTATGCTTCTCAAACCTAAACGTGATTGCACTTCTCCCCACCGGCAGGAATGCTGGGGGAGGACTCCTGCACAGCTTCAGGTTGCTTAGTGGGAACATTGGTCAGCGTTCTTGTTCCTACGTTCTGCTCCCTTGGGCAGCTTGTTCTTTAGTGAAGCAGGAAGTCATTGGTCTTTTCACTAAAGGGCAAGCAGCCTAAGGGAGCAGAGTGGAGGAATAGGGCTGCTTTTACCTATAGGCAGCAGGGCAACTGGGCCCCCGTTGTGCAGGTAAAAGCAATCCTGGTGGCAGTAAGTGACCCTCTTGCCAATTAGTGTGGTGTTATGTGTTAACACCATGGCATTCGGAGGGGAATGGATGCACATGCCCTCAAATTTTAGGGGTGCGTCCTTTAGTAAACATGCCAGAAGTTTGTGTGTAAGTTTTCTCAATCAGTTTCTTCATACTAAGCAGTAGGTGGAAATGAATGCATATCATTTTGGTGGGGTAATTTTCAAAGGGCATTACGCCACCAAACCTCCATATGCACCATTTGAAAACTGGCATAAGTTAGGCACATATTTGCTACACAAAGTGTCATGTTACAAAATTGTCCACACAAGCTAAATCCATTTTTTTTTTAGTTTTCTTCAGAGTCATGGAAGGCTGGCAGCCTTAAACTGTGGAGGTAATTTTTAAAATCCTTCTGATCAATATTCAAAAGAACTTATCCATATAACTTCTGAAGTTACATAGATAAGTCCTTTGCTTCCAAATTTCTGCCCCTCTGAGCAAATAACCTTTGGACCTATAAGCAGATCTACAACAAAATAAAGGCAGATAAAGTGAGTGGGATTAGAGGCGTGCTGGGGGTAAGGCCAAAAGTGCTTTGGATAGCAGCGATATCCAGCTACCCCATGGATAACTTATCCATATAAATTTCAACACAGAAACATCAGCCTAACTTTACATGAATAGCAAATCCGAATGAAGTTAGGACCACATACTCAGTGGACTGATTTATACAGATAGTTCGGCTAATCATTTAGATACTGTCATATTGGCACCATGCCACTGAATAATGACCTCCTCCCCTCTCCCCACATTGCTTGCAGGCCATTGGTCCTGCAAGTCATTTTTGAAAGACAACCTCCCCATGGAACTTCCTTTGAACATAAGAGGACTGGATGACATTGCAGTGGGTCACATCTGTACCTGCGCATTTCACAACAAAGTGCAAAACCAGCCCCTGTAAAGCAAACGCAGGAAGTCGGCAAGGAAAGCTTTGAGCGTCGCTTGCTGCCTCTTTCCTTTCCCTTTGCCATGCAGGTAAAAATACTCAGGCTGTGAAAAAGAGCAGAAATGTTTACCCGCGGAGGATGAGGGCAATCCTCAGCTGCAGATTTAACTGGGTAACTGCTTTGTTACCCAGGTAAAATTGTTAAATATTGACCCTTCTATGTGGCTCACACGCTGTGCTTAGTTTAAAATGATATTGCAATAACCTAGTGTTCAGCCATCATGAGAAAACATTTCAGAATACCAGACTGGTGACCGAACAGCAACACTAGGCCCGAAATTCAGCAGCGACAGCTAGTGCGATTACAGCCGCTAGCTATCACTGCTGAATGTTAAACTCGGATATTCAATGCTGGAGCCAAATCCGGCCGCTGGCATTGAATATTTGGGGTGGCCTCTAAAGCAGGAAGCTAATTGGGCAGTATCGATGCCCCCAGTATGCACCAGTGCTTGGCATCAGGGCATGTAGCAGCGGTACCTGTCGATATTCATCCACCATCTCTCAGCGGATGCACTACAAGAAATTGTAACAAGGAATATCGGAAACAGACCAAGAAGGAACAATTATGACATGATCAGCACACCTTCAGGATATCACAAGGCTAAACAAAATACATCAAGAAGAGCGCCATCACTAATGGCATCAACACTATGGAACTCCCTCCCAACAAGCATAAGGGAATTAGAGGACATCAAAGACTTCCGCAAGGCCCTTAAAACCCTGCTCTTCACAGAAAATTACGAGCAGATAGACAACAGCCCTCACCAGATACACAATACCCCCCGCCCGAGCGGGATTGCAATGTAAACTCCACTGCAAGCTCAATACTTATCTAACCCAGCTAGACTCACGACACCATCATGATAAATGTAACCCTCAACCTGTGTTGTCTTAATGTTGCTAAATACCCTCATGTTAAATGTTGTAAAGTACCCACATGTTGAATGTAACCCAATTGTGATGGAATGTAACCACTTTGATTGTAGGATAAGGTGGTATACAAGTATGTCTAAATAAATAAATAAAATATTCAGCAGCACTAACCATATTAGTGCCGCTAATTGTGCAACTCTGCACCCATGTAAATGCCTATCGGGCCTATCCATGAAAGCTGGGTGAAGGATTTTTGTTTCTTACTATCCAAGAGAGACAGAGAAGTAAACAAAAAAGCTAAAATCAGATTGACATTCCAGAGGCAAAGACAGGCAGATGAAGACAGAGGGGGAGGGGAGGCAGAAAAAGCATGATAGAGCGAAGTGTATCAGCAATATACAGAAGAGATTCGAGAGCTAATGAGTGTCACAGGGGCCTCAGAAAATAATGAGAAGTGTATGTCTAGTGAGCTGAAGGGGCCTTTCCCTGTAATTCAGGCATGTGGAAGAGGCTGCATTACAGTCCCGCCACGCTGGTTAGAAACAGCCCAACGGCAGGGCCCTGGGCATGGAAAATCCCATGACCTTTGTACAAGCCACTGGGGGAGTGTATGATTTGGGCTAAGCTCTTTCCCACCACAAACAAATACAATGCAAGGGATCTGAAGCAAAACAAACTCATTTCAAAACTCAGTCGTATGGCTAATCTTTTGCTGGTGTTGCAATGCTCATATAACTTTTTTTCTCAAGTTATTTCACTGGCTCCCTATCCATTTCTGCATCCAGTTCAGGCTTCTCCCACTGTCCTATGAGTGCATTCATTCTGCAGGTCCTCACTAATTTCTCTCTCCCTACACCCCTCCTCGGGAACTCTGCTCCTCTGGCAGATTCCATTGTATCTGTGCCCTTCTCTGCCACTGACAACTCCAGACTTCATTCATTCCACCTTGCCGCTCCATATGCCTGGAACAAACTACCCAAGTCAGTGCATCAGGCTCCATCTCTGGCCCTATTCAAATCCAGGGTAAATCCCCACCTCTTCAAGGCTGATTTTGGATCCTGTTGCCCTTCTCCTGCTTAGCACCATTAGAAACGTTGTAAACACTATAACATCGCTGTATTAGGAAAGCACTGGGATCATGACCCTAAGAGAAGAACAGAGAATGGTAACTTGGGACATCGGATTCCGACGGATAAGAAGCTGGATGCGAGGAAACCTGACATTGTGGTAAAGGAGAAACACACCAAAACAGCATTGATAATAGAGGTGTCAGTTGCAAGTGATTATTCTGTGAATCATGTGGAGAGGGAGAAGATCCTGAAACAACAAGAAATGTGGTCAGAAACCAAGAAAATGTGGCAGGAAGATACGGAAATATTTCCCATTGTATTGAGAGCCACGGGCCTGAATAAGAGACATTTCCAATCGCACCTTGTCACGTTATCAATACATATTACATCCTATGAACGCCAGAAGGAAGCAAGTATTACGGCGAGTGTTAACAGGAGATTTGAGAGACTGAGATCGTACGCCACATTCCCTGGCTTAGGAATGAGATTCACAACTGTCATGATATGCACAAAACTAACCCATTTAGAGAAATTGTCCCCCCCCCACCTCCGTAAACATGCATAATTTTAGATCGTACTTTTTAAATATTAAACTTTGCTTTGTGTGTGCCGTCTCTTTGTGATTAATATTGTAAACTGCTGTTACGCTTATAGCCCTAAGGGTTATATATCAAGCATTGAATGTCGGCCCTGTACATCCGGGGCCTCAGATCTAGACGTGAGACATATTTCACCTCAGAGGTGGAATGTCCTCCTGGACGTCAGGGGATGGCAGGCCCAGGCAGCGGAAGAGAGGTGAGGGGGTGCAGGGGTTTTCCTGCAACCCAACTGTGCCAATGGATGGCCAGACTGGAGGTCGGGCTGCAGAGAAAGAAGATTTTGGTCACAGCTCCTGAATGGAGTTATGCTGCCAAGGCAACAGGACACCATGGCACCGCGGCTCCATTCAGGAGCCTTACTGAGTTAGCCAGATAGGAGTCTGTACGTGTAGGTCGATCAGAATCGGGTCCCGGCCTACACGTACAGGCCCAAGCCCGATTCTGATATCGTAATGATAGAGCTGATCAAATTGGTGGAGGGGTTGCGCTCTATGTTAGAGAGGGCATTGAGTCAGAAAGGATTAAAGTTTTGCAGGAAACAAAATTTGCTGTAGAATCTCTATGGATTGAAATTCCATGTAAAAAGGGGAAGGCGATGGCGGTGGGGGTGTACTATCGACCGCCTGGCCAGAATGAACAAATGGATGATGAAATGCTCAAAGAAATCAAGGAAGCTAGCAAAAGTTACAGCGCGGTAATAATAATGGGCGATTTCAATTACTCCGGTATCGACTGGGTCAGTGTCACGTCAGTTTGATTTAATTAGTGGAGGAGGGATAGTAAGGAAATCCACAGTACTACCTTTTAACTTTTGAAAGGGAGACTATGATAAAATGAGGAAAATAGTTAAGAAAAAACTAAAAAGAGCAGTTGCAAAGGTTAAAGACTTACATCAAGCTTGGGTGTTGTTGAAAAATACTATCTTGGAAGCCCAGACCAGCTGTATTCCACGCTTTAAGAAAAGTGTAAGGAAGTCCAAAAAACTGCCAGCATGGTTTAAAGGTGAGGTCAGAGAGGCTGTTGTTGCCAAGAAAGCATCTTTCAGGAAATGGAAAAAAGAGCCAAACGATGAAACCTGGAAACAGCACAAGCACAGGCAGGTCAAATGCAAGGCAATGATAAAGAAGGCAAAGAGAGAATTTGAGAAGAAGCTTGCTGCGGAAGCAAAAACGCGAAATAAAGATTTTTTAAAGTACATTCATAGCAAAAAACCTGTGAGAGAGTCAGTTGGACCATTAGATGACAGAGGAGTTAAAGGGGCACTAAGAGGCGACAAGGCGATAGCGGAGAGACTGAATGATTTCTTTGCTTTGGTCTTTACTGAGGAAGATGTAGGGATGTTACCCATGACTGAAGTGGTATTTAAAGGTGCGGAAGAATTGAAGGAAATATCGATACATCGGGAAGATGTATTACAACTATTAGATAAACTGAAAAGTAGCAAATCACCTGGGCCGGATGGTATACATCCAAGGGTGTTGAAAGAACTGAAATATGAGATTGCAGACCTGCTATTAGTAATCTGTGAACTATCATTAAAATAATCTCTAATACCTGAAGATTGGCGGATCGCCAATGTAACACCAATTTTTAAAAAGGGTTCGAGGGGTGATCCGGGAAACTACAGACCGGTGAGCCTCACGTCAGTACCGGGAAAAATGGTAGAAACCATCATAAAGCATAAAATTACTCAGCATGTAGATAGTCATGGCCTAATGGGAGACAGCCTACATGGCTTTAGACAAGGAAGATCTTGTCTTACTAATCTGTTATGTTTTTTTGAAAGTGTGAATAAACAGGTGGACAAAGGTGAGTCGGTTGATATAGTGTATCTGGACTTTCAGAAAGCCTTTGACAAGGTCCCTCATCAGAGACTTTTGGCAAAACTAAAGAGTCATAGGATAGGAGGCAGTGTACTACTGTGGATCAGGAACTGGTTAAAAGATAGAAAGCAGAGGGTTGGGCTAAATGGCCAATTTTTCCAATGGAGAAAGGTGAATAGTGGTGTACCCCAGGGATCTGTGCTCGGTCCGCTGCTTTTTGACATATTCATAAATGACCTGGAAAGTGGAATAACGAGTGAGGTTATCAAATTTGCAGATGACACAAAACTATTTAAAGTTGTTAAAACCCAAGAGGATTGTGGAAAATTGCAAGAGGATCTTGATAAACTGGAAGACTGGGCATCAAAATGGCAGATGAAATTTAATGTGGACAAGTACAAAGTTATGCACCTAGTGAAGAACAACCCAAACTATGGTTACACAATGCAAGGTTCCACATTAGGAACCACCACCCAGGAAAAAGGTTTAGGCGTCATTGTGGATAATATGTTAAAACCCTCAGCCCAGTGTGCAGCGGCAGCCAAGAGAGCAAATAGAATGCTAGGTATCATAAGGAAAGGAATGGAAAATAAAACAAAAGATATTATAATGCCTCTATACCGTTTCATGGTGAGACCGCACCTTGAATATTGTGTGCAGTTCTGGTCGCCATATCTTAAAAAGGATATAGCTTTATTAGAAAAGGTTCAGAGAAGAGCCACCAAAATGGTAAAGGGGATGGAAGGATACCCCTATAAAGAAAGGCTAAAAAGGTTAGGGCTCTTTAACCTGGAAAAGAGACGGCTGAGGGGAGATATTATAGAAGTCTATAAATTAATGAACGGAGTGGAACGGGTAAACGTAGATCGACTGTTTACGTTATCAGAATATAGAAAGACTAGGGGGCTTGTTTACAAAGCCGCGGTAGCGGTTTGCGATCGTAATCGGAGCCGCGGCCCCATTGATTTCAATGGGGCCGCGGCTGCGATCGCGATCGCGAACCACTACCGCGGCTTTGTAAACAAGCCCCTAGGGGACATGCAATGAAGCTGCAGTGTAAACTATTTAAGACTAATAAAAGAAAATATTTTTTCACTCAACGTGTAATCAAACTCTGGAATTTGTTACCGGAGGATGTAGTAAAGGCTGTTAGTGTAGCTGGGTTTAAAAAAGGTTTGGACAAGTTCCTGGAGGAAAGGTCCATAAACCATTATTAAGAAGGGACCCAGGATATCAATGCTTGACCTAGTACAAGCATTGCAGAACCTGTGTCTTTTGGGGAAACTGCTAGGTACGTATGACCTAGATTGGCCACTGTTGGAAACAGGATACTGGGCTTGATGGACCTTGGTCTGACCCAGTATGGCATATCTTATGTTCTTATGATCCCACAGGACACGTCTAGCCACCACGGGATCATAATCAGGTCTATCTCCATGCGTCATGATGCCGATCATAAGAACATAAAATATGCCATACAGGGTCAGACTAAGGTCCATCAAGCCTAGTATCCTCCTGTTTCCAACAGTGTCCAATCTAGGTCACAAGTACCTAGCAGTTTCCCCAAAAGACACAGGTTCCACAATGCTTGTACTGGGGCAAGCAGTGGATATCCCGGTTCCCCTTTAATAATGGTTTATGAACCTTTCCTCCAGAAACTTGTCCAAACCGTTTTTAAATCCGGCTACAATAACAGCTTTTACTACATCCTCCGGTAACTAATTCCAGAGTTTGATTACACATTGAGTGAAAAAATATTTTCTCTTCATAGTCTTAAATAGGCTACCCAGTAGCTTCATTGTATGTCCCCTAGTCTTTCTATATTTCGATGGCGTAACAATTGGTCTACGTTTACCCATTCCACTCCACTTTATTAATTTATAGACCTCTATCATATCTCTCCTCAGCCATCTCTTTTCCAGATTGAAGAGTCTTAACCTTTTTAGCCTCTCTTCATAGGGGTATCATTTTATCCCCTTTAACATTTTGGTGGCTCTTCTCTGTGCCTTTTCTAATAACAATATTCAAGGTGCGGTCGCACCATGGAACAATACAGAGGCATTATAATATCCTTTGTTTTATTCTCCATTCCTTTCCTTATGATACCTAGTATTTTATTTGCTCTCTTGGCCGCTGCTGTACACTAGGTGGAGGGTTTGAACTTGTTATCCATGTTGACGCCTAAATCTTTTTCCTGGGTGGAACCTTACATCGTGCAAACACAGTCTGAGTTATTCTTTCCTAGGTGTATAACTTTGCACTTGTCCACATTAAATTTCATCTGCCATTTGGATGCCCAGTCTCTCAGTTAATCAAGTCCTCTTGCAATTTTTCACAATCCTCTTGGATTTTAACAACTTTGAATAATTTTGTGTCATCTGCAGATTTAATTACCTCACTCGTTACTCCCATTCCATTACAAATATGTTAAAAAGCAGCGGACCCAGCACAGATCCCTGGGGTACTCCACTATTCACCTTTCTCCATTGAGAAAATTGGCCATTTAGCCCTACCCTCTGCTTTCTGTCTTTTAATCAGTTCCTGATCCACAATAGTACACTGCCTCCTATCCCATGACTTTTTAAATTCACCAAGAGTCTCTCATGAGGGACCTTGTCAAAGGCTTTCTGAAAATCCAGATACACTATATCAACCAACTCACCTTTGTCTATCTGTTTATTCACACCTTAAAAAAAAAAACATAACAGATAAGACAAACCCTTCCTTGGCTAAAGCCATGTTGGCTGTCTCCCATTAAACTATGACTACTGTGGTGGCGAAGTAGGTTTAGAGTGTAAAGAAAAGGGGAAAAAACAGTCCTTTTTCCCTGAGCCCAAGAGAACTGCAGGCACAGAAGGGGTTAAAACTCTAAACAAAGGAAAAAACTCCCTACACAGAAGTGTAGAACTGGAGACACACCCAATCTCCAAGGAAACCAAGGGAGGTGACGGGAGAGGTTTGGGGGCGGAGTCTAGAGCTATAGGACAGCCCCAAACATTTAAGCAGAGAGAAGATATAGCAAGAGGAAGTGGAAGTGAGGAGAGTGAAGGGAGGAGCGAGGAAACTGAGTGGAGGACCTCTAGTTCCAGGAAGAGGCCTGAGAGAAGGTCCCAGCCAGAGTCCCGGCAAAACACTCAGCAGAGACCCGGGGAGAGATCCAGGAAGAGGTCTGAAATAAGGCTGGAAGAAAGGTCAGTGGCAAGCCCTGGAGAGGAATCTTCTGAAGAGGAGATATTCTCTAGGAGGTGGTGGACTGGCCAGGAGACTCCTGAGAGTACTAGAAGTAAGGGGACTCGAAGGACAGTGCTGAGGGACAGATATCTCACTGGAAGCCTCAAGGGGGAATCCTATTGCAAGCAGTACAGAGACAGCTCCAGCCCAGAACACAGTTCAGCTGGCAGTAAGTCTGCAGCTAAGGTGGAGCCCTGGAGAGCCTGTTCTAAGGTACTGTTGAGAAGCAGGAGAGAGGAATATCCTTGGAAGGACCAGAAAGCAAGCTAACACCTGTGGCAGGGTCTGAAAGGAGACACGTTGCTGCTAGAAAGGTGAGCCCATTGCAAGCGGTTAAAAAGTTATTGAACAAGAAAGCTTTGTCATGCCCTTCCCCCATAGCCTCAAATAGAGAAGAGTCTCAGTGGGAACAGCTGTTGAGAGTGTTGAAGCAGCTGAAGCCTTCCCATGCAGACGCTGTGGATAACATGTTATTGAAGGAACCCGGTGAAGAGAAAATGGAAATAGAAATCAATGGGGTAGAGAATGATTATTCTGATATGGAGATGGAATGCTCTTTCTGTTCTAGTCAAAAATAAGAAACTGAGGGGTTTTTAAAAGTAATTAGGAAAACCCAGAAGTTTTTAAAGGAAGTACATTCTCTGCTGAAACTCATGCCTTTATTTATGCATTAATGAGAGCTGATCTGATAAGCTCCAAGAAGTTAATGAAGGTCTGGGAAAATTAAAGAGTGAAAATATGTTTGGAAAAGGATGTCAGAAGATTTTAAACAGTTGGTAACCAGGAGGTTAGGTGCTGCAAAACCCTGTGAGAGAAACAGTTGAGTGTTGTGCTGCATAGGTTTAGGTTTAGGTTTAGGTTTATTGACTTGATTGACCGCCCTTCGTGGGTAAGCAGAGCGGTTTACAAAAACATTTCTTCATTGCAGTAGGCACAAGGCCGGAAAAGGAAAAGAAAGTTACAACTTGGTAAAAGTAGAAAAGCGAGTACAGGAAAGGAGGATCAAAAGGGGAAAGGGGAGGCTAGGAAGGAGAGAGGTTGAAGGCAAGGGAGAAGAGGTGAGTTTTCAGGGCGTGCTTGAAGGTAGGATGGTGGGGCTCCAGACGGAGAGTAGAGGGGAGGGAGTTCCAGAGGGCCGGGCTTGCAAAGAAGAAGGCAGAGGAGCGGGTGGATTGGAGGTGAGCATGTGAGGGGGGAGGAAGAGTGAGGCGATTGAGGTGAAAGGAACGAGGAGTGTGCCGGGGGGTGTGAAAGTGGATGAGGTCAGCAAGGTACTGAGGCGTGGTGGTGTGAAGAACCTTGTGAACGAGCGTGAGAAGCTTGAATTGGATCCGAAAGGAGACGGGAAGCCAGTGGAGACGAAGGAGAAGGGGTGTGACATGGTCCCTGTGGGAGGCGGAAGAAACAAGACGGGCAGCGGTATTTTGGATGCGTTGTAGACGAGAGAGGTGGAGCTTAGATAGGCCAGAGAGAATGGAGTTGGCAAAATCGATCCGAGAGATGACAAGGGCTAAGAGCAGAGTGACAAGAGCGGAGGGAGAGAGGAAGGGGCGAACAGCACGGATCTGTCTAAGATAAAAAAAAGGAGGATTTGGACACGTGAGAGACATGGGCAGAGAAGGAAAGGTCTGAGTCAAAAATTACCCCAAGGTACCTAAAGGTGGAGACCAGAGAGATGGGAGTGGTAGGGAACGATGGGGCAATTGATGGGGGCTGATGACCGTGGGGGAACCAGATGGCTGTGGTTTTAGAGGGGTTAAGATGCAAGCAGTTATGGGTCATCCAATCCGAGATAACAGCAAGGCAGGAGTTGAGGGGAGCGAGATCAGGACAGGCTGGGGACGTATGGTAAAGAAGGAGGATGTCGTCAGCGTAGTAGAAGGCTGAGATACCAGATTGTTGGATCAGAAGTGTGAGAGGAGTCAGGAAGAGATTGAAGAGCAGGGGAGCCAGCACAGAACCCTGGGGGACCCCACAGGGGATGGGAAAGGAATCAGAGGAGGGGTGAGAGGGGGAAGAGGATAGAACAGCACCTGAACGGGAGGAAAGGAAGGAGTGGAACCACCGAAAAAACTGTGCTGCAGAGGCCAGCATCACGCAACCGGGAGAGAAGAAGGGAATGATCTACAAGGTCGAAAGCAGCGGAAAGATCAAGGGCCACCGCCACCGAAATTTCACCGCGATCGTGGGCAACATGCAGGGCATTGGTAAAGGCAAGAAGGATAGTCTCAACACTGTGCCCAGGACGGAAACCGGATTGACGGGGGTGAAGGAAGTTGGTGGAGTCAAGGTGATGGGATAATTGGGCAAAGACAACCTTCTCTAGAAGTTTAGACAGAAAGGGGAGGTTGGAAACTGGGCGGTAGTTGTTGGGGTCAAGAGGGTCAAGAGAGGGTTTCTTAAGAAGGGGGCGAATGAGAGCGTGCTTCCAGGGGGAGGGAAAAGTTCCAGTGGATAGACTGTTGTCCAGGATGGTTTGGATGTGGGGGAGGAAGGACTGCGAGGGTGTCAGTAGCCAGGAGGAAGGGACAGGGTCAAGGGAACAGAAGGTTTTGTTGGACGCAGATATAAGGTGATGAAGCTCAGTGGTGGTAGTCAGGGAAAAAGAGGACCATGTGTGAGACAGTTGGGAAACAGGGGGAGGGGAGGCAAATGGGGGGGAGAGGGAATGGGCGGAGGATGAGAAGGCAGTGAGGCACGTAGGGTAGAAATTTTGTTGCTAAAGGCAGAGGCGAGAAGAGAAGGGGCGGGGATGGGATGGGAAGGTGCGGAGGGGGTAGAGGGGTGTAGGGAGGTAAGAAAATTGAGGGTAGAGTAAAGATGACGGGTCTGGTTGGGGGCATTAGCAATGGCGTTAGAGAAAAAAGAGGACTTGGCAAGGTGGATCTGGGAACGATAGTGGGAGTGCTGGGCCTTGAAGCGGAATAAGGTGTCCGGAGAGGGGGACCTACGCCATTGCCTTTCGGCTCTGCGAAGTTGGGAACGTAGTAAGAGTAGACCAGGATGGTACCAGGGGTGAGAGGGGCGACGAGGAGGAGGGCGCGGGCGAAGGGGAGCAATGAGATCAAGAGCAGCTGAGAGGGAAGAGAACCAGGTAGAGGCCTGTGAGTTAGGAGATAAAGAGGCAAAATCAGCAGGGAGCAAATCTGAAGCTGGAGGGAATTGCTGGGCCAGTGATGGGGTGATGGAGCGGGAGAGGCGAGGGGTGGAGGGAAGAACGGGAGAAGGGAGGGATGGGATCGAATGGGAACAGTAGGCTGAGATGCAAAGATGGTCTGACCAGGGGAGTGCACGGGAGGACAGGTTAGAAAGGGAAAGCGAGGAGGAGGAGGGAGACAGGAGAAGATCAAGAGTGTGACCAGCGGAGTGGGTGGGAAAAGAAACATGCTGTAGGAAGGCCAGGTCATGCAAAAGGGAGAGGAATGCATGCTCTCTGGGGGATGAGGGAGAGTCAAGGTGGAGATTAAAGTCACCGGCAATGATGAGATGGGGAAAAAGCAGGGAGAGGTCAGAGAGGGAGTGAAGGAGGGAGTCCCAAAGGTCAGAGCGGAGAGCAGGGGGTGCATAGACGAGGAGAACATGAGTAGGGGGTGTGGTATGCAGATGAAGAAGAAGGGCCTCGGGGTAAGACAATGAAGGAGAGAGAATCTGAGTGAAAGAGAGAGAGGGGGCAAGGATGGCGGCCACGCCGCCACCTGAGCGCCCAGTGCGGGAAACGGAGGCAGCTGAAAACCCAGGAGGGAGGCAGCGAGCCGGAAGGGCGTCCTCCCCTTCCTTCAGCCAGGTCTCGGTGAGGAGCGTCAGGTCAAAGGAAGCCTGAGAAATCAGATCTTGGACGAGGAGGGACTTGGTCCTGAGGGAGCGACAGTTAAGAAGGCCAAACTTGAGGGCAGACTGGGAGGCACTGGAGAGGGCAGAGGGTTGAGAAGTGGAGCAGGAGGAAGCTGAGGACATGGGGGGGGTAGAGCGAGAGGGGGCACAGAGGAGAAGATTAGAGGGGGAACGAGAGCGCCAGCGGGGAAATGGAATGGGGCGATGACCCCAGTGGACTGGTATGCTAGCCATGGAAGGGAAGGTAGGAGAAACAGCAGGAAGCTTTGAGGAAAGGAAGTTTGGTACCTGATGGAGCTGGAGGGGAGTGCAGGGGGTGTGGAGAGGTGACAGCGCAGTGAATCCGGACCAGCTTGCAGCGAAAACCGAGAGAGCTGAAATAAAGGAGACATGCATAACTTGGAGACCTGGGACCAGAACCTGTTTGTAAAAGAATGATTTGTGAGACACGTTGTTTAAGTTAAGCCGCAGAAGCAAAGTCAAGGCATGGACTATGTATCAAGGCTTAAGTTCTTTTTGAATGGAGAAGTATCCTGAGTTTTGTTTTGTAGTACCAGAACTTCTAGCCAAAGAGTTCAATTGGTTATGTAGAGCTTTATTTTCAAATAAAGAAATTTTCCTGTGGAATCTCGGCTATAATCTTTGTGACACAACTACATTGCGAAGAAGCCATAGTACTGGGTTCCAGTTTACTAAGAAGGACGTTCAAGGTACCCCATTACACCTAGGCATTCGCCTAGCCACCAGGGGGGGCCTTGACACTACATGTTCAGTAATTTTGCTGTTTATAATGTTTTCTGCCATTTTTCCCAGTACTGACGTCAGGCTCATTAGTCTATATTTTCCTAGATCACCCCTGGAACCCTTTTTACAAATTGATGTCATATTGGCCATCCTCCAATCTTCAGGTAGTACAGATGATTTTAATGATAGTTCACAGATTACTAATAGTAGGTCTGCAATCTCATATTTCAGTTCTTTCAACACCCTTGTATACCATCCAGTCCAGGTGATTTGCTACTCTTGAATTTATGAAATAATTGTAATACATCTTCTCAGTGTATCGATATTTCTTTCAATTCTTCTGCGGCATCACCTTTAAATACCATTTCAGTCATTGGTAACATCCCTACATCTTCCTCAGTAAAGACTGAAGCAAAGAATTCATTCAGTCTCTCCGCTATGGCCTTGTCCCCTCTTAGTGCCCCTTTTACCCTTCTATCATCTAATAGTCCAACTGACTCTGTCACAGGTTTTTTGCTACAAATGTACTTGAAAAAGTCTTTATTACACGTTTTTGCTTCCACAGCAAGCTTTTTCTCAAATTCTCTCTTTACCTGCCTTATCAATACCTTGAATCTGACTTGCCAGTGCTTATGTTATTTGGCTCCTTTTTCCCATTTCTTCTTGAAAGATTCTTTTTTTGGCAACAGCAGCCTCTCTGACCTCACCTTTAAACCATGCTGGCAGTTTTTTGGACTTCCTTCCACTTTTCTTAAAGCATGGAATACTGTACAGCTGGTCTGGGCTTCCAAGATAGTATTTTTAAACAACACCCATGCTTGATGTAAATCTTTAACCTTTGCAACTAATCTTTTTAGTTTTTCTTAACTATTTTCCTCATTTTATCATAATCTCCCTTTTGAAAGTTAAAAGGTAGTACTGTGGATTTCCTTACCCTCCCTCCTCCATTTATTAAATCAAACACGATCATGCTATGATCACTATTGCCCAGTGGCCCCAACACCCTTATCTCTTGCACCAGATCTCATGTTCCACTAAGGACTAGGTCCAAAATGGCTTCCCCTCTGGATGGTTCATGAACCAGCTGCTCCAAGAAGCAGTCATTTATTTCATCTAGAAACTTTATTCCCTATCATGTCCTGCAATGACACTGACCTAGTCGATACTGGGGTAATTGAAATCACCCACCCATGGGATAATGCCAACCTGGTGCGAATGTAGCAGACCTCAAGCGCCACCTAGACAAAGTTTTAGATAGTGCTGGGGAGAAGTCTGCTGCCTTGGTACATGTTGGCACTAATGACAAAGGAGAGTGTGGGAGGGAAGTTCTGGAGGCCAAATTTAGGCTTTTAGGTAGGAAATTGAAATCCAGAACTTCCAGGGTACCATTCTCAGAAATGCTTCCAGTTCCACGTGCAGGACCCAAAAAGCAGGGTCAGGGCCGATCCGTCCATTGAGCAAGAATGTTGTTTGCACAGGGCCCCTTGTTTCAGGGGGCCCCGCGCAAACAACATTCTGCCCATCAGCCCAGGTAAATTTAAAAGAAAAACAAACAAACTGGCTGCTGCCACTGTGGCAGCGGCAGAATCAAGTGTCCCGCGGGGCCTCCCCACCTGCCCGGCAGAGCCCTCCCTGAATCACTCTCCTCAGCGCTGGCTTTCAGAGCCGCGAAGGGAGAGTTTCCCTCTCGCGGCTCGGATAAGCCTGCTGGCGCTGATGGGAAACAGGCATTTCCCGTTTCCCATCAGCCCCGGCGAACTTGAAAGCCACAAGAGGGAAACTCTCCCTTCGCGGCTCTGAAAGCCAGCGCTGAGGAGAGTGATTCAAGGAGGGCTCTGCTGGGCAGGCAGGGGGGGCCCCCGCGGGACACTTGATTCTGCTGCTGCCACAGCGGCGGCGGCAGCAGCAGCAGCAGACAGTTTGTTACCTGGGCTGATGGGGGGGGGGGAGAGGGGTTAGGACTGGTAATGGGCTAATCGGGGGCGGGGGGGGGGTAGGACTGGTAATGAGCTGGGGGGGGCTAGGACTGGAAATGGGCTGATGGGGGGGTTAGGACTGGTAATGGGCTATGGGGGTTGCTATGACTGGAAATGGGCTGAGTGGAAGTGGGGGCTTGAAGTGCAAATAGCTGATGGGGCCGGGGGCTTGGAATGGAAATGGGCTGAGGGGAGGGAGCTAAGACTGGAAATGGGCTGTGGTGGGGGCTTGGATTGAAATGGACTCATGAAGGGGCTAGAACTGGAAGTAGGCTCATGGGCACTGTTCCCTCTAAGCTGTGCGCGTGTGCGCGCGCACACACCTCGCCAAGCGAGCGCACATACTTTACAACAGAGCGCACAAAAATTACGGTTCTGATTCTGATAGAAAACAACACAGATGTCTTAAAATTTAAAAGTTGTGATTGTAATTACTAGAAATTTTCCACTTCATTTAGTAATCATCTATTTTCATTTAATTTGATTAAAATCAATGTGGTGTACATACTGTATTCTGACGTGTAGTCAAATTTTAAAGTATATAACTCCAAGAGTCGTTATGTGGCGCACAAAAATTTAACCTTCCTTCAAAAGCTGCACAGCTGATATTTTATGCGCACACAGCCTACAGAAAATTAGAGGGAACATTGCTCATGGGGGGCTTGGATTGGAAATGGGCTGAGTGGAGGGGAGCTAGGATTTGACATGGGCTGATGGTGGGGCTAGGAAAGGACTAGAAATGGGCTGATGGGCTGGGATTGGAAATGAGCTGATGGAGGGACTCGGATAGGATAGGAAATGGATAGGGGAGCTAGGACTGGAAATGGGCTGATGTGGGGACTAGAAGGGAGCGGATGCTGGGTGGGGCTGGAACTAGAAGGGAGCTGATTTTGGGGGAGGATTAGAATGGGATGGGGCTGGGAGAGTGAAATGGAGAGGGGAAAATATTTTTGTGTGGGAGGGAAGAAAAATCTACAATTGCCTGGTATTGGGAGAGTAAGTGAGGATGGAGGGGTAAAATTTGAGTGGATGAAATAGGAATGAGGAAAGAGCAAAAAGGAGAAAGATTAGTATGTTAAAGCAGATGTAGCGAGAGAATGGAAAAAACTAGAAGAGAGAAGAAAGGACAAAATGGACAGCAGACGATGGAGAGTTAGCAGAAGACACGAAGAAACCAGATGAAAGTGGCTGGAGCAATTGCAACTGAAAAAAAATGCACAAAAGGTAGAAAAATCTCTTTATTTTGAATTTATTAACTGGAATATGTCAGCTCTGGGAAATGTGTATCATTAACGTCTGTGCTTTGTTTAGTACAAGAGGAAGTTAATTTATAGTTTTATTTCTACAGTGTTGTTGAAGTTTGGCTTTTGGGGTTCCCAGTTTAATTATTGTCTTCCTGTTTCTAAATTGTGATTCCTTGTTTGATGATAGTCTATGTTCTGCATGTGTAACTGAGCTGAGGTGTTCTGTTTATGTAATTCCTATTTGTCATTGGCACTTGTTCTCTTTCCCCAGTAGGTCATGTATTCTTGTTCTATGAAATGTATTGGTTTAATATTTGCAGTGTTGCCTTTTGATAGGTAGAGTCTGGTGCTTTATGAGTCCTGGTAGTGCTGTTCTGATACGGTGGGTTTGCTATTGGTTCTAAATGGGCAGTGTTTGTAGTAGTTCCTAATGTGCCTGGCGGTTGGCACTGGATTATAGTAATGTAGAAATCGTTTAGTCTTTCTTTATCCATACACTCATTAAGAGGCACGTTTACTAAATGTTAGTGTATGGTAACATTATGCAAATATTTATGCAAATGAGGCCCCGCACCACCCTTGGGCTGCCCCTGGGCAGCATCCAGAGTCTCATTGCATGGATGAGACAACGGTGAAAAGAAGAGGGTGCATGCAATATATAATTTGCAGAATGAAAACTCACTATTACGACATTCCTCCGATTCCCCACATGCACAACTACTAATGGCAATATAGAATTACTGAACAATCATCTTTTCTAATCTAATGTTAATTAATTACAATATATCTACTGCTAGCACTAAATTATTACAACTTCTATTTTGCATCTATGTTCCTTAATTTATTCTCTTTATTTGTCAAGTTAAAGTTAGGCCGCATAGTAACAGACACACCTCTCTTGTCAGGTGCACAAATGTACAAGGTATAGTTAATCTTATTTCTTAAGGGGAAATAAACATCAAAACATAACTGACAGTTCATGGCAATTAAATTAAATTCCGTTCAATTGTTTATTAAAAATTCTTAGGACAGCTCTCTTAGCTAGGTAATGGTTTGACTTACTTTGAATATTGCCAGTAATATCACTGTCCAATTAACATAGACATCTCCGCTCACAAAGGAAGGAAATCAGGACACAAACCAAGGAACAAATACAGAATTGTGCTCAAGAAACTTTCAAAAACAGAGAATTTAAACAATTAGAAATTCAATTGCCATGGCCTCATCCTCCTTGTCAGGATAGATCTCCCCCTTACTTGGGAATTGTGGAAGTTTTTCTAGGTCCAAACTACCTGAGCCCTCCCCCTCCCCACCTCTTTCTGGATCTAAGAAGTGCCAATAGCGCTAGCTATTTTGTCCTACAAAATGCGCTATTGGCAGCATTTTGGTTTTGAAGCCTGGACACATAAGCTTGGACACTTAAGTTAAGTTTGAATTTTATATTTTGACATATATTTAATAAAAGGAGTAGTCACAGTGGTGTTTTGAATGTTTTCATTACACTGAGCTGATAAACTCCGACAAAAAGTTATCATAATTTTTCGGGGATTATTTATTATCAGGATTTTGGATATTTTGGGTGATTTGGTAATTCTGATAGGGTTCTGTGTTCTACACTACAGAAGCAGCCATCTTAAAGAGGACTTTTACAATACTAATACATCCTTGTAGACTGAAACTTCAAGAAACAAACTATTTAAAAACTTATTAAAACATCCTGCTACTTTTACATGAACTGCAGGTAGACGATATAAATTTATTTCTGCTCATTCCAAATGACAACTCTCTATGTATGTTCTAATTAGCATATAACTAAAATCCTTACGATATGAAAATTATTCCTTCAAAATATTTTACAACAACAATCTCACAGGAAGGGTGATTAGTACAACAAATTGAAATGCTAATAGTATCAGGCAACGGAGCATTTCCCATAACTTCAGAAGAAATACCCGAGCTGGAGATACGCTGTCATTCACAATATTGAAATAATTACTTTAAAGTAAGGTTTACTAAAACAAAACTCAGTATAGCGCCAAAGTTGAACCCCGTTGGTAACAGCAGCGAGCTGATATAAGACAGTCCTAAGAAGGCCCAGCTTGTGTGGCTGTAAGACCCATGCACAGTGCAGCATACAATCCTCTTGCTTTGAGTTCAGTCCCCTAGGCTTCTTGAACCGTCAGACCTGGAGTGGCCCTTCCTCTTCCCCAATCATGGCAGGAGAATGGGCAAACAGAGTCCCATGAGCGGCAGCTCTACCACCAGGGTACGGGAGTTCAACAGCAGAGCTAGAGGCTGGCCATTAGCTTCAATCTCTCCAGTCCACAACACAAAAGTTATAAAACAATTAATGCTGCTTCTCAAATTAGTTCAGTCCCACACAAAGTCTTTCATAGAATGTACTACAAAGCTCAGCTGCATAGTTAGAAGCTGTGGAACTGCCCCACCCTTCCTCCCTTCAGGTCCACTTAATCCTTAGCAGAACCTGCCCCAGTGTTCCATCTCTTGTACCTCCATGGGTTCAGGGTTCTCCTTGTCTTCACAGGGTTGGATTTCCATAGCCTCCTCCTCCTTGTCAGGGTAGATCTCCCCCTGACTTGGGAACTGTGGGAGTTTTTCTAGGTCCAAACTACATGAGCCCTTCCCTTCCCTGCCTCTTTCTGGATCTAAGGAGTAGTTCCTGGTGAGCCAGGGAAACTCATCCAGAGCAGAATCCCAAGATGGATGAGTGGATTGGATTTGTTCCTTCCTAACAGGAATGGGGTTGGTATGGGTCTTCCCTTTGGGGATCCAGGCCGGGTCTTGCCTATGCTTGTTACTTTTAGGTTGCCTGCGAGGCTACAAGGAAGTCTGCACTACCCCAAATCCATGGCCCTTCCGGCTCTGCAGGGAGTGATCACTACACCCCCCCCTTAAGCGATTGTGACACCGTAGAGGTTGTACCACGTCCTCCACGGGCTCAACAAGCCGTGAGACCGCATCTGCGTTGCCCTGCAATTTCCCTGCCCAATCCTCTACCTTAAAGTTATAGCTCTGTAATGCAAGGTACCATCTCATCAGACGGGCATTATTATTCCTCATTTGGTTAAGCCATTTTAAGGGACGTGATCGGTCATGAGTGCGAAAGTCCAGGCCATAAAATAGTAAGTTAAGGCCTCTACGGCCCATTTGATGGCCAGGCACTCTTTCTCAATGGTGGCATGATTCTTTTCTGGGGGTGTTAACTTCTGGCTTACATATAGAACAAGGTGTTCCTCCCCATCATGTTCCTGGGATAAAACTGCTCCTAAATCTGACTCAGGCACATCCGTCTGTAGGACAAAAGGTTTTGTAAAATCTACCCCCTTTAGGACAGGTTCATTACATAGGTTGTTGCTCAAGTTGCAGAATGCAGCTTCCTCATGATTAGACCACTCTAACTGGTTGGATCTATTCTTTCTTAGCATATCCGTGATGGGGGCCGATACCTCTGCAATCTTTGGAATAAAATGCCGGTAATACCCAATCAACCTCAAGAAACTCCTTAACAATTTCTTTGCTGTTGGTCATGGGAACTCCCAGATACTTTGGATTTTATTCAGAAGGGGTTTTATCCTTCCATACCCCACTATGTAACTTAGGTATTCCACCTCACGCCTAGCAAATGCACACTTCCGTGGGTTTAGGGTGAGCACTGCCTATCGAACGGCCTCTAGAACTGCTCATAACCTTGAAAGGTGTGTCCTCCAATCGGGACTAAAAATAACGATATCGTCCATATATGCTGCTGCATGGTCCTGATGACCTCTAATGACTTAGTTGAGCAGTTCATTAAGGGCCCATGACATTTCCTGCTCAGCCCTAACAAGTACCTGTCCTCGGGACCTGTCCAGGCGTTCTTTCCTACAAATCACTTTATCTTTCCTGCTTTTTCCCAGATCAGCTACTACATGTCCGTAGAAAGGGAACAATTGGACTGGGGTACCTTCCTCCTCCCCTTGGCCATTTTCTCCCCAGGAGGCTTGGGAGCATGTGGAAACCAACCCCTCCATTTTAGCTAAACAGTGTGTGAATGGGGGCCAGTCCCACCCCAGTACTAAGGGCCGCAGTAACCAGGGGAGTACCACCAGGGAGATTCTTCTCTGAAACCAGGGGCCTGAACATGCAGGTCATACACAGGATAGGAGACATGGGCTCCGTGAATGCACTGAATTCTCACAGTGCCCTTATATCTATCTCCTTTTCTATGAGAGCTGCCTTTACGATCTGCCAAGCGCTCTGGGAGATCATGCTTTGCTCGGTTCCTGTGTCCATCAGGACTTTAATGGGGACTCCCTCAAGGACATCCACCCAGACTTCATTCCCAGGTCCTGAACTTATGCTTCCCACCATGGTGAGCTGGGCCTTGCAATCCCTCTTCAAATGTCCCCCTTACCCACATTGGAAGCACTTATACCCTTCTAGTGAGCATTCCTGTGTAGGTACTCTTTCCCTCTCCCCTTTTCCCTCCTGGGCTCCCTTACCAGGATGACCCAAGAGCCTTCCCGAGGACGTACCTCTAGGAATAACCCTGGGGTCAGATCAGGCCAGCTGCGCCTTATAGTACAGCTCTGCTGCCTGGGTGGCTTCCTTTAGGGATTTGCAGCCCTGCTTAATTGAACAGGCCCTTACTTCCTCAGGAACTGCAAAGAGGAATTTGCTCAACAATTATATCTTCTATTATTTGGGCAGTTGTCCTACCCTCAGGCTCTAACCATTTCACTGCTAAATCCCATAGCTTCTGAGCCAGACCTTGGGGCTTCTCATCCTTCACCAACAAGGCTTTTCAGAAGGCTCTCCGGTAAGAGTCCTTGCTCAAACCATATCTCTCCTTTAGGGCTGCTTTCACAATAGCAATATCCATGGCCTGTGTAGGCATTAAGGTCTTGTAGGCAGCCAAAACCTCTCCAGTTAGGGAGACAACCAATCTGATAGCCCACGGTTCCTGTGCCTACCCTACAGCCCTGGCCACTTTCTCGAAAGCCCCAAAAAGGTCATCTATGTTGTCTGTGTCTGTTAACTTTCCAAAAGTAAAAGATCAATGAGAACAGCGGTAGCCTCTTGCTTTCTGGAAGGTCCACCATCCACAGCTCCTGTTGTAGCCTTAATATAGCCTTGGAGCAGGTCCAGCAGAGGTCATTGCTGTTCCTGTATGGCCACTAGAGTGGCTTGCTGGGCCTCAGGAATTCTTCTCGTTGCTTTTGGAATTGTGTGGCCATCCATTGGAAAACGTCTTTCGGGTCCATCCTGAAGTATCCTGCAACCAGAACAGAAACAATAACCAAACCAAGTGTGTCTCCCTAGGCACCCACCTAAGCGCCCCACCACAGGGTCCATTTGTCTCTACTATGGTGGCAACCCTCCTCCCCCAATCCAGCCAGCAACTCAGCCCACCTTAGGTACTCTTACTGGGTGTAGCTGTTGGCTATCGTGTGGGGTGAGGAATTGGAGTCCGGCATCCAGGCACTGTGACTCCTTCATCATGGTTCCTGGCCAATGCACCAGTGTAGCGCCAAAGTCAAACCCCTTTAGTAGCGGCAGTGAGCTGATATAATCTGGGCCTTCTTAGGGCTGTCTTATAAGACCCACACACAGTGCAGTACACAATCCTCTTGCTTCAAGTTCAGTCCCCTAGGATTCTTGATCCACCAGACCTGGAGTGGCCCTTCTTCTTCCCCACTCACAGCAGGAGAATGGGCAAACAGAGCCCCATGAGCGGCAGCTCTATCACCAGGTTATGGGAGTTCAACAGCAGAGCTAGAGGCTGGCCACTAGCTTCAATCTCTCCAGTCCACAACACAAAAGTTATAGCAAAACAATTAATATTGCTTTTCAAATCAGTTCGGTTCCGCACAAAGTCTTTCGTGGAATGTACTACGGAGCTCAGCTACACACCCGCCCTTCCTCCCTTCAGGTCCACTTAATCCTTAGCAGAACCTTTCCCAGGACTAGAGCTTTTAGTGTTCCATCTCTTGTACCTCCATGGGTTCAGGGTTCTCCTTGTCTTCACATGGTTGGATTTCCATGGCCTCCTTCGCCTTGTCAGGGTAATTCTCCCTCTTACTTGGGAACTGTGGGAATTTTTCTAGGTCCAAACTACCTGAGACCTCCCCCTCCACGCCTCTTTCTGGATCTAAGGAGTAGTTCCTGGTGAGCCAGGGATACTCATCCAGAGCAGAATCCTGAGATGGATGAGCGGATTGGATCTGTTCCTTCCTAACAGGAATGGGGTTGGTGTGGGCCCTCCCCTCTGGGATCCAGGCCGGGTCTTCCCTATGCTTGCTATTTCTAGATTGCCTGGAGGCTGCAAGGGAGCTTGCACTACCCCAAATCTTGGCCCTCTCGGCTCTGCAGGGAGTGATCACTACATTCAGCATATACAAAATCGCAATGCTGCAACATATCTCTGTTTTATAATTAAACTAGGATCAGAAAAGCTTTCAAAACAAAATGTATCACTATAAAAACCAAAACACATCCTCAAATATAGAAAAAAAACCGATTGAAATTACCTTAAGACCCAAGAATGAAATAAACAATCTGCGCAGTCTTTACACATTACTGATAAGAAAACAGGCATTTCAAATATCAACTTGCAAGTCTTGTGAAATACGACTCTGACTTACTAAAGAAGAAAATCAGCATATGAGAACACAGCAATTAATTACCAACCCAGGCTTCAAATCCTTTACAACCAGAAAATGCTATCCTTTTGAAAACATGATGTTATTATACACTTTCTCTTCTAATACAAACAACTTATATTTCCGTTGAAACATTTCATATGTACTACTGTCTCACACCTGTAGGACGATACACTCGGGACTAGTGGGCAGCCCCCTTTAAACATTGACTGCCATTTTATATTTCACACATCGAAGCCTCTCTGAAAAAGTCCCTTTCTAGGGAAATAACAATAATGCTTCATTACCACTAGTCAATGAATACTATCATGCTCCAGGGTTTTGCAATATCACCACATACAGACTTCCTCTCTTAAATGCTAAAGCCCATAACTGTCTGTACTTCATTCTTACAGACCTCTGTCTTTTCCTGCCTTGCCTTGAATGAAAAGTAAGGAATATCCGAGTCACGCACAAAACTGAAGGAAAGACATCTCTTTACCCATGACCTAGTACCTCAGTTCTTTGGCTTAAATTCTCTAAATTCAAATGCAAATAAGAAGGAATCAAATAAAAGCAAAACACAGAGAATTATATTATATACAGTACTCTTAAGGCCTTAAGGGGAGGGGGCCCATAGTCCTGCAAACATGTGCAGTTCCTGTAAATCCTCTCCTCCTCGCTAGGCCAGAGCACCTCATTTATTGATAGAAAACTGCTACGTGGTACAAATTCAGCTCTATGTCAAGTTTCAGCATCACTTATCTTATCTACTTGTTACAAGTCATGTTATAGGTCAGAGTAAGCACAGACATATTGCTCAGCTGACTTAGGAGAAGCAAAAACATTCTGTCCCATTCCACTAAACATGGCCTTGGTTTTGGGTACGCATCTCTCTCCAGGCTACTAGTGAATTCCAAACTGCCAGGCTTCAGGCTGTTAGCAAATTCTAAGCCATTCTCTATATTAACCCTTTCAGAGGGCTCTGGTACCCCATTTCAAGTCCCTCTCATCAATAATATTCCTTTCAGAAAGAGGACTGTCTTTCAGAGGCAATGATCAAATGATTGGCTCTGCACACAATGGCAATGACTTTGGTCTAATTGAATTAATTGCCGATATGACCCTCTCTTGACACAGCACATTCAAACTAAAGCCAGCAAAGGCAAGGGGCACACCAGTTTTTTGTCAACAAGTGTATGTGAAAAGCTGATTGAGATTATCAGGAAAACGTCAAAATACTATGCTGTATCTGGATTCATTTGAAGACAATGATCGTATTGAACCATTCACTGTTATTTTTCGATAGGTTGAAAGAAATAAGCCTGTGGAACGCTTTGAAACCTTTTGCAAGTCAACAGGACACAAAGAAGAAAAATGACACATTCCCGACATTTCTCCAACATGTTGGCCTCAATATACAGTAGTAGTGTGGTGGCCAAAGTTACGACAATGCAAGAAACATGTCTGGTTGCTGAAAGGGCATGCAAGCTAGAATACGCAGCCTGAATGAACTTTCTGTGTATGTCTCTTGTTTTGGACATTTTTAAAAATCTTGTGGGGGAGGATGCTGCAAATTCACTTAGTGGAGTTGTAGCATTTTTTGTCTTTGTGCAAGCTATATATATTTCTTTCACAGGCTCAACTGGGAAATATAAGAAACTGAAAGACAGCATAAGAGAAAAAGCTTTTTCAGTGCCAAAGCAATTGACTGTTACATGGTGGTCACGCTGCCAAGCACTGGTGGATGGGTATGGAATATCATGGATATTTTGCAGGTGATTTCAGAAGATCGCCTGGAGAAGGCAGAATGCCGCAGTACTGCACAGGGGCTACATGATCAGTAAACTTGAGACAGGAATTTCCGCACAATTCTGGAATGTTATCTTCCAGCACTTTAACAAGAGCAGCAAAACGTTCCAAGCCATGCAACTCAGTTTAAATGCTGCTTTTGCTCTCTTGAAGTAATTCTCAGATTTTGTCCAATAACTATGCGATAAATTTGATGTATTTGAAGAAGCCGAACAGTATTTGAGGAACAGAAGAGTATATTCAGCTCATCGCTTTAATGTGCTGTTACAACCATTTGATTCTGGTAATGCTAAAGAAGATGAGCTGGTACCAAGAGAAGCTTCTCGAACAGAAACGTTTCTGCAATGCACTGACCAACCTTTGCTATCCCTGAAACCTCAGTTATGCGCATAATGTCACACGTGTGATCTATTTGGATTCTTTACCAACTCTCCGAAGCATTAGAATGGCTACATGCAACTATGTGTATTTAGGTGTGATTTAGTTAGCAACTTTAGTACTGAATTCGTTTATTTCCAGTCATTCCTCTGTGTTTTCTTGGATCAGAAACCTGTAACAATTTATGTTTAATGTCATCAGCGACAATAATGTTGAAGACATTTTTGCCAACACAGAAACTGCTTTGAAGACCTCTCTCACAATAATGATCACTAACCACTATGGTGAATGATCTTTTTCAAAACTGAAGCTGATCAAGAACTTGCACACACAACTAGGACCCAAAGTCGTCTTACAAATCTTACTATAATGAGCACTGGAGCGGACATACTTCACAGCCTTGACTACATAGACATTATTGAAATATTTGCAAGCTGAGAGGGTTTTCAACCCAGCCCTCTCAACATATTTTGATCACCGAGGATATCCTGAAAACCAAATTGGCAGCTTGGGTGTGTATGTGTGTGTCTTCCTTGGACTGGGTTAAGAATTTAGGGTGTCTGTAGCCTGGGCATATCAAGAATGTGGGGAGAGCAAGAATAATGTGAGTGAGGGGGGAGCAAAGAGAAGAGAGGAAAGACAAAGCAATAGGAGAAGATTGTGTGAGAAGGCAGAGAGAGGAAAAAGCTAGAACGTGTAGTTTATTGTGGGGAGGTGAATGGGAGGAAAGATCAAAGAGCTAATGAGGGTGGGGACACAGAGAAGAGAGAGCAAGAGATTGGTTGTGTTTATATTTTGGTTCTCATCTGTTTATGATGAATTTTATTAGTTATCATTAAAGATGTTTTATTTATTTTTATGTTTTCACTGCTGTCATAAACTGCTCTAATGCCTTTGGGAGATGAGCAGGCTATAACATAAATAAAGAAACAGATATGTGGGTGTACATGTGCACGCACCAGGGGAACAGTGGAAGAACAAATGAAAGGGGACACATCCCTAAAGGTTTGCCCAGAGCCCCATACACATTCAGTTACTTCAGATGCTCGTCTTTTCCAACGGCATACCAAGTAACAATCTTATTAGTAGCAATGTCGAACAGTGATGTGCTAGAAAGCACAAAACTACCTTAGACCTTTGACCTGCAAATCACTATGGCCTCCTTTTCCTGTCCCCGCGGCCGCTGCCACATTAAGGCTTAACACCGCCACGGCAGCATTTTACTTTGTTCGCGTGGCTGTGCTGTGTGAAGTTGCTGGCCCTTATGGCTTCTCGCTAGCATTCCCAAAACATATACAAATAATATCGGGTTGCTTCAATTGCTAAATGCCCAGATATTATCTCTATATTTGTGGGCCATGTCAGGGAGGAGTGAGGGTAGGCCAGAAAATTAGCCAGGTAATGGCAATACTCAGCCTAAACTAAATAGACATGGAAGAGGTGGAGGGAATGTGACGGGACCGCTGTTTAATGGAGCGGTGGATCCGTTACGAGCCTTTCCAGAAGGATCCAGCTGCTGTTGGGTCGAATATCTCCCTTCCCACAGGTTGCAACTCATCTTCAGTCCTGGGTCCGGGGCAGTTACTCGAGCCGAATTGCAGACTGACAGATAATCCTGGCCTGGGGGCAGGGCTTCCCAGCTGGCAGTAAAGCGGGATGCCCTGGCGAGTTCACCCGAGTGGCCCCTCAAGATCATAAGGCAAGGCAGTGGCCATGAGGGCAGGCCTAGCTCAACCTGGCACGGCAGGACCCACCTACTGTGCCCCTGGCAAGAAAATTGTGGCAGCTACAGTTCATCGGCTCGGGTGACTCAGTTGGGTCCCAAACCTTCCTTTGTTGTTTCATGTTGTGCTTAATAAAGCTGCACCCTTTTGCCCCAATAATAATTATGTGCTTTGAATTCTGTTGTTAAATTAAGGGCGAAGGCTGAATTTGGTTTGTTCAGGGGATTATTGGTAAGGGGCGAGGCAGACTGATAGTTCCGCCTGCTTCCATGCAGTCACCATATTATATGTCTATCCAGTGCCATTACCTATTTGGATAGTGGTACTGAATATAAAATGACAGCGCTGGTATCTAACTTGAGCCAGTGACTGTTGTGGTCTTGAGGGACCACAGAAGGAAAATCTGGGTCTGGTAGGAGGGGGAATGGGAGAGCCAGGCCCAGTTGTGGTAGGGGAGGGGGGAGGGGGAAGGGCAGGGCCCCTCTATATTTCAGCCTTCTCACCTCAGGGGAACTCCCCAGTTTGAAACCTGCTCGCTGGTGAGAGGGGAGACTGGGCCAGAGGGGGAGGGAAAGTTTCTCCAGGCTAAAAAGGCGAAGTTCACGTTCTCTGAGGTGGCTGGGGAAGAGCAGCCAGTACATGGACTACAGCTGGCTGAGGAGGAGGAAGAAATGGAGGTGGAACAGATTCCCTTGGAGTCCTCCCTTGAAGCTCGCATACCCATGGACTTACTTTGTCGTTTGTCGTGCTGCTCTGCTCTTATAAGTTCGCTGTGGGGAATGTGGGCCTGGCAGTTGTTCCCCACAATGTGGCAAACATAGTAAAGTAAGTTTTCCATGTTGCTGCCGCCGCTGCTGTATGGGCCTCTTTTCTGCCCAGGTCCCCCCCCCCCCGCCCCCCGTATTGTGGGGGATGCTTGGGTGGAATTTACGCCAGTGGCTATTTGAGAATTTACCTGTTTGTTTGCTGTTATGTTAGAAGAGATGCAAACACACCAGTGAAGAAGGAGGGGGTGGGACAGAGGCATAAAAACAGCCGTGGATCCCTGAAGCTACCTTTAGGCAGCCAATTTGCTACCAATCTGTGCAAGGGAGGATGAAGCATGGGACAGTATCTCCTTTTCTTACATGGAAACAGAGACTGCTGCTGACTTGTAGCAGGAAAAATACAAGTTGTATAGTTGGTTTTGACAGGTGGCCTTGAGGACGGAATTACCTGTGAGTGAATGCCTGCATGGTGTTATGAGGAACTGCTATCCGAAGGTTATACCGAGTGGGTGATACAACTGTGGCCAGTGTTATTCTGTACTGAGGACCTATATTAGGGATTTGCACGACAGTGGTGAAAGTGCATTTTGTTTGAACTAATAACTAAATTGAACTCCTGTGGAATTCATAAGGTTGGAACAGCTAGTTGAGACGGTGTTCACTGGCTAGCCTTCCATAGAGTGGACCCTACAGTTTGACTGGACTAGAGAGCACCCCTGGTGGTGACAGTGTGCTGACTCAATATTTACCCCTATTTGCTCAGCTCATACTCCAAGACTGACCCCAAGGAGGGAGGGGGACACAAAAATTGGCTCGGGGCGCCACAACCCCTTGAGCAGGCTCTGATAAGATGACTCTCGCTGCCTAATAAAGTGGAACTCTCTCACATTTCCTCATAGGGGCAACGGGACGCCTATTTGTTGGAGGGACCCCAAGCTCTACCTCATCTCTACCCTAACTCCATCTTAACTTTGCCCAACTCTGCCCTAGCTCTGCACTTAGTCCCTCTTTGGGCAGAGAACCTGCATCGAGGCTACGACTACAGTCTTGCCCTCCTGTTCTGTCTGTAGGAATCCAATCTCCCATGGGCAGACAGGAGTCTTTACCACAATCGCAGCAGTTCTGCCACCTATATTTCCTCATTTTCATTCATTTCCTTTAATCGTGTAAGGATAAAAGTTGTCGGCATGGTTCTGTATATTCCTTATTTATCTGAAAGGAAAACAATTAATATACACAAACCTTCCACATCTTATATGATACATACAGTATCACATATGTACAGTGTTCATTGCTTGGGCCTATATAACAGGAACCTGTAAAAATAAACCTACATATAAACATTGTACCCTATAGAGAAACAAGTGCACACAAATTCACAGAAGCACTTAAAATGGACAAATGGTGAATGGGAATGCAAATAAGTAAGTCTTCAGTCCAGGATCAAGGATTCTTCTCCATTGAACAAGACCGCTATTCTTCCTCGATGCTGTATAGGACACTCTCTCTTTACTGTGTTTCACAAGACCTGTGAACAGAACTGGACCCAGAGTTGGTTCAAGGTGTTGGTGCTCTAAGCAAACCTTAAGCCTTATGTCCGCCACCCCTGGCTGTCAGTGTCTATTGTTTAGCTTTGAATGCCCCCAAAATCTGCCATCCTAAGTGACGGCCTAGTTTCCCTAATGGTTGGGATGGTGCTGCCTGTGAACTCTAAACACAACCGGTGTGCTCTGGCATACTAGTGCGTTGCAGGATCCCAGGAAGAGTGTCGCAGGAAAAGTGCAGCTGAGGAGGAAAGCCTGTGGTAGGCAATGCAGCCATTGTGGCACTTAAACTCACTTTTCCTGGACAGAAATCATCTCCCCTCTCCCTTACCCTCCCGAACTGTCAGAAGAAGCAGAAGAAGCAATGACACAAACCGTGGCACGTTCATTCACTTTTTCTCAACGGCTGGCACTCCTCTTTGGGTCTGCAGTGCCAAGAGGTGCTTATGGTGATTTCCGTGCACACCAGAACTGAAATTGAAAGTGCTGCAAGTGCCGTTGAGGAAACGTTGCTGAAAGTGCCACAGTAGGCGTGGCTACGTCTTCTCCCTCCTCCAATGAGAGATGCTGCACTGTTGAGGAGGGGCTGAGAAGGGAAATGGAAAATGCCGCACTATTAGCGAGGGGATCAGGGAGAGGGGAGGTGATGCATTGAGGAGGAGGGGATAAGGGGGAGGGAAGATGCACTGTTGGGGAGATGGGGATGCTGGTCTACAACAAGAACAAGGAGGGGGGGAGAGAGAAGGGAGATGCTGGATTTGGAGGAACCACGCGGGAGAGACCATGGAAGCATGTCAAAGAGATGAAAGAGAGGAGGAAGGTGAATACAGAGGGTAGAAATGTGGTAATTAGGAGTGTATGAAAGATAAAAGGGAATAAGAGGCCAGGGAAGGAACGAGAGCAAGGGAGATGGGCTGGGCAGGAGGTGAGAGAAGATGGAAAGGTATTAGGTAGGTAAAAATTAAAAAGAAGTAGATTGAGGATTGAAGGGTGAGAGAGAAATTTGAGTGGACAGAGAGACAGAAAAGAAAGAAATGGAGGTTGAGGGCTAAAAGAGAAAGATCAATATCTCAATGGCAGATGTTGGGAGGGAATGGAAAAAGACAACAGAGGAGAAAAAAAATGGACAGCATACAGGGGAGAGAGTTTGCAGAAGACACAGGAAAGCAGAAAAGAGACTGGGACCAATGTGACTGGACAAATAAAATGCACAGACAACAAAGGCAGAAAAAAGTTTTTTCTGTTCAGTTTTATTATCTGGAATATGTTTGCTTTGGGAAATGTGATTTACAGATGTCTTTGTATTTTATTTAAGCACAAGAGAAAATGCATTTGTTTTATTTCTCCGGTATTCTTGAGGTTCTCAGTTCAATCTCTCTCTTCATATTTCTATTTCCAGTTTGTGATCCCTTGATCTATATATTGGTGAGAGTCTCTCTATTTTACAATGGATCGAGTTGCGGTATTCTTAGGGGTATGTTTACTAAAGGTTTTAACATGCGTTAATGAAAATTAATGCATGGTAAGTACCCGCAGCCCTTTTATTTCTATGACACTAAATGCACACTAATTTTCATTAATGTGTGCTTTTAGTGATCATAGTGTGTAGTTTCTATGCAGAAATCTGCAGTAGTCCCACTTTTTCTGTTTTTTTATTTTTTATTTATGCAATTTCAATTTTACATCCAACAATAATGAATGAACAGGCAATATAAGAAATATACTCAAGAAATAAACTTCATCACAAATATTCCAAACAAATTATAGACCACAATTTTTACTACAATTGAGGCAACATCAGGAAATAATAAAAGCAGGTGATATGCCTAAAAAAGAAAAAATTATATTAATCTAACGGTGGCATTCCAGCCAGTCTTAACTAGCCATAATGCCTGGGTCAGCCACCTGAGTAGCAGTACCTTCCCTGGACACAAGAAACTGAAGAAACGGATCTGGATCAAAGAGAACAAATTACTTAGCCTGCCATGAAATTGAACATTTACAAGGCAACAATAACTTCATGGAAAAGCCGATTTTCAAGGCCCTAGATCTCAGAGCCAAGAACTCTCGGCGTTTCCTTTGAGTATCCCTAGATACATCAGGAAATACATATATCTTGGATCTAAAGAATAATTTATTTATTTACATTCTCTTATATACCGTGCTATTCTGCATCAGTGTGGTTTACATTGAACAAACTGAAATTACATTGAACAGGGCATTATAACTTGGAGATAACTATTTTACAGGGAACATGGGCTATGGAGGGTTAAGTGGCTTGCCCAAGACCACAAGGAGCACCTATGGGACTAGAAACCCCAGTCCTTCTGGCCCAAGGTTGCTGTCCTCTAGTGGGATTTGAACTACTGACCTTCTGGCCTGAAGTACCTTGCCCCAACCACTAGGCCACTCCTCCACTCCTCCACTAATGTGGACATATTGTGGAAGAATAGCCTCAAGACAGCATTTCTGTCTGATTCAAAGGCAAAGCAGGCTACTTCCACCCGCTTCTCCCCTACAGGGGTTGAGGGACAAGTACTGGACCCAGACAACTGGCGGAATCACTTCCCCAGGAATTTTCCATACTTCTCCTAGATATTTTCTTAACATTTCCATAGGTGGAATCAAAGGACATTTCGGGAAGTTGAGGAATCTTAAATTGTCCTTACAAACATGATTTTCCAGGAACAAAAGTTTCCTATTCAAAATTTATTTTTCCTTCATCTGGGCATTACTCACAGTCTGGAGGTTCTCCACTGCAGATTCCACTCGCCCCAATCCTGTAGCCTGCTGTGCCAGAGCCAGATCATGTTCCGTTGCCTTGGCGGAGACTTGTTCCAATTGAAACTTGAAATTATCAGCATAAGAAGCCAAAGAAGTCTACTGCCTTGATAGCATCCCATAATGCCTCAACTATTAGAACAGCTGGTCTCACAGCCACTTGCGAGCAAACGCCCCAAACTGGCTATTCCAAGGAGCCCTCCAATGAGGACTCCAATGCTGAAGGAATCTCCACCAGCAGAGAACTCTGGAATTCCACCCCGGGCTCCTTCACCTTACCTACAGCATTAGCAACCGGTCGCGGTGGTGGCAGGGCTGTCCTTAGCTCGGGGCTCAATGACATTTCACTCTCGCTAGCGTCTGCTGCCAATGGGGCAGGCATAACCAAGAGAGATTGATGTACTGGAACAGCCGAGTCAAACGGAAGGGAGACTGGACCAAAGCCTTCGGCGTTGAGGCAGAGGTAGGTGCTGGGGCTTTTCCCATCTTCTTTTGAGGCATTCAGGTCAGTGCCAACTCAGAGCTCACTCGGCCATGCTGCTACTCATGCCGCCATCTTGCCCACTTGTTCTATTTTACCAATACTTAGATGTATTGATGCTCTACAGCCCAACATATTTTTAGTGCTGCCTGTTCAGAGGTAGGGTTCTTTCTGTTTGAATCATAGTAATAAGTGCCACTATGGTATAGAAGATTTGCTGTGTGTGTTTTGAGTGAGGATTTTTTGTCAGCTTTTGTATTTCACATTGCTACTAGTAGTGGTGAGATTTATGTTGCTGTTACTCAGATGGTGTGAAAATCAGAATATTCTTTTTGCATGGAGTGTGATGAAGAAGCCCCATTCTCTACCTTAAAACCACAAGATTCACGGCATTTTAGTCCTGAAGCTGACAGGCAAGCAGGCCATGTGAGCAGCTGTTGTCAGGGACAACAGAAACAAATGCAGCCACGAGGTCTGAAAAAACACTCAGCTGAGAAACATTCCCTAGTTCCTGATAGCGTGCACCTGAGAAGGGGAAGAGCTTACAGCCCTTATAAGGACAGTGCAGGGAACACAGGGTTAGAACTAGGAGAACTAGCAGGACGGGCAGAGCAGCGTGAACAGCGTGAGCAGAGAGAATAGACTGTCTTACCTGAAGCAGCTGGCTGAGAGGAAGCAGGAGGAGTTTCCTACTTTGACCCAGGAAGTGAGTCAGAGATAGAGCCAGGAAGAATTCACCCGAGTAACTACCCAGAGTCCTACAGGAGGAAGCAGCTAGCAAGAGCATAAGAACATAAGATATGCCATACTGGGTCAGACCAAGGTCCATCAAGCCCAGTATCCTGTTTGCAACAGTGGCCAATCTAGGTCGTATGTACCTAGCAGTTTCCCCAAGGGACACAGGTTCCACAATGCTTGTATTGGTTCAAGCATTGATATCCAGGGTCCCTTCTTAATAATGGTTTATGGACCTTTCCTCCAGGAACTTGTCCAAACCTTTTTTAAACCCAGCTACACCAACAGCCTTTACTACATCCTCCGGTAACAAATTCCAGAGTTTGATTACATGTTGAGTGAAAAAATATTTTCTTTTATTAGTCTTAAATAATTTACCCTGTAGCTTCATTGCATGACCCCTAGTCTTTCTATATTCTGATAAGGTAAACAGTCATAAGAACATAGGAACATAAGATATGCCATACTGGGTCAGACCAAGGTCCATCAAGCCCAGTATTCTGTTTCCAACAGTGGCCAATCTAGGTCATACGTACCTAGCAGTTTCCCCAAGGGACACAGGTTCCACAATGCTTGTATTGGTTCAAGCATTGATATCCTGGGTCCCTTCTTAATAATGGTTTATGGACCTTTCCTCCAGGAACTTGTCCAAACCTTTTTTAAACCCAGCTACACTAACAGCCTTTACTACATCCTCCGGTAACAAATTCCAGAGTTTGATTACACGTTGAGTGAAAAAATATTTTCTTTTATTAGTCTTAAATAGTTTACCCTGTAGCTTCATTGCATGTCCCCTAGTCTTTCTATATTCTGATAAGGTAAACAATCGATCTACGTTTACCCGTTCCACTCCGTTCATTAATTTATAGACTTCTATCATATCTCCCCTCAGCCGTCTCTTTTCCAGGTTAAAGAGCCCCAACCTTTTTAGCCTTTCTTCATAGGAGTAGCCTTCCATCCCCTTTACCATTTTGGTGGCTCTTCTCTGAACCTTTTCTAAAATAGCTATATCCTTTTTAAGATACGGCGACCAGAATTGCACACAATATTCAAGGTGCGGTCTCACCATGGAACGATATAGAGGCATTATAATATCTTTTGTTTTATTTTCCATTCCTTTCCTTATCATACCTAGCATTCTATTTGCTCTCTTGGCCGCCGCTGCACACTGGGCCGAGGGTTTTAACATGGTATCCACAAGGACGCCTAAATCTTTTTCTTGGGTGGTGGTTCCTAATGTGGAACCTTGCATCGTGTAACCATAGTTTGGGTTGTTCTTCCCTAGGTGCATAACCTTGCACTTCTCCACATTAAATTTCATCTGCCATTTTGATGCCCAGTCTTCCAATTTATCAAGATCCTCTTGCAATTTTCCACAATCCTCCTGGGTTTTAACAACTTTAAATAGTTTTGTGTCATCAGCAAATTTGATAACCTCACTCGTTATTCCACTTTCCAGGTCATTTATGAATATGTCAAAAAGCAGCGGACCCAGCACAGATCCCTGGGGTACACCACTATTCACCTTTCTCCATTGGGAAAATTGGCCATTTAGCCCTACCCTCTGCTTTCTATCTTTTAACCAGTTCCTGATCCACAGTAGTACACTGCCTCCTATCCCATGACTCTTTAGTTTTGCCAAAAGTCTCTCATGAGGGACCTTGTCAAAGGCTTTCTGAAAGTCCAGATACACAATATCAACCGACTCACCTTTGTCCACCTGTTTATTCACTCCTTCAAAAAAACATAACAGATTAGTAAGACAAGATCTTCCTTGTCTAAAGCCATGTTGGCTGTCTCCCATTAGGTCATGACTATCTATATGCTGAGTAATTTTATTCTTTATGATGGTTTCTACCATTTTTCCCCCAGTACTGATGTCAGGCTCACCGGTCTGTAGTTTCCCGGATCACCCCTCGAACCCTTTTAAAAATTGGTGTTACATTGGCGATCCTCCAATCCTCAGGTATTAGAGATGATTTTAATGATAGTTCACAGATTACTGATAGCAGGTCTGCAATCTCAAATTTCAGTTCTTTCAACACCCTTGGATGTATACCATCCGGCCCAGGTGATTTGCTACTCTTCAGTTTATCTAATAGTTGTAAGACATCTTCCCGATGTATCGATATTTCCTTCAATTCTTCCACACCTTTAAATACCACTTCAGTCGTGGGTAACATCCCTACATCTTCCTCAGTAAAGACCGAAGCAAAGAATTCATTCAGTCTCTCCGCTATCGCCTTGTCGCCTCTTAGTGCTCCTTTAACCCCTTTATCATCTAATGGACCAACTGACTCTCTCACGGGTTTTTTGCTACGAATGTACTTGAAAAGGTCTTTATTTCGCGTTTTTGCTTCCGCAGCAAGCTTCTTCTCAAATTCTCTCTTTGCCTGCCTTATCAATGCCTTGCATTTGACTTGCCAGTGCTTGTGCTGTTTCCAGGTTTCATCATTTGGCTCTTTTTTCCATTTCTTGAAAGATGCTTTTTTGGCAACAACAGCCTCTCTGACCTCAGCTTTAAACCATGCTGGCAATTTTTTAGACTTCCTTCCACTTTTCTTAAAGCGTGGAATACAGCTGGTCTGGGCTTCCAAGATAGTATTTTTCAACAACAACACCCAAGCTTGATGTACGTCTTTAACCTTTGCAACTGCTCCTTTTAGTTTTTTCTTAACTGTTTTCCTCATTCTATCATAGTCTCCCTTTCGAAAGTTAAAGGGTAGTACTGTGGATTTCCTTACTATCCCTCCTCCACTAATTAAATCAAAGGCGATAATGCTATGATCACTATTGCCAAGTGGCCCCAACACCCTTATCTCTTGCACTACATCTGGTGTTCCACTAAGGACTAGGTCTAATATTGCTTCCCCTCTGGTCGGTTCATGAACCAGCTGCTCCAAGAAGCAGTCATTTATTTCATCTAGGAACTTTATCTCCCTAGCATGTCCTGTTGTGACACTGACCCAGTCGATGCCGGGGTAATTGAAATCACCCATTATTATTACTGCACTGTAACTTTTGCTAGCTTCCTTGATTTCTTTGAGCATTTCATCATCCATTTGTTCATTCTGGCCAGGCGGACGATAGTACACCCCCACTGCCATCGCCTTCCCCTTTTTACATGGAATTTCAATCCATAGAGATTCTACAGCAAATTTTGTTTCTTGCAAAACTTTAATCCTTTCTGATTCAATGCCCTCTCTAACATAGAGCGCAACCCCTCCACCAATTTGATCAGCTCTATCATTTCGATATAGTTTGTACCCAGGTATCACAGTGTCCCACTGGTTGTCCTCCTTCCACCATGTCTCTGATATTCCAATCATATCTAACCTCTCGTTTAGTGCTATATATTCTAACTCTCCCATCTTGTTTTGTAGACTTCTAGCATTTGCATACAAGCATTTTAGAGACTGTATTTTATTCATATTAATTTGGCTATTGGTAGACATGGGTAATTTGGGATCTTTAAGTTCTGTCTGCTCCATACTCGAGGGCATTTGGGCTACTTTACTCTTTTTTGGAACCTCTCTGCTTTTTGTAGTATCCTTCAAGGATACATTCTTCCGAACCATGCGCTCTTGGGCGACTGTCGGCTTTCCCCTATTATCTAGTTTAAATAGTTTAAAGCAGAGAACAGGTGTGAATGTTCTGCTGATTGCAAACACTTTGGAGCACGGAGGCTACATTCCAGCCTGAGTGAGTGGAAGCCAAAAGCAAAACTGTATGTATCAGGAAGCTGTGACCTGAGGAATGATTATAGTGGGAAGTTAAAGGTTGTGAATGATAGAAATTCCTACAGTGTGAATGCAGAGCAGCCTCGTGCAGGAAATCCAAGGTGGGGGCAGGGCTGAGCAGAGAGCTGAGCAAAGAGCAATTGAAACCTCCAGAGAAAGAAAGATATTACCCAGAGGACGTGTGCATGTCTGAAGATGACCTTATAGAAGCTCCTAAGCCTCAGAGAAAACCTCGCAGGCTAAAACCTGATATTAAGAGGGGAGAAGGACATTATCTATCCCAACCTGAGGATAGAACTAATAAGCTCTCCAGGGGTGGAACCTCCTATAGGAAGGGAGTTTATAAGAACCCTGAGTGGTGGCTTCCCTCTCTCCCAGACACAAGAGGCTACGAGAGCAGTTATTCTAGCCATAGAGCGTGTGCTACTGAGAGACATTGTGACAGCATAGCACAGGGGAACTTACAAGCATATTTTAATAAGGAGAGTTCTGAATGCATGCAAGAACCAATGATTATTGACACACTCAGTGAGTGTTCTTCTAACAGTGACTCAATGGACTGCACACTGATTTTGTCAGATAAAATAATGTCTTTGTGCTAGCCAGAGCTGAGCATAGTGTGAAAAGGAAAACACTATAACTACTGAATGCTGGTTTCCACACAGTGAGACTGTGTGCTGACGTTGAATGCCTAACTTTATACTTTACTTTGAAGCAAGAAGAAATTGTTCTAATGTTCCTTTATGTTTTTGCCAGAAAGCATGGCTCATTTCTTTTGAGTACTTGTGTTCTGTTTATTTTGAATAATCCGACCCCGGGAGGGGAATAAATCCTTTTTTGCCTTCAACCACTCGTGTCGTGCAACTACATTCTTTACCATCAGACGCAGGCCTGCTAGCCAGGAGGCAGTCTGCCCACCTGGTGGTGACAGGAGAAACGTACTACTTCTGCTCTGCATCTGTTGTTGGGGGAAGTAGAGATTTTATGAATGCCACATTATCCTTGATCAGAACCCCCGTGAGTAAGACAAGGGGCTCTACTCACTAAACACTTTTATAACCACTGTCCCTGTTGATGTAGTACATTGCAGTATTTTGAGATGTCAATTTTAGAAAATTCTCATAGCTATTGTACGGAGCAGTTAAAAGTGACTACATGATAGAAACCAAAGACCACACCTGCCCTAAGGTAACTCCAAAATTAATTTATTTACAGAAGAAGGGGAAGGAGATTGATCTAAAGGCAGGAAATGGCATTGATAAATGTGAAATGATTAGAAACTCTGTAAACACTACAATATCACTGTGCTTGAAAAGCGCTGAGATCATGACCCTAAGAGAATTACAGAGAATGAAGAGATTATGACCACCTGGGATACTCTCATTCCGACCAATAAATAGCAGGGTACAAGGAAGCTGGACATAGCATGAATCCCTCCAAGGTCATGATACAAACTTGTTTCCTCTCCTGCTGCCCTAATCACTAGGTTGGACTGTTCACTGATACCCTAACTATGTTTTTATCCTCTTACCATGCTCCCCCTCCCTCAACTTTACCTTCATTATCTAGATTGTACAAAATACAATATAGTTTGTATTGTAATAATTATAAGTTACTAATATTCCATGGTTAAGTATCCAAGTTCTTTCCCTGTTCATTGTAAGTTCCAGTTGCTCTATTGTAAACCGCTTTGAATTTCACGATGAGGTGGTATATAAGACCTGTTAAATAAATAAAAATAGTGGTAAAGGAGAATACCAGAATGACATTGATTATAAAGACATCAGTACCAAACAACTATTCTGTGAATCGTGTTGAGAGGGAGAAGATCTTCAAATACCAAGAAATGCAATGTGGCAGAACGATTCCGAGCTATTTCCCACTGTGTTGGGTGCCACAAACTTAATTAAAAAGAATTTTCAAGCACATCTTGATAAATTATCCTTACATGTTACATTTTTTATTTTATTTTATTTAACATCTCTTATATACCGCACTATTGTCATCAGCGCGGTTTACATGAAACTAAACATATACATACAGAGTAACTGTAGTGCATTTTACAAGTAACAGGGATTTAGAAACTTGGGAGTACAGGTAAACTATATCAACTATATAACTACAATAAACTATACGCATTATTCACAGTTGAAATTGTCTTGGTCTGGATATGGAGGGACTATTTCCCTTGTGAAAGATTAAACTGGGAAATAGCTTAAGAAGAGGTGGTGTTTGAGACTTCTCCTGAATTGTGTTAGGCTGGTTATAGCTCTCAATTCTGGTGGGAGGGCATTCCATGCTATTGGGGCGTGAATGCTGAAGGCTCTTTTAGATGTTTCCTTAGTGTATCTGACTGTTTGTTTGGGGACTATTAATGTATTTATAGCAGTTGATCTTCTGGCTCTGTTGAGGGTCTGCGTGTGTAGAAGGTTGGCGACCGTTGAGGGTGCTTGATTGTTTAAGGCTTTGAAAGTGGTGATTATAATCTTGTAGTGGATTCTTGCGTTGGTCGGTAACCAGTGGAGTCTTTTCAGGATTGGAGTTATGTGGTCTGTCTTTGATATTCCTTTAAGTACTCTGGCAGCGGTGTTCATCGCCAGTTGGAGAGGATTTAAAGTTGCTTGAGGGAGACCATGTAGAATTGCATTTGCAAAATCGAGGTGAGGCATCACCAAGGCTTGATAGACGGTTCTGAAGTCTGTGGGTTCCAGTAGAGGTCGTAAGTGGCGTAGTGTACATATTTTGTGATATATTAGTCTCGTTATGTTTTTTATGTGGGTTTTCATATTGAGACGCTGGTCAAGGGTGATACCTAGGTATCATATCGTAGGTTTTACTGTCAATTCCTTGTCTTTTATCTTTAAGGTAGTAGGAGGTGTGAAGTTTTGGTTCTTTGTGATAAACATAACATCGGTCTTGCTATGGTTGATTCTTTTTTTTTTTATAAACTTTATTTAATCATCACCCACAGAAAACAACAAGCATAATACAACCAATCTCCGGAGGGGTGGGCTCTCATCCCCATCCAGAGGGAACACTGACAGGGGATGAATACAGTTTCCATATTTTATCCCCACCCCGAGCCTCCCCCCACCCCCCTCCCCTCCCTACCCCCCCTCCCGGTCGCACCCATTCCCAGGTTCCTTCCACCTCTCCCAACCGCACCTTCCCACACTACCCCCCCCCCCCCGCTAGCTGTCCACCACCTCCCTCCTCCCCTACCCTACCTAGCAATGTGCAGGATCTCATTCCGACAACGGGCCCCCAGCGTGTCTATATAGGGGTTCCACACCAAAAGGAAGAATGTCCAGCGTTTGACACTGCCTCGCGCTCGCCACCGCTCCATAAGCATTAACTGGTGAAAGCTATTGCGCCACTCCCCAAACGTGGGAGACCGCTGCTCGCGCCACATACGTAAAATAGGACCTTTAGCCACCAGACAGGCCTTACGCATTAACAAGCGGTCCGTACGCCGGGGCGGACAGGGGGGGTCAACCCTATCCAAAACCACAAAAGCCCCAGTCCACCGCAATCTCTGCTGCACCAACCCACTGACATACCTAGCGATTCTGGCCCAGTAGGATTGGATATGCGGACAGGCCCACCACATATGCAACAAATTAGCCAAAGGAGCCTGGCAGCGCGGACACCGACCGTCGTCTGTCAGATGGCTACGCAGAGCTCGTCTAGGCAAGAAATAGGCCCGAGTGAGGCATTTGAGTGAGGCATTGAGTGAGGCATTTGAGTGAGGCATATCTCCTGCCACCTAGCCCCTTCCACCGTGTCTGCAATCCGCCGTAGAGCAGTGAGAACAGTATTAGGATGAACCTCCCTTCCCAGCTCCGCACTCCACGCCGCTTCCACTCCTCGATAATCCACTGGCGTTCGATCATTCAATCGAGCTCTATAGCCCACAATAGACTGAGGTGCTTCTTCTCCCAAGGCAAAAAAACCCAACAGTTGTGCCGAGCGTTCCGACGCCAGGGCCTCTCTAGGCAAAGAGGAGATATAGTGGGAAACCTGAAGATATGCAAAGGTATATTTTAAAGTCAGATCGTATTCTTGACAAAGGGATTGAAAGGATTTACACCTCCCCGTGGAATCCACCAGATGCCCAACATTCCGAATACCCTTACGCCACCAGTCTCGAAAGCCGCGTGAGCTCGATCCCGGGGTGAAATGGACGTTACCTTGCAACGGCAACCAGCTGGACACCGTCCAGGCCATCCCCCATCGGATATTGAAGTACCGCCACGTCCGCTGGGCCGAGCCGAACAAAACGCTCTGTGCAAGGCGAGCCGGGAGAAACCGTGCTTCTGTATGCAGGGCCCCTAACAAAGAGAGAGGTGCTACAAATTCCTCCTCTAGGATCGTGGGAGTATACACCGCCGTCCCACCCAACCAGTCCCCCAGGTGGCGAGCCTGACAGGCCAAGGCGTATGCACCCAGGTCCGGAAATCCCATCCCCCCATCTTGCCACTTCCCCGTCAGTCGGATCAAGGAAATACGGGCCCGAGCTCCTCGCCACAAAAAGGTCCAAATTGCGGCTTCCAGGTGCCGCAAATCACCCCGAAGTAACCACACTGGCAGAGTCTGCAGCCAGTATAACAGCCGGGGCAATATCACCATCTTTACCGCCGCCACTTGCCCCGATAGCAAGAGCGGCAGGGGCCCCCAAGCCTGTAACTGGGACCGCGTACGGGCCAACATCGTCTCAAAATTACACCGATACAGTTTACGCGGTTGACAAGTCAGCCGAATGCCCAGATAAGTAAAATGCGAGTGTGCCCACTTAAGAGGAAACCCACCTACCCACCCCCGCCTCAGGGTCCCCAACACATCGAGAGCCTCCGACTTGTCCCCATTAATCCGCAGACCCGAAAAGAGGCCAAAATCCCGAAATTCCTGAAGCAGGCGGGGCAGGGAGTCCACTGGGGATGAAAGATGCACCAGGATATCATCAGCAAAAGCCGACACCTTGAAAGTCTGAGAGCCAATTCGCACCCCCTTAATCGCCGGCGACATCTCCACCGCCCTAATCAGTGGGTCCAAAGATAACATGAACAGTAGGGGTGATAGGGGGCAACCCTGCCGTGTACCTCTCTCCAGCAAGAAGGCCTCTGATAACATCCCATTGCAAAGTATCCCCGCAGTCGGGGAATCGTATAAGCAGTCAATCATGGCACAAAATGGGGCCCCTAGACCATACCAAGGCAACAATTCCTTGAGATAGGTCCAATCGACCCTGTCAAAAGCTTTTTCTGCATCAAAGCTCACTAGTATGGAGGGCAACTGCTGATCTTGTACCCATTCCAATGACGCAACTATTTTGCGCATATTCCGAACAATGTACCGACCTTTTACAAATCCTACTTGGGAGTCATGGATCAGGTAGTTAAGATGCTCTGCCAATCTATCTGCCAGAATCTTAGCAAAGATTTTAATATCGAAATTCAGTAAAGATATAGGACGGTAGGATGTAGGCAACGCCGGATCTTTGCCCGGTTTGGGAATCAAAGTAATATGCGCATGGTTCTTGCCCCACTTAAAGCCGCCCTGCTCGACCCGCCGTGCAAATGCCTCTACCAAGGTTGGGCCAATATAGTCATTGAGCAGTTTATAAAACTCGGCTCCCAGGCCGTCCGGCCCCGGCGATTTAAAACAGCTAGCCATGGCAATAACCGACCTTATCTCCTCTGGGGTGATGGGGCGCCCCAACTGACTACTCTGCTCCTCTGTAAGCGAGGGCAAGTTTAACTTCCGGAGATAAGCCGGTATTGCCGAGGGAGAACCACCCTCCGCTGCATAGAGTTTTTGAAAGAAACCCCGAAAGACCCGGACAATATTTTTGGTGTCCCTCTGCAGTACCCCCTGCTTGTCCCGTAAGGCTGCCACGGTGCGTGAACCCCGCGTTCCCCTCAGACACCGAGCTAACAGCCGTCCGGGCTTATCTCCATAACACTGCAACCGATAACGATAATAGAGGATAGACTTCTTGGCCCGTTGATGTAGTAGTTCGTTAAGGTCCACCCTGGCCTCCCACAGCTCCTTCTTAAGCCCCTCCGTCGGGGCACGTACAAGCCGTCTCCGCAACAAAGATACCCGTTTCTCCAATCTAAGAATCCTATCCATTAGCATTCGGCGTTTGCGTGCCACAAACCCAATGATATCTCCTCTTAGCACAACTTTAGCCGTCTCCCATACCAGTTCAGGGTCCCCCTGGTGGCATCGATGATCTTCCTCAAACTCTCTCCAGCGCTGCTCCAGAAATTTGTGAAACTGGGCATCCCTGTAAAGCTCCGGCGGGAATCGCCAGATCCGTGTCCGATCTATTCCCCCCCCCCAGCGGAATTCCAACCACACCGGTGCATGGTCGGAAATTTCAAAGGGCCCGATCTGCACCTCACCCACGTTCGCAAAAATCCCATTAGAGAGCAATATGTAGTCAATACGGGAACTAGTGCCATGAGCTCTGGACTGGTGGGTAAAGTCCTTCTCTAGGGCGTGTAACATCCTCCAGGTGTCAACTAGCCCCAGCCGACTCTTAAACCTATTTAACACTCGCGTTACTGGCTCCCGTTCCCGCGCCCCTTCCCCCCCCCTAGAAGTATCCAAGTCGATATCCATTGACATCCCCTCCCAAAATGAGCGGGAGCTCAGGCATCTGCTCCACTTTAGAGGCCAACGTGGCATAGAAACCTGGGTCAGGGGAATTCGGTCCGTACACCGTCCCCAATATTACCGGCCTCCCCTCTAGCGTACTCTGCAATAACAAGTATCGCCCCGCCGCGTCCCGAACGTCAGCTTCGACAAAACAGCGTACTCTTTTGTGAATCAATATAGCCACCCCCCTTCTTCCCCAGGGCGGGGGCCCCCCAAACCTGTCCCACCCAATCGCGGCATAACTTATTATGCTCCTCAGCCGTCTGGTGGGTCTCTTGCAGAAACGCAATATCACACTTATGCCTAGCTAAGGCTTGTAAGATTTTATATCTCTTGATAGGGTTTCCCAAACCACACACATTCCACGTGATAACTTTCAAAGCAGCGGGGCAGTGTCAAGACTCATGTGCCCGGTACCCCAGGATATTAGGGACGGGGCTCTCCCAGCCTGGAACCCCCTCTCCCCACCTAGCAGTTCACCCTTTAACACACCAGGAAGCTGAAATAGAGTGCGACCTACCCCCTGCCCCTCCCACCCCCCCTACTCCCTCCCCCCTCTCTTCCCCACTCCCTCCCCCCTCCACCCTTCCCCCCAAAAATCTTAATCTCTTTCCCACCATATACCACCTCACCCCCCCTCTACGGAACCTCTGGTGAGACGCTCCACCACCCCCCCACCCCATCAGCACTCCGCCCGCCGACCCTTTTCCGCTTCAGATGCCGGGTTGTAATGCCTCCAGCACCTGGCGTACCGGGGCTCTCGGGTATAAACCCTCAAACTAAACAACAGCATCCATAACCAAGTAACCAGTGGCGGAGCCATTCCCTCTAGCCCGCCCTCTACACAGCATTATCCAACATCGCCCCCCTCTCCTCCCACCCAGGGAAGTATGATATACAAAGCCAACAATACATCAGAGCGTATCATGTCATTACACTCACATTATGGGTTAGGCACGCATACACTAATACAACAATTGCTCAGAAACTGCCGTAGCAAACTGCTAAGAAAAGGGGAAGAACAGAGACAAACATTTTACTGAAACGATAGGTATGGCTGTCTTAGCACAAGTGTTAATGATCCCTGTACTCAGATGGGCTCGAGGCCCACAGGCCCACACCCAGACCTGCTAAGGGAGAGGAAAGGGTTTGTGCAGTCTACAGCACTAGGATGGCACATTTACAAAAACTGGTTAAGAGGCGCCATCCCGGTGCCCCAGTAAGCACCCCAAGCCAGGGGAGAGAGCGGGCCGCATAAACCAGACGTCCAGCACCCTCTCACATGCCTAATGACCTGCTCAAGGATGGAAGAGGAGCTAGCAGTCCGCCAAAGGGCCACACCCAGCCGACCCCTGAATCTGCCCAGCAACCCCCAGGCAAACTACTGCCCCCCGTCCTGCAAATATACATCTCATAGGGACTCAATAGGCCTCCATCTCCCAACCTCAGATCTACAGGGCAACTCCCCAGGGATTCCAATGTAGGCCCCACCCGGTTGGAGCTGGGCCTGCCCGGAAGCCCCCATGTCAAATGGTACCCCCAATCCTAGATCGGGGGGTCCGCCTGTCCCGATCACACCCTGCGACCAGGGACAAGCAATAAAAAAAAATAAAAAAAAAACCCCGGGGCCCCAGCAGAACTCTGCCGACATGACATTCAGGTAGGCCGCCCAATGCTGAGAGTAATAATAACTTGTCCTCACGACAGCTAACTGGCGATCAGTTGGAGCTGCTGGATAAGGGGTTGGGCTTTGTGCCGGCTCCTTACTATGATCCTTTTCAGATGCGGGTAGCCCTACATCAATTTTTCAAGAAGTTACACACCATGTTATATTTTTCTACGGTTGGGTCTACTTCAGTAGATATTTCTATCTGTAAGAATAAGTCATCTTGGAGGCCGCCGGTGAGTGTGGATGCTCCTTTACTTACCTTTCAACATCTTGTGCTTCGGGATTTACGTAGTTTGGAATCTATGCGTAAAAAATTTTGTTCCAATTTGCCTGCTGAACAATTTCGTGCTTTGCAAACCTTGAGAGCAGAGCACCAGGTTGTCATTCGCAAAGCAGATAAGGGTGGCGCAACGGTGATTATGAATCGGGATGTTTATCACCAGAAAGTGTTGGCGCATTTATCGGATACTAAGTATTATTCTGTCCTTTTGGAGGATCCTACTGGGCAGTTACAGCAGGAAATTAAGCAGGTGACCTTGGAAGCATTTGATTGCCATTGGATAACTCAGAAAGAATTTGCGTTTTTGAACGTAGCCCATCCTGTTCTTCCTATTTTGTATATGGTTCCCAAAGTGCATAAGTCACTTATAGACCCGCCAAGTCGACCTATAGTTTCTTGTAGGAACTCAGTCTTAGAACCATTATCGCAGTTTTGTGATCATTTTTTTCAGCCATTGATGCAAGCCACGCGTTCCTATATTAGAGACTCTTTCCATCTGTTGTCGTTAGTTACGCGACTGTCGATCCCCGCTCCTTCATTTTTGGTGACCTTGGATGTGGTCTCTCTGTATACCAACATTCCCCAAAAAGAGGCCTATGAGGTGATTTCGGGTTTAAGTTGGCAGCCTCCCCCTCGATTGCCTCGTCATTTTGTTCTGCGGTTACTGAAGTTGGTGTTGGAATCCAATTATTTTGTTTATGCGGGTAGATTTTATCATCAACAATACGGAGTGGCGATGGGAGCAACAGTGGCACCGTCGGTAGCGTCATTATATGTGGCCAACTTTGAGGAGCGATATGTATATCCCTCGGGGACTTTCAAGAACGTCCTTGTATGGAAACGATTTCTCGATGATATTTTTTTCATCTGGACCGGGTCAGAAGATGGCTTATGTCAATTTTTAGCTACGTTGAATACGTTTGATGCTAATTTACAGTTTACCCCGAAATACCACAGTCAGAGAATTGAATTTTTGGATCTTCAGTTGTACCTACAAGGCACGGCTCTGATGAGTACGCTCTATCGGAAACCTATACAGAAGAACGTTTTACTACACTATTCGAGTTTCCATCCTCCTTCTCTAAAGAGAAATTTGCCCTTTGGGCAGTTTCTTCGCATTCGACGTTTGTGTTCTTCAATAGATCAATATCGTCTTCATGCGCAGGCCTTGAGTAAGCGGCTGTTGGAGAAAGGTTATCCGGAGACCTTAGTACGTACAGCCTTTAAACGGGCTCTTTACAATCATCCAGTTTGGTGGGAGGATCGGGATAGTACTTTAGAGAGGGCCGATCGGAAGGATGTAGTAATTGGGGTGGTCCCCTTTGTGCCGAACGCTCCGGGGATTCTTCATATTTTGAAAAAGCATTGGTCAGTGCTATCTTTACACCCGTGTTTTTGTAAACCTTTAATGATATCATATAGGAGGTCCCGTACAGTGGGCAATTGGATTGTGCAGACGTCTGCCCTGAGTGGGTTGGGGTCTGACAACACCATCAATAGCGGGGGACACCATGGTTGTGGCCATTGTGATTTTTGCGCTACCACGCTGGAAGGATCGGTTTGGGAAGATCCTCATACAGGCCTGCAATATCGATCACAGCGCCCTTCGGATTGTTATACGGAGTTTGTCATCTATTTGCTGGTGTGTCCTTGCAATTTCATATATGTGGGAAGTACAGTTCGTCCCGTAAGAAAACGTTTACAGGAACATCGTTCTCGCATAAATCGGCGACAAGAAGGGGCCCCGGGGGTGCAACACTGTCAACAGTTAGGTCATTATTTCATTGATTTAAGATGGCGAGTGTTGGAGGTGGTCCCTGATCCCCCTCGTGGAGGGGATCGTCGAGCTCGACTTCATTGGCGTGAGCAGTATTGGATTTATCAATTGGCCTCTATGACACCTCAGGGAATGAATGTGGAGATTGACTGGTGGGGTTTGTGTGTTCAATAAAGTTAGTGAAAGTTCTGAGTGGTGGATTTCCTCTGACGTCACGCTATTAGGGCATTTATTGGAACCTGGAGTACTGGGGTTCATTAGCCTGATGAAGAGCTGAAGGAATGACATGCGGCTTGAAACACTACTAGTGTCGCGAGGACCCCAGGACTAGGGGCATTAGGAAGGAATGCCAAGATCGGTGTTGGAGCTGGATCCATTTGTTTGGATGAGCGGTGGAGCGTTTGCTGTGCTCCAGCTGACGAAATTTTCCTTCCAATACTTCGAGGAAGCTAAGTAATTTTTCCTCTATTTCAAATTAGTCATTTTCAAAGGACTTGGACTAATTAAGTGTTCGGATGATCAGCCGAGAATCAACTTCCTATTCCCACTGAATTTTATGTACGTGGGCACTGACAGCGACTGGTGTCGCGGGGTCAGGTTTTATAGCCAATGGGTGGCTTTATTTAAAATGATTAAAATGGAGGGCTCACTCCGAGAATGGGATGATTCCCTTTCAAGGTGAGCGATCCGACAAAAACAAAAATATAAGTACTCTTTCACTAATTGAAGTTTTGGGAATGTGGGAGCACATGTGCTGAATAAGTATTTAAGTACAAGTTCCGTGTAATGCTATGAGTGGAATCAAGATTTGACTTTGGGATTCTTGTGAGTTGATTCCTCAAGGGTGTATATTATTGGAGAGTAATAATATAGCAATAACCAAAACACTCAAGTCTCTTGGGAATACTCAGCCAGCTGTGCCGCCTGGGATAACGCTCTCCACATAGCTCGCCGCTGCTTCAGCCGACTCAAAGGTTTTGCGCTGGCCCTCATGGAACACGTGGAGACGCGGCGGGTACTGAACTGTAAATTTAATCTGAGAGTCAATCAGTTTTTGGCAGATAGGTGCATAGGCACGGCGTCGCTGGCTCAGCGCCACGGAATAGTCCTGCGCTATTCGGAGCCGCGCATTGTCCACCTGTATGGTACCTTGTGTCCTAGCAGCATGCAGAATAGCCTCCTTTTGTGGGAATTGGAGGAATTTGATTAAGACCAACCGTGGGCGAGAGTCGCGCACATTCTTACTGCCCACTCGGTGCACCCTCTCGATCTTGATATTCCCGCCGGCAGCGGACTCCCCCAGCAGCGACTCAAAGAGCACCTCCAGGTATTTGCGCAAGTCTTTATCCAGCACGGCTTCGGGGATACCCATCACTCTCATATTGTTTCGCCGAGAGCGATTTTCGAGATCGTCGAGTTTAGCCTCCTGAGAAAGCAGCCGTGACTTGAGGCCTGCCACCGTCTGGTTCAGCTCTACCAGGGTGTCCTCCGCACGCCCCACGCGCTCCTCTGCCTCCTGTAGTCTCCTCCCAAATGTCTCCACCGAACTCTGCACCGTGTCAAGTTTTTCTCGGAGGGTGGTAAATTGGGCCGCCAAAGCCTCCGCTACTGCCGCCGATATTTCTTCTACTCTGGCCGGGGAGGTCGGTGAGCTAGGCGCCCCCCCTCCGTCCGCCATTTTGTTCATAGCAGGCCCCCGGTCCCGCTCCTTCTTCCCCGCTCTGAGTGCTGCAGCCATCTCCGTTGGACCCGCTGCTCACCGCTATCGCTACAACGGAGTGCCCGACACCTGGATTAGGCTCAAACCGCAAGCTCCGGGCTCAAACACGGCTCTAATATGCCGGTTCAGGCAGGGGGTGGTCGGAGTGCGATCAGCACACGTCTGTTCGCTCTCACCACATCACCGGAAGTCCCCTATGGTTGATTCTTAGGTTCTGTGAGAGGAGCCAGTCTTCTACTGATTCAAAGCATTTTATCAATGGTGTAAAATCAGGATGGTTGATGGAGAATGGCATGTAAAGGAGAATGTCGTCTGCATAGGCTAAACAGGTAACATTAAAGGAACGGATGAGGTCACAGATAGGTTGCATGTAAATGTTAAACATTAATGCTGAAAGAGAGGATCCTTGGGGTACCCCTTGATCTTGCAGAAATGGGTCTGATGTTCTTTCTTCAATTCTTACTTGTTGCCAACGGTTAGTTAGGTAGGATATGCACCAGTCAAGTGCGGAGCCAAGTATTCCTTTTTCATTAAGGCGATCGATAAGTATTTGGTGGCTTACTGAGTCGAACGCAGCTGAGATGTTCATGAATATAAGGATGAATCCTTGTTGGGTATTATCTATTCCTGTGATTAATGTATTGAATAGAGTGATGAGGAGGGTCTCCACTCCGTGAGCTTCTCTAAAGCCATGTTGTGCAGGGTCGAGTGGAGCTTCAGTATCTATGTGCTGTTGTATTTGACGTTGGACCACTTTTTCAATTATTTTAGCTAACAGTGGGATACTGGATATTGGCCTGTAGGATTCTACTTTTTGGGGGTCTAATTTGTTGTTCTTCAGTAATGGTCTAATGGAGGTTTGTTTAAGGCACTGAGGAAAAGTTCCTGTTGAAAAAGATTGTTCGAGGATATTGTGTATGAAGAAGCTTACTTCACATCTAAGATCTTTTATCCAGGCTGCTGGACATGGATCATTTGCTGCGGTGGTAGCATTTATTGTAGCATTTATACATCTTACGAACTCCAGAAAGAAGCTCTCTTTGGCACCATGCAAGTACTACGCCGAGCATTAGCAGTAAATTTGAGAGACTGAGATCACCCTCCACATACCCAAGCTTAGAAATGAGGTTCGTGACTGTCACAGTATGCGCAAAACTAACCCATTTGGAGAAACTGCCCCAAAGTACTTAAACTCCACGATAAGAGCTTAAGGATGTGCTGACTCTCCCCCCTCACAGTTCTGTTTAGTTTGTCTTTGAAGACAGGGAGGTTTCAAGCATGTAAATGTAATCCAACTACACAAAAGTGGGAATGAGGAGGAGGAGGGGGGCAACCATAGACGAGTTAGTGTAACATTATTAGTGGGCAAAACTATGGAAACATTGCTAAAGAAATCAGCATGCAGCGCCTTCAGATAAGCAGATTACAAAACACCAGACAAAATGGCTGCTTAGAGGGAAGATCCTTTCTGATAGACTTGATAAAGTTCTTCTGGGGGCCAATGTTTACAAGTAGGTTAGTTTTGTGCATCTCATGAATTTCACCCCTAAGCCAGGGTAGGTAGAATATGATCTCGGTATCTCATATTTTCTGCTAATTCTCACCATAGTACCTGCATCATGCAAAAGGGAGCTTCCTTCTGGAACTCATAAGATGTTAACATGTACCGTATAGACAATCTATCAAGGTGTGCTAGAAAGTTCCTTTTAATGAAGCCTGTGGCGCACAATACAATGGGAAATATTTCTGTACCTTTCTGCCACATTTTCTTGGTTTATGGCTGCATTGCTTGGTACTTGAAGATCTTCTCCCACTCCACACAATTCACAGAATAATCACTTGGCATTGACATTTCTTGTGGGTTTTTTTCTCTTGTACTTCTATGTTCAGCTTCCTTGCATCAAGCTTCTTATCATTTGGAATGTGATCGTCCCAGGTGATCACTACCTCTTCATTTTTCATAATTCCCATAGGATCATGGTCTCAGTGCTTTTTGGGTAAAGTGATGCTGTAGTGTTTACAGGTTTCCCATTTGATGAGACGTGCCACCTTATCGTGCCTTTCTGTATACAAATGTTCTCCCCTCAGAACTTTGCATCCTGTTATGAGATCAGTAACTCTTTCCAGTTCTTCCTTATAGAACTTACATATGTCTGTTAAACCAGTTTTTTCTATGCTTGCTATGAACCATCTTGTTTTATAATCCACCATCCTGGACTGCAACTATCAACCTCACACCCTTCAGTTTCAGTTCACCTTTCTGTAACCATCCATGTGTCCCATTTTCATTGATACATGCTTCCTGGAGTAACATTTCGTATTTCCTATTGTTTTTGTGCATTATCCACTTGTTTTTCTTAATTTGCTAATCAAATTTTTTTGAAGAATTTTTTTTCTTGTTTTGCAAATTCTGTTAAGAACATAAAAACATAAGATATGCCATACTGGGTCAGACCAAGGTCCATCAAGCCCAGTATCCTGTTTCCAACAGTGGCCAATATAGGTCATATGTACCTAGCAGTTTCCCCAAAAGACACAAGTTTCTCAATGCTTGTATTGGGTCAAGGAGTGATATCCTGAGTCCTTTTTAATAATGGTTTATGGACCTTTCCTCCAGGAACTTGTCCAAACCTTTTTTAAACCCAGCTATACTAACAGCCTTTACTACATCCTCCAGTAACAAATTCCAGAGTTTGATTACACGTTGAGTGAAAAAATATTTTCTCTTATTAGTCTTAAATAGTTTACCCTGTAGCTTCATTGCATGTCCCCTAGTCTTTCTATATTCTGATAATATAAACAATAGATCTACGTTTACCCGTTCCACTCCGTTCATTAATTTATAGACTTCTATCATATCTCCCCTCAGCCGTCTCTTTTCCAGGTTAAAGAGCCCTAACCTTTTTAGCCTTTCTTCATAGGGGTATCCATCCATCCCCTTTACCATTTTGGTGGCTCTTCTCTGAACCTTTTCTAATAATGCTATATCCTTTTTAAGATACAGCGACCAGAATTGCACACAATATTCAAGGTGCGGTCGCACCATGGAACAATACAGAGGCATTATAATATCCTTTGTTTTATTTTCCATTCCTTTCCTTATGTTACCTAGCATTCTATTTGCTCTCTTGGCCACCGCTGCACACTGGGTGGAGGGTTTTAACATGTTATCCACAATGACGCCTAAATCTATTTCCTGGGTGGTGGTTCCTAATGTGGAACCTTGCATTGTGTAACCATAGTTTGGGTTGCTCTTCCCTAGGTGCATAACTTTGCACTTGTCCACATTACATTTCATCTGCCATTTTAGAAACATAGAAACATAGAAATATGATGACAGAAAAAGACCACATGGCCTATCTAGTCTGTCCTTCCATAACAACTACAACAGTCCCCTTTTTACTTTAAGAGATCCTCTGTGTTTGTCCCATGCTTTTTTGAATTCAGTTACTGTCCTCATCTCTACCACCTCCACTGGGAGACTATTCCACGGATCCACTACTCTTTCCGTAAAGAAATATTTCCGCATATCACTCCTGAATCTATCTCCCTTCACCCTCATCCCATGTCCCCTCATAGCAGAACTTGCTTTCAATTGAATTTTAATACCCAGTCTTCCAATTTATCAAGATTCTCTTGCAATTTTCCACAATCCTCTTGGGTTTTAACAACTTTAAGTAGTTTTGCATCATCTGCAAATTTGATAACCACACTCGTTATTCCCTTTTCCAGGTCTTTCATGAATATGTCAAAAAGCAGCGTACCCAGCACAGATCCCTGGGGTACACCACTATTCACCTTTCTCCACTGGGAAAATTGGCCATTTAGCCCTACCCTCTGCTTCCTATCTTTTAACCAGTTCCTGATCCACAATAGTACACTGCCTCCTATCCCATGACTCTTTAGTTGTGCCAAAAGTCTCTGTCAAAGACTTTCTGAAAGTCCAAATACACTTTATCAACCGACTCACCTTTGTCTACCTGTTTATTCACACCTTCAAAAAAACGTAACAGATCTATCGTCTAATGGACCAATTGACTCTCTCACAGTTTTTTTTACTACGAATGTACTTGACAAAGTCTTTATTATGCATTTTTGCTTCTGCAGCAAGCTTCTCAAATTCTCCCTTTGCCTGCCTTATTAATGCCTTGCATTTAACTTGCCAGTTCTTGTGCTGTTTCCAGGTTTTGTCGTTTGGCTCTTTTTTTTCCATTTCCTGAAAGATGCTTTTTTGACAACAGCCTCTCTGACCTCACCTTTAAACCTTGCTGGCAATTTTTTGGACTTCCTTCCACTTTTCTTAAAGCATGGAATACAGCTGGTCTGGGCTTCCAAGATAGCATTTTTCAATAACACCCAAGCTTTATGTAAGTCTTTAACCTTTGCAACTGCTCCTTTTAGTTTTTTCTTAACTATTTTCCTCATTTTATCATAGTCTCCCTTTTGAACGTTAAAAGGTAGTACTGTGGATTTCCTTACTATCCCTCCTCCACTAATTAAATCAAACGTGATCATGCTATGATCACTATTGCCAAGTGGCCCCAACACCCTTATCTCTTGCACCAGATCTGGTGTTTCACTAAGGACTAGGTCCAATATAGCTTCCCCTCTGGTTGGTTCATGAAACAGCTGCTCCAAGAAGCAGTCATTTATTTAATCTAGGAACTTTATCTCCCTAACATGTCCTGCTGTGACACTGACCCAGTCGATACCGGGGTAATTGAAATCACCCATTATTATTACTATGCTGTAACTTTTGTTAGCTTTCTTGATTTCTTTGAGCATTTCATCATCCATTTGTTCATTCTGGACAGGCAGTCGATAGTACACCCCCACCGCCTTCCCCTTTTTACATGGAATTTCAATCCATAGAGATTCTACAGCAAATTTTGTTTCCTGCAAAACTTTAATCCATTCTGACTCAATGCCCTCTTTAACATAGAGTGCACCCCTCCACCAATTTGATCAGCTCTATCATTACAATATAGTTTGTACCCAGATATCACAGTGTCCCACTGGTTGTCCTCCTTCCACCATGTCTCTTGAGATTCCAATCATATCTAACCTCTCATTTAGAGCTATATATTCTAACTCTCCCATCTTATTTTATAGACTTCTAGCATTTGCATACAAGCATTTTAGAGACTGTATTACTCTGGCTATTGGTAGGCATGGGTAATTTAAGATCTTTAGACTCTGTCTGCTCCATACTCGAAGGCATTTGTGCTACTTTACTCTTTTTTGGAACCTCTCTGCTTTTGGTAGTATCCTTCAAGGATACATTCTTCCGAACCATGCGCTCTTGTGCGACTGTCGGCTTTCCCCTATTATCTAGTTTAAAAGCTGCTCTATCTCCTTTTTAAAGGTTAATACCAGCAGCCTGGATCCATCCCGGTTAAGGTGAAGACCATCCCTTCGGAAGAGCCCCTCCTTTCCCCAAATTGTTCCCCAGTTCCTAACAAATCCAAAACCCTCATTCTTGCACCATCGTCTCATCCACGCATTGAGACTCCGGAGCTCAGCCTGCCTTTTGGGTCCTGCGCATGGAACGGGAAGCATTTTGGAGAATGCTACCCTGGAAGTTCTGGATTTCAACTTCTTACCCAAAAGCCTAAATTTAGCCTCCAGAACCTCCCTACCACATTTTCCTATGTCATTGGTACCGACATGTACCAAGACAGCAGACTCCTCCCCAGCACTATTTAAGACCTTATCTAGGTGGCGCTTGAGGTCCGCTACCTTCGCACCAGGCAGACATGTTACCAGGCAGTCCTCACATCCACCAGCCACCCAGCTATCTACATGCCTAATGATCGAATCTCCAACTATAACGGCTGTCCTAACCCTTCCCTCATGGGCACATGGCCCTGGAGAAACTTCCTCGGTGCGAGAGGGTTTTACATCACCTGGAGGACAGGTCTTAGTTACAGGATCACTTCCAGCCACACCAGGGTGATGCTGTCCTGTCACGTGACCTCTCTCCTCCATGGCAACAGGGATGCTACCAGACTGGAGGTGGGACTTCAGGACTATATCCCTGTAGGTCTCATCTATGTACCTCTCTGTCTTTTTTATGTCTTTCAAGTCTGCTACTCTAGCCTCCAGAGAACGGACTCGTTCCCTGAGAGCAAAGAGCTCCTTGCACCTAGTGCACACGTAAGACCTCTCACCAAATGGGAGAAAATCATACATGTGACACTCAATGCAAAAGACTGGAAAGCACCCATCTTGCTGTTGGACTGCTGTCTGCATCTTAGTTTTAAGCTTGTGTTTAGATCTTTAAGTTCTTTACTTACTAAGGGTTGCTATGGATACTTATACTAATAAAATTGCACCTAATATGTATAATATACCTTGTTCACCTGAAGCTTAATTAATTTCAGGTCCTTAGTGTATGACTGATTGGATAACAAGCTGCATCTGAGAGCACCTCCTTTCCTTTAAGATGTGTAAGTACCTCTAAAGCTACGATTATCCCAGGGGTGGGTGGGTGTTGGGGAGGGAGGGAGGGAAATAACTCTTATTAAAAGAGGGCTGCTACACAGTACCCTGTCCTGTGCTTCTGAGGTAAGCTGTGACCAACTTCCTGGATGATTAACAGTCCTTGCTTGGATAGAAGGAGTCTTGCTTACTTCCCTATGTGTACTGGTGAATCCCTACTTGTTCCTTCTCCTCACTGGAATGCTGGTCCAGGTTTAATGATGGAGCCAGATTTTGGACATTTACCTTCATATTTCAATACTTTTTATGTATTTGGATCAGATGATGCTGTTAAATAGGCTTGTATGATAGTAGTTCTATATGTAGAATCTATGATAGTAGTTCTATATGTAGAATCTATTTCTAAAAGGCCCATTGCTTCTTCAGTCTTGGCATACACTGATTCTCACAAATTATCTCATGGGCATGGAGGAGTTTTCTTATGTGTACATCTCTTTATCAAAATTTGTAGGAGGCCTGTATAGTATGGGACTTGCCAACTGATTAATGGCTTGTATCTGATTTAGTGATGCTAAAGCAGTTCTCAATATTAATTTTAATCTCCTGAAACATTCTTCACTGATCTTTTCTCTCAGTAATTATACTCAATTGTTGCTTCTTCTTCTACTCCTAGATATTTATAGACTTATTTATTTATTTAACGCTGTTTTTATACTGCCTTTCTGCGAGTCAAGGCGGTTTACAGGGCACTATGAACAACAGATACAAAGAACGACTTGTGGTAATTCTTACATAAAACTGATGATGAACACTAAAACATTTGTAAAAGGCGCTGGTGCCAAAACAGCTTCCTTACAGCTTATTTACAGGGAGAATATACTGGTTATCTGGGGACCTATTTTCAAGCAGGATAGCAGTATTTACAGTCCAAGGGTAGGAACTATTTGAATCCAGAATGTATCCAGTGGAGAGGATGTCTGTGGGAGTTATTCGGAGATCTGCAATTGCATGGTGATGGCCTGCCAGATGTCAGTAGGCAGGGGTGGCCTTGTTCATGACCTGCATTTAGCCATCTTCCTTTCAAGTTCCATTATATCAGAGTCATGAGTCAGAGAAATGCTTTCAATTTTACTCAATTTACCTCTAAGGAAAGTTGCCTTAGCACATTTGTTGAGGCCAAAAGTCATCTTGATGACATCTGATAAGTTTTTCACTAGTTTAGTTTAGTTTTTACTTGATATACATGAACTTGTTCCACTAATTGTTGATCACTGGAGCTGTAGAGTTTCAATTCATCTACAAGAGTAAGAGTGATATTACCTCTGGATCGTTACCATTTTTAGGATTAAGGCTAAATCAGTATCCCAAAGAATTAATACGAATACCCAGAGGATTAAGTGCCATATCAAACAAAAGTAGAAACAAGGAATCTCTCTGAAATATTCTTTGCTGGATCTTGATATTAGGAATTGCAACCTGTCCATCTTTATACTTCAGATGGAGTGTGGTTTGCCACCTTTTCATGGTGAATTTGATGTACTTAATCCAGGGATAACTTTGTAAATTTTAAGATAATTTATTACCCAAGAGTATGGAATACTATTAAAGGCTTCCTTATAGTCAATCCATGCTATACTGAGATTTTTGCTTTTCTTAGCACGGGCCACAATGGCTTTATTCAGCATTAATTGGCCACATAGTTCCATTTGTGGAGGAGTAGCCTAGTGGTTAGAGCAACTGCCTAGTACCCAGAGGATCAAGGGTTTGATTCCCACTGGCACTCCTTGGTCAAGTCACTTTACTCTCCATTGCCATGGAAGAAAAGGCCTGGTAATCTACTTCTGGTAATACATTGCTAAGAAAACCAAGAGGCAGTTGGGTTGCTAGGAGTCGGCACTGACTTGACATCACTAAAAAATAAAGTTTTATTACCATGATGTTATTAGAATCAATATAATTGTTTTTTGGTTTTTTTAACTGTATTTATATCCCGCTTTTCACTGGGTCAAAGCGGTGGGACATATAACAAGGGGATCAATAGTGGGAGAGGGGCCCATCACCGGGGGCTCAACATTGATGATTTTGGGATGAACATAGAGAAAGACAGGATAGCACAGTTACTGGTCTGGGTTCTTGAAGAGAAATAGGGGGGATTCCTATTCAGAGATGTTCTTGGAATAGGATGTTTTTTAGCTGCTTTTTGAATGATGGGAGATCACCGTTGTTCCTGATGTGGTTTGGTAGAGAGTTCCAGAGGGATGGGGCATAAAGTTCAAAGGCTCTGTTGCAGGTCTGTTGTGTTGCCTTGGTCCTTTTGTGGGGGACGTCAATGGAGCTGTTGGAGGATTGTCTGGTTGTTCTGCTGTGGGTTGGGCGAGGCAGTAGGGTGCGGAGTGGGGTGCCTTGTGTTTGGTGGATGGTTTTGTGGGTGAGTAGAAGAGCTTTGTACTTGATTCTTGCTTTGATGGGGAGAATATGAAGGTCTCTCAGAATTGGGGTGATGTGGTCCCGTTTCTTTGCATTGTGAATTATTCTCGCTGTGGTGTTTAGGGCAGTTCGGAGGGGATTGGTTTGTGTGGCAGGTAGGCCATGGTAGATTGTTGCAGTAGTCCAGATGAGGGAGTGTCAGAGCTTGCATTACTGTCCTGAAGTCCTGCGGTTCAAGGAGAGGTCGGAGACGTTGTACCGTTTTTGCCTTGTGGAATACAGTTCTAGTGGTCTTGTTGATTTGCTGCTTAAGGGTTAGGGCTTGGTCAATGATAATGCCGAGATATCTTATGTGTGGTTGTATTTGAATTTGCGTGGTTCCCATGGTGAGGTGAGTGGGTGGTTTGAAGTCTGGGTCTTTTGTCACTATAAGAGCTTCGGTCTTCTTTATGTTAATGGATAAGTTGTTCTCTTGTAGCCAGTTGGATACGTCGGTGAAGTAGGTTGATAGCTGGTCATTTGTTGGGTCTGTGGTTGTAATTGGGGCGTAGAGCATTATATCGTCGGCGTATATGTGGAAGTTGACATTGTGAGTGCGTATGACTGAACAGAGTGGACGGAGGTAGATGTTGAAAAGCATGGCTGATAATGTGGATCCTTGAGGTACTCCTTGATGTTGCTGGAAGGGGGGTGAGGTTGAGGTTTTGGTGCGGATCAGTTGCTGTCGGTTGGTTAGATAGGACCTGAACCATTAGAGTACAGTATCTTTGATCCCAATTGTTTGGAGTCTGTGGATAAGGGTGTTATGGGAGATGGTGTCGAAGGCCGCTGATATATCCAGGAAAATTGTATATTCTGTTAGAATATATTGCAGTGAACAGTTTATAGAAGGTAGGTAGGCAAGTGGTCTGTAAATCTGGGAACATTATTTGGATCTCCCTTTGGAAGAAGAAATGCTATTTCTGTTATTTAACCATTGCAGTGTTAAGTAGGGCTGCTTGACCAATTGATTTTTATTAAGGTGACAAAAGTGGTGAGTCATAGAGGCACAGCCAACATTATCAATATGGACTCTTCAGTAAGGCTCTTGACAATGTTAGGCATGGAAAACTGTCAAGCAAACTGGATGGAATGGGCATGAGCTGGAAAGTCTGGATCCACTATGAGCCATAGGATACCAAATGGCCTCAGCTACTTTGGGGGGATGGTAGTGGGGATGGTGCTGCAAGAGACTGTGAGCAGCAGAAGAAGGCAGGAGAAGAGTGACAGACTGGTAGTGTTGGGACTGGGGAGAGGTCAGGAGAGAGAATGGTGTGAAAAGGATCCCAGTGGCACCCTCCACACCACTTTCACTCCTGTTGGTTTAGACCGGCTGCCAATATTTTGCAGGCAAATGTAAAATTCAGTGGGTGAGGGAAATTCTTTATAAGGTCTGCATTTTGCAGTTGTGCTGAATTCCCCCAGGAGTAAACTCATTCTGGCACAGCCATCACAGTGAAAGTTCTCAGGGACCACACATTTATTTATTTATATACTTGCTTACTTACATTTATTACATGCCTAATAATTGAATATTCTAGGCAAGTTACACCATTAAAATATAATACAATCAGAATATAATAAAAACATACAATAGTTAATATGATCACATCATAAAACATATGAAAACAAAAACACAATAAAAACATAAGAAAAAAATAAAACATAACCCACATTAACACATAGCAAACCTCCCACTTATTTTGTCTATCTGCTCCACAAGAGGTTTTTAGCCAACTTAGGAAGTCACTAACCCATAAGCCTCCCGAAAAATAACATCTTCAGTTTATGTCAAAATGTCAAATAAAGGAATATGGGATATGATTCCATACTATAGGGTCAAAACAATGGCATGCCCTCACTCTTGAGACAGCCAACATAATTTGTCATCCACATAGCTTGTCCAACATAGAACCCTGCTCGGGGTGTGTCTATGCAAATACTGCTGCAGATAACACACTGCATCAGACTGAAGAGCTTTATAAACAAGACCATCTCCTTATGGAATCCGGCTAACTGGAAGCTTAAGTTGAACCACTAGATACTGCCACTGTGTGATGACTGCGGATTGCCCCCTCCCTTCACACTCACACACCTGAAGCTGTAAATTCTACCTCCACAACATCTCCAGCCCCAGCTGATCTGGGGAACAGCAGAGGTGAGTCAAGAATTGAATCCAGTTCCTCCATAGGGTTGCTGCTCTACCAAAAATGATCATCTCAGCAAGATGCAAAATCTCTTCTGTCTCCAATGAGGTAATTACTATTGAAATATTAGTGCACTTATACACCTGAAAGGAAGATGAAGGACAATTAGGATTTAATATTACGCACTCTATGGTATTAGTAAGTATCCAAGTAATGTGTTAAGCTTACCCACACAACCTCAGTATGGAGAAGAGATCCAATAAAGTTGGATATCATTACACAAAATTAGTTAAGCAACTGTTCATAACCAGTTTTTCAATATCTAACATTTTGCTTCCATATACACTGATTTCAGCTATAAAGATCATTAGGAGATCTCTAATGAATATGTATGAGACAGATTTGCACATAATGGAGGTAGGTTGCATGCAAATCTATCTCAAACATATTCATTATGGATATCCTGAAAATCTGACTTGCTGGCAGCCCTCGAGGACTGGGAGTGAGCACCACTGGTTTGAACGATGATATATGAGCATATTGTACACTGTTGACATACACAGAATTGTCCCCTCCAAGCTCCCACAGAGAACTTAGGGCCTGGCCTACGATACTATATTTCTAGCTCATAGTCAGGCTCATAATGGCCTAGAGACTGGAAGCAGCAATTCAAGGATGATTGAGATGTATGACAGAGTTATCACACAGAAACAAACTTACCCAGCCTTCTGGTCCCCAGTTCTTACGTTTGTACTTCAGTGGTGCCTGGTCATTTGGGATGTTCCCACACCTAAAGCATTTGTTATATGTCGAATAGGACTCTTATAAAATTATAAGGGTATATTATATATTTGTAAAAGGTAGATGCATAGAAAGATTGCAGTTACTTTTGTACAATCTGCATGTAGACATTTGTAGAGGCATAATTTGGGCAAAGCCGGGATGGAGTTGCGATGTATGCATATATTTGACAATTTACACGAGTACACACATCAAAGGTTATTTTATAAATCATTTTCCGATGTAAGATGCTGATTTATGCATGTAAAAGGTTTCTTATGAAAACTTAGGTCAGGCCTAAAAGTACATGCAGTGCAAGTAGGCCCACACTCGTAGGCAACTTCAGAGGAAGCATGTGGGGGAGTGTGGTGGGGGGGGGGGGGGGAGTGCAGGCGGAGACATGATTCATGCACATATTTTATAAAGTATGCTCATACGTGCATACTTTATGTCCTAACATTTAAGCTTGCTCCCGAGCAGGCCTAAATGTCAGCACCCACAATTTAGGCACTGATGGGGGGAAATATTCAAAGCATTTTAGCCCATTAGCAGACTTTCTAATCGTCTAAAATGCGGTGATCCCAATATTCAGTGGCACTGTCAGGACAGTCCTGCTGAATATCCCCACAGACTACATAAAAAGTGCCCGGTTAAAATTGCAGCTGTCTGTGGACTGATTTGGGGGTGGTCCTGGTCACTCACCAGTCAGCTGATAACCCGATAGCTAAACCAGTTCAAATTAGGGCAGGTCAATGTGTGTCCTATCTTTAACCGGTTTGGGCTAGCCAGTTAGTGGCACTTTTCCCAACTTTGATCTAGGCACCCTGTATTACAGTGAATCCCGTAGATCATTTTATAATTTTCAAAAGCATGCTTGTACGTACATTAAAATTCACCATGAATCTGCACAGGCAATAAGCGTGCCAATGAGAGCATGGATACTTTTACAAGGACTGTATATAACGTTCCTGCGGGTGGTGTTTGCGCTGAGCTGGGGCAGAGCTGCGAGGTAACGACAGACACTCACACATGGTTTCACCCGCTTTGGAGCAGCTGTACCTTTGTGCACTATTGAGAATAGCTCTGGGAGCCTATTTTATAAGAGCAAATAGGCACCCGTGTGGCCTTTATAAAACAAGCATACACGAGGCACGTTTTGGGGAACTTTCGTGGGGGCCCCGTTATAAGATGATCCTCATCATGCTAGTTTACCAGCTGAAGAAAAGACTTTGTGAATGTCTCCGAATAAGTCTATCAGGAAAACTAGCTCCATGTTTCCTATCAGAATGTCATTATGAATCATCATGTGTGCAGTCGAAAAGTCGGCACTGATTAATGTTCAAGTCCAGCAGGGCTGATGTTACACATGCTGAGGCCCAGGGCAGAAATTTAGGAGAGGGCCCCAAAGCTTGCTTAGAGAGCTCCTGTGACAAGGGAGCCCAGGGCAATTGCCCTGGTTGCACCCTCCCCCCCCCCCACCCTTAGTGCTGGCCCTAAGGTCCAGAACAGCACATAGATTCTGTTCTCAGCACCTCTCAGAAGGAAGAAGCGCTAGGGTGTGGTTTCTAAATGTGCAGGGACTATTTTCTGAGTGCATGTGTAATCACAAAGGCTATGCCTCTCTTTTATAGGTACAACAGGAGCCCTGGTGAGAGTTTGGGAACTGATGGGTAGCAGGACGGACATGAATACCCAGGACACATAGGCATAGTGTCAACAGTGCACAGTGATGAACATGCACAACTGACTGGAAGAGAAGCATCTCAAAATTAAAAAGGGTTTGGGGAACCACCAACTTAAAGTCATGCTGCATTCCTACCAGGACATGTTGGACGCACACATTGCATATAACAACTGCTCCTCTTTCCCATCTTTAGTCTCTTGCTTTGAAACCTTCCAGTCTCTGTTGTATTCCCAGGAAGAGCGAGCCCGAGAGAGAATGTACTGCGCGCTGAATGCGACTCATTCTGAGCGTTAGGAGCAGCACAGCAGTGGAGAAGCTCTGGTAGTCACAAGCAGTGCCCAAAGGAACTAACCTATTCAGTAGCCCACAACATACAGATTTCTGCTTTCTCCTATACCTAGAAGGAGCCGGTGTCTGGGAGTTCTTTGCAGGGAAAGAGAGAAAAGCTGAGGGTAGGGAAAGAGCAGGAGTCTACAGGTGATGATGTGCAGAAGGGAAGACGTGTAAAGTAGAGAGCAGAAGAAGAGAGGAAGGGGGTCCCAGTGCCAGACCCCCATATGTACAACACTGAGGCTAAACTGTGTCTGAAGCCCAAGGAGAGTGTTACCGCAAGATATGCTGAGCCCGTGAGTAATCCACAAATGCATCTTGGGTCCCAGAGGAATTATGGAGACAGTGGGGGGGGTTTCCAGGTAACGACTGGAGGAACAAAACCAGCAACAGTTATCTGCACATCTGTCTTTATATAGGTACATAAATATGCAACCACATCTGTTTAAAGCTCGTGTCACTTGATGTCACTGCTTCACTGTGACAGGCCGATATGCATCTGCTTGCTCTCTCCCTTTGTTTCAAACCCTGGCAAAGAGACTGGTGCTTCCCTGGCTGTTCTGATGGCCACGAGTCCTTGCCGTGTCCAGACTGTCTGTTATGGGCCACATAATCTTTTGTAATTGTAGGTATGCCTTGGACTTGAAAAGACCGAGAGATATTGAATTAGCTGATTGATCTCCTCTGGCCAGTGAACCTCCAACCCAGTTGAAACCTACCCCTGCTTGCGCTCCAGCAGCTTGAAGGGGCAGCAGAGATTCCGTGGACCTTTAGTTACAGCTTGCCAGGCTTTCTCCCAATGTTTATTCCCCTTGTATTCATCCAACAGTCTACACACAAGTGCTGTTCAGGTGTGCCAGTGAATTCTGCTTGTGATCGATGCCAGGGTATCCCCCACTCTCCCGAGCGCCCCAGAGGCAGGAGCCAAAAATGGAACCCAAGTCCCCCGCAGAGACAGAGGAAGACCCCTTCTGTGGAATTTAGTTCAGCATTGATGACTTCAATTTGCTCTCGAGAAGCTCAGTAGTATTTTTGAATTACCATCCCACAGAGACTCCACGCACAGCGTTAACAATGGGCAGCTAGACCATAATTTTTATTGAGTTATGCATAATCTAAACATTGCCTTTGGTGATATCTTTAAAGCAGTGACCTAGTCTTTAGTGTGCTAGGAGTCTAGTACTGCTCTTTTCCAAAAAGATGATTGTCAATGCAAAAGATGGCAAATGAGTGTCGGTGTCCTGTGATGTATCCACTCGGTAACTGGGCAGCCTTCTCATGTAAACCTAAAAATTGCAAAACAAAAGAAGGTTGTACGAAAAGTAGGACTGGATTCAAATCTCATAACTACCTGGAAGAAGGCTGACAGGAGAGATGTGCATTCATTTGAAATGAAATGGGAAATGCCATCGATATTTCCCATTTTGTTCTGGATCATTTTCAAAGGAAAATGAAACAGAAAACAATGAAATGTCAACATTTTGAGCAATAATGAGCACTATGTGTAAAAGGTACATGCTGTTACATAACAGGGTACACTACTGCTTAAAGAGTGCACTGTGGCTCAATGGTGTGCACTATTTGCTCACAGTGCACACTATTAAGCAATAGGGCACACTATTAACAAAAACCAGAACGTGACAAAAAAAATGCAATGAAACAAAACATTCTTTGCACACTAAATTGAAACAAAACACAAGTTTTTGCCTGCACATTCCTAGTTGATAGCATTGTAATGAAGAACTCTGGATAACAGACATCAGTGTGTTTCCCAAATGCCACAGGCAGTCCCAGGAAGTGTTTGCACATAGTGGGCACAGATTGCAAGAGGCAGATGCAGAGTGCCTCGCGGCTGCGTTCATCGCTTACATGTTTGCCACTTGCTCGCCGCTGCTCATTGGCCTCTGGAATGCGCTGGGACTTGTTCGGATTTCTGAATCCATAATGTCGGATGAGTTAACCTGCTGGAATGCAGATCCTGAGATCCTGGATCGTTGGGAGGCCACAGCTGGAAAAAGTGCAGAGGAAAGAGAATTACTGCCTGCTGATTCACAAGTGTCCTATTCAAAGGGCGATACACAGGGAAAGGCTGAAATGACCTCACAGAAATCCTGAGATCCAATTGGCTGGCCACTGCCACAGCCACACATTGTGCTAGCTTCACAGTCAACATATGGCATATTCACACTTTTTGTGCCTCTGAAGTCACATATTGGGAGATTGCTCACTGGAAAAGGCCACATGGGCTCCTCAAAGTGGCAGCTTTGGTCCTTTTCAGTGAATGAATAATTAGTATGCGGTTGTGAGTTGGCCACTGTGAGAATAAACTATCCTGGGCCACGCACTCTAAGGCAGTAATAAACAACAGGGATCCTGAAGACATCATAAACCATGAGGCCAAAAAGCTCATGACCATCCTGTAGTCAGGGCCAGTGCAAGGGTTTAGCAGCCCTCTCCTCGAGCCCCTTCTCAATTAGCTTTTCGACTCCTAGCAACCCTCAAGATGTTTATTATTAAATTCAATTATAATCATCTCGACACTATCTCTCCCAGACGCAGTCTGTAAACATGGATATTTGGGCATCCGTTTTAAAATTCAACTTTATTTTGTAAATATATACATAAGAGAGATTTCAATAAGCCACTTACAAGGGTACATGAACTTGGCATATTGCTCATTCTGCCTGCAGATAAAAGTGTACAAAGATAATTTGGAGCTTGTGTGGCTGCCCGGCCCCATTGCATTGCTTGAACTGTAACTGCTCTTTGCTGATCCCCCCACCAAGAAGCGGTTGCCTAGTTTGACCCGTGGTTGGGCCATCCCTGACTGTAGTTTTATTTATGAACATGTAAAAGACTATTATTGTAGCAAATATTTGGAAAACATTTATGCTATTTGTTTTTATCCTCCCTTCACTATGTTCATTTTTTCTGATAGTTTATGGTTTAATTTCTATTTTTCTGCCTTGTTCTTTTAATTTTATCTTCTCTCTGCATCATCTTGTAGCTTACTACAAAAAAGAACAGCATTGCAAAATAGGTCAGTGATAAAAGTTGGACGGAAAGGAGTAAGAACTGGAGCCACAAATGAGATCGCTAGGATGGAATGGAGTAAGATGAAAAGATGTGTGTGCACGATGGCTCCCCTGATAAGTAATTATGGGAAGGGGTACAGAAAGAGGCCATGTGTGATGCGTCTGTTAAGAGTGGATTGGGAAAGGAGAGGGAAAGAGATGAAAGCTGGCTCTAGAGAGATCAGAAACAACAGTTCCACAATTAGTCACCAGGGAAGGAGTGAAGACGTCTATATATATATATATGCTTATGATGGCATTTAATATACCACCTTTCATAATCAAATAACAAAATGGTTTACAGAACAATATATAAAGAGAAAGAAAAATAACAGGGAACTCTGTAAATATAGAAAAGCTGAGACTAGAGAGGGAAGGGAGCTGTATTAACAAGCTACAAGCACCCTATTTATGTCCTTCACCAAACGATCACACTCTCATTTTTTATCCAGCAGATGACGGATTCAAGAATAATGGTTAGAGAATGAGAATGTGCAATGGGCAGTAGAAGCAGAAATGGCAGCAGAGATACCCTTGCTAAGACAGCCAAGATCCTTCAGTTGGCTGTGAGGGAGTAGAGGGCCATTACTTAAATGTTGTAACCTTATCACCTATAAACTGCTCCAAGTTAGACGGCATTTAAGCAGAGGTAAAGAGGAGAGGGAAGCTTGGAAAGAGACAAAGCAGGAGCTCTTGTAACTCACGGGTCATTGGTGGGCTAGATCGGCCAATGTAGGGCGTTGCAGAACGAACTCTGGAAGGAGGTCGTGGGGTCTTTATTCCTGGAACCATTGAAAATGCATGGTTAGCACTTATTACATATACACATAAGCATATAAGAACATAAGAAAAGCCATGCTGAGTCAGGCCGAGTTCCACTGAGCCCAGAATCCTGTTTCCAACAATGGCCAGTACCGGTTAGATGTATTCAGCAGATCCGAAAAAGGTAGATCTATTTATTATAGCTGATTGCTGTTTGAAAGGTTAAAATAACTATCCCCTATTTAACCATTACATCCCACTCATGATTTTATGAATTTCCATTACATCCTCTTTCAGTCTTTTCCGAGCTGAAGAGTCCTAACCTGTTTTAGCCTTTTTTTCATATGGAAGATGTTCCATCAAATTTGTCGACATTTTTTGAACCTTGTTTTGGTTCTGCTGTATCATTTCTAAGATGGGCGACCAGAACTGCACACAATACACAAAGTGAGGCCACTCTATGGACCTATACGTAGGGATAATGATATTCTCAGTCGCGTTCGCTATCCATTTTTGAATAATCCCTATCATTCTATTTGCTTTTTTTTTTTTGTAGTAACACCACACTGGACTGAAAATTCCAATGCATTATCCATAAAACTCCAAGACTGTTCTTTTGGATGGTGACTCTTAACACGGAACCCAGCACTGTGTACAGATAGCTGCGGTTATTTTTCTCTGGGTGCATCACTTTGCATTTGTGTACATTAAACTTCACCTGCTGTTGAGATGCCCAGTCTCCTAGTCTCACAAGGTCCTTCTGCAATTCCTCACAATCCTTTGCTGTATTAACAACTTTGAAAAACTGTGCATTATCTACACCATGGGGCCTATGTAGATGTGAGCACGTATGGCTACCAGATTATATATGTGGAAAATATGCATGCATCATCTCAAATCCACTTCCCCTGAACTCCAACTTTCCAAAATGCCTAGACTTACGTGTGAGCTGATGTGCACATGCATGAAGGCCCATTTTACATAGTACGTTGACAGCAGAATTTAGACATGGAGAGCGAAACATGCTCCATTCTGTTAGAAATGTACAAAAGGTTCTGCTGAACGTGGAGTGCTTTGGTAAATACATACAAGGAAGTGCAGACATGCATGTGGATTTGCCCCCATGTACAGCCGAAGGAGTTCTTTTACTATCTCCACATGGGAAATCTAACTAACCGACACGGCAGCTTCCAGGTATAAGTGGTGATTTCACAACTTCCATGTGCAAGTACCAGCACTTCCGCGTATAGCCAGGTCATCGCGCCAACCTTTACCAATAACTGCTGCCAAATAAGTACTGAGCTGAAACCTTTTGCCAATTTTCATTTTGGAAAGGGAAATTAAAAACAGGGCATTAAGGAGAATGACTCCCTTAATCCCGTGTATAAAGGACTGGCTGAAATGAGCACTTTTGAAAAATATATTCATGCCACAGAGCAGGTGAAAATCCTGACAGGGAAATTATTTTGTAAAACAGGGAATATGCGTGTAGACTGGCCCTTCCTAAGACACTCCCAAACCTTGCCTCCACCATGCCTTCTGATATCTCTCCATGGTGTGGATGTCCACATGTAAACAGTGACTTTCTGAAATTGCATTTACACGTGGATTCCAATCTACACATGCAAGTACTGTTATTTATACATGGGGATGCTCCTAAAATAACCCCCTAAGTATAGGTTTATAGGCACAGGCATAATTATATCATAGGCAATGTGTGTGCTTAGAAACACTTATAAACATGCTTGATAAACATGTAAATGTTCCTGGGGATGGAGAATAGACGGAATGGGGTGGAAGTGATACTTCATAAAATATGCAGAAATGCTACTCACTCTTTCCAGCACATATGTGCACACAACTACAGCCCCCTCCTTGTGTACACCTACTTGCCCTGAGATAATTTTATCAAGGCAAACAGGTGCACATGTTGTCTTTTGCACTATGGGGGCACAGAGATGTCCAAAGCACAGAGAGGTCTTGGGATGTCCCCAGCGTGAGGATATCCAAGTCTGAACTGGGGAGCGGTGGAGGCATAGCCAGGGAATTCCCAGAAACCTGGTTGTCCCCCCCCCCACCCCCCGCCTGATTTCAGGAATATCACAGACATCCAGCGTCACGTCTAAGTTTAGACCTGCTCCAGGCACGAACAGACATTCAGACTGCTGGCTTAGACATTCCAGATTGCACTTGGACATCCCTTCTAAAATACCCCTCCATATGCCTTTCCTGTGCGTTATAACATTAGCCTCCAGGTGCAGAGATGGAGCCTTTTAAACTTGCCCAGACTATAATTGAGTAAGAGTACATGCATACAATTTAAATATGCACATAAATTTACCCAAACTGAGAGAAGGAATTCCTGGTGGAGAGGACAGGGAGGATTTAGTGTTTACACATGAAAAGATTTCTGCTCCTGATTTTCAAACGTATGCTCCTGAACAGGCCTCTTTGAAAATTTGCTAGGGCTGAGTGTCCAAATTTCTGCTCAAGATTTCACTAAACTCCTAAATTTAGGAGCATAAAAAGTGGGTGGCAATGGGCGCAGATTTAGGGCAGTAGAAAAAATTAAGCGCCTAGCACTGATTTTCAACACCACCAGTCTGATACAGAAACACACTCTGCCTTTAGCGCAGGCGTCCGTGCAGTGTTCACACAGAATTTTCTGCACTAGTGAGGATGCAAAATGTAGGAAAGAATCTAGCACGGGTATTAGACACTGCACAGATGCTGGTACTAACGGCAGCACATTGCACATTTAAATACATGCTGATGGATGGAAAGGAAGGGCAGATGCAGTGAAATGCACAGAAGACCAGAAGGCTGAACGGATGGTGAGATTTTAACATGAGGTCTGAGGTAGCGTTGAGTTAGCTCAAGGTCTGCTGTCCGTGCTGGTGAACAAAGTATGTCTGTTTCTTCAGCGTACAGCCCCTGCAACGTTTTTCTAGCTTTGCCGAAGAGACTGCTGATAAAAAAACAGCAAGGGAAGTGTGCTGGTACAGTGGCTGCTATCTGGTGCATAATGCCATGGGGCTGGAGCCATGGAAGATGCAGCCTTAGGAAAAAACCCTGTTTTGCAGAGAGCTGAGAATGTGCAGAGAGTGCAGTTGCATCATAGCACAGCCAGAGGGGGCAAGAGTAATCCCACAGAGGCTGAAGCAATGTGCTCAGACACTAATTGTATAAGTGGCAATCAGTTGCACCTGAGGCCAAGCACGGGACGTTCAAACCAAAACTCCCTTTATAAGGAGAAACAGAGAGCAGCAAGACAGAGAAGAGGGAGGAGAAGGAAAGGAAGGTGGAGAACCTGCAGGACAAGAGGAACGTGGAACAGGAGAGATTCCACACAGAGCCAGCCCAGAGGGACAGAATCCAGAGGAAGTTTACTCAGACAGATAGAGTCCAGAGGGGCAGAGCACAGAGGGACGGAGTCCAGAGAAAAGCTGCCAGAAGAAACAGTTTGTCTGGTAGGAGTGACTCTCCCAGCCCAAGTAACTTTGTTGGATCTGGATTACAAGGAACAAGGAAGAGAGGTTCCTATTATAAAGATACCTTTTCAGAGAACCACAGTGAGTGGGAATCCTTACCAGGTTTTCCTGAACCCCATGAAAGCAAAGCACTGCACAGAAAAGCCTATCTCCCAAGAGAAGTACATCAGAAGGAGAGCTCTAGGTGTGGCAATTCCAGAAAGCCAAGGTATGCTGAATCTTTAATTCTAAAGGAAAGCCTTGCTAATAGAAACCCTGTTAAAGCAGCTATTCCCTATAAGGGGAGGGGAAGCAAAGCAGAGCTTTTTAAGACAATCCCTCACAGCTTAACAGGAAAGTTTTACTGGAAGCAAGATACAAACTTACAGGGTCTAACAGGGAGTGAAAACTACTACTCAAAGGAAGAAGCCAGTGACGCAGAGTCTATGGAAATTGAATGTGAGAATATTATTCCCATGCCTCAGGAGGAATCCATGGACTGTAATTTCTGTTCTGCGACTAGTATTGAATCCTTGCTAGAATTGTAGATAGAAAAGAACTGTGCAAAAGATGGTGAACCTTATAACCGTTTGTTTGCTGAATTGTTTAAATTGCTTTGAACTAAAAGAAGCCTCAGCTAGGACTTGCATTCAACTGTGAAGCCTATAACAGTTATCTGCTTGAATATTGGTGGAACCCCTTTTGATAAAGAAAGGACTGTCTTTATTTTCTACTTGTCTTAGTGAATCATTGCGTTACAGGGGAAATAAAGCCTTGTTACCCTACACTCTTGGCTTGGATCATTTGTGCTCTCAAGGAGCTAGAACTACAAGGACCAAAATGCACTAGGTCCTTAAAATCACATTGCTCCTTAAAAATAATAAATGCGCCGGATGCCCTTTTAGGCACTGGCCACTGAGGGCACCTGGTGACAATAAACAGCAATATTATTCTGCTCAGAAGTTCTGTTTCAGAATAATATAGCTCTTAGCTAGATAGCAATCCAACATATGCATCCAAGAGTCTTTTTGTGCTCAGGATATAGGTGCTGTTAACGCAGACTCAAGTGCAGACTTTTTGCACAGAGCGTATATTTGCATGCTGTCTGCTTACAGCCTCACTGCACAAAAGTTTTGTGCTAAATCTGCATGAGGAAACCCTGCACTAGACTTTTAGTGCTGGGCCCTAGCACAGGCTTTCTGCATCGAGCTGTAGGAATCAAAATTAGGCTCATAAACTTAAACTAATAAATAACAGGCCTAAATTAGGAGCCTAACTTTTAAGCTCCTATATTAGGTGAATTTTCAGCAGAAAATTTACGAAAATATTTCTGCCTGATAATGGGGCATAAGTTTAGGAGCTCAGGAGTCAATTTTCAAAAGCTCTTCTCTCAATAACCAACATAAGAAATGCCATACTTCGTCAGACCAAGTTCCATCAAGCCCAGTATCCTATATCCAACAGTGGACAATTCAGGTCACAGTTCTTGTCCTGGGGTAAGCAGTGGATTTCCTAAGTCCTCTTTAATAATGGTTTATGGACCTTTCCTCCAGGAACTTGTCCAAACCTTTTTTAAAACTAGCTACAATAACAATTTTTACTACATTCTCCAGTAACAAATTTCAGAGTTTGATTATGCATTGAGTAAAAATATATTTTCTCTTATTAGTCTTAAATGTGTTACATTGTAGCTTTATTGCATGTTCATGGCGTAAACAACTGATCTACTTTAACCCGTTCCACTCCATTCATTAATTTATAGACCTCTATCATATCTCCCCTCAGCCGTTCCTTTTCCAAGTTGAAGAGCCCTAACCTTTTAAGCCTTTCCTCATAGGGATATCCTTTCATCCACTTTACCATTTTGGTGGCTCTTCTCTGTACCTTTTCTAATTCTGCTATATTCTTTTTAAGATACAGCGACCAGAACTGCATATAATATTCAAAGTGTGGTTGCACCATGGAATGATACAGAACCATTATAATATCCATGGTTTTATTCTCCATTCCTTTCCTTATGATTCCTAGCATTCTATTTGCTTTCTTGGCCGCTGCTACACACTGGGCGGAGGGTTTCAACGTATTATCCACGATGACGCCTAAATCTTTTTCCAGGGTGGTGGTTTCTAAGGTGGTACCTTGCAATGTGTAACCAAAGTTTGGGTTGTTCTATCCTAGGTGCATGACTTTGCATTTGTCCATATTAAATTTCATCACCCATTTGGACCTCAGTCTTCCAATTTATTAACATCCTGTTGCAATTTTTCACAATCTTGGGTTTTAACAACGTTGAATAATTGTGTGTGATCTGCAAATATGATCACCTCACTCGTTATTCCCATTTCCTGGTCATTTATGAATACGTTAAAAAACAGTGGGCACAGCACAGATCCCTGCGGTACTCCACTATTCACTTTTCTCCATTGAGAAAATTGGCCATTTAGCCCTACTCTCTGCTTTCTATATTTTAACCAGTTCCTGATCCACAATACTACACTGCCTCCAATTCCATGACTTTTTAATTTCGCCAAGAGTGTCTCATGAGGGACCTTGTCAAAGGCTTTCTGAAAATCCAGATACACTATATCAACTGGATCACCTTTGTCTACCTGTTTATTCACACCTTCAAAAAAATATAACAGATTAGTAAGACAAGACTTTGCTCAATCTATGCTGGTTTTCTCCCATTAAACCATTACCATATACATGATCAGTAATTTTATTCTTTATAATGGTTTCTACCATTTTGCCCGGTACTGACATCAGAATCACCAGTCTGTAACTTCCCGGATCACCCCTGGAATCCTTTTTAAAAATTGGCATTACATTGGCTATTCTCCACTCTTCAGGTACTACAGATGATTTTACTAATAATAGTTCTGCAATCTCATATTTCAGTTCTTTCAATACCCTCGGATGTTTACCATCCAGTCCAGGTGATTTGCTACTCTTCAATTTATCAAATAGTTTTAATACAACTTCCCAGTTTATCGATATTTCTTTCAATTCTTCTGATACATCACTTTTATATACCATTTCAGGCATGGGTAAATTCCCTACATCTTCTTCAGTAAAGACCAAAGCAAAGAATTCATTCAGTCTCTCTGCTATGGTCTTGTCACTTAGCACCCCTTTTACCCCTCTATCATCCAATGGTCCAACTAACTCTCTCACAGTTTTTTGCTACAAATGTACTTCAAAAAGGTTTTATTATGCATTTTTACTTACATGGCTAGCTTATTTTCAAATTCTCTCTTTGCCTGCCTTATCAATGCCTTGCATCTAACTTACCAGTGCTTATGTTGTTTCCCGTTTTTATCATTTGGCTCCTTTTTCCATTTCCTGAAAGATGCTTTTTTTGGCAGAAACAGCCTCTCTGACTTCACCTTTAAACCATGCTGGCAGTTTTTTGGCCTCCCTTCCACTTTTCTTAAAGCATGGAATACATCTGTTCTGGGCTTCCAAGAGATACTTTTAAACAATGCCCACACTTTATGTAACCTTTGCAGCTTCTCCTTTAAGTCTTTTCTTAACTATTTTCCTCAATTTATCATAGTCTCTCTTTTGAAAGTTAAATGGTAGTACTGTGGATTTCCTTGCCATCCTTCTTTCATTTATTAAATCAAATGCGTTCATGCTATGATCACAACTGACAGTTGGCCCCAACACCCTTATCTCTTGCACCAGATCCTGCATGCTACTAGGTTCAAAATAGCTTCTCCTCTTGTCAGTTCATGAACCAACTGCTCCAAAAGGCAGTCATTTATTTCATCTAGAAACTGTATATCCCTACCATGTCCTGCTGTGACACTGACCCAGTCGATACACAGGTAATTGAAATCACACATTATTACTGTGTTGTAGCTTTTGTTAGTTTCCCTGATTTCTTTGAGCATTTCAGCATCCATCTGTTCATTCTGGCCAGGCGGTCGGTAGTACACCCCCTCTGCCATTGCCTTCCCCTTTTTACATGGAATTTCTATCCATAGAGATTCTATAGATATTTTGTTTCCTGCAAACTTTTAACCTGTGTGACTCAATGCCCTCTCTAACATAGAGCACAACCCTCCACGAATTTGATCTACTCTATCATTGCGATATAGTTTGTACCCAGGTATCACAGTGTCTCATTGGTTGTCCTCCTTCCACCAAGTCTCTGAGATACCAATCATATCTAACCTCTCATTTAGTGCTATATATTCTAACTCTCCCATCTTATTTTTTAGACTTCTAGCATTTGCATACACGCATTTTAGAGGTTGTATTTCATGCATATTAATCTGGTTATCAGTTGATAGGGGTAATTTGGAATTTTTCAGCTCTGTACTTAATGACATATGGGTTATTTTTATCTTTATTGGAACCTCTCTGTTAGGATATCCTAACTTCAATCTTTTGCTAGTATCCTTCAAGAATACATTCTTCCGAACCATGCGCTCTTGGGCGACTGTTGGCTTTCCCCTATTATCTAGTTTAAAAGCTGCTCTATCTCCTTTTTAAATGTTAATCCAAGCAGCCAGGATCCATCCCTAACAAATCCAAACTCCTTGTCTTTGCACCATTGTCTAATCCATGGATTGAGACTCCAGAGCTTCACTTGCCCTTTGGGTCCTGTGTGTGGCACAGGAAGCATTTCAGAGAATGCTACCTTGGAAGTTCTGGATTACAAGTTCCTACCTAAAAGCCTAAATTTGGCCTCCAGAACTTCCCTCCCACATTTTCTTATGTCATTGGTACCAACATGTACCAAGACAGCAGACTCTTCCCCAGCACTATCTAAAACCTTGTCTAGATGGCACGTGAGGTCTGTTACCCTCGCACAAGGTAGGCATGTTACCAGGCGATCCTCATGTCCACCAGTCACCCAGCTATCTACATGCCTAATGATTGAATCACCCACTATTACAGCTATCATAAATCTTCCCTCATGGGCTCATGGCCATGCAGAAACCTCCTCAGTGTGAGAGGGTTTTACATCTCCTGATGGACAGGTCCTAGCAGTCACTCCCTGCCTCACCAAGGTGATGCTCTCCTTTCACATGACCTCTCTCCTCCATGGCAACTGAGAGGCTCCCAAATTGGAGGTGGGGTTTCAATACTACTTCTATGTACCTCTCTGATTTCCTTACGTCCTCCAGAGATCGCACTTGTTCCCTAAGGGCAAAGAACTCCTTGCACCTGGTGCATATTGTCACAGCCCCTCCCTTTGGCAACGTGCTTGGAGGTCAGGGTGGACATTTCTTTCTTTCTTGAGGTGAGAAACGTCTTTTGCCAGAGGGATTCTGGGACTAGTAGTTCACCTCTTTGGAATGAATAGTTGTGAATGCCAATATAAGTGGTAAGGTAAAGGGTTTTATTCCCATACAACACAAAAGGTTTCCAAATGAAAGCAAACAGGTTTTACCTTACTCTGGATTATCACCAAACATTTACCAAGTCCAAACTGTTATATGTGTTTCACAGTTCTTGTTACTTAGGCAGGTTGAAAGCAAACAAACAGGTCAACTAAATCAAAGTCAAAGCTTCTTCTTTTCAGCTTAAGCAAACAGGGTTTTCAAGTATGTCCTAGCCACTATAGTTCAGGTAGGGATTCCACACTCCCTGCAATACATAGTGTGCAGTCCATAGGACATTCAGACTGGGCTAATTCAGGTTCCACAAAGTCCAATTGCATAGCCTCTGGCTCTGCTACGTTAATTGCTAAACCTGGGTTTCCTTTCGGTAGGTCTGGCAATACGTCAGTGGTTCTCTCCAAGCCTTGCCAGCCCTGCTCTGCTTGTTCTGGCAAACAGGTAATGTGCTCTTTGGCTAGTACTTTCTGTACAGGTTTCCACACCTTCTGCCAACTAGGTTTGCTATAGCCATGGCTCCCTGACTTCCAGGCTTCTCTAAGACCTGGCTCAGATCTAGGAAAGGAATTGTATCTGTACCTTGGCTCTCTGAGCTGTGGATCTCCAGCGTATCATCTGCAAGGCACTCTCCTGTTTTCTCTGTCTCCTCTGAAGACCTCTCTCTGGGGCTCTCCAATATGAGACTGCCCTTCCTGGAACTTGTATTTTCCCTGTAAGGACTTCCAGTTCAGCTGCCTTTCCTTTTGTAATTGGAGCCTTCTGCTTTCTCTCTCCTCAGTATCAGTAGAAGCTCTCCTCCTCTCTACAGCAGCAACACTTTCTGCTTCTCTCCCTGGAATACTTCTCTTCTAAAGACTTCCTCTCTGAAGACTTCTTTCCTGAGGACTTCCCTCCTGAGGACTTCCTTCTCTCCTAATTGGGAACTGCTTATAAGAGCGTTCCTCAGCTAAGGTTCCTGGCATTCTAAACAGGTGTGTTTGATTACTCTTTGAATTAGGCTTTGCCTCCTCTACTCTAGGGCGTGTCAGCTTTCCTAGTGAGAGACCTTGCTTGCTCCCTCTAGCTGCACTTCTATCTAACTGCACTCTACACATGTCTAATTCTTTAACAGAACCAGTGTTTTTTTCTAACTCCATAGGCTCAGTGGTGTCAGCTTCATCACATATCCCCCCCTTAAGATATTACGGGCTGGCATTTCTTCATCTGCACAGCTCGTTATCCGGGACTTGGCATCGGCACTGAGGTGCAGTTTTTCCGCTTTGTGCTTAATCCTGTACTCTAACGGCTGTAATTTTTTCCTTCTCCTCTCTATTCCGGCTAAGGTAACTAAGGCCACCCTTTCGTGCCATGGTCTGAGGACATTGATGTGATATACTTGCTGCTGACCACTCCTATTTTCTATCATATACGAGACTGGACCCAGTTGCTTGACCACCTTATAGGGTCCTCTCCACTGGCTTTCAAATTTGGGGGTAGCTCCCTTTACCATTACTATCACTTTCTCTCCTACAGATAGTTGTCTTGGTTTTGTATCCTTATCGTAATATTTTTTCTGTCGCACTTGACTGGTCCTTAATCTCTCTCCTCCGCGAACTGGGAAGTCCGACGTAAACGACTCCTCAAGTTTCGCAGGAACTGGGGTAGCCCTATTTCTTTTTCATCCGGTTCCACCCATTGTTCCTGGAGTATATCCAAAATCCCTCGGGGGGCACGTCCATACATTAGCTCGTAGGGCGAGGTCCTTAAGCCTGCATCTGCTCTCGGCATACATACAATATAAATGGGAGCATGGTATCCCATTCGGCCATCTCACCGTTTAAAGCCCGCCTCAGCATTTGTTTTAAGGTCTGGTTTAGTCTCTCTACTAACCCGTTACATTGAGGGTGATAGGCGGCTGTCTTGACGTGTCGTACGCCAAAGGCGTCCCACACCTGGGCCAAATACTTCGACATGACGTTACTACCCCTATCTGTCAACATCTCCTGCGGAAACCCTATTTCGCAAAATAGTTTTATTATTTCCAAGGCTATGGTCTTGGCCGATATATTTCTTAAAGGAATAGCCCACGGAAAACGCGTGGCTTGATCCACCATAACCAGCATGCATTGGAAACCCCTGGGCGTCTTTAATAGGGGTCCCACTATATCTATGGCTATTCTCCGAATCGGTTCTGATATAATGGGCATCGGGATCAACGGTACATCGGGCGGTCGGGTAGAAGTCACTCTCTGGCAGGACGAACAAGACTCGCAAAACCGCGAGGTCTCCTTAAAGACGCCTGGCCAGTAAAATCGGGCTAATATTTGGTCTAGCGTCCCCTGCACCCCTTTATGGCCCCCTACTGGGTGGTCATGAGCTAGCCTCAAAACTAGGGACTTAAAAGTGATGGGTACTACCAATTGCTTCCGAATCGTACCAGTCTGGGGATCTAGACTTTCCCTGTAGAGCACCTCTTTATCTAAAAGGAACCTTGGGAAAGTATGTTTTTCCATCTGGGCATACTCGAATGCCCGAGCGAGCGCGGGATCAGCTCTCTGCTCTTTTGCGAAGGAGGGGAACCTCTCCACCAACTCCGCCGGGACCCAGGGCAATCCTTGTCCTGCCTCCAGCTCAAGTCTCCCTTGAGAGCGGCACACCGCTTCTCTCTACATTTTTCTGCCTTACCCTTCCTACTTCCTCCAGCCGGGGTGGATATTAGGTCCTCATGGGAGGGTAAGCCTGCCCAGGCTTCATCCTGGGGTTCAGACGTTTCACCTAGAGCTCCGGATTGGGATCTTGTAGATACCAGGGCTTCATGGGGAGATAGACCCTTTTCCAACCCCTTTCTAAATTGGGGCCAGTCCCTGCCTAGCACTAAGTTGTGTGGTAACTTTGGCACTACCGCTACCAGTATCTCCTTTTCTATCCCTAACCCCTTTACGAGCAATCTATATACAGGATATAAAGATGAGGCTCCATGAATGCATTTTATCTTTACCTGTCCCTCTGCTCGGTCCAGTACTGAGTCAGCCTGATCTTCTATAATACGCCACAGCTTTTTGGAGATCATGCTCTGATCTGCACCAGAATCGAGTAGAGCACTTGTGGCTATACCTTGCACCTTAACCTCTAACAGAAAACCTTCTCCTATCCCTTTTGTATTTTTGGTTATCAGTGCAGTATGCGCTTTACATTCACTCTGTAAATGCCCTGATTTTCCACAATGAAAACATCTTTTCCTTTCAAAGTGATTTCTTGGCAACAACTTGCACGTTTTTAAACCTTCGGGATTAGATCTTGGCGCCCTTTCTGATAACTGCCCCATAGCTTCTGTCACCATTTTTGAAGCCTCGCCATTTTTACGAGTAGCCAATTCAGCTTCAAAATACCTTTCAGCTAGGAGAATTGCTTCCTCCGTGGTACAGCAGTTCTGCAGTATCAGGAAGGTCTGCACCTCTTTGGGCACAGCAGCCATAAACTGCTCTAATACAATGGCGTCAACTATGGTGTCTATGGTCTGACCCTCAGGCCTCAACCATTTTATTGTTAGGCTCCTGACCCTTTAACCTAGAGCTTTTGGAGTTTCTCCCGCTTTAAGTCAGGTAGCTCTTAACATCCGGCTGTATATCATAGGAGTTAATCCCAGGCGATCCCTTATAGCCTTTGTCACTTCTACATAATCATTGGCAAGGGCTGCGGGCATGGCCCTATATGCAGACAACGCCTCTCCGGTGAGCGAAGTTGCCAGGCGTATGGCCCACTGCTCCTTCGGCCACTTTATTGTATGAGCTATCCTATCGAATGAATCAAGGAAATCGTCTATATCATCGCTAGGCGATAATTTCCCCAATGTCAGTGTCTCTGCAGAACACGGTCCTACCATACAGCTGTTAGGTACATTTAGTCCTTGGAGAGACGGAGCTGCTTCCTGTGCCGTCCTCTGTTGTGCCAACCAAGCCTCCATTAGTTCCATCACTGGCTTTTGTTGCGCTTGCATGGCCGTCAGTGCCTGCTCCTGTGCGTGGAAAGCCATCTCCCGCTGCTTATCAAATTGCGCTGCCATCCACTGCAGAAGGATCCATGGTAGTCATTTTCTATAAAGAGAAAAGACAGAGAAAAAAAAAACAAGTGCGATACCGCAACTCTCTTTTGTCAGTCCTTTTTTTTTTTTTTCTTTTCTTGAATTCTCAGGACTCATACCTGCATCCTTCACAAGTCATGCCCATTTACTTATTACCTGCTACGAGGCGTTGACTCATACTTTGAACAAAAGATGTGTCCGATGTCATCCAGCGCTCCAGCAGTGCGGGTAACCACGCTTCCCTGTTTCACACGGTGCTTCCTTTTCTCTTTTCTTTTAAAGCTTGGCAGTTTCTTCCAGAACTGGTGTGGCTTTAATTTGCTTTGCAAAGAAAATCCTGCCAACTACGCCATTAATGCCACAGCCCCTCCCTTTGGCAACGTGCTTGGAGGTCAGGGTGGACATTTCTTTCTTTCTTGAGGTGAGAAACCTCTTTTGCCCAGAGGGATTCTGGGACTAGTAGTTCACCTCTTTGGAATGAATAGTTGTGAATGCCAATATAAGTGGTAAGGTAAAGGGTTTTATTCCCATACAGCACAAAAGGTTTCCAAATGAAAGCAAACAGGTTTTACCTTATTCTGGATTATCACCAAACATTTACCAAGTCCAAACTGTTATATGTGTTTCACAGTTCTTGTTACTTAGGCAGGTTGAAAGCAAACAAACAGGTCAACTAAATCAAAGTCAAAGCTTCTTCTTTTCAGCTTAAGCAAACAGGGTTTTCAAGTATGTCCTAGCCACTATAGTTCAGGTAGGGATTCCACACTCCCTGCAATACATAGTGTGCAGTCCATAGGACATTCAGACTGGGCTAATTCAGGTTCCACAAAGTCCAATTGCATAGCCTCTGGCTCTGCTACGTTAATTGCTAAACCTGGGTTTCCTTTTGGTAGGTCTGGCAATACATCAGTGGTTCTCTCCAAGCCTTGCCAGCCCTGCTCTGCTTGTTCTGGCAAACAGGTAATGTGCTCTTTGGCTAGTACTTTCTGTACAGGTCTCCACACCTTCTGCCAACTAGGTTTGCTATAGCCACGGCTCCCTGACTTCCAGGCTTCTCTAAGACCTGGCTCAGATCTAGGAAAGGAATTGTATCTGTACCTTGGCTCTCTGAGCTGTGGATCTCCAGCGTATCATCTGCAAGGCACTCTCCTGTTTTCTCTGTCTTCTCTGAAGACCTCTCTCTGGGGCTCTCCAATATGAGACTGTCCTTCCTGGAACTTGTATTTTCCCTGTAAGGACTTCCGGTTCAGCTGCCTTTCCTTTTGTAATTGGAGCCTTCTGCTTTCTCTCTCCTCAGTATAAGTAGGAGCTCTCCTCCTCTCTACAGCAGCAACGCTTTCTGTTTTATCTCCCTGGAATACTTCTCTTTTGAAGACTTCCCCTCTGAAGATTTCTTTCCTGAGGACTCCTTTCCTGCGGACTTCCCTCCTGAGGACTTCCTTCTCTCCTAATTGGGGACTGCTTATAAGAGCGTTCCTCAGCTAAAGTTCCTGGCATTCTAAACAGGTGTGTTTGATTACTCTTTGAATTAGGCTTTGCCTCCTTTACTCTAGGGCATGTCAGCTTTCCTCGTGAGAGTCCTTGCTTGCTCCCTCTAGCTGCACATCTATCTAACTGCATTCTACACATATCTGATTCTTTAACAGAACCAGTGTTTTTTTCTAACTCCATAGGCTCAGTGGTGTCAGCTTCATCACAATATGTAGGACTCCTCACCAACTGGGAGAAAAATCGTACATGTGACACTCAATGCAAAAGACTGGATAACCCCCATCTCGCTGCTGGACTGCTGTCTGCATTTTAGTTTTAAAGTTGTGTTTAGCTACTTAAGTTGTTTGAAGTTACTAGGGATACTTGTATTAATATAACTATACCAAATAGGTTTAAGGGACTTGGTTCACTTCAAGATTAATTAATTTCAGGGCCTTAATTCATCTATTCCTGGTGAGGATAATAGCTGAACCTGAAAGTGAATTTGAATACCCCCCTCCTCTTTTATAGGTCTAAGAGCCTATAAAGCTAAGATTATGCCTGGGGTGGGTGGGAGTCGGGGTGGGTGGGAGGGAACTAACACTAAATAAAGGCTGGCTTGCTACACAGATCCCAGACCTGTGCTTCTAAGGTTATCTGTGAACAATTTCTTGGGTGATTCACATAGCCCTTGCTTTGATAGAGTGAGTCTTTCAGATTGCCCCTTTGATCTGTTACTTGGCTTTAACACTTATTTAAAACAATTTCACAGTCTCTTGCCCCCTTTCTAGAAGGCCTCTTTGTAAAGCTATACTCTGATTTAAGAACATAAGAACATAAGATATGCCATACTGGGTCAGACCAAGGTCCATCAAGCCCAGTATCCTGTTTCCAACAGTGGCCAATCTAGGTCATACGTACCTAGCAGTTTCCCCAAAGACACAGGTTCCACAATGCTTGTATTGGGTCAAGCATTGATATCCTAGGTCCCTTTTAAATAATGGTTTATGGAACTTTCCTCCAAACCTTTTTTAAACCCAGCTACACTAAGGGGCTTGTTTACAAAGCCGCGGTAGCGGTTTGCGATCGTAATCGCAGCCGCGGCCCCATTGATTTCAATGGGGCCGCGGCTGCGATCGCGATCGCGAACCACTACCGCGGCTTTGTAAACAAGCCCCTAAGAGCCTTTACTACATCCTCCGATAACAATTTGATTTAAATTAAAGTTCTCTGCTGATACTAGGCCCTTATTGAGTTTTAAACTTAAACTAGAATGCTGAGTTTTACATTTAAAATAAAAGCTCTCTGCTGAGTTCTTAAATTTAAACTAAAAACTCTTTGCTAATACTAGGCCCTGACTGAATATTAAATTTAAACTAGAAACTCTCTGTTGAGTTTTAAACTTAACCTAAAAGCTCTCTGCTGTGTTTTAAATTAAACTGAAAGCTCTCTGCTGGTTTCTGAATTTAAACTGAAAGCTCTTTGCTGGGTTTTAACCATAAACTGAAAGCTACCTGCTGAGTTTTAAATTTAACTAAAAGTTATCTGATGAAACTAGGCCCTGACTGAGTTTTAAATTTAAACTAAAAGCTCTTTGCTGATACGAGGCGCTGACTGAGTTAACAAATACACTGGATTCTAATTTACACAGATTAATCAGTTTTAATCTAAAGAATTCCTTTTTCCCCAAGATTTAGAAAATTTCCCAGAAGTAAATACTTACAAGTGCAGATCTCTCCAGCAGTAGCCGTCCCTTTTGATAGTCCTTCAAGACTGTAGCAGTCCCTTTTGGTAGTCCTTCAAGAGAAATATTCAGCAGCACTATCCAGAGAGTGCTGGGGCAATCCATGGAAAGTGTGAGGGTGGCGCCAGCCACTCTCCAAATAACCCCTGCGATTTTTGTGGCAATTTTCAGTTTCTATCAAGATAAGTTATGAACATGGCAACTTATGCCTGCTTTTTCAGTAGCCCATGCTATCGAGATAGGGGTTGAAAAAGACACCAAGTGAATAATGGCAGGGATTATCCAGATAGTGGCTGCAGCATCTAGATATTCAGTGGCGGCCACTACTTGAATACTGCAGCTGAATATCCAGAGGAAATGCAAATGCCATGGCCGACCACCCTGGTGTTTAAATACCAGGTGCTCTGAGTATCAGCCCCTTAGATTTTTTTGAATTTTGGGCCCCTACTTTACAAAATACACACGTATGCATGTACAACAAGTTGAGAAATGTGTGCATATTAAACAGCAATAAATATTTGTGTGTGTATGCTTGGTGAAGGAATTTTAAAAGAGAAAGTATATTTATATATCCCTTTGAAAATCAGTGTACTTATGCACGTACCTACTCCAGAAGTTAGGTGGCCTGTTATAGAACAACCCTCTCATATGTAAGGGCTCAAAAACAGACAGAAAATCTTTCTTTGAGAAAACATTAAACAGACTTCAACAGAGCATCATAGGCAATTTTCAAAGCTGTGTGGGCAGATCAGCCATCTGTCAATGAGTGAAAACAAAGCAGGAGAAAGAAAAAACAAAATGCAGAGCTAATCTCCCGACTACATGTCTACTCCTCATTAGCCATCTCTCCTCAACATCCATTAGTCAAGTAAACTGTAAGCTCTTTGTGTCTGTACAGTGCTGTCTATACCCTGTAGCAGTCTATAAATGTTTAGTAGTACTAATAGATGCAAAGTCTGTGGGTATTTTAACCTATGGATTTTGCACCTCTCAAAAGGAAAGTAGAGCGTAGTTACTCACCTGTAATAGGTGATTCCCTGGAACAGCAGGAATTTAGTCTTTACATATGGGTGACATCAGTACACACTGGAACACTCTCCAGAGTCCACTAGGAAAGCTTTTGGGAGCATCCCACTGTGCCTGCATTGCTGCCTTCCGGCATTCCTAACTCTCCCACTTCAGTTGAGTTTGTAGCTGAGAGAAAAGAAGAGAAAAAGTAAATCTTCAACTCCTAGGGGAGGAGGGTGGGTTGTGAAGACTAAATTCTTGCTGTTCCTGGAGATCACCTGTTACAGGTGAGTAACTACGCTATCTCCAGGAACAAGCAGGAAAGTAGTCTTCACATATGGGATTCCCTAGCTTCCAGATGCCAGAAAAATGACCTCAGAACTGGTTGGTTGCCTCAGAGAAGGCTTTGAGAAGTCATGAATCCTCCATGGATGTCTGGTATCAATAAATTCCGTGACGGAGGGTAGGAGTTGTCCTTAAGTCTGAAAGAGGTGCTAGAGAACAGTTTGACCAAACATGGCATCCCGGCAGGAGTCCTTGTCCAGAAAGTAATGAGCAGCAAAGGTATGGACCGAAGACCAAGTTGCTGCTTTACAGATTTCATCAATGGCTACAAAGCATAGATTCACCATCGAGGTAGCCATGGCACAAACATTATGGGCAGTGACATAACCCTTAAGGGATAGTCCTGCTTTATCATAAGCAAATGAAATGCAATCAGCTATCCATTTTGAGAGAGTACGTTTAGAAACTGTCAGCCCCAGGTGACTAGGGTCAAAGGAAATGAACAACTGTGAAGCTCTGGTGCTCTCGAGTTCTTTGAAGATACGGCACGCTTGCAGTCAAGAGTATACAGGGTTGCCTCTGCTCTAGACTATGCTGTCTAGGAAAAAAGACAGGAAGATAAACTGACTGATTCAGATGGAAAGGAGACACCACCTTTGGCATAAAATGGGGGTAAGTCCTAAGGGCAATCTTGTCATGGTAGAATCGGGTATAAGGCAGATCCGCCACTAAAGCCTGAAGCTCACTAATGTGTCTAGCTGAAGTGAGGGCAATAAGGAAGATTACCTTTCATGACAGAAACTTTAGTGAGGTCGTGGCCAAAGGTTCAAAAGGTGGCTTGAGAAGCTGCCTTAGCATGACATTAAGATCCAGATTACCTTTCATGATAGAAACTTTAGTGAGGTCGTGGCCAAAGGTTCAAAAGGTGGCTTGAGAAGCTGCCCTAGCACGACATTAAGATCCCATGGTGGTGGCCTGATGGGAGGCTTGGTCAATAAAAGACCTCTCATGAAACGTGCCACAAGCTGCTGTGAGGAGATGGGCTGCCCACCTACAGGATGGTGAGAGGAAGCAATTGCACTGAGATGAACTCTCACCGAGTTGGTCTTGAGACCATTGAAATCCATCTGAGAACACCAGGCAGAGAACCTATGCTACTTGAACATGTAAGAACGTCTGGTGGATGGCTTCCTGGAAGCTAAAAGGATCTCCTTTACTTCCTGAGTAAAGTTAAGACCTTGCAAAGTTATGCCTTCAGGATCCAAGCCATGAGATGGAGAGACTGCGGGTTGGGATGGAGCAGGGTCCCCTCTTCTTGGGAGAGGGGATCGGGAGCTGACCCAAGACTCAGAGGGCGAGTCTGAGACAGATGTAGCAGGAGAGGAAACCACGGCTAACGTGGCCAGTGTGGGGCTATGAGGATCATGTAGCTCCTGTCTGCCTGAAGCTTGCAAAGCATTTTGGGAATCAAGGGAATGGGAGGAAAGGCATACAGGAGACCCCAACCTCAATGGAAGTGGAAAGCATCCACTTGTTGGATGCTGGACACAGGAGGTCTGGTGCAGAAGCGTGGAAGTTTGGCATTCTGCGGTGTGGCAAAGAGATCTATCTCTGGAGTCCCCCAGGTCTGAAAAATGAAGGATGCTGTTTCCGGATGGAGAGACCATTCATAGGGAAGGAGGATCCAACTCAATCTATCTGCCAAGATATTCTGCTCTCCTGGTAGATACACCGCTTGAAGGTGTATCTGATGAGCAATGGCAAAAGACCAGAAATGAAGAGTCTCTTTGCAGAGCGTCCAAGAGCCTGTTCCTCCCTACTTGTTCACATAGAACATGACAATTTGATTGTCTGTCTGGACAAGAACCCTCTGGCATTGTAGATGATCCAGAAACACCTTGAGGGCGTTAAAGATAGCATGAAGCTCAAGTAGATTTATCTGGAGTTTCGACTCCTGTAATGTCCCAGAGGCCCTGAGTGGAGAGGGCACCTCAGTGAGCTCTCCATCCCAATTTGGAGGCATCCGTCATCAGGGTACATTGATGTGAAGGCATCTGAAAAGGTGACCCAAGGAGAAAGTTTTCTGGGGCACACCACCATTGAAGGGATGCAGTCAGAGGGGCAGTGACTTGGATCCTATCCCTGAGATGTCTTGAGACCTGCTTCCAGTGGGAGGCAAAGGTCCATTGAGTTGTGCGCATATACAGGTGGGCATATGGAACTATGTGTACTGTTGAGGCCATATGACCTAGAAGCTATAACATCTCTTGGGCCATCGGGTGATCTTTGAGACGAGCCTGAGATGCCAACTGAAGAGGATGGGAACAGCAGGGTTAGGGTAGAAATGCCCTTGACCACTGAGTATCTAGAAGGGCTCCTATAAACTCTGTGCTTGTGTAGGAGTGAGATGGGATTTTGGAAGGTTTATTACAAATCCCAAATGTTGCAGTACTTGCATTGTACAATGTAGGGAATGCTGAACCTCCTGATAGGTGCCTGCCTTTATGAGTCAGTCGTCTAAATAAGGGAAGACAAATATCCCCAGCATTCTTAGATATGCAGCCATGACCGCCATGCACTTTGTGAAGACTCTTGGGGCAGAGGCATATCCGAAAGGCAGGACTTTGTATTGGTAATGTCTTCCTTGAAAGATGAAGCGTAGATACTTCCTTTGTTCTGGATGAATGAAGGTATGTGTATATGCTTCTTTTAGATCTAGAGAACAGAGTCCATCCTGACTCTGGAATAGGGAAAGAGGGTCCCTAGTGAGACCATTTTGAGCTTCTCGTGGACTAGAAATTTGTTTAGGTTCTTGAGGTCTAGGATGGGTCTGTACCCTCTGCTTTTCTTTGGTATGAGAAAGTACGGAGAATAGAAACCCATCTCTTGCTGAAATGTGGGAACTTCTTCTATGACATCCTGTGATAGAAGAGAAGTCACCTCCTGCAGCAGGAGAGCAGTGAGGGGGGGGGGGGGTTGAGATTGATATTTCTCCACTAGAGTGGACAGGGGCAGGCTTTGAAAATGAAGTCTGTACCCTTCTCTCACTATGGTTAATGTCCACTGCTCTGAGGTGATGAGATGCCACCTGTGGGCATAATGACAAAGTCTGCCTGCTATGTGGAAGGGTGGTGGTTCTCCAGAGACAGGGTGGCTATGTTCTCTAGGAAAAAGTCAAATCCAGGTGCAGATTGGGTCTGCGCAGCTGGTTGAGCTTTAGGAGCCTGTGGCTTCTTTTGTTGCTTGGGAGGCTGTTGCCTCTTTTGGGTACCCTGAGGTTGGTATTGAGAAGCAGGGGTGTAAGAAGGGTAAAATGTTTTCTTTCTCTCTTCTTGCAGCTGCTTTCTTCCTAGCAGGGTTGGCTGTACTCTTAAACAGCCTATTGAGAGTGATGCTCTCAGATTCTAACTGAGAAGCTTTATCCTGCCAGTCTTTGCCAAACAGGTGCAGGGAATATTACCCAGTTTATCTTGAATCCATTGCTCAAGATCTGACGCATGAAGCCACGCAATTCTGACTGCACCAATGCAGATTGAAGTGGCTCTGCTAGTGCACTCAAAGCAATCAAAGGTTGCCCTACTGACAAACTTTGAAACATTCTGGGCATGTCTGACCAGAGAAAGGTAGTCAGCCCTCTTGTCATCAGGGAGAAGAGGGGCAATTGATTCAAGATCTCTTGTAACCTTCTTGAGGAACATATCCATGTAGAGTATGTATATTGGTGCCGGAGATATGTGTTACCATCCCAGAGCATGGCACCAGGAGCTCTCTAGAGGTGGAGGCCTCGGGAACATCCTGGAACCCTTTGATGGCTTTGGAGAAGTCGTCCCGCTGGGGCTGTTTGGCCGGCTGATCCACCTCCTGGGCAATGCTTGAGGCATCTCAGTGCTTAGAAAGAGATCTACCCTTGGGGAGGCAGCCTGTCTTTGAAGAAGACTTATGTTTCGATACCTGAGATCCATGAGAGGAAGAGAATGCCCTCAATAATGTCGACTCCAAAGAAACCACATCTGAGGCAAATAGTGATTCCAACTTTACGGCTCAATTCTGTAGGGCTCTCTTTACCATCTTCTTACATATAGGATGTTCTAATGGCTGGTGATTGGGCCAGAGGCATTTAAGACACCAGTCTTGGGTAACAGTAGGAGAAATGGTGCTGCCACACTTAGAACATTTCTTAAAACTACTAGCTGGTTTGTCCATAGCAGAAAAAATGGAAGACTCAAGGCCTAAAATGGCATTGATGCACCTGAAGAAAAGTTCTATAAGGTTTTTTGTTTTTGTTTTTAAGAAAGAAAGAAAAGAATCGATGGTAGTCGGTTCCGGTGTTGACAGAAAGACAGACGCAAACCACAATAAAAAAGAATTAAAGAATTCTCTGCAGTGACAGGATTTGCTTCCTGCTGGCTCCCTGGAAAACAAAGAACTGAGGTGGGAGAGTTGGGAAGGTGGGAAGGCAGCAATGCAGGCTCAGTGGGATACTCCCGAAGGCTTTCATATTGGACACTGGGGAGTGTTCCTGCGCGGGCTACAATGCTACCGATGACACCCCTAAATGAAGACTACATTCCTGCTTGTTCCTGGAGATCAGCATATTTTCCCTTTGAAAACTGCCCAAGTAAAAAATACCCACAGAAATAAAAACAAGCAAATTCAATCTCTCTTGGATCCTTTTTCAGATTTCATCAGAGCTGTAAAAAAAACCCTTGAATCTATCATCTGCTAAGACATGTGCAATCACTTCCCTGGAATAGGAATCCAGTGAGGCAACAGCCCATCAGCCACTCTGGTGTGGCTTTGACCATGGTCCACCCCTCAGTAGTGCTGCCTGAAAATTCTCTATGCATCAGCTACTCCTATAAATGCAAGAGAATCGTAACTCAGAAAACATATCCCAAGCTCACCAGGCATGGAAGACATACGTAGTAAATAGCATTTTCACACTGAAACTGACAAAAGTCTCATTATCGTTTTGGGGCGGAGGAGAGGGGTAACATCTTGCTTGGGTGACAATATTTCACAGAATCCTTGCCATTACCTGGCAGCAGTAGAGCAGCTCTTTAAGTGAATGAGTTTGAGCCAGTGTCATGGACGGCTGCTGCTGGCACCAGGAAGAGGAACGGGGCACCCAGGGATCTTGCCACCTTAGCCAACACTTCTGGCCTTCCGGCCAGACGTTTAATAAGATATGAACACCACCCCTGCAGTTCTATCAGCATGTTTTCTTAGGCTTATGTGGGATTCAAGAGCAATCACGTTTCTGCTGCTCACAACTCCATAAGTGTACAATATGGGGGTTATTTCAGAAATGATTTTTCGTGCACATATGTTTATACACATGTAAAACGCCTTTTATAAAATCACGCCTTCCAAACAAGTAGGTGCCGTGATAAGCAGGCCCGAGTGTAGGTATGTTTGGGGAGGAGTTGGGATGGGGTGCGAACGAAATCACGAAGAACGTGCACGGGTTATGGAATACTGATACCGGAGCTACGTACGTTTACCCCAGTTCCCGAGGTGCTCTAGATGCGTGCAGCCACGTTCCAGTAGCAATTCTGGCTGCTCTTGTGCTGGTATTCTAGGTAGCTATGTGTTTTTATAAAAGAGGTTAAAAATAGGTGCATATTTGGCCTTTCAACTCAGATGACCTGTAATAAATTTATTCTCCACATGCTCGTGGCTAAGAAATGATGAAGCTGCAAACAAAGGCAGGCGATAGGCAAAACCCCAAATCCCATCACTATCGTCAGGTATCACAGATCTATATCAGGTGGTAGACTGTCTCTTCAGCCTTAGGACCTCGGTCTTCCCTGCTACATGCCAGAAGACTTTGCATCGTTTAGGGAATCTTCCCACAGTGATAGTAGGAAAACCAGTGAAGTAGGGGGAAGCTGACTAGGGTAAGATGCGAAACGTGGGAGGAGAGACGGAGGAACATAAAGCATCAACAATGAAGGAGAAAGGGTAAGGGGGAGAGAGCAGAAATGGTGCAAGACAGAGAGTGAGGCAGAAAGCAGAAGGTGCAGGAAAGGCAATGAGGCAAGGGGGAGAGAGCAGAAATGGTGCAAGACAGAGAGTGAGGGAGTGAGGCAGAAAGCAGAAATGGTGCAGGAAAGGCAATGAGGCAAGGGGGAGAGAGCAGAAATGGTGCAGCAGGGAGAGTGAGGGGGAAGAGAGAAAAAGGGGTGAGGAGAAAGAATGAGGGAGGGGAGGGGAGCAGAAATGGTGGGGAGAGATGATGAGGGAGTGGGGAGAGAGCAAAAATGGTATAGGAAAGAGAGTGAGAAAGAGGGACAGAGAGCAGAAACGATGTGGGAGAAAGGAGAAGGGAGACAGGCAGGAAGCAGAGACAGTATAAAAGAATGAATGAAGGAGAGGGGCAGAGAGTAGAAACGATGTGGGAGAAAGGAGAAGGGAGACAGGCAGGAAGCAGAGACAGTATACAAGAATGAATGAGGGAGAGGGGCAGAGAGTAGAAACGATGTGGGAGAAAGGAGAAGGGAGACAGGCAGGAAGCAGAGACAGTATACAAGAATGAATGAGGGAGAGGGGCAGAGAGTAGAAACGATGTGGGAGAAAGGAGAAGGGAGACAGGCAGAAAGCAGAGACAGTATAAAAGAATGAATGAGAGAGAGGGGCAGAGAGCAGAAACGATGTGGGAGAAAGGAGAAGGGAGACAGGCAGAAAGCAGAGACAGTATAAAAGAATGAATGAGAGAGAGGGGCAGAGAGCAGAAACGATGTGGGAGAAAGGAGAAGGGAGACAGGCAGAAAGCAGAGACAGTATACAAGAATGAATGAGGGAGAGGGGCAGAGAGAAGAAACGATGTGGGAGAAAGGAGAAGGGAGACAGGCAGAAAGCAGAGACAGTATACAAGAATGAATGAGGGAGAGGGGCAGAGAGTAGAAACGATGTGGGAGAAAGGAGAAGGGAGACAGGCAGGAAGCAGAGACAGTATACAAGAATGAATGAGGGAGAGGGGCAGAGAGCAGCAACGATGTGGGAGAAAGGAGAAGGGAGACAGGCAGAAAGCAGAGACAGTATACAAGAATGAATGAGGGAGAGGGGCAGAGAGCAGAAACGATGTGGGAGAAAGGAGAAGGGAGACAGGCAGGAAGCAGAGACAGTATACAAGAATGAATGAGGGAGAGGGGCAGAGAGTAGAAACGATGTGGGAGAAAGGAGAAGGGAGACAGGCAGAAAGCAGAGACAGTATACAAGAATGAATGAGGGAGAGGGGCAGAGAGAAGAAACGATGTGGGAGAAAGGAGAAGGGAGACAGGCAGAAAGCAGAGACAGTATACAAGAATGAATGAGGGAGAGGGGCAGAGAGCAGAAACGATGTGGGAGCAAGGAGAAGGGAGACAGGCAGAAAGCAGAGACAGTATAAAAGAATGAATGAGGGAGAGGGGCAGAGAGCAGAAACGATGTGGGAGAAAGGAGAAGGGAGACAGGCAGAAAGCAGAGACAGTATACAAGAATGAATGAGGGAGAGGGGCAGAGAGAAGAAACGATGTGGGAGACAGGAGATGGGAGACAGGCAGAAAGCAGAGACTGTAGACAAGAATGAATGAGGGAGAGGGGCAGAGAGTAGAAACGATGTGGAGAAAGGAGAAGGGAGACAGGCAGGAAGCAGAGACAGTATACAAGAATGAATGAGGGAGAGGGGCAGAGAGCAGCAACGATGTGGGAGAAAGGAGAAGGGAGACAGGCAGAAAGCAGAGACAGTATACAAGAATGAATGAGGGAGAGGGGCAGAGAGCAGAAACGATGTGGGAGAAAGGAGAAGGGAGACAGGCAGGAAGCAGAGACAGTATACAAGAATGAATGAGGGAGAGGGGCAGAGAGCAGAAACGATGTGGGAGAAGGGAGACAGGCAGGAAGCAGAGACAGTATAAAAGAATGAATGAGGGAGAGGGGCAGAGAGCAGAAACGATGTGGGAGAAAGGAGAAGGGAGACAGGCAGGAAGCAGAGACAGTATACAAGAATGAATGAAGGAGAGGGGCAGAGAGCAGAATGATGTGGGAGAAAGGAGAAGGGAGACAGGCAGAAAGCAGAGACAGTATACAAGAATGAATGAAGGAGAGGGGCAGAGAGCAGAAACGATGTGGGAGAAAGGAGAAGGGAGACAGGCAGGAAGCAGAGACAGTATACAAGAATGAATGAAGGAGAGGGGCAGAGAGCAGAATGATTTAGGAGACTGTAATTCCAAACTGAACTAATGGCTCTCAAGGCCTGTGCACTGGTGACCTAGACTAGGGACTCCCCTGCATCCTGGCACCTTAGGCCAAAGACTCTCCAGCAGCCTGCATCCTAGTGCCCTAGACTGGGGCCTCTCCCATGGCCTGCACCCTGATGTCCTACACCAGAGCCTCTCCCACAACCTGAACCCTGCTGCTCTAGTCTGGGCCTTATGTGATCTTGTACTCTCTGCTGAGATCATTTTCATGGCCAATGCAGTGGGATTCTTTGTTTACCATACCTGAGCTTCCCTTTTCTGATAAGCAGCTACGATGTTGATCCTTGGAGTCAATTCGTCCTTTGTAGATCACACCGTCAACGCCCATAACATGTACTTCAGTCTATAAACAAACAACATGTGTAAATATAGGAAGCTATTAGATAATGTGAAGTCAGATGACAGCCCATCTCTGCCCACCTCTGTGACCATCAGACCTAACCAAGAACTAAACCCTACCTCACAATGGTGTTTAATCTGAAGAATAAGGGGCCCAGTGTGAGTAGGAATATTGAGTCATCTAACAGGAAAGCTAAGTATGGGAGAGTTGAGGCAGGGAGAAGAGAGCTGAGCATGAGGACAAAAGATTCAAGGGCCGGGACAGAGCACTTCAAGGGCCAAGACAAAGCACTGAGGGCATGGAAAAGAGAGCGGAGTGTGGAAATGGTGAAATTTTACTTATCTTTAATTTCCCTTCCTGGTGTCCTGCTAGACAAGACACAACACACAAAAAAGAGAGCAGGCAACGAGAGACCCTTGGAAGGAACAAAGTTTATTGAGGGGGTCAGCCCTACACGTGTTTCGGCCACATCGGCCTTCTTCATTGAGTATAGGTCCATTTCAACTCATCTGTTGATAAGTGATCACAGTCCCCTGAAGAAGGCTGGTGTGGCCAAAACACGTGTAGGGCTGACCCCCTAAATAAACTTTGTTCCTTCCAAGGATCTCTCGTTGCCTGCTCTCTTTTTTGTGTGCTGTTTTTCTGCAGGTGGGGTGCTTTTTTTGTTCCTGCTAGACAAGTCCAGACTAATGGGGTTATATCCCCCTGCCAGCAGAGATGATGGAAACAGAGAAAAAACAGAACTATGCTATGACATTACCACTTGTCAATAGTCCCACAAAAATGCTATTGGGGCCATTCCGAGCCACGAATAGCAGGGATGGACGTCCCCGCTATTCGGCTCCTTCTGCATCCTTGGCTAACCTTCCCATATGGACAAGGTGCTTGTACGGGGAGGTTAGATGGGGGCAGGAAGAGGCGGGTTTGGGCGTGCAGTGGGTGGTCCACGGCCCGGGAAGTACAGGGCCAATTCTGATGTCGGCCTGTATGTTTGGGGCCGGTAGACTGAGCGTAGAACTTATTCCACCTCTGAGGTGGAATAAGTTCCCCTAGATGCAGGGGAACAGCAGGCCCAGACATCGGAAACAGTAAGAGATTCGCTGCAGCCCGACCCTGGCCTTGGGAGGCCAGATCAGGGGTCGGGTTGCAGGGACTAAGAGAACTGGTTAGCGGCCGGGGATCGTGGCTCCTGAATGGAGCCTCAGTGCCATGGCAACTGGACGCCATGGTGCCGCAGCTCCATTCAGGAGCCCTGACTGAGTTAGCCGGGTGGAGGCCTGTACTTACAGGCCAACCAGGATCGCATCCCAGGCCTGCACATACAGGCCTAGTCGCAATTCTGATCCTCTGGGGCTAGACATGCCCCGCAAGATCAGAATCGCGTCTGCCCATGTGTCCGATTCCGATCGGGTGCACAGGGGCATGGACGTCCCTGGTGGAATGCCACTCTATGCAAATATCAGTGTTCTAATTCATATATTTCGGTACTTAAAACGATTAAAAAATGAGAGAAGGATCAGTGACTTCAATGTCTCTTTTTTTAATGGGATTACAATACTATGGCAACGCAATGTTTCTTTGCCATATCAGTCCCATAAATAACATCATGTGTCACTAATTCCTCTTGTTAAACATTTTATCTTGTACAAAGATTAAAACAAACTTATCTTTTCAACTGTCGCTACATGCACTCAAAAATTCTATTTGAGTCCTGACACTGGCAGCGTTTCGCAATACTGCTGCTTCAGGAGGCGAGTAGAGAATGTGACACTTATGACATCATTTCTTGTACCCTGAAAGATCTTTTTAGTAAAAATAGAACACAGAGAGTGAGGTCCACACTGGCTGCTACTCCAGCGTGTCTCCTTTTGCAGAATCCGGCTTGAGACCGGTCCAGACTAATGGGAAATACCAAAGCTACTCCACCACGGGGCGGGAAGAAATAGCAGCTGTGAGCACCCTTGATCCAAAACATGCTGCTGCTTTAGCTTGGACATCCAAACGATAATACTTTGCAAAGGTAGATAAGGAAGACCATGTCGCCGCCCTACAAATATAGAGAAGAAACATGGGACGACTCTGCCCAGGATGCCGCTTGGGCCCAGGTAGAGTGAGCCTTCAAGCCGTCAGAAACAGGCTTGCCTCGCAACAAATATGCCAAAGCAATGGCCTCCCTGATCCAGCGACCAAGAGTAGCCTTTGATGCTGCTTGTCACCTACGAGGCCCAGCAAAGAGGGCAAAGAGGTGATCTGAAAGACAAAAAGGCTCCATCACCTTCAGGTAACACAACAGCACTCTGCAGACATCCACAAAGTGCAGGCCCTTATCTTTTCTGAAACACTGCTCTAGAATAAAGGCTGGTACAGAAATAACCCCCTCACTTGATTTGCAGCTTGTCGTGCTTTGAGGACTTATGTGCATCAGTGATGCTGAGGGCTAAGCTATCGGTAGTTTAACTACTGGCAGGGTCTCCCAAGATGGACAGGTCTTAGCTGAGGTGCCAGACCAAGACAAACCACCCATCTGGGCAGCAGCAGAATGGGACAGTGTTGGTGGCGGAGGTTCACATTTCTATGACAACGGCAACAACAACACTAAACTTAAACTGCATGGAGGAAAGGCCTGGAAATCTACTTCTGTATCTTGCCATGAAAACCCAATGGATAGTGTGATAGAGCTGAAGCTAGTGAAGCTATGAACTTAGAAAAAAATGCTGTTTTTCATAAAGCAACTGACTTGCAGAGGGTGAAATTACCTAGCAGAACAGCTAGCGGCGGCAGGCACGAGCCTGCAGATGCTGAGCTGACACACCCAGGTACTGATGAAGCAGAAGCTAATCAGGTGCACCTGAGGAGAGGGTCAGAAAACTCAAGGGAAAAAGGGCTTTATAAGCAGGGCTCTGCAGGAAGGCTGCAGAGAGAGCCTCGGCAAGAGAGAGAGACACAGCTAGAGAGAGAGCCTCGGCAAGAGAGAGAGCTCCGGCTAGAGGGAGAGCCACGGCTGCCGAGAGAGCCATGCCTAGAGAGAGAGCCATGCCAAGAGAGAGGCCTACGCATAGAGAGAAGCTTTGAGAAAGGATCTGGAAAGGAACCCAAGGATACTGGGAAGAAAAGGCCTGATAGAGGAACCTCCTATACTGCAAAGCAGAGGAATTTGGAATCCTTACGTGGCAAAGCTAAAGCTCCAGGGAGCACAAGCCCAGCCCAGAGAACTCCAAGAAACAGTCTTCAGAGAAGACGGTATCAGAAGGAGGGTGCCTGGCAGGGGGAATACCAGTGGCACAGACTTCAAGGAACCAAGGTACAGTGATACTTTATTTCTCACAAAGAAGCCAGGTCCTAGAAAGACTTATAACTCAGATAGCAATACTGAGAGGAAAGAAAGCTGGCAGAAGTTTTGGAAACCACTACAAAGAAGCAAAGGAACAAGACATACCACTTGTTTGCAAAACCCAGAACTGCCAGGCTGGAAACTAGGGAAGAGAACTTCTGAACTGCAAACTATTTCGGCCAGGGAAAGCTCAGGTGTAGAAGAAAGCACGGCTGAGCTGTAACCCATGCAGATTGAGCTTGGGGAACCAGAGCCGTTGATGCCTGAAGAACAAATGGACTGTTCGATGTGTATTGCTGAAAGCCTAGAGTCTCTCCCAGAGCTGTAATCACCAGAACATGCTTTAACAATATCTTTTGCCTGTATTGAGCTAAAGAAGAGCTTGTTTATTTGTTTTACTACAGTGTTGAAAACCCTGTGTATTTTTACAAGGAACTGTGAAGCTCTCATAACAGTTTTCTTGCTCTGTAATTACTTTGGCATAAACTTGAAAATAAGGTAAATTCTACTTTTGGTTTCTTAGCGAACCTTAGTGCTAAAAGGGAATAAAAGCCTTTTTGTTTGACCCTACACAAGGCGTACACAACTCATTTCTTTAAGAGGAAGGACTACAAGGACCATGATCCCTCTGGTCCAAAAAGGTTTCCTACTTCTACAAAATAATTAAAATGTCCACCTTGTCCCTTCAACAAGCTACCAGCAGGAGGCGTGGTGACAATAGTCACAACAAAACAAATTGCTGGAAAATGGACCCCCAGGTCAGAAGGCACTCAACTAGCTACTGGGGAGGAGCTAAAAACTTTTCAGAGTAAAGCCAGCATTTATGGTGTGGCTGGATAAAAGCCCTTGGAACGTCTGACTGCTGATGTAGCTGCGCATGAAATAAGAGTCAGAAGCTGTAAAGATGTCTTACATATTGGGACATGGAACGTATGAAGCATGAACCAAGGGAAGTTGGAGGTGGCCAAGAATGAAATGGAACATGTACAACTTGATCTGTTGGGTGTCAGCAAACTGAAATGGGCATCAGGCACTTTGCATCAGATGATCACATGGTCTACTATGCTGGAAATGAAAGACAAAGAAGACATGGTGTTGCATTTATAATAAAGAAGAAACTTACAAGAACTGTAATGAAATACAATGCAGTCAGTGAACGCTTAATCTCTATTCGTCTATGAGGAATGCCTATCAACACAACTATAATTCAAGTATTACGCCCTAACAATAGCTGCAGAAGAGGATGAAATTGATGAGCTCTATGAACAAGTGCAAACTGAAATTGACAGAACATGCAAACAGGATATCCTGATAGTCATGGGTGACTGGAATACAAAAGTTGGCAACTAAGAAGAAGGCAAAGTGGATGGAAAATATTGATTTGGCAACAGAAATGGAGCTGGAGAAAGACTGATAGAATTCTGCAAGACTAACGATCTATTCATCTCAAACACCTTCTTCCACCAACACAAGTGGCGACTGTACACATGGACTTCACCCAATGGATTGTACAAAAATCAAATTGACTACATCTGTGGAAGTCAATGATGGAAAAGCTCTATAACATCAACAAAGACAAAACCTGGAGCTGACTGTGGTACAGATCACCAACTACTAGTATGCAAACTCAAGCTAAAGTTGAAGAAGAGCAAGCCACTCATGAATATAGCAAAATATGACCTTGAAAATATACCACTGGAATTTAAAGACTGCCTGCAAAATCGATTTGCTGCTTTAGATACAAATGACAGCACTCCAGAAGAGTTATGGAATGACATCAAGAAGGTCGTGTTGGAAGAAAGCGAGAAGTCTCTACAAAAGGTGAAAAAGCAAAATCGGGCAAAAAGGATGACTGAAAAAAACTCTGAAAATTGCCCAGAAACCCAGAGAAGCTAAAGCCAGAGGAGAAAGAAAGACAATCGCAAAACTCAACAGAGATTTCCAACGTGCAGCAAGACAGGACAAGGAAAAGTACTACAATGACACATGCAAGGAAATAGAAGCAGAAACTATTAGAGGAAGAACAAGATTGGCTTTCCTAAGGCTACGAGAGTTAAAGAAAAAATCCCAGCTTCAAATTGAAATGTTACAAGATGTTCAAGATTCTATGTTAAATGATACTGAGAAGATCAAGAAAAGGAGGAAAGAATATACAGTTTTTATATGATAAAAATCAAGTGGACCAACAGTTGTTTCAACCTGTACCTTATGATCCGGAATCATTGGTGATGAAAGAAGACGTCGAAGCACATTGAATGCCTTATCAAAAAACAAAGCACCAGGCATTGATGGCATTCCCATAGAAATATTACAGCAATCTGATGCAGCTGTTACCAGGGCCGGATTTACCTTGAGTGAGGTCCTACGCCAACAAAAATTGTGGGCCCCCAGAAAAGATAAAAACGAGCACGCCGGATCAGCTGCGCGCTGTTGGCCCTGATGTCATAATTAAACTGGGAATCCCAAAAGCCAAACTTGGAATGTACAACACTGTAGAAATAAAACTATACATTAATTTGCTCTTGTACTAAACAAAGTGCAGACGTTAATGATGCACATTTACCAGAGCTGACATATTCCAATTAATAAATTCAAAATAAAGAGATATTTTTTTACCTTTTGTGCATTTTTTTTTAGCTGCAATTGCACCAGCCACTTTCTTCTGGTTTCTTTGTGTCAGCCCAACTCCAGTCTTAACCCCCCCAGCCCATTTCCAGTCCCAGCCCCCCCCATGGGCTCAAGTAAACTTTAATAAAAAAAATAATAAAACGCTGGCCGCTGCCGCTGCCGCCGCAACAGCATGGACTGTCCCGCGGGGCCCCCTCTGCCTGGCTGAGCCCCTCCGTGCCGGCTTTGAGAGGCGCGAAGGGAGAGTGTCTCCCTCGCGTCTCTGTTAAGCCCGCAGGGGCTGATGGGAAATTGAGACACTCTCCCTTCGTGCCTCTCAAAGCCGGCACGGAGGGGCTCAGCCGGGCAGAGGGGGCCCCGCAGGACAGTCCATGCTGCCGCGGCAGCAGAGGGGGCCCCGCAGGACAGTCCATGCTGCCGCGGCAGCAGCCAGCGTTTTTTTTTTAAATTTAATTTTAAAAAAGCTATTTGTTCAATTTTTGTGGGCCCTTGCCAGCTGTGGGCCCTACGCCACGGCGTAGTTGGCGTATAGGTAAATCCGGCCCTGGCTGTTACCATACTTACAAGGCTCTGCCAAGAAATTTGGAAGACAACATCATGGCCAACGGACTGGAAAAGAATTGTGTTTATACCAATACTAAAGAAAGGTGATCCAACTTACTGTGGAAATTATTGCATAATCGCTCTGATCCCACATGCCAGCAAGATTCTACTGAATATTATTCAACAGAGACTACAACCATACCTGAAATAAGAACTACCTAAAGTGCAAGAAGGGTTCAGGAAAGGGCGAGGAACAAGAGACATTAGCCACTGGCTCCTCCAACAGAGCCTCAAAATAAACTTCAGTAAGACGGACGTCCTGTTGATATCCAGAAATCAATCCTTCTCACCACCACCTACTAAAGACAAGAGATGCCAAACTCCCAACCAAACCATGTGTCCACTACTTAGGCGTTTCATTAGACCAGCACCTCGAATTCAAAACACATATCAGCAACACTGGCAAGCACTGGCAAGTTAAATGCAAAGCATTGATAAGGCAGGCAAAGCGGGAATTTGAGAAGAAACTTGCTACGGAAGCAAAAACACGAAATAAAGACTTTTTCAAGTACATTCGTAGCAAAAGGTCTGTGAGAGAGTCAATTGGACCATTAGATGATAGAGGGGTAAAAGGGGCAGTAAGAGGAGACAAGGTTATAGCAGAAAGACTGAATGAATTCTTTGCTTCGGTCTTTACTGAGGAAGATGTAGGGATGTTACCCAAGACTGAAGTGGTATTTAAAGGTGATACTGCAGAGGAATTGAGAGAAATATCACTACACCGGGAAGATATATTACAACTATTTGATAAACTGAATAGTAGCAAATCACCTGGACCGGATGGTATACATCCCAGAGTGTTGAAAGAACTGAAATATGAGATTGCAGACCTGCTATTGGTAATCTGTGAACTTTCATTAAAATCATCTGTAATACCTGAAGATTGGAGGGTCGCCAACGTAACACCAATTTTTAAAAAGGGTTCCAGGGGTGACCCAGGAAATTACAGACCGGTAAGCCTGACGTCAGTACCAGGGAAAATGGTAGAAACCATCATAAAGAACAAAATTACACAGCATGTAGATAGTCATGGCCTAATGGGAGACAGCCAACATGGCTTTAGACAAGGAAGATCTTGTCTTACTAATCTGATATGTTTTTTTGAAGGTGTGCATAAACAGGTAGACAAAGGTGAGTCGGTTGATATAGTGTATCTGGACTTCCAGAAAGCTTTTGACAAGGTCCCCCATCAGAGACTTTTGGCGAAGCTAAAAAGTCATGGGATAGGAGGCAGTGTATTATTGTGGATCGGAAACTGGTTAAAAGATAGAAAGCAGAGGGTAGGGCTAAATGGCCAATATTCCCAATGGAAAAAGGTGAATAGTGGAGTACCCCAGGGATCTGTACTGGGTCCGCTACTTTTTGACATATTCATAAATGACCTGGAAAAGGGAATAACTAGTGAGGTTATCAAAATTGCAGATGACACAAAACTGTTTAAAGTTGTTAAAACCCAAGAGGATTGTGGAAAACTGCAGGAGGATCTGGATAAATTGGAAGACTGGGCATCCAAATGGCAGATGAAATTTAATGTGGACAAATGCAAAGTTATGCACCTAGGAAAGAACAACCCACACTATAGTTACACAATGCAAGGCTCCACATTAGAAACCACCACCCAGGAAAAAGATTTAGGAGTCATCGTGGATAACATGTTAAAACCCTCCACCCAGTGTGCAGGGGCGGCCAAGAAAGCAAATAGAATGCTAGGTATCATAAGGAAAGGGATGGAGAATAAAACAAAGGATATTATAATGCCTCTGTATCGCTCCATGGTACGACCGCACCTTGAATATTGTGTGCAATTCTGGTCACCGTATCTTAAAAAGGACATAGCGTTATTAGAAAAAGTACAGAGAAGAGCCACCAAATTGGTGAAGGGGATGGAAGGCTACTCCTATGAAGAGAGGCTAAAAAGGTTAGGGCTCTTTAACCTGGAAAAGAGACGGCTGAGGGGAGATATGATAGAGGTCTATAAATTAATGAATGGAGTGGAACGGATAAATGTGGATCAATTGTTTACGCTATCAGAATATAGAAAGACTAGGGGACATGTAATGAAGCTACAGGGTAAACTATTTAAGACAAATAAGAGAAAATATTTTTTCACTCAACGTGTCATCAAACTCTGGAATCTGTTACCGGAGGATGTAGTAAGGGCTGTTAGTATAGCTGGGTTTAAAAAAGGTTTGGACAAGTTCCTGGAGGAAAGGTCCATAAACCACTATTAAAAAGGGACCCAGGATATCAATGCTTGACCCAGTACAAGCATTGTGGAACCTGTGTCTTTTGGGGATATTGCTAGGTACGTATGACCTAGATTGGTCACTGTTGGAAACAGGATACTGGGCTTGATGGACCTCGGTCTGACCCAGTATGGCATGTCTTATGTTCTTATGTAACACCACCAAACAAATATACCACAAACTACGGACACTATGACACCTCCGACCCCTATTGCAACCAGAAGACTTTAGATCAGTTTTCCAGGCAATGGTCACCCCTCACTTTGACTATTGTGATAAGGAAGCTTATCAAAGCTCAGGGAGTAATGACAAAAGAGGAGAATTTACTCTGATCAAGGGACCTGTGCTGGCAGGTTACAGAAATAAGACAGCTTGTTTCCCTAAAAGACTACATGATCCAGAATGCACTGGTATGCAGAAAGTCCCTAGGGGAGCTAGAGTGGAAAAGCATGTGTCTAATCAGAGAAAGCATTATGTCAACCCTAATCAAACAGCCCCTAGAAGAATGCTTAATCCACAACACCTGAAGAATGCAAGGGTGGAGTTGCAATCTAAGCCCTTTAAAGCTAGAGGGGAATCTTCAGGAAGACAGAAGGAGAAGGGGAATCAGAAGGATAATGAGAACAGAAGGAAGAATAACCGGAACCTGAAGGAACAAGGACAAGGAAGCAGACGGTCCAAGAGAGGAGCTCAGAAAAGTACCTATGCCTGGAGAGATATCTGGGGGAAAGGTTCAGAGGACTGGAAGAAGCCAGATGTCTGTAGATCCACAGCCAGGGACCCTCAAGCAACACCTAGGAAGAGGTCTGTTGCACCTAAGGAGGAAAGGAATCCAAATACCTCTTGGAGGACTTCTGGAGAAAAGATCCTGAGGTCCAGAGATACCAACTGAAGGACAGGACACAGAAGCTCTATTGCATACTGGCCAGAATACCAGAAGAAGCAGCCTGACGCTTGCCTGGATTCAGGTAGGAACTGTGAACATTTCTCTAGCTTTGAGCAGTGCAAACAACAGGGAAACAGTTTCTCTCCGTGCAGAGGTCAGTTCCTAAAGCCCTCTGAGTCAAACGGAGAAACAGAGTCAATGCAATTTCAAGAGCAAGGTTCAATATCTGATACAGGGGATAATTATATGGACTGTTCTTTGAATAAGTTGTTATTTTAGGAAAATCCTAAATATCAGAACAAACATCAAAAGGAAACATTCTGAATATTGGCTTCCCATAAAGTTTGTTGAAAGAAAAAGCTTTTGGGAAAGTTTTGCACATGTGCTGAAATCAAGCTATTGATTGCAATTAATTGTCACCTGTTGGTGGGGGAAAGCCAGCACAAGTCGTGCACACGTAGGATTAAAAAGTTCTTTTCTGTATGGAGAAAGTGAGCATGGCTTTTGTATAAAGAAGTTTCCCTCTTTGATTTGTTTTTCCCCAGCACTGCTAAGGAGTTCATTAGCAGTGGCTGAAAGAAGCCTTTCTGTTCTATAAAGGACTTTGATTCTTATTTGCATAAGATATTTCAGTTGCCTTATTTTGTGTTCAATAAAACCCTGGAGAAGTTATCTGGAAGGTGTTACCAAGCATATCTGTGTGTGGGATAATCACCCCATAAATAAACTCTAATTTTGTCTTCACACTCGACCAACTACAAGAGTTTTCATTATTTTAAAAAGGCAAGCTTTGTGTGAATGGACTTCAATAACCACAATCCTTTGCAAGACAGTTAATTTGCATACTTGCCAAGATGGTGGTACCTTCATAACAAGCACCCCCTTTTACACTATGCTAACGTTATCCTCCACGGCCTACCCAAAAACACGTTAAACCCACTTCAACTTGCAATGAACACAGCTGCACGCCTTCTACACAGAGCCTCCAAGAGGGAACACATCACACCAATCCTAAAAGACTTGCACTGGCTACCAATTTACTGCCGCCTCACTTATAAGGTAGTCTTGATGACCTTCAAGGCCATTAACAAAATATCCTCCACCTCTCTAACTGACCTTCTCCAACCCACCCCAACAAACAGGGCTAGGAGGACATTCGCCATCAATACCCTACAGATCCCCAAGGAAATAACAAAATGCAACCAAGCAACAATAAGCCGAGCCTTCAAGTTCTACGCTCCCAGCTGCTGGAACGCACTCCCATCCACCATACCAGCAATCAAAGATCTTGCTCAGTTTAGAAAAGCACTAAAACATCACTTCTTCCTTCTACACTACTCTCAACCCAGTAGCTCAACCCCATCTACCATACACCTCACTGGTAGATAGTAAGTAGCAAACAGTTTCATATGAATATTGTATATAACTGTATATAGCTGTAGATAGTTTTTCCCAGTTGAACTCCAAGTTGTACTACCCCATTCCACTGTAAGTGCTTAACAGGTCAACTGTGATGCACAAATTACGTTAATATTGTGAACCGCACTGATTTTGAATAGTGCGGTATAGAAAAGCAATACATAAAATAAATAAATAAATAAAAATTATTGTGGATGTGAGATGGATCCTTGAAAAGACAAAAGAATACCAAAAGGATATCTATATGTGTTTTATTGACTACAGCAAGGCTTTTGACTGTGTAAACCATGAGAAACTCTGGACCACATTAAGAAGCATGGGTATAACAGAACACCTGATTGTTCTCTTGCACAATCTGTACATTGATCAATAAGCAACAGTTCGGTTTAAAATAAGCAAAGGTGTATGACAAGGCTGCATACTTTCCTCCTATCTGTTTAATTTAGATGCAGAACAAATCATAAGAGAAGCAGGATTGTATGAAGACAACAGAGGTGTGAAGATTGGTGGAAGACTCATCAACAACCTTCGCTATGCTGATACAACAACATTACTGGCTGAAAGTGAAGATGATCTGAAACATTTGCTTCTCGCTATCAAGGAACATAGTCTTAAAATGGGCCTGCACCTTAATGTAAAGAAGACAAAGATCATGACAACTGGCAAAATCAATAAGTTCATCGTTAAAGGAGAAGAAACTGAAATTGTGGACAACTTTAACCTACTTGGATCAACTATCAATAAAGAAGCAACAAGCAGTCAAGAAATCTGATGAAGCATTGCTCTTGGCAGAATGGCTATGAAAGACCTAGAGAAGATTCTCAAGAGCATAGATGTCTCTCTCCATACAAAGATTAGACTCATTCAAGCCATGGTATTTTCAATAACATGATATGGATGCAAAAGCTGGACAGTGAAAAAGATAGACAGGAAGAAAATTGATGCCTTTGAATTATGGTGCTGGCGGCAAATACTGCGTATTACCATGGACTGCCCGAAGAACAAACCAGTCCGTAGTAGGGGAAATCAAACGCTTTCTTTAGAAGCTCTGATGACAAGACTTCGACTTTCATACTTTGGACATATCATGCAAAGAGAGAGATCATTAAAGAAAGACATTGTGCTTGGCAAGATAGAAGGTCAACGCAAAAGAGGAAGGCCAGCAATGAGATGGATCAATACAATAACAGCAGCTATGGGTACCAGTCTGTCAACAATGAGCCGCCTGACTGAAGACTACACAATTTAGGACAACTATCCAGAGGGTCGCCATGAGTCGACACCGACTCGATGGCACTTAACAACAACAACAGAAATAACTTGACCAACATAAAAGGGAGAGAGTACCTTGGGTAAGAAGGAAGGCACTGGATGCAAGGACACCCCATCAAATGAAAAAAAAAACAAGAAAGGATCTCGACAGGAAAGTGCCTGCAACTCTGAGATCTGCCACGCTGAAATAAGAGCCACCAAAAATGCTGTCTTTAAGGAGAGGTCTTTAAGAGTTGTCTGCTTAAGAGGTTCAAAGGGGGAACGCATCAAGGCCCGAAGAACAAGTGCTAAATCCCAAGAAGGAACTATGGGGCAAACTGGAGGATGCAGTGCCCAATCACTGCAGAGAAACCATGCCGCATCCTGGTGTGCTGCGAGAGAGCAACCAGCTACTGGATCCCAAAAATAGGATAGAGCTGTGACCTGCACTTTCAGAGAACTCCATGCCAAACCTTTCTCAAGCCCATCCTGGAGGAACATAAGGACCGAAGAGATCTGTGCACACCACAGCGAAATACACACTGATGGCGCCAGCTCTCAAACAGACACCAAACACAAACGTAAGCCAGAGACATGGAAAACTGGCCCTCAGCAAGGTGTCAATCACTGCCACCGCATAACCCTTATTTACTAAACGCTGCCTCTCAAGGGCCAGGCCATAAGCGAGAAGGGCGCCATATCTTCCATGAGGACTAGCCCCTGCTGCAATAAACGCCTCCAAGCCCCGAGGTTCAGGGGCTTCACTACCAGGACATGTATGAGGTCCACATACCACAGATGGTGTGGCCAATTCAGGACAACCAGAATCACCAAGCGCAGATGTTGCTCTATTCTCTGAACAATAACAAAATAACCCTACTCTATCCAAATAAACCCTAAACAAAAATAGAGTGAAAAATTGTGTGAGCAAACATGTAAGTGTAATGTTTTGTCGGAAGGTCAGCCCTGAGGACCAGACTAGCCTCTTGAAGCTGTGACTTCCATTTTAATCGGTTTTATTTAAACCACGCAATAGGCCCTCAAGGAGCCATTATTAAGGTAAAAACACCACAATAAGATGTCACCTACACCAAAAACCAAAAATAATTAATTTTAAAAGTCGTTTTGATGTATACAGAACAAAAAGTGGTACTTATCTGAACCGCTACGTCCCCGTCTTTACTTTATCTTCACGGGAGAACAGCCAGTGACCACAATCTTGGAACGTCCATCCCCACTTCTCAACTAATCCACAGCAGCAGTTGTTAAAAAGTACACAGCACTGCGTTTCGGGCGAATATCAGATTTCCACGCCCTGTATCAACGCTTGAATAAACTGCCAAAAAAGTAGAACACAGCATCTCCACCTCTCCGCCGACGCATGCTCATTAGTGATCCAAGCCAAACAGCAAGTCCCAAAGCTTAAATAACAACAAGGGCCAATAGCTGTGAAGTAAAACAAAAAATCAAAGGATACTAATCCAGTCCAGTTCTTTGTTTAGACCCGCTAGTTCAACAGTGTCCCAAGTAAAAATCCATTTTTGTTCGAGCCGATGGAGTGATTGTTCACGATCACCCTCTCGGGGGTGCACAGGGACCATGTCCAATACTCTCCAAGTAAAGTCCATAAATGTGTGGCTAAAGTCCAAACAGTGCTGTACCAACGGAGCTGTGAGGACTAAATTCTTAAGTCGAGAGGCATGTTCAGTTAACCGGACACGCACAGGATGAATTGTCCGTCCAATGTATAATAGACCACAGGGACAAACCAGCACATACACCACAAACAGCGTAGAGCAAGTGGTGTGCCAACGAGCTGTATGAACGATAGTGAAATTTGGCACCAACCAATCTTTTCCCATTATGGCTTGGGAACAAAATTTACAGGAATCACATATAAAATGACCCACCTCCAAAGGTGTTACTGGTGCATGTCTATCCAAGGGAGAAGATGTAAGTCCCACAAAATCACGAAGATTAGAGCCCCTGGAATGCGCAATCCGTAAGCGCCCCTGAAAACAAGGGTGCAGTTGTAACACATGCCAATGCTTAAACAGAATCTTTTTTATGGAGTCAGTATGCGACATGTATGGAAGAACTGCTACAACTCCTTCACAGTGAGTGGCAGTATGTTGATCACTTGAATGCTCCAAAGTAAACGGAGGAAACAACCAGTCTCTATGAATATATTTGGCTCTCAAAAAAGCTTGTTTAATGACCTTCTTGGGATAACCACGTTGAATAAGTCGAACTGAAAGATCATGAGCATGCCGAAGAAACTCATCAAAATCAGAACAGATCCGCCGAATCCTAAGAAATTGGCCAAAAGGAAGGCCTTTCTTTAAAGGCAAAGGATAAAAACTAGTGAAATTAAGCAGTGTATTCCGTTGTACTGATTTTCTGAATAACGTAGTATGAAATGAATCTTGACCCTTGAGTACCAAAACATCAAGGAATTCCAATTGACTTAAATCATGGTGCATAGTGAATGATAAATTTGACCGTAGAGAATTTAACCATTGTAAAAACAACTGTAAAGAATCCTCTGTGTCATTCCATAGAAAAAAAATATCATCCAGGAACCGAACCCATAAAGGGATATTCCCAAACCATGATGATGGATAAATCAAAGATTGTTCAAAATCTGCCATATATAATGTGGCCACAGACGGAGCCACTGTGGCCCCCATTGCAATACCCCGAATTTGATGGTAAAACCGTTGCTCAAATTGGAAATAATTCTTAGTGAGCACCAAAGTCAACAACTCCATAAAAAATGAACGGGGAATGCGATCCGGCAAAGAAAGATTCAAACGGGAAACCACCAAAAGGGCTTGTTCTTGATCTATATTGGTGTACATCGCAGTAACATCCAAGGAAACCAACCACCAAGAACTGACATCGCCATGGATCTGTTGAAAGAGGTTCCAACATCGATCCCCGACATGATACTATAGGTCTACCCGGAGGTGTCACAAGCGATTTATGTATTTTAGGGACAGTATAAATAATTGGAGTGACTGGATGTTTAGTAACCAAAAAATTGAACTCCCGTTTCGTGATCCAATTAACAGCTAATGCCTGTCGCATAACAGCTTGAATGTCAGATTGCAAAGCAATAAATGGATTAGTATCCTTTGATTTTTTGTTTTACTTCACAGCTATTGGCCCTTGTTGTTATTTAAGCTTTGGGACTTGCTGTTTGGCTTGGATCACTAATGAGCATGCGTCGGCGTCTTGGAGAGGTGGAGATGCTATGTTCTACGTTTTTGGCAGTTTATTCAAGCGTTGGTACAGGGCGTGGAAATCTGATATTCGCCCGAAACGCAGTGCTGTGTACTTTTTAACAACTGCTGCTGTGGATTAGTTGAGAAGTGGGGATGGACGTTCCAAGATTGTGGTCACTGGCTGTTCTCCATTGAAGATAAAGTAAAGACGGGGACGTAGCGGTTCAGATAAGTACCACTTTTAAAATTTTCAGTACGACTTTTAAAATTAATTATTTTTGGTTTTTGGTGTAGGTGACATCTTATTGTGGTGTTTTTACCTTAATAATGGCTCCTTGAGGGCCTATTGCGTGGTTTAAATAAAACCGATTAAAATGGAAGTCAAAGCTTCAAGAGGCTAGTCTGGTCCTCAGGGCTGACCTTCCGACAAAAAATTACACTTACATGTTTGCTCACACAATTTTTCACTCTATTTTTGTTTAGGCTCTATTCTCTGAAACACTCGGACTATCATAGACCATGGAGGAAAAACATACAGGAGAGGAGCCTGGGGCCAAGGCTCAACCAGTATGTCCACCCCCCTGGACCTGGTCTCTTTGTGGCAACTGAAAAAAGATGGGAACCTTGGCATTGACAGCTGTCGCCATCAAGTCTGTTCCTGGCACTCACCAACGGTTCACTATGCGGGTGAAGGTCCACAGGACAAACTCCCACTGTCTGTGATTGAGAAGATGATGGCTGATATAATCGGCCTCCACATAGTCCTGTCCCACACTATGTGTTGAGCCAAAAGTGTTTGTAAGTGCTGTTCTGCTCATGGGAACAAGAGATACATCTCCCATGCCACCCCTGGACACTTGGTCTCTCCCTGGTGTTTGATATAAGTCACAGCTGTGGCACTGTGAGAGAGAACTTGCACTATGCAGCCCTGGACAAGACAGAGGAAGTGTAAGGCCAGGCGGATTGCTCTTGCCTCCAGAAAGCTGATTGCCCATCTGGCTTCCACCAGGGACCATCAACCTTGGGCTGTTTAGCCAAAAGAGTGAGCTCAATAACCAGCTAGAATGGCATCGGTGGTGACCAGTACCCAGGCTGGCGTCTCAAGAGACATCCCCCAAAGCATCTTGTCGGGAGAGGCCCAACAAGAGAGGCCGCATTGCATGACCGGGGGACGTAGAAGACGAACAGTGTAATCCTGTGTACAAGGGGACCAACATATCAACAATGCTCTTTGCAAGGGTCACATATGTGCCTGCGCCCAGGGGACCAACTCCAAGGTCTCTGCCATTGCTCCCAGAAGCAGCAGATAGACCCAGGCACTGGGATCTGGCTTCGCCAGAAACTCCCAGAGCTGACAGTCATACTTGGACCAGGGATCCACAGTTAGAAACTCTCCCCAGCCCCATGTCAAAATGAGTCCTGAGAAATTCCAGGCTTTGGATGGGTGTTCAGACAGCTCTTGCTGTGATTGATAACACAACTGAGCCCCTCAAGAAGTTGGATCACACACTGCACAGACTGAAAGGCCTCCATTCACGTTTTGACTTGGACGAGTCAATCGTCTAGATAAGGATGTACACACATACGCTTTCGTGTCTGAGAGCCGCTGCGACCATCAGCATGGCCTTGGAGAAGGTCGGGGAGGCGGTCGCCAAAGTGAACGGCGTTGCGCAAAACTGAAAATGGCCTCCCAGCATTGCAAACCAGAGAAAACTCTGTTGACCTTGTTGAATGGGAATATGTAAGTAAGCTTCCACCAGATCCACAGAGGTGAGAAATTCCCCCTGTCGCATGGACTGAATGACTGACCATAGAGTCTCCATGTGAAAGCGAGAAACTCGCAAATTTCGATTGACCCCTTTGAGATCCAAAATAGGATGAAAAGACCCATACATTTTGGGAATGACAAAGTAGATGGAGTATCTTCCCGGGCCCCATTCCAAGGGAAGCAGAAGCCTGAAGGGCCAGGAGACGCTAAATGATGTCTGGCATAGCTGCTTTTTTGACAGTGGAGCCGCAAGGGAAGATAATGAAGGACTCTATGTTGGGTCTTGGGCAGTCTAACATATAGCCGTGTCTTATGATATCCAGGACCCAATAATGGTCTGTTGTTAGTTAAGCCCATTCATGATAAAACTGGCAGAGACAAACTCACACATGCAGCACTCCAGAATGGGCCCGGAGAGCTGGGAGTAGGGACGACAACCTCCATGAAAGAACTGAGACTTCAAACTCGAACCTGAAGAAAAAGCAGCTGGTTTCCCCGAAAGATAGCACTTCACATCTCAAAACTGAGCTTGTGAGGAGGAGATACTCAAAGAAGAATGTTTAAAGGATACCTTGGACTCCTCTGGCAACCTCTGTGGCTTAACCTCCCCCAGGTCTTTAACAAGCTTTTCCAGATCCCCTCCAAAGAGAAGACCACCCTGAAGGGTAACATGGACAAATGGCCTTTAGAGGTCACATCCGCAGACCAATTTCAAAGCCATAGTCAACATCAGGCCACCGTAGCTGCTGCAACCCTGCATGCAGTAAGGCGCAAGAGATCATAAAAGGCATCTGCCAAGAAGGCCACTACAGACTCTAGGCATGCTAAATCAGCATCATCTGGAAGAAGCTGAACCCATTGGAGCAGGGCACAAGCTCCCAGGCCTCCACACGCCACCACTTGGACTGTCAAGGAAGAGATAGAAAAGGCCATCTTCAAAAGCTCCTCCACCTTGCAGTCTTGCTGATCCCGAAGGGCGGCCCTTCCTTCTACAAGAATGGTGGTGTGCTTGGTTATTTCCATGATCAGAGCATCCACCTTGGGAAAGGGTAACCATTTTTCCAAGTCTTCTTGAGACCAAGCATAAATCCTGCCAGACACCAAGCACTCTTTAGGGCTGCCTCAGGACAGTCCCATTCCATGGAAACCATCTGTTGTAACAGATGAAAAAGGAAAGACTCAGGAAGGTTTCTTTATCCCCACGAGAATGGGATCAAAGGTGGACTGACCCTGGACTCCCACAGAAGGGTCTGAAATGTGCAACTCAGCCGCAACCTGGAAAATTAAGGCAGGGATCTCTTCCCTGCGGCAAAGACGCACCACTCTTGAATCACCATCATTGTCCATAGGGGATAGCTCTCCTCCCCCATGCCGGATCCGCTAGACAGCAAATCATCCTGGGAGCTGCCATCAAAATTATCCCCCTCCAAGGAATAGAGTCCAAAGCCTCTTCCTTAAGTGGGTGACCACTCCCGTGGTCCTACTCAGCAACCTGGGAGCATTTCCAGGAGCCCCCTAAGGGAGCAGATAAAAGTACATGAGGGGCCATCTATGACAGGAACAATTTCTGCCCCCCTTCTACAAGCTCCATGCATGCTGGAAAACCAACGAAAATTCAACAATTGCCAGATTAATAAGACGTTGCTGTGGGAGCTGTGGGACTTGCTGAAGAGCGAGCTGCTACTGTGGAAAAATGAGAGGAGGGGAGGATTCCCCCTCCAGTGGTGATCCTGACCCCGTAGAGACCAACGGAAGGTCTGCAGAGCCTGTGGAAGGAACCATTGCAGTGACCGGGAAAAACAACTGTTGGCATGGATGCGCCAGAGGTCTTCCCAGGATCGGCTACAAAAATGGCATGCAGACAATCCACCAAAAATCGCCACCACTTGCCACAGCCGAGACACTATGGGAGAGCGGAGGGCATGCTGAGAGATGACCGGGAATCGGGCCTAAGAGAAATTGGGTGGGAAGCAGGCCACAAGGCCGTACACTTACAGTTCGGCAGTCCGATGCAGTCTGACACTCAGTTCACAAACCCCTAGCTGCTAGTACAGAGATGACCAGGCAAATTCCCCAGTTGAGATCTCCATTGGGGGGTGGGAAGGGAGGAAGGGTTTAGTCAGCCATGTACCTTTCAAAATAAATCCTCTTATCTGTTTGTCTTTTTTTAAAATAAAAAGAACTTTAAGCCAAAATAAAATAAAAGAAGCTAATCCTGATCCTGAACAAGCATAAAGTTACATGGACTCTCATAGTCAGGAACTCTCCCCCAAAAGGACAACGGGTACAGGGGTATCTCATTTATGCCTTGGAGCCCCCAGACAACCAAATTCAAGTGGTCTGGAGCCCCAGTGCCTGCCAGGAGCTCCAGCCTTCATCTGCAGAGAAAACAGCAACCACCATCTGCTAGAGACAGAGAAAATACTGGGGGGGGGGGGGGGGGGGGGGGGGTGCCCCTAGCTCAGGGATCTCCAACTCCAGTCCTGGAGGGTCACAAACCAGTCAGATTTCAAGATATCCCTAATGAATATGCATGAGATAAATCTGAATACAATGGGGGCAGTGCATGCAAATATATTCATTAGGGACATCCTGAAAACCTGACTGGTTTGCGGCCCTCCAGGACTGGAGTTGGAGATCCCTGCCTTGCTGCACTGGCTTTTATACCAATGGTGATATTATTTCCATAAATCAAGTAAGACCTCACTATATACTCATATAGTTTGACCCTAAACTTTTATATGTTCATATTTTTTTGTTGGACTGTTTACCTTGAAAGGATTTCCTTTCTTGCGGCAAACCTTCGTTTTTTTTCTCTTATATTAAGGCTCTTATATTATATTTACCACTTCCTTTGGAGGCGGGACAATGTTGCACGGAGCCCGTTGAGAGACAGCAAGGCTCCGCAATGGCTTTACAGGTATAGCCACGGTTCCCTTAGAGACAGGGAGCCGCGGCTGTAGAAGAACAGCAGGGCAGCAGCAGGCAGACAGGGAGAGGGGAAGAGGGGGCAGGGAACCCGCAACGGGGCTGACATGGAGGGATGGATGGATGGAGGGAGGGAGGGGTCTGACATGGACAGGGGGGCTGACATGGTGAGAGGGGGTGCTGACATGAATGGAGGGAGGGAGGGAGGGGAGGGGGGCTGACATTGATGGATGGAGGGAAGGATAGGAGGGGCTGACATGGACAGCGGGGCTGGCATGGAGGGAGGGCTGACATGGAGAGAGGGGGGCTGACATGGAGGGATGGAAGGATAGAGGGAAGAAGGGAGGGGAGGGCTGACATGGAGAAAGAGAGGGAGGGAGAGGTGGCTGACATTGATGGATGGATGGAGGGAGGGAGGGGGGCTGACATGGATGGAGGGAGGGGGGAGGGGGGCTGACATGAACAAAGGGAAGAGACAGGGGGACATACTGTACAGACAGGCAATAAATGCTGGACAGAGGGGAGAGACAGTGAGGGTTAGGATTATAATGGGCAGATGGGGGGGGGGGCTAGGACTGGTAATGGATTGATTAGGGAAGGCTAGGACTGGAAATGGACTGATCAAGGGGGGTTGGGACTGGTAATGTGCTGATAGGGGGGTAGGACTGGTAATGGACTGATGGAGGGCTAGCACTGGAAATGAGCTGATCGGGGAGGTTAGGACTGGAAATGGGCTGATGGGGGAGTAGGACTGGTAATGGGCTGATTAGGGGAGGCTAGCACTGGTAATGGGGTTGAGGAGGGACTAGCACTGGAAATGAGCTGATTAGGGGAGGCTAGCAATGATAATGGGGTTGAGGAGGGACTAGCACTGGAAATGAGCTGATTAGGGGAGGCTAGGACTGCTAATGAGCTGATGGGGAGGTAGGACTGGTATTGGGCTGATTAGGGGAGGCTAGCCCTGGTAATGGAGGACTAGCACTGGAAGCGAGCTGATTGGGGGGCTTCGACTGGAAATGGGCTGATGGCGGGGAGGGGAGGACAGAGCTGCTGGCCCTGGAAGAAAACTGGGGGCTAAGGCTACAAATGGTCTGATACGAGGGGATGGGAGAATGGAACTGGAAGGGAGTGGATCTGAGAGGGGCTGTCATGGTATTTGTACTAGAAGGGACTGGTCAGTGGGGAAGGAGGGGGACTGGAAGGGATTGGACACCAGTGGCAGTCATGGGAATGCAAGTTGACATTGGAAGGTACTGAGAGTGAGGACTGGAAAGGGGCTGATACTGGGGAGGGTTACTGGGACTGGAAATAGGCTGATGGAAAGAAGTAAAGAAAACGAAAGAAGAGATAAGAAATGGCAGATGGATCATAGACCACAGAAAGAGAGCTAAGAGAAGACAGGAAAGCAGAAGCCTCAGATCGGGACCAGCATGATCAGAGAATAAATTGGTCAGACAACAAAGGTAGAAAAAATAATTTTATTTCATATTAGTGATTTGACTACAAAATCATCATAATTTTGAAATCAAATATTGTTACTTGTTATTGTGATTAATTATTGTGGTTTAAATAAGTAAATTTTATAAATAAAAACATATTGCAAAGGCCTATAATATTTAATAATTCAACAAATGATTACAGCAACAATGCGTTAATGGTAAAGGAAGAGAGACACATTTGATTTTATAATTAGGGGTCACCACAAGTTGACCAATGGTAAAAGGGGTCACGGTACAAAAAAGGTTGAGAACCACTGCAATAGAGTGATTCGTTGTACAGCTTTCTGATATAAAGTTGTTGACAACCTCTGTTTATATTATATATCCATAAATCTAAAAATTCTATTTGTGTCATATGATATTTTGGTGTAAATCGAAGATTTGGTTTTATAGTATTAATCCATTCAAAAAATCCCTCGAGCAATGCTGGATTTTTAGACTTCATACTATGACACCCCATAAATTTAGATATAGACTGGTGGAGTTTACTTTAATAATACTTTAATAATACTTAATACCCTGTTTCCCCGAAAATAAGACCTATCCTGAAAATAAGACCTAGCACGGTTTTTCTGAGATTCCCATAATATAAGCCCTACCCCGAAAATAAGACCTAGTGCAGATCATGGGCGGACTGACAGATTTGGTACCTGGGGGAGGGGGGGGGGGGTTGCGCTGGCTGCACGAATATTTGATTTCTGACTGTTCATAGCGGGCGGGTGCTGGTCATCAGTGCGGGCGGGTGCTGCAGCGCCACTCATTCCCAGTGTAATCACAGATGATCATATTGTGCTGTCACGCTACCCGTATCCCCCGCTTCCCCATGCGCGCCGCCCACAGCAGCAGCAACAGCATACTAACACTTCACTGACTGGCTGCCTGTCATGAGGTGGCAGCCAATCAGCTTCAAGTGCTATCGGTACTGATTGAGAGGTATAGAACAGATCATTGAGAAATCAGTGTGGAAACTTTGTGAGGCCTAGCCTGCAAGAAGTTGTGACTTGGGTGAAGAATTCATGGGATAAAATCACTGACAGTTGTGTTGCTAATGCACTACAAGCAGGCTACTTGGACAAGAAGTGCTCATTTAAGGAGAGCTCTACTGCTAGACATGAGAGATTGGGGCCAATGGTTCTACAGAGAACGAAGTCACAAGAAAATCAAGCCGGAATTCGGTGTTTGGAGAGTTTTGACGATGTTCAAGAAGAAGATGACATGATTGTATTTGTAGATTGCTGTACATGAGTAAATGTAGATTGCTGTACTTTAAAAAAGTTGGATTGTTGTACATGAATAAATGAGGATACTTGTTCACGAATAAATGTGGATTGTTGTATATGAAAAAAAAATAAGGCATCCCCTCAAAATAAGCCCTAGTGCATCTTTTGGAGCAAAAATAAATATAAGACCCGGTCTTATTTTCGGGGAAACACGGGTAATAAATAAATTGGGATAGAAAGTCAGGAAAGGATTTCATGGACTAAGTGTGTGATTTGCTCTTGCTTAAACTCATCTGATGCTATGGGAAAAGGTTGCTCAGCTGTTTGACTTTCCACAGTCAACGGGACTATTAAGAACATAAGAACATAAAGAACAAGGTCCATCAAGCCCAGTATTCTGTTTCCAACAGTAGCCAATCTAGGTCACAAGTACCTAGCAGTTTCCCCAAATGACACAGGTTCCACAATGCTTGTATTGGGGCAACCAGTAGATTTCCTGGGTTCCCGTTAATAATGGTTTATGGACCTTTCCTTAAGGAACTTGTCCAAACCTTTTTTAAACATGGCTACACTAACAGCTTTTACTAATGCTCCGGTAACGAATTCCAGAGTTTGATTACGCGTTGAGTGAAAAAAGATTTTCTTTTATTAGTCTTAAATAGGTTACACTGTAGCTTCATTGCATGTCCCCTAGTCTTTCTATATTTGATGGAATAAACAATCAATCTACGTTTACTCCATTCATTAATTTATAGACCTCTATCATATCTCTCCTCAGCCATCTCTTTTCCAGGTTGAAGAGTCCTAACCTTTTTAGCCTCCCTTCATAGGTGTATCCTTTCATCCCCTTTACCAATTTGGTGGCTCTTCTCTGTATCTTTTCTAGTAATGCTATATCCTTTTTAAGATACAGTGAGCAGAATTGCACACAATATTCAAGGTGTGGTCGCACCATGGAACAATATAGAGGCTTTAAAATATCCTTTGTTTTATTCTCCATTCCTTTCCTTATGATTCATAGCATTCGATTTGCTTTCTTGGCCGCTGCTGCACTCTGGACGGAGGGTTTCAACATGTTGTCCATGATGACGCCTAAATCTTTTTCCTGGGTAGTGGTTCCTAATGTGGAACCTTGCATTGTGTAACCAGTTTGGGTTGTTCTTTCATAAGAACATAAGATATGCCATATTGGGTCAGACCAAGGTCCATCAAGCCCAGTATCCTGTTTCCAATAGTGGCCAATCTAGGTCATAAGTACCTAGCAGTTTCCCCAAAAGACACAGGTTCCACAATGCTTGTATTGGGTCAAGCAGTGATATTCCGGGTCCCTTTTAATAATGGTTTATGGACCTTTCCTCCGGGAACTTGTCCAAACCTTTTTTAAACCCAGCTACACTAACAGCTTTTACTACATCCTCCGGTAACAAATTCCAGAGTTTGATTACACATTGTGTGAAAAAAATATTTTCTTTTATTAGTCTTAAATAGGTTACCCTGTAGCTTCATTGCATGTCCCCTAGTCTTTCTATATTCTGATGTTGTAAACAATTGATCTACGTTTACCCGTTCCACTCTATTCATTGATTTATAGACCTCTATCATATCTCCCCTCAGCCATCTCTTTTTCAGGTTGAAGAGCCCTAACCTTTTTAGCCTCTCTTCATAGGGGTATCCTTCCATACCCTGTACCATTTTGGTGGCTCTTCTCTGTACCTTTTCTAATAATGCTATATCCTTTTTAAGATACGACGACCAGAATTGCACACAATATTCAAGGTGCGGTCGCAACATGGAACGATACAGAGGCATTATAATATCCTTTGTTTTATTTTTCATTCCTTTCCGTTTGATACCTAGCATTCTATTTGCTCTCTTGGCCGCCACTGCACACTGGGCAGAGGGTTTTAACATGTTATCTACGTTGACGCCTAAATCTTTTTCCTGGGTGGTGGTCCCTAATGTGGAACCTTGCATCATGTAACCATAGTTTGGATTGTTCTTTCCTAGGTGCATAACTTTGCACTTGTCCACATTAAATTTCATCTGCCATTTAGATGCTCAGTCTTCCAATTTATCAAGATCCTCGTAATTTTCCACAATCCTCATGGATTTTAACAACTTTAAATAGTTTTGTGCCATCTGCAAATCTGATAACCTCACTCGTTATTCCCATTTCCGGGTCATTTATGAATATGTTAAAAAGCAGTGGACCCAGCACAGATCCCTGGGGTACTCCACTATTCACCTTTCTCCATTGAGAAAATTGACCATTTAGCCCAATCTTTTAACCTGTTTCTGATCCATAATAGCACACTGTCTCCTATCCCATGACTTTTTAATTTCAACAAGAGTGTCTCATGAGGGACCTTGTCAAAGGCTTTCTGAAAATCCAGATACACTATGGGGTATGTTTACTAAACCGTCTTAACGTCACAGTACCCAGTACTAAACCGTGGTAATAAAGACGGAACCTTTATTGCAGATAAAATAAACATGCCTGAAACGCCTATATTTTACCCTACAGAGCACAGACACCATAAACATGTGCAATCCCTAGAGCAGAGTTTCCCAACTGCAGTCCTGGAGGGCCAAACACCATTCGGGTTTCATGCTGTCCCTAATAAATATGCCTGTGCTGCATTTGTATGCGCCGCCCCATTGTATGCAAATGTATCTCATGCATATTCATTAGGGACAGCATGAAAACCTGAACAGTGTTTGGCCCACCAGGACCGGAGTTGGGAACTTCTGCCGTAGAGCAGCGGCCAACAGGGTCATAAACACCCACACCCACAGGCTCCACTATCCAAAGCCTCATGGAGAGTCAGGCTGTTGGGCCCTGCACAGAGCAGCATCTCCCAATACTGGCACCTGCATACCTTAGCAATGCCGTCCTAAACTTGGGAACACGTTCCACATATATCAAAAGGTTGCTATAATTAATGTCAGCTAACAAATCCTAAGTTAAACACAAATTGTTGATAGAGATTCATCATAGCAACCTTTCTGATATCTGTGGCGTGTGTTTCAGTTATTGATTCTGACAGTGTTTACCACCCCGGGGAGTGACCCTAACAATACTGAGTACCATAGCAATGCCTGCACTGTGCCCAGGACTGGTGTGGTGTCCAGGGCTGCCACAAACCTCTATATTTGCACAATGCTGGCATTGGTGTGGGAGTGTGTGTCTGTCTATCCAGTGTGTTGTGGCTGCCTACACCTTACTGAGTCCACATTGCTTGCACTGTTTCTAGTGTTAGCCTGCCAATGTGCATAATGAGGAGCAAGGTACAGGGTGGCATGGCCAGGATTTATTTGCATAGGGTATAGGGAAATGGCTGGGACATTGTAGTGCCTGACCACCACCTGCACAGACAGGGTGGCCACAGCATGTCATGCTGGGAGGTCGCTCTCACCCTGAGTGAGCAGTGACCACGGCATGGCTAGGTTCACCCATAGTACTTTATAGTATTTCTCTCAAGTGATATTTATGGGTTCCCTTTCTGGGGCCCAATCACTGACATACCTGCGTGGTGTGTGTGCTGACATCCCAGTTTTGGGTTGTCAAACGCCCTCGCCTCTAGTTTTAGAGGGGCGTGGTTATTGGAAGAACCTTCTCCTATCAGCCTTAGCAGCCTATTTCCTTGTGGTGTCTTCTGGGAAATGTAGTAGTGCTAAGATGTGTTTGTGCTTCAGGTAGAAAGTTGTAGTTAAGGCCACCGAGGTAAGGCATATAACAGAAAATGTATTTCGCACAAAAAGATTCAAAGTACCAGATACAGGATTATTTCTGTAGGATTTGCTCAAAGTACAGCAGATGGTTGGCAAAGTAAACAAAAGAACCCAAAAATGGCTGTTTAAAGTCTTCTTACTTTCAGAAGCACAGCCTTTGATAGCAAGGCTGCCACCTTCCTTTTAGTCCTTGCTCATTACAGCATAAAGTCCAAACAAGCTTAATCTTCTGTGGCAGTTTGGCTTCTATCAGCCTCAATTCCTTCCAGGCTGCATTTCAGGTACAACAGAACTCAAAACAAGAAGCAAACATTCAGACTGCCATCAAAAACTCTCAACCGGCTTTTCACATAATAGAGGAGCAAAGAAAAACTCTTCTAGCAGGTAAATTGGCTTCTTGCTGTTTCACAGTTCAAACCACAGGTGGATAACAAGCATGAATCACAGCTTCCTGCTTATCCTTAAATTTCAGTAAACTTCCCTTTTAAAAACATATGGGAATTTACCACCACACTGCCTGTTTCTTATGGTTACTTTTTCAAGGAGGATAATTCTTTCAGGGCTGGCTTTTCCTCAAGACTTATGTCTAAAGCTTGGCACAGAGAGCAATCCATAAGGATGTCTTCTTCCCCCAACTCTGCCACTGGCTCTCCCAGCTGCATAGGTTCTGACTCACCCACCCGGTCAGACTGCTCAGCTGACAACCTCTCCGGTGCTCTGAGAGCTTCTCCACTTCCTGGCTCCAAGCTCTGCTGCCAACCTGTTGCAGGGAATTCAGCCCTCTCAGCTCCTGGTGGCTTGGCTCTTCTGCATGAGTCAGCACCTTCCCTACCTCCTTCTCTTCTCCAGTCTCTGCCTTTTCCTCCCTCTCCTCCTTTCTCCTTGTCTGTATACTCTAGCATAGGCTTATACCTCCAGGGTTCTAGCCCCACCTCCTTCCTTCCCAGGTGTTGGCAATCCCCCTGCCTTCTGGTATTTGAGTAATCAGGGAACTTGTTGAAGTAAGGGTTTTGGACCTCGTGCCCATAATCTCTCTCTCTTACTCTATTAGACACTGCCTGAAACCTGTTCCAGCTGGGATTTTTCTGGTTCTTAGGTGTGGCTGTGGCTTTCTCACCCTGCACTCCTAAAAGGGGACCCTTTACTAGGGTGAATTATTTACGTTTCTCACCTCCCCCATACTCAGGATAGATGACCTTGCCACAGGATGCACACAGTTTCTCCAGGAACATGCACTATGTACTAGCTAGCAGACTGTCTGCAGTTAGCATCTGTATGGCCACACCACCTTGCAGGGTGCAGCAAGTGCACACTGACAGCCCTCTTCTGGTGAATGTCAGATCATAGTGGGGGGGCAGCTGAGCTGACTGGGCCCCCTACCTATCTGCCAGTGGCCCTGTCCCAAGTGTAGATCTTCAGCAGCTGTCCGTTCGCCACCAGGACTGGGGTTGCTGGTCCCACAGCCTGTCCTCATGTACCTCCACTGCTCCCCTTGCAAAGGGTGAGAGTGTGAGTCTGTTGGGGGGCAGATCATGTCCCCCACCCTGACCCAGAGAGGGCGGTTTGCTAAGTACATTGTCGCCATGTGAGCCCTGACACACCCCTGCTCCCTAAACAGGTGACCATAGCAAGCACAGTGGATATGCACTATGATGTGTGCATCATGGTCCACAAGGGCCAGACATGACTGGCAATTACAAAAGGACACAGAGACCACCTCAAGGTGTCTGCAACAAATACCTGTCACACACTGGCACTGATGGAGACCTGCAGCACAGCCCACCTCAATCAACCCGGGTACTGCGGACCTGGTGCTGGCCACACCACCTCACCCTCAGGGTGAGCACAGAACACGCACATTGGCATGGCCTGTGGGTACTCTGTGCCAGTAACACGCACGGTCATTCCCCCCTAGCAAGCTGACATGCTGTAGAGGTGCATACCCCATCTGGTGAGCAGATGTAGACTGCTGTTCTGCATGTGAATTGCATTATGGGTACTGTTGGTTCTATCCTATCCTGGTAGCCACAGCAGACAGTTTTATGGTGACGTGCACTCTTTCTGTAGCTAGCCATTGGTATGATAACTCCCATAGTGATGTAGCACAATGGTTAATGCAATGACTTCAGTAGCAGAGGTCATGGGTTTGATTCCTCTCTGTTCCCCTTTTTTTATGGCTGTCCTACACAACTACGTTTCATTTGTGTAACAGTCATATCTGTGCAGATCTGTGCTGCCGCCACATTATACCCTCATCACTGTTGCCATCCATCCTTCTGTCCATCTATGTGTGTGTGCCAGCTGTGTGGCGTCCTGCCCTAATGTGCAGGCTGCTACCCCATGTTCTGCACTGGCACACGTTTCTGCATTGCGGCTCTTCATGCTTGCCTCTCCTGTGTCTGCTCTGCATGGCACTGCTCTCCTCTGTCCTCCTGTCATTGCACTTATCCTGCCACCTCTACCTCCTCTGGTGGACACGTATCCCCATCCTCTGCCACACACTGTCATTGTTGCACTGTACATTACCATCACCCTGTACATCGGTACAGCTGCCCCCGATATGTTTGTCCACTTTACCTGCTGCCACATGGGCTGCACGCAGATTTAGCTGGTCCATGAGCTCCGTCATCTACTTCCTTCCATCACTTGTTCATTGCCTTTCCTTGGTGCTCTGTGCAGTGTTATGGTTACATCTGTGTTTGAGCCATACATTTCATTTCACCTTGGCATCCCTGGGGCATCTTTCACGGCACCTTAGGTTTGGCCAGCTTATGGGGCGCCTTATATGCTGCCTTGGAGGGTGCCAACCTTTCCTGCCGCCCTCTGGGGCACATTATGACCTGTCTTGGATGACATGGTGCTTTATGATGTGCCTTATGGTGCGCCCTAAAAGGTACATTAGGTTGCAGCACTGGGATGAGGCTTTTTTGGCTGGCAGTGCAAATTGTTGGGATGTGTCTGACTGTTACAGGCAGGAAAAGGGATTGCCTCAGACAGTCTTTTAACTGAACCAACTGAGGGATCAAACTCATGACCACTGTATCAGCAGCCAATTTATTAACCAGTGTGCTACACCTCTGTTGCTGTGATTGCAGGACAGCGCACCTAATTAAGGCTAATGCGCGTAAACATGCCACGGCTCCCTCTATCATGCGATAACGGACTTTATCATGCGATAACCCGAAATGCTACCTTAAGACCGGAACGCCCACTACCTTATATGGCATTTAAGACTGCAACTAACGCCGGTTACATTAAGACGGTTTAGTAAACATACCCCTATATCAACCGACTCACCTTTGTCTACCTGTTTATTCACACCTTCAAAAAAACATAACAGATCAGAAAGACAAGACCTTCCTTGGCTAAAGCCATGTTGGCAATGACTATCTCTACATGTTCAGTAATTTTGTTCTTTATAGTGGTTTCTATCATTTTTCCCGGTACTGACGTCAGGCTCACCGATCTGTAGTTTTCTAGATCACCCCTAGAACCATTTTTAAAATTGGCGTTACATTGGCTATCTTCCAATCTTCAGGTATTATAGATGATTTTAATGATAGTTCACAGATTACTAATAGTAGGTCTGTAATCTCATATTTTAGTTCTTTCAACACCCTTAGATGTATACCATCCGGTCCAGGTGATTTGCTGCTCTTCAGTTTATCAAATAGTTGTAATACATCTCCCTGGTTTATCAATATTTCTTTCAATTCTGCTGCGGCATCACCTTGAAATATAATTTCAGTCATTGGCAACATCCCTACATCTTCCTCAGTAAAGACCGAAGCAAAGAATTCATTCAGTCTCTCTGCTATGGCCTTGTATCCTCTTGGTGCCCCTTTTACCCCTCTATCATCTAATGGTCCAACTGACTCTCTTACAGGTTTTTTGCTATGAATGTACTTGAAAAAGTCTTTATTACATGTTTTTGCTTCCACAGCAAGCTTCTTCTCAAATTCTCTCTTTGCCTGCCTTATCAATGCCTTGCATCTAACTTGCCATTGCTTATGTTGTTTCCAGTTTTCATCATTTGGTTCCTTTTTCTATTTCCTGAAAGATGCTTTTTTGAGAACAACAGCCTCTCTGACCTCACCTTTAAACCATGCTGGCAGTTTTTCGGACTTCCTTCCACTTTTCTTAAAGTGTGGAATACAGCTGTCTGAGCTTCCAAGATAGCATTTTTAAACAACACCCATGCTTGATGTAAATCTTTAACCTTTGCAACTTCTGCTTTTAATTTTTTCTTAGCTATTTTCCTCATTTTATCATTTGAAAGTTAAAAGGTAATACTGTGGATTTCCTTGCTGTCCTTCCTCCATTTATTCAATCAAATGCAATCATGCTATGATCACTATTGCCAAGTGGTCCCAAGACCCTTATCTCTTGCACCAGATCTTGTGTTCCACTAAGGACTAGGTCCAAAATGGCTTCCCCTCTGGTCGGTTCATGAACCAGCTGCTCTAAGAAGCAGGATCCAGAAAGTTGAAAAAGTCCAGGCTTGCCATTCTTCTTAGTCTTAGATCCTGTATTGTCTATTCTAATATACTGGAGGAGGAGCTCTCGGAGGCCCAAGAAATGCATTCTACCACATGTTCATGTTTCTTTAGCTCTGCTTTGCATTCCTTCATTGCTGCTACCTACATATGCACCATCTGGTCATTGGAACAACTGGCAATCAGGGTGCCATCCTTGTTAGGCCGCACCAGGCACACCCATTCGCTGTGTCCTGTGAAAGCCTTCATACAATACCCAGTCTGGACCTCCCACATTTTTATGGTTTTATCACTTGAAGCAGAAACTGTATGATCTCCATTAGGCGTGATCGCTACTGAGGGTACATTGTGATCATGATCATGCATGGTTCTGATGCATGCAAAGTCCTGGAGGTCCCATAGCTTTATGGTCATTTCAGCAGAGCAGGAAGCCAATAGTTTGCCAGAGTGGTCAAATGAGATATCCTGTACAGAGTCTGTGTGCCCTTTAAGTTTGCGTTCAAAATCTCCCGTCTCATAATCCCACACCTTTATTGTGGGATCCTCTGAAGCAGAAACCATAACACTGAAAACAGGATAGAAAATGATACGAGTGACAGGACACCTATGTCCATTCAATGAATACTTTTTTGGAGGATGAGGGATCCATTCTTTAGAGTCTCGTTTCTGACCAAGGGGTCCACCTGAAGTAAGCTCTTCCTTGGCTTCGTTTAGCTTTGATTCTAACTCCATAACCTTCTTTTGTAATATGATAACAGATGTTCATTTCTTTTCTAAAAGTCCAGCATACTTCTTATCTAATTCTTCATTGATATCTAATTCTGCCTCCTTTTCAAAGACTGAATAGGCTTCTTCATAGCCATTGGACCTCAGGTAATCTGCTAGTGCTTGATTTAGCTCATCTTGTTGTCTTTGCAACAGTACCATGATGCCTGGGATGTCAGGTTAATATGATATAGTACAGTTGCCTCCTTTGGGAGATCAGAAATTTTAATGAACCCAGCAATCAAATCTGTCACCAAATGGCTTCAACCAGAGAGAAAATGCTTCACTATGATTGAAATCCTATAGGAAACTTGAAGGCATTCAATGAAGAAGGTTCATTCCAATGACGGGAAGGCGATCCTCCACGGCTGCTCCCACTTGCTCCTTAAGTTCACATGCGGTGGCGATGGGATACTTCACCCCCGAAGGACATCACCAAGAAAAAAATAAGAATTGTATATAAATGTATATATGTCTTATTTATTGAATTAACAAATTAAAAAAATTAATTTAAGTAGCATAAAACCAAAACCTTTTTTTCTCTTCGTGGACAACAGCTAAGATGCAGTTAGTTTGCTTGAGGAAGAGCCGCAAATTGGCAGAGGCTAAAAAACATGGCATTGTGTCGCGTTATTTTTGAATTAAACAGCATTTAGTTACATGGAATCAATGCAAAGATACAAATGAAATGTTTGATCAAATTGTAACCACTGGATGGAAGGAAGGGACTACGTTTTGGCATCTTCATTTCCATGAGCTGCTGGTGAAAAGACAGATAAACAGCGGTTTGCTGCTTGGAAAGACATTCTCATGGGTTGTTAAGTTCAGCCTTCTTCAGTTACTAAGAATATCTGAGGGTTCACATCATGCGTTGTCCCTCTGATTACTTTTAATCATTTTTGGCATTGGTGCCTTAATATAAGAGAAAAAAAAGGAAGGTTTGCAGCGAGAAAGGAAATCCTTTCAAGGTAAACAGTCCAACAAAAAATATGAACATATAAAATCTTAGAGTCAAAATATATGTGTATATAGTGAGGTCTTACTTGATTTATGGAAATTATTTATGTAGTGGACCATTAAGTCTTTTTGATATAAGAAGGGTGATATCATAGCATAGTTCTGTTTTTTTTCTCTGTCTCCATCATCTGCTGTCAGGGGGCGATAACATCATTAGTCTGGACTGGTCTAGCAGGAAGATCTGGAACAGAGAGTTGATTTCATGAGACAAAAGACTGAGCACTAGGACAAGAGTGCTTGTTACGCATTCAGGTGTACTGACTATAGAGACAGGTGTGCCAAGCATGGGGATTGGACAGCTGAATCCAGGAACTGCTGGGAGACTCAGGCCCTCTGGACAGCCTGGTCTTGAGCTCAGGTGTCACTCACATTTCTGTAGTTTACTACTCCAGGGTCTCCATATGGATAGACAGTTGTGAGATTCTGGGGCTTCGATGATCTCTTTTTGGCGTAGTTCCCTGAATGACGCATGGATTGCTGACAGGCATCAATCATGTCAAAAAGCCGCGGACTGGCAAGGAAAGAGATGACAGGTCTTAACATTACAGTCCAGCTTAGAATCAAAACCTCTTATATCCCAACTGATTAACACTGCAGATTTATGAATGATTTTGGACAGAGCTCAGTAATTTCCTCCATTCATAACATTTGGCAGTGAGAGCACTGACGTCTGGCAGACTTGCACTGCCTTGAAAAGGAAGAATGGGAAGCCCAGAGCCCTGCCAACATCACCATTAATGGCTGTCAGATAGTTCTGCAAAAATACGGCACATTAGGGATCAGATGATGCTTTATGCTTACTTTGGGACCAATGTACTAAGCTGTGTGTTAGAATGGCACACTGAACTTCAGTGCAGTTTCCTAACACGTGGATGAACAGAACTTTTACGCCCAATGCAGTAAACAAACAACACATAAATTTCCACAATGTTAAAATGCTGACAGAAAAAAAAGCAGCGCATACCGTTACAGTAAACTGCCACTTTTTCCTGTATTTGGAATTTTTCCTCCTTCCTGTCAGTGCATAAACCAATCCTGAAAGGGGAGTGGCTCACGCACTGACAGGAAGAGAGAAAACAAATTCACCCAGCTAAGAAAAAACATCCTTGGTTGCCTAAATGGGCCCCGAAAGCCCCACCCCCTCTTCAGAGAAATCCCTGGTGGCCTAAGTGGATCCCAGATCCCCCATTCCCCCACCAGCCTTTGTCGGGAAACAGGAGCAAAGCCCATTTGTTCCTTCCTCTGGCGCCACCATTTTGTAAAACTGCAGTGCCTAATCGCTTCTGGAATGTTCTGACACAGCACTAGAAACACTCCTTCATTGGCAGTCTGATCGTAGCAGTGTGTTGATGCATACTGTTAGGAGTTAGGCACCACTCTTTTGGACTTCCAGGGATTGCTTTAAGGAGGGAGTAGAAGGGGTATCTTGGCCCACTTGGGTCTCTACTGATTTCTCCAGAGAGAAGGTGGGAGTGTCTGGAGCCTGTTTCAGCTGCCAGGGATTTCTGTGGAGAAGAGTCGTGGGGGAGGCCACCAGGGATCTTTGCTGATCAGGGGCATCTAAGGTGAAGTGCTGCACTTCACCTCAGATGACCCTTTGCTTCCATGCTAAAATCTTTATTCCAGTCCTGAGCTGTAATAAAGATTCAGCACTAAAAGGGAAGAGAAAAAATGTGCCAAAACATAGCATGTTTTTTTTTTTACATGTGAGGCAATTTTGGATTTGGCTTTTTTGCCTGTCTACCCGTCACCCTCTTTTGTGATCTTTACGGACTGGGATTAAGATTAGCATGGACAAAATCAGAAGTAAACTGCCAGGCTAAAGGACAGCTTATTACACTGGCCCTCTTGAGAAGAGGAAACCATTCCAAATATTATCTGAAGCTCAGCCTGAAGTTGCCAACAGGGGTCTTTGACGTATTCTTCAGTGAGGCTCTAGAAACTGTGCCCTCAAATTCTTTTCAGCAGCTACAGCCAAAAGCTCAGAGAATAAGTCGGCAGGTTTAGCTAGAAAATAATTCCTCTTCTGTAAAACAGATGCTTCTTTAGCCTGCCAAACACCCTCCTCATTCAATTTCAGACAATCTAGAAGAGAATGGCCAAGGGACAATGATCCGAGGGTGCAGGAACTGAGCATGGGAATGACTATTTACTGAGCTCCGCGCCAATAATGAACGTGTGGGCTGTGTTACCAGTGCAGGACTTCGAGCTAACTGCAGGGGGGATGTGCATATCCATTTCCCTGCAATTACCACGGTCTAACGTGGCAATATTACCTGTGGCGAATGCAACTAATGCTGCCTACTGAGGTGCCATTACTCGTACCCGTGCTGAGCCCAGATAACATGGGCCACAAATGGCTGCACTAGTTGCGCCATGCCAGGGTTGCCCTGTTCTGCTCAGTTGCTGCCCCAACATGTGCTACTAGAGTAGCGTGAGGCTTTTAGCACTAGGCCCCATGCTACTTTTTAGCAGGACACCCAAACCACATACTAAGCCGGAGCGCAGTTTAGTAAACATGCTACATGTGTCTATCTGCGTCAGCATGTCTGTAAGTTTGCCTGGGTGTGTCAGCCTATGGTTTATGTTCTGGTGGACGGGGAGATGGAGTGTGCTTTCTTGAAGGTATGGCCTGCTTAGTGAGAATGAAACTGCCGGCAGCAATGCCCACCGAGGGAATGACCTTCCCCTTCCCTTGTACACATCCTGCCAAGGCCAGCACCACACCATTAGGATCAAGCAAGAATGATGTTAAGGCCTTGCTGTTCTGATCATATTCACAACCAGCTACCCTCAGAGTTAGACAGGTGCAAAATCAGATTTTAATTTTGAAAATACCAATAAAAATGCAAGAGAGAAAGGGGAAAAAAACTGACAGACTGATGCCCTCATAGTCTGAAAGCACAGGAGGTAGACAACTGGTGACGTCAGCACTTAAGCACCAGTGTGTCTCACCGTCACCCTAGTGCAGCTGAAAACTAGGAAGTAGCAGAAAACATTGCAGGGAATGGAGAGATAGCAGCTGGCTGTGCTTTGTGGATGAAGGCTAGCAGAGGATGCCAGGCAGTGATGAAGGGTAGCAGAGGATGCCAGGCAGCTCTGCTGGAGAACTCAAGGAACTGTTGCAGGCAGGGGACAGAGGGTTGGGTTTGGCTGCAGGAGTACAGTAACATCCCCTATTTACTGGATGTGCATTCAGAGCAGCACATGGCTGCAATTCGGCTCCCATACCTGTTTTCATCATCCGTTCTGTACTCTGAATCGACGGCACTGCTGGGGCGATCTTTGGACAGAACAGATCCCATTCTTACCGTTACAAGGTGCCTGCAAACAGGATGGAGCAGAAGGTCAGACAGGAAGCCTGAAAGAAGAGTCAACAAGCAAAGCTGCTAAAGAAAGGGATGGGCATGCTGCACACATTTACAGCGGGAAAGGGGGAGGCGGCTATTGCGCATTTATATAGGGCAGCGTTTCTCAGACCAGTCCTGGTTTTCAGGACACCCACAATGAATTAGATCTGCATGCACTGCCTCCACTGCATGCTAATCTATCTCATGAATATTCATTATGGGTATCCTGAAAACCAGACTGCCTAAGGGAATACACCAGGACTATCTTGAGCAACACTGAATAGGAGAAAGGCGGAGGCTGCTATTGCACATTGATATAGGGAAAGCAAAGGGAAATGGACTTAGTTCACACTATTCAAAGATGTTCAAGGCATATTACTTACATTCAGGTATAGCAGATACCTGAGGGCTCACAATCTAAGTTTGTACCTGAGGCAATAGAGGGTTAAGTGACTTTCCCAAGATCACAAGGAGCAACGGTGGGATTTGAAGATTGGTTTCCCTGGTTCTCAAGGGAAGGGGAGAGACTGCTATTATATATTTCTGTACAGGAAGGGGAAGGTTGTTATTATACATTTATATAGGAGAAGAGTTCAGGCTGCTGTCACATATCTATACAGGGAAAGGTAGAAGCTACTACTACACATTTATATAGGGGAAGGGAGAGGCTGTTCTTAGAGATTGTTACATGGATAGGGGGAAGCTGCTATTACACATTTATGCAGGGAAAGGGGCAACTGCTTTACACATATATATATAGGGGAAGGGGAGGCTGTTATTACATATTTATATAGGGAAAGGGGAGGGTGCAGCTACAGCTTTATACTGGGAAAAGTGGACGATTGCTGGGACATACTTATAGGCAGGGGTGAGGGGGAGACTGGCTCCTCTTTAGTGTCAGTCCTACCAATGAGTGACGGTGTTCATTGCATATGGCCCCACTTTTCATCCCCTACTGACCTATGGAAATGAGGTCCCACAATGAGTCCCTCCCTGCATCCCCCACTGGTCACCCTACTACTACTAGATCATTAGTACAGCGCTACAAGGCGTATGCAGTCCCTGCTCATCAGAGCTTACAATCTAGTCAAGGCAGAAAGCACAACAGCTGGGGACTAGGATATGTCTAAGGGAATGGTAAGGAAACACACAGTTGGAGAGCAGGAGACTATACGGATCAGGATCCAAAAGCAGCCCTGATCCTGCTGCCCAGTCATACCAGATGGCAAGATGAGTTACTTTGTCAATTTAGAATAGTTACTCACCTGTAACAGGTGTTCTCCAGGAGCAGCAGGAATCAGTCCTCACTTATGGGTGTCATCGACGCCGATGAAGCCCCAGCGGAGCATTTACCCAGCTTTCCATGAAAGCCTTTGGGAATGCTGGCACGCATGCGCGGTTCCCTTCCCGCCTAAAGGTGCCATCTTACTTCAGTCAAATGAGATAGCTAAGAACAGCACACAAAAATGTAAAAATTAAACTATGTACAACTGCAACTCCAAGGGGAGGAGGGAGGGTAGTGAGGACTGATTCCTGCTGCTCCTGGAGAACACCTGTTACAGGTGAGTAACTACTCTTTCTCCAGGACCAAGCAGGAAGTCAGTCCTCACTTATGGGTGACTCCCCAGCTCTGGGCTACCAGGAACCCAGGCTGAACAAGAGAACGCCCTCTAGTCTCAGCAGCAAAGAAAGGCTTTTCAAGGACACAACCTCCACAGGTAGCCCAACCAGAGGGCAAGAGGGCAGGAGTTGCCTAGACCTCAAAGAGATTCCGGAGTACTGCTTGGCCAAAAGCACTGTCCCTACGGGACTCCCTCTCCAGACAGTAGTGGGCTGCAAAAGTCTGGCTTGAAGACCAAGTAGCAGCCCTGCAGATGTCTTGCAATGGAACAGAGCGGAGATGAGCCACTGATGCAGCCATGGCCCTTACACGGTGGGCCGTGACCCTACCCTGCAAAGGAAGGTCAGCTGCCTTGTAAGCCCAGGTGATACAGTCAGCCACCCAGATGGACAAGGTACGCTTGGACACAGGTCTCCCCAAGTTATTGGGGTCAAAAGAAAGGAAGAGCTGAGAAGCTTGCCTGTGACCTTGCGTACGTTCAAGGTAGAAGGATAAGGCCCTCCTACAGTCCAAGGTATGGAGAACTGTTTCAGCCTGACTTGCATGAGGCCTAGGGAAGAAAGTAGGAAGAACCACCTCCTGGTTGAGGTGGAAAGAGGAGACAACCTTAGGAAGGAACTTAGGGTGAGTCCTGAGGACCACCCTGTTTTTATAGAACCTGGTGTAAGGCCTATCACAGACCAAGACCTGAAGCTCACTCACCCTTCTAGCCGAAGTAAGGGCTATCAGAAAGAGAGTCTTCCAGGAAAGGAAGCGTAGAGGGCAAGTAGCCATAGGCTCAAAAGGTGGGCGAGTCAGCTGCTGCAAGACCACATTGAGCTCCCACTCAGGAGCAGGAGGACGTATGGGAGGTTTGAGCAGGAGCATGACTCTGAGAAACCTAGACACCAAAGGGTGCACAGACAAGGAATGGCCCTCCACTAGGGAGTGGTGAGCAGCCAACGCAGAGAGGTGGACCCGAACAGAGTTGGACTTGAGACCCTGATTGGACAAGTGCAGTAGGTACTGAAGCACTACTGACACAGTACAGGAGAAAGGATCCTCAGCACGTAGCTGACACCATACAGAGAACCTTTTCCACTTGAGAGCATAGGTCTTTCTAGTGGATTGTTTCCTGGAGGCTAGGAGAACTTCCTCCACCTCGGGAGGCAGGCCCCAGGGAGTCAACACTACCCTTGCAGCCTCCATGCCATCAGATTGAGAGCTTTGAGATTGGGATGCAGCAAGGAGCCCTGATCCTGAGAGAGAAGGTCGGGCTGCAATCCCAGAGGCAGAGGCAGATCCACTGCCAGTTGAAGCAGGAGGGGGAACCAATGCTGCCTTGGCCACCTGGGAGCTACCAAGAGGACTGAGGCCCTGTCTCGGAGAATCTTGAACAGTGTTCGGGCCACCAGAGGGGTGGGAGGAAACACATAGAGTAGGCCCTGAGTCCAGGGAATCAGAAAAGCATCTGCTGCTACTCTCAGAGGATGCGGTTGCCTGGAGCAGAACCTCGGCAGCTGGTTGTTCAGTGGACTGGCAAACAGGTCTATGGAGGGAAGCCCCCATCTCAAGAAAATCTTTTGAACCACTAAAGGATGTAGCTGCCACTCGTGTGGTTGCAGAATCCTGCTCAATCTGTCTGCCAGGGAATTCTCCTGGCCTGGAAGATAGACTGCTTTGAGGAGCATGTTGTGTTTCAGGGCAAAGGAACAGAGGGCCTGGGCCTCCTGGCAAAGGAGCTGGGAACCAGTTCCGCCCTGCTTGTTGACATAGAACATGGCTACCTGGTTGTCTGTCTGGATCAAGACAGACTGTTGTGCCAGGGAAGCAGTAAAGGCCTTGAGGGCCAAGCGGATAGCTCTGAGTTCCAGCAGATTGATCTGCTGGGACGCCTCCCAAGAAGACCACAGGCCCTGGGTGCACTTGTCTAGGCAATGTGCTCCCCAACCCTGCAGAGAGGCATCGGTGGTGAGGACCACTGTATGAGGTGGAATCTGAAAGGGCACCCCTACCAGCAGATTGGGGGGGTGTAACCACCAGTTGAGGGAGGTCAGGAAACGGTGGGACACTCTGATCCTGTCTCTGAGACTGCCTGAGGCTTGTGACCACTGAGTCCGAAGGCACCACTGGGCAGGTCTCATATTGAGCCTGGCATTGGGGGTCACCTGTACTGTCGACGCCATGTGGCCCAGAAGCCTGAGACAGAGTCTGGCGGAGACAAGGGACCTGTGCAGAAACTTGCTGGCGAGGTCTATAAGCCTTTGTGCTCGGTCCACTGGTAAGAATGCTCTTGCCAGCTGAGAATCCAACCTTGCCCCTATGAACTCCAAGTTCTGGGAGGGGAGCAAAGTGGACTTTGCGAAGTTGATGACAAAGCCCACCTTTTGGAGCAGTTCTATGGTCCTGTTGGTGGCCTTCCAGAGAAGTCTGGCCTCTGATGAGCCAGTCATCCAGGTAAGGGAACACAAAGATGCCCTGATTCCTCAGGTAAGCTGCTACCACTGCCAGGCACTTGGTAAAAACCCTGGGAGCGGAGGTCAGTCCAAAAGGCAGTACCCTGTACTGATAATGGTTTCCTCCCACAATGAACCTGAGGTACTTTCTGTGGTCTGGATGAATAAGGATGTGAGTGTAAGCATCCTTTAGATCTAAAGAGTTGTCATGAGGTAGACAGCACTAAGCCAGAAATATTAAAGAGTAATGCAAAGGAAGAGCTTACTTGTCATGAGCTAGACAGCACTAAGCCTGAAACATTAAAGAGTAATATAAAAGAAGAGCTTACCTGTCATGAGTTAGATAGCACAGATCCTGAGATATTAAAGAGTAAAATAAAAGAAGAGCTTACCTTACAGCCACACGTACAGTTGCAGCATACACAATGCAGAAAGGCAGGGAAAGGAGAAACAAACTTTCCTCATGGCCTTAGTGACGCAGTAAGAATTCAGGGTCCCAATCAGGCTCACCTGGAGCCAGAGTCACGTTCTACGTCTGATGAGCAGGGAGATAAAACCAGGTGGGAAATCACACAGGAGGGGAGGCCCGAAGAACTCAGGCCTAGGGAACTCAGGCCTAGGGAGCTCAGGCCCGAGGAGCTCAGGCTCAGGGAGTTCAAGCATCTGGAGGAAAAGGCTGGAGTTCAGCATTCAGGGCTGCAGCCAGAGCTCGAGTTTGAGCTCGAGGAAAAACAGTCCAGGAGATTGAGAGGTCAGTCTCAGAGAGAAGGTGAGACAAGAACTCCAGAGCAGTTTCAGAAAGACATGCTGCCTTGGAGAATCAGGGCAGAAGAAAGGCAGGCTGAAAAACTCGAGAGAGCTAGGAAAGACAGTGGCAAAGTCTTCCCAGCCAGAGGGGTCCTCGTACCGAGGCAAGCAGCCAAGCCAACAGAGAGCAAAGGTCACGTACAGGGAAGCTCACTGAAGACAGGAAGTGAGTGCTGCTCAGCCAGGCACAGCAACCGATGCTCACAGAGAAAAGCAGGGAGTCAGTCAGAGAGAAAACCTTGGCTGGAAGAAGAAGGGCTGGAAACCATCTTCTCCCCGAAGAGAGATAAGTACCCTGTCTTTTGTAAAGGGAAAGAAGTGGGTCCTTATAAGAGAAGCCGGGCTTACAGCAAGCTAGAGAATCCCTATTGGCATAGGACGTGGGAGGAAATCCCCAGCATAGCTCCTGCTAGCTTTGACACCCTAAAGCAGCTCCAACTATCAGAAGCTGAGGTCTCCCGAGGGCAAAGCTCTGAGATCAGTTCCACAAGTACTCAGTGCCCATATACAGGACCAGGTCCCGACCTTATGCAATGGGAAAGCTCTATCCCAGAAAACATCTCCGAGCCCATGGAATGTGCTTTGTGTGTAGCAGATGACATAGAATCTCTGTGTTAAAAGGGATCAGGAAAGGAATTGTGTTTTTGCACATATGGAATGTGATGGACTCTCTTTGCTGAAGAAGAAGCATAATTATTGTTTGTAAGAATCCTTTATACCGGTGAAGCAACCGTTCAATTTATGTTGTCCTTATTTGAAGACATCCTCAAGGGAAAGGGAATAAAACCTAACCTTAATTTTCACTCTGGACACGACTACAGAGTCTTTATTCCACAACTTCAGGCTATACCCAGGTCTAGGCAACCACCTAAGACCGGCTTAGTCTCACAGAGTAAAGCCAATCTCCCTGCTGGAGGTAGGGCAGAAGTGTTCCAAGAGTAAGCATCTTGAACTTTTCTTTCACCAGAAACTTGTTTAGGTTTCTGAGATCCAAAATGGGTCGAAGACCACTGGTTCTTTTTGGCACCAGGAAATACCTGGAGTAAAACCCGTGACCTTGGACGTGGGGAGGCACAGGCTCCACCACCTTGTCCAGCAACAGACCCTTTAACTCTTGAAGGAGAAGGGCTGTATGCAGGGGAGGCCGGAAAGGTTCCCCTGGGAAGTGTGGTGGAGGCAGTTGTTGAAAATGCAGGGCATAGCCTCGATGGACGATGTCCAGCACCCAACTGTCCTGGGTTATCAAGGGCCACTGGTGAGCGAACAAGGCTAGGCGGCCTCCTGTGCAGGGCTGGGTCTGCAAGGGAGGAATGGCTATACTCAAGGAGTCAAAAAACCCCACCCTGCTGAGTGGGAGCAGGGGCCGGAGGCTTGGGGGTATTCTGCCTACGGGGCCCATTACCCTGGCCCCTGGCTTGCTGACCCTGGGGGGCAGCTGGGGCAGCCTGATACTGGGGGTACTGTTTGTAGGCAGCTCCCTTCCTCAGGTAAAAGGGCTCCTTACCCGGGCCCTTCCTCTTAGAGGAAGGAGCAGAGGTCTTCCTTGACAGCCTTGTCCTTGTGAGGTGCTCTGTTTTGAGCTGAGCGGCCTTCTCGGCCACAGGCTTGCCAAAAAGGTTTTCACCTCGGCAAGGGACATCGACCAACTTGTCCTGAACTCATGGCTCGAGGTCCGATGACTGCAGCCACGCCTGGCGTCGAGCCGCGATGCCGGCTGCCGCTACTCGAGCCGAAGCCTCGAAGCCATCGTAGGCGGCGCGGGACATGAACTTAGAGCATTCCCGGATCCTCAAAGACAAGGACTTAAAACTCTGCAAGGGTTCCCCGGAGAGACCAGCAGAGAATCCGGCCAACTCCTTGGCCAGGTCCCATAAATACATGCCCATGTAGAGCTGGTAAGTCTGGACACGGCAAGCAAGCATCAAGCCCTGAAAACACTTTCTACCGACGCCATCAAGTTTTCGGGCCTCCCGTCCAGGAGGCACCGCGGAGTGCATCTTCTGACTCTTCAGACGATGCATGGCCGATTCCACAACCATGGAATGGTGTGGTAGCTGTGCTTTTTGGAAGCCAGGACTCTTACGGAGTCGATAGATGGAATCGACCCGCTTGCTCAAGACCGGCGCCGAATCCGGGGCCTCCCACATCCGGAAGAGGAGCCGTTCCAGCATCGGAGGAACCGGGACAGTAAAGGCCTCCTTCGAAGGAGAGTCATACTGCACAGCATCGAGCTCCTCGGCTCGAGGCTCTTCCTCAGGGTCAGCCGAGATAGCCAGAGCAGCGGCCATATCGCGGACAAATTCCAAGAACCTAGTGTCCTCCGGAGGGGATCTACTCCGGGGCTCAGACTCAGGCGAGTCCGAAGGGACACACCGAGTCTTGAAGGTGTCAGGAGACTCCTCGTCTTCGGTCTCCCAAGCAGACTCGTCCGATGTCGAGTCGAGCTCGGACCCTGTGGGGCCTCCAGGCACCGGCGTCGAGACCCTCGGTCCCGAACGGGAGGTCGAGGGAGACCTCGACCGAGGACGACCTCGAGCCGCAAGGGACTCGAGTATCGGCTCGGTCTCCGGGGTCGACTTCGAAGTCGATGTCCCGGTGGTCGGGGCAGATGCGCCAGACAGGCTGGCCATCAGTGCCCGCTGCTGGTCCATGAAGGCAGACATTCTGCTTTCCAAGGCTGTCAACCTGAGACTCAGCTCGGGTGACGCAGCAGCCCCCGACTCGGGCCCCGGCGGCGCCGGGCCCGATGTCGGTACTCGGGGAGGCGAGTCCACGAGGACAACAGGACTTACGTGTCCAGCAGACTCCGGCTCCATGCGAGGAACTTTAGTTGGCTTCTCCTGGTCCACGGGCCCGGGACGATGGTTGGGGGTCTTAGACCTGGCCCTCGAGGGCTCAGGGACCTCCTCCGACGCCGCCCTTGCGAGCCGCTTCTTCCTCTTACGTTCCCGGTCGGGGGACCCCCTGTCCGAGGAGCTCCGACGCCTCTCGGGATCGGAATCCCGAGATGTCGAGGCCTCAGACGAGGTCCAGGCCCGGGTAGAGGCCGAGTCCGAGAAAAGCCGTTCACTTTGCTGCTGACGACTTCGGAGTGCCTTGGAAGACATCTTTCCACATGGCCCACATGTTTTAGAATCGTGGTCCGGGCCAAGGCACCGAAGGCAGCAGTCGTGTGTGTCGGTGAGAGACATAATCTTCTTACACCGATCACACTTCTTAAAACCGCTGGAAGTCATCGGGGAAAAAAGGGTCCCCGCGAGGTCGAAGGACCGGCCTTCCAGGGAAAATAAAAAAGATTTGGCGCGAACGCCTAGCCACTAAGGGCAAAAAACGAAAAGAAAAAAAGGGGATTCGATACCGGCGTACCAAACCCGGCGGGAGGGGAACCGACGTCAAATCCAAGGAAAAAAGCGAATAACGCCTAGAAAAAAGTAACTCTTTTCCGGGAAAAAAAGGACACACGTCCGATGGGCTTCACAGAAAACAAGAGACTGAGGTAAGATGGCACCTTTAGGCGGGAAGGGAACCGCGCATGCGTGCCAGCATTCCCAAAGGCTTTCATGGAAAGCTGGGGAAATGCTCCGCTGGGGCTTCATCGGCGTCGATGACACCCATAAGTGAGGACTGACTTCCTGCTTGGTCCTGGAGAATCAATAATACCATTCCAGTTCAAGAAGAAATAAATTATGAGTAAAAGAATACACAGCAGGTGAAAACAAGTCACTCTTCCCAAAACTTCCTTTTATCTCCTTTAAGGAAATAAGATTTGTGACAGAGCACGTTGCTGCAGAGAATCTGTTTCTGGCAGGAGAAAGAGGCAGTGGGTATATGGATTGCGTTCAACTGGCCGGAAACCATCTCTTTCCATGTGAATATAGTCTCTGAATCTCAAGGTATTTTAGCGCCACCTATGTGTTATGAAACTACATTCTTTTAAAATTAGACTTTTAGGCAAGAACAGTCTTTGTCCTACAAAGGTTTATTAACCAGTAAGCGCTCTTGTACTGGAACAAGCCACTAGTACCAAAGGATTTTCCGTCAGCACTATAAGAAAATGTTTGCTGGGGAAAGCACTGATATCCATCCTAACATAGCTTGTGTCAGGATGCGCTCTAATCTAGAGATTTTCCAAAGGAGAAATATGCAGTGTACTGCCAAGGACTAAAATATCTCATTTGGTGTTAAATCGCTTATTAGCTCTGAACCTTTTAAATAATTGCATTGTTATGGTTGACTACTTACAAAGGAACCTGCCACAGTTACTGAATACAGTATTCAAAGGATTTATGCTCCTCACTTTGCGAGTTAGGATCCTAAACTGGTCGCTTTCAAAATTTCATACTCAAAATTTCACTGAACTTCTAAATGTAGGAGGATAAGAAATAGGTGACAACAGGGGCAGGGAAGAATGTTAGGAGCTGCAGTGATTTGTAGAATTAGGCTTATAAATTAGGCTCATAAATCAAAGCCAATGAATAGCAGACTAAATTTAAGAACCTAACTCCTAAGTTAAGATGAATTTTCAGCAGAAAACAGGCTTCTAAGTTTGGCCAAAATAAGGCACAAATAGAGGAGCCTAATTTAAGATCATATATTTTGGAGCTCAGGGCCAAATTCTCAAAATGGCCAATATTCAAATGGCACAGCAGTCAGCTGTGGCACTTAAATATCAGTGGAATACTCAGAGGCAGTATCCGGATAGTAGTTGTCGTTGAATATCGGGCCGGCTTCAGTGGTGCTATCCAGATAAGTGGCGACCATATCCAGATAGTGGTGGTATTCAGGTGGCAATTATCCGAATACTAACGTATGCCTGCTTTTCATGCAGCTTAAGTAATCCGGCTGAAAAGTGCCACAATCCAGATAAGGTCGGCACTTTTCTGGATAGTGACGGTCCTACTCTCACTCCGCCCATGGACTGTCCTTGCACCAGTGTTGTCATTTCTACGGTTTTCCTGCCCAATTGGATGACATTTTTATTCAGGCCGTAGGAAAAATTCACAGGCTGTGGGTTTTTGGGCTATTTGCTCACACTGCTTTGGAAGAGACAACTGCAGGAAAAAAAGAGAGAGAGAGAGAAAAGAAAGGCAAACATAGGTTTCAGAGAGGGTCACAGCCCTTAGCTGCATCCCCAATCCAGTCTCCCATGGCCATGGTCCGGCTGCGGGGCTCCCCCTGCATGCCTCCATGTTTTGTCCTCACTGGCCGCTGCCACAACCCCGCGTCCAGGGGGACTTATTCCACCTCTGAGGTGGAATGTCCCCTGTCTAACCAGCTTACTTCAGATGTACAGGGCCGACCTCAGAATTGGCCTTGTACGTTAGTGTGCTGACCCGCCCATGCACCGCCCTCGCTTTGCCACCTGCCTGCCCCATCCAAGGCTCCATGTACAACTCCGCTGTTCGGGGTGTACATCCTGCTATTCGGGGCTTGGAACAGACCCCTAAGCCTACAGCATCTGGATTCCAAGGCGGTCTCCCATCCAGCGATCCAGGACCAGCCGATATAAACCAGCCAGCAGCGGGCGCAACAACAGAGCATTCTATCCTCCAGCACAGCGCTCCTCCGATCAGAGTTGAAGCCGCTCACTCACCATCCAAAGCAGCCGAGCTCTTCTGATCGAGGTTGAAGCAAAAGAGCGGAAAAGAGTCTCTCTTCCCCGCTCTTGACCTCTAGCCCAATCAGCGATCCAGGACCAGCCGATATAAACCAGCCAGCAGCGGGCACAACGACAGAGCACTCCATCCTCCAGCACAGCACTCCTCTGATCAAAGTTGAAGCCGCTCACTCACCATCCAAAGCAGCTGAGCTCCTCTGATCGGGGTTGAAGCAAAAAAGCAGGAAAGCGGCTCTTCCCCACTCTTGACCTCCAGCCCAATCAGCGATCCAGGACCGGCCAATATAAACCAGCCAGCAGCGGGTGTGCCCGCGCCTGGTGGGCCCACACCTGAGGGCCTCACCAGAGGGCCCTTTGGCGTGGTCCTTTGGCATGGACCACGGGCGGGGACATACTACCGCACATGAAAGCCGAAGTCAAAGCAATCCAACAAGCAAGACAACCCAGGAACAAGCAGCGAAAACAGAACTACTGAAGCAAAGGTACTGTTATAACCATGCCACCATGTTTGATGATTACAGTCCCCTACACACAATACTGCAGCTACTTCCAGGCAATCTCTATAAATAAACCGAACTGCATAACATATATTACACCCCAGAATCAAACAACAACAACAGATACCACTAAAAAAACAACCATACAGAAGGCTCAAACCCATTCCCCTCACCCCAAACCATATCACAACACCAGCTACCACACAGACACTCCTAATCTCCCTGATAAATGCATGCTTAGTGAAGAATAAACTTCCCATGCCCCAAGATCTCATCACTTCTCTCAATATTGACATTTTCTGCATAACTGAAACATGGCTGATGGAATCTGACACAGTTCTCATGAACCAGCTAACACCACACGGATATAGTTTTTTCAACTGCTCCCGAGCTCATGCCAGAGGAGGGGGGGGGGGGTAGCCATACTAGCCAAATCCATGCTCCACTTACGGAAATATTCAACAGAAACCACAGAAGAAGCAGACATCATCGCAATCACCAATAGACGATTCACAATATGCCTGGTATATCGATTACCGACATCGAATTCAGACCTGTCAGACATTCTCAAGCATGTGACAGACATCACTAACACCACGAAAGAACAGATAATCCTCGGCGACTTCAATCTCCCATCCCTGCAAGAGAAACAAGCTGATGCGTTCCATGAGGCAATGGAACTGAAACAAATTATATATGATCCAACCCATCAGAGGGGAAACACCCTCGATCTCATCTTCCTCAACGCGCCAGATGCCACGGTAAACAACAATACAAAGATCACACCTGTCCCATGGTTGGACATTTACACATTAAGGAGAAAGACCAGCTGCCAAGAAGATTCAAACCCTTCAACAAGGAAGAATTCCTACAAGTACTCCCAAATATGCAGCCTGAATCAACTGAGATAGAAGCCTTAGCCAGCAATTGGAATGCCGTAATCATATCAGCAGCACAAACAACGACAACCCACATAGGAAACAGAGTAAGACCAACAATGGCACGCTGGTATACACCCACCCTACGGAAATTAAAGACACAGCTCAGACGTATCGAGCAAAGATGGAGAAAGTCGAAGAATGAAATAGACAGAGTAAACTATATGAGTGAGCTCGACAAATACCACACTGAAACAGATAATGCTAAGAGAGCATATCACAATAAGATTATAATGTCATCAATTAACAGACCACGCGAGCTGTTTGATATTGTAAAGAGGTTAATGAAAACCCCTAACACTATGAGCCAACTTCCAAACTTGCCACCACAGCAACTAGTGGCACAGTACAAGCAGCTTCAACAACAACCCAGCCCACTACCCGTAACAATAAGAAGTGTCCGTACTGCTACCACAAACACTGAATAGGGAACATTTGCGACAATTTCTAAAGAAAGAATTGAAACCATCATATCAGGACTAAACACCACAACCTCCCTGCTCGACCCTTGCCCGGTGGAGTGGATAAAAAAGTCAAAACAGGAACTAAGCGCTGCACTGGCAAACATAGTAAATGCATCATTCGAACAAGGCAAAATGCCCAACAACCTAAAAACTTCCATCATACGACCATCCCTCAAAAAACCTGATCTCGACCCATTGGAACCCACCTCATACAGACCAATAGCGAAGATAATTGAGAAAATAGTCCAACAGCAACTGCAAGATCACCTGGAAAAGAACACCACTCTGGATCCTCAGCAGCATGGGTTCCGCCCCTCCCATGGGGTTGAAACCCTCATGGTCACTCTCATTAACACCCTAACCAAAGGGATACAGGCCAAACAAGTTGGTTATGCACTGATTTTTCTGGACATTTCTGTGGCATTTGACACAGTCACACACAACATCCTCTTGTGCAGATTACAAGAGATTGGCATATAGGGCAAAGTGCTGCAATGGTTCCAATCCTACCTAACTAACAGACATCAACTCATTCGAACCAACACCGCCACCTCCCCACAATTTCAGCAAACTCAAGGAATACCACAAGGGATCTCCCTCTCAGCCACACTCTACCTTCAACCTTTCTGCGCAATAATACGGTCTCATAATATCAACTTCCACCTGTATGCGGAAGACATTATGATCTATGGACCCATCACAACTACCAACCCAAAAACCCCAAAATGAATGGGCTGCTTCAATGATGTCTCCAAATGGCTACAAGAAAACAATCTCACCATAAACCTCAAAAAACGGAAGCATTATTTGTAACCAAGGACCAAACCTTCACCCCTCACTATTCCTCACTCTAGGCGCAATTAAGATAAAAGTCCAATCACATGTAAAATATCTGGGAGTCATCCTTGATCAAACACTTTCATTTAAACAGCAGGTTGCAAAAGCTGCAAGATCAGTATTCTTCAAAGCAAAGATGGTTCAAAGGCTATGACAAATCATAGACCCACAAAACTTCCGTACAGTTATGCAAGCAATGACACTACCTCACTTAGACTATTGTAATGCAATCTACCAAGGACTCACGGCCACCACCATCAACTCACTATTGCAATAGCGAAGTACACGCAATGAATACACCAGGAGTCTATTTACTAGAATTCAAACCTGTTTATTTTGTGCACAAGCTCAGACACTGTCAAATTGTCACTTTCAAAATGGTCTGAGACTGGCTTTCAGAAAAACAACAGCATTTATAGCTTTCTTCATTAGCTCTATACAAACAAACTCCTCATTGGTCCTGGTGGCCCCCTCACCCCCCCCCTAGGGTTACCAACTTTTTCACCGAGAAAAACCCGACACCTGTGGCTCGCCATGCTCCACCCATTCTACGCCCCTAGTCCCACCCCTGCCCCGCCCCCAGCCCCACCCACAAAAATTACCGAGGATACGTGTAGGCTAACTTCCTTGGTCATATAATAATTAAACTGGGAACCCCAAAATCCAAACATGAAATGTACAACACTGGAGAAATAAAACTATAAAGTAATTTCCTCTTGCACTAAACAAAAACGCAAAGATGTTAGCAATACACACTTCCCAGACCAAACATATTCCAGCTAATAAATTCAAAATAAAAAGTATTTTTCTACCTTCTGTTTGGGCGTTTTATTTTCAGTTGCAATTTCTCCAGTCACTTTCTTCTGGTTTCTTCGTGTCTTCGGCGAGCTATCCATTTGTCCTTTCTTCTCTTTTAGATGTTTTCCATTCTCTCTCTATTTCTGCTTTAACATACTGATTGTTTCCCTTTTGCTCTTTCCCCCAATTCTTTCCTTATTCCTTTATCATCCATTTAAATTTCACCCTTCCATTCTCAAGCCCCTCACTCTCCCAATACCCAGCCCATCATAGACTTTTCTTCCACACAAAATATTTTTTCCCTCTCCATTCTCATTCCCCATCTATTCTAGTCCTCCCCCAAAATCAGTTCCCTTATAGTTCTAGACCCACCCAGCATCCACTCCCTTCTAATCCCATTCTCCCATGCCCCACATCAGCCCATTTCCAGTCCTATTCCAGCTCTTCATCAGCCCATTTCCAGTGCTAGCCCTCACATCACAGACCATTTCCAGTCCTAGCCCCCCCATCACAGCCTATTTCCAGTCCTAGCCCCCCCCATCACATCCCATTTGCAGTCCGAGTCCCCCCGCACCATCACAGCCCATTTGCAGTCCTACCCCCCCCCCCCACCATCACAGTCCATTTGCAGTCCTAGCCCCCCTAATCACAGCCTATTTCCAGTCCAAGTTCCCCCTCCCTCCACCATAGCCCATTTCCAGTCCAAGTTCCCCCCCCCCATAGCCTTTTTCCAGTCCAGGTCCCCCTCCCCATCACAACCCATTTCCAGTTCATGTCCCCCCCCCCCATAGCCCTTTTCCAGTCCAGGTCCCCCTCCCCATCAAAACCCATTTCCAGTCCATGTCGTCCCCCCCCCCCCACATAGCCCTTTTACAGTCCAGGTCCCCCTCCCCATCACAGCCCATTTCTTTCCAGTCCAATGCCCCCCATAGCCCTTTTCCAGTCCAGGTCCGTCCCCCCCTTCACAACCCATTTCCAGTCCATGTCCCCCTAATCACAGCCTATTTCCAGTCCAAGTTCCCCCTCCCTCCACCATAGCCCATTTCCAGTCCAAGTTCCCCCCCCCAGCCCTTTTCCAGTCCAGGTCCCCCTCCCCATCAAAACCCATTTCCAGTCCATGTCCCCCCCCCCCAGCCCTTTTCCAGTCCAGGTCCCCCTCCCCATCAAAACCCATTTCCAGTCCATGTCCCCACCCCCCCATATCACTTTTACAGGCCAGGTCCCCTCCCATCACCCCCCATTTCTTTCCCGTCCAATTGCCCCCCCCCCCATAGCCCTTTTCCGGTCCAGGTCCCCCCCCCATCACAACCCATTTCCAGTCAAATTCCCCCTCCTAGCCCTTTTCCAGTCCAGTCCCCCTCCCCCCATCACAGCCCAGGCAGTCCTTGGCCTCCCCCCCACTCCCGCGGCTGTCTGAGGCTTTAGAGGGAGCCGGGGAAGCCCGCGCGAGGCTCCGGCTCCCTCTGAACAGCTGCCAGCGTGAAGAGCCTTTTCCTTCACACTGGTGGCTGTTCCTGTGAAGCCGCGAATGCTGGGAAAGGTTAAAGGGCATTGCCTTTAACCTTTCCCACCAATCGCGGCTTCACAGGAACAGCCGCCAGCGTGAAGGAAAAGGCTCTTCACGCTGGCAGCTGTTCAGAGGGAGCCAGGGCCTCGTGCGGGCTTACCCGGCTCCCTCTGAAGCCCTCCGGGTTGGGAGAAAAGCCGTTTTTTTTGCTCTGGCCGCTCCCGATCTTGCGGCCAGAGCAAAAAAACAGGCTTTTCAAGGGCCGGTTTTGCCTCTGCGCTGGCAGCCGGCCTGGCCATGGAAAAACCGGCCAGGCCGGCTGAAAACCGGCCAGTTGGCAACCCTCCCCCCCCCCCCCCCCACATCTAATGGAAAATTTCTGACCGGGCCTACACCGCATCTCCCCCCCTGCTCTCAGGCCTTCCTAGCCATGCTCAGTAACTAGACATAACATTCTGCCTTGCTTTTTGCTTACAAGGTCACTCGCAGCACAGACACTGTGTGAAAAGCTGGATTCTGAAATACATCTGTGAATAACATAACACACTCAGTGGAAAGGTTTTACATTCTTATCATCATAAGCTGCCTGAAGCAAAATTTTGTTTTCTCTAGCTTTCAGCTCTGCTCAGTTATAATATTCTGAAGTGGGGGTGGGGACTCAGGCCTAACCTACAGACTTCATAACATACATTTTCAGGCTATGCTAGGCCATAGCCTATCACATTCCCCCCTTTGATTATTCTCACCCGCAAGTGAGAAAGAGTGAGAATTAAATCACATATGGTACTCTACACCAGGGCGGAAGGATCACTGTGTGGCACAGGGTTAGGGTAGTAATGCCACATTGCTAGTATCTGTGAATCTGCCTTGCGTTCAACAATTCTATCAATGGTTGAGTTCAGCATACGCAAGCATAAGGGAAGGAAACATGGGATACATAAGCAAACAGCCACAATTAAGAATACTATCAATACAAGTGTCTTCAGGCCGCCCATACCTGAAAACCACGAACCAAACCAGCCATCAAGTTGCAAGCCATGCCAGGTTTGGACTGGGACATAAGTTTGTTTTCTCATGTGATTGGCTATGTCTTCTACAACCTGCCCTTCATTATCAATTTGTAAACAACAGTTCGTTAAATTAAGCTTACCACATACACCTCCTTCAGCTGCAAGCAGATAATCTAATGCCAAGCGGTTCTGGTAAATGGCTGTACGCATCTGTGTGGCTTGTTTGGCTAACAAGGTTAGTGCTCTGCTAGTTTCATTGGTTATAATTTCAACAACAGCTTGCAAACGTATAACACGGTCCAACATATACACAGGAGTGCGGTAGCCCCAAGAACCATCTTGTGCCCAGGTAGCAGGTCCATAGTAAGAAACAATTCTCTCAGGTGGCCATTCTTCAGAGGTTGCATCCCATTTGTCCCACTGGCCGATTTTGAGAGCCTCTCGCTTCTGTCGGCTTTTGTATACAGGGAATCCCAATTGTTCTCCGTGGGACATGGGCAAAAGGAAGAAAGATGGTCGTATGGTTCCTAGAACACACGCCCCTCCCCAATTGGCAGGGAGTTTAGCATATGCTCGAGTGCCACAAATCCAATAAAGTCCAGGTGGAGCTTGCCAGGTGCTATGCGTAGCCAGATTTGTCCATATCCTGGCCAAGTAAGGAAAGACGATCAAAGGATTAGAAGGTTCCGGAGTATTGGCACCTGACCACCAAGATGTCTTCTCAGTAGTAGCATTGTAATATTTCTGGTTCAAACAGACCAACTGTTCTACTAATGCAGTCAATTGTGGTCCTGCTCGTACAAAACATAGTCTACCCACTATGGAGTGGGCGAGGACCCATTCATTGGTAGTGTTACGAACATCAATCTGGTTATATGGTACGGAATAGTTCAGTTCTTGTGCTTCCCAAGGCCATTGGTCTCCCATCTGAGTTCCTCCACAAAAGAGACAGTCTGAGACATGGAGGCTGGAGGCCACAGCTCCAGCTAGTTCGATGAACAAATTCTGCGAAGCGTGGGGAACTACAAATTCTGCCTTCATGGCCTCATGGAAGGTATGATGTATGCGATAAGGTGAAGAAACAAGAGTCTTTACATTCAGTTGGATGAATACGATGGTTCCAGGATCAGTTCCACCTCCTGCTATGCGCAGGCCAAATCGAAATCCTTGCTTCCATTGACTGGGGTCGGAGATCTGCAGTCGTAGGGGATTGCATGTACTTTTCTTGCACTTGTTGGGTTCTAGTAGGGGTAATCTTTCCAATATAGCTTTACGATTATCTACAGTTTGTCCTGTTGGGCCACCAGACCAGGTGGCATAGTACACGCAGTCCCACTTCGGACAGTAGTAGTCTGCTTCTGATGATTTGCTATACGTTGTTGGTGAGCGTGTTCCAGTGCACATTCCCCATCTGTATGCACCTTCAGGACACATATATTTCTCATCATAATAGTAAGCTTGTTCCCATGATCCACACCTGTAGTAATTATTTCTGTTAATTAAGTCACAAGCATCAAAATACAGGTATGCAGGTTGGGTGGGATCAGAGAGTTGACTTGTGGCGTTGACGAGGGCTCCATCTTCATCATTCCATCTCAGTTCCAGGACATAGTAAGATGGATTCAGTCGAGGTCTGAAGCAAGTACGAGTCTTTCCCTTTGTACAGACGTTCAGTTCTGTACCATTATAGATAAACTGGCTGACTATGCCAGTACAAGTATAGTAAGAGTGATAAAGTAGAGTCTGAGTGACTTGCATTCCAGTTCGGGTGGTGGTTATACAGGCTGCACAAGGGGGCAAAGCAAGAGTGGTTCTCAAGAGTCCCAGGGCTACCGCAAGAATAAAACAGTAATTAGTAAGCATCATGATCATAGTCTCTAATAATTGATGAGGTAGGTAATGGTTGATTGAGGTAGATAGATAATGGTTGATTGGTTGATAGAGTCTACAATGAAAATAATGCAAAACTGGAGGACGGCTCTTTCATTAATGTCCAGGAGTAGGTTGGCAAAGTCTTTACGATGATGGATCTTATCTTCGCAGTGTGAGTCGCAATGGTGATGCAGGATTAGCGATCGAGGTCCAGGAGCGACTCTCAGGCACTGCTACTGGCTTTACTCGACTATGGTGGATCCAGGAGTCGATTTCTGCCACTTTAACTGCTGTCGGAGTTGATAACAAGACGATGTATGGCCCTTTCCACTGAGGCGCCAACGGTGTCTTCTTCCACTCTTTTACCCACACCGAGGCTCCAGGCTTGAAAGGATGCAAGGGCTCTGTTAGATTGATAGGCAACTGGTCTTGCACCCAAGCATGAAGGCCCTCTAAAACAGAACTTAGAGCCAACAATTCTTGCCTAGTGATTACTGATCCAATTTGATTCATATCCCCCCTTATTCCCTGAATTATGGGCGGGGGCCTCCCATACAAAATCTCAAACGGGGATACTCCTAATGGCGTGGTGGGGGCTGAACGTATCCAGAGAAGGGCTATGGGGAGAGCTTGGGGCCATTTCAGGCGGACTTCTTGGCAGAGCTTAGATAACTGAGACTTCAGGGTAACCTGCCCTAGTAATGAGGTAGAGAAGTGATGCCCTAATGGGGGCTAGCAGCAAAAGTCATTTTCCTATGAATAATGCCCTGTTAAGGGCTAGCAGCTTGAGGTTCTTGGGGTAAATTGCACACAATCAGTTTCGTTGTTGGTGGCTATAAGCAAGTCATCTACATATTGGAGTAAGATTCGTTTTCCTGGAGTTACAGGGTAACTTGACAGATCTTGACTGAGGGCTGCACTGAAGATAGTGGGTGAATTCTTGAATCCCTGTGGTAGTCGAGTCCAAGTGAGTTGTCCTCGTCGTCCTGTGGTAGGGTTTTCCCATTCAAATGCAAACAAAAGCTGACTGGCAGATGCCAGGCGTATACAGAAAAAGGCATCCTTTAAGTCCAGAACAGTGAAATGTGTGGCTTCTGCTGGAATCAGTCCCAGGAGGGTGTAAGGATTTGGTACTACTGGATGTATGGTTTCAACTGCACCGTTCACTCGACGTAAATCCTGCACTGGGCGGTAGTCACCTGTCCCAGGCTTCTCGATTGGGAGAAGGGGGTGTTCCAGGGTGATTGGCATTCCCTAAGGAGTCCATACTGCAGTAGTTTCTTCAGGTGGCGATGGATACCTTCAATTGCTGGTCGTGGGAGGGGATACTGACGCACATGCATTGGTTCTGCTCCTGGCTTAAGGGTGACAAGCACAGGAGTTATATTCTTTGCTAGGCCAGGTGGATTATTCTCTGCCCATACTCCAGGCGGGGCTGCAATGCTGGTAGGTATACTGGAGCTTGCTGCTTTGGATGCAGGTAAATAGAACCGCCATTCTTCTTCTTGGGGGACAGCTAACACCATCAGGCTAGCAGGTTTTGAGTTTATAGTCATTTCCATTTTTCCACCTTCAACGAAGGATATCTGTGCTTGAAGCTTTGCAAGCATGTCTTGGCCCAAAAGGGGAACTTGGCATTCAGGCATATACAGGGACTGGTGTGTTATCGTCTGTCCCCCTAGTTCACAGGCGCGGTTCTGCAGAAAAGGTCTTGTGGTTCTGGTTCCAGTAGCTCCCACAATTGTGACAGATCGAGAGGACACAGGAGCCACAGGTTTGGCTACTACTGAATGCTCGGCCCCTGTGTCTACCATAAAGTCCATATGCTGGTCTCCAATCTTTAATTTGACCATAGGCTCCTGGAGACCTAAGATGAACTTGGAGCCCGGTCTGGCCTAGCTCTCATTATCCATGGAATCGTTCTCGGCGGTTGCCACTCCCGCTATGGCAGTCTCTTCTTGCTGTTGAAACTGCGCGTGCTGCATCCCTCCTCGCTGCTGGAATTGCCCCCCCCGCTCTCCTAGCGCTCCCGCCTCCCCTCCAGGGGGTGGAGCTAACGTTCGGGCACTCATTCTTCCAATGTCCTTCTTCCTTACAATAGGCGCACTGGTTTGCACCTAAGGGGGGCCGAGCACTCCCCCGGCCCCTTCCCCATCCTCTGGCTCTTCTATTAGGATATCCTCCTCCGCGTCCTTCCACTAATGCTGCAGCGAGCAAATCCGCTTTCTTCTTCATCTTCCTTTCACTTTCCCGTTGGCATTCTTGATCACGATTCACAAATACCTTTTGTGCGACTTCCATTAACTGTGTTGAATTCATGCCCGCAAATCCCTCTAATTTCTGCAGTTTTCGTTTTATGTCTCCCTGGGACTGACTCACAAAGGCGGCATTCACCATAAGCAAATTCTCCTGGGCTGCTGGATCATATGGGGTGTAAAGTCTATAGGCTTCAGTCAATCGTTCATAGAAAGCAGCTGGACTTTCATCTGGGCGTTGAAGAACGTCCGCTACTTTCCCAACGTTCATAGCTCTCTGCCCTCCCTTCTTTAGGCCCTGCAGTAAGGCATGGCGGAACCGGGTGAGGGCCTTCTCTCCGTCATCATTATTTGGGTTCCATCCGGGATCTTCATTTGGGAAATCTGCGGCTGCTGCCCTTCGGGGATCTAGGTCCCGCCCATCTTCAGGGTTTTTTTCCAACCAGCTAGTGGTTGCTCGCACTATCCGCGCCCGCTCTTCAGTAGTAAAGAGGGTAGCCAAGAGCTGGCGACAGTCAGACCAGGTGGGCTGGTGGGTTTGCATAATACTGGACATTAACTCTGTCAAATCTTGGGGCTTTTCAGTATAGGAGGCATAATGTGTTTTCCAGTTCAATAAATCTGTTGTGGTGAATGGCACATAAACTAGACTGGTTGGTCCGACCACAACCTGACCCTCTGTATTTACAATAGGTAATCCTGGGACTTGCCGCAGTGGCATTTGGCGAACTTCTCTCTGGCCCGCTGTCCGGCTTCTGACGGCGTAACGCAGATTAGCGGGGGTAGTGCTGCTGCTGGTGCTTGGACTAGTGGGTGGCTCTGGACTAGCAACTAGCATCTGACCCTCCGCTAGCAGATCCTTCAGGGGATGATGATTCTGTTGCAGACCTCTGCCCAGGGCTGGTAGCGCTCTGCTCAGGACTAAGGCTCCGACTCTGGGGAAGGGTGTGGTCCTCAGCTGGGGGTACTCTCACTACCTCTGGCTCTACTCGGGGTACTGATGGAGCTGACGGGACTGGTGTATACAGAAATGTGGGTGAATGACCTGGGACCTCTGCAAAAATAGGGGGCTTTTCCTTCTTAGCAGGGACTCCCACTAACAGAATTCTACTCTGCCCCTCACAGCAACGCTTTATCCAAGGGGGTTGCTTCTCACAGATAGCTAACCAGGAATCTATATAATCTATATAAGAAAACTGCTCGGAACTATATCTGCGCACCACCTGGTGCACTCGGGACACAATTTGAGTATCAAAAGTACCTTCTGGTGGCCACACGGCGTCCAGCGCCGGCCACACCCTACTACACAATATTTCTAAGCGGGTCGGTGACATTTTTACCCCATAATCACCACTAAACCCCTTCTTAAAATTCGTGATCATACAGTTCAATGGAGTTTGTACGGACTCCGCCCCTCCCATTATGACATATGACGGACAAGACAGCAAACAGAAAGGATGGGTAGGATGGCTGCGGGTAAGGGGTCCGCACAGCCCACGGAACAATAAGAGGGACAAACACCAGACGCTTCCTCCTTTTCGCGACCTGGGCGCAGTCGCCTGGCCAGGAAATGTATTGCAAGACCTCTCAAGCACACTTCACACAACCAAACATGCTAGCATTTCCCAAATTCCAAATTCCCGGGCTAACTGACTAAACCAAAATTACCAAACCAAAAGGGTCATGCAGGGTTACTAGGACCGCCCTGGGAGTTGATCAGACTCCCTTTACCTGTTACCATACCATATTAGTCTCGAGACTTTCCCAGAGCTAACTGACTAAGAACCAGAAAAATCAATACTCACCGGATCCGGTAGCTAATGCGCTGCGCAACCAGTTCCACCTCGGGTTGAATCCTGGACTCCCCTCCCGGGTTCGAGGTGTTGGCCGGCCGGACCCAGCAAGCCTGCCGAGGCAGGGCGGAACCCTCCGATGCAAGGGACCGGCGGCACCTGGGCTCCCCTCCGCTGTCGGCCGGCTGCGGTTCCAGCCAGACCAAACCTGGAGGCGGTAATACGTGGTAGTATTCACTTGCGCACCATCCGCGTACCCCACTCTTCCCGGTCAGGGAACCAATGCAATAGCGAAGTACACGCAATGAATACACCAGGAGTCTATTTACTAGAATTCAAACCTGTTTATTTTGTGCACAAGCTCAGACACCTGTCAAATTGTCACTTTCAAAATGGTCTGAGACTGGCTTTCAGAAAAACAACAGCATTTATAGCTTTCTTCATTAGCTCTATACAAACAAACTCCTCATTGGTCCTGGTGGCCCCCTCACTCCCCCCCCCCCCCCCATCTAATGGAAAATTTCTGACCGGGCCTACACCGCATCTCCCCCCCTGCTCTCAGGCCTTCCTAGCCATGCTCAGTAACTAGACATAACATTCTGCCTTGCTTTTTGCTTACAAGGTCACTCGCAGAACAGACACTGTGTGAAAAGCTGAATTCTGAAATACATCTGTGAATAACATAACACACTCAGTGGAAAAGTTTTACATTCTTATCATCATAAGCTGCTTGAAGCAAAATTCTGTTTTCTCTAGCTTTCAGCTCTGCTCAGTTATAATATTCTGAAGTGGGGGTGGGGACTCAGGCCTAACCTACAGGCTTCATAACATACATTTTCAGGCTATGCTAGGCCATAGCTTATCACACTATGGACAGCCCTCAACACAACAGCAAGGATCATACAGAGGTTAAAGAAACATGACCACATCACCCCTGTCCTAAGAGATCTCCATATTCTCCCACTAGAAGCACAAATAAAATATAAAACAATGGTTCTGATACATAAAGCTCTTCACCAACAGCCAACATCCCATATACAAACACTGCTAACCCAGACAAACTCTGGAAGACCAACACGACAGACCATGAACAATACACTCATTGTGCCACATGACAGAACAAAATTTAATCATCAAACATGTAACCATGCATTCGATCTTAATGCACCCTCACTTTGGAACTCACTTTCAACCCAGGTCCGCAGCAACAAGGACCTATCTGCATTTAGAAAGCAGATAAAAACCCTTCCCTCCTGTAAATACAAATAGCCCTGTTCAATGTATCCCCCCTTGTTTATTGTAAACCGCTTTGACCCGGTGAAAAGCGGTATATAAGCACGGCTAAATAAATAAAAATAAATAAAATCTAAGCACTAACCAGGCCCAACCCTGCTTATCTTCCAAGATCAGAAGAGATTGGGTGATGTGGCCATCAGCCCATTGTGTTATATATGACTCCAATTTTAAAGTTATTCCATTGGCTTCCTATGACTTATCTTGCATAATTTAAAATCCTATGTCTAGGTCATAATGCTATTCATGGTCTCAGTGCAGGTTTCTTGCAGAATCCCATTTCCATCTACTAGTCCTTCCAGAGTTTTCTTCTTAGTACCTCTGTTCAAAGAAGTCTATTCAAAAGCAACAGGGATAGTCTTTAGCTGTACTGGCCCCTCCATCTAGAACCATCTTCCTCTAATACAAGGCTCTTCCATCATTATTTGGAAAGTTCTGAAGATTTGGCTGTTCACATTGGCCTTTGATTAATTCTTAAAAGTTGTAAAAGGCAGGGAAAAGGCAACTGTAATGTTTAGTGTCTTCTTCGCTGTTCAGACCTGTTTAGAGGATCTACAATTTTAGAATTTATTTTGTTACTTTGGGGCCCCTTTAATAAACGGTGGTAAAGTTTTGCAGTTACCGTACATGCAAAGTCTTTGTGATAACTGTTGGGGGTGTTCCCAGCCATTCGTTTTTGGCGTTGCGCTTGCTGAGATATTAGACCCTGAACCGGCCAGGATAGAGAAGAAATTCAGCACAGGTAAGCGTATTTCCCCTGATGCAGGGTGGTGTAATGTGTGCTCTGGGTCCTGACTAAAATGCAGCTAAGGACTGTGACCGATTTCTAGAGCCAGAGTTTGCTTTTCTTCTTCACTTTATTTTCCACTGTTTTCTCGCTCAGAAAATCACAACCTGCGACCCGCAAAGTTTTCCTATAGGCCCAGAAAAAAGAAACGCCCAGTTGAACTGGAAAACCACAGAAATGGTAACACTGGCACTCCCTTTGTGCCCTCCGCAATCTCCTAAACCCCTCCTCCCACCTCCGAGGCTGCTTTGTCCCAAGAGGCTGCTTTTTGTTTCCTCTGGCTGGCTGCCTCCCCCTCTTCTGTTTCCTGCCTATGAACATACTGCCTGCAGCCTGTGTGACCACCACTACTGTAGCTAGGGCTGTTACTGCCAATTCAATGAGCCTGTGCAGTGGTATAAATTCTGTCAAAGCAACCACCGCAATATGGGGGAGAGGTGGGAGTCTGGGGCAGGAAAGGGAGTTACACAGCACTGCGGCAACTTACTTTTATTTGTCTGCCGCACTGTCTCCATTCTCGGCAAGGTTGTTAGCTCCTGGATCGAAATCTCACAATAACAGCCACACCACAAGACTTTGGCCTGAGAGGAACACCTCCGGGCTTGGAACGGAGGCAGCATGGCAAACAAATGTAAGTAAGTTTGCTGCGTGCGGCCTCCGCTGCTGCTGCTGTTGTTGCCACAGTCGCCGGAGCGGGAGGAGGGGGTGTTTCATTGATTCATGCTGCCGCTGGAGCAGAGCGGGGGCATCGCGGAAGGGGTGACAATAGGGGCCCCCCACTAGAACTTTTGCCACTGAGCCTCTGCATGTATTAACCCCCATCTCTTCAGCACTGGTCCGCTCATTGCAGATGCTTACACCGCCACCAGTATCCCCCCGCAAGGTGCTAACACTGCCCCTTCTGTGCGGCACTAACGCTGCCTCTTCTTTGTGATATGCCTTCATTGGGTGGGCATGACTAAAACGTGAAAGGCTATAACCAATGCAGGCTCATCCACGGCTATGGCACTGCCCCGTGAATGTCTTACGGAAACTACAGAACATCACTGAGTGCTGCTTGGTGCTGATACTACACTCATTGACTGCTGTGTGGTATCGACACTGCACACCCTCAATTGACCGCTGCTTGCTGCTGATACTATAGACATTCACTGAGTGCTGCTAGGTGCTGATAATTCAGACACTCAGGAGTAATTTATAAGATTTAGACATTAACAATGTATGTAAATCTAGGTATTTTAGTCATATATACATGTAAGTGGGCGCAATTCTGTAAGTAGCGCGCATATCCAATTACGTGTACTTTCACCGTAGGCAGGCACAGGGGCAGAATCTGGGCCTAGCATACAAGTATGCGCATACATTATGAAATCTTATTTCATCAAGTCAAGTACAGCTTTACTTGACTTTATAAATCAGGTGCAACGTACATATGAGCAAACATGCATTAACTACATGCAAATTTATAAAGTGACCTTCTCATGGAGCGCTGCATGGTACTGATACTATCATTAGTGGGTGCTGCTGGGACTGATACTCACGGGGCAGTCATCATGGTCAATCGTCTATCACAGGAAACACATTTCACTTTCTCAAACAGCTTCCTGAAAAGGAGACACACACCTGTAATTCAGACAACAAAAGAGGAAGGGAGGTGGTCTTAAACTTACTAGGGGGCAGCATGCGTTTCTATACCCATCACTCTCCCACCATGGTGCACCTCTGGGTGTCTAAATGCTGAAGCACTGAACAACCACCCAAAAATCACAAAGCTGAAAGGAAGGATGTATGTACAGATCAATGGAAGGAAGCCAAGGTTAACGCAGAACATAAGAAAACCTTATTGTTGAGTTTCTAACCAGCCATATGCCTTTGTTTGGATAAGAATAAAGGACCCTATAAAGAAAAATAAGGTAGACAAGGAATCCCAGTGGTGTGTTAAACAGGTGGAGTTAGGCGCTTCTAAAGTAAAGATAAATTTTCACTTACCCCCCCCCCCAAAAGTGGCACCAGTGGAGTGGGAGAATGCTCAATACGACAGCCTGGTATAATATTCATATGGGGATTTCTAGATGGACTATGGTCACCTCTTGGAGGCAAACTCAGCTGCAACTGATTCACGGAGCTTATGTCACCTCATAGCGACTGGGAAAGGCAGGCAGGAGGGCAGGGGAACTCTGTTGGCAGGAATGCGAGGGGGGGGAGAGGGGGCGGGGATAGGGAAATCTTTTCACCTGTGGTGGGACTGCCCGATCTCCTAAAGGTATTGGAAGAAGATGGCGGGTGAAAAAGAAAGAATACTTCACCGAATTTCTTAATTTCTTTTTTCTTGACTGGTGACCACTGATCCAAGTAAACTAAAACATTTGAATACTTCAATTTCTTATTTATTTACTTATCTATTTCTTTTATACCGCCCCTTCCAGAGATCAAGGGCAGTTTACATAGAACAGTTTAACAAACTTGTACACATCTGTATACATTTACATTGAACAGTAGAATTCAACTATGTACAGGTAATAATACAAACAACTGTCAAACTATTTACATTGGCTATTTACAGAGGCTATGTATAGTGTGTTACAGAGTTGGATAGTTATTGGGCATGTGTAGGTATTGGAATTAATTTCCTTTTTTTGTCGTAAGTCAGGAGTCTCACTGATTATGAAATTGCTGATAGTCTTCTCACTGATTATGAAATTGTTGATAGTTTCAGTTGTCCAAAACCTTGTTTTCATGTTGTTGTTTACAGACTGTCGAGTCAATTTGACTTATGGCGACCTTGTGGATAGTTTTCCTAGACAGTGTTGGATCTACAGTCAGGTGTTATTCCATCTTTGGACTCTTATTTAATGTTCAAGATAAGGTACTTGAGATCTGCTTCCTTTTACACAAACAAGACTGTGTCATTTGCATATCGTAAATTGATGTCAATTCTTCACCAAACTTCATTCCTTGTTCTTCCTCATATAAACCTGATTCTCTGATATTTGGTCTACATAAAGCCTCTCCCTTATGAGGACCACCAAACAAGACAAACAACAGGTCCAACTTCTGAAATGACTCTGCTTCAAATATCTCTTGAGCACTCAGCAGACATCAAGGAGACGCAGCTGCGACTGTTCCTCTGCTGCCCCCATTCCCGAGAATGTTGGCAGAGTGACAGGCTGATTGAGGTGGTACGCCGAAATCACTTTAGGCAGAAACGAGAGAACAGGATACATTATCACCTTCTCCTTGTAAATGGAGAGAAACAGTTCATGACACACGAGCACCTACAACTCCAAAATTTGACTGGCTGAGCAGATGGCTACCAAAAAGAAAGTCTTCATTGTGAGATCCTTCAGAGTGCAAGCGCTCAGCGGATCAAAAGGCCCCACCGCCAGCATGGACAGCAACAGATTGAGGTCCCACAGAGAAACCAGTGAGCACACTAGTGACCAAACCTGTCTCACCGCTCGAAGAAAACAGACCACATCTGAATGAGCCACCATGGACACACCTTGGACCCTACTTAGGTAATAGGCTAGAGCAGCCATTTGCACACAGAGCAAACTGCAAGCCAGGCCCTTTTCCAAGCCTGCCTGAAGAAAAGCCAAGATATCTGGCATGGAAGATGACAATGGCTGGCAGCTATGCTCCGCACACCAGTCCCTGAAGACTCCCCAGACTTGAACATACGACAGAGAGGTGGAATGCTTCCTGGCCTTCAACAAAGTAGCAATCACAGAGGGCAAGTATCGCTGACTCTTCAATCTCGCCCTCTCAAGAGCCATGTCATAAGCAAGAATCGATTCACCTGAGGCATCACCACAGGCCCCTGAGTGAGTAGGTCAGCCCGGGTTGGGAACGCCACGGATGATCCACTGTCAGCTGAACTAGATCTGCATACCAAGGCCTCCACAGCCAGTCAGGAGCTACCAGAATGACCAGCCCATGATGTGCTTCAATGCTTTGGACCACTTGACCGATGAGGGCCCATGGGGGAAATACTTAAAGGAGACCCTCCAAGGGCCACCGCTGCATCAAAGCCCTCCAATATTGGTCCTCTTCTCCTTCTGTAAAACCTTGATGCCTTCACGAATTGGATTGTCACCATAAGATCCATGATGGGTTGGCCCCAGCGCTGCACCAGTTGAGCAAAGACTGTCAGATGAAGTGTCCATTCTCCAGGGTTGAGGTGAAAAAGACTGAGGTAATTGGCTGCTAGGTTTTCCTTTCCGGCCACTTGAACTGCGGAGAGCGCCTGCATGTTGTCCTCCTCCCAGGCCATCAGTCGAGCTATCTTGTCTTTCAACTGGATGCTGCCAGTGCCCCCTTGTCGATTGATGTTGGTGACCGTGGTGGAATTGTCTGAAAACACTTTTAGGAATGTGCAGATATACCTCCATGAGATTGAGTGACATTAGAAACTCTCCTTCCCTGAAGGCCATGATGACCAACTGAAGTGTTTCCATGTGAAACTGGGGTACCTTGAGGCAATGATTGATGCGCTTGAGATCCAAGATGGGCCAAAATGAGCCCCCACTTTTGGGGACCACAAAGAAGATGGAGTACTCGACCCAAGCTGCACTAGTCTAGTGGTACTGCCATGATGGCATGTAATTCCTGGAGTCGCATCAAAGTGTCCTGCATGACCCTGACCTTGGGGAGCGCCTTGCAGGGGGACTGGACAAAAGCCTCCAACAGAGGACGAGCAAACTCCAATGCATACCCCTCTCGGACGACCTCCAGCACCCACTGATCAGTTGTAAGTTGGGCCCAGGCAGGGCAGAAGTCCCTTAACCGCCCTCCTATGGAGACTACCCCCGCTGCCCCCCCCCCCCATGCTTCACTGTGACTTCTTTGCTGCATTAGCATTTGAGGAATAAAAGTCCAGGTAGGACCCTCTAAATTCATGAAAAGTCTGGCCCCGAGAGGGAAAATGCCCCCTTTGGCATGGCATGAAATGCACTGTGTGGAACTGGTGAAAATCGCAAGGTTGACCCCACGCAGGGGCCGAGGCCCTAAACGGCTTAGCTCTATCCTCTGGAAGCCGGCCACAGTTTGAACTCCCCCAAATCCTTTACCAATTTATCTAAGGCTTCCCCGAACAAGAACTTACCCTTGAACAGAAGTTTATTCAACCTGGCCTTGGAGGAGACATCCGCCGACCAATTTTGCAGCCACAGATTGCGCCGAGGCGCCACCACCAAAGCCATGCTTTTAGAGAAACCTCTTATTTATTTATTTTATTTAGCAGGTTTTATATACCGCTTTATCATTTCAATCAAAGCGGTTTACATTGAAACTTAAACTTGGTAATGTATATTAAACAGGGACATTGATAACTTGGATTTTTCTGAGGCAATGGAGGGTTATAAGATCATAAGATCTTATAAGATCATAAAAGGCATTCGCCAAGTAGGCCGCCCCTGACTACAATTTGGCGGCCTCTGGCAGCGGTGATTGTGACTCTTCCCATTGACTCAAAGATCCCTTGTGCCCAGTGCAAACACACGCGAGCCACAAAGGCACCTCAGACAGAAGCCTGCAAAGACAGTGCATTAATATCAAAAGCCTGCTTCAGCAAGGTCTCTAGCTTTCGGTACTGCACATCCTTGAGGGCCGAACTGCCCTCCACTGGATTGGTGGTCTTATTTGTGACCACGGAAACTGCCGTGTCAACCTTGGGCAAGCGGAGGAGCTCCTTCTGCTGGTTTGGTAGGGGATACAGCCTCACCATAGCCCTCATGCTCCTCAGGGCAGCCTCCGGGATGTCCCATTTATCCTGTATCATCTGATTTGATCACTCAGTGAAGGGGGAACACCGTCTGTGGCCTCCAGATGGCCTGGAACAAAGGATCCTTCAGAGGCTCTTCCTCCAGTGGAACATCTGTTGACATATTAAGGGCCCGCAGGGAATGGGTGATGAGAGTCGCCAGCTCCTCTCTGCAGAAAACCTGCACAATCCGCGCCTTGTCCTGTGGAATCTCTCCCTCTTCGAGTTCTGCAGACTCTGACCCCAAATCCATATCTGCGTCTCAGTCAGCTGCATCCTCTGAGTGAAAGGACACTGTGCCATCCCAAACATCCCTGTCCAAACGCAGGCGGCTAAGCCCAGGTTCCTCCCCTCACCTGCCACTACTTTCAGGCAGACTCCGCTTTGTTGCTCTCTTCTGGACATCTGAAGGGTCATCCTCCCCATGCTGCTTCATGCAAAAAGCTTTATGCATGAGAGGGATGAACTCTGGGGAAAAGGCTCCCTGAAAAAGCTGCTTCCCCAGAGATAGAGGCCCAGGGAGACTTACAATCCTTACCCTGCTCCTCAAGGAGGGGCAGCACGGGATCATCCTCTCTCTCCAGGGTGGTCTTTGTCCAAGCCAAACCCACGGGGGAACTCTGCTCATCATGAGGAAGAGAAGGGGCCTCGGTCTCACCCAAGGCGGACCCCCCTCCCCACTCTCTCAGGCTTCTCCGGAAGCAGACTGTCCTCCGCAGACCAAGCCTCCATCTCATAGTCCCAACAAAATCCAGCCGCGGAGACAGAGCTTCTGCGCAAGCCACAGGCCAAACAAGTGACCTTAGAGGGCATCCTGGTGCCTGTCACGTACACTGCTGCCTCAAGCCCCCAAGAAAGACAGGCAGTACCTTTACAGCTCTCCTCCCTTTTCCAGCTCTTCCATGCTGTGTTGTGGATTTTTTTTAAATTACTAGAAACTGTAATTAAAACAACAAAATGCAAGGAAATTGATATCCCAGAGTCTGCCCTCCCCCTGCCAAGCATCCCATGGAGGAGAGCTGCAGTCCCTTCAAAATGGCGCCATTTCCCGTGCTTGGCAGGATGGCCCCCTTCAGAAACATGCCTTCTCTGAATCCCGGCCAGCTAACACGAGGCCAGAAGATGAAGTGCGGGTGTGCTGCACATCTGAAATCATCCGAAATGAAGGAACAAAACATCCAGAGTTCTCTTCTACCTGCACTGGCAGCCAACTCTCCCGCATTCGTGCTCAGCCCACCTATGTCGGTGTCAGTGGCTGTGGGCGTTCTGGGGGCTGCGTCGGGCATTGCTATGGCCAGCGGTGCCTCACTTAGAACACAGTCAGGAGATGTGGCAGGAAAACCAAAATGGCCTTTATTAGTCCACGGATCAAGCGTGCCTAAAAACCCGACACCGGCCGTGTTTCGTGTAACACTTCCTCAGGGGTATACGGCTCACTGAGAATAAATACGTATGTAAAACAAAAACACAACAAATAAACATAAGAACAATAAAAACAAAACAATGTTAAAAAAGTATAACCTATAACACATTAAAAAATATTAAATAAAACAATAAATAAACGAATAACTAATCTAATAAACATAGCGTGATAACCATTGATAAAATTACATAAAATGAATAAATACATAGGAACATAAATAGCATGCATCAATCCAAATGACAATGATATTGTACAAATTGTACCTACAATAAAATCCAACAACCAATAAAACAACTAAAAGGAGAATAAAAGGAGAGAGAGGAGGACCTAAAAGCAAATGGTGGACAAAAAATATATAAAAACAATACATTACAAATGAGTAAAATCATTAAATGAATGCATAATTGAATAAATAAATAAATTATTACTCATAAAAGTTTTAAAAAAAGGGGGCCAAGATGGGAAACCAGAGGACAAATAGGCCAAGAGTGATGCAGTAAAAAGCATACCAAACTGTTAAGAATTTGTAAAAGTAAATGGAAAAACCAGAGGACTGTGGGTAAAAACGAACTATAAATATTATGAAACAAATGAGCAATGAAGGTAGAGAATTACAGAAAAATGCAAACTCATACCGCTGTGACAGCCCGTGAAAACGGACAATCTCCTGAACTTGCAGGGACGGGAGAAAACTGCTCCGATTCACATGCAATGTAAATTGAACTATCTATTAAAATAAATAAATGTGTATGATTAATAAAAACTACTGATTATTTTTCACATACCATGCCTAGATTGACGCGAACTCAAAAGACTGAAAAATATGTAGCCGCCCAGATATTTAAAGTGATATCTATTATAGCGAGGACCAACTTAATCTCTTGCAAATTGCACTGAGGACCTTTTTTTAAATGTAATTACACAAGAAAACCCAGTAGCATACAAGTGCCGATAAAAGTTGCAAAACGTGTGGAAATACATCAAGCACTGTAGCATAAACTGTATGAAACGCAAAGTATAAAAATATGTCTTAAAACATCTGAACTTCCCCGGTGCACAAATTAGTGTAACATATAAGGGCAAACAAATGATAAAATCAAACCTGAAAAACGAACAGTGAAGGTGCCGCTTACAAGCATATCAAAAGAATCCTTTCAATGAAATGCCCGCACATGCGCTATTGGTATTTAAAACTCTACTTTGGTTATGGGTAATGTAGGGGGCTGCTTGTGTGTATGTATCTCTCTCTCTCTTTCTTAACCACCCCAACCTTCCCTATGTCTCTCTCTCTCATAAACCCCCTCCTCCCCCAAGGCTTTATCCAGTCTCTCTCTTTCATAACTCCCTGCCCAGGCTTAACCCAGTCTCTCTCTTTCTCATACCTCACCTTCATTGAATTGTTCTCTCACTCCCCAATTCTTCTTCTGACTGCAGCTCCTGAAATGTGGTGTTTCACACCTTCCCCACTGCGACTGGTTGTATGCATAGTTGAGCCACGCTGTGGAGGAAGTTCAGGCTGACAGAGATTTCAAATCTTGTGAGACTTGAAATTGTGAGATCATCCGAACTTCCTCCACCATACGGCTCAACCATGCACACAGCCAATCGTGGTGGTGGAAGCGTGAAATTCTGCTTTTCAGGAGCTGCAGCCAAATCAGCAAAACATTCATATGGACAAACAACATATGGCCAGCCCCCTGAACCTTCCAGCACCCTCAATAATAGGCGCTATGCCTAAACAAAACATACTTAACAATAGACACACAATCTCAAAGAGCCATCAGCACATTCTTTTACCTGCAGGGAGAATGGACATACAAATACATACAAAGCAAAGTTTAATATTTAAAAGCATGTTGTCCAATTATGCATTTTTACAGGATTGTTGTGGGAGAGATGGTGTTTGGATCATCTTTGGGGGGGGGGGGGGCATAAGGCTGAAGGTCTGTCTGGGGCACTCAATATATCTGCAATGGCCCCATGAGCACCACACTCTTCATTACAAGTTGTGTTACTGCTATCGGTTATTGGGGCAATTTATAAGGCATCTCCATGTGTAAAACGGTGTTTGCTTTTATGCTTATACCGCCTCCTCTCCATACTCCATTTCATAAATATTCTGTAACATACCTTTTAAAACCAGCAGCACTGTCTGAGTCCATGAAATGCCCTTCACTCAGATGTTTTCGAAATATGCGCCATAACTCATTCAGGTCTTTCCTCAAGCTCTCTGCTTCCAAGCGATCTATCTGCAGAAGACCAACAGTCAGAGACCTCACTGGGATGTTACTCCTGGCATGTTCCCCCTTACCCCAGGAATCAAAGCCCCCTTCCCCCAGGATGCCAAAGCCAGAGATGTGTGCCTCATGCCAGGAGACATTCATGCCCCAAATCCATGCCAGAGACATACTCAGCCCTTAACGTCAGAGACATATACTCACTCCACACATACGGTCCTTGTATTCCCCCTCCCCCAGACTGGGGGATGGTTTTGTGTGTACGGATGCGCACTTTTCAAGCATACCTGAGCAGTCTTGTACCAGGTGCAATATATGCCTTACTCTAAGGGGTTATCTTAGAAGCCTTATTCATAATTATCACGTGTATAATCAGGTCTTTACATGTGGAAATGGCGATTTTACAAAGGGCTGCATTTACATGTGGATGTCCTTACTACCTAGAAGTTGCAAGGGGGCATATTGTGGGCAAGGTTAGGGACTGGCATGGGTAGGATAAAAAATGTACACATGTGTTCCACTTTTTATATAGGGAAGACATGTGTATGACCAAAATTGTCAATGTGGGGATTTACAGCTAATCTCTGGCACGTTTATGTTTTTAAAAGTGTCAACCATTTACAGGATGGGTTAAGAGGTTATCCTCCTTAATTCCCCACGGTTTTCGTCCTCCTCCAAACTGAAATTAGATAAAGATAGATAGCATCTGTAGTTATCTAGCAGCATTTATGCCTGCAGGTTTGTAAAATGGCCGACCTACACGTGTAAGTTCTGGCAGTTACAGGTGGAAGTTGTGAAATACGAGTACAAACATCCACATGCAAGTGGCAACACCTACATGCGGAAGCTATCACTCCCATCATACATTCCTTGCATTGCTCAGTCCTCTATTCAAGTTGTTCCCACTTTGAAATATGTTGGCGTCATCCTTGATTCCGACTTGTCTTTCATGCAGCACATTAATGCAGTAAATGCTGCCCTGTCTGCTCATTTCTCGTTTCTTCTGCTCTGACCTCCCAGTTACTCAGCTGCGTTATCACTTGCTTGACTACAGCAACTCCATATATGCTGGGCTATCTCTCTCCTCACTAAAGCACCTTCAAGTAGTCCAAAATACAGCCATTCGTATATTATCGTATGCGGGAAAATTTGAGCATGTTATGCCACTCCTGAAATGCCACCACTGGTTGCCGGTCCCATCCCAAGTCCAATACAAACTGCCGACTTGAGCAAGATCCTCTCTACTAGTTCCTCTGCTCCTATCTTATTACATTCTATACCCGACTCTGGCCCTTTGCTCCCTTCAGAGCTGTAGTCTTCATATCCCACCTGCTAACAAACCATGACTTGAATCTACCCATCATTCGGCCTTCTTTTTCTTTGTTACCTTGCTTTGGAATTCTCTGCCCTGATCGCTCCATCTCGAACCTTCCTACCCATCATTCAAAACTCAGCTTAAGATGCATCTCTTCTTCGTGGCCCTTTACAGTCTAGGCTGCCTGGGACACAGAACAAACCTCCTTCCCTCTCTTTCTAGCACCCCCTCCTGCTACAACTATTTGTTCTACCCTCTGTGTCCCCTCTATCCTATTAACTGATGGCGTTCTTTTCTAATTTCAATGATTTTATTAAGTGTAAACCGCCTTGCCTCTAAACAGAAAAGGGATATAGAAAAGTTTAAAATAAACATAAACATATCAGGTTTGCCCCACTGATTTTTCCCACATGTAGATTTGCAAAATGGCTCTTCCGGCTCTGTGTGTCAGCTCATACATATGTACATAAGAACATAAGATGTGCCTTACTGGGTCAGACCAAGGGTCCATCAGCAGTGGCCAATCCAGGTCGCAAGTACCTGTCAGGTTACCAAAAGGTAGACAGATTCCATGCTGTTTATCCCTAGGATAAGCAGTGGATTTCACGGACCTCCGGGAACTTGTCCAAACTTCTTTTAAACCCAGTTACACAAACAGCTTTTACTACATCCTCCAGCAACAAATTCCAGAGCTTAATTGTTAAGTGAAAAAATATTTTCTCCTATTAGTCTTAAATGTACTACTTTATAACTTCAATGCATGTCCCCTAATCTTTGTACTGTTTGAAGGAGTAAACAACCGACTTAGTTTACTTGTTCCACTCCATTCAGGATTTTATAGAGCTCTATCATATCTCCCCTCAGCTAGTTCTTGTCAAAGCTGAAGAGCCCTAGCCTTTTAAGCCTTTCCTCATATCGGTATCCTTCCATCCCCTTTATCATTTTAATTGCCTTTCTCTGTACCTTTTCCTCTTTTTGATACAGCAACCAAAATTGCATGAAATTCAAGATGTGGTCGCACCATAGAGCAATACAAAGGCACTATGGTATCCTTTGTTTTATTCTGCATGCCTTTCCTTATAATTCCGAAGATTCTATTCACTTTCTTGGCTGTCGTTGCGCACTGAGCAGAGGATTTCAATGTATTATCCATGATGACACCTAGATCCTTTTCCGGGGTGGTGGCTCCGAATGTGGAACCTTGTATTGTGCAGCTATAGTTTGGATTGTTCTTCCCTAAGTGCATAACTTGTGCACATTAAATTTCATCAGCCATTTGGATGCCCGGTCTCCCCATTTCTCAAGGTCCTCTTGCAATTTTTCACAATCCTCTAGTGATTTAACAACTTTGAATAATTTTGTATTATCTGCACATTTGATCACCTCACGCGTTTCCATTTTCAGGTCATTTTCAAATATTTTATGTTCAAATCTTTTTATTGATGAACAACAACACTCCCAACATGTGGGTGCTCTTACACAGTGTCAGGAGCTTACAACTAGCACATAAATCCGTTTTATATATTCTTACAGATTTATACGTCCCTACCCCACACCGACCCCCTCCCCTTCTCATGCTTTATTAATTAAACCACAGGAACCAACAAGATACATCATCAAGGTAATATTGCACCTACTGAACTGTCATCAACTATATTCAAAGTCCAGGCATTAAATCGCATCTCTATACCGACCTGTCAATAATCTTTTTGAAGTATGCCTTTATACAACCGTGCTCAATTCCCTGAAACATATGATCTTTGTGTTAAATCCCACCTTCTTCTTTACCAAATACTATATGTTACCCAATATCCACCCTCCCTGCTATATTTGTTAGAGTTTTAACTGACTGTGGATCATTCCCCCCCCCCTCTTCGAGGGTCCCATGAAGAGACAATCCTGTTGAGTTGTGTGTGTCTATTGTCCTGTCAAATTCCAAGATTAAGTAGTTTTATGGACTTCATAAGTTGAGAATGTCATTCCAGACCCTTGAGGAAAGAGCATTTAAGTAAGGTTCCCAGATGGTTAAAAAAGTATCCCGTTTCTTCCCCCTCTCTTGGAAACTATCCCATCCTATATTGGGGGTTATTCTGAGGCAAGAATAGCGGGGATGGACGTCCATTCCCGCTATTCGTGCCGGCTCCTGCCCCTGTATAACTTCCCCACCGGTTGTGCGGGGAAGTTATACGGGGGCGGGGAAGTTATACGGGGGCGGGGAAGGGGCGGCACGAGGGCAGAGAGTGGGCAGACAGTTGGCGGTTGCCGGCCCTGAACATATAGGGCTGATTCTGTTGTAGGCCCTATACATCCAGGGCCGGCGAAATGTCCGATGAAGTTATTTCATCCCTTGGGTGGAATAACTTTCCTGGACGTGTTCTTTTGGCAGCTCCGGGGCACAGAAGGGACTGGGGGGGGGGGGCAAAAGTTAATTCCCCGCAGCCCGATCCTGGCCTTAGGAGGCTGGATCAGGGGTCAGGCTGCGGGGAATTAAATTTTGTAGCAGGAGGCCGGCATCGCACTTTTAAATGGAGCCACAGTGCCATGGCAACATGACACCAGGGCACCGTGGCTCCATTTAAAAGCCCTGGCTGAGTTAGCCGGGCAGTGCCTGCATGTGCAGGCCGGGGCTGAATCACAGTCCCAGCCTGCATGTACAGGCTTGTTCACGATTCTGATCCTGTGGGACTAGAGTGCCCCGCGGGATCAGAATCGCGATCTCCTTTGTACGTCTGGGTCAGCCCGGACGTACAAAGGAGATCTATGTCAGGATCAGAATCGGGCCTAGAAGGACTAGAAAGGGGGGCTGTTACTTCTGGAGAGAAATCTGAAATTGTGAGTATATACTTCTGGGAATTTTTCTGAAAGGAATTTTTTTTCTTTTAAAGCTAATTAATCTGTGAACCCACTATTTTTTTTGTTAAATCAGTCAGGGCCTAGTAGCAACAGTTTAAGATTCAATTTAAAACACAGAAGAGAACTTTCTGGTTAGCTTTCATACCCAGTAGACAGCTGTAGTTTAAATTTCATAGTCACTCAGGGCCTAGCATCAGCAAAGTACTTTTAGTTTCAAATTAAAACACAGAAGAAAGCTTTCTGGTTAAATTTAGAATCCAGCAGAGAGCTTGTAGTTTAAATTTCTTAATAGGTTAGAGCCTAGTAGCAGCAAAGAGCTATAATTTAAATCAAATCAGAATATAGCTTACCTCAGCGGCACAGGACAAGGTACTGTGTAGCAGCCCTTTTTTAATAAGTGTTATATCCCTCCCTCCCTCCCCACACCCACCCTCCCCTGGGATAATCACAGCTTTATAGGTACTTGCACAACTTAAAAGACAGGAGGTGCTCTCAGGTGAAGCTCATTACCCAAATCAGTCATACACTAAGGACCTGAGATTAATTAAGCTTCAGGTGAACAAGGTATATTAAACTTCTTAGGTACAGTTTTAGTGGTATAAATATCCATAGCACCCTTTAGTACATAAAGAACGTAAAGATCTAAACACAAACTTAAAACTAAGATGCAGACACCAGTCCAACAGCGGGATGTGGGCTTTCCAGTCTTTTGCATTGAGTGTCACATGTATGATTTTCTCCCAGCTGGTGAGAGGTCTTACGTGTGCACTAGGTGCAAGGAGCTCTCTGCTCTCAGGGAACGAGTCCGTTCTCTAGAGGCTAGAGTAGCAGACTTGGAAAACATAAGACAGACAGAGAGGTACATAGACGAGACCTACAGGGATATAGTCCTGAAGTCCCACCTCCAGTCTGGCAGCATCCCTGTTGCCAGGGAGGAGAGAGGTCACGTGACAGGAGAGCATCACCCTGGTGTGGCAGGAAGTGATCCTGTAACTAGGACCTGTCCTCCAGGTGATGTAAAACCCTCTCGCACCGAGGAGGTTTCTCCAGGGCCAAGTGCCCATGAGGGAAGGGTTAGGACAGCAGTTATATTTGGTGATTCGATCATTAGGCATGTAGATAGCTGGGTGGCTGGTGGACGTGAGGATCGCCTGGTAACATGCCTGCCTGGTGCGAAGGTAGCGGACCTCACACGCCACCTAGATAAGGTCTTAGATAGTGCTGGGGAGGAGTCTGCTGTCTTGGTACATGTCGGTACCAATGACATAGGAAAATGTGGTAGGGAGGTTCTGGAAGCTAAATTTAGGCTTTTAGGTAGGAAGTTGAAATCCAGAACTTCCAGGGTAGCGTTCTCCGAAATGCTTCCCGTTCCACGCGCAGGACCCAAAAGGCAGGCAGAGCTCCGGAGTCTCAATGCGTGGATGAGACAATGGTGCAGAGATGAGGGGTTCGGATTTGTTAGGAACTGGGGAACATTCTGGGGAAAGGAGGGGCTCTTCCGAAGGGATGGGCTCCACCTTAACCGGGATGGAACCAGGCTGCTGGCATTAACCTTTAAAAAGGAGATAGAGCAGCTTTTAAACTAGATAATAGGGGAAAGCCGACAGTCGCCCAAGAGCGCATGGTTCGGAAGAATGTATCCTTGAAGGATACTACAAAAAGCAGAGAGGTTCCAAAAAAGAGTAAAGTAGCCCAAATGCCCTCGAGTATGGAGCAGACAGAACTTAAAGATCCCAAATTACCCATGTCTACCAATGGCCAAATTAATATGAATAAAATACAGTCTCTAAAATGCTTGTATGCAAATGCTAGAAGTCTACAAAACAAGATGGGAGAGTTAGAATATATAGCACTAAACGAGAGGTTAGATATGATTGGAATATCAGAGACATGGTGGAAGGAGGACAACCAGTGGGACACTGTGATACCTGGGTACAAACTATATCGTAATGATAGAGTTGACCAAATTGGTGGAGGGGTTGCGCTCTATGTTAGAGAGGGCATTGAGTCAGAAAGGATTAAAGTTTTGCAAGAAACAAAATTTGCTGTAGAATCTCTATGGATTGAAATTCCATGTAAAAAGGGGAAGGCAATGGCAGTGGGTGTGTACTATCGTCCGCCTGGCCAGAATGAACAAATGGATGATGAAATGCTCAAAGAAATCAAGGAAGCTAGCAAATGTTACAGTGCAGTAATAATAATGGGTGATTTCAATTACCCCGGCATCGACTGGGTCAGTGTCACAACAGGACATGCTAGGGAGATAAAGTTCCTAGATGAAATAAATGACTGCTTCTTGGAGCAGCTGGTTCATGAACCAACCAGAGGGGAAGCAATATTAGACCTAGTCCTTAGTGGAACACCAGATGTAGTGCAAGAGATAAGGGTGCTGGGGCCACTTGGCAATAGTGATCATAGCATGATCACCTTTGATTTAATTAGTGGAGGAGGGATAGTAAGGAAATCCACAGTACTACCCTTTAACTTTCGAAAGGGAGACTATGATAAAATGAGGAAAACAGTTAAGAAGAAACTAAAAGGAGCAGTTGCAAAGGTTAAAGACGTACATCAAGCTTGGGTGTTGTTGAAAAATACTATCTTGGAAGCCCAGACCAGCTGTATTCCACGCTTTAAGAAAAGTGGAAGGAAGTCCAAAAAACTGCCAGCATGGTTTAAAGGTGAGGTCAGAGAGGCTGTTGTTGCCAAAAAAGCATCTTTCAGGAAATGGAAAAAAGAGCCAAACGATGAAACCTGGAAACAGCACAAGCACTGGCAAGTCAAATGCAAGGCATTGATAAGGCAGGCAAAGAGAGAATTTGAGAAGAAGCTTGCTGCGGAAGCAAAAACGCGAAATAAAGACCTTTTCAAGTACATTCGTAGCAAAAAACCTGTGAGAGAGTCAGTTGGTCCATTAGATGATAAAGGGGTTAAAGGAGCACTAAGAGGCGACAAGGCGATAGCGGAAAGACTGAATGAATTCTTTGCTTCGGTCTTTACTGAGGAAGATGTAGGGATGTTACCCATGACTGAAGTGGTATTTAAAGGTGTGGAAGAATTGAAGGAAATATCGATACATCGGGAAGATGTCTTACAACTATTAGATAAACTGAAGAGTAGCAAATCACCTGGGCCGGATGGTATACATCCAAGGGTGTTGAAAGAACTGAAATTTGAGATTGCAGACCTGCTATCAGTAATCTGTGAACTATCATTAAAATCATCTCTAATACCTGAGGATTGGAGGATCGCCAATGTAACACCAATTTTAAAAAGGGTTCGAGGGGTGATCCGGGAAACTACAGACCAGTGAGCCTGACATCAGTACCGGGAAAAATGGTAGAAACCATCATAAAGAATAAAATTACTCAGCATGTAGATAGTCACGACCTAATGGGAGACAGCCAACATGGCTTTAGACAAGGAAGATCTTGTCTTACTAATCTGTTATGTTTTTTTGAAGGAGTGAATAAACAGGTGGACAAAGGTGAGTCGGTTGATATTGTGTATCTGGACTTTCAGAAAGCCTTTGACAAAGTCCCTCATGAGAGACTTTTGGCAAAACTAAAGAGTCATGGGATAGGAGGCAGTGTACTACTGTGGATCAGGAACTGGTTAAAAGATAGAAAGCAGAGGGTAGGGCTAAATGGCCAATTTTCCCAATGGAGAAAGGTGAATAGTGGTGTACCCCAGGGATCTGTGCTGGGTCCGCTGCTTTTTGACATATTCATAAATGACCTGGAAAGTGGAATAACAAGTGAGGTTATCAAATTTGCAGATGACACAAAACTATTTAAAGTTGTTAAAACCCAGGAGGATTGTGGAAAATTGCAAGAGGATCTTGATAAATTGGAAGACTGGGCATCAAAATGGCAGATGAAATTTAATGTGGAGAAGTGCAAGGTTATGCACCTAGGGAAGAACAACCCAAACTATGGTTACACGATGCAAGGTTCCACATTAGGAACCACCACCCAGGAAAAAGATTTAGGCGTCATTGTGGATACCTTGTTAAAACCCTCGGCCCAGTGTGCAGCGGCGGCCAAGAGAGCAAATAGAATGCTAGGTATGATAAGGAAAGGAATGGAAAATAAAACAAAAGATATTATAATGCCTCTATATCGTTCCATGGTGAGACCGCACCTTGAATATTGTGTGCAATTCTGGTCGCCGTATCTTAAAAAGGATATAGCGATTTTAGAAAAGGTTCAGAGAAGAGCCACCAAAATGGTAAAGGGGATGGAAGGCTACTCCTATGAAGAACGGCTAAAAAGGTTGGGGCTCTTTAGCCTGGAGAAGAGACGGCTGAGGGGAGATATGATAGAAGTCTATAAATTAATGAACGGAGTGGAACGGGTAAACGTAGATCGATTGTTTACCTTATCAGAATATGGAAAGACTAGGGGACATGCAATGAAGCTACAGGGTAAACTATTTAAGACTAATAAAAGAAAATATTTTTTCACTCAACGTGTAATCAAACTCTGGAATTTGTTACCGGAGGATGTAGTAAAGGCTGTTAGTGTAGCTGGGTTTAAAAAAGGTTTGGACAAGTTCCTGGAGGAAAGGTCCATAAACCATTATTAAGAAGGGACCCAGGATATCAATGCTTGAACCAGTACAAGCATTGTGGAACCTGTGTCCCTTGGGGAAACTGCTAGGTACGTATGACCTAGATTGGCCACTGTTGGAAACAGAATGCTGGGCTTGATGGACCTTGGTCTGACCCAGTATGGCATATCTTATGTTCTTATGAATTGATGGAGAATATGTCACCATTCCCAGTCCTGGCAGGTCTTGCCAGTATTTTAGGATGCATAACATGGCAAGAAGACATGCTTTCCAGACTAACAGATGTCGCCCTATGCCCCTCACCCCCAGTGGTTCCAGTGCATCCAAGATTGCTAGTCCAGACGTAAGGGTCACCTGCTGTCCTAGCAGCTGTCCTATATAGGTTTGGATTTTATCCAAAAAGGCTTGTACTTTAAGATACCCCCAAAACATGTGCCCCAGCTACACCAACTCCCTGGCACACCATGGGCAATTTGCAGATTCGGTGATGCCTGCCCTCCATGTGGAGAAAAATATGCTCTCATCAGGATTTTAAATTGCATTTCTCTAAGTCTAGCTCGCTGGGCAAGTCTTGGTATATTTTTCAAATATTTTAAAAAGCAGTGGGCCCAAGACATATCCCTAGAGTACTCCATTATTCACCTTTCTCCATTGAGAAAATTGACCATTTAGCCCTACTTTCTGTTTCCTATCTTTTAACCAGTTCCTAATCAACAATAGAACACTGCATCCTACCCTATGACTTTTTATTTTCCTCAAGAGTCTCTCATGAGGGAACGTGTCAAAGACTTACTGAAAATCTAGATACACTACATCAACCGGCTCACCTTTATCTACCTGTTTATTCATACCTTCAAAAAAATTTATCAGATTGGTGAGGCAAACTTCCCCTGGCTAAATCCATGTTGGCTTTGCCCCATTAAATCATGGCTATCTATATGTTCAGTAATTTTGTTCTTTATAGTGGTTTCTACCATTTTGCCTAGCCCTGACATGAGGCTCACCAGTCTATAGTTTCTTGGATCTTCCCTGGAACCCTTTCTAAAAACTGCCATTATGTGCCCACTCTCCAATAGTCAGGTACCATAGATGAATTTAACGATAGTTTACAAATTACTAGTAGTAGATCTGCAATTTCATTTTTGAGTTCTTTTACATCCTCAGATGTATACCATCTGGTTCAGGTGATGTGTTACTCTTTGGTTTGTCAAAATGCCCTATTACATCTTCCAGGTTCATCTAGATTTGTTTCAATTTCTCTGATTCATCACCTTTAGATATAATTTCTGGCATGGGTATCTCTCCTACATCTTCTTTAGTAAAGAGTGAAGGAAATAATTCATTTTGTTTCTCCCTAATGGCCATGTTCTCCCTTAGTGCCCCTTTTTGACTTTTTGCTTTGAATGTACTTGAAAACATTTCTATTATGAGTTTTTGCCAAATTCTCTCTTTGTCTGCCTTATCAGTGCTTTATTTCTAACTTGCTACTGCTTATGCTGTTTTCTTCATTTGGATCCTTTATCTATTTTTTGAAAGATTTTTTTTTTGCTATAACAGCCTCTCTGACTTCCTCTTTAAACCATGCTGACAGATGTTTGACCTTCAGGCTACTCTTTTTAAAGAGTGGAATATATCTGGTCTGGACTTCCAAGATGTTATTTTTAAACAACATCCAGGCCTGATGTAAGCTCGTAACCTTTGCAGGCCCTCCTTTTAGGTTTTTTCTGCCTATTTTCCTCATTTTATCATAGTCTTCTTTTGAAAGTTAATGCTACCATGGTGATTTCTTTGCTGTCCTCCCTCCATTTATTAAGCCAAATTTGATTATGTTATGATGATTTTTGCCAAGTGGCCCTCTCTCATACCAGATCCTATATTCCACTAAGGACTAGGTCCAAAATAGCCCCCCTCAAGTTGTAACTATCTGTTTTCTTCCCCAAAGACTATAAAGGCCTACCTACATCTAAGAGAAATTAATTTAAAACCTCTGAAACAAGCTTCTCCTTGCCTACTTACAGCCTACCTAAATCAAAAATATTATTCATATTTTAAAAAGGACTCCCCATTGGCAGAGCCTTTTCTAAAATACTGCTGGAATTGTGTACATTACTATCTCAACATCTCAATTCAAATCTCCATGTACTATCTAAAATATGCCTTTAAAATACCCTTTTGCTAAAGTAGCATTAGTTAGCTTTATTTTATAACAGTCACAATAACATCTTTTGAATATTTTCGCCTTTTCAATTCAAAAATAAAATATATAGTTTCCCAAAACTTTACTATGTGAAAGATGGATTTCTTTGTTACTTTTGCTTTTTCATTTAATTATTTATTTCATTACAGGCCAAATTGCTACATATAAATATAGAGGAATGGCATGAACTTATATGCTATAATTAGGAGGACCAAGGACCAAAGTAAGACGCACCATGTATAAATACTATAGAAATTGAAAGATTGCCATTCGGTGGAACAAGCGCCACATATAGATCAATGGATAACTTCTCCGCTTGTCTTTATGCAGATTTTCAACCACAGTATTCATTCAAGTAGAACCATTGAATATGTGGTCCTAAAATTAAACAGAGCTATCCATTTAAGTTAGAACAACTATTTACGTGCCTCTGTTTAAATGGATAAAAAGTTAACTGGACATCGGTTGTATATTACTATTATCTGGTTATGTTTAAGTCCTGCCCCAAAAACGCCTCTATTGCCAGTTCTTATTCAGAGGAATATCATAGATGTCTGGCTACAAATTATCTGTTCATTAACCCCAAATGAACAAAAGAAAATTATTTGTGTGGTTAACTCTGAAGTTAACCATATAAATCCTTTTGAATATCAACCTCAGGAAGACCAAGAAATGTAACTGGGAGTAAACTAAGAAGAGAGGAAGACAAGAAGGCGGAAACATTCTGAGGACTATTTTTAGCAGGTACCCAAGGGTTTGCAAGTCCATGAGACATGTTATTTACAAGTAGAATTACCCTTTAAAATTACCCCCGATATCTTAATGAGAGATTGTTGTTGCAAAATGTCTATACAATGTTGAGTTAAGAAGTCTGTAATCTATATGACAAAATGTTCAATAAAAACGTTAAATGGGAAAAAAAAAATTACCCCCGATTAAATACCCTCTCAGATGTCGCTTCATCTTTCTTCTGAAGGGAGCCATTCCACACCCTTTTCTAGTTCTGATAGATCCTTTCTGAGGTTGTGCGAGCAGAATTACATAGATGGATACAGAGGCATTGCAATAGTCCCTATTTTCCATTTTATTCTGCATCCCTTTCTGAATAATTTCTAGTATTCTGTATGCTGTTTGTTGGCCGCTGCCGCATACTGAGCTCAGGATTTCAGCGTATTGCTCAAAGTGGTGTAAACTTGCATTCCTGCTTAAATGATAAATAGGGTTGACTCCTTGTTCCTCAGGTATGTAACCTTCCACTTGTCTGCACAGTTCTATTTGACATTTAACTCATTTAATTATCCATAACCCTTTTCAGCTTTGCTTTTCACTCTCCCTGTAACCCACCCATTGTAAGGATAGTTCTTGGCCATGGGTTGCAGACCAAAGCTCCCTCTAGAACTCACTGCATGCTGTTGCATCTGAATAGCAGGTGCTTCTCCTCTGCACTGTCGGTGATTCCCTCTCTCTTGGGTGCCGTGAGCAATAGTAACATATTACATAATCAACAAATACGGATCGTTTGGCTTTAATGACTAGTTTAATACCCAGAGGCTTTCCCTTACCTCCTTTCCCTACCACACCTGACATGTTTTTGAACAGCAATCCACATCAGTCCCCAGCATGCTCAACTCTAACTACTAATGGTCCATCTTTGGGAAGGAATATTTTTAGGAAAATTTATGGAAGCAAAAAGACCTCAGTCTGAACAATTAGCCTTATCCGAGGCTCTTAAAACTTTCACATCACTGGTCAGAAAGCTTTCTCTAGCCAATCTTTTCTTATAAAATTCATTCCATATAATTAGAGCATAAGAACATAAGATATGCCATACTGGGTCAGACCAAAAGTCCATCAAGCCAGGTATCTCAGAGACCTAGTGGAAGGAGGACAAGCAATGGGACACTGTGATACTTGGGTACAAATTATATCACTATGATAGAGTAGATGAAATTAGTGGAGGGTTTGCACTCTATGTTAGAAGGGGTATTGAGTCACACAGGACTAAAGTTTTGCAAGAAACAAAATACACTGCAGAATCAGCGTAGTTACTCACCTGTAACAGGTGTTCTCCAGGGACAGCAGGAATCAGTCCTCACATAAGGGTGACGTTGATGTTGATGCAGCCCCCATGTGGAGCAAATCCCCAGCTTTCTAAGAAAGCCTTTGGGACTGCATCACGCATGCGCGGTCCCCTTCCAGCCCAAGGGTGCCATCTTGCTCAGTCAAATGACATAGCTAAAAAGACAGCAAAAAGATCAAAATTAATCAAGGGACTGCAACTCCAGGGGAAGAGGGAGGGTCATGCGGACTGATTCCTGCTGTCTCTGGAGAACACCTGTTACAGGTGAGTAACTACGCATTCTCCAGGAACAAGCAGGAAGTCAGTCCTCACATATGGGACTCCCTAGCTACTGTACAGGCTACCGAGAACCCATAACTGAAAAATAGGCTTCCTCTAGAAGAGCCGCAACAGCCATGAAATGAGTTCAACCGAGAACATAACACTCTGGTAGCCTGACAACAAAGGGTCAGAGGGTAGGAGTTTCCTAAACCTCGAACAGATTACAGAGTACAGCCTGGCTGAAAGCACTGTCCCATTGGGACTCCCTATCCAGGCAGTAGTGGGCTGAAAAAGTCTGGCTTGAAGACCATGTTGCGGCCCGGCAGATGTCTGCCAGCGGCACAGAGCAGAAGTGAGCCACTGATACGGCCTTAGCCCTGACCCGGTGGGCCGTGACTCGACCCTGAAACGGGAGATCGGCCGCCCTGTATGCCCAGGCGATGCAATCCGCCACCCAGGTGGACAACATATGCTTGGAGACAGGCATCCCCAGCTTACTGGGGTCATAAGAGACGAAGAGCTGAGAAGCCTTTCGATGTCCCCGCGTATGCTCCAAGTAGAAGGCCAATGCCCTCTTACAGTCCAGGGTATGCAGAACTGCTTCTGCCCGGCTGGCATGGGGCCCGGGAAAGAAAGTTGGAAACACCACCTTCTGGTTGAGGTGGAAAGAGGAGACCACTTTCGGCAGGAACTTGGGGTGTGTGCGAAACATCACCCTGTTCCTATAGAACCGTGTGAACGGTCTGTCGGACACCAGAGCTTGCAGCTCACTCACTCGTCTAGCTGATGGAGTGCCACCAAGAAAAGCATCTTCCAAGAGAGGAAGCGGAGATGGCAGGTAGCCATCGGCTCAAAGGGTGGGCAAGTAAGCTGCTGCAAGACCACATTCAGATCCCACTCAGCCGTCGGGAGGTGAACCGGGGATTTCAGCAGAAGCAGACCTCTCAGAAATCTGGACACCAAGAGATGTACAGAGAGAGGTTGCCCTTCCACTGGAGAGTGGTGTGCTGACAAAGCACTAAGGTGAATTTGGACCAAGTTTGACTTGAGGCCTAAATCGGAAAGGTGAAGCAGGTACTGCAGCACCACAGCCACCTGGCAGGAGAATGGGTTCTCACTCTGTTGAGTACACCATATCTCAAACCTACGCCACTTAAATGCGTAGGTTTTCCTAGTCGATTGCCTTCTAGAGGCTAGCAACACATCCTCTATCTTTTTTGGGAGGAGAAGTGGTGCAAGGACTACCCTTTCAGCAGCCATGCCATCAGGTTGAGGGACCTGAGGTTGGGATGCAGAAGTGAGCCCCCATCCTGCGACAGGAGATTGGGGGGAAATCCCAGAGGAATTGGAGTCTCCTCCGCCAGCTGCAGGAGGAGTGGAAACCAAGGCTGTCTCGGCCACCTGGGGGCCACTAGTATGACCAAGGCCTTGTCCTGAAGGATCTTGAATAAGGTCCGAGCTACCAATGGCATGGGAGGAAATGCATATAGGAGGCCCACAGACCATGATATTAGGAAAGCATCTGCAGCTACCCTGTGTGGGTACGGCTGTCTGGAACAGAAGTGTGGCAACTGGTGATTTTGAGGGCTCGCAAACAAATCTATGGATGGTCGCCCCCAACGCTGGAAGAGTTGCTGGGCTATGTTGGGATCCAGTTGCCACTCGTGCGGCTTGAGAATTCTGCTTAGCTTGTCTGCTAAGAAGTTCTAAGCAAACCACCTTGAACAACATACCCCGGCTGACTGCGAAGGAGCATAGGTCCAGGGTTTCCTGACACAGGATACGAGAGCCTGTGCCCCCCTGTTTGTTCACATGGAACATCGCTACTTGGTTGGCTGTCTGAATCAAGACAGATTGATAAGCCAGGGTTTGGCAGAAGGTCCGAAGAGCTAGGCAGATCGCTCGAAGCTCTAGGAGATTGATTTGTTGTGTACTCTCCCGTGGAGACCACACACCCTGATTGCAGACCTGCTGGCAATGAGCACCCCATCCCAGCAGGGATGCATCCGTAGTCAGCACCTTTGAGTGCATGGGAGGCTGGAAAGGCACTCCCTCCAGGAGATTGTGAGGTTGAAGCCGCCATTTTAAAGACTGTCAGGCGATGGGACAACTTGATGTTGTCTCTGAGCCTGCCTGTGGCCTGTGTCCACTGGTCCCTGAGGCACCACTGAGCTGTTCTCATGTGGAGTCGAGCATTGGGTGTCACATGCACTGTGGAGGCCATGTGACCAAGAAGGTGCAGAAAGTGTCTTGCAGAGATGCGGGATCTGCGACTCACTTGCTGCACTAGGGCTACCAGCCTTTGAGCCCTTTCCTCTGGTAGATAAGCCCTTGCTTGAAGAGTGTCTAACCTTGCCCCATGATCTCTAGTCCCTGAGAGGGAACCAGAGTGGACTTTGTGTAGTTGATCACAAAGCTCAGGTGTTAAGCAACTGGATAGTGCAGGACGTGGCCTGTTGGGCTTCTAGAGCTGACTGGGCTCTGATGAGCCAGTCGTCTAAGTAGGGGAAGATGAAGACCCCTTGAGTCCTTAGAAAGGCCGCCACCACCGCAAGGCACTTTGTGAATACCCTGGGTGCCGAGGCTAGGCCAAAGGGCAGCACTTTGTACTGAAAATGGTTTCCTCTCACTACAAATCTTAGATATTGTCTGTGGTCTGGATGAATCAAGATGTGTGTATATGCATCTTTGAGTCTAAGGAGCATAGCCAGTCTCCCTGGTGGAGGTAAGGCAGCAATATTCCAAGGGAAAGCATCTCGAACTTTTCCTTCACCAGGAACTTGTTCATGTTTCGCAGGTCAAGGATTGGTCTTAGACCTCTAGTTCTCTTTGGTATCAGGAAGTACCTGGAGTAGAAGCCTGTGCCCTGTAGGTGGTGAGGCACTGGTTCTACTGCCTGATCCTCGAGAAGACCTGTTAACTCCTGCAAGAGGAGGTCCCTGTGAAGAGGGGGTCTGAGAGGTTCCCCTGGAAAGTAAGAGGGAGGCACCTGGGTGAGATGTAACTGATAGCCCATTTGGACTATCTGGAGAACCCAGGTGTCTGTTGTAATAGCTGGCCACCTATGGGCATACAGGGTCAGCCTTCCTCCTGTGCAGGGCCTTGCGTCCTTCGGGAGAGAGACTATGTACTGGGAGTCAAAAACCCCTTCCAGGCTGGGCCAGAGCTGGTGCCTGGGGCTTGGGGGCCTTTTGCTTACACGGGCCCTGCCCCTGTCCCTTGGCCTGCTGCCCCTACTGGGGAGCTGGAGAGGCCTGATACATGGGGTAGTTTCAGTAAGCTGATCCTTTCCTCGGGAAAAGGGCTTCTTACCCAAGCTCTTCTTTTTAGAAGGGGCAGAAGTCTTCTTCTCGAGTCTTGTCCGGGTCAGGTACTCGGACTCGATCTCGGTAGCCTTCTCAGTCATGGGCTTGCCAAAGAGGTTTTCACCTCGGCAAGGGACATTGACCAACTTGTCCTGAACCAATGGCTCCAGGTCTGACGACTGTAGCCATGCCTGGCATCGTGCACCGATGCCGGCTCCCGCTACCCAGGCCGAAGCCTCGAAGCTGTCATAGGCTGCTTGAGTCATAAACTTCGAGCACTATCGGATCCCAGTGGACAAAACCTGGAAGTGCTGCAAAGGTCCCTCAGAGAGACCAGCAGAGAACCCGGCAATCTCCTTTGCCAGGTCTCGCAGGTACATGCCCATGTACAGCTGGTACGACTGGATTCGGCATGACAATATCAAACCCTGGTAGCACTTTCTGCCGAGAGCATCCATGTTGCGGGCCTCACGGCCAGGAGGCACCGAGGAGTGCGTCTTCTGGCTCTTGAGCCGGCGCATGGCTGATTCCACAACCATGGAGTTGTGCGGCAGCTGTGCCTTTTGGAACCCAGGGCTCTTGCGAACTCGATAGATGGAATTGATTCGCCTGCTGAGGACCGGCATCAAGGCCCATGTCTCCCACATTCAGAGCATCAGCCGTTCCAGAATGAGGGGCACTGGTACAGTAAGGGCTTCCTTTGGAGGAAAGTCATACTGGAGGACCTCGAGCTCCTCAGCTCGAGGTTCCTCCTCGGCATCCGCCGGGAATGACAAAGCCTTTGCCATGTCCCGGACAAAGTCCAAGAACCGGGTGTCCTCCAGGGGTGACCATCTCTGAGGTTTCGGATCCCGGGGAGTCCGATGGGACGTACTTGGTACGGTGGGTGCCCGGTGACCCCTCGTCCTCCATCTCCCAACCGGACTCCGAGGAGGAGTTGATCGGCTCCGACCTCGAGGGCTTCGGTCTTGACCGCTCCATCACCGAGGGAATTGGCGTCGACATCCTCGGTCCCAAATGGGAGGTCGAGGGGACCTCGGCCGAGGATCGACTCGAGCCCTTATCAACTCGAGGATCGGCCTCTGGGGTTGACTTGGACGTTGAAGTCCCGGTGGTTGGGGCGGATGGATGTGTAAGACCGGCCATCAATGCCCGCTGCTGGTCTATGAAGGCAGACACGCTGCGCTCCAAGGCCGCCAACCTGAGACCAAGCTCAGGAGGCTCCGCAGCCCCCGGCTCAGGTCCCAACACCGTCGGGCCCGATGCCGGCTCTCCCAGGGGAGAGTAAACAACGAGGACAGTGCTTACCTTCCTCAGTGTCTCCGGGTCCTTTCAAGGGAGTTTGGCAGGCCTCTCTGACTCCGAGGATCCAGGGCGGTGAGCCAGACTCCGTGATCGAGCCCGCGAGGGACCAGGCCATTCGGAGCTCTCAGACACCACCCTCACGGATTTTTTCTTCCTCCGGTGTTCCCGCGAGGGAGACCCCCTTTCAGAGGACACCTGATGCTGCTCGGGATCAGACAGTTCCCGAGAGGTCGAGGCCTCTGATGAGGTCTGGGCCCGGGTGGTTGCGGACTCGGGGAAAATCCTGTCATGTTGCTGCTGCCTGCTCCTCAATGACTTGGAAGACATCTTCTTGCACAGCCCACAGACTACGGGGTCATGGTTGAGCCCGAGGCATTTGAGGCAGCAGTCGTGTCTGTCGGTGAGAGACATTAGTTTCGAGCATCGATCACACTTTTTAAACCCGCTGGCAGCCATCGGGGGAAAAAGGGCCCCTGCAAGGTCAAAGGACCGAGCTGCCAGCTAAAAGAAAAAAGCACGCGAACGCTAGTCACTAAGGACAAAAATGAAAAAATAGGGCGGACTCGATACCGGTGTACCGAGCTGTAGGCGGGAAGGTGAACCGGCGTCGAACCAGCTAGCAGAAAATAGAATTTTCTTTTATCAACTTTTTCCAGGGGAAACTAGGACTACGTCCATTGGGCTCCATGGAAAAAAGGAGACTGAGCAAGATGGCACCCTTGGGCGCATGCGTGATGCAGTCCCAAAGGCTTTCTTCGAAAGCTGGGGATTTGCTCCGCATGGGGGCTCCATCGACGTCGACGTCACCCTTATTTGAGGACTGACTTCCTGCTTGTTCCTGGAGAATCTATGGATCGAAATTCCATGTAAAAAGGGGAAAGCAATGGCAGTGGGGATGTACTACCGACCACCTGGCCAGAATAAACAAATGGATGATGAAATGCTCAAAGAAATCAGGGAAGTTTGGTCTGACCCAGTATAGCATATCCTATGTTCAATTACCATGGTATCAACTGGGTCTGTGTCACAGCAGGACATACTAAGGAGATAAAGTTTCTAAGTAAAATAAATGGCCGCTTCTTGGAGCAGCTGGTTCATGAACCAACAAGAGTGGAAGCCATTTTGGACCTAGTCCTTAGTGGAACACCAGATCTGGTACAAGAGATAAGGGTGTTTGGGCCACTTGGAAATAGTGATCATAGCATGATCGTGTTTGATTTAATAAATGGAGGAAGGACAGCAAGGAAATCCACAGTACCACCTTTTAATTTTCAAAAGGCAGACTATGATAAAACAAGGAAAATAGTTAAGAAAAAAATAAAAGGAGCAGGTGCAAAGGTTAAAGATTTACATCAAGCATGGGCATTGTTTAAAAATACTATCTTGAAAGCCCAGACCAGCTGTATTCCAAACTTTAAGAAAAGTGGAAGGAAGTCCAAAAAACTGCTAGCATAGTTTAAAGGTGAGGTCAGAGAGGCTGTCGTAGCTAAAAAAGCATCTTTCAGGAAATGGAAATGGAAAAAGGAGCCAAATGACGAAAACTGGAAACATAAGCACCGGCATGTAAGATGCAAGGCATTGATAAGGCAGGCAAAGAAAGAATTTGAAAAAAAGCTTGCTGTGGAAGCAAAAACATATAGTAAAACATTTTCAAGTACATTCATAGCAAAAAAACTGTGAGACAGTTACTGTAGTTGGACCATTGGATGATAGGGGGTAAAAGGGGCAATAAGAGGAGACATAGCAGAGAGAGGGGACATAGCAGAGAGACTGAATGAATTCTTTGCTTGGTCTTTCCTGAAGAAGATGTAGGGAAGTCACCCATGCCTGAAATGGTCTTTAAAGCTGATGCAGCAGAAGAACTGAAAGAAATATTGATAAACTGGGAAGATGTATTACAACTATCTGATAAACTGAAGATAGGAAATCACATGGACTGGATGGTATACATCCAAGGGTGTTGAAAGAGCTGAAATATGAGATTGCAGACCTACTATTAGTAATCTGTGAACTATCATTAAAATCATCAGTAATACCTGAAGATTGGAGGATGGCCAATGTAACGCCAATTTTTAAAAAGGGTTCCAGGGTTGATCCGGAAAACTAAATATCTGAACATGTAGATATTCATGGTTAATGGGAGATAGCCAACATGGCTTTAGCAGGGAAGATCTTATCTTCTAATCTGTTATATTTTTTTGAATGTGTAAATAAACAGGTAGACAAAGGTGGGTCAGTCGATGATGTTATTGTTAAGTGCCATCGCGTTGGGGTCAACTCATGGTGACCCTCTGGATAGTTGTCCTAAATTGTGTTCGGTCTTCAGTCAGGCGGCTCATTGTTGTAGACTGGCACCCGTAGCTGCTGTTATTGTATTGATCCATCTCATTGCTGGCCTTCCTCTTTTGCAATGGCCTTCTATCTTGCCAAGCATGATGTCTTTCTCTAATGATCTCTCTCTTCACATGATGTGTCCAAAGGTTGAAAGTCAAAATCTTGTCATCTGAGCTTCTAAAGAAAGCTTAGGTTTGATCTCCTCTAGTTCTAACTGGTTTGTTCTTCGGGTATACACAGTATTCATTGCCAGCACCATAATTCAAAGGCATCAATTTTCTTCCTGTCTCTTTTTCACTGTCCAACTTCTGCATCCATATGACGTTATTGAAAATGCCATGGCTTGAACAAGTCGGATCTTTGTATGGAGAGAGACATCTCTGCTCTTGAAAATCTTTCTTGGTCCTTCATAGACATTTTGCCAAGAACAATGCATTGTTGGATTTCTTGACTGCCTGTTGCTTCTTTATTGATAGTTGATCCAAGTAGGTTAAAGTTGTCCACTATTTCAATTTCTTCTCCATTAACAATGAACTTATTGATTTTGCCAGTTGTCATGATCTTTGTCTTTTTTATATTAAGATGCTGGCCCATTTTAAGACTATGTTCCTGGATCTTGAGAAGCAAAAGTTTCAGATCGTCTTCACTTTCAGCCAGTAATATGGTATCATCAGCATAGCGAAGGTTGTTGATGAGTCTTCGACCAATCTTCACACCTCTGTTGTCTTCATACAATCCTGCTTTTCCAATGATTTGTTCTGCATATAAATGAAACAGGTAGGGGGAAAGTATGCAGCCTTGTCATACGCCTTTGATGATTTTAAACCACTCTGTTTCTTCTTGTTCCATTCAAACTGTTGCTTCTTGATCAATGTAAAGGTTGTACAAGAGAACGATCAGGTGTTCTGGTATATCCATACTTCTTTATGTGGCCCAGAGTTTCTCATGGTTTACACAGTCAAAAGCCTTGCTGTAGTCAATAAAGCACAAATATATATCCTTTTGGTATTTTTTAGTCTTTTCAAGGATCCATCTCACATCCGCAATGATGTCTCTCGTTCCTCACCCTTTCCTGAGCCCTGCTTACACTTCAGGTAGTTCTCGTTACAGGTATGGTTGTAGTCTCTGTTGAATAATTTTCAGTAGAATCTTGCTGGCATGTGGGGTCTGAGCGATTGTGCGATAATTTCCACAGTCAGTCGGATCACCTTTCTTTAGTATTTGTATAAATACAGATCTTTTCCAGTCCGTTGGCCATGATGTTGTCATTATGACCATGATGTTGATGTTGTCAGTCAATGTAGTGTGTCTGGATTTTCAGGAAGCCTTGGACAAGGTCCGTCATGAGGACAAAATCAAAAGGCCATGGGACAGGAGGCAGTGTACTAGTTTGGATCAGGAATTGATTAAAAGATAGAAAGCATAGGGTAGGGCTAAATGACCAATTTTCCCAATGAAGAAAGGTGAATAATGGAGTACCACAGGGATCTGTGCTGGGTCCGCTGCTTTTTAATATATTCGTAAATTATCTGAAAATGGGAACAACGAGTGAGGTAATCAAATTTGCAGATGACACAAAATGATTCAGAGTTGTTTGAATAAGTTTTAAAACCCAAGAAGATTGTGAAAAATTGCAAGAGGACCTTCATAAATTGGAAGACTGGATGTTCAAATGGCAGATGAAATTTAACGTGGACAAGTGCAAAGTTATGCACCTAGGAAAAAACAACCCATACTATAGTTACACGATGTAAGGTTCCACATTAGGAACAACCATTCAAAAAAACGTTTAGGTATCATCGTGGATAACATGTTGAAACCCTCTGCCCAGTATGCAGTGGCGGCCAAGAAATCAAATAAAATGCTAAGAATCATAAGGAAAGGAATGGAGAATAAAATAAAGGATGTTATAATACGTATGTATCATTCCATGGTGCGACAGCACCTTGAATATTGTGTGCAATTCTGGTCGCCGTATCTTAAAAAGGATATAGCAGAAATAGAAAAGGTAGAGAAGAGCCAACAAATGGTAAAGGGGATGGAAGGATACTCCTATAAGAAAAGGCTAAAAAGGTTAGGGTTCTTCATCCTGGAAAAGAGACTGCTGAGGGGAGATATGATAGAGGTCTATAAATTAATGAATGGAGGGAACGGGTAAACGTAGATCAATTGTTTTACGCCATCAAAATGTAGAAAGACTAGGGGATGTGCAATGAAGCTACAGTGTAAGCAATATAAGACTAATAAGAGAAGATATTTTTTCACTTAACACGTAATCAAACTCTGGAATTCGTTACCGAAGGATGTAGTAAAAGCTGTTAGTGTAGCTGGGTTTAAAAATGATTTCGACAAATTCCTGGAGGAAAAGTCCATAAACCATTATTAAAGGGGACCTGGGAAATCCACTGCTTGTCCCAATAGAAGCATTGTGGAACCCGTGTGTCTTTTTGGGGAAATTGCTAGGGACTTGTGACCTAGATTGGCCACTGTTGGAAACAGGATACTGGGCTTGATGGACCTTGGTCTGACCCAGATTGGCATATCTTATGTGTAAAATTTTATAACAGGACGTCTAATTTCTGTAGCATGTAACTTGCAGCAATTTTTCCAAAACATTAGGCACACATACTCTGGGTAGTGCGAGAGGAAGTCAATTGTGTGTGTTTAAAACGTTCTATATGTGCCTGTGTTATTTTATAAACTTGCCTCCCCTGTTGAGATATGATGGCTCCTCTGTAAGGTGCTGCCCTTCTAACCCAAAGGTCGCGGGCTCTAGGCCAGTCTCTGAGACCGTGATGGCTCTTCTGCAGGATAAACCTGCTTCCCTGAAAGCTACTGCAGGAGCAACTCTGTGCATGTGCCAGCAGATATTGTCACATACACATATATTGATAAGATACTGCTTAAGTGCCAATTCCACCCTTCTCCAGGGTGATATCACACTATCAGGCTGATATCCAAAAGCACCTGCTAACTAGATACCTGCTGGTCAGCACAATATTCACTGGTACTAGGCCTTATAGTGCTGCTGAATATTTCCTCTGAAGCAGAATTTGGGAGTAGTGCTGGATGCAGATCCATTCATGCATGCTCAAATCTCTAAGGTGTTGGGTATGGTCTATGGACAGCTGAAAGTGGTGCATAAACTTTGTCCATGTTTGGATGAGGCAGCAATGCAGATGGTGACCCAAGGGCTGGTGATCTCTGTATTGGACTAGGGCAACCTCTTATATGTGAGACTGCCCGATTATTTGATTCAAAGGTTGCAGGTTGTCCAAAATGCAGAAGTGCAGATGGTATCAGGCCAGGGTCAGAGGAATCAGATGTGGATGTCTTGAGTTCATGAGTGTTGCATGTTTAAAATGCAATGCTGACATGAAAAATTCTGAGGGGGGTAGGGGCCGAGTTATCTACAAGGTATGTTGCAGTGATACCATCCAGGCTGAGTTTTAAGGTCCAGTCAAGTGAGTTTGTTGGCCATTAATGCTTGATTATCAAGAGATGCAGCAGAAGAAATGGAGGGGGTGTGCTTTTAAGACAGTAGCACCTAATTGGTGCAACAAATGCCCTATGATGGTGACAAAGGAATTAGATAAGGGGCGCTTCTATAAGTCCTTAAAGACCTTTTTGTTCCCCAGTTAGGTGACCATGGGTGTTGAATGAGTGGATACAGAGGGAGGCGACAGTCTGTTCAGTTTTTATAGTGTTTTATTATTGTTCTGTTTTAGATTGCATTACATGGTAGCAGCATATAAATGTTTTTAAATAAAATAAATATTTGACTTAACTCTTAATGCTACACATATAAGGCCCCATGAGGCTTTTGAAAATTTACCCAATTTAACATTTCAGAATCCTTCTGTGGCGTCTACTTTGACGAGACAAATGTCTCTACTGACTACATAAGCTTGTCCAGTAAAACTACAAATGCCATACTACTGTATTTTGTTTTACAATTTTAAAAAAGATGAATAAATGGGTCACAGTGGTCAGCGGGTCTTCCAGGCATATTCCGTGGCGCTGGCTAGGCAAAATTAAACACTCAGCCACTTCCTGTTTTAAATAAAAAAGGATCTACAGCGGCGGGAGACGTCCAATTCCGCTGCTGAATATTTGGGCTATCAGGCTACCGATGTCACTATCTGGGGATAGTCAGCCACTAACTGGATAGCTTAAGCAGTTAAAGTTAGTATAACCATTCACCTGTCCTAACGTAAACTGCTTAAGCTAACCAGTTGGCAGCTATCATCACCTCCATTTCGCCCAGAGACTGCCTCGGTTTTAAACAGGTGTATTTTTGGGGGTCCTTGGGGATAGTAAGTGGCACCAACCAGTGAGTGTCGATGAATATAGCGATGATTGCATTTTAGCCAGTTGTCAGGTCTACTAACGAGCTAAAACGCTTTGAATACAACCTCCTATATTTCCAGTTTTGTACTTTCAATCCACCACATCACTAAACGCCAAGTGACTCCTGTGTCTGCTATGAGCAGGTACCTTAGAGTCCATGTCATGAAGCAGCTTCTCCAAGATCTTCTCCCACTCGTCCTGCAGAGAGGTCTTCTTCAGCAGGTCCTCTATGATGGCATTTACCTCGGCCATGGCAGCTTCCAGCTGTGCGTGACCAACTTTAGTATCCAAGGCTCGCTTATCTGCTTTCTAGTGCAAGCAAAAGAACTATAATTACTTATTTCAGAAGAGGGAGAAGTGACCAGAGCTCAAGTTGAGCAAATAAACCTACGCTGTGAGAGGCTTGTATGACCTACAGCACCATCAAGTGCTAGACCACTGTATTACAGGTTCCACAGTGCCTATAACTCTTTCTAGCTATACAGTCCTGTGTGAGAAAGCAACATGCCCCATAACATTTGCCAGCATAGAGGGTCCCACACTCCAAGAAGCACTTTCAAAGACCAAAAACATAGAAATATAGAACAGGATGACTGATAAAGGGTTCATCCGGTCTACACAAACTGCTTCTTATTGCAGCTGATGTCAGATTTTCCTTCACTTCTTAGTGGCTACAGACCTTTTGAGGATAATTTAATAACAGAGCGCCTTGGTAATAGGGCAGGAAGTCACCTATTTTTAGTCTATTTGATCAAGACACATAGCACACATCCTGAAGAAATCACGCCTGCACTGACTGGGCCAACTACTCCTTGAAGATACTGGGAAAAGAGCTAGTATTCGGATCCTTTTAGAATTGGGGATATGAACTCTCCCCTCATTGGCCATGGAGTTCTATAAAAATTGAGCCTGGAAAGAGAAGACAGAGCAACAGGTTGTTTCTAGCTTTATCCTCGTGGGCGCTAGAGCAACTAGTAGATTCAACTAAGAGGTTCATGTGGAATGAGAAGATCTGAGAGAGATATTGGAACACTGGAGTTTAGAGCTCAGTCAGTGAGAAGCAGTATCTGAGGCAGAAGTGTCTCTTTCACCTCTTCCCAAACTTCAAACCTTGCTTTGATGTCAGCTGCTTCCTGGCTCAACTCATCTATGCTCTCCTGGTGATTATCAGCCCAGCTCTGCTCTCTCCTTTAGCTCCACAACAATACCTCCCAGCTCAGTTCTAGCCATGGTAACCTCTGCATTCAGTTCTTTAAACCAACATTTGAGCTCCGCTCTACTATCTTGTGAGAGTGTCACTATCCCAGAAGCTGCTTCTCACTGACTTCCTCTTCCAGACATTTCTGAGCTCTAAAGGAACAGATCTGGCCAGGCAATCGTAAGGTGATGATGTCACCTATGTGTGGCTGCCATATCCTGCTTGTCTATGGAGAATTATTGATGCCTCTACCATTGCCTAACAGTGATCAGCAGGGCACTGTAGGCACCTGGTGGAATGATGCTCATCGCATTGGTACATTTTGGGATAAGAGAAGTGAATCACTGATGCTGACAATGTCTCACTTACCACATTCAACTCTAGTGTTAGCTGTTCCCGGTCAATTTTCTTTAGATCCAAATCGCCAACCTCTCTTTGAATTTGCTGTGTCAAAGACAAAAAACTATTAATGATGCCACTTTATGTCTGCAATTGAGTTTACATTCTATACAATATTTTTAGAAGAGAGGACATCAGCTGCCAAGACATGTCTATTGGATATATAATGCCCAAATCCAGCACTGTAAGGGGTAATTTTATAACAGCACACCTATGCAAAAATCTAAGAAAGTGTCTATTTTACCCCTATATAATAACAGCGACATAATGCACGTAGGGGCATGTTTACTAAGCCCTGTGCCGGTAACATGCATGTGGGCCGGGTTATCAGCGCAGGGCTTCTATCTAACTGCAGCGGGGCATGTGCATCCATCTCCCTGCACTTAGCGCAGGAAAGATACACCATAGTGTGGAGACCAGAGCGTGGGTGCTACAAATGCCATCCATTAAGGTGGAATTTGTTGCACCTGTGCTACTTGCACCAAATGCCAGCCGTAATGCACTGGAATGCATATAGCCTGCCCAGTCCCTGCTCTAATATGCACTGCCAGGGTCACATGGGGTTTTTAGCACAGGGGGCCCGCACTATTCTTTGGCATGGCACCAAAAGCCCGCACTGCTCTGGTAGGGCTGTTTAGTAAACATGCCCCATGGTGTGCCAGTAGTGCATAAATTCAAATATTCAGATTTAAATCTGCTCTGCCGACAATGTACTTTAAAAACACTGAAAGTGTTTGGTCTGTTTACAGAGGGTAGTTATAGAACAACTATATTATATAGGGTATCCCTCTAAGGAAATTAATCAAAGCCGGTGTAGCAGAATCCACAAGGTGCAATTAGAAACCTCTTATTTAATATGCCAATTATTATTTAACCACTGGTCTCAGCCTATAGCGTGCACTGCTCAGGATACATATCGCAAGAGCTATGTGCTACAATAACATCAATGACCAGGTATAATTTTTAGAGTATGGCTTAGAAAGTGTAATGTACCAAATTTTGGGATTCTCAAAGAAAACCAGACTTATCTTAAATATTGATCCAGTTTCAGTTTTTGCCATCTGCAATATTGGCAAAAACTGAAACTGGATCAATATTTAAGATAAGTCTGGTTTTCTTTGAGAATCCCAAAATTTGGTACATGACACTTTCTAAGCCATACTCTAAAAATTATACCTGGTCATTGATGTTATTGTAGCACATAGCTCTTGCGATATGTATCCTGAGCAGTGCACGCTATAGGCTGAGACCAGTGGTTAAATAATAATTGGCATATTAAATAAGAGGTTTCTAATTGCACCTTGTGGATTCTGCTACACCGACAATGTACTTTATGCATTTATATCCATACTGCACATCGCAGCTTCCTACGCTACATCCCCAGGACCAACTATACATGGCCCACCTAAAACTGCACGTCGTCTTTCAGCTTGCATGCTTTTGCATTCATTTCTGACCACACAATTTTACAAAAGACCTTTTCTGCATGCAAAACAGGCTTCACATGTGGACTAGATCCCCATGAGGGTAATTTCATAAGGCGCGCCAAGGTTAACATGCATCTTTATGCGTGTCAATCGAGCCTATTTTATGAAGTCATAAATGCGCATGCTTTGCTTTGACTCTAAGTGCAATCACTTACACTAGTCCTACTGCTGGCATAAATGAGCAAGCATATGTTACGCGGGTACATTTGTGTTTTATAAAATATTTACATAAATGCAGGCTCCACCCAAGCTCCGTCTACATGAACACCCCTCTTTTATAAAGTACCTTCATAAATGCAGGCTCCAACCAAGCTCCACCTAAGTGAAAGCCCCTCTTTTATAAAGTATCTATATAAATGCAGGCTCCGCCCAAACTCCACCTATATAAACATCCCTCTTTTATAAATTATGTACATAAATGCAGGCTCCACCCAAGTTCCACCTAAGTGAAAGCCCCTCTTTTATAAAGTATCTATATAAATGCAGGCTCTGCCCAAACTCCACCTACATAAACATCCCTCTTTATAAATTATCTACATAAATGCAGGCTCCACCCAAGCTCCACCTACGTAAACATCCCTCTTTTATAAAGTATCTACATAAATGCAGGCTCCACCCAAGCTCCACCTATATAAACATCCCTCTTTATAAATTATCTACATAAATGCAGGCTCCACCCAAGCTCCACCTACGTAAACATCCCTCTTTTATAAAATTTCTACATAAATGCAGGCTCCGCCCAAACTCCACCTATATAAACATCCCTCTTTATAAATTAGCTACATAAATGCAGGCTCCACCCATGCTCCACCTACGTAAACATCCCTCTTTTATAAAGTATCTACATAAATGCAGGCTCCACCCAAGCTCCAACTACATGAACATCCCTCTTTTATAAAATATCTAAATAAATTCAGGCTCCGCCCAAGCTACACCTACGTAAACATCCCTCTTTTCTAAAGTATCTACATAAATGCAGGCTCCACCCAAGCTCCACCTACGCAAACATCCCTCTTTTATAAAATTTCTACATAAATGCAGGCTCCGCCCAAACTCCACCTATATAAATATCCCTCTTTATAAATTATCTACATAAATGCAGGCTCCACTCAAGCTCCACCTACGTAAACATCCCTCTTTTATAAAGTATCTATATAAATTCAGGCTCCGCCCAAGCTCCACCTACGTAAACATCCCTCTTTTATAAAGTATCTACATAAATGCAGGCTCTGCCCAAGCTCCACCTACGTAAACATCCCTCTTTTATAAAGTATCTACATAAATGCAGGCTCCGCCCAAGCTCCACCTACATAAACATCCCTCTTTTATAAAGTATCTACATAAATGCAGGCTCCACCCAAGCTCCGTCTACATGAACATCCCTCTTTTATAAAATATCTACATAAATTCAGGCTCCGCCCAAGCTACACCTACGTAAACATCCCTCTTTTCTAAAGTATCTACATAAATGCAGGCTCCGCCCAAGCTCCACCTACGTAAACAAACCTCTTTATAAATTATCTACATAAAAGCAGGCTCCGCCCAAGCTCCACCTACGTAAACGTCCCTCTTTTATAAAGTATCTATTTAAATGCAGGCTCCGCCCAAGCTCCACCTACGTAAACGTCCTTCTTTTATAAAGTATCTATATAAATGCAGGCTCCGCCCAAACTCCACCTATGTAAACATCCCTCTTTTATAAAGTATCTACATAAATGCAGGCTCTGCCCAAGCTCCACCTACGTAAACATCCCTCTTTATAAATTATCTACATAAATGCAGGCTCTGCCCAAGCTCCACCTACGTAAACATCCCTCTTTATAAATTATCTACATAAATGCAGGCTCCGCCCAAGCTCCACCTATGTAAACATCCCTCTTTATAAATTATCTACATAAATGCAGGCTCTGCCCAAGCTCCACCTACGTAAACATCCCTCTTTTATAAAGTATCTACATAAATGCAGGCTCCGCCCTAACTCCACCTACATAAACGTCCCTCTTTTATAAAGTATCTATATAAATGCAGGCTCCGCCCAAACTCCACCTACATAAACATCCCTCTTTATAAATTATCTACATAAATACAGGCTCCGCCCAAGCTCCACCTTCGTAAACATCCCTCTTTTATAAAATATCTACATAAATGCAGGCTCCGCCCAAGCTCCACCTATGTAAACACCCCTCTTTTATAAAGTATCTACATAAATGCAGGCTCCACCCAAGTTCTACCTGTGTGAACTCCTCTCTTTTATAAAGTACCTGGATGAATGCAGGCTCCACCCAAGCTCCGCCTATGTGACCACCTACAGTGAAAGTACATGCCATTGGCCTAACACATGTACTTATGGACTAGCGACCAGCTAAAGTAAATGCATGCCATGCTTAAGTCATTGAAAATTCATGATTTACATGTGTTGATAGCATCTAACTTTCCATGGCTCTTTATAAAATGACCCTTACACATTTTCAAGGCTGTTGTTTAAAAAGTACATTTCTTAAATGCCTCATCAGACAGGTTTAATCTATTTTCACAAACAATAAAATGACAGCACCACACCCCAGTGTCTCCTCCCCATATTAATGACATCATTGTTTGTTTTGAATATACAAAAACCAGAGGATTAAGGCAAGCACTGCTTTCAATGGCTCTTCCGCCATTCCATTGTAAATGCTTGAGAGCTCAGCCACAAAGAAAGTTAATTTCTTGGAAGTTGGGGGGGTTCTTACTGGGAGTACAATGATGTCAGTCATCAGCTTCTCGTTCGTGGCCCCAAGCAATTCAGACTGTTTCCTCAGCTCCTCTAAAGAGGCCTCCATGTCCATCAGCATCTGCTTGTCCTATCATCCATCAGGGAAGAAATATTAGATTAGCTTCTGATAAACAGACATTCCCTCTCCTTGCAGCTGACCGAATTATAATAGCCTCTGTCGCCAGAGAATGGGCCCCAGCAATCCTTGCAAAGAGACCCTTTACAGAAGATGCTAAATGCTTCGGCTAGCTGCTCCCACATTTGCGGGCAGAGTGCCGATGGTTGCTGCTGGAGCTTGAAGAGATATTTTCACATTAGCACTTGTAGAATCCAGAACCAAACTATAGGTTTTAATAAAATAGCAGAACTATTTTGTAATAATCAATACTAGTTATACTCTTTTAATCCATAACTTTCTCAAGTCCTAGAACCAGAAAAGGTAGAATTAATATCTAGACTAGAGGTTCCCAACCTTTTTAGTTGTGTGGATCCCTTATTAACCTCCAAAACGTTCAGGAACCCCAGTTCATCCCCATCACTTTTCCCAGACCCTCTCCCGTTAGCACCAAATCTTTCCCAACTAGCCCTCTTTATTTCCTTCCCCTTCCTGCTTCCACCAGCTCTTTATCTCTCTCCAGCCATCCACACCAGGCTCAGGCTCTTTCTTTCTTCCTCCCCCCCAGCCAGTTTCCTGCATCTCCTACTCTTCCCCCAGCCAATCCCCACCAGCCCCTCTCTCCTTTTTTTTCTCTTTTCTGTGTCTTGCAGCCCCCCAGGGGTCTACAGACTACAGGTTGGGAACCACTGGCCTAGACATAAATTCATTGATTTTTAAACTTTACAATCAGCATTTTTATTAAATAAAATAAAATATACTCACTGCTGCCGTCTGGATAATGACTAGCACTAAATATACATACAGAGTGGTCAGCACTGCTCATTATCTGGGCGATGGCGATCTTCAGTGTGCTAATTATTCAGATGGCTTTAGGAGAGCTCTTTTGCTGTCCTAACTTTGGCTGGATAGTTACTCGGATATCACCACTATCTGGATAACTGACTTCTCCCTCCGCGCTCTGCCCCAGTACTACGCAGATAGTGTCGAGCTGGTCTGTGATGACTGTCAGGGGCACTATCTGAATAGTGCCCCTGAAGCAAACATCTGGCTAACAGATGTTGTGTGGATATTTGCTTTTGATTATTGACCTGCAGATTTTGTTTTTTAAATATGAGGACATGTGAGAGTCTGCAAAACAATTTTTTAAAAAATGAACAGCGCTGGAAGTTTAACTATCGTGGTACATGAAGAAGCCCTGTAAGAAGTTGAAAACCTAACTCTTGCATGGACCTTTCTAGAACTTTTCAACTTTGATCCTGCTGAAAATGACCTTTGCTCTATCAATCCAAGTTATTTTTAATACAGTTGGTTCAAAGTCCGTGTTCCAATTTCCCCCCTAAGTCTGGACAGGATCAGTGAATTTTCACAGACATCATTATGCCTCTAGAGTTATTTATTTCTTTATTACGATTTTTTGACCACCTTTGTGAAGAGGTTCACCCAAGGCTAAACTGCCTTGGGTGAATCTCTTCATAAAGGATTGACTGAAACAATTTCCAAGTGATAGAAATGTTTTATAAAGTGCATCGTCCCGTGGTGTGAATCAGTGCCTCACTGCTCAGCGTTTATTGAGTCTATGGAAGTAAACAATGTTTAAACGTTACTGATTACTGAAATATCGGTACTCTCAAGAGGCATATCATATGAGTGTCAATTTAAAGAAAACAGCACCCAGTGAAGAATGCTCTAAAAATGTACAAGGCAACTGTAATTAAACCCAGCTCGCCCTGTCCCCAAGCCAATCAGAAGTGGGCTAGTGACATCGCTTATCCTCACCATCCAATTCATTGTGAGATGGGGGAAGGGGGGCTGGGGTTGGAAAGGGAAGGGGAATCTGGGAGGGGGCAACGAGATGGAGTTGTGTAGACTCACCTTTACTTGGCAGGCTTTCCTTGGGGCTGACCTACTGAGAGAAGACGCAGGGGCTCTAGAGGCTTGATCCACTTGCCCATCCTGATGGGGGGGGGGAGGATTTGGCTTAGCACATCTGTGTTATAAGGAAGGGCTACGGAATGAGGGGCAGGAAAAAGGGGAGGATCGGGAATGCAGGTTTTGTCACAGCTGAAGCGGTATGGGAAGGATAGAGATGTCCATCCCTGCTATTCGTGAGGCTGCAGGCCCCTGAATAACTTCCACGCTGGTAGCGTGGGAAAGTTAGTTGGGGGTGGGGAAGAGGCGGCCCGGGAGCAGAGAGTGGGCGGTCACTGGCCCTGGATGTACAGGGCCCATTCTAATGTCGGCCCTTTATGTCCAGGGCCAGCGAATTTATTCCACCCCCTGGGTGGAATAACCTCTCTGAACGTTTTTTTCTTTCGATTCAGGGCAGGGAAGGGGTTGGGGGGAACAAAGTTAATCCCCCGCAGCCTGACCCTGGCCTTAGGAGGCCAGAACGGGGGGGGGGGGGGGTCGGGCTGCAGGGAATTAACCTTTTGGGGCAGCAGCCGGCATTGCGGCTTTTAAATGGAGTCGCGGTGCCATGGCAATGGGATGCCATGACCCCGCGGCTCCATTTAAAAGCCCTGGCTGGGTTAGCCAGGCTAGCGCTGTAGGTGCAGGCTGTGACTGAATCGAAGTCCCGTCCTGTACGTACAGTGCTGCTTGCGATTCTGATCCCGCGGGGCTGGATGTGCCCCGCGGGATCAGAATCGCGATCTCCTTTGTACGTCTGGGTCAGCCCGGACATACAAAGGAGATCTACGTCGTGCATAGAATCGGGCCCATAGTAAATATTCTGATTGATGGAATAACGCTGCAGCTATGTTTTGCCAAACACCTAGACCTGTGGTTCTCAACCCAGTCCTCTGGTACTCCCAGGCCAGTCAGGTTTTCAGGATATCCACAATGAATATGCATGAGGTAGATCTGCACACAATAGAAGCAGTGCATGCAGATCTATCTTGTGCATGTTCATGGTAGATATCCTGAAAACCTGACTGGCTTGGGAGTACCAGAGGACTGGGTTGAGAACCAATGGCCTAAACTGTGATGGTTCTTCTACTTTGTTAAGGTAGGGCGAATGAATGGTGGTTGTGTGAATGCCAAGGCTATGCCTAACCCATCACCAACTAAAACATCACCATTAATGTACCCTTGTTATATTCTTTAATTGAGACCCCTGCAGTTTCTGGGAATAGTCATGTTCGGATCACAGAGAGAGAATTTTTCACAATGCCCACACTGCTGCAAAGTCCGCAGATGCTTTTTACCCGTGGACTGCGCATCAATTTTCAAAGTAAAAATACATGTGCACTTTGCTTTTGAAAACCGCCTAAGGAAAAAACACACACAGACGGGCGCAACTGCTTTTTCTGCAGGTTCTTTCTCTAACTAAAGCAACGTGAAATGCCTGCACTCTGCAGAAGCAAAAGTATGGGCATTGTTTTATCTGTAAAAGGGTGAATAAGGCTGAGCTCAACGCTGGGATTATAACATAAGGACTGAGGAGACGCAAAAGGTTAGCTCATATGCTTGCAGTCCATGCTGGTGAGGAATTTATACCTGCTTCTTCTATATCTTGAGAGTACCGCACCAGAAACATTATTCTGGCTTTGCTGAAGGGAGTGGTGAAAAAAAAAACATCCAGGGAGGTCTGCTGGAACCATGTTACATGCATATGCTGGAATGCTCTCTAGCACATAAATATCAATATTCTGCACAGAATAATATCTGTCTTTATGCACACTAATATTATTCTGAGCATAGCATTCCAGCACATGCGCTCACATGCGCTCACATGGCAAACTGCTTTCTTTGTGCGCAAGATAAAGTTGCTGCTAATGCAGACCCCTGTGCAAATGCATCTCTCACTTGCTCTCCTTGTTTAGCACAGATGTTTTGTACACAGCTTAGCATGATGTTTGCTTACAGCATCACTGAGCAAAATTCTGCATTAAATTTGCATTAGGCAACCCCGTGCTGTGGTTTAGCACTGGACTCTAGTGCAGGGTTTCTGCATTGACTTCTCAGTGCAGACTTCAACTTGCAAATACGACTTTCTTAATAGGGTTTCTTTAATTAACATGAGGCACTTGTTTACAGATAGGATGTTTATTATTTATTAATTTTGTATTATGCACTGTATTTTAATGAAATGTATTTTATGAAATGTGTTTTTAATTTTGTTGTAAGCCTTCTAGGGCAACTTGTTAAGTTTGATAAGGTGGGATATAAATGCAATAGAACATGGGATATAGAACATAATGGCAATAAAGTCTTCTTATAAGGTCAGAAAGTCAGAATAAATAATTTCAACTTCACCTAATGTGAGTTGAATGATTCTGGGCTATTGCATGGTCCGCAATCTGCTGCACAGGTTTTGCAACTTAAATCAGGAAAATGAGAAGGGCTTTGATTAAGCCAGCACAACGTGGCTACAAAGTGCCATACATGATCTTCCAGTCACCCTGAGATTGGCATGGATTAAAGCAAGTAGCCAAAATGGATTAGACATCTTTAATATTCATCCTTGCTCTTGCTCTTGCTCTTGCTCTGGCAGAGTTCACAGACAAAAGAAGCAGAACCATACACCAGACTGTGAAAAGTTTCCATTTTAGCTATGGTAAAATGTGACCCTACTCTTAACCAAAAGGTTTCTCACTTCCCAAATGGCAATGAAAAAGTGTAGCTACTCACCTGTAGCAGGTGTTCTCTGGGAACAGCAGGAATCAGTTCTCACATATGGGTGACATCACTAACAGAGCCTGCGCAGGAAATGCTCCCCAGCTTGCAGAGAAAGCCTTTGTGAGGTCAGTCATGCATGTGCACCTGTCTTCCCGCCTGAAGGAGCCATCTTACCTCAGAATGATGACATAACTTAATAAAGCTTAAAAAAGGAAACAACTCCATGGGGAGGAGGAGGGTACTGAGGACTGATTCCTGCTGTTCCTGGAGAACACCTGCTACAGGAGAGTAACTACGCTTTTTCTGGGACCAAGCAGGAAGTTAGTCTTCACATATGGGACTCCCAAGATACAGGCTACTGAAAAAACCTGTAAACAGCCCAATGGGGCAACCAGAAAAAAACGAACCGGAAGAACAGCAGAACCCTGAACGGTTCCAAGAGTCAGCATCGAGCAGAGGCATCAACATCAGTTCAACTCTACGGTAGCTTGGACAGACAGAAGGGCTGGTGGGAAGGAGTGCATCAATTTCCAAAGAGGTGCTGGAGAATGGCTTGGCCAAAGGTGCTGTCACACCAGGAATCCGCATCCAGGCAGTAGTGAACTGTGAAAGTGTGGACAGACGACCATGTAGCAGCCCTACAAATCTCTACTACACAGACAGAGCAGAGGTTAGCTACAGAGGCTGCCATAGCTCGGACATTGTGTGCCCTGGCATGGTGGTCCAAACTGAGCCCAGCATGAGCATAAGCAAAGGAAATGCAGTCCGCCACCCAAATGGAGAGGGTGCATTTAGAGGAAGCGACACCCAGTCAGTTGGGGTCAAAAGAGATGAAGAGCTGGAGGGTGCGGCGATGGGCTTTAGTGAGTTCCAGACAGAAAGCCAGCGCTCTTCTATAATCCAAAGTATGTAAGGAGGCCTCAGCCCTGTTGGCATGAGGCTTGGGAACAAAGGTGGGCAGGACCACCAACTGGTTGAGGTGAAAAGCAGAAACCACCTTAGGAAGAAACTTGGGATGCGTATGGAGGACCACTCTATTCTTATAAAACCATTATACAGTGGATGCGTTACCAGCGCTTGTAACTCACTGACTCTGTGCGCCGAAGTGAGCACTACCAAAAAGATAATCTCCCAGATAAGAAATATGAGAGGGCAGGAGGCAAGTGGTTCGAAAGGTGGAACAAGCAGCTGGCCAAGGACAACATTGTTATGGTTATGGTTATTTATTTGATATACCACCCTTCCTTAGCAAACAGAGCGGTTCACAATTCAGGTCCCACGAAACCTGCGGTGGCTAGATCGGGGGACAGGACAACAAAAGACCCCTCATGAACCATCCAATGAGAGGATGGGTGGAAAGAGGCTTACCAGCTACTGGATGGTGGTAAGCTGCCAGGGCACTCAGGTGCACTCTGATAGAGTTAGATTTCAATCCAGAGTTAGAGATATGGAGCATGTAAGAGACTACCATCTCCACAGAGCAAGAAATCTGCACCACTTAAAAGCATAGGTGTGTCTGGTGGAGTCTCTGTTGGTAAAATGCAGTTTGCAAGAACTATCTGCTCAGCATACAAGCCATGAGCGATAGGAATTTGAGGTTGGGATGGAGGAGGGTTCCCTCCACCTGAGCTAGCAGATTCGGGGCATAGCCGAGAGGAATCAGCAGCCTCCGAGTTAATTGGAGCAGCAGGGAAAACAAGGACTGTCTAGGCCAGCGTGGTGCTATGAGGATCATGTTGGCTTTTTCCACCTGCAGTTTGAAAAAGGTCTTGACCACTAAAGAAGTTGGTGGGTAGGCATAGTGAAGGCCATTGCTCCAATCCAGAAGGAAAGCATTGGAGGCTATCCGATTGTTGCAGGGGACCCTGGAGAAAATCTTCAGCAGCTTGGCATTGTGTGGAATGGTGAAAAGGTCCACGGACGGGATGCCCCACATCTGAAAGATGCGGTTGGCTACCCAGGTGCTCAGAGACCACTTGTGTAGCTGGAGAACTCTGCAGAGTTGATCCACCAATGCACTGAGCTCTCCCGGTAGATAAATCACCCAGAGGATCATGTTGTGCATGGAGGCAAACTTCCAGAGATGGACTGCTTTCCAGCAGAGGAGATACAAGCCTGTGCCACCTTGTTTGTTGATATAGAACATGGCTACCTGGTTGTCCGCTTGTATAAGGACGATCTGATTGGAGAGCTGTTGCCGGAACACTTGTAGGGCATTGGCAATGGCTTTGAGCTCGAGGAAATTGATTTGATGGAGTCTCTCCGCCGTCGTCTACAGACCCTGTGTATGCAGGTCATCTAAGTGTAAACCCCAGCCCAGCTTGGAAGCATCCGTCGTCAGCACTTTCTGATGTGGCAGGGCCTGGACAGGAAGGCCCGCAAGCAGGTGCTGTTGGTCCTGCCATAGAGGAGGAATTCCTTGAGTAACAGAGTTACCGTGATGCCATCCGAGGGATAGCCGGTTGCCTGGCGCCACTGTGTGCAGAGCATCCACTGTGCCTGATGCATGTGAAGGTGGGCTGAGCGGGTGAAATGGACAGTGGAGGCCATGTGACCCAGGGGGCACAGCATTTGTTGAGCTGTGACCAGCAAGCAACGTTGGACCTCATGCACCCTGGCAGCTAGGCGCTGGGCTCAGGCTGCTGGGAGAAAGGCTTGAGCCAGAGAAGTGTCGAGGAGAGCTCTAATGAACTCAAGGTGCTGAGAGGGCTGAAGGTGGGACTGGATAGTTGATGACAAACTGCAGCTGCTTCAGCACTTGAATGGTGCAGATCGCAGTCGTCTAGGTAAAGAAAGACAAAGATGCTCTGGATCTAAAGGAAGGTGGTGACGACCGCCAAGCATTTTATTTGTTTAACAGTTTTAAAAATATTTTTAACAGGTTTTTATACCGCTTTCTCATTTCAATCAAAGTGGTCTACTTTGTAACATTTACATTTTGTGAAGTCCTGTGGGGTGGAGGCAAGGCAGAAGGGTAGCACCCTGTATTGATAATGCTGCCTGCCGAGCATGAAACAGAGGTACTGACGGTGCATGAAATGAATTAGGATGTGTGTGTAGGCATCTTTAAGAACATAAGAAATGCCTTACTGGGTCAGACCAAGATCCATCAAGCACAGTATCCTATTTCCAACAGTGGACAATCTAGGCCACAAGAACCTGGCAGATTCCCAAAGAGGCACATAGGTTCCACAATGTTTGTCCTGGGGCAAGCAGTGGATTTCCCAGGTCCTCTTTAATAATGATTTATGGACCTTTCCTCCAGGAACTCGTCCAAACCCTTTTTAAACCCAGCTACACTAACAGCTTTTACTATATCCTCCGGTAACGAATTCCAGAGTTTGATTACGCATTGAGTAAAAAAATATTTTCTCTTATTAGTCTTAAATGGGTTGCATTGCAGTTTCATTGTGTGTCCTCTAGTCTTTCTACTTTTTGATAGCGTAAACAACCAATCTACGTTTACCCGTTCCACTCCAGTCATTAATTTATAGACCTCTATCATATCCCCCCTCAGCTGTCTCTTTTCCAAGTTGAAGAGCCTCAATCTTTTAAGCTTTTCCTCAAAGGAAAACAATACAGAGGCATTATAATATCCATTGTTTTGTTCTCCATTCCTTTCCTTATGATTCCTAGCATTTTATTTGCTTTCTTGGCGGCCGCTACACACTGGATGGAGGGTTTCAATGTATTATCTACTTGAAAGAGAAAGAATCAAACCAAATACAAAATGGCCACCAGGAACACCACTTTAAGGGTCAAATCCTTGAGAGAGGCCTTGTGAGTAGGGTCAAATGATGGAGTCTTTAACACCAGAGAGGGGCTTCACTGTAGAACAACCGAATGCACTGGCAGCTAGATCCATTTCGCTCTCTTTAGGAAGTGGGAGAAATAGCGATGCACCACCTGAACAGCCAGTCTTCCCGGTGGAGATAGGGCAGCAATGTTCCAAGGGAGACCATCTTGAATGTCTACTTTTCCAGAAAGCGATTGAGATTGCGGAGATCCAGAATGAGTCTGTAGCCGCCGGTCTTCTTGGGGACCAAGAAGTAGCGGGAGTAGAACCCTCTTCCTACTTGAGATGGTGGAACGAGTCTGGATCTTCTGCTGGAGAGGGTACTCCCCTGGAAAGAAGATGGGAGGAAGCTGTTGGAATGCAGCCAGTGTCCCTCGCAGACCACCTGAAGGGCGGTTACGATGGGCCACCCGTGGGCAAAGTATACCAGCTGCCCCCCCATCTGAGGTTGAACAGAATCTGAAACAGGAAGAAGGGCCAGAGTCCTCATGTAGGAATCAAAAATCCCCACCAGGCTGTGGCTGTGGCACTGGCTGGGGCTTAGGGGTCTTAGGCTTGCAGTACTACTTCTGGCCCTGAGGCTTAGGCTATTGCCCGTTGGGGTTGTTGGTATGAATGGTGTGCGGTGTACCTTCCTTTCTTTGGGTATAAAGACTTTTTACCCGAGGCCTTCTTTCGAGCAGGGTAAACGGTCTTCCTCAAAAAGAAAGTCATGGTGAGTTGCTCAGTCTCCAACTCAGCAGCCTTCTCCGTCATAGGTTTGCCAAAGAGATTCTCCCCTCAGCAAGGGACATTGGCCAACTCGTCCTGAACACATTGCTCCAGGTCCAAGGATTGTAGCCATGCCAGATGATGGGCATCGATGCCCAACGCAGCCACACTGGCCACAGACTCAAAGCCATCATAGGTGGTCCTGGTGATATATTTGGAGCACTCCATAGTTTTCCCCACCAAGCTCCAAAAGACCAGTGGAGAACCCGGCCAGCTCCCCTGCTATGTCCCGCAAGTACATATCAATGTACAGTTGGTGTGCCTGGTTTCTGACAAAAAGCATCGAGTCTTGGTGGCACTTTCTGTCAAACCCATCCATGGCGCATGCCTTCCAACCCGGAAGCACCAAAGAGTGCGTCTTGGAACTTTTAATCTGGTGCAAGGCCAATTCCACCACCATGGCGTTGTGAGGCAGTTGTGCCTTTTCAAATCCAGGGCTTCTGTGCAGCCAGTAGAGGGAGTTGAGGTGCCTGCTGACCATCGGCACAGTAAGCGGTATCTTTCACATTCAAAAGAATTTCAAGAATGGGGTGCACCAGCACCATGATGGCCTCCTTTGGGGGAGTTGGGTACTGGAGGATATCAAGTTCCTCCGCTCAAGGCTCTTCCTTTGTCTCTATGGTGAAGGGCAGAACCTTTCTCATGTCCTGAATGAACTCGAGGAAGGAGAGATCCTTGGGGGAGAGACCTCCTGCGCTCGAGTGGGTCCATTCCATGTCAGTTTCGGAGAGGAACTCAAAGTACCTCCCCAACCAACACCCCCAGTGATGGTGCTTGGGCAGGGACAAAGGAACCTTTGATCCCAATTGGTTCGGTGGAGATACCCTTGGTATCAAGTGGTAGTGAGAGCATTCACAGGAACTGCCCAAGATGGCAAATGTCTCGAAAATGGACTGTACCTCAGTGGGTGAGGCACCCGCCAATGGCAGGGCCGTCACTGGTGCCAAAGTACCTGAGGTGACTGGTTCCTTGGGAGTCTGCTGAACCATGAAGGCTGTAAGGCTACATGCTAGTACCTGCATCCTCTCCACGAGGAGCGAGGTCCCTGATGCCAGTGGAACTGGTGCCACAGATACTGGCGCTGATGCTGGCTCCCTCAGCAGGAATTCCTCAATGGTAATAGCCTCAGGAGTCCCACACTAGTACTCCTGGGCCTCAGGAGGCAACTCCTCCTGCCAGGGCAGCTTGGAGGGCCGCACTCAGCTCTTGTCCTCAGAATTGCATCGAGGGCTGCGATGCCGATGTCCATGGGGTTTAGCCTTGGCATCACCCATCAATGCTGAAGGGGCCAAAGACCATTGCTTCTGGAGGCACTCCTCTTTGAAGGAGAGCTGCAGTTCTGGTGCCCATGACCTCTTGGCTCCAAGTGAGCCTGACTGCCATGCGAAGCCAAAGCCTCGGCAGGAGCCTTCGAGGGTGTCGAAGCCGGGGTCAAAGCCAAGGTTGATGCTGATTCCTTGGAACTGAACAGTGATTCCCGCTGCCAATTCTTCAGCCCTTTATGTGTCATCTATAAGCAGAGAGCACAGGTTGAGGGCTCGTGGTCAGGCCCGAGACATTGAAGGCACCAGTTGTGATGGTCCGACTACACCGGGAGCACTTCTTAAAGCCACTGGGCAGTTTTAACTGATCGGGAAGACAGCTTCCGCGAAGTCAAAGGACTCTAACTTCCTAACAGATCAGGGGGGCATGAGAGAAAAAAACGTGCATGCCAAAAAAAAATAAAATAAAAACCCCCTGAAAAACACAATGTTGAGGCACCGACGCTTCCGGAGTGGGGCAGAAGACACCAAAAAAACACACAACCTGAAAAAGAGTCTGGAACCAGCCAAGAAAAATCAACTAAATTCCGGAACACAGACAGATGTCTGGAGAGCTCCTCGGAAAAAAGAAGACTGAGGTAAGATGGCTCCTTCGGGTGGGAAGACAGGCACACATGCATGGTTGACCTCCCAAAGGCTTTCTCTGAAAGATGGGGAGCGTTTCCTGTGCGGACTCAGTCGGTGACGTTACCCATATGTGAGGATTGACTTCCTGCTCGGTCCTGGAGAAATATCCCAAGGAGGGATGGTAACCCCCCAAAACCTGGTAACGCCAGGGATCTGACACGTTTTAGCACCCTCTATCAGCTAAAACATTTTTCTTTACAGGCTAGCAAGTGTCACCAGAGATCAGAAGCATACATCTCAAAAGTGAAACATACTTACCTTCACCCCTTCCATTTGCAAACTGTCTATTTCATCTTGCAGGTTTTGTAGCTGGTGCAGTAAGTTAGCAGGAATGTTGATGTTGGCTGGAAACAAAACACAGGGAGTGATCGCATGACAACACACATATTACAGTTAGAGAGTGGTGATAAAGACACAGAACAAATCTGTAGTTATGTGCACCCCTGTCCCAAAGGATAGAGAAATATAGCAAGATGTCAATTTTCAAAGGAACCTGCGGGTGTGTAAAAAGCATCTTGTCCATGTGAAGCATGTATCTAAACATCACCCATCCTCAGTGCGGCTAAAGGTTCATTCATAGTTCCATGGGTTGGGAGGGAAAGATGCATATGAATTGCATTTTCAAATTGATGTGCGTAATTTTCAACAAAATTTCACCTGCACAAAAAATAGGTACAAATAACGGCATATACTTTGTATCCATGGAAATTTTCAAAATGAAAGGCCACACATACTCTCCCTTTGAAAATTGGTGCAAAGCCCACAGGGTGAAAAGTATGTGTGGACTTTGCAAATTGTCCCCTTTCCTCTCCAACCTAGTGATGGCCGGTGCAAGAATTGGAGGTGCCCTAGGCGAGCTCTCCATTCTGCTGCCCCCCCCCCCCACTACCTCCTTGGCCCCACTGCCACTGCTGCGGCCCCTCTACCTCTGTTGCGGCCCCTCTCCAGGGGCCTATCTGTCTTCACTTCTTATTCCACTGCCCCTCCGCGGGTTTTGCATTCAATCCATGGACACTGGTTACATCTACCTTCCCCCTCACAGGCCTGATTAGAAAACGCGCCACTCAGCTTATTACTTACTGGGACCCCACCTCTGGAATTCCTTGCCTGCAGAGATTCACCCGGAAATTTCCTACTCCAAATTCAAGTCCGCTCTGAAGAATCATCTCTTCAGACTCACTTTTGATCAACCCCGTAGGTGCTTGGATTCTGCTCCCCCTTCCTGGCCAGCCCTTAAGTCTCTAGAGAGTCTAGACCCTGCTTCCCACTCTTCGATCTACTTCCCCTTTGACCTACTGACCTCCTCTCTGACCTGTCTTTCTTTACTCCTCTCTCTCCTTTCAATTGGCGTACCTGCCCCTTTTTATTGTTTTTATAATGTAATTATTGTACACTGCTCTGTTGTTATGAAGGGCGGTATATCAAATTTTAAATAAACCATAAACCACCAATGCCATAGAAACTGCGACGCTGCACTTACCTAAACTCTGGCGCTTCATCGTGGTTCCTATCTTTTAAAACTGCTGTTTCCATCCCCCTCCGACGCATACGTTTGGTTTAGGTAAACGCTGCGTCATAGTTTCAATGACACTGCTGCTGCCACAGGTGCTGGAGAGGGGCGAGGCGGCAGTTGGGGGGAGGGAGCAGGATAGAGGGCTCACCTAGGGCACCTCCAGTCCTTGCACCGGCCCTAACTAGGATGGAGAGGAAAGTTTGGAAAAAAGAGAGAAAAGAAGAGTCAAGGTGCAGATACAGGCAGGAAGTAGAAGACTTTAGGAGGAAAACTGAAAGGCTGTAGTGAGAGAAAATGTGAGAGGGGAGATAGAAGAAAGGAGGAAAAAAATGAATATAGTAGTGAAGGAAAAAACTGAAAAGGAGAAAAGAATGAAAGAAAACTGGAAATAAGTAGAAAATAAGGGAGATGCTCAAGCTTTGCCTTTCATGGCCATTTAAGTATTTCCCCTCAATTCCCTGAGAACTCTCAGCCTATTTGTGACACAGGAAAATGATCTGATAATACCTGAAACCTGTTAGAATATCAATGGGAGGAGTGTGTGATTGTGAGTTTGTTTAAATGCGAAGGCCATCCAGAATTTATGGTGGGGCTGTTACAGAGGTCCTGAGATGTCTAGTGCACATGTCTAGGTAGCTATGGGTGTCTGGACAGGCAAAGATTCACCAGTCTGCATAATCCTAGCTATTATATGTAGAGACAAGTTCTTTAAGCAGAGGGAAAAAGAGTAATCCTGTGGCTGCTTTTCCCAAAGTATTTGGGCCATACGAGGCTTGAACGGAAAATGCAAGACAATAGAGAACACTGGCCAACCTTGGGAGAGATGCTGCGGATTTGTTTTTTTGTCAAGGTAATGGTAATTGTCGGTGAAGAATTATGAGAACATTCTGAACGGGGAGTGTCGAAAGGTAGAAAACCTGCCTTCTGAATGGACGACAGTGTGGACATGGGAGACTAAGAATGAGCGGGGCAAGCTCCCAAGCAGACAGCAGGAAAATGGAAAGCATAAATAACCTTTAGAAATTGACCGGTTGATATTTAAATACCACGGTTGATGTATTTTCTATTTAATACTGGCCACGGTGTTTAAATAATTCATGGATATTTAGCGCCGCTATTTGAATTGCAAATGTAATGTGGCAACAGCCAGCAACATCCGGAGAGCAGTGATATAGAACAGTCTGGATAACTTAGGTGGATCTTTTTGCTGTCCTAAAGTTACTCTGATATTTATCTGGAGAGTTGGCTGACTATTGCTGCTGTCTGGACAACTCACCATTCTGGACAGTGCCGAGGAGGTCTGTAGGGATATTCAGCCGCAGTGCCGCTAAATATCCACGGACAGCAACCGTGAAGGCGTTATCCCAATAAATAACTTTGACTATCATCCGTAAACGTCTTCATTATTGTGACACATGAACAGAGCTCGCTATATTTGTACGAATAGCTTATTGTTTGCCTGCCTGATGCATTTTCCACCTCTTACTTGTATATTTAGCCTGGAGATAGTTTCTACCTAAAAAGGCATCAAAAGACGGTAAACTGGAAGCTTTCTACTGAGAAGTTCAATATAGGTCATGCAGCTGCTTCTTTTAATATGAGCCCCCATGGTATTAACAAATGAGCTAACATAAACAAAGGAAAGAGAATTATATAAAAATTGCTAAGATGTTTTGATATAACCCAAGGAAACTGAGGCATGTTGATTTCTTTACTGATCATATCATGGTGCTGATACTACTTTGAAGGCCAGATAAAGGTAGAACCAAATTTGACAGCTTCCTTACATGACAGAAGGAAACACCTGAGGCTTCTAATACTAGCTCAGAAGAGATAACGTCTGAGTAATAAAATAGTAATGTGGCAGAGGCAACATTCATTCTTGCTTATGGTGAAATATTGCAGCAGTCTTTGCAACTTTCAGGAGATTTCATAGAGAAAACTCCGCAAATCAGAAATATTTATACAGCCCTTTGCAATCCAGTGAGTGAAAGAAGAAAGAGGAAGAGAGGATTAGGCATTGCTTTTTATGTTTCACCTTTCCACATCGGAAAGAAAGCTCTGAATGGGCCAAGCCAGAAGACCATCACTCACATTCTCCTCAGAGACAAAGAATATGAGCGCAAGAAACGGAATTAGTAGACATTCTGTAAACAGCAGGGTTTTTCATAGAAACATAGAAACATGACGGCAGAAAAAGACCACACGGCCTATCTAGTCTGCCCTTCCATATCGACCACTACAATAGTCCCTTTTTTTCATTTAGAGATCCTCTGTGTTTGTCCCATGCTTCTTTGAATTCAGATACTGTCCTCATATCTACCACCTCCACTGGGAAACTATTCCACGGATCCACCACTCTTTCCATAAAGAAATATTTCCGCATATTACTCCTGAGTCTATCCCCTTTCACCCTCAACCTATGTCCCCTCATAGCAGAGCTTGCTTTCAAGCCACGGAGGTATTTAAATGTCTCTATCATATCACTTCTATCCGGTCTTTTCTCTAAAGTATACATATTAAGATCCTTAAGTCTGTCCTCATATGCTTTATAATGAAGATCACTAACAATTTTGGTAGCCACCCTCTCTACGGGCTCCAGCCTATTTATATCATTTTGAAGGTGCGGTCTCCAGAATAGCACACAATACTCCAAATGAGGTCACACCAAAGACTTATACAGAGGCACTATCACCTCCTTTCTTCTGCTGGCCATTCCTCTCTCTATGCATACAAGCATCCTTCTAGCGTTCGCCATCGCCTTTTCTACTTCTTTAGCTACTTTTAAGATCATCAGAAAGAATCACGTCTGGGTCCCGCTCGTCTTTCTGGACAGAAGTACTTCACCCCCTATACTATATCGCTCCCTTGGATTACTGCAGCCCAAATGCATGACCTTGCATTTTTTAACATTAAATCTTAGCTGCCAAATTCTAGACCATTCTTCAAGCTTACCTAGATCCCTCCTCATGTTATCTACACCTTCCTGGGTGTCTACTCTATTGCAGATTTTGGTATCATCAGCAAAGAGGCAAACATTACCCAACAGCCCTTCTACAATATCACTAACAAAGATGTTAAAAAGAATCGGACCAAGGACAGATCCCTGGGGCACACCACTGGTAACCTCCTTCTCCCCAGAGTGAGCTCCATTTAGCTGTATACTTTGTCGCCTCCCACTTAACCAATTTCCAACCCAAGCAGTAATTTTAGGGTCCATCCCTAGGGTGCTCAGTTTGTTTATAAGTCGCCTGTGAGGAACAGTGTCAAAGGCTTTACTGAAATCTACATACACCACATCTAGGGCTCTCCCTCGGTCCAACTCCCTGGTCACCCATTCAAAGAAATCAATCAGATTTGTCTGACAAAACCTGCCTCTGGTGAATCCATGCAGCCTCCAAACCTGTAATCCACTGGATTCCAGAAACCTCACTATTTTCTCTTTCAGCAGCTTTTCCAATAATTTACTCACCACCAAGGTTAAACTAACCGGCCTGTAGTTTTCAACCACATCCTTACTTCTACTTTTTTGTAAAGGGACCACATGTGCCTCTCTCCAGTCCTCTGGCACCACTCCAAAGAGGCACTGAAAAGATCAGTCAGTGGAGCTGCTAGAACATCCCCCAGTATTCTCAGGTGTATCCTTTCTGGTCCTATCGCTTTGTCTACTTTAAGTTTAGCTAGTTCCTCACGAACACAGTCTTCTGAAAATTGTTCAAGATGCCCCTAACTTCTGTTCCTGTTTATGGGTGTTTTCTGAAGTCCTGTTCCTAGTTCTTAATCTGTGAACACAGAACAGAAATATTTGTTAAGCAATTCCGCTTTATCTTCATCAGCTTCTACATAGTCCTCCCCTTCACACTTGAGACTGACAATACCACTTTTTCCCTTCCTCTTCTCGCTAATATATCTGAAAAATGTCTTATCTCCCCATTTTACTGCATTGGCTATTTCCTCCTCTTTTTTGAATCTTTGCTTTCCTGATTACTTTGCTAGTTTCTCTAAGTTTTTCCATATATAGCTTCTCTTTCTCTCTGTGTGATCTCTTGTATTTCATGAAGGCCTCCCTCTTTTTCTTCACCTTTTCAGCTACTTCTTTCGAAAACCATAGCAGTCTCCTTTTCCTTTTATCTTTATTTACCATTTTAACAAAAAGGTTGATTGCCCTTAAAATATCCCTTTTCAGTTTTGCTCACTGTTTTTCTACATCCCCCAGCTGTTCCCACCCCGCTAATGACTCCCTGAGGTATTGGCCCATCTTGGAAACGTTTTCCTAAATAAGACCCTTGCTTTTGAATGAATTTTATCAGCCCTAGTCCTAATACTGAACCACACCATCTGGTGATCACTGGATGTGAAATGATCTCCCACTATAACATCAGAAACACTTTCCCCATTGGTAAGCACCAAGTCCAGTATGGCCCCTTCACGTGTGGGTTCTATTACCAGTTGCTGAATAGTTCCAGCCAGGTTTGGTCCGGGCGGACCCACAGCCTGCTTCCTCTTCCTTCGGCCCATCACAATGATGTGTCGAATCACAAAGGCACACGAACCCAAGAACGCCGCCTCACAGGTCAGAGCAACCCGTCGCCATCTTGCAACTGTCCTAAAACTCGGATAATCCTCGCCTGATCCTCAGGCTCTTGAATTTCACCTTCCTAGAGCTCTTCCATACCATTCTCTGGATCCATGTCGAATTCGTCACCCTCGAGCCAATCCGACCCAAGAGTCTGCTCGTCCCCCGACCGAGCTCTAACTGGTCTGACTTCTGCGGTGCCCGGCTTGTCCGCGGAAAGTCGAATCACCCCGGCATCAAGAACCGCAATTTCTATAGCTGTCTTCTGCTGACGTAAACAGTAAGCCTGGTGCAGCAAAAGAACAAAGTCCAGAGAAAAAATCCCAAGAGCAGCTCCGCTCGCTACAGGAGGATTAGACAGACCTGGTCGCGGCAGGCCTGTAGCAATCGGAGAGGCAGGAGGCTCTAGCAGAGACCCCCCTCTATCGGAACTGCGGAACCTTGCGCAGCCACTGGAGTCAACTCCTTCGACTTATCCTGGAGCTCCTGCTCCATATTTAGAGCTTCTGTTGCGCAACCTTGACACACGCCTGTGTCAGATACCATCCCCCAACAGGTACCACAGACGAGGCACTGCGGGCGTGTAGGCATCAGACTCTGCTGACTAGGAAATCAAACAGAAGCACTTATTATAAAACAAAAGGAATACAATCAGTCTATTCCTTTTTTTAAACTCCTTTTCTTCTCTGCTTTTATAAAAATCCACCGATGCTCCTGGTCCCTTAAAACAGGCTAACCCATTCCCTTGAGAAAAAACAGCTTGAAAAGGATCGCAGTAAAACTGAACGACAGTGCTGACTAAAAACCGCGGGAAAACAAATAAACCGCTACACTGACAGCGCTGAGGAAACTCCTTCCATGCCTACCACGAGGCAGCAGGCTGTGATTCGCTGAGAAATTAAATCCTGCGATCAGGGACTCACCTTACAAAAAAAAGCTCCTCCATAGTCCAAAGGAAGCTTTCCCCGACACCGGACACTAACGCTGTAAGCAGATTCAGAGTAAGAAGAGAAAAAACCTGCAGCAAGTGAGAGAGAGAGCAGGCAAGATCGCTGATGGCTCCTCCCCCGGTAATGGGATCGGGAGCTGGTCGGCAGGCAGAGGACACTGACAAGCTCAGCTCCCCTCTATACAGTCAAGGAGGGGAGTGTAGCCAGACAAGACAGAGATGGGGCAAAAGAAGAAGCAGGAATCCTCCTCCAAAGACCCCACCATCTGCCCTCAGCTCTCTCATGATTCTCTTTTTTTTTAAGAAACTTTAATATACTAAGCCCAAAGAAAACAAACCATAGAAATGAAAGAAACCTAAAACACTAGCTACCCTAAACTAATGCTCCTTATCTGATCCTCTAGTGAGCCCAGCACCTCGGCTCACTAACCCCTCCAGCTGCATGGAGACTGAGAACACTGGGAGCTGGTGGGAGGTGCCAGCAATATAAGTACAAGTGACTACAGAATTCTGACATGCCCAGTCTCCAGACTGCGAGAGGAGGTGCACTACCCAGAGGTGAGGGACTGGACTGGAGGGACGATGAGGAGCCACCCTTTGTACTTTTCCCATCTCCTTTGAAAGATCTCAATCTTGTGCGTTTTATATGCATTAATGACAATCTGCTTAATATCCTCTCAGGGATTGAGCTCTCTCAGACCTCCATCCCTTCGCTATTTCCATCCGCACTCCAATTGCCAGCATCTTCAACATATACACCAGCTCACTTTTCGAGTCTCCCCCCATTTATTCAGTAACACTCCAGCAGGTGTGATAGTTCCCACCCAGCCCACCATCTCCCGCATAAGGTCCACCATCCACTGCCACGTTTGCTGTAGCACAGGGCAGCTCCACCACATGTGCATGTAGTCCCCCTTCTCTCCACACCCCCTCCAACACATCAGATCTTTGTATCTCCCCATCTTACACAATCAGACCGTGGTTAGATACATTCGGAACAGCATCTCATAACAATGATCTTGGATTGCTGCCAAAACAACAGGTATTTTTACTCCTTCATATGTTTTTTCCCCATTTCTGAGAATCCCGTTGACCCCCCCAAATCCACCTCCCAAGCCCGCATATGCATTTCTTGGTCCCCTCAAAGCTTTGTAAAGTCTAGAAATTACACCTCTTGATAGGTCTCAAAGCCTATACATCTTCTCAAACTGTGTCTCTTTACTACTCAGGCAATCTTTCATTTGTTTTGCCCCCAGAAAGTGTGCCATTGGAAGTAGCCATACCAATCACTCTTCTCTATTTGCAACACTCTCTGAAGCTCCTCAAATGGCCTCAAGTGGCCCTCCTCCGATACTACCTGTCTCATCCACTGAAACCCTTTCTCGTGCCATTTCTGAAATATCCCAGAGATTTCTCCCACCAAAAATCCCTCACAATGTATAATCCGCTGTGCTCTGATATTTCCTACTGCATGTGTTAGTACCTTATGTTTCCTGTCCCAGACTCGAAGTGTACATGACATGTATGGGTTCATATCTACCCCCTGCCTCTCTCCTCCCTTTTCTTCCATAGCAAATCAGTACTGTAGTTTGGTCTTACCATCTCTTGTTCAATTCTACTCCATTGAGGTCCATCCTTCTCCAACCTCCACCCCAATAGCGCTCTCAACTGTGCTGCCTCGTAATACCTTGCAATCTCAGGTACTGCCAGACCACCTTCCTTTTTCTCTATATACATTATTTTCCTTTGCACCCTAGGGGGCCTGCATCTCCAAATAAAGGAGAAGATTCTTCTCTGCACCAAATTTAACATTGCAGTGGGGATCTCTATAGGGCAAGGTCATAAATAGGAAAAGTAGTCTGGGTAATATATTCATCTTCACTATGGCAATCCTTCCCACACAAGAAAAAATGGGTTTATTTAGTAGGTTTTACATACTGCTTTATCATTTCAACCAGAGTGGTTTACATTGAAACTTAAACTTGGTAATATACATTAAACAGGGAAATTGATAACTTGGATTTTTCTGAGGCAATGGAGGGTTAAGTGACTTGCCCAGGGCCACAAGGAGTGCTAGTGGGAATCAAACCCTCGTCTCTGGGTTCCCAAGCCAGTGTTCTTAACCAGTAGGCTACTCCTCCACTCCTCCACTTCCACCATACCCTCTTCCTGTGAGTTTATCCCATCTTACTAAATCAGTTAGCACTTTCTTTATAGTTGGCTCATAATTTAACTTGAAAAGCTCAGACCCCTCTGCACTAATCTGGATCCCCAGGTATCTCACACTTTTATTAGCCCACTTAAATGGGAATGTGTTTGGCACCATACCCTCTTCCTGTGAGTACAAGTTTAGTTTTAGCACTTCTGTTCGCCCCATATTCATTTTATATCCTGACACTGCACTATATTTCATAATCTCCTGTACTAGCACTGGTATGGACTCCTTCGGTTGTCCCAATGTATACATCACATCATCTGCAAATAACGAGATTTTATACTCCTCCTCGCCTACTTTTAATCCATGTATTTCCTTATTCTGTCTGACCCTTTCAGCCAATGGTTCTATTACCATAGCAAACAACAAAGGAGATATCGGGCATCCCTGCCTTGTACCTCTACCCAGCTTAAACTGCTCTGAATATCCCCCATATGTCTGTATACGTGCTTTAGGTTCTCTATAAAGAGCCTCTCTCCATTACTGGAAGTTCTCTCCCATCCTCATCTTCCTCATAACTGCAAACATAAAAGCCCATCCTACTCTGTCGAAGGCTTTCTCCGCATCCACTGCTATCATTATAGATGCTGTCTGATCCCTACGTACCTGCCATATCAAATTCAGCAGTTTACGTACATTATCGCTCGCTTGTCTACCAGGAATAAACCCTGTTTGATCCTCCTTTATCAGCCGTGGGATACATTTCTGCAGCCTGGCCACCAGTATTTTAGCCAGTATCTTAGCATCCAGATTTATAAGTGAGATGGGCCTGTATGACTCACACTTCCCCTGATCCTTACCAGATTTGGGTATTACTACCACCCCAGCCACTTCCATAGAGCTTGGTAGCTTTTCCCCTTTAGCACTCCGTTAAAGACATCTCTCAGTATCGGACTAACATCCTCACAAACTTTTTATAAAACTTGGCTGTAAATCCATCCAGTCCAGGCGCCTTACCCTCCTTTAAATTCCTCATGGCCTCAACTACTTCTTCTCTAGCCATCTCTCTATTCATCCACTTCTCTTGCTTTGAGTCCGTGCTTCAGTATGATCTTGGCCAGGTACTGCTCTATATCCACCCCCTTTCCTTGTTGCTCCGATTCATAAAGCTTACAATAGTATTCTCAAAATACTTTTTGTATTTGTTCAGTACCACTAACCCACCTTCCCTGCTCATCTTTTGTTCTCAGAACCCTGCTCATCTTTTGTTCTCAGAAGCTGTTGCTGCATCCTTTTTTTCCTTAAGTTTTTGTGCAAGGTACCTGCCTTGTCTATTCCCTTGCACATAAAATTCATGCTTAAGTTGGTTTAACTTATAGGCCTCTTCCACTCCATTTAATTCTCCTAATTCTTCCCGTAATTTTTTAATCCATTGCATCCTCTTTCTTTCACCTCTCTGTTTATGCAGTGTCTCTTCTGCTATCAACTTTGTTAACAACTCCTGCTCTTTCTGTTCTTTTCTTCGCTTCTGTCTCGCTGCCAGTGCTGTACATTGTCCCCTTACCACCGCCTTCAGCCCATCCTATACACCAGCTGGCCTCACTTCACCCCCCCCCCCATTATGAGACATATAATCCCTTATAGCGCTCTGAATACTTTTTTGCCCTTCCACCTCATCTATAAGGGCCTCATTCAGCCTCCAAAAATGCAGACCTCTTCCTTCTCTTTGTAACCTCAAGGAAGCTTCCACCGGTGCGTGATCTGACCAACATATGGTTCCTATATCTACCTCCTTGACCTGTTGAATTATCCTTCCATCCACCTATATCATGTCTAATCTGCTATAACGTTTATGTGGATGTGAGTAGTGTGTATATTCTCTTTTATTTCCATGTATGTTTATTTATTTATTTACATTCTCTTATATACCGCGCTATTCTGCATCAGTGCGGTTTACATTGAACAAACAGAAATTACATTGAACAGGGCATTATAACTTGGAGATAACTATTTTACAGGGAACATGGGCTATGGAGGGTTAAGTGGCTTGCCCAAGACCACAAGGAGCACCTGTGGGACTAGAAACCCCAGTCCTTCCGGCCCAAGGTTGCTTTCCTCTAGTGGGATTTGAACCCCCGACCTTCTGGCCTGAAGTACCTTGCCCCAAACACTAGGCCACTCCTCCACTCCTGTATGTATGTATCCTGTATGTATGTATGTATCTCCAAACATCAACTGTACCCAGTTTGTATAACAACTTCCCCAACCTTTTGCTTATCCCCCTAGCACCATGCTTATTACCCCCCTTAGTGTCAATTCTAGGATTCAGGGTTGCATTAAAATCCCCTCCTAATATCACCGGGCTTTGCATTTATGATTCCACCATCTCACAGAGCCTCCCGTAAAACTTCCCTTTGTGTGTATTTGGCGCATATATACTCCCTACTACTACAGGCCCTACTGCTATTTTCCCTTTCCATAAAATAAAATGGCCTTCCGGGTCTCTCTCCACATGCTTTTCTTCCACACTCAACCCTTTTGCAAATAGTATTCCCACTTCCCCCTTCATTGGCGCTTCCCTGATATGGGCCAAATAAACTTTATCATGTTCTTTATTCATCAACCATCTTTCTTGTACTTTTTTAAAATGCATTTCTTGTATAAGCACAACATCCGCTCTTATTCTACTGCCCTCTTTTAGTAGGGCCCGCCTTTTATACCAGGAGTTGAAGCCTTTCACATTTATGGTTATAATCTTACATTCGTCGAGCTGCTTTTGTTTACTACCCATAGCTTCCCATCACTGTACCTCCTCTTCTTGCATACACAGGCTCCAGGTACCCCTCTCCTTCCCGCCCCTCCCTCCCCCCTCCTAGTTCCCTCCCTCCCAACCTCCCCCCTCCTCCTTCTTACTACCATTTTGTAGCTTCCACTTCCTCCGTGGCATCATTACCCCCCTCCCACTCATGCCACATCGTACTCTCTTCTTATCTTAATCTCCCCCTTTTCTTATCCTTGCTCACTTTACCTTACCCCCTTCTCCCCCTTCATGTCATATACTCAGTCCATCTTTGTGGCTTCTTTATCCTTGCTGTTGTCTTCCATTCATTTTTCATTTCTTTCCCCTCTGCTCATTTGCACAGTCCCAAGTCCTTTCTCTTTTGCATTACACGTTTACTTTTCCTCTCTTTAGTCTCCACTTTCTGCCATCTTGTTGTCTATCCATTCCCTAGTTTTCTCATTTCTCCCACCACTGGTAAACGTGTTAGTCCTGCTTCCTTCATCTCTGCCGCCAACTGAGCTGCTGTTTGTGCCCGCCTTGTGATGCCATGGCTGGTAAACACAATTCCTGCTGGGTCCAACCATTTATATTTAATATTTTCTTCCCTCAGCCTCATTGTAAATCCTCTCCATTCTCTTCTGCACTGTAGCGTGGGCTCAGCCAAGTCCGCAAAAATTTCCATTTTATTTCCTTTCCACTCAAGAGGGCCTGCTTCCCTCACCTTGTTAATTATTTTTTTCTTTAGTTTTAAAGTCCTGGAGGCATATAATAATTTCTCTTGGTGCCTTCCCTCTCCTTGGACTGAGCATATGGTACGCTCTGTCTATCTTCACTTCCAGTGCCTTCCCTCTGTCCTTGGGATCCTCTAGCACCGCCATACATATATCTTGTGCTGTCTGCTCACAGTCTCTGTATTCTTCACTTTCCGGCATCCCCTATATTCTTAGATTTTGCCTTCTTGCTCGGTTTTCCAAGTCTTCAAGCTTTAACTCCATCTGTTCCTTCGCACTTTCCAAGCCGCTCACTATTTTATTGATGGCGCTTATATTGCTTCACACCTCCTCTACTTTCCCTTCCGCCTCCTCCACTCTTTTCCCCAGTTCTTGCACATCAGCGCGAAACTCCATTATGGTCGCCTCCATGTCCGCTCTGAATCCCACCATTTCTGACTGCAGCTCTCCAAACTAGGACCACAATTCTTCTTTGGAGATTTGTACTACGGCACTTTTACTCTGCAACTCTTCTAAGTTACCCAGCTGCTCTTCAGATTTAGCCTCCATATTCGCCTTCCCTCCCGTTTTTTCTCCTTCTTTCTGCTCCCCTCTTATCGCTACGAATGTGTACTCTCGAATGTCTGCCATTTTTTTCCTTGCTGTTGTCATTCCACCAGCCTCTGCACCCTCTCACCAAAACAATCCTCTCTGGAGTATTTGGTGCACTTCTGTAGGGGAGATTAGTTACTTTTGTGGGGATGAACGGTGGAGCTCTTTTTTCAGCCGTCCATGTGGTTTGCCCTTCCATCAATGGAAGCCCTGAATCTAGTTTAAAGCCCTCTTCAGTAGGTTAGCTAGTCTGCTACTGAAGACACGTCAACCCTTCTTGAACAGATGGACACCATCTCTGCTCTGCAACCCTTGGAACAGCATCTCATGGTCCAGGAAACCAAAATGCTCTCGATGACACCATCCACACAGCCATGCATTCATCTCCAGGATGCGAGCTTCTCTGCCTTGGCCTTTACCCTCAACAGGGAGGATTGAAGAGAACATCACCTGTGCCCTTATCTGCTTCTCCCTCTGTCCCAGAGCCACGAAGTCACTTTTGAGATGCTCAGAGGGATACCTGGCAGTATCATTTGTGTCAACATGGATGAGCAACATTGAGTAATAGTCAGTGGGTTTGATGAGTCTCAGCAAACTGTCCGTAACATCTCGTATTTTGGCACCTGGCAGACAGCATATCTCTCAGGACATAAAGTCTGGTCTGCAGATGGATGTCTCAGTACCCCTCAAAAGAGAGTCATCAACCACCACTACTCTTCACTTTCTTGTGGTCACTGAATCTGGAACTTTGAGGTACTTGAGTTCTGGTTCTTCCCTTTTTAGGGATGCTTTCACCTCCTCCACTTCCAGGGCTGCATAATGGTTCTTCAATTCAAGGGCTGGAGGAGTTGGATTGGTGATTCTGCAGGTCTTGGTGACTCGTGTCCAACCTTCACAAGAACATAAGATATGCCATACTGGGTCAGACTAAGGTCCATCAAGCCCAGTATCCTGTTTCCAACAGTGGCCAATCTAGGTCATAAGTATCTAGCAGTCTCCCCAAAAGACACAGGTTCCTCAGTGCTTGTATTGGGTCAAGCAGTGATATCCCGGGTCCCTTTTAATAATGGTTTATGGACCTTTAACATAGAAACATAGTAACATAGTAAATGACGGCAGATAAAGACCAGTATGGTCCATCTAGTCTGCCCAGTAATATGGCAAGAGTAGGTGCCCCTGCCGCTCTGTGTAGGCCACCCCTCCCCATGTCTTTGTTTAGGAGTCAGCCCACCGCTACATGTAGGACACCCCTATTTGTTGAGAAATTAGATAGTTCAGTTTATTTTTATTTTATCCTCTTGCTGTAAAGGGATCCACTGTGTCTGTCCCTTGCCATTTTGAATTCTGTCACTGTGTTTGCCCCTACTACTTCCATCAGTAGGGCATTCCAAGCATCCACCACTCTTTCAGTGAAAAAGTATTTCCTGAGATTGCCTTTCAATTTACCACCTTGCAGCTTCATGTTATGCCCTCTAGTTTTACAGCTTCCCTGTCTTAGGAAGAGGTTTGTTTGTTCATTATTTCTCTTTAAGTATTTAAAGGTCTGAATCATATCTCCCCTATCCCTCCTCTCCTCCAAAGTGTACATATTTAGGTCTTCAAGTCTCTTCTCATAAGGCTTCTGATGCAGGCTCCAAATCATTTTGGTCAACTTCCTCTGAATAATTTCCAGTCTTTTTATGTCCTTTGCAAGATATGGTCTCCAAAACTGAACACAGTATTCCAAGTGAGGTCTCACCAGTGACTTATACAATGGCATTAGTACCTTTTCCTTTCTACTGGTAATTTCTCTTTGTATGCAGCCCAACATCCTCCTGGCTTTTGCCACTGCCTTGTCACACTGTTTTGCCACCTTGAGATCTTCAGAAATAATCACACCATGGTCCTTCTCTTGATCCGTGCACACCAACCTCTCGCCCCCTATCACGTACATTTCCCTTGGATTTCTGCTACCCAAGTGCATGACACTGCACTTTTTCGCATTAAATCTTAATTGCCAAACATTAGACCATTCTTCCAGATTTTGTAGATCTTTCCTCATGTTAACCACTCCCTCAGGGGAGTCCACTCTGTTGCAAATTTTCGTGTCATCTGCAAAAAGACAGACTTTTCCATTCAGTCCATTCAGAAATTGGAGGATTTTTTCCAGTGGGTCAACCAATGTGATCCGTACATAACGTTTACCCATAGATGTCACCGTGACACTATTACTTATTTAGATTTACTAGTAACACGGAGTTATACAACTTGGGAGACGTCAGTATATCGGAAGGATACAGACCGGAATACCTTCTTACATTATGAGAGTGCACACCCAAGAAATTTGAAGGAGAGCTTACCAGTGTCACAGTTTCTGCTTTATAGAAGAAATTGTTCCAATCGAGACAATTTCAAAAACAAGTCTCGTCTTTTGATGAAAAATTTTGAAATAAGAGGTTATCCTCGCAAAGTCATTGCTCAGGCTTACACAAGGGCTCTGTACAACGACCGAGATCAGCTACTTATGCGGCGAAAACAAAATAGAAGTGATGGCAACAATGAAGCTCATATTAATTTGGTCACGAAATTTTCACCAATGAGCAGAGGAATTCAAAAAATAATTAGGAAGCATAGTAATGTACTGAAAGTAGTACCGGGATTGCAGAGTAAAAAAATTTGCTGTGTGTGGTGTAGGAACAGCAATTTGAAAGAAAAACTATGCCCATCGGTATTACATCCAATGGCTACTACACCTTTAATAGAAGAGGATGAGCCAGTTGGCCACAGGAAATGTGTCCATTGTGATATCTGTGACATTTCAATGGAAATCCAGAAATTTACGCATAAAGGGTTCACCTATCAATTGAAACAGCGCACTACTTGCACATCCACAAACGTAATCTATGCAATCATCTGCCCGTGTGAATTGATGTACATTGGCAAGACTGCACGATCATTTCAGTCAGGATGCGAGAACACCGCAGTCCCTAAACTGCAAAACACTAGAAGCTCCTATAGTACAGCATTGCATAAATGAGCACCATATTTTCGAACAATTAAGGTGCTTCTGTCTGGAACAAGTTAATTTTAGTACAAAAGGAAAGACGATTGAGCATACGTTGCTGATTAAGGAATAAAGGTGGATATTTAATGTGAAATCTGTGATCCCTCAGGGATTGAATGTAAAGCTTGATTGGTCAGTTTGTTTATAAACGGGCAAGGTTCACTAGATACTTTATAAGTAAATTAACAACTATTATATCTGTGTGCTATGTCTAAAATTGAAACCCTTGAAGCACACGTAAAGTGGCGGGAAGTTGAAAGACCTGAGAGCACTTTTCTAATTAGGGGTAGTTGTAGTATGGTTGACGTCACTGAGTTCACAGTTGGCCTCACTGATCTACTAATGAGCTTCCCCGCTGTCATGAGCTTTAAATGTCTTTGAACATAAGATATGCCATACTGGGTCAGACCAAGGTCCATCAAGCCCAGTATTCTGTTTCCAACAATGGCCAATCTAGGTCATATGTACCTAGCAGTTTCCCCAAGAGACACAAGTTCCACAATGCTTGTACTGGGTCAAGCATTGATATCTTCGGTCACTTCTTAATAATGGTTTATGGACCTTTCCTCCAGGAACTTGTCCAAACCTTTTTTAAACCAGCTACACTAACAGCCTTTACTACATCCTCCGGTAACAAATTCCAGAGTTTGATTACACGTTGAGTGAAAAAATATTTTCTTTTATTAGTCTTAAATAGTTTACCCTGTAGCTTGTGATAAGGAAGCTTATCATAGCTCAGGAAGGAGCTATAGAAAAGGTGAAGTGACTCTGAACAAGCAACCTGTCAGTTCTGGTAGAAATAAGAAAACAGAATTTTCCCATAAAAGACTACCAGTCCCAGAATGCACCAGGTTTCCACCAGCCATTAGAGGAGCTGAAGTGGGGAAACGTGTATTCAATCAGGAGGGCTATGAGGTAATCCCTAAGCACTCATCTCAAAGGGCAGGGCCTGATTCAGCACAGCTGCGCTGTGCTAGGGTGGAGCACTCATTAAAGCAGAATAAAGGTAGAGTTTATTCTACAGAGAATTATCCTCATCCTCAGATTCATCTTGGACATCTTCATCATCTGGAGGATCATCAGAAGCAGAAGCCAAACCGGACGGACAGAGAGGGCAAGAAACCCTTTGGAAGAAAGAAGAGAAAAGCCTTTGGGAGGTCTAAAGGAGTCCAGAGCAGTACGTATACTGGAAGGCATTCCAAGGGCCAGCATACACCATTGGACTGGGGAAAGCCAGAGGAATGGTGCTGCAGGGCTAGGAATCTCCAGACGGTACCTGTGAGGGAGACGGCTGCACGTGGAAGGGACCCTAAGACCCGTGCCAGAAGGTATGTGAAGAGAGATCCAGTGTCCAGGGATCTGGATTGGAAGGCTGGACATAAGAACTGGACTACATACTGGCCAGGCTATTTAGAGAGGAACTCTAACAGCAATGGAAGCTCAGGTATGAACACTGATCTATGCCCTAGCTATAACCTTGAAAGACAGCAGGGAAACAAGTATTCTCCTGAGAGTGCTCCATTGAGAAATTCCTCTGTGCCAATCCCTGATATTGAACCCATGATTGTTGAAGAAGGGGAAGGAGCGGTCTTAGATACAGGCTGTGAATATATGGATTGCTCTCTGTCTAAACTCCTTTGGTAATTTTCTGTTACAAAGTACAGCAACCATCACAAAGAAATACAAACTTGTTCTTTAATCTACTCAGAAAAGCTCCTGAAGTAGGATTTGAGCCACGCAGTAGAAAGCAAGCCAGCTAAGGGGTTTCAGCTGGGTACCTGCTAGCAATTGAGCTTTACCTAATTGCTTGTGAGCTCTAAGGGAATCACTTCTGAATCTATGTGTGAAGATATAAGAAGTTAACCTGAAAAGAACAGTTTTTCCCTTCTTTGTGGGTTTTGCTTGTTGTTTGAAACACTGCTAAGAAAATATTAGCTAAAGCCTACAGAAAAGACCAGTTTGTTACCAACCAGGTCTTTATTCTTTTGATTTGATTGCCTGACAAGTTCAACTGTTGTTTTCCTGATTTTGTTTTTCTAAGTTTAACACTGAAAGCAAGTATCCTGTTTTATGTGCTACCAAGCATATCTGTGTTGGGAGAAATAACCCCATAAATAAATATCTTATTGGCTTTACACTCAAGCACAACTAATTATTGTGAGCAGCTGTGTCTGGTGTGAATGGACTGCATTTCCCACAATCCCTTGCAAATCATATTGATATATGCACTTGCCAAGACTGTGAACATTCTCACCCAGGCAGCCGTCTGACAAGCTTCATTGCATGTCCCCTAGTCTTTCTATATTCTGATAAGGTAAACAATCGATCTACGTTTACCCGTTCCACTCCATTCATTAATTTATAGACTTCTATCATATCTCCCCTCAGCCGTCTCTTTTCCAGGTTAAAGAGCCCTAACCTTTTTAGCCTTTCTTCATAGGAGTATCCTTCCATCCCCTTTACCATTTTGGTGGCTCTTCTCTGTACCTTTTCTAAAATCGCTATATCCTTTTTAAGATACGGCGACCAGAATTGCACACAATATTCAAGGTGCGGTCTCACCATGGAACGATATAGACGCATTATAATATCTTTTGTTTTATTTTCCATTCCTTTCCTTATCATACCTAGCATTCTATTTGCTCTCTTGGCTGCCGCTGCACACTGGGCCGAGGGTTTTAACATGGTATCCACAATGACGCCTAAATCTTTTTCCTGGGTGGTGGTTCCTAATGTGGAACCTTGCATCGTGTAACCATAGTTTGGGTTGTTCTTCCCTAGGTGCATAACCTTGCACTTGTCCACATTAAATTTCATCTGCCATTTTGATGCCCAGTCTTCCAATTTATCAAGATCCTCTTGCAATTTTTCACAATCCTCTTGGGTTTTAACAACTTTAAATAGTTTTGTGTCATCTGCAAATTTGATAACCTCACTCGTTATTCCACTTTCCAGGTCATTTATGAATATGTCAAAAAGCAGCGGACCCAGCACAGATCCCTGGGGTACACCACTATTCACCTTTCTCCATTAGGAAAATTGGCCATTTAGCCCTACCCTCTGCTTTCTATCTTTTAACCAGTTCCTGATCCACAATAGTACACTGCCTCCTATCCCATGACTCTTTAGTTTTGCCAAACGTCTCTGATGAGGGACCTTGTCAAAGGCTTTCTGAAAGTCCAGATACACAATATCAACCGACTCACCTTTGTCCACCTGATTATTCACTCCTTCAAAAAAACATAACAGATTAGTAAGATAAGATCTTCCTTGTCTAAAGCCTTGTTGGCTGTCTCCCATTAGGTTGTGACTATCTACATGCTGAGTAATTTTATTCTTTATAATGGTTTCTACCATTTTTCCCGGTACTGACATCAGGCTCACCGGTCTGTAGTTTCCCGGATCACCCCTGGAACCCTTTTTAAAAATTGGTGTTACATTGGCGATCCTCCAATCTTCAGGTATTAGAGATGATTTTAATGATAGTTCACAGATTACTGATAGCAGTTCTGCAATCTCATATTTCAGTTCTTTCAACACCCTTGGATGTATACCATCCGGCCCAGGTGATTTGCTACTCTTCAGTTTATCTAATAGTTGTAAGACATCTTCCCGATGTATCAATATTTCCTTCAATTCTTCCGCACCTTTAAATACCACTTCAGTCATGGGTAACATCCCTACATCTTCCTCAGTAAAGACCGAAGCAAAGAATTCATTCAGTCTCTCTGCTATCGCCTTGTCGCCTCTTAGTGCTCCTTTAACCCCTTTATCCACCAATCCGCATGCGCGGCGTCTCCAGCTTGGAAAAGACAGTTTTCACTGCGTGGACTGTTTAAAGTGTGTGGATGATACGTGGGCAGCATCAGGTGAAATTTTAAAAACTCCAATGATATATTTAGTCAGTAACATGAAATAGTGAATTACTGATGAAAATAGTAATTTTTGCTTCTATTCTTTTGGTAGTTCATGTAAGAAGGCAATTCCCTGAAGAAACCAACAATAGTGAAACGCTTTGGGTGCCTAACGGTTGGCGTCGGGATTGACCAAATATGAATTCTTTAAGTTAAGTGAGAATTTCATTTCAAGAAGCGAATTTTAAATATTTGTCGAGTAACTGCCATTTAAAAGACTATTAATCATAATGTGGGTAAAAAGGTCATTGAGGAAAAAACTGGCACAAGAGAAGGACTGAAGTTCGAGTCCAGAGTTTAGTGCTATCAGTTTATCTGAGACCTTATCCACAAACGTGAGACGGATGAATCAGTGTATTTCATGTGGTTGAGTTTAAATTGTTGAACGAAGTCCATTAATTTTCTTACAAGTTGTAATCGTTCAGAAAAGTAGACGACTAGTAGAACATATTGTTGGAGGTAGATGATGTCAGCGAGGTACTGGGGTGTACTGGTGTACTTTACTTACATATTTATCTGTTGCCCCTTTTATTGCCACCTTTAGTTTAGCCCATTGCAATTCCACATCCCTTATCCCCTTCCACCCTGCCAACTCCTCCTTTAGGTGCTTGGCCATTTTACTGAAGTCAGTGTTTTTGAAGTTTAGGACTTTGAGCTTGCTATGATTGGACTGCACCTTGGCTTTTATCTCAAACCACACCGTGTGATGATCGCTGCTGCTCACAGGGGCACCCACCCAAACACTTGACACGCTATCACCGTTGGTGAGCACTAAATCCAGCATTGAGCTTTCCCTGGTTGGTTCCATCACCATTTGTCTAAGTAACACATCTTGGAAAGCATCCACAATTTTTTTGCTTCTTTCCAGATTTGCAGAAGGAGTAATCCAATCCACATCGGGTAGATTAAAGTCACCCAATATGATCACTTCCCCCTTTGTGGCTATCTTTGCAATATCTATAATCAATTCATTATCTATCTCTTCAATTTGAGTTGGAGGTCTGTAGACTACAGCAGTATGGATGACAGTGCCATCTCCTCTTTCCAACACAATCCAGAGCGCTTCTTCATTTCCCCATGCCCCCTGCATTTCAGTAGCTTTAATATTGCTTTAGACATACAAGGCTACTCCTCCTCCTTTTCCATTTTCTCTGTCTCTTCTGAATAGATTATAGTCAGCTATGGCTATATCCCAATCATGCGATTCATTAAACCATGTTTCTGTAATGGCCACAATGTCCAAGTCCATTTCCACCATTAGGGCTTCCAGGTCCGGAACTTTGTTGGCTAAGCTTCGAACATTTGTGCTCATTGCTTTCCAGCATTTAACTGGCTTGCATGTATTTTGCATTGATTTTGTTATGCCCACTTCTTCCCACTTGCTTTTGATGTGTGGTTTAAAAGTGTGGCTGTTTCTGATGTTATTCTGCTTTGCCGGGAGTGACGTCCTTCTCCATCCGTCACCCCCTTTTTCTAGTTTAAATGCATATCCACTTACTGCCTGAATTTTTCACTTAGGATTCTTTTCCCTGCGACAGGAACTTGTCCAAACCTTTTTTAAACCCAGCTACACTAACGGCTTTTACTACATCCTCCGGTAACAAATTCCAGAGTTTGATTACACGTTGAGTGAAAAAATATTTTCTCTTATTAGTCTTAAATAGGTTACCCTGTAACTTCATTGCATGTCCCCTAGTCTTTCTATATTCTGATGATGTAAACAATTGATCTACATTTACCCGTTTCCACTCCATTCATTAATTTATAGACCTCTATCATATCTCCCCTCAGCCATCTCTTTTCCAGGTGGAAGAGCCCTAACCTTTTCAGCCTCTCTTCATAGGAGTATCCTTCCATCCCCTTTACCATTTTGGTGGCTCTTTTCTGTACCTTTTCTAATACCACTATATCCTTTTTAAGATACGATGACCAGAATTGCACACAATATTCAAGGTGCGGTTGCACCATGGAACAATACAGAGGCATTATAATATCCTTTGTTTTATTTTCCATTCCTTTCCTTATGATACCTAGCATTCTATTTGCTCTCTTGGCCGCCGCTGCACACTGGGCAGAGGGTTTTAACATGTTATCCACAATGACGCCTAAATCTTTTTCCAGGATGGTGGTTCCCAATGTGGAACCTTGCATCGTGTAACCATAGTTTGGGTTGTTCTTTCCTAAGTGCATAACTTTGCACTTGTACACATTAAATTTCATCTGCCATTTGGATGCCCAGTCTTCAAATTTATCAAGATCCTCTTGCAATTTTCCACAATCCTCTTGGGTTTTAACAATTTTAAATAGTTTTGTGTCATCTGCAAATTTGATAATCTCACTCGTTATTCCCTTTTCCAGGTCAATTATGAATATGTCAAAAAGCAGCAGACCCAGCACAGATCCCTGTAGGCTCCCATCTTCTCCTCTACTAGAAAGCTTGGATGTTTCAAGAAGAATCTCATCAATGTACTTCTCACTGTCTTGAATGTTCCTCAGTGCCACCTCTTCTCTGAATTCCTCCACTTGTTTCCTGAGAGCTTCTGCCTGCAGGCATCCCACAGATGGAAATGAACCTTCAACTGGCATTGGGACCTCTCTCTGGACAGAGGCGGAAGCTGTAATGGGGGCAACAGCTTTGTTGATACAATTTTTCCTAGCCACTGTTTAATTGGTGGAGCTTAGGTACCTGTTGAAGCAAAAGAGAGAGAGACCTACCAAAGTACCAGCCGGTTTCCCAGCTGTCCTTTCAGAGAAAAAGCAGTGAAATCTCATTAAGTGTATTCTAAATGTGCTGTTCCAAGTCCCTGTGTGTAGCTAATTGGGGAGGTGCCCTATAAAGCAAGACTGCTCACATGGGATGGGTGGGAATTGGGGGAGGTAGGGAGGGAACTAACACCTGATAAGATGTCAATAGCTTCAAAGAGCTGAGAAAGATACTGAAATCAGAGTTTTAAACTTACATCATTAAAGAAAATATTTCCCCTTTCACACGTATATGCCAGTGTATTCATGTCAAAGGCCTCTTATAACATTATCTCATGAGTAAAAGTACACACGGTGCAATTAGGCACATATTTGTGTGCAACTTTAGAGTAGGTGTGTTCAAGGAAGGAGGTTGGGTGGAGCAAGGGCGAAGCCACTTATGCCTGCTTCTGAGCATGTGTAAATGTCTGCTGCTTCAATCTAGCCCAGTGGCTGTCAACCCAGTTCTCTGCGACCCCCCCAGACAGGTTTTTCATGATATCCACTTTTCATTGTGCGTGTCCTGAAAACCTGACTGGCCGGGGGGTTCCAGAGGACTGGGTTGACAACCACTAACACTTGCTCTGTTGGATTTGTGCTAGTATTTCACAAAGACAAATAGGGGTCGATGTGTCTTTACATAATAGGCTAAAATAGGCATGGTTAATGTCACTGAATATTTTCGAGTGCCACCGCTGGCAGACTAGCATTGGCACATTCCGAGGGCGGCACCCAGAAATAACTGGGCAGTGGTGATATTGAACTGTTGCCTGGTTATTGCAGAATAGCAAAAGTTAGGCACATTAAAGGCTGGCCTAACTTTCACCACTGAAACTAATCAGGCAGCAGCTGACTATCGCATGTTTTCCACCACACACTAGTATTTTATAAAGTAAAGTTGGCAGCTAGGAGGAGGATTTTCAATCACAGTGGACAGCACACTTATGAGCAACTGGCTGTCACCTCTTTAACTTCGGCCTGGATATTCAATGCTGGATTCATATCCGGTTGAAGGGGTGGCCCAAGGGTGGTGCGGGGCTATGTGCGGAGACTCAGTGCGGGGCCTCAATTGCATAAGGGGCCTCATTTGCATAAATATTTGTATAATGTTAACATGCACTAACTTTTAGTAAACATGCCTCTTAATGAGTGTATGGATAAAGAAAGACAAAAAGATTTCTACATTACTATAATCCAGTGCCAACCGCCAGGCACATTAGGAACTACTACAGACACTGCCCATTTAGAACCCATAGCAAACTCACCGTATCATAACAGCACTACAAGGACTCACAAAGCACCAAACCCCACTTATCAAAAGGCAACACTGCAAATATTAAACCAATACATCTCAGAGAATACCAATACATCTCCTACTGGGGAAAGAGAACAAGTGGCACTGTCAAACAGAAACTACATAAACAGAATACCTCAGCTCAGTTACACATGCAGAACATAGACCATCACCAAACAAAGAACAAGGGATCACAATTTAGAAATAGGAAGACAATAATTAAACTGGGAATCCGAAAAACCAAACTTGGAATGTACAACAGTGCAGAAATAAAACTATAAATTAATTTCCACTTGTACTAAACAAAATGCAGATGTTAAAGACGCACATTTCCCAGAGCTGACATATTCCAGTTAAATTCAAAATAAAAAAGTATTTTTCTACCTTTTGTTGTTTGTGCATTTTATTTTTCAGTTGCAATTGCTCCAGTCACTTTCTTCTGGTTTCTTCTTGTCTTCTGCTAACTCTCCATCGTCTGCTGTCCATTTCTCCTTTCTTCTAGTTTTTTTTTTCCATTCTCTCTCTACATCTGCTTTAACATACTGATCTTTCTCCTTTTGCTCTTTCCTCCATCTCTTTCTTTATTCCTTTTTCCACTCAACTTTTACCCCTCCATCCTCAATCCCCAATTATTCTCCCAATTCCCGGCCAATCAGAGATTTTTCTTCCCTCCCACACAAAATATTTTCCCCCTCTCCATTTCACTCTTCCAGCTCCATCCCATTTTAGTCCTCCCTCAACATCAGCTCCCTTCTAGTTCCAGCCCCACCCAGCATCCGCTCCCTTCTAGTCCCCTCATCAGCCCATTTCCAATCCTATCTTAGCCCCTCCATCAGCCCATTTCTAGTCCTAGCTCCCGCATCCATTTCCAGTCCTATCTTAGCCCCCCCATCAGCTTATTTCCAATCCAAGCCCCCCATCAGCCCATTTCCAGTCCTAAATGGATAACATATCTGCTTAAAGCTAGGACCACAGATTCAGCAGTCTGATTTAAATGGATATGTTGACTGAAAATCTGTTTACAGTTAGGTGGATAATTTAAAGTGGTGAATGTCCTACAGACTCCTGACCTCTAATTTAAATCAGACTGCTGAATCTGTGGTCCTAGCTTTAAGCAGATATGTTATCTATTTAGGACTACTATATATGCAGCCCACCTGAATGGATAATGGCTAGGAGAGTCATTTTAAAAGGTTTAGTCATGATTTGGACACAGAGGCATCTCTCTAGCCATTCCCCAAAGGATGTTCGCAGATGTCTCTGGTGCAGGGACATCAACGTAGGCAAGGGGGTGTGGCAGAGGCATGTCTGGGGAGGAGCAATGGACTTACATGTCCTTGTTCATTCTCAGAAATATCGGAGATGTCTGCAGGCATGTCCACATTTATACCTGCTCCAGGCATGAATAGGCATCAGCAAAGTGCTTGTTTTCACCTTAAAACATCCAGAGAGTATAGAGAAGATGGAGAATTAAGCCTTAGATCACAAAGGCCCACACTGGGATTTGAACTCTGCTCTTAAGCCGCTGCTCTATCTTTATCTTTATTTTTATTTTAAAACTTATTATACCGCCTGAACCGAAAGGCATACAGCGGTGTACAATAAAACAAAAGGCTACTGGGGAAACAGAAAAGAACGCCAATTATTCACAAAAGAGACAGCAAAGGATAGAATGAAGAAACAGAGAAAAGGACCAATCAACTGTGGGCGGGAAGGGAAGGGATATCAAAAGCGGTACAAAAGAGGTGAGTCTTGAGAGAGGCCTTGAAAGTGCTGAAGGAGGATTCTATTATGCTATTAGACATCTATTAGACGTCTTGGTTCTGAAATGCTCTCTTGGGGAGGTCTATGTAGACGTCTGACAGATGTCAATATTGGGCATATCCACATTTCCAAAATCATGTCTGAACTTGCACGTGCCTTCTTTTTTTCGGACATTTTAGCTTTGACATCCCAGATTGCACTGGGACATCCCGTTGTGAAATGTGCCTCTATGTGGAAGGCGGCTGACTACTGTCACTATCCATATAACGTCTGCCCTGCTGTTGGAGCCACCACCTCCTAAATTGCACTTAAAAAGATACGAGTTGATATATATGGCCAAAATGTATGAACAAAATGTATCCAATCGGCAACAGGTAGTTTTTTTTTTAAAAGGTACTTCTGCAGTTCTTGCCCAGTGATAAAAAGAGCTTTTGAATATTTTTCCCATGAGTCTTTTATGAGTAAATTTTCAATGGGGTGCTTAACTGCAAAGCTGTGCATGTCCTTTAAATGGGTACCCCCTGTTCTATGGTTAGAAGGGTTTTTTTAAATGATGGTGTAAAGATAGGCGCATTAGCCGAATGCCTACAATACTTGCCCGTTTTTGAAAATTAAGGAGCAATTTTCAAACTGCCCATATCACTGCAAGGTCTGGAATGAAACAGTGGCTATATTCTCTGTGCCCAAGCAAAAATCAAATACCCATTTTAACTGGAAAGCTAGGCGAAGCTTTCAACCCTTAATCTTGCCTCTAGACCAGGGGTTCTCAACCCATTTCTCGGGACACACCTAGCCAGTCAGGTTTTCAGGATAACCTCAATGAATATGCAGGAGAGAGATTTGCATGCATGACTTCCATTGAATGTAAATCTCTTTCATGCATATTCATTGCGGCTATCCTGAAAACCTGACTGGCTAGGTGTGTCCCGAGGACTGGACTGAGATCTCTTGCTCTAGACTAGTCCTGCTGCCTATGAGGCTGAGAAAGATGTGGGAGGTACCTTGCAGTAAAAGAAGGTGCCTTCTGGGGCAGTTTTTTGGGGCATTTAGTGACAGCATGCGGGGATATTCAGTGTCATGTAGGTGGTTTGCACATCTGCTTTGAATATCGCCCTCCTCCCCCCCCCCCCAACATTCCTAGAGGTCGGGTTGGGTCAGGGCTTGAAACAACACAAATACTTTTGTATTTTCAAAAGGGCACATTTTGTTTTAGGTGGAAAAAGGACCTTCACAAAAAAAGTAAATATATGGACATACTTTTACACTGAAAATGAGGGCAAAATCCATGAATAAAAAGGACCCAAGGACTTTGCAACAATTCAGGCATTATGAAAACTGCCCTCCGAATGGGTAAAAAGCCTTTGTGAGTCAAATGCTTGTGCAACTAGACCCTGCCGTACCATTCTGTGCCAAGACCTAAGTGGTCAAAATGTCTGAGATCTGTAAGGGCTCACCTATATCTGTCGCTTGATTTCTTAGCTCCTTTTCCAGCTCAATGACTTGGTTTTGTAGGTCCTCATATTTTTGTGGAATCTGCCCCAAGTAACTGAGCACCTCTTTGGCTTTCGCCCGTTTCTGCCCTTCATTGAGAGGCACAGCTTGGGCCTAGAACACAACAGAACAAACACATGCAGAGTTTACAGAGAAACAAAGGGGAAACTCCCTGTCCCCAGAGAATGTGAAAGACAACCCACCATTCGCCCGCTAGGCTCATCTATTTTGTGCAGTTCTTAGACAAGAAATAGCCATGTCAACCAACTAACACGGCAGCCCCTCTGGAGTTTTTCATCGTCCATGTAACCATGGAAAGTTGTGCAGAATTGGCCAAAAACTATCAGGGAAATTTCTGAAGGAGGCTGATTTTTCAAAAGTTTATTTTGGATTTAGCTCATGCCTTTTCATTAGAAGCTCAAGGCGATTTACATTTCCCTGTCCCTGTAAGTTTTCCCCTGAGGCCTCAGTGTCAGTGGGGTTAGATCCCTGGCTTCCTGATTCTTAGTCCATTGCACTAATCACTAATGTAATTTGGTAATAAGGCGTTACATGCTACAGTATCAACACATGTAAATGAAATATTTTCAGTGCTTGCACGCTGGGCCTTTATGCATGTACTTTAGCCAGTCACCATTCTATCAATATGGACATCAGGCCGATTGATGGCACATATTTTCATTGTGGGTGCGCATGGGGTGGAGCAGAAATGGAGCACAAATCTGCACATATAAGTTACAAAATACTATAACTTGCATGCACTGCTTACAATCCAGGTACGGAACTTTACCCCAGCCCTGGCATTGGTGTAATATATCATGCCTAGATTTGCCACGTGCATCCCAGTACTTACACCCCTATTTTGGAAAGTACCCATGTACTTGACTTTATAAAATAGGCACAATAGATGCGCATTAAACTGCACATCGACCAGGCTCAACTTTATAGAATTACCCTCCAGATCACTCCTCTTCAGAATAACTCATTTGCCACTGATTCGTCGAGTACTCTTGGACAAGTCACTTTACCCCCTACATCTCACTCTGTCTGACTGTAATAAAAATTAATCACAGTGCATCAGGGCTGACACAAGCAGTAACCTCCCCTTTTCAGTACTTTTGACTATATTATATAGTCTCCTGCTTACGGCTGATCCTTGGAGAGTGTGGTTCCCTTGACAAAACAACTCTGAGAATGAAGAACTACCTGGGAGAAGAGGGGGGCTGCAGCTGCAAGATTACCACTAGGGGACTGGAGCCATCATTTTGAACCCATGTGGCAAGGGGGCAGGAGTGTCCGGGAATTGCTCCTGTCCTGCCAATAACCCACTAAGGAAACCTCCTGGTAAGTGCTGAGGGGAAAATCAAGGGGTGGGGCTGGTATCCTGATGTTGATGGGGTGGGTTTGGGTGCTCCTGGGAGGGTCGGGATACTGATGGAGGGGGTCAGAATATTGCTCGAGGGGATTGAAAGGAGTCCAGATGTTGTTTGGGGTGGAGCAGGTGGAGTGGGGATGCTTCTGGGGGCTATCATAGGTTTCTTCCTATTTCAGAGGTGCAGTAATGCATGCTGGTAGTGCAGTTGCACTTAACACCTCCTCTTGAGGATGCATTAAGTGCACGCCAGTACCACTGGCAGACAGCCACTATGCAGTAAAGTGCCCCACACTATTCTTCATCCATAACCTGCCCAGTTTCCATCCCCAAAATGCACGAAGTAGTTAGTGCAGGATTTTTATTGGGCTGGTTGTTTTTAGCGTGCAGTAGCTATTACTGTGGGTTCACTCTAACAGCGTGCACTAAATCTCGAGCTAACTGCTTAATATATTTTAGTAAACATGTCCCTTAGCTTAAAGTTATAAAAATATATGAAAAATCAAGGGAAAGGATTTTGCTCATGTCTATCAGGAGTAGCTCAAGGTGAATTACAGTCAGGTATTTTCCTATCCCTTGGAAGGCTTATAATCTAAGTTTGCACCTGAGGCAATGGAGGGTTAAGTGACTTAGCCAAGATCACAAGGAGCAGCGGTGGGATTCAAACCAGGCTTCCCTGATTATCAGCCTGCTGCTCTGTTAGACCATTCCTCCATATCTATGTGATGTGACTAGCATATCAAGCGGTCTATGCACTAAGCTGTGTGAGAATTGATAACATGAGGTATCTGCAGTTCTTAGGGCTCAGCACAGAAAAGTAAGGAGAAGATGAATTGAAGGAAATATCGTTACATCGGGAAGATGTATTACAACTATTAGATAAACTGAAGAGTAGCAAATCACCTGGGCCGGATGGTATACATCCAAGGGTGTTGAAAGAACTGAAATATGAGATTGCAGACCTGCTATTAGTAATCTGTGAACTATCATTAAAATCATCTCTAATACCTGAAGATTGGAGGATCGCCAATGTAACACCAATTTTTAAAAAGGGTTCCAGGGGTGATCCGGGAAACTACAGACCGGTGAGCCTGACATCAGTACCAGGAAAAATGGTAGAAACCATCATAAAGAATAAAATTACTCAGCATGTAGATAGTCATGACCTAATGGGAGACAGCCAACATGGCTTTAGACAAGGAAGATCTTGTCTTACTAATCTGTTATGTTTTTTGAAGGAGTGAATAATCAGGTGGACAAAGGTGAGTCGGTTGATATTGTGTATCTGGACTTTCAGAAAGCCTTTGACAAGGTCCCTCATCAGAGACGTTTGGCAAAACGAAAGAGTCATGGGATAGGAGGCAGTGTACTATTGTGGATCAGGAACTGGTTAAAAGATAGAAAGCAGAGGGTAGGGCTAAATGGCCAATTTTCCCAATGGAGAAAGGTGAATAGTGGTGTACCCCAGGGATTTGTGCTGGGTCCGCTGCTTTTTGACATATTCATAAATGACCTGGAAAGTGGAATAACGAGTGACGTTATCAAATTTGCAGATGACACAAAACTATTTAAAGTTATTAAAACCCAAGAGGATTGTGGAAAATTGCAAGAGGATCTTGATAAATTGGAAGACTGGGCATCAAAATGGCAGATGAAATTTAATGTGGACAAGTGCAAGGTTATGCACCTAGGGAAGAACAACCCAAACTATGGTTACACGATGCAAGGTTCCACATTAGGAACTACCACCCAGGAAAAAGATTAAGGTGTCATTGTGGATACCATGTTAAAACCCTCGGCCCAGTGTGCAGCGGCGGCCAAGAGAGCAAATAGAATGCTAGGTATGATAAGGAAAGGAATGGATAATAAAACAAAAGATATTATAATGCCTCTATATCGTTCCATGGTGAGACCGCACCTTGAATATTGTGTGCAATTCTGGTCGCCGTATCTTTATTTAATGGTATTTATATACCGCCTTATCCTTCAATCAAAGCGGTCACAACACAAGTGGGGGGTACATTTAACACATGGGGATTTTGAGACACATACACTAATACTTACAGGGAACATGGGCAATGGAGGGTTAAGTGGCTTGCCCAAGACCACAAGGAGCATCTGTGGGACTAGAAACCCCAGTCCTTCCGGCCCAAGGTTGCTGTCCTCTAGTGGGATTTGAACCGCCGACCTTCCGGCCTGAAGTACCTTGTCCCAACCACTAGGCTATAGCGATTTTAGAAAAGGGTCAGAGAAGAGCCACCAAAATGGTATAGGGGATGGAAGGATACTCCTATGAAGAAAGGCTAAAAAGGTTAGGGCTCTTTAACCTGGAAAAGAGACGGCTGAGGGGAGATATGATAGAAGTCTATAAATTAATGAACGGAATGGAACGGGTAAACGTAGATCGATTGTTTACCTTATCAGAATATAGAAAGACTAGGGGACATGCAATGAAGCTACAGGGTAAACTATTTAAGACTAATAAAAGAATATATTTTTTCACTCAACGTTTAATCAAACTCTGGAATTTGTTACCGGAGGATGTAGTAAAGGCTGTTAGTGTTGCTGGGTTTAAAAAAGGTTTGGACAAGTTCCTGGAGGAAAGGTCCATAAACCATTATTAAGAAGGGACCCAGGATATCAATACTTGAACCAATACATGCATTGTGGAACCTGTGTCCCTTGGGGAAACTGCTAGATACATATGACCTAGATTGGCCACTGTTGGAAACAGAATACTGGGCTTGATGGACCTTGGTCTGACCCAGTATGGCATATCTTATGTTCTTATGTTCTTATGAATGTGGCAGTATTCCATTACTACAGCTGCAATAAGGAAGGCATATAGCATCACTGCCATGTTCTGCATTGCAAACTTCTCTGTATTAATCGGCCCAAGGTGAAAGTGCCAGATATTAAGGCGAATCGATCCTTATGACCTCCCTGAAACATTTTCATTTCATTATTGGATTTATCTACTGTCTTTTCATTCCACGAACGTACCATGTGATGTGCAAGTTGTAAAAACAACATAACAATCACATACAAAATAAAACATAAAATACAATACAGTACCATAATATAAAAAACATAAAATACAAAAATCTCATAATAAAGACACACAAAAAAATATGGGCCTTCTGGATCCTTTATTCCTCCTTCCTCCTAAGAACACCATAGATCCTTACAGGCCCCCAATCGACCTATCCCTCAACATCAAGAGTTTCCAGATACTTGACCACTCACCCCTCTGAACAGTATGAGGTCTCTGGATCCGCTATCATGAAAATAAATGGTCCTCCTGGACTCCCATCCTCACACACAGACCCAACTCAGTCTCAAAACTGGGCTTTGAATCTTCAAAAGTGAAAGGAAGCAGTTTACTTCCTGCCCACAACACAATCAAAATCAACATAGCAATGGCTTCGAGGTTCAACTCAGGAGTGATCTGGCTCAGCCAGGGATATACGTGCAAGACAGAATTGGGCTGAAAATAATTAATCATTTAACAGAAATGAGGTATACCTGTGCCATCATTAGTCTTCATCAAAAGCAGCTAAAGCCCTTTCCCCATCATCTGTTCCACCTAGAAAGCAATCATCAACCAAGCGCTCATTATTACCCATTCTTCAAATGACATACAGTAGTCATCATTTGGACATACTGCCCTCTGGAGATAATTACTCTTCATTCACTCTGGCACAATCATCCCATATCTCCACAGCACACAAAGCAGCTCACCTCTGGTGACTTCACAATCCAGCACATATCAAAAGTCCATTCATTCAACTGCAGCCATCCACTAACAAACACACTGGTCCCCTACATCCAGACTTTATATCCCACAAAGCCCAATCTAGTGACATCTGTCACCCACCTTTTACACATTAAACATCCTAACCTACCATCCATACCTCTGGTCACACACAACCATATGATCCCACAGTCACTTATACATGCACATACAACAATGGAGTGACAAGGAGAACGTTGTAATCTACATACAAGGATAATAGAGAAGGTTGTACAACAGCAATTACAGGAGTTCATTGAGACCCATGCACAGCTCAACCCACAACAGCACGGGTTCAGGTCAAACCACGGAGCTGAAACCTTACTAATTTCACTTATGGACACACTAATAAAAGACATCCAAAAGCTAAACAAGGATTCATGCTAATATTTCTTGACATAATGGTTTCAGTCTTACTTAACTGACTGCAAGCAACAAGTGAAAAATGGTCTGAACAATTCCGTACCATAACCCCAACAGAGAGGAATCCCTCAAGGATGAGTCCTATCTGCACGCCTCTTCAACCTATACATACAACCACTGTGCACAAGAATACAATCACACAATATGAAATATCATATTTACGCCGACGATATTATGCTCTACATGCAATTTGACACGGAAACCCCACAATTTACAAAACTCATAAACTGCTTCAATGCAGTGTCCAATGGCTATCAAAGAGATGCCTCACAATAAACTACAAAAACACCGAGGTACTATTCATTACCAGAAATGAAACCTTCACACCACCACCCACACTAAAAGTTACGATTGCTGACTTAGAAGTAAAAGAAGAAGTGCGTTACCTAGGGATTACTCTCGACCAAAGACTGAACTGAACCTAAATGCTCACATCAACAAAACACTCAAAACAATATACAGCAAAATCAGAATTCTCTGCAACCTCCGATCATTACTAGAGCCATACGACTTCTGAACAGTCTTCCAGGTGATAATTTTTCCGCACTTCGACTACAGTAATATCATATTACTTGGAATATCCAAACAATCATTACATGCACTGCAAATGGCTGAAAACATGGCAACACAAATTATTCTGGTAAAATCAAGATCCAAACATATTACTTCCAATATTAAAACACCTGCATTGGCTACCAATAAAAAGAAGAATCCACTACAAGGCCATGATTACCACATTCAAAAATCACCAACAATTTATCTGCCTACTGCCTAAAGCCACTATTATAAGATGCAAGGAACAACAGGGCTAAGAGGAAGATGATGCAAAATATGCTAACCATCCCAATAGAAAAAACAAGGAGGTCAGTTGGTTTGCACGAGAGCTTTCTTCATCTATGCTCTGTGATTATGGAATGTGCTACCGGACAAGATGCTTAACACTACTGAACTATCAACATTCTGCAAGGAATTAAAAACATATCTATTGACTTACGGTTTAGCCACGGAGGAGGTGATACGTGTGTAGGAGAGCTCCCTGACCCGCACCCCTAAAAGCGAAGAAGGAGAGGTTCCCTCCTGGCCCCCTTGCCAGTAAAAATGCCTAAGGTGGTGAAGCTCAAGCCGGGCTCCACCATAAAAGAATTGTATGCGGCAAAGGCGAGTGGAGGAAAAAAAGTGGCGGCGAGTGCGGGTGCGCAGTCAGCGCCAGTGTCCCCGAGCAGTTCTGAGGAAGTTGGTGGGGAGGAGGGAGAAGACCTGCAGCATGCAGATTTGGCAGCGATCCTCCGAGAAATCCAGGAATCGAAGGAGGAGATTGTGGACCGAGTATGTGGGCGGCTGGAGGAGAAATTTGCGACGATCGGGCAGCGTCTGGAGGAAGTGGAAAGTAGAGTGAGCCAGACTGAGGATGCCCAGGCCTCGACGGACCGCGTGATGAGCTCACTGCAACAGCAACTAAGTTGGCTACACGCAAAAATGGAGGACATGGAGAATAGAGACCAACGCTCCAACTTGCGAATTTTCGGTGTCCCTGAGGGGGCGGAAGGGGACGATGTGATCCTTTTTGTAAAAGATTTGTTAACTACCTGCTTCCCAGACCCTCCCTCGACGCCGCAGTTTGAAATTGAGAGGGCACACAGAGAACTGCGGCCTAGACCAGAGAGAGGAGGAAACCCACGTGCTATCATAGTTAAAATGCTGCGGTTTCAGGACTGGGAACATGTAATCAGAGCAGCGCGGAGAACTAAGAGTGTACAGTATAAAGCCTGGACTGTGTATGTCTTACCAGATTTGGCCTCTGAGACAGTGAAGAGGTGGAAGGATCTGCTGCGGCTGAGAGACCAGTTGGCGAAACAAGGGGTACAGATTGCGATATGGCACCCGGCCAGGATAACGATGCTGGTGAATGGAGTGCGACGGTTCTTCGCCTCCAAAGAGATGCTGGAGAAATACCTAAAGTCCCAGAAGAGTCACCTAGAGAGAGAACGGTACGCTCGAATGGAGAGGGGGACCAGCATCCGGCGAGCGGCGAGGTCGGTGGGAGGCAGAGCCCCGGAGAGTGAAGAGAAGATATGAGCTGTACTGGACTGTTACAGGGAGGGGTTGGAGGGTTGATACGTGGGGATTGCTTGATATGCTTGTTAGGTTTCCACTAAAGGATTAGGGGGGCTTGTTGGTTATGTCTTTGTGAAGTAGAGGTAGCAGTATACGGGGGTAAGGGGATGGGAAGAAGAGGGGTGATCGGGAGGGAAGGGGGAAGACAAATGGGAGACAGGTGCAGGGGGAGGGGAGCGGTTGGAGTGGGAAGGAGAGGGGCTAATGGAGGTCCGTAAACAACAAAAATGTGACGGGCGGGGGGTGATTGAACAGTTTGGGGGGATTTGGTTGGTGCAAGTTGTGTGTGCTGAGGGGGTGCCGGGGCTGATGTTGTCTCTGGGGGCTGGAAGAAGAGAGGGGAGGTGGACGGAAGAGAGATACATTTATGATGGGGGGACATATAATTGCATCATATAATGTACGGGGGATTAATGGCCCTATCAAGCGGAAGAGGATTCTCACACAGCTGGCCAAGAACAAGATTGAGGTAGCCATGCTGCAGGAGACTCACTTAATAGAGGAGGAGCGAGTCAAATTAAAGGTCCAAGGGTTTGAGCAACTGTTTGGAGCGCCGTACAATTCTAAAAAGAGGGGAGTGGTGATTTTAGTGCACAAGAGGTTGAAGTTTGTTCCATACGCTTCAAGGGGGGGGGGGGGGGATAAGATGGGGAGGGTAGTCTGGGTGGTGGGAAGGGTGGATCAGAAGGAGGTGTCCTTTTTGAATTTGTTTGCACCCAATGGGCCGAAGGGGTCTTTCTTCAGGAAGGCATTGCAGGATTTTGAAAAACATTGCCGGGGGGAGTGGATCATAGGGGGTGATATGAATTGTGTGGTGGGTCCGGAGGATCGGTCTAATTATCAGAGGGAGGAGCATTGACGGGAGGGGAGGGAGTTGAGGAAATGCATGGCGGACTGGGGGTTGGTAGACATATGGCGGTGGGAGAACCCTGGGGAGAGGGGGTTTACCTGCTACACACCCATATTGGGGAGTTATTCAAGGACTGACATGTTCTTCGGGAGGAAAGGACAGTTGGGAGCCCTGGGGAATGTGCAATTGCATCCAGTGCTTATCTCGGATCACGGTATGGTTACAGGGGAATGGAAGCCTGGAGGGGGAGGGGAAGAGGGGCAGAAGGGGGGGTGGAGGGGGAATATAGCCTTGATTCAGTCAGAGGAGGGGAAAGTGCGGCTTAAGAAGGCCTGGAGGGAGTTTCTGGAGTGGAATGACAATGGGGAGGTATCGGATGCCACGGTCTGGGATAGCGGGAAAGCGTACATGAGAGGGCTGATGATGCAGATGGGGAGTCAGAGGAAGAGAGAGAGGGAGGAACAGAGACGGGCGATGCTGAGGGAGTTGGAAGAGGCGCAGGGGGAACATAGCAGGACGGGCTCCAAGGCCACTCGTATACGGGCAGCTATGCTTAGGACGAGAGTGAACAGGTTGGATTTGGAAGAGTTGGAGAAGTTGATGCAGGCGTCCAAGAGAAATTTTATGGAAGGAGGGAACAAGGCAGGGAAGCTGCTTGCATGGCAGCTCAAGCAACGGCGGGAAAGCAGGATTGTGGCGGAAGTTAGGAATGAGAGAGGGGAAAGGGTGGCGGATAGCCAGGGGATATGTAGGGCCTTTCGGAGGTTTTATGAGAAGTTGTACACGGGACAGAAAGAGGCCTGCCGGGAGAAAATAGCGGACTACTTAGAAGGGATGTACATCCCGAGGGTTAGTGAGGATCAGGCGGACTGGCTTGGGCGGCCTATTGAGGTGGGGGAGGTCCTGAGGGAAATTCGGCGGCTTCCTAGGGGGAAGGCGGCAGGGGAGGACGGATACCCTGCGGAGTATTTCCACGTGATGAGGGAAGAGGTGGCGCCGTTTTTGGCCAGGCTGTTCACTGGGTTTCTGAGGGGGGGACGCTGCCGGGGACGATGTCACAAGCGAATGTGGTGGTCCTGCCTAAGGAAGGTAGAGACCCGGACAGATGTGAGAATTATAGACCAATCACGTTGATTAACTGTGATGCAAAATTATATGCGAGGGTGTTGGCAGGGAGGTTGGAGGGGATCCTCCCGGACTTGATCCACCCTGACCAGACCGGTTTTATACAGGGGAGAGTAATAACGGACAATGTAAGGCGGGCAGTGGAGCTTCTCCACTATGTGAAAGAGGCACGAATACCAGCAGTGTGCGTTGCCTTGGACGCAGAGAAGGCTTTTGATCGGGTGGTGTGGGAGTTTTTGTTCGCTATGATGGACAAGATGGGGCTGGGTGAGAGCTATGTGCAGGGGGTAAGGGCCCTTTATAGACACCCGACGGCCAGGATATTGGTGAATGGGCAGTGCTCGGAGTGGTTCGACCTGCAGAGGGGGACGAGGCAGGGATGCCCTCTTTCCCCCTTACTATTCGCGATAGCGATTGAGGCGCTGGCAGTTCGCATACGGACCAGAAAGGACATTAAACCGGTTCAGGTAGGGCAGGGGTAGCATAAGATTCTGTTGTATGCTGATGACACGTTAGTATTCATGGTGGACCCGGTAAACTCCCTCCCGGCATTGGTGGAAGAGTTGGAAGGGTTCGCGGAGGTGTCGGGTTTCAAGGTGAACATGGCCAAAACGGAGGCTATGGTCCTGGGAGGGGTCAGGAGGGAGGTCTTCGTGAACTTTCCATTTAAATGGGCGCCAGGGCATTTTAAATACTTGGGGGTCCGGATATCGGAGGACCCCGGGAGGCTATATGAGCTTAATTATCAGAAGATGGGGGAACAGATCGGGAAACTATTGGACAGTTGGAAATCCCTGCAGTTGAGTTGGATGGGCAGGATAGAGGCCTTTAAGATGAGTGTGTTACCAAAGTTCTTGTATATTTTCACGCAGCTACCGGTGGCGATCCCTGGGGGGGTAATTCGGAGATGGGAGGAGAAGCTGTGGAGATTTGTATGGGGGGGGGGGGAAGAAGGCCAAGATTAAGGCAAGTCAGCTTCAGATGGCTAAGGATAAAGGGGGAGTTAGGATGCCCTCTCTGCGGTGGTACTACCAGGCAAGTATCCTTAGGGCCTGGAGGGATCACTACCGTAGAGGTGGAGAGGCGGCGTGGGTGGACCTGGAAAGGACGCTAATGGGGGCCCTGTCATTGGCTCAGTGGTTGGAGGAGAAGAGGGCTAGGATCCAAGGGGGTAAGGGGAAAGAACACCCATTCTTGGGGGCCATGTGGAGGGTTTACCAGTGGGGGAAGGGTAGGAGATGGTTTCCTAGCCCAGTGTCGGGTTGTTTGCGATTTCTTTCCCTTTGGGGGGTCGGATTGGCTTCAGGGGAAGATAGCAAAATTTGGGGATTGTATGGAGCACGGAGGGGTGTGCTCTCACAATGAGCTGGAGAAGAGAACACAGAAAAAGATACCCTTTTACCAGTACTTTCAAATTAGGCATTTTATTAATACGGGGGAGAATCGACGGTTGGTCAGTCGTCGGCCCAGCACAGAGATGGAGGTAGTGTTGTTCCAAGGGAATAAGGATAAGGGGATCATTTCGAAGATATACAGGGTCTTGATGGATGAGGCAGAGGATAAAGAGGGGCAGGGACATAGGGAAAGGTAGCATAAGTGGGTAGGGGCAGAATGGGATGAGGGTCAGTGGCAAAAGATATATGCGGCTATTTACCAGACTACGGCGGTCACTTCTTGGAGGCAAACACAATTGCAAATCGTACATGGGGCCTATGTTACACCGAGCAGGCTGGCTTGGGTAGGGGGGCAGGGGTCAACGGTGTGTTGGAGGGGTTGCGGTTCTGGAGGTTGGTGCAGGAGGGGATGGGTAAGAGGGTGGGGAAAGGAAGGGGGGAGGGGAGCGGGAGATAGGAGGGGGGCCACGGGAGTGGGTGTTGGAGGGAGGTGAAAGGGAGAGAATGGGTAGGTGGGAGAGGAAGAGAGAGGAGAAGCTAAAGTTAGCAGCGCGAGTAGCGATAGCATGGCGCTGGAAGAGGGGGGGTGGGCCTGAGGTGGAGGATTGGCACAGGAAAGTTGAGGAGGTGATTCAGTTTGATCGGCTGACATATAGATTGAGGGGCTGGGAGTGGGAATTCCATAAGATATGGGACCCGTACTTGCAGGGGCAGAGAGGAGGGGGTCTGGAGGGCAATGAATGACCTGGGGGGGGGGGGGAGCATCGGCACTAGGCACACGGCACAAGGTTTTACCTGTTTTTAAAGTTGTAAATGTTCTTACGGTTAAGATGTTCTTTAATTAAGACTTCAGTTTTCAGTTTGTTTTTGGCTGTGGAAGGGGGACAGGACTACAAAGTGTATTCTGGGTGGGGGGTTGCCGGAAGGGGGAATTGTATCTGCTGGCACTGTAGGCTGTTAACCTGTCTTTCACATGCTTAATAAAAACAACGTTTTAAAAAAAAACAACATATCTATTTGTAAAATATTACTGAGACAATATATAGTCACCAGAAATGATGATCAAAGCAACCTATCCAAAAGACAAACAAAGATAAAGACAACCCACTTAAGCTCCTAACATGCTATCTATGAAATCAGTACAATCACTACTACATAGATAACATGGAAAATAGAACACCGCTGTCAGGCATAACACCCAAGCCCCATGAACACAAATGCAAAAACACAAAGATGTATAGACTGAAAACATACCATAACAATTGATCTAGCACTAGAAACTCTACAATTATATGCACTGCACTATCTTGTAAATAGTTCAATGTTAGATACTTCCTATTACCCCGCTCCTATCCCAATTTAGACAAAGTATTATTCCTCCTAGGTCAATGTAAAACTTATTATTGTTTCCAGTTCTACGTAAAAATCAGTTGTTGTTAATTGTAAACTGCTCTGATTTGTTGAAGAGCAGTATAAAAGAATAGTTAAGTAAGAAAAAGTAAATTGAAAAGAAGGGCGCATAGCCACTTCCTGATGCTTAACATCACGCCATGAATGTAAGTCAAGGATCCTCTACTTCAAAAATATCCACAACTATTCATCAAAGAGCCCATATAAACAAAAAACCAACTGACAGAATATATCATGTCGTCACGATGAGCCCGATAGCTGCATCAATAACTGTCCACCAATGAAGCCCAGAAATCTCTTTACCAGTCTCACCAAGAGACCATTTATTTTGTTTCCATCCCGACTTCACCTTGTTCCTCAATGTAGTGCTGAAGCAAAGCCGGATCTTCAAAGGCCCTCGTTGAGTTATTAAATGTGACCTTCATAGGCACCGGATACCGTAGGCCAAAATAAGCCTCCGTCTTCCTAAGAGGCTTGCACAGCGCTAACATGCTGAAGCTGTGTAGTTTTGCAAAGGTCAGGTAGTGTGATGAGGAAACCCCTCAAGAAGAGATGGAAATAGGAGAAAATCCTGATGAGGTAAACAATACTGCACTGACAAACAGGATTTTCACCTCAGGAATAAAAACACAGCCAGTTGATGATCTAAAGCCACACCTCACCTCAGGGGAGGAGACAGGTCTGTTCACTGATTGGGCATGCCCAAGGGAGAGTCAGGGAGTGCAAGGAAGTGAAGGCTTGTTAAATACTCAAGCAATGAGGAGAGAGGGAGAGAGGAGGAGGAGTGAGTGCAAGCACGAGGCCAGGAGCAGCAGAAGGGAAAACGTTGGAACAGCTGAGAGAACTGCTTGGAGAAGAAGTCAGCTAGAATCTGAGACCCAAGCAGAACCTGGGAGCACTGAACAGTGGTGCAAGGATTCACCCTGGAAGAAGTCTCACTGCAAGGTAGAGCCTTTGGTTAAGGGAGCCAGCAAGCCAGATACCTGGAATAAGGGCAGCCAGACTCACAGCTGTAAAAGCCAAGACAGTTTCAGAGAAAGCTATGAGGGAACTGTTCAGCCTGACATTTACCTGCAAGGCACTGGAAGTAAGGATAAGAAGGCTGAAGTACAAAGCCTGAGAATTAACAGGAGAAAAGGTACCAATGCTTATCTAAAAGACCTTGGAAAAGGTAAAGCTGACATTTCTTGTTATAACCCCTTGTTTATGAAGTCTCCTGCATGTGTTAACCTCCTGAGAACAAACCCAGCATATTCAGCTAATGATAAGTGGGGGAAGGGATTTACCCTTACTGAGAACTGTTCCTTTGACAAAGGCAGGACAGCTGATTACCCTGAGCTGGGAGTCCTAAGTAAACGTTTGTTAGAGAAGAAGGAAGGCTATCAGTCTGAAAACGTGCACAAGCAAGCTGAATTACTTCTAAGTCAGTTTAAGGAATTTCTGGAGAAAAGGGCAGAGCAGAATAATAACCCTGACCAGAATTCCAGTAACTCTGAGGAAGCTATGCAACTGGATGTTTGTCTGCCTTCAGTAGAGCTTGATTCACCTATGGATTGTTCAACTTGTGTAATTGAGAATAACCTCGTTAATGAGCACTGAAAGCTATATGAAGTAATATAGTATAAGGCTTGCCATACCTGCAGCCACTGTGAGAAAACCTTATGCCTTGTTTAATAATCTTAATCACATGGTAAATTGAGACGCCGTGCCGTAAGGAAGAGCACCTGTTTCAATTTGCTGAAGGATCACATGATTGCCTAGCCTGAGACTAAAGGAACTGTGAAACAGCCAAGTAGAGCTGAGCCGTTTGTTGCATCTTTTGTGTGTGTTTATTTTCAACCCTTATGTTGGAATTGGCATTCTTTTGCGTCTGAGATACTGAATCTTCATGCGCTGGAATAAACCCTCTTAAAAAAATAAATATTCTTGCATGCCTTTTTCTACTCGAGCTACAACTACAACTCAGTCCCACAGGAGGCCAAGCAACTACATATCCCAGAACTTCTGGGGCCAAGTGTTAGAGCTTCACTCCTAAAGGATACTTAATAGGCCGTCCCTATCTGTAAGCTCTTGGGCCCAGGTAGCAAGGACGTCGCAAGTGGCGTAGTATAGAGGATACTGCGCAGGCACAAGTAGCCACACCATAAGCTGCAGAAAACAACTTCCTTGAGGAGCTCAGCTGAGGACCAGCCGAGGAGACGGAGGAAGGGTACTGCGAGAGGGCTACAGGATCTTTCACTGGTGATAAGCGTGAAAACCACCCAAGCCAGGTAAAGGGTATCCACTTGAGGAAGCTTAGGATACCAGGGCAAGGGTGAAGCCTAGGTCTAACTGACCGATTAAAAAAAAAAAAAAAGTCTGGTATTGTGGTATCGCACTTTGGTTTGTGTTTTTGTGTTTGCAGAGTTCCAGGATGACGCTTGAATCGCAAGACGTGTTTAAGTGGATGGCAACGCAATTTGAACGCCAAAGGGACTTGTCTTTAGAGGCACAAGAGAGAGCAGTCGCGAGCTTCCAAGCTCAACAGAAACCACTTCTGGAACTGATGGAGGCGTGGTTGACAGACCAGAAGAAGCAGACTGAGCCACCAGTAACTCCACCAGGTTCCACCACTCCAGCTTCTTTAAGTGCTGTTGGTTTACAAACAGGAGCAATGTTTAATTTTGGTCAGCTCACGGACAGAGATGACATTGATGATTACATTGAAAGTTTTGAGAGGGTCGCCTATCTTAGTGCCTGGCCTAAGGAGCACTGGGCCATACGTTTTGCGGCATCCCTTACTGGGGAAGCTTTGGCCACCTATCGAGCCATGCCACCCATGCTCGCAGGAAGCTACGATGAGCTCAAGAGGGCAGTGAGAGAAAGGTTAGGGCTCACTCCATTAGTTTACCACAACCGTTTGAGAGCAGTGAAACTAAGGCCAAATGAGACCCCTAAAGCCCTGTGTCATAGAATTCACAGTTTGTTAAATAAATGGTTAACTCCGGAAGGGAGATCTGTAGAATCTATCTTGGATAGTTTAGTCTTAGAACAATATATGAATGCTTTACCTAGTGAGATCTGTACCTTCCTGATCCTACAAAACTGTAAAACCCCGCAAAAAGCTATTACCCTCTCCGAACGTTTTATGGAGGCGGAATTAACTGCCCAGGAAGGTAACAGTGCTTCAAAGGGGGCAGCATATAGCGTATCAGAAAGGAGGTGGAGGATAAAGGATGAGCCTGTAAGAATGTGTATGCCAGTATTGAAAACGTCTGTAAACAAAAGAAGATGTTTTAAATGCGGTAAGGAGGGACATCTTCAGAAAAATTGTTTTGTAAAGACTGCACTGATAGCAGAAAATCCTCAAAAGAAGAGAGAGGGTTTTCTTCTCTCAGTAGAGGTGCAAGGAATTGCAGCCCTAGCATTGTTGGACTCGGGGGCTGAGCAGAGCATGCTCTCAAAAGAGCTCTGGCAGCAGATCGAGGCCAAAGGTAATGGAGAAGTAATTCAGCCTGTGAGCACAGTAAAAATCCGGTGTATTCATGGGGGTACATCCATCTATCCTGTTTATAGTCTCCAAGTAAAAGGGTTGGGGGCAAACAGAACTATTCGCATAGCGGTCGTACCTAACCTGCCTCATACAGTAATTTTGGGGAGAGACTGGCCACAGTTCCATAAGGGGCTAGAGCAAGGATTGCACAGGAGAGAAGATCCTCAGTCTGGAAAATCCCAAGTGGAGGCTCGAGTTCAAACAGCCGAGAAAGTAAGGTTAATTCCTCACCCCTTATTTGCCTTAGCCAGTAAGCATGAGCGGAAGAAGGAAACTCAAAAGGAAGAGTCCGCAGGAAATAAAAGTAAAAAAGGAAAAGGAGAAAAGCGTAGGGAGAGACAGGCTCACTCTCGCTATAGGGCAGAGGTACAAGCAGGACAAGGGTTGCCAGGGGTACTGGGGGAGTTAATGGAAATATTCCCTACATTCCCAAAGGAGCAACAAGATGATCCCACTCTTACCCAAGCATTTAAGTGTGCCCAGAATAATAGGGATACCCTGCCCAAGTTCTTTATGGATTCAGGGATACTCTATAGAGAGAGTAAATACCCCTTTACGGGGAATAACCGAAAACAGTTGGTGGTGCCAGCAACATTTAAAAATATAGTTCTACGGTTGGCACACGACCACCCCATTGGGGCACACAAGGGCATTCAAGGGACCCTTGACCAAATCTTGGCGAGATTCTATTGGCCAGGTGTCTTTAAGGAGACAGCCAGGTTTTGTAAGGCCTGTCCGGCCTGCCAATGGGTACCGGCAGCTCATCCCAGAGACATGCCCATGATACCTTCACCCGTGATTACGGAGTCAACCCATAGTATAGCTATGAGGCAAAAGTCCTATTATGATCGGAACACAAAGCCCCGCCATTTGACTGTAGGCAAAAAAGTTATTGTGATGGTAACAGGACCCGAGTCAAAATTCGAAAGACGCTGGAAAGGGCCTTATAGAATAGTGCAACCGGTAGGACCAGTTTCCTATTTGGTCGAAAATAGGAAAGGTCGCCGCCAAGTTTACCATGTCAATGTTCTAAAGCCTTGGCATGATAGGGTAGCGTTAGCTCAGCTGGCCACAGTAACCGCAGCTGGAGGAAAACCCAAACAGGGACAAAATAGTACAGAGCCCTTGTTTTGTATCACGTGCTGTGCCGGCGATGCTAGGCCAGCCCGTGATATCTTAAGGGGGGGGGGGGATCTGTGATGAGGAAGCCCCTCAAGAAGAGATGGAAATAGGAGAAAATCCTGATGAGGTAAACAATACTGCACTGACAAACAGGATTTTCATCTCAGGAATAAAAACACAGCCAGTTGATGATCTAAAGCCACACCTCACCTCAGGGGAGGAGACAGGTCTGTTCACTGATTGGGCACGCCCAAAGGAGAGTCAGGGAGTGCAAGGAAGTGAAGGCTTGTTAAATACTCAAGCAATGAGGAGAGAGGGAGAGAGGAGGAGGAGCGAGTGCAAGCACGAGGCCAGGAGCAGCAGAAGGGAAAACGTTGGAACAGCTGAGAGAACTGCTTGGAGGAGAGGTCAGCTAGAATCTGAGACCCGAGCAGAACCTGGGAACACTGAATAGTGGTGCAAGGATTCACTCTGGAAGAAGTCTCACTGCAAGGTAGAGCCTTTGGTTAAGGGAGCCAGCAGGCCAGATACCTGGAATAAGGGCAGCCGGACTCACAGCTGTAAAAGCCAAGACAGTTTCAGAGAAAGCTACGAGGGAACTGTTCAGCCTGACATTTACCTGCAAGGCACTGGAAGTAAGGATAAGAAAGCTGAAGTACAAAGCCTGAGAATTAACAGGAGAAAAGGTACCAATGCTTATCTAAAAGACCTTGGAAAAGGTAAAGCTGACATTTCTTGTTATAACCCCTTGTTTAAGAAGTCTCCTGCATGTGTTAACCTCCTGAGAACAAACCCAGCATATTCAGCTAATGATAAGTGGGGGAAGGGATTTACCCTTACTGAGAACTGTTCCTTTGACAAAGGCAGGACAGCTGATTACCCTGAGCTGGGAGTCCTAAGTAAACGTTTGTTAGAGAAGAAGGAAGGCTATCAGTCTGAAAACGTGCACAAGCAAGCTGAATTACTTCTAAGTCAGTTTAAGGAATTTCTGGAGAAAAGGGCAGAGCAGAATAATAACCCTGACTAGAATTCCAGTAACTCTAAGGAAGCTATGCAACTGGACGTTTGTCTGCCTTCAGTAGAGCTTGATTCACCTATGGATTGTTCAACTTGTGTAACTGAGAATAACCACGTTAATGAGCACTGAAAGCTATATGAAGTAATATAGTATAAGGTTTGCCATACCTGCAGCCACTGTGAGAAAACCTTATGCCTTGTTTAATAAGCTTAATCACATGGTAAATTGAGAAGCCATGCCGTAAGGAAGAGCACCTGTTTCAATTTGCTGAAGGATCACATGATTGCCTAGCCTGAGACTAAAGGAACTGTGAAACAGCCAAGTAGAGCTGAGCCGTTTTATTGCATCTTTTGTGTGTGTTTATTTTCAACCCTTATGTTGGAATTGGCATTCTTTTGCGTCTGAGATACTGAATCTTGATGCGCTGGAATAAAACCCTCTTAAAAAAATAAATATTCTTGCATGCCTTTTTCTACTCGAGCTACAACTACAACTCAGTCCCACAGGAGGCCAAGCAACTACATATCCCAGAACTCCTGCGGCCAAGTGTTAGAGCTTCACTCCTAAAGGACACTTAATAGGCCGTCCCTACCTGTAAGCTCTTGGGCCCAGGTAGCAAGGACGTCGCAGTAGAAGCATGATTTTTTTGTCCGTTTTAAGAGAAGCTGGCTGCTGCGCTGTTTGTAAAATCTGCAATACCTGTAGATAGCACAAGACTTTGAGTACAATCCATCACCACTATTTGGCCTGTGGAGTCTGAAAAGATGGTGATCGAGGAGCTCTCTCCACCTTAAATGGAAACTTGTTGGTAAGGCCCAAAAGTTGTCACAACAAATTATGCATATAGTTAATCATGTCTGTGCCTTTGGCACCTAAAGGAATGCCTAATACCCGTAGATTAGTTCTATGACTGCAATTGCTTAAGTCCTCATAATTCCTTTCAAGAGCTTGCACACTTTACTTAGTCATTTCACTTGCTACGGTTGTTACATATGTGTGCAAAACTTAATTTCCACCACCTCTGCACAAGGATGAATGACATCAAACTGACCCTTCCGTCCTGCGATGTCATCACTTCAGCATTTGTTTCATCAATTCTTTCAGTTTTACAATCTCCTGCATAATAGTTGTCAGAGTAATCTCCGTCATTTCACTGGCTGCAACCTTGTGCAGAGAGGGCGGTTCAGGCTTTGGTGTGACCTCATTTGGAATATTGTGTGCAATTCTGGAGACCGCACCTTCAAAAGGATATAAACAGGTAGGAGTCGGTGCAGAGGGTGGCTACTAAAATGGTCAGTGGTCTTCATTATAAACCATATGGGGACAGACTTAAAGATGTACATGTTAGAGGAAAGGCAGGATAGAGGAGATATGATAGAGATGTTAAATACCTCCATGGCATAAATGCACAGGAGGAGAATCTCTTTCAATTGAAAGTAAGCTCTGCAACGAGGGGACATAGGATGGGGTGAAAGGGGATAGACTCAGGAGTAATATGTGGAAATTTTTCTTTACAGAAAGCGTGGTAATGTGTGGAATAGTCTCCCAAAGGAGGTAGTAGAGATGAGGACAATATCTGAATTCAAGAAAGCATAGGACAAATACAGAAGATCTCTAAAGGAAAAAAAGGGACTATAGATATGGAAGGGTAGACTAGATAGGTCATGTGGCCTTTTTCTGCTATCATGTTTCTATGTTTCCTTTATATATCTATATATATACCATTTTGCACCTTTGTAATCACAGGATTGCTTTTTAAGATTACCTCCTTAGACTTTAACATCTAAGGGGCGACATTCAAAAGATTTAGGCATGTAATGTAAGGAATCACATCTGCCCAAATTTACATTTTTCTGACCTAAAGGAGGGGAGGGCAGAGGGGGGGAAGAAAGCTAGGAATTCAGCGCTGATTTCCAGCACTAGCCATTTAACCTAGGTACCTACATTTAGGTGAAGAAATAATAGGCCTAGATTTAGGGATTTCAACTTTAGATGTCCAAGTTTGACAAATTTTCAGTCTAAAATTTATGCACCTAAGCATGACTAAAATTCTACCAAACTTTAGGCACCTAAAACTGAAATGGCTAGGTCATATACTCAGTTTCCTTTAAAAATCAATTTCCAAGTGGCTAACACTTTTAAAATGAACTTCTCTTGGAGATATCTAAACTGGTACATGTGGCAGGAACAATTTTCAAAGCCACTGATGTAAAGAAATAAGCGATTTACCAGGTGAAATTGCTTGTCTAAGTACTGTCCTGCTCTTGTCAGCTAAAGGTCTGAGCAGCCTTCCTGAGCTTCTACAATTTTAGCTGGGCTGTGCGAGGCCTCTTCCCTGAGGCACCTTTAGGTCACGGGAGGAAAACAGCATACATATATAGCACTGGCACAAGGACACGCGCTCTCTATCCTCCTAAGCCATGTGTGAAGTACATCATTGCTTTAATGCACGTGCTTCCCGTAGCATACAGGAACATGGCTAGTTTCCCTTTGAAAATCTGTGTAAAGGGTTGATGCTAACACTATATGCAGACTGATTAAAAAACAGCCCCTTAAATAGGCGGACTTTAAACACCAGACTGTACACTGAGCAGCTGATATTCACCGATGGGATATCCAGGCTGCTGAATATATCTGGTTAAAGTTAACTGGATAACTCATCTGGTTAACTTTAGGATGGGTATTTGTGAAACCCACCTTAACCAGTTAACTTTAACCTGATAACACTGTCTGTTTCAAGTGTAACCAGGTCTCTGACATTCTTTTAATACCTTCCTAATATGACCAAATAAATTTTACCCATCCAAGTCAACTGGTCTGTCGAGGGGATGGGGAGAGAGCGATGAGGGAATTTTGAATACCCAGAATCTGGTCAGGATAATTGTCAAAGGTATCTTTTGAATATTAATCATGGATAATCTCTGAAAAGGCTCTGAGGATATTCAAAAGGGTTAGCCAGCTATCAGGACCTGCTAACCAGCTGAATCACAGTGACCCTACTATTCAGCAGCACACGGCAGGAAAGACGCCTGCTGTCTGCGGGCGGAACAGGGCGGTCCCAGAAGCTATCTGGTTAGCAGCCATATTCCGCCACTGACCGGACAGATAAAGCTAGGACAGGTCAGTGACTGGCCTGACATTACGGGGTTTTGCTATCAAGTTAGCAGCTGAATGCCACTGACCAGATAGTAATAGCTCTGTCTGGCGAAACCACATAAGCTCCAGCGCTATCTGATTTTAATTCTATTGGCTGGCAGGCATTTTAAAAGCAACTGGCTGCTGCCGCTGAATACCAACTGAAAGAAAGCTTGATTGTACCGGGTTGGATACACAGTCAGGCCCTGTGTATAATATTATATTGCTATAATCCCTAAGAAAGAGTTAATATTATTTGTAGCTCCTTATTTAATATTATCCTTGAGAACTCTGTAGAAGAAATTGGGTGAAAGGTTTAGATAGCATAAACATTAGCCTATGTTATTAGAAAGATAAGTAAAAGGCAAGCTGTTTACCCAGCCTCTCAGTCTTACAGTCTCTGGTCAGAGATATCAAACTGTCAGTGTTAGAATTAATTAGAATTAAGGCCTACATAGTCATGCCTGAGAATATATGTATGTCTTTTCATGATTGTCTATGACGTGCATGCCTATAGAAAAGTATATTAAGAATATACGTAACACTAGACGTAGAATAGAATATGTATATTATGTAACACCGAAAATGTGCCCTGTAACTTTAAGACACAAAAAGCTGAAGAGTACGGCACAGACTCTGACAGAAAGGGAGAGAAAAAGCTTCCTAGTTGCTATAGGCAACCAGAGCAGGCTGAGGCACGAGACCTGAAGGCACGCCCAGCCAACAGACACTCCCCAAACACTGAGGGAAACACTCTGCACATGTGCAGGAAAACGCCCATAACTCTGCATAAGAAAGCAGGCAGGCAAACAGAGTTAGTTGGAGTTCGAGTTCAGGAACAGGCCAGAGCTTGGGAGCAGGCCAGAAAGGAGAATCCTTATTATGCTCAAGTCCAGGAGAGAGAGAATCCAGGAAGAGAGGCTGAATGTGATTCCTGTATGATTACTGACGAAGGTTTTGATGACACAGAAGCTGCAAGCGTTTGTGAAACCTGGCAGGTTAGAGAGAACCTAAAACCCTTCAACAAAAGGTCAGAGTATTTTCAGCCTAACCCTGTGTATTTGGAGGCCTGGAATAAGAAGCCAAGAAGGGCTGGGAGACATAACAGACAGTCATTCTCCAACAGTGAGTTTAACCACAGAAAACCCTTTGCTAATGAAAGCCAGAAGCTTTTAAGGTATTCACATCCTTATAATAGAGATAGTGAACTGCTTCAGGATATTTGTATGAGAGCAGAGCATGAATGTTTGTATGAGAAGCCTGGCAGCAAACTGACAAGAGCAAGGTGTAACAGAAAAGCTGAAAAGCATTTTTATCAAGGCTCAGATAATTATCTCCCTGACCAGGAAGAGAGTTTTGAAGAGAGACCAGTCACTGACTGGAGGAGGTTACAAACTCTCTGCCCGAGGGAAGACGAGTCACTTGAGGAGCCCATGTGTACTGACCAGAATGAAGGTTTATCTTATGAGGAAAAGATGGACTGTTCTCTAGTGATGACTGAAGAGACCTCTCTGCGCTGAGAGCTAATAAGCCTGCTAGAGAGACAGGTCTGCACAGTGGAAACTGCCCAGGTGTTTACCTTGATGATATATTTTGTTTTGTCATTTGATTTGTGAAGCAAGAAGCTACTTTTCTTTATCCATTTGTTTATGCCAGAAGTATGGTTATCTTTTGAGTTTGGAAGTGTATTATTTTTGAAAGTCCAGCAAAACCCCGGGAGGGGAATAAATCCTTGTTTAAACCTGACCCTCGACTTGCAACTACACTTTCTTTTTATAGAAAGGTCAGGGCCAGTAGTGCACTAAGCTAAATAACCTTAGTTTAGCCTCTGCTGGTGACATATAAAATGGCGTAGCACGTTGGATTTTTGAAAAAAAAAAAAGCAAATACTACTGCCCAAAGTTTTTTCAAAAGAGAAACAGATTGGAAGAAAAAAAAAAAAAAACTCACAGCAGCAAAGGAAATCCTGAGAGGAAGAAAATCCTGATACTAAGAGGACATCCACAAGCTGACCGGACGGAGGTGCAGAGAACCTTTCTCAAAATAGGATCCTTCACCGTGCTAAGGTACAAGTGGCTGGGCACGGGTGGTAAGGATTGTGGAGAAAGGGGGAGAGAGAGATACCTGGATAAAAGTAGATAGGGAGAAAGAAATATATTGTGTGCCGCACTTGGTGGGCCCTCTGTTTTTTCTCGCCTATACAGGTATACCGCAAGCGCCAAGATGGATTCCAAAGAACTGATGAAGTGGATGGAAGAGCAGTGGAAGGCACAAAGTGAGCTGGCACGACAGGCCCAGGACAGGACTATGGCAGCACTGGCTGCGCAGCAAAAGCCCCTGTTGGACTTGGTGACCACGCTACTACAGCGGACATCCACTACTACAGCTACGGAGGAAAGTGTACCGGTACCAGCGGCGGTAGGAGTACAACAATATGGTGCATTGGCACTAGGACCTTTACAAAAAAGTGATAACTTTGATGATTATTCGGACGCATTCGAGCGAATCGCTCAGGCGGCTAAGTGGCCCCTAGACCAATGGGCAGTCCGATTCGCCATGTCATTAACTGGAGAGGCATTGGCGGCCTATAAGGCGATGCCCGCTGGCCTAGTGACCAGTTATCCAGATGTAAAATTGGCAGTTCAAGATAGGCTAGGTTTAACACCTACACATTATCGCCGACTTTTTAGGGAGGCAAAGCTCTTGCCCCAGGAGACACCTAAAGCTTTAATGCAGAGGTTGAAAGGTTTAGCAGCAAAGTGGTTGGCTCCAGAAAGGGCCACGATAGAAACTTTAATGGATGCGGTGCTGCTAGAGCAGTATTTTGAAGCTGTACCCGCCGAAGTAAAAGCTTTCCTGCTGTTACAAAAATGTCAATCCACTAGAGAAGCAGCGGAAATGACCGAATGCTATTTTGAAGCTGCATTGGCCGGAGCTTCTAGTAATAGTATGATGCGGGTAACAGGCATGGGAAGGATGCCTGGTATAAGGAAAGCTTATGCTTCTACGGTCCCAAAAGAAAATGTAAAAAGCTATAATAATCTGATAAGATGTTTCCACTGTGGAAAAAATGGTCATGTATATAGGGACTGTAAAGAACACATAGCCCTTGTATCAGGGAGAGAAATACACGGTGGGGAGGAGTTTATTATAGATGTCCAAGTGGAGGGTATAGATGCGGTGGCACTCCTGGATTCTGGGGCAGACCAGAGTATGGTCTCCCAGGAAATGTGGAAGGCCATTCAGGCCCACAATCCTACCCAGTGGGATAGTACGGATGGTCGTGTGAAAGTGCGATGTGTGCATGGTGCTTCCTCTTTTTACCCGATATATGACATGAGTGTGAATGGGTTGAATACCAGAGGAAAGGTACACATGGCAGTTGTCCCCCGACTTCCCTTTAAGGTGGTCCTAGGCCGTGACTGGCCCCCGTTTAAGGAGGAATTGGGGAAAGGCCTTGAGGGGAAAGTAGGCCCCGAAGAACCACTAAGGGGAGAGGTATCGTCCGAAGCCCCCATAACTGAAGCCATTGCACAAAAGATCCCAAGTGCTTTATTTGGGAAACCCCGGGTGGAAGGGAAAACCCCAATTAAAAAAGGGTTTGTGTTGCACTTCACGAAAACATCCCAGCAGGTAAAGAGTCCCCAAAGAGCTACTGAAGCCTCAGCGGGCTATGACCTTTTCAGCAATGAGGATACAGTAGTCCCCAAGAGAGGGAAAGCCCTCGTGGATACCGGGTTGAGTATTCAAATCCCCGAAGGATGTTATGGCCGCATAGCACCGCGGTCTGGCCTAGCGGTCAATCATTCAATTGACATTGGGGCCGGGGTAATAGACCCGGATTATCGGGGGGTGGTCAAGGCCCTACTGTTTAACTTCGGGGAAGAAGATTTCATAATAAAAAGGGGTGAAAGAATAGCCCAGTTGATATGTGAACGGGTGGGCTTCCCGGTATTGTTAGAGACATCCTCATTACCCTCTACAGGCCGTGGGTCTGGGGGGTTTGGCTCCACAGGCAGAAAAGATGTTAAGGGCTTAGCAGCCATCGCTGAGGAAAGGAAAGAGGAGGACTTAGGCCCTCAGCTCTCAGATTGGAGGGAACAACCCGAAATACGTACAGGTACTGACCTGTCTGAACATCAGCAGGTAGAGTTAGCCCGGCTATTAAGGAAATTCTCCGATGTTTTGACAGCGGTGCCCGGTGAAACACGCCTGGTAGCCCATGAGGTCATTACAGTTCCGGGGAAAGTTATTAGACAACGCCCCTATAGGTTGCCAGAGGCGAAGCAAAACGAGGTCATTGCCCAAGTCAAGGAAATGGTGGAAATGGGGGTGATCGAGGAATCTCATAGTCCTTGGTCTAGCCCAATAGTCCTCGTCCCAAAACCGGATGGCTCCCTTCGTTTTTGTATTGATTTTAGGCAGGTAAATGCGATCTCACAGTTTGACGCATACCCCATGCCAAGAATCGACGATCTGTTAGATCGGCTAGGGCAGGCCCGGTTTCTAACAACCCTCGATTTAACCAAGGGTTATTGGCAAATCCCCTTGACGAGGGATTCGAAGCCAAAAACAGCTTTTTCCACCCCTTTAGGCCTATACCAGTTTAGGCGTATGCCATTTGGGCTACAGGGCGCAGCGGCAACGTGCCAGCGTCTTATTGACCAGGTCCTAAGGCCACATCAAGATTACGCGTTGGCCTATATGGATGACGTTATTATCCATAGCGGCACCTGGCTAGAACACCTATCACGGGTAGAGGCGGTATTAAACGCCATTCGAAAAGCGGGTCTCACTTTGAACCCCAAAAAATGTCTTTTTGCGGCTAAGGAAGCCAAATACCTGGGTCATTTAGTTGGGAATGGGATGGTAAAGCCTCTAGCGGACAAAATAGAGAGTGTCCGGAACTTCCCACGACCGGTAGAAAAGAAGCATGTCCGCAGCTTCTTGGGCCTAATCGGCTACTACCGGCGGTTTATCCCCAGGTTTGCGGAGGAGAGCAGCCTTTTTACAGACATGATTAGGAAAAATGCCCCAAATAAAGTGCATTGGACTCCCGAGGCCGAGGAGACTTTTATCGCTCTTAAAGAGAAGTTGTGTAAAGCTCCTGTATTAAAGGGAGTTGACTTCCGGCTTCCATTCATTATCCAGACAGACGCTTCTGAGACTGGACTGGGGGCAGTTATGTCCCAGAAATTTGATGGTGTAGAACACCCGATTACCTACTTAAGTAGGAAACTGTCCAATGCGGAGCGGAAGTATTCTACTGTAGAAAGGGAATGCTTAGCCATCAAACGGGCGGTAGAAGCATTGCGATATTATGTGACAGGGCGAAAATTTATATTAATAACAGATCATGCACCGTTAAAATGGCTAAGCCAAATGCGCAACAATAATGCACGACTGACGCGCTGGCATTTAGCTTTGCAAGCCTTTAGTTTTGAGGTACAGCACCGTGCAGGGAAGCTGCATGGTAATGCGGATGCGTTGAGCAGAATTACGCGCTGTCCGACGGGGACGTCAGCAGCTCGTAATGTCTTAAGAAGGGGGATGTGTAACACCGAAAATGTGCCCTGTAACTTTAAGACACAAAAAGCTGAAGAGTACGGCACAGACTCTGACAGAAAGGGAGAGAAAAAGCTTCCTAGTTGCTATAGGCAACCAGAGCAGGCTGAGGCACGAGACCTGAAGGCACGCCCAGCCAACAGACACTCCCCAAACACTGAGGGAAACACTCTGCACATGTGCAGGAAAACGCCCATAACTCTGCATAAGAAAGCAGGCAGGCAAACAGAGTTAGTTGGAGTTCGAGTTCAGGAACAGGCCAGAGCTTGGGAGCAGGCCAGAAAGGAGAATCCTTATTATGCTCAAGTCCAGGAGAGAGAGAATCCAGGAAGAGAGGCTGAATGTGATTCCTGTATGATTACTGACGAAGGTTTTGATGACACAGAAGCTGCAAGCGTTTGTGAAACCTGGCAGGTTAGAGAGAACCTAAAACCCTTCAACAAAAGGTCAGAGTATTTTCAGCCTAACCCTGTGTATTTGGAGGCCTGGAATAAGAAGCCAAGAAGGGCTGGGAGACATAACAGACAGTCATTCTCCAACAGTGAGTTTAACCACAGAAAACCCTTTGCTAATGAAAGCCAGAAGCTTTTAAGGTATTCACATCCTTATAATAGAGATAGTGAACTGCTTCAGGATATTTGTATGAGAGCAGAGCATGAATGTTTGTATGAGAAGCCTGGCAGCAAACTGACAAGAGCAAGGTGTAACAGAAAAGCTGAAAAGCATTTTTATCAAGGCTCAGATAATTATCTCCCTGACCAGGAAGAGAGTTTTGAAGAGAGACCAGTCACTGACTGGAGGAGGTTACAAACTCTCTGCCCGAGGGAAGACGAGTCACTTGAGGAGCCCATGTGTACTGACCAGAATGAAGGTTTATCTTATGAGGAAAAGATGGACTGTTCTCTAGTGATGACTGAAGAGACCTCTCTGCGCTGAGAGCTAATAAGCCTGCTAGAGAGACAGGTCTGCACAGTGGAAACTGCCCAGGTGTTTACCTTGATGATATTTTGTTTGGTCATTTAATTTGTGAAGCAAGAAGCTACTTTTCTTTATCCATTTGTTTATGCCAGAAGTATGGTTATCTTTTGAGTTTGGAAGTGTATTATTTTTGAAAGTCCAGCAAAACCCCGGGAGGGGAATAAATCCTTGTTTAAACCTGACCCTCGACTTGCAACTACACTTTCTTTTTATAGAAAGGTCAGGGCCAGTAGTGCACTAAGCTAAATAACCTTAGTTTAGCCTCTGCTGGTGACAATTATGAATATACGTGATGTGAGACGTAGAATAATAAAGTGAAATTATGCTGTGTAATGGAATCTTTTCCTATAAATAAAGTGGCCTAAAGCTAGGATGTCAGAGTAAACATAGGCAAAGGCCTGGCTTGCTCTCCCAAAGCGCTTTGGTCCTGTGTTTATAATACAAGTGTGTTGTGTATTATTTACAGATTTGTGTATTATTTAAAGATTATGATCAATTAACCTTCTCCTTGTTTTGTGTGTGGATTTCTGTGACCCAAGAGCCCTATCTGTTATTAGGTTAGGGGGGGTGCAGAGTAATCTTTCAGTTGGTGCCATAACCGGATCAGATCTCTGCATTCAAGGCAAGGGCAGAAGGTGCCTGAGGATTTGTGAGTATTATGAAAATTACCAGTGATGGGTAATCTGTTAAGGCAAGGGCAGAAGGTGCCTGAAAGATTTGTGAGTATTATGAAAATTACCAGTGATGGGTAATCTGTTAAATAGACAGGCTCTGTCTCAGATGCGTGAATGGCATAACAGAGCTAGGGCTTTAGTGTTTAGAAAAGGTAGCCCTTATTGTATGCTTCTATTGTATGTGTGAGAAGCATAGGTGATGTAGCCATCGATTCCATAGCACATAGGGATTCAGTGACAAAAGGTAATGTGAATTTGCAGTTTCCTTTGGAGGGAACTTTCTCTGTAGATAAGGTCCATTGCCTGAGATATGAGTTAGCGGTTAAAGGTAAACCGTGCAAATGTGCTTACATGGTGGGAACGGATGGTACATGATGAAAACATTAGGAATGTTTATGTTTTGAAACAAAAGTTGTTTGTGTTAGGAAATGTACCTATTGACCAGCTGAGCAAGTGCAGGTCACTCGTGTAGCAGAGCTAAGAGAAAAAGAAAATATTTAAAAAGCAACAGAAGTTAGGGGGAGTAGAATTGTGTATTTTGGATATTTGGAATGTCTCCCAGCTCAAAGAATTGAGAGCATGTTTGAATCAAGAAACGGAAAGTGTTGTACTTGTAATAAGAATCTTAGAAGTAACAATAGGTCATAGAGTTTCTGTTGCAAAAGAATTAGCATTCTCGGGAAATAAATTACCTATGCCTGGAGTTCAGGATAGCAGTAATGATTTGAAATTCAAAGCAGTATTTATAGGTCTTTAAGCAGATTTGTTATTGTGTACTTCTCATTTGTGTGTACTTTTCAAAAGAATTAAGTGTTTCTGATGAAGTGTGATCAATTATATTATGATTTAGGCTCTATTCAGGATGTTCTATTCAGCCTAATTTATGTTCTGCCACTGTGAAACTGAAGCAGCTGTGGGAAATGATATTGTGACTACTTAAAGAAGTGTTTGATTTGACTAAAACTTTTCAGAAATTACAGGGATAACTCTGGTAGATTTGTGTCTTTATGGTCTCAGATAATTAACAGTTATAATCCTACTTGGGCAGATCTAGATAATTTGCTCAGATCTGTTTTTTTTTTTAATCCAGCTGATTTTCATAAGGTTACTCATTCAATTAAGGATGACAACTGGCAATGGCCACTGACAGACCCTGTAACAGATTTTCAAGAAGCAACACAGAGATAATTTTGTTTTATGTAGAGAAAAATTGTTAGAATCCATAAAGGTAGTATGTAAACCTGTAAAGGATTGGTCGAGATTAACATCTCTAAGGCAGGATAGGGGTGAAAAGGTTACAGATTTTCGCACTAGGTGCATGCTAGCTTTTAAAGACTATTCTGGTGAAGCAGAAGACACACCCTTCAGGATTCACTAATATTTTTGTAAATGGTTTAAATCCCGAGAATAAAAGAGCTTTTAGAAACTTCAATAATAGATTGGCCAGCTAGAACAGCCGATGCAATTTTGGAAGGGGCTCGATACAGTGAGTTGAAGTTCCTCAAGGAACAACAGGAACAACAAACCCGATTAGATGTAAAAAACAAAACAAAAAAAAACAAAAACAAAGTTGCTTGATTTGCAGATTGCTTCCATGCAAACTCCCATGGGAAGGGGAGGGGTAGATTCAGAGCTAGAGGAGGTTATGTGAATTCTCAGCAAGGACGTGGACAATCCAGAGAGCTGCGTACATGTTACACTTGTGGAGAGGCTGGACATTTGCAGCGAGACTGCCCCCGGAATCGGACTCCTGATGGCCAGAGAGCTGATTTCCCTCCTCCCTCTCCAGTATAAGCTGAATTCACTCCAGTATATCGGTGCTTCTCTAACCCAGAAGATTGTGGAGGTGATACATGGGATGCATGACTATTTCTGAATTTGGCTGTAACTCCTCAGGGTGAGTTAGAAGCTAAACTGGGAGGTTCTAATTTGAAATTTGTTATTGATACTGGAGCTACAACATCAGCACTGCGTTTACAGAATTTGCCTTCTATCTATCATGCTCAATTAGCACAAGCACCGATAGTACATTGTGAAGGCATTGAGGGAAAGATAATTCCTCATCGTAGACTTGAATATTTACCTTTGCAGACTGGAGAGATTGTATATCCAACTACTTTTCTTGTGGGAGACACTTTGCCAGTGAATCTTCTAGGTCGGGATTTTTGGTGTCATATCATGCTACTCTATCCTGGATGGGTGGCAAGTTCTCTTTCCAGCTGTACTCTCTCTCTGAAGTGCCGTCCCCTGCAGATGCCAGTGTTGTTCATCTGGCGCTTGAAGACCTTCCCTCTACTTTGTGGGCAGTGCCAGGATCTAATGTCGGGTGCCTTTCTATTCCTCCTGTGAAAATCACCGTGAAACCTGGAGTTCAGCTTCCTAGACTCAAGCAATATCCATTGCCAGCAGCTGCCATTGAAGGAATTCGTCCTGTAATTGCGGATCTCCAGAAACAAGGTGTCATTTATCCTACAACTTCACCATGCAATACTCCAATCCTTCCTGTGCTAAAGGCTGACGGTAAGACTTATAGATTTGTACAAAACCTGTGAGCAGTAAATAATGTGATTTTGCCAATTTTTCCCTTGGTACCTAATCCACATGATATCTGGACGCAGATACCTTCAGGGACTACCTGGTTTTCTGTTGTGGATTTAAGTTCTGCTTATTTTTCAGTGAAAATTAGCAAAGACAGCCAATTTTTATTCGCCTTCTATTTTGACAATAAGCAATATACCTGGACCACTTTGTGTCAGGGGTATACTGATAGTCCTGCATATTTCTCGCAGGTCCTAAGAACTGCATTATTTGATGTAAGACTCGACCATTCCTCTTTAGTTCAATATGTGGAAGATTTGCTTTTATGTTCACCATGTTATGAGTTTGTCTCTATTAGCTCATATTACTAATTTAGGTTTGAAGGTTAATCTGTCTAAACTGCAATTTGTATTTCAAAATGTTACTTTCCTGGGTGTTGATTTAACACCATCTGGTCGTGCAATTACCTCTGCTAGATTGAAACCTATTCTGTCATTGCCTTTTTCCAGCGACACCAGTGTTATTGCGTAGCTTCCTGAGTTTATTAATTTTCTGTAAATAATAGCTAGCGAATTTCTCAAGATCTTACTGCTCCACTTTATGCTCTTATTGGGAGAGAAGGATCTGAAGGCCTCATTGTACCCACATTATCACAGTGGGAGGCTTGTTTTAAATGTAAAAATTGCACTGGGAAATGCACCATGTTTATTGTATATGATTATTCTTTACCATTCAAATTATATGTGGCTATTTCTGATTCCTCTGCTACCTGTGTGCCTTTACAAGCTTTCCCAACTGGTTGCAAGCCGGTAGGATATTTCTCAAAGCGATTTGATGCAGTGACTTTGGGACTCCCACTATGTCTACGTAGTTTAGTAGCAGTGGCTTTGCAATTGAAACTTACTGATTTTCTGATTCTACAGCGCCCTTTTTGTTCCATTTAACCAAGACTCAGCCTTTTGACCTCCACACGTTTTATTGACTCTGGAATTAATAATTTCTTTGCATCATGTTTCAGTCTGTACTACATCACTATGCAACCTTTCTACACTTGTGGAGGAAGATGGGTCTCATAATTGTTTCCAAACAATTTTCAATTGTTTCCAAACTGTACCTCTACCAGCCCTGGATTATACCTTTGTTTGTGGATAGTTCTGCTTTTAGAGATGACAAGGGCAAACTTCGTGTAGGCTATGCAGTCACTACGGTTTTGTGGAATTTTGGCAATATTTGGCAGCAACGAGGGTTTTGACTTCTGCTAATAAACCAATTAAACATACTGCATACATTCACCGTTTGTTACAGGCTGTCCTCTTGCCAGCACAAGTTGCAGTTTAAAATGCAAAGGACATTCTTCTGCTGAAGATTTTGTGTCAAAGGGCAACCATTTTGCAGACGACGAAGCACAGCGAGCTGTTCTTCAAGCATCGATGTCCCCGACAGCGCTGTATTTAACATCATTTAATATGACTTTGTTTTCCCTTTCATCTTTCTTGCAGCAATAGCAAGATACTTCCTTTGAAAACCCAGACTCTGATTTCGTGGGGTGCATCCTGTGATGCTCAGGGCTGCTGGAAAGAGGATCATCTGCTTATTTGTCCTGACAGTCTTTTGTTTCTACTTGCCCTGTTCCTGCATTATAAGCTTTGCCGCTGTGGATATGAATTATGTCTTTTTGGTTCTCCGGTATCACCTGAACTTCTGTTATTTTTTTCTTTGGCACAGCTTGTCTGCACTGTTTCAAGACTGGCACTGTAGGGTCAGCTTAGGGTCAGTTATTAAGATTTCTGCCTTCCGAACTCTTTTTGATTTTGCAGCCTGTTTTGCAGAGCTGCCCTGTGCCAGAGGAAGAAGGTGGTATTTGTCCGGATGGGTAGAAGCTTATCCATTACCAGTTTGTTCTTTCTTGTCTGGGTCCAGCCATTGTTGCGAGTGTATGAGAGGGTACTGAAAATTTGCTTTGGTATTAAGAGACAACTGCACACTCCTTATCATCCGCAAAGCTCTGGCCAGGTGGAACGGATGAATAGGACAAAAGTCACTTGCGCACTATGACACAGGATTGGGCTACAGATTGGACGGAAGCCCTTCCCTTTGCCCTTATGGCAGTGTGTAATTCCCCCAGCCTGACACCATATGAAATAGTTACTGGACGTCCAGCTACTTCTCCACATTACTTGGCAGTTATCCCAGATCCCCAATTGTTGCGCAGCGATATTTTGACTTATTGCTCACGGTTGCATTCAGTCCTGTCTGTTTCCCTTTTATTGCAAATGAATCCTCAACGAGATGACAGAATCATCATATCCAGAATCATCAGAATCATCATATCCAGAAGTGAAGTCACCAGACTGGGTCCTGGTTAAGAATTTGCATCCAAAGATGCTTCTGGTTCCCAAGTTTCTAGGTCCATTTCGTGTGCTCCTGGTGGGATACTCGGCTTGTAAAGTGGAAGGACATTCCCGTTGGATACATCTTACACAGTGTAAAAAGGCTCCTTCATGGACTCCAGACGGCGGCTCCCTTCATCAGTGAATCAAGAAAATACAACGCAGAGACTTATTGAACATTACATTGATATTACAAAAAAAGATCATCAGGATTTACATGCTTTTTGAATGAACTACTTATGCAAAAACCTTTTGTCCAGCATTTATACTACTGATTAGGTGGATAAAGGTGGTTTGATTTAGTATTTTACTAATATATAAGCAATGACCTTTGGGTACTTAACCTCTACTTCATGATGTAATTGAGAATTAAGGGGTAGTTATAGCTATAATATATATCTTCATCATCTTAAGAAGAGTAGGTGTATTTTATTTTTGTCTTAGAACATTTATTTTGGAGTAATTATAGTTTCAGATGTTTAGAGGTTTGCTAAGAATGTTTCTGTATTTGGTCTTAGTTGTGCTATGGCATATTATTGTTAATGAAGCAGTACTGCATTTAGAATCTTGGGAAAGTTATGAGGGATATCCAAATATTTTGAGTCACATTTACACTCAGTTACAAAACATTTTAATCTGTCACTTTGTGCGGTCTGCCTTCCAACTGTGACAGCTACTCAACACGGGTTTCTACCACAAGTTAGGCCCAAAGTCTTTGAAGAGTTTCGTGATACAGATTTTAATCTAACTACTGTACGATGGTCTCATACAAACACAGAACCTAGAGTAGTTAGTTCTATGCCTTTAAAGTCCCCTCCAATATGTTTTATGGCTCAAGGTACAGGGAAAAAGGTAGGGGACACCCCATGGAACATTTGTAAAATAATAATGCTACATAATTCTTCCATCTGGTATAAGAAATCCCACGTACAGAAACCTTATATTTCCGTAGTACAATTAATGTAAGTTCAAGGGAATCAGGTGCATGATTATGACTTGTTACAGTATAATAGTTCTGGCTACCTTTTGAATGACTCAGTCCGAGACATACCTAACTGGAGTTGCCCCTTATTAGGATATTACCATCCCTGGGAACGTAATCTATCTGTAGGAATTAAGGAAATGAACATTACTCAGTGGGCTTTGAATAATTGTAAGCAGAATCTAGTCTGTCCCCATAACTTGACAATTTGGGGAAAATGGATTAGTGGCTCTAAAGGGAGACTGTTTTGTGTGTGGTAATCTTGCATATACAGAACTTCCCAGAGGTTGGTCAGGTGCTTGCTATGTTGCTCAGTTAGATACCCCGTGGCGGTTTTTACCTTACCAAAATGTTACTTTATTATCAACCTTGAATAATTCCTTAAGAAGAAAAAGGGATATTCCCCCTCAGGATGAAGCCATAATAGCAGCACAACAGTTGGTAGACTCTACAAGTCCTTTAACTAAATCTCAGATAGATGCATTTACAGGTACTGTTTGGCTCTCAACCTTTGGAGCCATAGCACCCACTAGAGAATATGGTACCCAGATTATGCGATTACAGGCAGTTGTTGAACTTACAGCCCTGGATCTCACAGAGGCTATTAGCGTGTTACAACGTGCAGTAGACAAGGTGTCCACTTATGCAGCTCAGAATCACATGGCTTTAGTCTACCTACTAGGGAAGGAAAATGGCGTATGTGGCCTAATTTCTGATTTCTGTTGCAGTATGCTTGGTGATGAAGGGAAAGTAGTGAAAGACCTACTAGATAAGGTTAGGAATCGTACATTTGTATCAAGTAGTAGTTATGTAAGTTCTTTTTCTGATTTTTTGGGTTCTGTTTCTTCTTTCTGGAATTTATTATCTAGGCCCCTGCAAGGCATATTAGCTTTATTATTTGGCTTATTAGGGATTATCATTTTAGGAACAATAATTCTTTGTGTAATATCTGCTTGCTGTAAGAAATCAGTGGAGACACTGACCCGTAAAATGATGTTACAGGTTGACCCAGAAGCTAGCTACGATCCATTTTTAATACCGATGTCTGTTTCCTTATCTGTGAAATGATTCTTTACAGAATCAGAGGAAGGACTGAAAGAAAGCTTGATTGTACTGGGTTGGATACACAGTCAGGCCCTGTGTATAATATTATATTGCTATAATCCCTAAGAAAGAGTTAATATCATTTGTAGCTCCTTATTTAATATTATCCTTGAGAACTCTGTAGAAGAAATTGGGTGAAAGGCTTAGATAGCATAAACATTAGCCTATGTTATTAGAAAGATAAGTAAAAGGCAAGCTGTTTACCCAGCCTCTCAGTCTTACAGTCTCTGGTCAGAGATATCAAACTGTCAGTGTTAGAATTAATTAGAATTAAGACCTACATAGTCATGCCTGAGAATATATGTATGTCTTTTCATGATTGTCTATGACGTGCATGCCTATAGAAAAGTATATTAAGAATATACGTAACACTAGACGTAGAATAGAATATGTATATTATGAATATACGTGATGTGAGATGTAGAATAATAAAGTGAAATTATGCTGTGTAATGGAATCTTTTCCTATAAATAAAGTGGCCTAAAGCTAGGATGTCAGAGTAAACATAGGCAAAGGCCTGGCTTGCTCTCCCAAAGCGCTTTGGTCCTGTGTTTATAATACAAGTGTGTTGTGTATTATTTACAGATTTGTGTATTATTTAAAGATTATGATCAATTAACCTTCTCCTTGTTTTGTGTGTGGATTTCTGTGACCCAAGAGCCCTATCTGTTATTAGGTTAGGGTGGGTGCAGAGTAATCTTTCACCAACCCCTCCTTTTTTAGGTCTAACATTAAAAATAATGGAGGCAATTCTCAAGCTACTTGTATTGCTGCAAACTCCACAGCTCCTTTGCATTGCTGCAATCTCCAGAACTCCTTTTTACCCCCAGTCTTGAGGCCAGTTTTCCATATTTTCACTCTGAAAACTGCTGCCTGTGTTTTGCACCTGCTTGGCCCGTGGGAAACCGTTCCATGGAAAACTGCATTTTCCAATCTATGTGGGCTATCTGCATGCATTATTTTCCTCCCTTAATCTACACACCTTCCTCTAGAAAGCCTCTGTGTAATGCACTAAAATAGGCATACTGTGGAACCCTGCTTACACTTTGGGCCAGGTTCAGTACAGGAAACTTCCAGAGTAAAATTAGTACTTATCCGGCTATACACCCACTGAAAGTTCCTTCAAGGTGCACAATTTAGCACTCTGATTTACTGGAATATAGGGACTAAAAGCAACACACATACTTTGATTCATGCTGAGCATATCTAGTAGCACTGTCAATATAAATGAACGTGAACGTGTTCCAGAACAACCTGTTTGAGCTTTCTGGTTAGGAAGGAAGGTGAAATGAATACCTCCAGTACAGCTTCAATGATTTGGCCACCCTCCACTCTCACTGCAAACAGACAAATGTGCTCCACTCACCTTAAAATCCAGAGCATCGTGCAGAGAGGTCCATTGCATCATGTTATCCGAACTGTAGATTTTACTCACATTATGCTGCAAGTCTTCCTGCACACACAAAGGAAGGAAGTTTTACTTCTTTCTCCTTCGCTACAGCTCATCTCTAGCTCTGTACATTGTGTGTCGTGACAACTCATGGAATTCAATACAAGTTGGTGACATAAAATTGTATCTCTAATTTTAGATGTCCCCCTCTCGTACCAAGGGCATAGCTAGAATCCAATTTTCTCTGGAGCTGATAGGAGGGGGGGGGGGGTAAAAGGTATTCTGGATCCTCCCCCCATAGCACACCCTTTCTGCAGCATGGCAGGAATCCTCAGGCCTTCCCTCACTGATTTGCTGCCAAGGTGTGCATGTTAAACAAGCCGTGTGCAATGGCAGCAAGTCTGGGAAAGCCACTTGAGGGACCTGATAAGAAAGTGGAGGGGCCTGCGCTCCTCCAGACCCACCTGTGGCTATGCCCCTGTCTCGTACCTATTATTTATTTATTTAGCTGTATTTATATCCCGCTTTTCACCGGGTCAAAGCGGTCAATTGGGAGATACATTTAACACGAGGGGATATGACACACATACACTAATACGTACAGGGAACATGGGCAATGGAGGGTTAAGTGGCTTGCCCAAGACCACAAGGAGTGCCTATAGGACTAGAAATCCCAGTCCCTCTGGCCTGAGATTGCTGTCCCCAGGTGGGACTTGAACCCCCGGCCCTCCGGCCTGAAGTACCTTGTCCTAACCACTAGGCCACTCCTCCCATATTACTTCCCTATTTAAAAAAGTGACTCTACCATAAGAAGAAAATCATCCTTCTCATATCTCTAAAGACCCCTTAAAGAAAGGATGACCTCCCCACAAGATAGTTATTATCATATATCCTTCATCTCCAACTTATTGCAAGGGAATCCCCTCCCCACCAAAGTCACTAGACAACAGTCACCATCACCACAATCATCATCTCTTATCTTTCACGTCCCATTAATCTTGCACCTCTCTCTCACTGCTCCACCCTCAGAATAAGACAGCCACCATCGAACAACTCACTCCTCCACCTTACTATGAGAGAGAATTCACTCAGTGAGAGAGAATCCCCTTATCATATTTTTCAGATTCATCTCATTCACCTCTGCCTTATGGGGGTCTCATTCCCCCAATAAGGCAAATGTCATTCTCCTATACTTCTTACCTTATGGTGAAGAAATCTCCACCATAAGGTGTCTTCTTCTCACACCTCTGACCTTCCCCTTGTTATGATGGAAACTACCCATTAGATAGTCACCTTCACATATCTCTCATCTACCTCACTGTAAGGGGACTGCCTCGTAAGAAGACAGCCATTCTGTTTGCTCCATAAGCCAGCACTGGGATGGAAACACTCTCACTTTTATATCTCTATGAGGGGCAAGCTCCATAAGACTATGGTCATTCTCTAAAAGGGCTGTATTTGGCACCCATAAGCAAGGACAGACAGCAGGTCTCAGAGGGCGGGGAATGTAAGGATGTCAGAGATTCCAAAGACTAGAGAACCAGAAGAGAAGCAGCGGAAGACCATAGTGCCACAGTGATGTGCCTAGGCAGGAGCGGGCTTTTCTTTGGGTTGGGTATTTGGCACCTGCAAAAGCAGCCTAGGCGTTTCCAATGTTGCCTATGCCTAAATATGGGCCTGCTCTCTGATACCTCTCATTCCTCACTCTCCATCATTGTACCCCCTCCTTGACAGCAGAACTTGACAGCCGTAACAAATACTCCATAAGCATTATATTGGCTGAAAACACTTCAATTTGTAAGGGCTGGTCCGATGGCCCAGTTGGAGTGTTCCACGCAGCCATGTGAGGGATCAGGGTTTAGTTCCCAAGCTCCTCAGGCCAACTGGGAATGGGAGTGCTGTGGGGGTGGGGTGGTGGTGGGAAGTCCTAGATGTGGTGTACTTAGATTTCAGTAAAGCCTTGACACCGTTCCGCACAGACAATTTATAAATAAATTCAGGATTCTAGGAATACACCCTAAAGTGACTGAGTGGGTTAGAAATTGGTTGAGTGGGAGACAACAAAGTGAATAGGTAAATGGAGCTCACTCCGAGGAGAAGCATGTAATGCTGAAGGGCTGTTGGTTAAGGTTTGCCTCTATGCAGATGATACCAAAATCTGCAACAGAGTAGACACCCAGGAAAGTGTAGATAACATGAAGAGGGATCTAGCTAAGCCTGAAGAATGGTCAAGAATTTGGCAGCTGAGATTTAACACCAAAAAATGCAGAGTCATGCAATTGGGTTGCAAAAATCCAAAGGAGCAGTACAGTACAGGGGACAAAGTACTTCTGTTCACAAAAGAAGAGCGGGACCTGGGCGTGATTGTTTCTGATGATCTTGTTGTTGTTGTTAAGTGCCGTCAAGTCGGAGTCGACTCATGGCGACCCTCTGGATAGCTATCCTAAATTGTGTTCGGTCTTCAGTCAGGCGGCTCATTGTTGGGGGAATGAGACCCCCATAAGGCAGAAGTGAATGAGATGAATCTGAAAAACAATGAGTCGCCTGACAGACTGGTACCCGTAGCTGCTGTTATTGTATTGATCCATCTCATTGCTGGCCTTCCTCTTTTGCGTTGACCTTCTATCTTGCCAAGCATGATGTCTTTCTCTAATGATCTGTCTCTTTGCATGATGTGTCCAAAGCATGAAAGTCGAAGTCTTGTCATCTGAGCATCTAAAGAAAGCTTAGGTTTGATCTCCTCTAGTAACGACTGGTTTGTTTTTCGGGCAGCCCATGGTATACACAATATTCGCCGCCAGCACCATAATTCAAAGGCATCAATTTTCTTCCTGTCTATCTTTTTCACTGTCCAGCTTTCACATCCATATGATGTTATTGAAAATACCATAGCTTGAACAAGTCAAATCTTTGTATGGAGAGAGACATCTCTGCTCTTGAGAATCTTATCTAGTCTGATTATCTTAAGGTGGCTAAAAAGGTAGAAAAGGCGACAGTGAAAGTCAGAAGGATGCTTGGGTGCATAGGGAGAGGAATGGCCAGCAGGAAGGAGGAGGTGATAGTGCCTCTGTATATGTCTTTGGTGTGACCTCATTTGGAGTATTGTGAGCCATTCTGGAGACCACACCTTCAAAAGGATATAAACAGGATGGAGCCTGTGCAGAAGGTGACTACCAAAATGGTCGGTGGACTTCATCATATGGGGACAGACTTAAAGAACTGAATATTGTGGCGACGGTGCCCCCACTAGGCGGTTGCCTAGTGAAAGTGGCGGGCCATCTTATATCTTGTATGTTGCTTAAGCTTCAGGGCTAAGACCTCTGAATGTGTAGTTGCGTGCAAAAAGCAGTCCAAGTGGTATTTTTGGCCAACACAGGAAAATTTATTAAATTTTTTGTTTTAAATTTCAGCTTTGCAAACAGACCTTTGTAGAAGGCTCCAACCATAACAACAGAAAAAGGATGTTTTCTCCAAATAAACTTTCTTTACAAAAAGTGTATTTCAGCAGTGTTATCAATGAGCAGTTTCTTCCAGCTCTTTAACAAAAGAATTTCTTCTTCCAGAAACAAACATAATTGAACTGGTATTTAACAGCAGAGTCCAGCAAACCTTTTAGCTTCCCTTAGCTGCTTCAGGTTTTAACTTTAAAACACTTCTCTGCTTGTCAGCACAGAAACTAAAACTGCTGTGTTTAAACTTTCACTCAGCACAAGTGTTCTTGTAGCTTTAACCATGAGATTTCCTTCTCTCTCTAAAGCTTCTTAGCTACAATAATCAGGATAACTGTTTCCTGGGTTTCCTTCCTATTAAACCCTTAGCTTTTCTCAGTCAGAGATTATGCACAAAGAACATTCCATTTGGGATTCTGTGGAGTCAGGTTCCTCTCCACAGAATTCCACCTCCATGTCTTCCTCTGCATTACATGACTGCGGGGCTTGGACAGGTTCAGGGATTTCAGGTTTTTCTTCCTTTAGAAGCTTGAACAGTCTTTCCCACTGAACTTCCCTTCTTCTCCCCGGGATTATATTAGTGTTCTCAGACTTCTTTCCCTTTAGTAAAACATTTAAAGGCTTTGTTTGCTTTACCTTATCTGTAAAAGCATTCTTCCTGGCATGCGTCCCATAAGGTACAGTTTCTTCCTCAGAATCGGGTATACTTATTTCTGAGTCAGAGTCTGTCACGCCCCGTCGTCCACCTAGGCAGTTGCCTGACGTCGGATAAGGTGTGATAATCACTTTCAAGATGACTGCCCAGTGCAAGGGCTCCTGGGAGTCGTAGTTCAAAGCACCTGTAGTTGTGTAGCTAAATAAGCTGGAGCCGAGTTGAAAGCAAACAGGAATATTTTTTTTATTTTTAAGCCTCCCTTGGCATAGAGAACTTCAATATGAAGCTTGGCATTACATGAAAACTTGAAGTAACAAAATACAAGATAAGAAAATCAAAACAGCTTTCTTCAGCATTAGAAAAAAATCCTTCTGGCAAATAAGGCTTTTTCTCCAAAATGCTCAAACACAAATGTTCCTTTTCTTATTCAAGGTAAATGTAAAAACTCTTCTCAAAGAATAAACTTTTTCTTTGTACAAACTTTCAGAGCTTGTTCCTGGTTCTTAATTAGAGCACATGAGACTTTAAAACGTTAGGCATTCTTACGTCTCACTCAGCACAGCAAACACTCTAATTAAAACTCTTCTGGCTCTAAAAAGGTTAGGTAATCCAAACAAACTGTATCTTTCTGTAGCAGATGCAAAAGACAGTTCTTTATTTGACTACCTGTGACAAATCACATTCCATACAAATCTCTAGATCAGTTAATGGAACCTCTTCTTCAATCTCCATTGATTCACACATAGAACCGGAGAGGTCTGAGTCCTCATCAGCAGACACCTGTGCTTCTGCTCGGGGAACAGAATACCTCTGCTTCTCAATTACTTCCTGGTTCTGTAATAAACTTTGTAGTAGCTCTAACACATTAGCTCTTTCATTCTTAAAGACTTTTCCATATGCTGGCTCCTGGCTCAATGCATAAAGCTTGCTGGCTATTATGTCTTCCTGAGACTTGGCTTTGTTAAGATAATCAGTTTTACCTCTGAGACGTCCTTTCAAGAATGTCTCTCTGCTCTTGCTGAAGCCATATGGTTTCAGGATATCTGCAGCCTGATTATCTCCCCTCCAGGAATACAGCTCCTGACCTGAACAAGGTTTCTCTTCAGCCTGTTCCTCGGAGAATGGGGTCAGTCTCCCTTCCTCTCCTGGGAAGTGTGTAATGCTGGCAGCTCCTTTCCTTCCGGCTGCACTCCTTGAACTATCCTCTGAGTTCAACGCTGAGCTCCTCACTGAACTCCTTAGTGATCCCTTCAGTGAACTCTGCCGTGCACTATCATCTGATCTCTGCCGTGAACTCTCATCTGAATTAACTTTCTCTGCCCTCATGGGTTTATAAGCATGTGACTTGCTGCTCTCCTTCCACCCCGCCCCCAGCTGAGTTGTATCAGCACCCTTAGCTATTACGGACCTGGGGCGTGGCTTCTGCCCAGCAAGTTCTGACTGACTGTTTTTTTCAATGCTGACTTTGGTTTTAAAGTGAGCCTTTTTTTCTTTTTCCCTCTGCCTAGGGGAAATTTCCTGTATTCCCTCTATTTCCATGGGAATCTGACCATCTTCGCCATCACATATCCCCCCACTTAAGCTATTACGTGCTGGCATTTTTTCTTCAGCACAGCACGTAATACGTGAAAGTGCATCGGCGTTGGTATGTAACTTCCCTGCCCTATGTTCTATGTGGAAGTCATATGCCTGTAAGGCCATGTACCAACGTGTAAGACGTGGATTGTGATCTTTCATCTGGTTTAACCATCGCAAGGGAGCATGATCCGTTATAAGTAGGAACTTGCGACCCGTCAGATAAAAACGTAAGGCATCCACCGCCCACCGTATGGCGAGACATTCCCTCTCCACCACTGAATACTTTCTTTCTGGCGGTGTTAATTTCCTGCTGAGGAACATAATGGGATGTTCCTCTCCCTCAAATTTTTGGGACAAGACAGCGCCTAACCCTGTGTCCGAGGCGTCCGTCTGTACAATAAAGGACTTACTAAAGTCCACCCCCCTTAATATGGGTGCCCGACATAGCTCTTCCTTTAAACTGGCAAAAGCCTGCTCGGCTTCTAGCGACCATTTGACCTGGTTAGGAGCATTTTTCTTTAGCCGCTCTGTTAAGGCAGTGCTCTTGGTGGCAAAATGGGGAATAAACCGGCGGTAGTAGCCGATTAATCCTAGGAATCCACGGAGTTGCCTCTTTGTCCTTGGCTGAGGAAATGTCCTAACTGCTTCTACTTTTTCTATCAGGGGTTTCACTGTGCCCTGCCCTACTAAGTGTCCTAGATATTTTACTTGTCTCCCTCCAAATTTACATTTGGCCGGGTTTAAAGTAATCCCTGCACCACGCAAGGCTTTTAATACTGCATCAATGCGTGCTAAGTGCTCGTCCCAGCGAGAGCTATGAATCACTATATCGTCCATATACGCAGTTGCGTATTGTTGATGAGGACGAAGGATGACATCCACCAATCGCTGGCAAGTCGCAGCTGCCCATGCAATCCGAAAGGCATGCGACAGAACTGGTACAAACCAATGGGGGTACTGAATGCTGTCTTAGGGCGAGATTCCCTGGTGAGGGGAATCTGCCAATACCCCTTGGTCATATCAAGGGTAGTCAGATAAGATGCCTGGCCTAATTTATCTAGCAGCTCTTCTATCCTCGGCATGGGATAGGCATCAAACCGGGAGATGGCATTCACCTTACGGAAGTCGATGCAGAACCGCATCGTTCCGTCTGGCTTGGGTACCAGCACGATAGGACTGTTCCAGGGGCTATGGGACTCTTCTATTATCCCCATCTTGATCATGTCCTGCACCTGAGAAATCACCTCTTGCCGTTTTGCCTCCGGCAGCCGGTAGGGTCTCTGGCGCACTATCTCTCCTGGTTGGGTAACAATCTCGTGAGCCACGAGTCTTGTCTCTCCTGGAATAGGAGTTAATACGTCAGGGTATTTTCTTAATAAGCCTAACATTTCTTGCTGCTGGGACCAGGAAAGCTCCTCCCCTAACCTGGGAACTGGATCTGCCTTGCAATCTGGCAATTGTGGGCCTAGATCCTCCTCCTCGGTCACCTCACTACTGGCAGCTAACCCTTTCACTGTTCCTTTACCGGTGGATCCAAAACCTCCGGATCCCCTGGTGGTAGGAGTCAGTTCTGTTACCTCCTCCACGTCTGGAAAACCTACCCTTTCACAGATCATCTGGGCAATGCGATCGCCCAGATTTACCTTAAAGTCCTCTTTGGCGAAATTAAAAAGTAGGACTTTAATCGTCCCTCGGTAATCTGGATCGATTACGCCGGCGCCCACGTCTATAAAATTTTTCCAGGCGATGCCTGAACGGGGTGCAATACGCCCATAACAACCTGGGGGTATTTGTACTTGGATACCCGTTTCTATGAGGGCTTTTCCCTGATGGGGAACAACTGTCTCCTCTGCACTACATAAATCAAACCCAGCGGCCATCTGGGTAGCCCGTTTTGGAATTTTGGCATTGGGGTTAGTACGACAAAATTTAAGGATAAACGGACTTTTCTTAGGGGTGTCCTCCTTCCTAGCTACCTCGCCTTTTGCCTGCCGCTGTGGGGTTCCAAATAATGGCTGAAGAACTGGGTTGACCTTAGTACTCCCTACACGTATAGGTGGGACATGTTTTCCCTCACTCTCTTTTACCCGGGGTGCTCTCCCACCCTCCAAATGAGGTGAATCCCCTGATGAGCTCTTTGTCTTGGCTCTAAGTGGTGTTAGCGTGGACGCTTTATGTGTCTTACCTTGAAGACCTTCTGCCATCCCTCGCCTGAACTGTGGCCAATCTCTTCCCAGAACTAGTGCTTGCGGGAGTCTGGGGACTACTGCAACAGGTACCTGGCGCTTAACCCCTAAGCCTTTTACACTTACTTCATCTATGGGGTACGTTGAGGCTGCACCATGAATGCATTTGATCTTAATGGATCTTCCTTGAGGCTCGAGAGTCGGACCAATCCGCGATGATATTATTTTCCACAATTTCTGCGAAATCATGGACTGGTCCGCTCCGGAGTCCAATAAAGCCTCCACTGGAACACCCTCGACCTCTACCTCAAGGAGAAAACCCTCTCCACTCTCCTCAGAGCGAGATGTCATAAATGCTGTCTTAGCCTTGCAGTTTCTCTTGATATGGCCTTCCTCACCACATGCATAACACTTTCTATTCATATAATCATGTTTAGCCAATGACATTGTTTTTACACCCTCCTTCCATACACTATTTTCTTTCCTTCCTGATGCCACCTTGACTGCAGAAGACAGACCACCCACTTTTACTTGGCTTACCACACTGGCCTCCAGGTAGCGCTCGGCCAATGCAGTCGCTGCCTCTGTGGTCCTGCAGTCTTGCAAGATCAGGAAGGATCTCATTTCAGAAGGAACTGCTTCCATAAACTGTTCCAATATAATTTGGTCTAGTAAAGACTCTTTTGTCTGTGTCTCCGGCAATAGCCACTTTATGACTACGCTTTTTAGCCGCTGACATAGCGCTCTCGGTGTTTCACCGGGCTTTAACCTGGCGCTTCTTAAAAGGCGGCGATAGACCACGGGACTTAGCCCAAGACGGTCCCTAATCGCCTTCTTTACCTCTTCATACTCTGTGGCTAATTCCACTGGCATGGCCCTATACGCCGCTAGCGCTTCTCCTGTTAATGAAGCGGCTAGGCGTATGGCCCACTGCTTTTTATCCCACCCGGACAATAGAGCAACCCTCTCAAAAGCAGCCATGAAATCATCTACGTTATCATCCTTTGTTAATTGTCCAAAGGCAAAAGGTCCAGTACTACTCATGTTCATTCCTAGCATATCACCCAAATGTGATGTCACTGTCTTTGCTGTGTCCTCCGTCGGTCTCTGCAGGCCCAGCCATCCATCTAGCTTCTCCAACAGGGGCTTCTGTTGGACTTGTAGCAGTCCTGCTAGCTGGTCCAGCGTTTTAGCCGACATGTCTTGTTGGCGCTGAAATTGGTCAGCGAAGCAGCGTAGCAGCGCTTGCTGATCCATGCTGAGTTTCTACCTGAAATAAAAGAACACAGAGAAACACCAAGTGCGGCCTCCTAGTTACCAGGCCCTCTCTCCTCTGACCCTGCTGCACTGCTGTGGTCCCACCCGGCTTTAGTATCCTTATGTATCCCGTGTGAATACTTTATTACCTTAAGCCAGGGTAGACTCAGGCTTATCACACAGCAGGCACGGCTTCAGGAACTGCTCCACCGGTCGTCCGCTGTTGATCACACCTCCAGCTGCAGCTTGCTTTCAGAGTTCCAAAGAAAAAAAAATTTTCTTCTTTCTTCTTTCTTTCTTTTGACAACTTTTTGTACTCCAAAGTTTGGGGATCACGTGGCCAAGGCTTAATCCTCAATACTACGCCACCTGTCACGCCCCGTCGTCCGCCTAGGCAGTTGCCTGACGTCGGATAAGGTGTGATAATCACTTTCAAGATGACTGCCCAGTGCAAGGGCTCCTGGGAGTCGTAGTTCAAAGCACCTGTAGTTGTGTAGCTAAATAAGCTGGAGCCGAGTTGAAAGCAAACAGGAATATTTTTTTTATTTTTAAGCCTCCCTTGGCATAGAGAACTTCAATATGAAGCTTGGCATTACATGAAAACTTGAAGTAACAAAATACAAGATAAGAAAATCAAAACAGTTTTCTTCAGCATTAGAAAAAAATCCTTCTTCTGGCAAATAAGGCTTTTTCTCCAAAATGCTCAAACACAAATGTTCCTTTTCTTATTCAAGGTAAATGTAAAAACTCTTCTCAAAGAATAAACTTTTTCTTTGTACAAACTTTCAGAGCTTGTTCCTGGTTCTTAATTAGAGCACATGAGACTTTAAAACGTTAGGCATTCTTACGTCTCACTCAGCACAGCAAACACTCTAATTAAAACTCTTCTGGCTCTAAAAAGGTTAGGTAATCCAAACAAACTGTATCTTTCTGTAGCAGATGCAAAAGACAGTTCTTTACTTGACTACCTGTGACAAATCACATTCCATACAAATCTCTAGATCAGTTAATGGAACCTCTTCTTCAATCTCCATTGATTCACACATAGAACCGGAGAGGTCTGAGTCCTCATCAGCAGACACCTGTGCTTCTGCTCGGGGAACAGAATACCTCTGCTTCTCAATTACTTCCTGGTTCTGTAATAAACTTTGTAGTAGCTCTAACACATTAGCTCTTTCATTCTTAAAGACTTTTCCATATGCTGGCTCCTGGCTCAATGCATAAAGCTTGCTGGCTATTATGTCTTCCTGAGACCTGGCTTTGTTAAGATAATCAGTTTTACCTCTGAGACGTCCTTTCAAGAATGTCTCTCTGCTCTTGCTGAAGCCATATGGTTTCAGGATATCTGCAGCCTGATTATCTCCCCTCCAGGAATACAGCTCCTGACCTGAACAAGGTTTCTCTTCAGCCTGTTCCTCGGAGAATGGGGTCAGTCTCCCTTCCTCTCCTGGGAAGTGTGTAATGCTGGCAGCTCCTTTCCTTCCAGCTGCACTCCTTGAAGTATCCTCTGAGTTCAACGCTGAGCTCCTCACTGAACTCCTTAGTGATCCCTTCAGTGAACTCTGCCGTGCACTATCATCTGATCTCTGCCGTGAACTCTCATCTGAACTAATTTTCTCTGCCCTCATGGGTTTATAAGCATGTGACTTGCTGCTCTCCTTCCACCCCGCCCCCAGCTGAGTTGTATCAGCACCCTTAGCTATTATGGACCTGGGGCGTGGCTTCTGCCCAGCAAGTTCTGACTGACTGTTTTTTTCAATGCTGACTTTGGTTTTAAAGTGAGCCTTTTTTTCTTTTTCCCTCTGCCTAGGGGAAATTTCCTGTATTCCCTCTATTTCCATGGGAATCTGACCATCTTCGCCATCACAAGTCACACACATTAACTCCCTCAAAATTTCCCCTCCTACCTCTGAGCTTGACTGTAGACCTTTTACAGCGAGGGCATCTCCTAGGAGTAGCGTCCTCTGAATCAGAGCTGCCTGGGGGATCACTGCAGTGTTTCTCTAGCCCTTCTAGGCTCTCCAAGCCTGAAGATTGGTTCCTCTTCAGATGGAGCTGAGACCTCCTGCTCCAGCTTCCTCACAGCTAGCCTTCTCGCTTCCTCTCTCCTGGAAGGAGTGCAATTAGCCTGGATTCTGGCTCTTTCCCGACTGCTGTCTTTCAAGCTGTTCCCGTGTCTTGCTTCTCTCCTGCCGGTCTTGCTGACACTTCCTGCTCTCTCTGTTTGCCTGTGCTTAAATGTTTGCAAGCGTGCTCTCTCTCCTGGCCCCACCCACTGGTGTCTCCTATCACTTCCTATAGTTGCCCTGGAGTCTGGGTGTGGCCTCAGCCTAGCTTTGCAAGTGTGGGTTTTTCCACTGCTTTCATTTTGGAACATGTGCTTAGGTGAGCCCATCCCCCTTATGGAAGAAAAAGTTTCTTTTTTCTTTGTTTCCCAGGGCTGTGCTGCACCCTCCTTACCACAATATGTATACTTTGGAGGAAAGGTGGGAGAGAGGAGCTATGACAGAGGGGTTTAAATACCTCTGTGGCATAAATGCACAGGAGGAGAGCCTCTTTCAGTTGAAAGAAAGCTCTGTAATGAGGGGACACAGGATGAAGGTGAAAGGGGATAAACTAAGGAGTTTTTTTTTACTATGCAGAAATATTTTTTTATGGAAAGAGTGGCAGATGCGTGGAATGGGCTCCCAGCAGAGAGAGACCAGGACAGTATCTGAATTCAAGAAGGCATGGGACCAACACAGATCTCTAAAGGAAAACAAGGGACTACAGCACTTGGTATGGAAGGGCAGACTAGATAGGCCAAATGGTCAAGGTTATGTTTCTATGTTTCTAATAGGGAGGGAATCCCAGACATTGTGCCATACTGACTCTTAGGGGCCCTTTTACTAGAGCAGATAACTGTAACGGTTACCGTGGGGGGCATGACAATTAACACACACACATTTTTGTGCTAACTGCATGGGGTGTACATAGTGTGTGCTGTCAGTGTTACCATTAGTGCGAGGTCACCTAACGCCACCTTATTTGGTGGAGGTAAGTGTCGCCACGGTAATAATGTTATGAGCTAGGGTAAGCATCCACACATTCACTGTCCGGAACATGCCGGGCACACCTCTGACAGTTACCATGGAGGCTTTGCACTTAATGTTTATTAGTTTATGTACTAAATGTGCATTAATTGCAAAAGCCTAGTGCACTTTAGTAAAAGAGCTTATTAGGGGGCAATTTTCAAAATGACCTAGACATCTAAGGAGTTAGCCAGCTAGATCGAAGGGTTTGCAAAGTGCTCTGCAGCTGACAGTGCTTAGTTTCACTGAGTGACTATATTGATCTATCTTTTAGCCCCATAGGACCACCCAGAACAGCTTACGACAAATGGAAATACGATTACAAAAGACATCGTATTAAAAGCTCAATTCATAAATACATATACAATTCAAAGAAAAAGCAATTACTAAACAGTGCAGTTTCATAAGTACAATTTACAAAATCCAAATTCATTATGTGATCAGCCTTTTAAAATAACTGGTTTGTGATGCATGAGTAGCAAATATAGCTTAGCTATGCAGGTATGTGTTTTGGGAGATGGGATTGGGCTGGGGCATAAATGACACGTGTGTGCAGAATTTTCAGATACATGCATGTAAGTTTCACTGTCCAAACCCAACAGCAGATATAGCAGATGGTGACTCTGCTGATAAATTTTTACCTGTGTACGCTTTGTAAGTGCTCTAAGGGAAATAGCCTGGATAGCTTCTCTTTTGAAAATCTACTGAACGTATATAGGTGCAAAAGTAGCTTGTCCCTCAGCGGTCAGACTTAAGCCGCATGTGTTACCAGCTTCTGGAGGGAACAGTGGTCTGTGGGTCCTGGTGAAGAGCCATGAGCTCAATGGTTGGGCCAGATAGGAAGAGACAGTTAAAGCTGGGGGGAAAATCGCAAATGAAGGTGTGTGGCGCCACAGATCCATCAGAGGCTGGCTTCATTTGAGCTGGAAGCCCAGAGGAGCACAAGGAAATGGCTTTTCTCTCTTGGTGAGTGCATGTCATGGAGCTCAATGCTATGTCCTCATGTGCGTCTTCACTCCAGGAAGGTTGCAAATGTTCTTAGGAGAATTTCCCAGATGAAACCAGTAGGAGGATGAAATCATGGCCGGGACGGAATATTTCAGTAGTGAAGAGTGTGATGTAGTTTTACTGGTGAATTCCCACTGAGAAGCCATATGTAATGGCGGACTAAAGTTAAACAGCGTTGAATGTGAAGATTCATAATTGTGTGACTTTTAGGACTGGAACAGCAAGGGTTCCCTTAAAGATAAGTTTTCTAATGTTTTTAATGGCAAGAAAAATTTCCAGTATGATGGGCTATGAAAAAAATAACATTTTTGTAACCAGGAAGCTACAATGATGAAATGATTTTATGCTGGTGATGAAACTATACTACCAGGCTAGGAGTGAGCTGCCTCTTTGGGTTTTCCTTATTTTATTCACCTCTAAAGAATGGCTTTGAAGTGGTACTGTAAGTTATAAAATAAGAATTAAATAAGAATCAAGTGTGAGCCTAAAAGAGAATAACAGTATTCATTAAGCTTTGAAGAGGCTTTTTTCATTTTTGGTCACCATATAGATACTAATTAATGGCGGATTTCCTTCAGGACTGACGCCGCCTGGTATGGCAGAGGTTTTTCAGTCACTATTTTCTACCAACTCACCAATTTGTCTTCCAGTGGTCTGATGGCTTGAATCATTTCCTCAAGCTGGTTCAATCTTTCTTCAATTTCATTAACATTGATCTGCAAAAAGACATTTCACTTTCATCACTGACAAGTCAGCATGTGCTAAATACAAAACACTGTTTGCTGATGATTTTAAAGGGAACCCTCCTTCTAACCACGACAAAGCTCTTGTCCCCTGAGACAGTTCGCAGAGAGAAGTAGCCAGTGTCTTGGATGTTAGTGTAGAACCCAGGTGCAGAGAGGGTGCTAAAGTCTGCTCCTGCTCTTCGCCAGCCAGCGATCCGTATGCCAAGCGACTAAGTCACAGTAGGCTTTGACGGCCTGGAAGGTGAAGCAGGTAAGCGAGTTATTTACAACGCCCTTTGCCAGGTCTTATGCTTTCAGAGAAAGGAGAATATAGATACTAAGGGCCTGATATTCAAAACCACTTATCCTACCTAAGTGCTGCTGACTGGGCCACCCCTAATTTTCAGCAGCATTATGTGGATACGATTGAAAATCGTTGCAGACTACCCCAGCAATATTCAGGGAACTCCAGGATGCTTTGTAGGCAGTCCCTGGAGCTGTCCAGTCAGCGGCGATATTCAGTCCACTCACTGGGTAACTATCCTGCTGAAGGCTCAATATCGTCACTATCCGGGTAGTGTCACCGTCAGCACTGATACCGGTGCTTAATATCTGGGTTTTTTACAGCCATGGTGGTGGGAATTTTAAAAAAGTGCCAATTGCCCTGGCTGAATATTGACCTCTAAGATATTTCTTACACATCTATTAGGTCTTACTTTCAACTCTTCTTTTTATTTGTCTACCAATATAACATTTTACAGTATCATTAATCACTCGGGTGGTGGGCATGAAGCACAGAGGCCTGCTGACAGCACAAGATACAAAACACAGACAGCAGCTGAAGAATAAATAATTCTTATATCCACAGGACACATAAGTTATAGAATACGATGATACGACACAACTGTTCATGATATAACACTAAACAGTTACATCAAAGGATTTCAATATAGCTTTCAATTAAACAGAAATTTGAAACTAACAATCACACTGTAGACCCAATATAACATGGGCGATGGGGTCTAAAAATTTGATCCACGTTATAAGTGAGCCTACTGTATATTGGTCCAGAAACTCCCTTCAGACCTTTGACATCTCTGTCACAGCTCCTTCCTGTGACCACAATAGCCTAAGTATCAGCCAGAAAAGAAACGCTAAAATGCCGCGAAGCACTGACACTCAAGCCTCTGCCAATCTGCCGAATCCCGCCACAATGCCGCAACAGGAAGTGTGTGTCTTAGGGGGCGGGACTTGGCAGAGATTGGCAGAGGCTTGAGTGTCAAGGCTCTGTGGTGCTTTAAGTCTTCTGGCTGATGCTGACACTATTACATTCACAGGAAGGAGCTGTAACAGGGACGTCAAAGGTCTGATGGGAACTTCTGGACGCGATATAATTATGTGGACCAATATAAAATGCAATATAAAGGGAGCTGACCTTTGAGCACATTATAACTGATCCCATGATATATGGAGACATGTTAATTTGGGTCTACGGTGTATTACCATATAGAGGAGATGTAGAAGTAGTATTGGCTCTGGTGAAAAGTGAGGTTATGATACCTTTTATTGGACCAAGAAAAAAAATCATTCAAAGTATGCTTGCAAGTTTTCACGGCAAATGTACCCACATGGGGGCAGGTTCAGTGCCAGGAAGTCTGTGTTGGAAGGGGGCAGAAGCAGCTGCTAGGAGATAGAAACCCTGATGCAGCATTGAAGCCTTTACTAAGTTCTGTGTTGCAGATTTTGAGTCATTGCTGTCACTGCAGGGCCTAGAAAGGGGCAGCAGAGATGGCAATGGTGCCTCAGAGGGCTGGCACTCTAGGCAACTACCTAGTTCACCTAATAGTAGCACCGGCCCTGACAGGGTGTTTATTTTTATACATGTGTTTCTGCATGTAAAGTCGATTTTACATGCAGAAAAGAGCTTTTATAAAATTGCGTGACTACACGTGTTCACAGAAAGCATGCACACAGAAAGCCTGTACTGTAACATACTAATGAACAAAATACAATCAAGAACGAGGCTTTCTTTCTTAAGTTGCAAAGCTGTTTTATTTAGAGAAATTACAAACGTATTCAATAATAGCCCTCAACTATTTACATATATGTTTTCTTCTGGGATCTTATGCAAGGAAAATATGCAACAAGAGAAATTGTAAAATCGAGAAATGTGCTAGATCAAGGTTAATTCACCGTGAATAATGCTGGTCAATGTGCTGCATTTTTTTTCTGGAGATTCTAGAGATGAGTCTAGGATGATTGTTTCTTATTTGCTTGTACGAGAAGATTTGCTTTTCCTGCAGAGATTGTGGGGGTCGGTCTTACTCTCTTGTTGCAAAGATGACCAGCAGCAGCCCCCAGAAGATAGAGACTGGCATGACTACATGTTTTTATATTTCCTTGTAAGCCCACAACAGGAAAAGTTGAAACTGGTTTATTTTTATACCGCTTTATCATTTCAGTCAAAGTGGTTTACATTGTAACTTAAACTTGGTCATGTACATTAAACAGGAACATTGATAACTTGGATTTTTCTGAGACAATGGAGGGTTAATTGACTTGCCCAAGGCCACAAGGAGTGCTAGTGGGAACCAGACCCTGGTCTCTGGGTTCCCAAGCCACTGTTCTAACCATAAGGCTACTCAGAGGAGGCCAAAGTGGTAAGGTAATCCGGACCGGCTCAGCTAACCACAAAGGCTTTTACATGATTTAAAGACCTGTAAACCATGTAAATGCCCATAAGTGGGATATTCAATGGTACTCACATGGTTAGTGCTGCTGAATTATCTGCACCTGCCAGCTCTACATGCTCTGATGCTAACTGCTTAACATCGGGGCGTTCTGGGGCAGAGTCGATTGCAAACAGGTCAGCGGCAACATTGAGCTGCTGCCCAGTTAGCAATATGCAGTGAAAGTCAGGCTCAAGACACCCTGGCTTAACTTCCACCGCACATCGCTAACCAAGCAGAGGCTCAATATTACCACTGACTGATTTGCAATTGGCAAGAACGGCGAACAGGATATTGAGTGCCGGGGCCAGATATGACCCCAGCGCCGGCACTGAATAATCAAGCCCTTATTTCAACTGACATATCCAGGAATATTCAGATTAATACCTCAGAGATAAAAAGTACTTGGCTCTTAATTATCATGACAAACAAGATTTTGTCCAGTCCTTGACAGCTCTTGTCTTAAAGCATGCAAATCACAAAAGAGCAAGAAAGATGTCCAGGAGTCTTCCCCTAACCAAAAGAGAGCCAAAAACTAGGACCAGTTTTCTGATTTCCAGACATGTTATTTGATTGTTGCTTTTTTTCTCTAAGTATTGTTGATCCGCAAGTGGTTGGTTAGCAGGCATTGTTGTGTACATTTTTGGTAAGGATGGTAATGCTTGTGGTAGCATTGATGTAGCACTGAGTTTGATATTATTTTCTGTAAAAGACAGGATTACCCTTCTTGGAAAATCATTTGTGGGTATGGATAATTCAGCAACAGCTATACAGTGATCCTTTATCTAGGTCATTAATTCTGTCAACAAACAGGATGTCTCCAAGGCACGGAGCATCAGCCAAATGTTCATATGAATCTCCTGAGGGCCAGAGACATGGAGCCAGGCTATCCTATGAGCACCAATGGAAATTGCTGTTGTTCCGGTGGATGTTTCATAGACATTATGGATGGACTAGATGTGATGAAACCACATTTTTTCACGTTTTGTAGCAATGTAGATATCTGGCCGATGAACTCTTGTGGAATAGATTTCAGAATGGATAATGTTTTTCCCATCAATGAATGACTATTTGAAGTTGATGTACCTGCTATACTTGAATTAAGCATTGAGGCCTGAAAAGCTTTCCTACGCTGCATCCAATATTTTTGCATCCCTTCTAGGAGATGTTAAGTCAGATTTTTGAGACTTAGATCTTTTGAAAATTGCTTCCACCAATATCGACTAATGTGGCGATGCTGCCTAGATTTGTAAATAGTGGGTTTTGCCAAATGCTCAACTGCAGATATGGGAAAACCTGATGAAGTGGTAATGATATTAATTCCCAAGGAGCATTCATCGATTTTAAAACTGATAGGAAGTCTTGCTTATTATATGAAACTTATGCCTGTCAGTGAAAGAGCTTGTGGAAGCCTCAGGACAAATGCTGGAAGATCAATCAGATCCCGATGAAGATGAGGGGGCTATAGGTGCTGCAGTTCATCTGCAACATCTTGCATGGGATGTATGTTATCCGAATCAGACAATTCTGTGATTGATTCATGCTCAGTTAATGACTTTGTGGATCTGGAACATCCTGGAGACTTGCACAGAAAGGGAGCTAGGCCCTCGCACAGAGGTACAGGCAAACACAAGAGGCAAGGGTCAGGTGTGGTCACTGGTGCTATTGTTTATTCAAAACAAACCCCGACGCGATCTAAAGGCATTGAGCTTATAATGCCGCTGAAAAGTGATCACATATCCAAGTCTAAAGCCAGTCCGAAAATGTAACATCAAAGTCCCGGAGAGTTCTCAGAGAAATCACACATAGTGAACGCATCTGAAAACAATTTTCAACAGCATTATAAGCTCAATGCCTTTAGATCGCAGTTACATGTATTTATGTTTTTTAACCTGCCCCCCCCCCCTTTTTCCCCCTTGTTGTGACACACAACCATGCTTTATTTGTCATGCAAGCTCCGTCACGCATACGCTAACCATTCGGTTTTAGACTTATCTGTCTTTTAAATGCCTTTTGGCTACATGGACCACTTGTTGGCTCCCAGAAGAATAATGACTTTACAGTTAAAAACTTCACACGGCTTTTCTTTTTCTGTTTCAGTACACTTAATAAAATAGTTGTGTTATTTCTTGTTTTGATCTCTATGGGCCCTCTTTCATAGTGATTACTGATTTATGGTTCCAAATCCACGTTTGATTGTCTATGGCACGGTAGGCTGCCTGACTTTCTGTATTCAATTAAAGTTGTTCCCTGTCATGCGTTTCTCTTGCAACTCTCAAATTAATATACATGACCTGGTCTGATTACTTCATATTAGTTCATTATAGCTTGCATATCAGCCCTAGTAGCAATATGCTATGTCTTCTCAGTATGGCTTTTTACCTTTTTCACGTGAAGAAGTTTCAGCAGTTTCAATTTAATACATGTTTGTCTTGTAACATATACCTCACTCCCTTACTTAAGTTATTTGATTTTTATTTTTATTCATACACAATTGCTCCTTTCTGGCTCTGGGATATAACTATTCTACTATGCTTTATATTTATTTATTTATTTACATTCTCTTATATACTGTGCTATTCTGCATCAGTGCGGTTTACATTGAACAAACTGAAATTACACTGAACAGGGCATTATAACTTGGAGATAACTATTTTACAGGGAACATGGGCTATGGAGGGTTAAGTGGCTTGCCCAAGACCACAAGGAGCACCTGTGGGACTAGAAACCCCAGTCCTTCCGGCCCAAGGTTGCTGTCCTCTAGTGGGATTTGAACCCCCGACCTTCTGGCCTGAAGTACCTTGCCCCAATCACTAGGCCACTCCTCCACTCCATATAATAACTTTATATAATTTTAGCCTTCCAGTACTAACTGACTGAAGTCTTTTTAAAGACTTTACACACACACGGTGCCTTTGTAAGTATGTCTTCCTTGTCTCTGCATATTTGTTCCCAATTTGTTACTATTTTCTTTGTGAGTTTCCAATAGATTTAAACCTGCTAGAATGATTTCAATGGTATTGATATGCATATTATGTATCACTTTATGTTTTTTATAGTTATAATTAATATTATTGTTTATTTATTGTCTAATACACAGACATTTTTAATATCTGATGGTTTCACATGATACATTGTTTACATTATTTATTTATTTGTCCGTATTTTAATAAATATAGTTTTATTTCTGTTTTTAATTTTTTATATTACACAATTTCCAAGATGTAATTTTATTTTGGATGTTTATGTATTTTCATTTCTTCAAGATTCGTACCACCTGAAGAAGGCGTAACGCTAAAATGCATTGGGGTTTGTTTCGAATAAACAATAGCACCAGTGACCACACCTGACCCTCGCTTCTTGTGTTTGACTTGCAGTGAAGGTGCACTAGTGACTGAATATTCAAAGAACAACGTACTGAAGACAGCCCTGTGATTCCATCTTACAGTAACATTTGGACTACCTCTAGCATTGTCAATTGTGGTATCTGGCTCTCACGATATAAGACTTGTGCGTAGTTTTATCATGTGCCTTATAGGAAGCCTGGTGACTAGAAGTGATGGCTGCAACTGCTGGTGATATTGTTTGTTTTGGCTATGCAATGGATATTGAGTTGTTTTACCCTTGGTTTGATGTTTTTTTCTTCATCTTAATGCTGCTTTCTTCTTTGGGAGTGGGGAGGGTTAAAATATGAGCCTCTCAATGGTCCAGAGCTGCAACATTGACCTCCCTCAGAGACCCCTCCAGTGCTCATTTGGGGCTCAGGAGGGTTTACCTCCTTTACTGGCTTTTCTACCCATGGCCTGTTGGGTTAGAAGAAGGACAAGTATTAAATGATTTTTTTCTTTAGGGTCTGAGGGGGTTGTGGACATATTGGGGGCATATTCAAACAGTTTAACCGATAAGCAGACCTGCTAACTGGTTAAACCGCAGTCAGTGCTTAAACCATTTAGTGCTGTTGAATATCCTCTGATACCCAGTTTGTACAATCCCAGTGTTAAGCGCTTAGCATCAGGGCGTTTCTGGAGCAGCACCAGAGTTATTTGAGTAGTGGTGATATTCACTTGCTGGCCGGTTAACTTAAACTGGCTAAAGTTAGGCCAAGAAAAAGATGGCCTAACTTTAGCCGGTTTCACTATCCAGTCAGCAGCTGAATATCACTGGTGCCTGGTTAGCTAAAACGGTATCCGGGCAACCCAGATATTCAATGCCGATGGCCGGATATGGCCCCTGCATTGAATATCTAGTTTAAGATAAACCGGTGAGGTTTCTTTTAAAATTTGTAGAGGGAGAGGATTTTCAGTGGCAGTGATCAGCACAGTTAAAGCAGCTGGCCACCGCCACTTTAACTTTGCATTAGATATTGTCACCAGTAACCCTCCCCAGAGGCAAAAGCATGGGGGTAGGTCAGCCTGGGCGTGTCCAAACCTAGCAAGTAGGGAGTGCAGTTGGCCCTGCACTGCCTTCTGGGTGTTGTAGTCCCTCTTACTAAGCAAGGAATGAGTTGTAGTCGAGTGGAGTTAGGCAAAAGACAGGATTTTATTTCCCCTTCCGGGTGGATTCATTTGCAAGAAAACAAGAACAAAAATGACCATACTACTGGTACAAAAATGAAACGAAAACAGGAACAGAAACAGCTTCTATCTTCAGCTCTTATAAACAATTAGTAGAACAAAAACGTAACAGCAGCAGTCCCTTTTAACAAAGGCAAACTCTCTTGCTTTCAATGCTGTTTTACCAAAACTCTTAACAGCTATTCTAGCATAGAGACGTGACATGGTCTGCTACAGAAAGCGTACAATCCATTTGTTCTTCTGGGGTTTGTTCCATAAGAAATTCTGTTTGCATTTCTTCACACTCACCCCCAGCTAAGTATTCTTGTGGATTATTATACGTCCCTCCAAAGAGCAGTCTCTCTTCACTGCCTCAAGACTTCCCTTCCCCCTTTGCTGCAGAGCAGGGTGGAAGACTACCATATATACTGGAATTTGCTATAGAAGAGCCCCACAAACTCTGGCAGTCACAGGGAAAACTTTTACATTCAGTTTCTCTTCTATCAGGTTTATACAGCCTACCTTCCGGCTTTCTCACACAGGAACCTCTCAGCACAGCTGGGTCAATAAGGCTTTCACAGCACGGCTGCATTCTCCTGCCTTTTACCCTTTGCTTTCTCTCTGACATATAATGTCCTCGGGCCAGGACGTCTCTGCTTCTCTGGACCTGCAGCTTTCAACTTGGACACTTTCCTCTGGTCCCTTTCTCCAACTGGTTTCCCAACCAGTCCTCCGACCAAGGCTTCCTTCAGTCCTGCAGCTGGGTCTCTCATCAACTCTCCTGCTGAGACTCCTGAGTCCGGCTCTTCTCCTTCTGCTCCATGTTCCTTCTCCTGTGCTTCTCTCACTATCTTCAGGTGAGTAATTTTTATGTGCGTGTGTCCTAGGGCTTAACTGCACCCCGCCCTCATCCAGCTGCCTCCCATTACACCCTGAGCTCGGGGCTTGTTTGCAGTTTGGGCGTGTTCTCTCCCCTCGTGACACTCTTTGTTTACGTTGCTCATGGCAACCCTGGGCCATGTGCTTTTCTATGCTGTCAGTTTCAGACACACTTTCTTCATCTTCACCCAGATCCACAGCTTCTGGAAGATCCACTACATTACAGATCCCCCCCCCCCTTTAAAATATTATGGGCTGCTGACCTTTTCAGACAGCACGTAATTTCTGCCTGGGTGCTCATGTGCTTCTCCATACTGACTAAACTAACTGTTGCTGACCTTTCTTGCCATGGCTTCAGGACATTCAAGTGGTATACCTGGCGGCGCCCCCTATCATTCTCCACAGCATACGAGACGGGCCCTACCCTCTCTACCACGGTGCAAGGTCCTTTCCATCAGGATTCAAATTTGGGTCCCGGGTAAGCTACTTGGACTATTACCTTGTCCCCTACAGCCAATTGTCTAGGTTTTGTCCCTCTATCATAATAGCGTTTTTGATGCTACTGGCTGGCCTGTAAATTTTCCACTGACGTTTGTGACGTCCTTTCTAGGCAACTCCTCAGGTCTTTCAGAAACTGAGGTACCCCAACTTCCTGTATCTCTGGCTCTACCCACTGCTCATGCAGGATATCTAAAATCCCCCTCGGGGCCCGGCCAAATAAAAGTTCATAGGGTGATGCCCCCAAGGACGCTTGTATGCGTTCCCGACACGCATACAGCACAAATATGAGTAGAGTGTCCCACTCAGACATCTCTCCATTTAGGCCTCTTCTTAACATTTGTTTTATGGACTGATTCATCCGCTCTACCAGTCCGTTGGACTGCGGATGATACGCAGCTGTCCTTATGTGACGTATGCCAAAAGCATCCCACACCATAGCTAAGTGCTTTGACATAAAGTTACTCCCCTGATCGGTGAGTACCTCTTGGGGAAAACCAACCTCACAAAATAATTTTACTAACTCAAGGGCTATTATTCTGGCTGAGGTATTTCTTAATGGTATTGCCCAGGGGAAACGTGTAGCCTGGTCTACTACCACTAAAATGTATTGAAAGCCCCTCGGTGTCCTAACCAGGGGTCCCACGATGTCCATCGCTATACGGCGAATTGGCATCGATATGGTGGGCGTGGGTATCATTGGTACAGCCTTGGGTTTTATGGCGGTAACCCTCTGACAAGTGGGACAGGATTCACAATATTTTGTCGTCCCTTTAAAGACTCCTGGCCAGTAGAAACGGGCCAGTATTTGATCTAATGTGCCCTGAATCCCTTTATGATTACCCACTGGGTGATCGTGTGCCAACCGTAGAACTACAGCCTTAAATGTTGTTGGCACCACCAATTGTTTCCTCACGGCTCCGGTACGTGGGTCACTGCTTTCCCTATACAGGACTCCCTTCTCCAAGAAAAACCTGGGAAGCATGTTTCTATTTTCTTGGGCCCATTCAAACGCTCGCTTTAAAGCGGGGTTGGCCTGCTGTTCCTTCGGGAAGGAAGGAAACTTTTGTACAAGCTCTGCAGGTACCCAGGGCAACCCTTCCCCGGCTTCAAGCTCAGCCCTCCCTTGGGTCCTGCGACGCCTCTCTTGACGCCTCTCAGCCTGGGACCGGGTGGATACTAGGCCTGTCCTAGTATTCAAACCCTTTACCATCCCTTTACAGAATGGAGGCCAGTCTCTACCTAGAATGATATCATGGGGTAGCTTTGGAACAATGGCTACCCGCACCTCCTTTTCTGTGCCTAGCCCTCTCACGGACAGCCTATATCGGGGATAATACAAAGATGCCCCGTGCACGCAACATATTCTTACTTGCCCTTCTGCTTGACTCGGTGCTGATCCCAGGCAACCTTCAATGGCCTGCCAGAGCCTGCGCGAGACCATGCTCTGGTCAGCACACGAGTCAAGCAGTGCCAGAGCCTCAATGCCCTCTACTTGTACTCTTAGAAGAAATCCTTCCTGTATCTGCTTTTCACCACCAGATACCAGGACTGTTCGCTCCCTGCAGTCTTTACGGAAATGCCCAGCCTTGCCACAGTTATAGCATTTGCCTTTGCATACAGGTAAAACATCATCATTAGGTACTTTAACCTTTTGGTACTTTTCTGTTTTACCAAAATTTGCAACACCAGCTACTTTTAAAACACCCCCTCTTGAGGTGCCAGCCATCTCAGCCTCAAAGTATTTCTCAGTGAGATTGGCTGCCTCTTCAGTAGTCTGGCAAATTTGTAGTCAGAAAAGCCTTCACTTCTGGAGGTACAGCTTGCATGAATTGCTCCATGACGATTGTGTCCAACACTGACTCGAGAGTCCTCCTCTCTGGAGCAAGCCATTTCCAGGCTAATCCCTTCAGCCGTTGGAATAAAGCTTTGGGAGTCTCCCTAGGCTTTAGCCTTGCCTCCCTGAACATGCGCTTATAATGCATTGGTGTTAACCCCAGCCTATCTTTTACAGCCTTTTTACTTCCATGTAATCTGAAGCAAGTGCAGCAGGTATTGTCTTATAGGCTGCTAGAGCTTCCCCAGTGAGTGACATTGCAAAGCGTACAGCCCACTGCTCTTCAGGCCATTTAACCGCCTCTGCTATCCGCTCAAAAGCCTCAATAAAATCGTCCAGATTATCATGGGTGGTTAACTGTCCCAATGTAAGTGCATTATAACTTTGCAGTCCTACCCCCTTGACCATCGAGGGAATAGTTCCTTCCACGTCCTGTGGTCTCTTTAGTACAGCCTCCAACAGTTCCATAAGTGGCTTCTGCTGCTCCCTTATTGCTGCAGCACTCTGCTCCTGTATGTTACGCGCCAGCTCCATTTGTTTCTCCCACTGGACCTTCATCCACTGCATTACCTCCTGGGGATCCATCCTGGAGTCTACGATACCTGCAAAGACACAAAAGAAAAAGAAAGGCCCACCAAGTGCGGCACTATGGTTTTCTTTTTAAACCCCGTCTATTTTTCTGCAGGACAGTAGTTCCCCTTTCTCACCCAGTATCCGCCTACACCCGTGCCCAGCTACTTTTACCTTGGCACTGTGTAGACTCAGGCTTTGAGAAAGGTCTCCGGGTCCACCTGGCCGGTCTGCCAGCGAAACTCCTCTGACGGTTTTTCCACAGACAGGACATCAGTTTCTCCACTTAAACTGGTGTTTCCTGATGTTTCTTTAGAATGTCCTTTATTTTTTCAAGCAAAAAAAAATCCGAAAAACTACGCCAACCTGTCACCAGTAACCCTCCCCAGAGGCAAAAGCATGGGGGTAGGTCAGCCTGGGCGTGTCCAAACCTAGCAAGTAGGGAGTGCAGTTGGCCCTGCACTGCCTTCTGGGTGTTGTAGTCCCTCTTACTAAGCAAGGAATGAGTTGTATTCAAGTGGAGTTAGGCAAAAGACAGGATTTTATTTCCCCTTCCGGGTGGATTCATTTGCAAGAAAACAAGAACAAAAATGACCATACTTCTGGTACAAAAATGAAATGAAAACAGGAACAGAAACAGCTTCTATCTTCAGCTCTTATAAACAATTAGTAGACCAGGGCCTGCAAAATTAGGGGAACGTTTTCTAGTGCGAAAGGCCTGTTTGGTGGGTAAAGGGCCGATTCTCCGTCTGTGGAGAGAACGCCAGTCGCCTACTTTTAGTGAATGGCGGAACAGCTTCCATCAGCTGATGCTAACGGAGCGGTGGCTGGCGCGGAGCAGTGCCAAGCGTTGGACAGTTTTCCTGTCAATTTGGGAACCTTATATTCAGCAACTTGGGGCTCGCAGTCGCAATGAAACCCTTCAGTTGGGGAGTTAAGTGAGTTTGGCCAAGGAGAGTGGTGGTGGTGGATTAGTCCGAGTTGCCCTTTGATGACCTGCTTGGTTTAGGATGTTGGTAGTGGAGTGTGGGACGGTTGGTGGGATGGGGGGTTGGGGGGGTTGGAAGGGAGGGGGGATGGGATAAAATGTAAATTACCCACCTATTATATTTTTGTATGTTGACTCCCGGCGGGGATCAGAGTACACCCCCCCGTGGAGACGTTTGTATGATGTTTTGTCTTGACTTGTTGGTGGAATTAAATAAAGTTTATAAAAATAAAAAAAACAATTAGTAGAACAAAAATGTAACAGCAGCAGTCCCTTTTAACAAAGGCAAACTCTCTTGCTTTCAATGCTGTTTTACCAAAACTCTTAACAGCTATTCTAGCATAGAGACGTGACATGGTCTGCTACAGACAGCGTACAATCCATTTGTTCTTCTGGGGTTTGTTCCATTAGAAATTCTGTTTGCATTTCTTCACACTCACCCCCAGCTAAGTATTCTTGTGGATTATTATACGTCCCTCCAAAGAGCAGTCTCTCTTCACTGCCTCGAGACTTCCCTTCCCCCTTTGCTACAGAGCAGGGTGAAGATTACCATATATACTGGAATTTGCTATAAAACAGCCCCACAAACTCTGGCAGTCACAGGGAAAACTTTTACATTCAGTTTCTCTTCTATCAGGTTTATACAGCCTACCTTCCGGCTTTCTCATACAGGAACCTCTCAGCACAGCTGGGTCAATAAGGCTTTCACAGCACGGCTGCGTTCTCCTGTCTTTTACCCTTTGCTTTCTCTCTGACATATAAATGTCCTTGGGCCAGGACGTCTCTGCTTCTCTGGACCTGCAGCTTTCAACTTGGACACTTTCCTCTGGTCCCTTTCTCCAACTGGTTTCCCAACCAGTCCTCCGACCAAGGCTTCCTTCAGTCCTGCAGCTGGGTCTCTCATCAACTCTCCTGCTGAGACTCCTGAGTCCGACTCTTCTCCTTCTGCTCCCTGTTCCTTCTCCTGTGCTTCTCTCACTATCTTCAGGTGAGTAATTTTTATGTGTGTGTGTCCTAGGGCTTAACTGCACCCCGCCCTCATCCAGCTGCCTCCCATTACACCCTGAGCTCAGGGCTTGTTTGCAGTTTGGGCGTGTTCTCTCCCCTCGTGACACTCTTTGTTTATGTTGCTCATGGCAACCCTGGGCCATGTGCTTTTCTATGCTGTCAGTTTCAGACACACTTTCTTCATCTTCACCCAGATCCATAGCTTCTGGAAGATCCACTACATTACAATATTCAATGCTGGGGCAATATCCAGGCCCCGGCACTGAATATCCAAGATGCCTGGACTGTGATCTTACAATCGGATCAGTAGCGATATTCAGCCGCTGGCCAGATTGCAAAACTGGCTAAAGTTAGGACAGCCATTCAGCTGCTGCCTGGCTAACCTGCAGTGCTGGCCCCGCTCTGCCCCCGGAATACCCTGACACTAAGCGCTGAGCATTGGGGCATTTAGTGGCCCAAAGCATGGATATTCAGCAGCATTAACCAGGTGAGGTCGGACTGCCATATAAGGTAATTATGCCTTATATGGCAATCTGACCTCACCTGGTGCATCCCAGGATGCACCGTGCGGGGCCAGACACCACCATTTTGCACTATGGCCGATGCCGAGTGGGAGCACGTAGGCAGCGCTCCCGCTTAGGTGCATTTGGGGGCCGCCAGACCACCAGGTAGGGGCCTCTAGACCACCAGGTTTTGTTTTTTATTTAACATGGGTGTTGGGGGAAAGGGACCAGTAGACCATCAGGTTCTTCTTTTATTTAGGGAGGGGGGAAAGGGGCCACTAGACCACCAGGGATAATTTTATTGTCGGGTACAGCCCCAACAGTATTTTGATGGCTTCGGGAGCTTTTCCCGATGCTGTGATCATCCCCCAATGCTATCAAAATACTGTCAGGGCTGCTATGCAAATTAGCCATGCAGTGCCTGGAGAGCAAGCCAAATTAGCGCTGACTTTGTGTGCACATGTGTTTGGCTTGCTCTCCCAGTTTAACGCTGCGATGGTTCATTTGCATGTGCACGGTTAATGTGGGGGTCATTTGCATGCCCTATCTTTGCTGTATCCTGCGTTAAAAAATGTGCCAAAGACATTCAAATCTCTCCATCCTGTGGTGTTTGTATGCCACAATCTCACTCATAAGGAAAATAAAATTGAATCTCTTGGCCACCATATTCCGCATAGGCAAGTCCTTGAGCTTCCAAAACAAAACAATCACACAGAACCTCGTTTACCCACACCCCCTCTCACCCCTGTCCTCGCCCATTCAACAAGGTTTGTTCAGGTGTCAGTTGTACCCCGGATGCCTAATATGTCAGTAAAGAGTTCCTCTACCAGGGCCGGTCCGTCCATTGAGCAAGAATGTTTTTTGCACAGAGCCCCTCGCGTCTCTGTTAAGCCTGCAGGGGCAGATGGGAAATTTCCCATCAGCCCCTGCGGGCTTAACAGAGATGCGAGGGAGACACTCTCCCTTCGCGTATCTGAAAGCCGGCACAGAGGGGCTCAGCCGTCGCAGAGGAAGGGAGGGAGGGACTCAGCCGGGCAGAGGGGGCCCCGTGGGACACTCCATTCTGCCGCTGCCGCTGCAGCAGTGGTAGCAGCCAGCTTTTTTTTTTTTTTAAATGTTCCTTGAACTGATGAGGGGGGGGTTAGGACTGGTAATGGGCTATGGAGGGGGTTAGGACTTGACTTGAGGTGAGCTGTGGGTTGATGGGGGGGGGTTAGGACTGGTAATGGGCTATGGGGGGGTTAGGACTGATAATGGGCTATGGGGGGGCTAAGACAGAAAATGGGCTGATGGGTCGGCGTTAGGACTTGAGGTGGGCTGATGGGGTTAGGACTGGTAATGGGCTGTGCGCTATTGGGGGGGGTTAGAACTGGTAATGGGCTATGGTGGGGTTAAGACTGGTAATGGGCTTTGGGCTGATGGGGGCTGTCTGGTAATGGGCTATGGGGGGGTTAGGACTTGAGGTGGGGTTAGGACTGGTAATGGGCTGTGGGCTGTTGGGGGGGTTAGAACTGGTAATGGGCTATGGGGGGGGGGTTAAGACTGGTAATGGGCTTTGGGCTGATGGGGGCTGTCTGGTAATGGGCTATGGGGGGGTAAAGACTTGTAATGGGCTTTGGGCTGATGGGGGCTGTCTGGTAATGGGCTATGGGGGGTTAGGACTGATAATGGGCTATGGGGGGCTAGGATAGGAAATGGGCTGATGGGGAGGGGTTAGGACTGGTAATGGGCTGTGGGCTGATGGGGGTTGTCTGGTAATGGGCTATGGGGGGTTAGGACTGATAATGGGCTATGGGGGGGGCTAGGACAGGAAATGGGGAGGGGTTAGGACTTGAGGGTGGCTGATGGGGTTAGGACTGGTAATGGGCTGTGGGCTTTTGGGGGGGGGGTTAGGACTGGTAATGGGCTATGGGGGGTTAGGACTGATAATGGGCTATGGGGGGGCTAGGACAGGAAATGGGCTGATGGGGAGGGGTTAGGACTGGCAATGGGCTATGGGGGGCTGACTGAAAATGGGCTGATGGGGGGTTAGGACTGGTAATGGGTTATGGGGGGGGGGCTTAAAATGGGGTGATGCGGGTAAGGACTGGAAGTGGGTTGATGGGGGGGCTAGGACTGGTATTGGGTTGGGGGGTTGCTAGGACTGGAAATGGGCTGATGGGGGACTAGGACTGGAAATGGGCTGATGCAGGGACTAGAAGGGAATGGATGCTGGGTGAGGCTGGAACTAGAAGGGAGCTGATGTTGGGGGAGGATTAGAATGGGATGGGGCTGGGAGAGTAAAATGGAGAGGGGAAAAATATTTTGTGTGGGAGGGATGAAAAATCTACAATTGGCCGGGTATTGGGAGAGTAAGTGGGGATTGAGGATGGAGGGGTAAAATTTGAGTGGATGAAATAGGAATGAGGAAAGAGCAAAAGGAGAAAGATTAGTATGTTAAAGCAGATGTAGAGAGAGAATGGAAAAAAAACTAGGAGAGAAGAAAGGACAAATGGACAGCAGACAATGGAGAGTTAGCAGAAGACACGAAGAAACCAGAAGAAAGTGGCTGGAGCAATTGCAGCTGAAAAAAATGCACAAAAGGTAGAAAAATATCTCTTTATTTTGAATTTATTAATTGGAATATGTCAGCTCTGGTAAATGTGCATCATTAACGTCTGCGCTTTGTTTAGTACAAGAGCAAATTAATGTATAGTTTTATTTCTACAGTGTTGTACATTCCAAGTTTGGCTTTTGGGATTCCCAGTTTAATTATTGTCGTTCTGTTCATGTGTAACTGAGCTGAGGTATTCTGTTTATATAATTCCTATTTGACATTGCCACTTGTTCTCTTTCCCCAGTAGGTCATGTATTGGTATTCTCTGAAATGTATTGGTTTAATATTTGCATGTTTCCTTTTGATAGGTAGGGTATGGTGCTTTGTGAGTCCTGGTAGTGCTGTTAGGATACGACGGGTTTGCTATGGGTTCTAAATGGGCAGTGTTTGTAGTAGTTCCTAATGTGTCTGGCGGTTGGCACTGGATTATAGTAATGTAGAAATCTTTTAGTCTTTCTTTATTCATACACTCATTAAGAGGCATGTTTAGTAAAAGTTAGTATATGGTAACATTATGCAAATATCTATTGTGACGATCGCGCCCCTACCAGGCGGTTACCTAGTAGGGACGGCTGGCCATCTGTATCCCTTCGAGGGTTGTAGTTGTGTCAATAAGAAAAGCCAAGTGGTTATTTAAAGCGCACAGGAAATTTTTATTCGGTTTCCAAAGTTGGCAAGTGATGAACATAAAAATTCTTTAAGCACCTTTTCCAGACAAAAGAAATACAGGATAATTTCTCCAAATCAAAAAATGTCCAAACAAAACTCACAGCAGTTTCTATTCTTCACTGCAATTGCTTGACCTTTCAAAACACAAAAGCATTTGTAAAATTTTTCACAGTGAAAGGTCCTTAGCTTCCAACCCGCTGTTGCCACGCCCATACAAACAGTTCTAGCTGTTTGGGCCTTCACTAAAGTTCTGCAGTTTTTAGCTTCCTAAAAGAGAGATTCCTAACATCTTGTCTTCAGGGTTACTCTTCTCTTTCAACTCTTGAAAACTGCCTTTAACTTGCAACAGCTTCCTTTGATATCTCACTGTTTTCTAACTCACAATACTATTGTATTTTAGTGCACAGCTCACATTCCATCTCAGAGGCTTCTGACTCAATAACACTTTCTTCAGGGCCTACCTCCATGCTCTCAATTGAACTACAACTGGGCGCTCTCTGGAAGTACTCTGGTGTCTTTTCCTTCAGAGTCTTCGCAATGTTAAACAGTCTCTCACACTGCCTGGCCTTGGCTCCTCCAAGCCGGTCTCCTGTGTGTCTCTCCTGCTTAACTTCCCTCCCGAGATACTTCTTGCTGTGCTGAAGCTTCAGGTGTCTGAAAGTCTCCTCTGAGTCAGAGCAAGAACTATTCTGGTGGCACTGCTCATTCCCTGCGTACCTTTCTTGGCTGCCTTTGTAATGGTTCCTCCATTTGCTGCTCTCCTTGGCTGCAAGGGTTTTCCACAGCTTGGCCCCAGACCTCTCCTGTCTGTGCCTCCTGGGAATTGGACTTGAACCTGGGCTAGGCCTTGAACTGCAGCTGCCACTGGTGCTTGCTCCTGCACTCCTCCTGGATCTTCTGCTCACAGCTCCTTCCTCCTCCTGCAAACTCAAACTGTGCCTCTCTCTTTTGTTTGTTCTTCCTCTGTTAACTGTTGAGCTGGGCAACTCCCTTCCTAGCTCCTCCCACTTGGACCTCCTACTCCTCTGCAGGGTTGTCCTGTGGTCTGTGATTGGCTTAGCCTTAGCTCTGCCCTCTAGGTTTCTTTCAGTGCTTCTAGTATGGAGCCTAGGATTTTGTGCTCCCATCCCCCGCAATGAAAAAAATCCTTCTTTTTCTCAGTGTTCCCTAGCTGGGCTGCACTCACCTCATCACATATCCCCCCCCTTAGACTATTTCGGGCTGTCGCTTTATCCCGCGAACAGCACGAAATACAAACTATGGGCTGAGAATCTTCATTCAACCGTGGGGCTAGTTGAGTACTTCCTATACGTTCTTGCCACTGTCGCAACAGATTAGCGTGATACACTTGGGACTTCCCTCGTCCAGTATCCACAACATAAGACACTGGCCCAAGTTGTTTTATTATTTTATAAGGGCCCTTCCACGAGTTCTCAAAGCGAGAATTCGCTGCGGCTATCATAACCATGACTCTATCTCCGACCTTTAAAAGTTGGGGCTTTGCCCACCGATCGTGATAGGTTTTCTGTCTCGTTTGACTCCTTTTCAAATTTTCCTCCGCTACTGTAGCTATCCGCTGTAGGCGATTCTTCAGGTCTGTTAAAAACCTGGGAACCTCCTGTACCTCCTCTACCGGTGCTACCCATTGTTCCCTTAATACATCTAATATTCCCCGCGGCGTCCTCCCATACATAAATTCATAGGGTGATGTGCCAGTAGAGGACTGTCTCCTCTCCCTGCATGCGTAGAGCACAAAAGGCAACATCGTATCCCATTCACTAAACCTGCCCTCCAAGCTCCTTCTTAAGAGGTTCTTTAAAGTTTGGTTAAACCTCTCCACTAATTCATTGGTTTGGGGATGGTAAGCTGCGGTACGGATATGCCGAATACCGAACGCATCCCATACCTGAGCTAGATGTCGGGACATAAAATTTGTTCCTTGGTCTGATAAGACCTCCCGAGGAAACCCTATCTCACAAAATAAACGTATGAGCTCTAGAGCTATCACTCGTGCTGAGGTATTTCTCAAAGGGATGGCCCACGGAAAGCGAGTGGCATGGTCCATTATGACCAGAATATATTGGTGACCTCTAGGAGTTTTTAGTAAGGGCCCCACAATGTCCACCCCCAACCTATGCACCGGCTCCTTTATAACTGGTAGGGGAATTAAAGGCACCTCTGGTGGACGGTTACTGGAAACCCTTTGGCAAGCTGGGCAGGAAGCACAGAACCTCGCCGTTTCTGCATATACACCTGGCCAGTAAAACCTATCAAGGACCTGATCCAGGGTGCTCTGTACACCTTTATGCCCCCCCACGGGGTGATCATGGGCCAACCTTAAAATGATATTTTTAAAAGAAGCAGGTATCACCAACTGCCTCCGTAGCTCACCTGTCGGAGGATTTATACCCTCCCTGTACAACAAATTGCTATCCCATAAAAATCTTGGTAGGGCCTCCGATCCCTTCTGGGCGAATTCACATGCTCGCCCCAAAGCAGGATCTGCTTTTTGTTCATCCGGAAAGGAGGGAAACTTCGCTATTACCTCCTCAGAAACCCAGGGCATCTCCTGACCGGACAATAACTGTCTTCTATTCTGAGTTCTGAGACTCCTCCCTAGCTGCCTCTCAGCCTTTCCTTTCCTGATGGTATCCTTAGCCGGGGTTATCAGATCATCATGAAAAGAGGTCCCTGGTATGGGTTCCTCCTGGGAATCTACCCCTTCCTCTGAGGGTCTAGAGCCTGCACGCGTGGTAACCAGGCCTGCCTTTTCCTGCAGCTTTTTCTCCACTCCCTTCCTGAACGGGGACCAATCTCGGCCCAGTATAATCTCATGAGGGAGTCTTGGTATTACTGCTACTGCTACCTCCCTTCCCCTGCCTAAGCCCTTTATCTTAACGGCTTGAAGTGGGTAGGTAGAGGCAGCCCCATGCACACATTTAATTTTAACCTGCCCCCTTGAGGACTCTTGGGCGCACTGCTTCTGGGCTTCTATCACTTTCCATAATTTTCTGGAGATCATGGACTGACTTGCCCCTGAATCTAACAGTGCTTCTGTCTTTATTCCTTCTACCTCTATGGATAGGAGGAATCCTTCACCTACCTCCTTGGGGTGTGTTATCACAAAGGCTTTCTTTGTCTTACAATTTTTGAGGTGACCAGGCTCACCACAAGAAAAACACTTTCTTTGTAGGTTGAACTTTTCCATGGGCTTATCTCTCTCTATCCTATATTTATTCAAGGCTGCATTCTTTTCCTGCACACCTGTACCCTGAAAAACGCCCCCTTTCTTTAGGCTCAGTTTCTGGGCCTCCAGAAAGCAGTCTGCCAAGACTATGGCTTCTCGGGTGTTCTTACAGTTTTGTTTTATCAAAAAGCTTTGCATGTCTATAGGAACAGCTTCAATAAATTGTTCTAATATTATTGCATCAATAATAGACTCTATATCTTTCTTTTCTGGCAATAGCCACTTAAAGACTAAGCTCTTAACTCTATAATACAGAGCTTGTGGTGTTTCACCTTCTTTTAAGACAGATGCTCTTAGAAGTCTCCTATAAGTGGAGGAACTTAAACCCATCCGTTCTCTTATGGCTTCTTTAACATGCTCATAATTATGAATAGAATCAACTGGCATTTCCCTGTAGGCAGCTAATGCCTCACCGCTTAGAGTAGTGGCAAACCTTACAGCTAGCTGTTCTTTAGGCCACTGAGCTAGACCAGTTATTCGTTCAAACGCCTCTATATGGTCGTCAAGGTTGTCCTCCTTGCTTAAGCGACCACATGCAAAAGGTCCGAAGGCTAATCCTTCCCCCCCTGTACCAACAGGTTGAGTCTTTGGAACAGCCTGTGCTTGCTTCGTTGCTTCTTCCTGAGTCCAGATCCATTTGGCCATCATTTCCAGCAGGGGTTGCTGTTGGGCTCGCAACATGGAGGTCGCCTGCTCCTGGCTCAACGCTGCCATCTCCCTCTGCTTCGCGAATTGGTCCGCTACCCACGCCAATACGTCCGCTACTTCCATCCCGGATTGTAGTCTCTGCAACAAAACAGACAAGACACACACAAAGTGCAGCACTTTTTTTTTTTTTTTTTTCTCTCACTTCCCCAAGTGAGCAGCTGGTGGTCCCCTTACACCAGAATCCAGGCCTACCCCTTCCAGTCTACGGGTTACCTGATTCTGATGCAGGTCTCAGCACTTCCACCAGTCACAGCGCTCCCGATCCGAATCCGCTCCGGTTTTTCCCTCCGTTGCCTCGATCGGTCACCGCCTTTCCTGGAGTTCTCCGTCCAGAGGTATGGCTCAAAGACGCTCTTCTTGACCATTGGAACACCGCATCCAAGAACTACGCCACCTGTGACGCTCGCGCCCCTACCAGGCGGTTGCCTAGTAGGGACGGCTGGCCATCTGTATCCCTTCGAGGGTTGTAGTTGTGTCAATAAGAAAAGCCAAGTGGTTATTTAAAGCGCACAGGAAATTTTTATTCGGTTTCCAAAGTTGGCAAGTGATGAACATAAAAATTCTTTAAGCACCTTTTCCAGACAAAAGAAATACAGGATAATTTCTCCAAATCAAAAAATGTCCAAACAAAACTCACAGCAGTTTCTATTCTTCACTGCAAATGCTTGACCTTTCAAAACACAAAAGCATTTGTAAAATTCTTCACAGTGAAAGGTCCTTAGCTTCCAACCCGCTGTTGCCACGCCCATACAAATAGTTCTAGCTGTTTGGGCCTTCACTAAAGTTCTGCAGTTTTTAGCTTCCTAAAAGAGAGATTCCTAACCTCTTGTCTTCAGGGTTACTCTTCTCTTTCAACTCTTGAAAACTGCCTTTAACTTGCAACAGCTTCCTTTGATATCTCACTGTTTTCTAACTCACAATACTATTGTATTTTAGTGCACAGCTCACATTCCATCTCAGAGGCTTCTGACTCAATAACACTTTCTTCAGGGCCTACCTCCATGCTCTCAATTGAACTACAACTGGGCGCTCTCTGGAAGTACTCTGGTGTCTTTTCCTTCAGAGTCTTCGCAATGTTAAACAGTCTCTCACACTGCCTGGCCTTGGCTCCTCCAAGCCGGTCTCCTGTGTGTCTCTCCTGCTTAACTTCCCTCCCGAGATACTTCTTGCTGTGCTGAAGCTTCAGGTGTCTGAAAGTCTCCTCTGAGTCAGAGCAAGAACTATTCTGGTGGCACTGCTCATTCCCTGCGTACCTTTCTTGGCTGCCTTTGTAATGGTTCCTCCATTTGTTGCTCTCCTTGGCTGCAAGGGTTTTCCACAGCTTGGCCCCAGACCTCTCCTGTCTGTGCCTCCTGGGAATTGGACTTGAACCTGGGCTAGGCCTTGAACTGCAGCTGCCACTGGTGCTTGCTCCTGCACTCCTCCTGGACCTTCTGCTCACAGCTCCTTCCTCCTCCTGCAAACTCAAACTGTGCCTCTCTCTTTTGTTTGTTCTTCCTCTGTTAACTGTTGAGCTGGGCAACTCCCTTCCTAGCTCCTCCCACTTGGACCTCCTACTCCTCTGCAGGGTTGTCCTGTGGTCTGTGATTGGCTTAGCCTTAGCTCTGCCCTCTAGGTTTCTTTCAGTGCTTCTAGTATGCAGCCTAGGATTTTGTGCTCCCATCCCCCGCAATGAAAAAAAATCCTTCTTTTTTTCAGTTTTCCCTAGCTGGGCTGCACTCACCTCATCACGCTATGCAAATGAGGCCCCCTTATGCAAATGAGGCCCCGCACCGAGTCTCCGCACATGGCCCCGCACCCCCCTTGGGCCGCCCCTGTCCTCTACCATACTCCAAAACTCCTGCACCTTCTCACAACCCCAAAACATATGCCAAAAACTCCTCACCCCCTACCCCCCTCCAATACAGCAGACTAATTGCCGTCCACTCCCTGCAAACATGTTGGTGTCCAGTACATTCGGTATAAAACCTTCAAGCTATGCTCAAGCACAGCAGTTCCAGGAACCAACTTTGCCCCCCTAACAAACATATCTGCCAGCCTCTTGTTTCCCCTGGTAGTTCCTCCTCCCACTGCCATCTATGCTGCAGCTAAAGCCGCAATCGTGGCGCCACCAGCGCATACAGCTTGGACAGCAACCCCCTGGGCACAACCATCCCTTCCCACAGCTCCTGAAACCTAGTGAGGCCCTTGCGGAGCTCCCCCAACACCTTCCTTCCTCCCAAAAAATAGCAAAACTGGAGGAAAAAAACCTATCCTCCTCCCTTAAGTCATATTCCACTCGTACTTCAAAACTTTGTACGTCTCCCCCCACCTCCAACACCTGCCTCATCCTTAGCAATCCTTTTTTTGCCCATTCTCTAAACCTCCCATAGATATTCCCTGGTGGAAAGCTTCCATTCCCACAATGGGGGATAACCATGAGAATCTTTTCTCTCACAGCAGTCTCTCCTCACATGTATTCCACACCTTAAGGGTATTGAGAACCATTGGATTTCTTAACTCCTTACCCTACCCTGCTCCCTTTTTGCCCCCATACCACTCATTTCAACCCGTCCTTAACCCATTTCCTCCTTCTCCAGCAACACCCATTGCTTCCCCTCCCCCTCCAATCAAACAGGGCCCGGAGCCGCGTGGCCTGATGATATGCCTGAAAAAAATGGAACCTCTAGTCCCCCATCCCTCCTTTTTTGAAATAACCAATTCCTCGCCACTCTCTGGGGCCTACCTCCCCAGATAAAACTCATAATTAATGCTTGTGATTTACCCAGAAAGGAGCAGGATACCTCCAACGGCAAAGCCAAAAATAAAAATAGCGCCCAAGGGAGCACAATCATCTTTAGCACCACATACTCCCCAACCATGAACTATACAATCCCTCCCACCACCCCTAATCCCCAACCATGAACTATACAATCCCTTCCACCACCCCAAATCCCCAACCATGAACTATACAATCCCTCCCGCCACCCCAAATCCCCAACCATGAACTATACAATCCCTCCCGCCACCCCAAATCCCCAACCATGAACTATACAATCCCTCCCGCCACCCCAAATCCCACAACCATGAACTATACAATCCCTCCCGCCACCCCAAATCCCCAACCATGAACTATACAATCCCTCCCACCACCCCAAATCCCCAACCATGAACTATACAATCCCTCCCACCATCCCACATCTCTTGTAACAGCGCCTCACAATTCTGCTCAGTTTCCCAAACTCACCCCCAACCGAATCCCTAAATACGGAATGCACCCACCCGCCCACTTAAAAGGGAATGTCTCCCTTAACCTCGCCACCAAATCCCTGCCCATATTCACTTCCAAAACTTTTTGCCCAAATTCATTTTATACCCCAATACTCCGCTATATCTCTAGATCTCCTCCATTAAACTGGCAAAAACATAAGAGGATCCCTTATGGAGAAAATAACATCATCTGTGACTAATGCGATTTTATAAGTGCCCCCCCCCCCCACCTCCAACCCCTTAATATTCCCCGTACTACATATCCACTCCACCGAAGGCTCGATCGCTAAGGCAAATAATAAAGGAGACAAAAGACATCCTTGCCTGGTACCCTCCATAACCCAAAGACCTCAGAGCATCCTCCGTTAATCCTGAAACATGCAGCTGGACCAGCGTACAAAGCCCTGATCCGCTTAATATCTTTTCTCCACCCCCATTTTGTTCAAAACTCCAAACATGAACTTCCATTCAACCCTATCAAATGCCTTTTCTGCATCCGCAGCAATAAAGAGGGTCTCCCTCCCATCCCCCATTGGCCCTCCAAAGCTAATTTAATATATTTTGTACATTGCCACCCCCCTGCTTCCCCAGAACAAAACCCACCTGGTCCACCTTTACCAACCTAGACAGATAGCATTGCAACCTATCATACTTGTCAAAATCTTGACCAATATCTTAACATTCAAATTTATCAAGTATATGAGCCAATAACTACTACCACTACTACTATTAATTGTTTATATAGCGCTACAAGGCGTACACAGCGCTGTACAAACATATAAAGAAGACAGCCCTTGCTCGAAGAGCTTACAATCTAATCAAGACAGACAGAACAATACAAGAGAAATAAGGGGGTTCAAATAGGGAAGGAGAACGAGGGATTAGGAACCAAATGCGGCCTTAAAGAGGTGAGCCTTTAGCATGGATTTGAAGTGGGAGAGAGAAGAGACTTAACATAAGGACAGAGGAAGTTTGTTCCATGCATAAGGAGCAGCAAGGTGAAAAGATCGAGGTCTGGAGTTTGCAGAAAAAGAAAATGGCCTAGAGAGAAGAAAGCCAGAGGAGGAGTGGAGTTCACAAAATGGGGTGTAGGGAGAGAGAAGAGAGGAAAGGTAATGAGGGGGAGTAGAGTGAATGCATTTGTATTTTAGAAACAGAAGTTTGAATTGAATATGGAAATGGAAGGGGAGCCAGTGAAGTGATTTTAGAAGAGAGGCTATATGAGTGTATCGGAGCTGGCGGAAGATTAGCAGTGCAGCAGAGTTCAGGATAGATTGAAGAGGAGAGAGATGACACTGAGGAAGACCAGCAAGGAGGAGGTTTCAATAGTCAAGTCGGGAGGTGAACAAAGAGTGGACAAGAGCCTTAGTAGTGTGTTCAGAGGGAAGGAACAAATGTTGTTAATGTTGTAGAGAAAGAAATGACAGGTTTTAACTATATGTTGAATATATGTGAAGAAGGAAAGGAAGGAGTCAGCAATGACCCCAAGGTTGCGGGCCGAGGAAACAGGAAGAAGAAGGGTGTTGTCAACAGTTATAGAGAAAGGAGGAAGGGGGGAGGAGGGTTTAGGGGGAAAAATAAGAAGTTCAGTTTAACCATATTCAATTTTATTTTAGGCAGCTGTGAGACATCCAAGGGGTGATATCAGATAAGCAAGTAGAGATATGAGTTTGGAGCGAAGAAGAGATGTCAGGTGTAAATAGATAGATTTGAGAGTCATCAGCATAAAAATGATACTGAAAGCTATGGGATGAGATGAGGGCATCAAGGAACTGGGTATAGAGAGAGAAAAGGAGAGGGCCCAGAACAGATCCTTGAGGTACACCAATTGAGAGAGGAATGGCAGTAGAGGAGGAACCTCCAAAACAAACACTGAAAGAGCAATTGGAGAGATAAGAAGAGAACCAAGACAGTACAGGGCCTCTAAACACAAGTGAGGATAAAGTGTCAAGGAGGAGGAGGTGGTCAACAGTATCATAAGCAGCAGAAAGATTGAATATAATGAGAACTGAATAAATGAAGATTGAGCATAATGAGAACTGAATAAAGGCCTTTGGACTTAGCGAGATACAGATCACTGGAGACTTTGGCAAGAACCATTTCAGTAGAATGAAATGGACGAAAACCAGATTGAAGTGAATCGAGGAGAGCTTGAGAGGAGAGAAATTTGAGATAGTGGCAGAGAACTGCAAGTTCAAGAATTTTGGAAATGAATGGGAGAAGGGAGATGGGTCAATTAGAAGAACAAGTAGGGTCAAGTGAGGGTTTTTTTTGAGGAGTGGAATGATTACCGCATGCTTGAAGGCTGCAGGGAAGGTTGCAGTGGAAAGCGAAAGGTTGAGAATAGGTGAGACGAAAGGGATGAGTGAGGAAGAGATGGAGTTGAGGAGATGGGTGGGGATAGGATCAGAAGAACAGGTAGTGAATTTAGAGGAGGAAAGAAGAGAAGTTTCCTCAACAGAGATTTTAAAAAAGGATGAAAGGGTGATCAAGTTGAGGAGAAAAGTTGGTAATGGAGAGGGGGAAAGGGGGTGAAGAAAATTTAGTGGGGAATTGAAGAGTAATCGTATGCACTTTGTCATGGAAATAATCTGCAAGGGTTTGGGCAGAGAGAGAAGGAGGGATTGCAGGTGGAGGTGCCTTAAGAAGAGAATTGAGAGCAGAAAAGAGATGGTGAAGGTTAGAGGCAAGAGGTTAGTAAGATGGAGAAAACAGTTTTGCTTAGCGAGTGCAATGGTGGACTGGAAAGAAGAAAGCATGAATTTGAATTTGAAGTGAAGAAAGTCAGAGAGAGAGTGAGTGAGATTTGAGCCAAGTGTGCTCATCTGAGTGGGCACAGGAACGTAGGTAGCAGGTAGTTGAAGACAACCAGGGTTGGGGGTGAGGTGCGACTCACAGGACATGGAGTAGGTGGAACAAGAGTATCTAGAACAGAGGAGAGAGCAGTATTATAGGAAGCTATATGGCTTCATCAATAGACTTAGAGGACAAAGTGGAAGAGAGGAGAGAAGAGAAGAGAAAGTAGTGAATAGAGTCAGTGGATCAATAGCATGAAGACTCCTAAAGAGATAGGAGGAGATTGGGTGAGATTGAGGGGGGGGGGGGAGTAATGAAGAGTGAAACTGAACAGGTGATGATCAGATAAGGAAAGAGCGGAGGTATGGAAATTAGAAGGTAAACAATTAGAGTAGAAAATGAGGTCAAGGCAGTTACCAAGCTGATGACTGGGGACAAAAGAGCAAAACTGGAGGTTGAAAGAGGAGGTAAGGGAAAGGAGCTTGGAAGCATAGGGGTCAAAGGGGTTATCAATATGAAAACTAAAGTCACCAAGAATAAGGGGGGGGGAGAAGAATCCAGGAATAAGAAGGGTCAAAATCAGTGAGGAAGGTAGAAGAGGACTTGTCAGGGGGTCTATAGAGGACAGTGATCTGGAGAGGTAGGGGATTAAAAAGACGGATGGAATGGACTTCAAAGGAGGGAAAGGAATGAGATTGAGAGAAAAGGAGGGGTTGAAATTGGCAAGAAGGTGAAAGTGGAAACCCAACACCACCACCGTGGCCATTGGGATGAGGAGAGTAGGAGAATTGATAGCCACCGTGGCAGAGGGTAGCAACCAAAGCAGAGTCATCAGGGAGGAGCCAGATTTCAGTAAGAGCGAGAAGATGGAAAGTGCGAGAGATAAAGAGATCATGGGTAAAGGGAAGTTTATTAGAAATGGAATGAGCATTCCATAAAGCACATGAGAAGGGGAGAGAGGATGGGGAAAGGAGAGGGATGTGGATAAGATTAAGATAGTGGAGAGAGGAACTAATATGGGAATGAGAGAGAAGTGAAGGGGGACCAGGGATGGGATTAATGTCACCAGAGGACAAAAGAAGGAGAAGAAGAGTGTGAGAGAGAGAGGAAACAACACGTCGGAAACGGGGATGTGGTTGTTTTAGAGAAGAAGGAGAGGGATGAATGAGAGGAAGGAGAATGTGAAGCTCAAGAGCTGAGGAAAGGGTGGAGGATAAGATGAGGAAGGCAATAGGGAGAGTGGAGAGAGGGGGAGAAAGAGGGGGGGTATTAGGTTGTGGAGTGAGGGAAGAAGGTTAGAGAGGATCAGAAAAAAGAGCAAAGAATGATGTGGAGCCATAAGAAATGGCAGAGAGGGCAAGTAAAGTCAGAAGAAGGAGAGGGATAGTAGGTAGTAAGGGAATAAAGGTAAAATAAATGAAATAAAGCAGAATAAATAAAACAGAATAAGATACAGATAAGTAAAAGTCTTAAAAGACATTGAGATTATCAGATAGGGAAATTTATTAGCAGAGGAAATAATCAAATAATAGTGAGTGAAAACAGAAGGCAGGCAAGCCTTATTTCAAACAGACTATAAGTCTATAAAGTGTAAAATATAAAAAATTAAAATATTAGAGACATCAGACATGGATCAACTGAAGTCATGTGAGCATTCTAGGTGCAATGGGAATAAGGCTCTGCAGCCCAGAATGACTGAGTTGCAATAAAGGAACCAACAGGTATGACCAGGCAATGTCAAATAAACTATATCTTAGGACTTTTTATAGCAGGTAATGTGAGAACTTAAAGTAATTGTATCTTTCAAAGACAGAAGGGCGTAATAGCCTCTAGACCGCACGGGTTCCCTCTTTTTCCTTCTGCCAGTCCTGCTAAGAACTACAGATTGTGACATCTTTCCCTGGCTTGGGTAGCACAGTAATTCCAGCCACCTTCATAGACCCAGTAAGCCCATCCCCCTCTATTATCCTATTAAGGACCTGCATTACGAAACCTACCAGCTGATCCTTAAAGACCCTATAAAATTGCTGTCAGCCCATTCAAGCCTGGGGCCTTTCCAACCTTGAACGTTCCAGTCGCCTCCCAAACCTCTTCCTCCATTATTGCCCTATTCAAAAAAAACTCACCTCCTCCTCTCCCAAACATGCTAAGGGACATTCCTGCAAATACTCACTGCTCTTAGTCTCTCCCTGCACCACCTCTCCCTCATAAAGTTTAGCACAGAACTTACTAAAGACCTCCCGCACGCCTTCAGAGCCCGTCGCCATCTCCCCTTTAGCATTACATATACTCAATACTGATGCTGTTTCCTCCTCTCCTTCAACCTCATGGCTAACACCCTACTTGGCCCTATTACCCTGTTCAAAATGTACCTGGTGCACTCTCTTCAAATTGTGTGCAATCTCTGTCACTCTCAACCTCTCCAATTCCCCTCTTGCACCCTCCAGCTTCTTCAGAATCCCAGTATCCTGGCCCCTCTTATGCAGCTCCTCCAACCCTGCTATCACTCTACATAATTCTTCCTCTCGTGCCCTCCTCTTCCTCTTTAACTCTGCTGCTATTCCTATCAGATGGTCCCTCACCACTACCTTCATACCATCCCACACTCCTCCCAAGGGAACTCAGACCCCCACATTTAGCTGAAAGTATTACACACCATTACCCCTCTAATCTTCTCTAAACATTCCTTCTCTTCCAGTAAGGAATCATTTAACCTCCAAAATCAAACTCCCCCTCCCCTTTTCCCAGATCCAGCATTATATTCACCAATGCATGATCAGATAACGTTATCTGGCCTATTCCTGTTTCCACAACCTTATGCACTAACTCCCCTCCCACCCAGAACATGTCCAGCCTACTATCTGTGAGCAACAAATGATCAACCAACCTTCCTAAACTCCTTCTATATGCCCTCCACCCCACCATTGATTCACCTCCCATATTATGAATCCTAAGGTTCACCGTAAGATTGAAGTCCCCTTCTAAAATGATAAGTAACCCCTGAAACTCCAACAGCTTCTAATCTTTTCATAAATCTCCCTCTGCCTGTAATTAGGCACATAGATACATGTATCCACCCCTTCCATAATGTGGCGCTCGCGCCCCTCCTAGGCGGTCGCCTAGTAGGGACGGGCGTCCGTCTTGTATTCCCTTGTTCCAAAGGTGTAGTTGTGAACTCAAAGTAAAACCAAGTGGATGTTTAAAGCGCACAGGAATTTTATTGGGTTCCGTTTAAGTCAACTGGGTAACAGTCCTTAAAGAAACTTTTACTCTCAGCAAAAAGAAACAAGGATAAACTTCTCCAAAATAAAGAACATGAAAAGAATGTCTCAGTGGAATTATTTACAATAGCTTCTTTTCCCCCTTTCCTTTAAGAGGCTTCTTGCTTTAGGGTTAACACAGGCACATGTAGATACAACAGACAATCAAGATCAGCAGTGCTGCCAGCTCCCTCCTTTGCTGCTTGCAATGAAACAGTTTCAGCTGTCTAGCACAGACTTGATTGCACTATCCACTTTTCTGTAGGAAGAATCTTACTGCTTCAACATAGGATTCTTTCTCCCTTTTCTTTCTTGCTTTCAGCTATGCCAAACTGATAACAGTTTCCTTAATTCTTCCCCACTATTTTGGTTTCTTTCAATTAGCACCAATGCATACAGCACACTCCATCTCAGAGCATGTGGATCCCTGGTCACTCTCCCTATCATCCACTTCCATGCTTTCTTCAGAGCTGGGTGCTGGGGAATCTTGGAACTGCTCAGGTACTTTTTGGTTAATGTCTTTTAAAAGCTTAAACAGCCTATCCCACTGTACTGCCTTCCCTTCCTTTGGCAGAACCCTAGCAGGCTTTCCTTGTTCAGCTTTCTTTAAAAACCCCTTTCTTCTGTTCTGGGTTTTTCCAGATATAACTCTCTCCTCAGAGTCTGAGCAAGAGATACAAACATTCTCCTAGGACAAGCAGGATGAGTCAGCCACAATTGGTGACGTCATCCGACGGCGCCGAGACGGAAGTACTCTCCATAGCTCAGAAGGGCTTTGCCCTTCTGAGCATGAGCCAACTGGCCCCACCCCCGGCCCGCCCCTAGCTAACCAGTTTTTACTCTTCCGCCTGATATAACTCTCTCCTCAGAGTCTGAGCAAGAGATACAAACATTCTCTCTCTCTGGTTTCTTTCTCCTACCTTGGAGTTTTACTGTGGGAGTCTCACGGCTGGAGTTTCTGCTGGCTGTAGCTATCTCTGCCTCAGAGCTAGTCAGGGAATCATTGTAGGAATTCCTCTCAGCTACCCGAGGTTTCCTCTGCCTGAAGACACGCCTTTCTTCAGAGGAGTCTGAGCTCTCTTGCCTTGGCTTCTCCAACACCAACCTTCTGTCTCTCTCCCTCTTGCCACTGCGTTTGGTCCTCTCCTGGGAGTGTTGTCTGCTGCTCTCTTGGCTGCAGCGCTGGCTACGCTTGTTCTTGTCCTGGCTCTCCTTGGCTTCCTTGCCTTGCTTGCCTGGCTTGCCTTGCTCCTTTCTTGTCCTCCCTGTTTGCTTGCTTTGCTCAAACTTAAACACTGAGCAGGGCACCTCCCCCTCTGACTCCACCCCCATGTAACTCCCATCCTTACCTAGGGTTGCTATGGAGTCTGGGTGGGGCTTTAGCCCAGCCCTTTAGCTGTGGTTTCTCTCACTGCCTTTAGTTTGGTATATGTGTTCAGGTGCACCCATCCCCCGCAAAGAGGAAAAAGTCCCTTTTCCCTTTGTTTCTCCAGGCTGGGCTGCACTCTCCTTACCACATATCCCCCCCCCCCTTAAACTGTTACGGGATGGCGCAACAACCTGCGCACAGCTCGTAATACGAGATAAGGCGTCTGCATTTGTATGGAGCTTCCCGGCCCTGTGCTCTATCCTAAAATCAAATTCCTGCAAGGCCATATACCACCTTGTCAAACGGGCATTACTGTCCTTCATCTTATTTAGCCACTTAAGTGGGGCGTGATCAGTTACAAGTAAAAATCTCCGACCGGTTAAATAAAATCTCAGCGCATTTATTGCCCACCTTATTGCCAGGCACTCGCACTCAACTGTCGAGTATTTCTTTTCTGGAGGAGTTAGCTTGCGACTTAAAAACATTACCGGGTGCTCGGACCCCTCCTGCTTCTGTGACATCACAGCCCCTAGGCCCGTTTCTGAGGCATCAGTCTGAATGATAAAGGGTTTACTAAAATTCACCCCCCCTAATACTGGTGCCTCACACAGTTTCTCTTTTAGTACACAAAAGGCCTGCTCCGCATCCCGAGTCCAGTGTAATTGATTAGGGGCATTCTTTTTAAGCATTTCTGTTAACCCCGCGGCTTTGGTTGCAAAATGCGGGATAAATCGCCTATAATAACCCACTAATCCTAAAAAGCTTCTAAGTTGTTTTTTTATTAAAGGTCTCGGAAAGTTTTTTACACTTTCGACCTTGTCAAGTAAAGGTTTTACCATTCCTTGGCCGACCAGGTGACCTAGATATTTCACCTCGGACGCACCAAACATACATTTAGCGGGATTTAACGTAAGTCCCGCTTGCCTCAATGCCCCCAACACCGCCTTAATACGACCTAAATGTTCCTCCCACTACAAACTATGGATAACGATGTCGTCCATATAGGCCGCTGCGTAACGCTGGTGTGGGCGTAGGACCATGTCGACCAACCGTTGACAGGTCGCTGCGGCTCCATGGAGGCCGAAGGGCATCCGGCGAAATTGAAAAAGCCCTATTGGGGAACTAAATGCTGTTTTGGGCCGAGATTCCCTGGTGAGGGGAATCTGCCAATATCCCTTTGTTAAATCTAAGGTGGTCAGGTATGTGGCTTGGCCTAACCAATCCAAAATCTCCTCGATCCGAGGCATAGGATACGTATCGAAGCGTGAGATGTCATTTACTTTACGGAAATCTATGCAAAAACGCATAGACCCGTCTGGCTTAGGGACCAGGACTATTGGATTGTTCCATGGGCTTTTCGATACCTCTATCACTCCCAACTTTAACATTTCTTGTATTTGGGTTATCACCTCCCTCTGCTTTGCCTCCGGGAGCCTATAGGGTCTCTCGTGAACTATCTCGCCCGGTGGGGTTACAATTTCGTGCGCTACCAGCCCCGTTTCGCCGGGCACCAGTGTAAGGACATCTGGGAACTCTTTTAATACCCGGGACAACTCGCTCTGCTGAGCCCAAGACAGCCTTTCCCCAATTCTATGAACAGGCTCGGACCTACATTCTGCGAGTTGGGGTCCTAGTTCATCCTCCTCCTTCTCTATACAACATGCCGTTAACCCCTCTATTTCCGCTATGCCCGTGGAACCAAGTCCCTTTGAGTCCCTGGTGGTAGAGGATAGCTCATCTACCTCCTCTATGGGTGGAAACCCTACCCTCTCACAAATCAATTGGGCCACCCTATCTCCCACACCTACTTTAAAGTTCTCCTGAGAGAAATTAAACAAAAGGACCTTTAACTCCCCCCTATAATCCGGATCCACGACCCCGGCGCCCACATCTATAAAGTTTTTAAGGGCAAGACCGGACCTAGGCGCGATCCGGCCGTAACAGCCGGGCGGTATTTCTATCCGCAGACCGGTTTCCACTATGGCCTTCCCTTGTTTAGGAATGACCACCTCTACTGCGCTGCACAGATCCAGACCAGCAGCCTGTTCAGTGGCCCTCTTGGGAACTCTAGCCTCAGGGGTGGTCCTACAAAACCGTAGCACAAACTTCTGTTTTGGAGTCTCTATTCCGCTCCGGGTATCTGCTGGCTTCCCCGGGTTTACCTTCCTTCCAAACAAGGGAGCGGGCGCTATTCTACCCATATCAGCCCTGGGACGGAAACCCTTTCCTATCTTTTCTTCCCCTGAAGGCTTGGTGCCTGCGCGTGTGGTTACTAGGCCTGCTTTCTCCTGCAGCTCTTTTGCCATCCCTTTCCTGAACTGGGACCAGTCACAGCCCAGTACCATATCGTGTGGGAGCCTAGGCACGACAGCTACTGCTACCTCCCTTCCGCTACCTAACCCCTTTATTTTAACAGACTGGAGAGGATAGGTGGAGGCAGCCCCATGCACACATCTGATTGTAAAATGCCCCCTAGAGGATTCCTGCAAGGACTGACGCTGGGCCTCTATTTTCCTCCAAAGCCCACTAGAAATCATGGACTGGCTGGCCCCCGAGTCTAACAATGCTTCCATGGGAATCCCTTCCACTTCTACAGTTAGAAGGAATCCCTCACCTATCTCTTTGGGACGAGTAATCACAAAAGCCTTTTTGGTCTTACAATTTCTCTTAAGGTGACCTGCTTCACCACAAGAGATACACTTCCTCTGCATGCTATACCTCTCATCTATGGGTTTACTCTTTTCTGCCCTAAGGCCAGAAAAGCTTGTGTTCCTTTCTAGCGCTTCTGAACCTGCCTTCAGAAAACCAGCCTCTTTCTTGAGGCTTAACTTCTTAGCCTCCAGAAAGTGTTCAGCCAACGCAATGGCTTCCTGGGTGTTTTTGCAGTTCTGTAGTACCAAAAAAGCCTGCAATTCCTTAGGCAGTGCCTCTGTAAACTGCTCCAGTATTACAGCATCTACAATGGATTCTACATTTTTACTTTCAGGTGTAAGCCACTTACAAACCAAGCTTTTTATCCTGTGATATAAAGCTTGGGGTGTTTCACCCTCCTTTATCACACATGACCGTAGAAGCCTACGGTAGACCGAGGGACTTAACCCCATCCGATCTCTAATAGCTTTCTTCACATTCTCATAGTCTGCAACCAATGTCACAGGCATTCCTCTGTAGGCTGCTAGAGCCTCCCCAGTAAGGGTAGTAGCAAACATTATTGCCCACTGTTCTTTAGGCCATCTAGCCAATAAAGCTATTCTTTCAAAAGCCTCAATGAAATCATCAATATTATCGTCCTTGGTGAGGCGGCCACAAGAAAAAGTCCCAGCACCAGGGCCTTCCCATCCCGGAAAAATACCCTGTGCCCCTGGTACAGTCTGTGCCACCTTGGTTGCTTCTTCCTGTGTCTTGACCCATCTCGCCATCATCTCCAGTAGGGGTTGCTGTTGAGCACAGAGCATGGACGACGCTTGTTCCTGGCTCACTGCCGCCATCTCCCTCTGCTTGGCGAATTGGTCTGCCACCCAAGCCAAGATGTCAGCCGTCTCCATCGCTGGACTGTTCCTGTGAACAAAACAAACCGACAAGAACACAAAGAGCAGCACTTTTATGCTCCCCCTCTCCTCCTGGTGAGCACTATGGTAGCCCCCTTACATCAGAATCCAGGCCTTAACCCCCTCTAGCCTACGGGTTACCTGATCCTGATGCAGGTCTTCACTTTGCTACCAGTTTAAACCGGCACTCCGGATCCGATGCCACTCCGGATCTTCCTTCCGCTGCATCAACCGGTCACCGTCCTTCCCTGGATCTTCCTCGCCCAGAGGTATAAGCTTCCGGTGTACCACTTGACCGCTGGAAACGCCAAATCCTGCCATCTATGCCACCTGTGGCGCTCGCGCCCCTCCTAGGCGGTCGCCTAGTAGGGACGGGTGTCCGTCTTGTATTCCCTTGTTCCAAAGGTGTAGTTGTGAACTCAAAGTAAAACCAAGTGGATGTTTAAAGCGCACAGGAATTTTATTGGGTTCCGTTTAAGTCAACTGGGTAACAGTCCTTAAAGAAACTTTTACTCTCAGCAAAAAGAAACAAGGATAAACTTCTCCAAAATAAAGAACATGAAAAGAATGTCTCAGTGGAATTATTTACAATAGCTTCTTTTCCCCCTTTCCTTTAAGAGGCTTCTTGCTTTAGGGTTAACACAGGCACATGTAGATACAACAGACAATCAAGATCAGCAGTGCTGCCAGCTCCCTCCTTTGCTGCTTGCAATGAAACAGTTTCAGCTGTCTAGCACAGACTTGATTGCACTATCCACTTTTCTGTAGGAAGAATCTTACTGCTTCAACATAGGATTCTTTCTCCCTTTTCTTTCTTGCTTTCAGCTATGCCAAACTGATAACAGCTTCCTTAATTCTTCCCCACTATTTTGGTTTCTTTCAATTAGCACCAATGCATACAGCACACTCCATCTCAGAGCATGTGGATCCCTGATCACTCTCCCTATCATCCACTTCCATGCTTTCTTCAGAGCTGGGTGCTGGGGAATCTTGGAACTGCTCAGGTACTTTTTGGTTAATGTCTTTTAAAAGCTTAAACAGCCTATCCCACTGTACTGCCTTCCCTTCCTTTGGCAGAACCCTAGCAGGCTTTCCTTGTTCAGCTTTCTTTAAAAACCCCTTTCTTCTGTTCTGGGTTTTTCCAGATATAACTCTCTCCTCAGAGTCTGAGCAAGAGATACAAACATTCTCTCTCTCTGGTTTCTTTCTCCTACCTTGGAGTTTTACTGTGGGAGTCTCACGGCTGGAGTTTCTGCTGGCTGTAGCTATCTCTGCCTCAGAGCTAGTCAGGGAATCATTGTAGGAATTCCTCTCAGCTACCCGAGGTTTCCTCTGCCTGAAGACACGCCTTTCTTCAGAGGAGTCTGAGCTCTCTTGCCTTGGCTTCTCCAACACCAACCTTCTGTCTCTCTCCCTCTTGCCACTGCGTTTGGTCCTCTCCTGGGAGTGTTGTCTGCTGCTCTCTTGGCTGCAGCGCTGGCTACGCTTGTTCTTGTCCTGGCTCTCCTTGGCCTCCTTGGCTTCCTTGCCTTGCTTGCGTGGCTTGCCTGACTTGCCTTGCTCCTTTCTTGTCCTCCCTGTTTGCTTGCTTTGCTCAAACTTAAACGCTGAGCAGGGCACCTCCCCCTCTGACTCCACCCCCATGTAACTCCCATCCTTACCTAGGGTTGCTATGGAGTCTGGGTGGGGCTTTAGCCCAGCCCTACAGCTGTGGTTTCTCTCACTGCCTTTAGTTTGGTATATGTGTTCAGGTGCACCCATCCCCCGCAAAGAGGAAAAAGTCCCTTTTCCCTTTGTTTCTCCAGGCTGGGCTGCACTCTCCTTACCACAATAACCATCTGTATGACCAAAACTCTCCCCCCATCTTTCACCACCTTCTGAATCTCCACTATCCTGTGCCCCGCCACTAAGATTCTCATCCCCCCTTTTTGGGTGTCAGCCCATTTCCCGCTAAAACCACTTGAGTATGCCTTCTAGACATCAGCATGTGCTTCTGCTTCCCCTTCAAATGAGTTTCTTGTACATAGAGGACATCTGCCTTTAAGCATTCTTCCTCCCACTCCAAACATTTCCATTTTTTGCCACGTATTTAAGCCCTTGGCATTTATAGACACCACCACCCACCTCCCTATCCCCTCTCTGGTGTTATCTTTTCCTCCTCTACCTCTCTTTCCTCCCCCCTTCCTGTGTCCCCAGCCACTGCTGGCATCCTCCTATGAGTAGTGACCTCCTCCACCCCAAATCCCCACCCGCAAAAAAACACCCATCTTCATCCACCACGCCCCATCCCCTCCAACCTCCCCTTACTCTTCCACCTTCTCACATTCCTCCCCATCCACTCCAAATTCCCCTACTTCCCTACACAAACTTACCCCAACACTCCTTCACCCCTCACCACACTCTTTCCCCACTACACACCACCCATCCTTTCCCAAACAATGCTAAACCACCCCCATCATTAGTGGGTATCACATAATTTCAAGTCCCAATAGCCTTCTTCAGGCCTTCAACCTTCTTCTTCGCACCCTCCTTGGACACTGTGACCCAATGACCCTGCTTTGCCGCCATCTTGCATGAAGATTTGCCACGCCGTGCAGGCTGCAGCAGACCCTCAGTGTCCAGACTAGCTGCCTTCAGGGCCTCCAGAACCTCTCACAATGTACGTAGTCTCCAAGTCCTGCCATCCTTTATGAAGGCTCTCAAAAGGGTATACCCACCCGTAGCGTGCCTGCCGGAGCCTCAGGGTCACTCCACCAAAGTCTCTTCTCCTTTGCAAGGTCGCTGATGCCAAATCAGCATGCTTGGCCACTCTATAACCCTGCAATTTTAAACTGAAAAGGAACCACATTTTTGCCTCTATCTTCTCTTTAAGTTCAAAATCATGAACACAGATGACTGTGTCCCTTGGCAGGTTGTTTTTTGCAGCTCCCAATGCCTGTCCAACTTAATCTCTTGGGGCAGATCATCTACACCCACCTTCCTCAACTGCTCCAAGCATACTGCACCAGTCACCTTTTTACAATCCATAAATTCAGGCTCCTCTGGCTCTCTCTGGATCCACAGGTTATTTCTCTGGGTTCTGTTTTGCCAGGTCTTTCTTTCGAGGCAATGGAAGGTACAGTGACTTGCCATGGCCGCAAGGCGTGCCAGTAGGAAACAAACGCTCATCTTTTAGTCACCAGCTCGCTGCTCTAACCACTGGGCCACTTCTTCATTCCTGCTGCTGAATATACTGCTACATTACTATCCATCATTTACATAGCGCTACAAGGCAAATGCAGCACTATACAGACACATATAAAAGACGGTCCCTGCTCATCAGAGCTTACAATCTAATCAAGACAGACAATACAATAGCTGAGAACAAGGGTACAAATAAGGAAAGGAAGGAAAGCAAGGGATCAGGATCCAAAAGCAGCCCCAAAGAGGGGAGCCTTTAGCATAGATTTGAAAAGGGGCAGAGATGGAGCCTGATGCACAGACTCAGGAAGTTTATTCCAGGCGTATGGAGCAGCAAAGTGAAAGGAGTTGGCAGAGGAAGGAAAGGGCATAGAGAGAAGTAAGCCACGAGGAGGGGTGTAGGGAGAGAGGTGAGAGGAAAGTAGGAGCAGTAGAATGAATGTATTTGTAGGTCAGAAGAAGAAGTTTGAACTGGATACCAAAACAGAAAGGGAGCCAAAGAAGCGACTTGAGAAGAGGGGTTATATGAGCATAACGGGGCTGGTGGATATCTAGAGGATATTTAAATGCCACGGCTGACCGCCATAGTGTTTAAATATCTGTGACTTTGAACACTGGCCCCTACATTTTTAACTTTGGCTGGAAAGCATTCAGTACAAAACTGGCATGTGTTAAAGACTGCGCTCCTGCTAGTCACCCACGATACAGGGAGATATGTGGCAAGTTCCATGATCTCAATCATTTTCATTTACCGCACAGCAAAAGGGCTCAAGCCATACCTTTTTCTAGTATCTCTATGTTTGCAATATGCCCCAAGGAGGGTTTGGAACAGTGTCAGCAGTGATCTCGTTTACAGAACTAAACGCCTCAGACCAGAAACTTGCCACGGTTTTACATTGCTTAAAACAAAAACACTTAGGTGCCCAGTTTAGTTTTGCATCCTAGAAAGACTTAAGATTGCAATACATCTGCACTAAACTCTACAGAGGGACTAAGCAATGTTCTGATCCTCCGGATTAATCCTATGTTTTTAGTTCAAGGTAAAAAAATAATCTAGTTAATGCACAGAGGACCCAGAGAAGGAGCAAGCCCACTTCTGAGGTGGATTCCCCATGTCCTGGGGGCTCTTTCTGATATTTCACTTGGGGCCCTTACTTTGAACTTCTGCCATGATTCCAGCCCATCTCCCAGTACTTGATGCTTTGTGCACCCTACTTTCATGAATTTGCTATTCCTTAGCCGATGACACCTGTAGATTTTCTGTTTCGGTCTTCATATAAACAAATGATTAATGGTGTCAGTAGTGTGTGTCAGAGCATGCACCTTTTTGCTAAATTCTATTATTATTTCTAAAAGAGAGACAGGATTTTCTGAGCACATGGTGGTGGAGGTAGGAAAACATAAGTACACTATGTGAGAGAAGCCAGAGGCTACCCTGTTAAAATGGAAATCTTCCAAGCAGTGTCTTACTTTTCCAATGGCGTTTTTCTGCGAGCCCAGCTCATTTTCTATGGTAAAGGTAGTCTGTTTCAGGCGGTTGAATGTGCTGAGCATCTCCTGGAACGACGTCATAGCCTGGGGAAGGGAAGAAACGCAATGAGTGGCAGGTAACGTCAGAACCCAGCAAAAGAAGGAGAGAGAGCGCTAGGGGGACAGGGCAAGAGACACGATGAGAAAAAAGTAAGTGATGAGCACAGAGTAGGTGAACCAAAGGTGGGAGGATAGATGGACAAACAAGAACAGGTGAAAGAAGACTGGGAGATGTGTGCAGGGAGAATGGGAAAAGAGAGAAGCTGAAACTGAGCAAAAGAGCGAGACGAGCAACTGAAGAAGGGACAGAACAATGGGTGAAAAGCAAAAAGATGATTTGACGAAATGAAGACTTGAGGCTGGCAATATATTGCAATGGTTACAACACATTGTATGCCTCTTATTTGAAAGGCATAATTATAGGAAAATATAGGAACCAAAAGTTATGGTTTTATGGTACTAAAGCCTCAGAGCAGAACAGTTCAGATGGCACAGGAAGGAGGATGCCAGGACAAAGGGTTGCAAGATCACCAGGTTCTGAGACAGTGTAGGAAGATTTGGAAAGAACAATAGTGGCAAGCAGAAAGAACATAGCAGCATGATGAGCTGAGAGACAGTTCTGATGAGATTTGGGTGGACACGTTAAAGTACACAGCTCATAAGAAAAAATACGGCAAAGAAGAAATATGATCCCAATTTAAATACAATAGCCAGGACGGCATTCAACTTCAGAGTTCTGAAACAATTTACTACTTCCTGGTAAGATTCAAGTCCGAACAATTTACAGCTGAATTCAGTCAGAGGGAAATGTTTTTCTGGTGGATCCTAGATTTCTTTGATTTCTGTAAATATCTCTAGCAGTCTCCCTGCAGCTTGGTCAGCAATAGACACAGGACATTCCATGCAAGGCCGGTTGATTCATTACAGAGACGTGTGACAGAGTGAAGCTATATACTGTGTGTTAACAGAGGAACACCTTGCAAACCAACAAATTCAATTTATAGACCTTTGCAACAGGGAAAATGTATAGCAACAGGGAAGGCAAATCTGATAAAAGTCACATTTTTTAAAAATTAAGGGAGATATTCAGCGGCAGCGGCTAACACAGTTTCAGTAACTAGATGCTGCCACTGAAACGTAAACCTGGATACTCAATGCCAGGTCATATCCAGCCACCGGCACTGAATATCCAGGTGACCATATAGCAAAGAAGCTAGCTGGGCAGCGGCAAAATTCAGCCACTGCTCAGTTAGCTTCTGCGGTGAAAGTTAGGCCAGCCTTTCATGTGTCTAGCTTTCATTGCTTTGCGAGAAACGGGCAGTGGCTCATATCACCATTGCCCAGTTATCGCTGGGTGCTGCCACACATCGCCCCAATGTTAGCTGGCTAGCATCAGGGAGTACAGCGGAAGCACCCGTTGATTTCGGTTAGCACAATTAATGCGGTTAGGGGTCTGCAATCAGCGTTAATCGCTTTGAATATCCCCCCTAAGTTTTTGTTCTGATTTTTATACAGGCATTAAACATAAACGTAGAAATGTCTAGATGACTAGACCAGAATACAGTCATAGAAGCAGCATCCATAGCCATGAAGCATGGCCAACACAAGACCATTTCCTTTCCATTCTGCAACCCATCAGGAAACAGGGAAAGAACACCAGAATTTCATCCAATTCCATCTGGGATCAAGCTATTTCGGATCATACTTGTTAAAGTTTGGCATGTACTAAGTGCTGCATGGCCCATATGAATAAAATGGGCCACGGCAGCAGATAGCATGTATTAACACATTTTGGGGCAGGTTTACTAAAATGTGCTATGTTAGCAGGCAAAACGTCCCAAATTTAGTGGAGGTAGCACAGACCTACGCGAACTGTTGGGCGTGTGCCCGGCATGTCTCCTCTGCAACTGCCACAGGGAAATGCCCCTCACCGCACTAACTGGCAAGCACACCTAACAGAGAAGCTTTTACCACTGCCCACTGAGGAGGCCATAAGTGCACCTGGGCTAAAAGCAACATTTGTGGTTAGCATGTGCCAATGACACCCCTGCTGGATGCCCATGTTTATGTTTCTTTAAAACTTACTATATCGCTCTATGCCACAGGGTATCAGAGCGCTTTACAAATCCAAAATAAAACACACACTGAAAGAAAAGGAACTACAATAAAACAGGAAAGAAGAAAATAAGAAAAGGATAACATTAAGGACAAAAGCCGTCTAGTGCCCACCCGTACTCATTACGTAATCCCCTGAAAAGCAGTGGTAAAAAAATGAGTCTTTAAAGACGCCTTGAATTTCTCAGAAGAGGACCCAAACCTGAGAGGGACTGGAAGCACATTCCACAAAGTCGAAGCTAAAAAGTAGAAAGCTGCATAACACAATGCTTCAAGGTGTGCTCGCAAAATGTGTGATATGGCCAACAAATTGGAATCTTGGGAATGAAGCAACCTTACAGAGAGAGCGAGGAAGAATAGTGAAGAGGGAGGTGAGCAAGCATAAGCACTTTTAAGCGAAAGCGATACGAAAGAGGGAGTCCATGGTGTTTAAACAGAAGAGGAGATACATGATCATACCTAGAAGCTAACCGTAATGCGCCATCAATACACACACTCCGCCCCTAATCTGCCCAGTCACCACCACATCCCACGCTAAGCGATTAGCACAGGACTTTCAGCCTTGCGCTAATATTCACCACAGTGCAATTAGTGCGTGGTAAACCCTGTGCTGTTAGTGCACTTAAGTAAACATCCCTATAGAATTCACTAAATTTTAGCTGACTATGGCCCTTGATGTTGTGACCAGTATGGATCCAAAACTGTACTATATTTGTCCAGGTAGATAAGTAAATCTTTCATGGAAGCAATGCCATAAACTTGACTTCATCCAAAATTAAATCTAGGTATGTTCTATCAGAACATTGTAGATCCAGGTGCGTGGGCAACAAATGTGGAGGTAGACTGTTGGTGTTATAGCATCCAAGTAAACACAGTGACAGTGAAAGCGGCAGAGAAATAACCGTTGCAGAGATGATCTGGGCCATTTTTTAACTTCAGAATCTCGAATATTTAACATGACCACCACATACGCAGTGTCGCTATTTCTTTCTTTGTCCCCTGAATATCAAAGAGACTGAACCAACAACAGTTTCCCCTTAGTGGGCTTTATTTTATTACAGAATTCAAGCAATTGCAGGGAGACTGTAACAATGAGATTGTACTTTGCAGTGTCAGGCTTCAGTCTGCCAGTTACAGGAAGTACAGCTGCTTTGATAATGTGGCTCAAATAAGCAAAAGCTCACCAATTGTCTTAGGTATATACACCTTACACATTTCCTCTTGTCATATCCTTAGCTAAGCTTAGTTCCCCATTTTATGACACACCCGGGGAATAGCAGCCATCTCATGCCCCTGCTAGTGGTATGTAGGCACAGGAAGGCAGCCATCTCATAATCATACTCAAAGCATGTACATAGCCTTGTCACATGGTACTGGCAGCCAGCCATCTTAAGTGAAATTTCCTAGTTCACAGTTCTCCTGTTTCGGTCATACCTCTCCCAACCAACCAATTTAACATGAGGAATCAGCAAACTGTATGGTTTGAAGATGGGTGATCCCTGCCGTTAACAAGGGCTCTACTTCACCTGGGGACAAGGTGGCCCCATCTACCTCTACCGAGCAGTGGGAATGAGGGTCAGGGGGTGATCTGCACATTAACTATGTGAAGGCTTAAGGGTTTGGCAAGGCAATGTGATAAGGCATGCAGCGAGGTACCCTCGCATTGGAATAAACAACAAAATACAACTCCTATGGCCAAAACAACAGGTTTCTTTTCCCAAGACCCTAGTCCTGAAAACCAGGAGGTGAGGGATGTCCAATTAATACCTTCCTTATAACATTCTGCTCTCATGTGGACAACTTTCTTCATATATCATATGCTATCCAACTAAGATTGGTCATCCACAAAGCAAAAACATTGCTCCCCTATAAGGGTGCAGACTCCCCCGCCAGCTGCTAGCGATTTTTGCATAGAAAAGGTGCACAGATGGGATACCTGGCCCTGTAACTCCTTCAGTGCTTGGGTATTAATATCAGTGAGAAGTTCAACCACAGCTTGCAGGTGTCAAATTGACATGCCCAATTCTTCAGCGATGGCAGACCCCGAAAAGGGCAACCATCCTGTGTATGAGAGGATGTCTAATTTGGGTTTGGTAAGTTTGGAGATGGACTCAATATATTCTTGAGCTTCCTAAAGGAAGGCAGTAGGTTCAGAGAGAACATCCGTTCACATTCGGAAGTGGGAGGTCGGGGATCTACAGGCCTGGTCAAATTCATGGGGCTGAGACTTTAGAGACCGAGTCTGATTTACATCCCAATTAAGAGGGTAAATAGAGTGGAGGAAGGACTATAGCAACAAAGCAGGTACCTGACCAACCTTCAGGGAGCTGTTGCTAGACCAAGTTCCCACACACAAAATAATGTCCTACTTGAGCTATTCGGCCCTTAGGGGAAAGCAGGTCATCACCGGGTATTTATTTATTTAGCTGTGCTCATATACCGCTTAGTCTAATAGTCAAAGCAGTTTACCGAAAACAATAAGCCAAAAGGTATGACTAGTGGGGGCTGGGGAGATGTTCCTTCATAGGTATTTTTTGGAAAGGGTATGTCATAATAATCTAGATGGAGGTTGGTAGCTATGTTGCCAAGCAAAACCTCGCTCCAGAACACTTCCGTACAGTCTGTCAAGCACTGATAACCCCAATACTGGACTTCTGCAATCCGATATACCTCGGACTACCAAAACAAGCTCTCAAACCACTACAGCTGGCACAAAACACTGCAGCTCGAATCATATCCGGAGCCGCAAGGCAGGAGCACATCACACCTACACTAAAGGACTTACACTGGCTCCCAATCATTGCTCGCATCAGATACAAGACTATCATAAACCTATTTAAGATAAAAGAACACACATCAGCCAACAGCCTCCACCTGCTCATACAACCGGAAACCAGCGCACGTCCCAGAAGAAGTCAAACACGCAACCGAGTCAGCACCCCAAATGAGTACAAGCACACACGCAAGGACACAACAGACAGAGCTCTCTCTATGGCTGCTCCAACAATATGGAACAATCTACCGGACGATCTAAGGGCAACTCCAGACCTCAAAGACTTCAGAAAACAACTGAAAACCATGCTGTTCATAGAGCACTATGGTCACATCACATAACCTAAGAGAATGGATAACAGCACTCCAATCCTCCCAAACAACTGAATATATATAAAATATGATTCTAGCACCACTGTAAATAGCCCACCCTGTATATAGCTCAAACAAATCAAGCACCCAACACATCCCTCACACAACTAAGTTTTATCCTCACTGCATGTACAACACACACACTTTACCTGATTGCTTGCTGTGATACCACCTTGATTATTAAGATAAGGCGGTTTAGAAATACTGTTAAATAAATAAAATAAATAAATAAAAGTCCTTTCTTCATCGCTGCACTTAGAGGCATTGGTGAGAACAAAACCGGAATCCCCATCAAGGATTGCATAGCAGAAGGTCATCACTGTGCCGGTGGGAAAGCTCAGGGCCATTGGGCCTTCGGGTATAATGGAAAGCTCTACCTTCCCCCACAAAATGGCCATGAAAATAGTAATTTTTTCTTTAAATTATATTCTGTAAAAACTGTACATAGAAATAAACTAAAAAAATGAAGCACAATTTAATGCATATACCAAACAGATCTGGGAGACGGTGACTGTAAATGTTCTTTTTTCTTACAAGATACATTCTCTCAAATAGATCAATTTACTTATGCCCCATGACCCATCAAGCGGGAACTGCTTATCGGTGCAGTCTCTGGTATAAAAATTCCATTTTGGGAGGTAGGCACAGACTCCAGGCGGATAGGGGCATGAGCTTTCTCCTTCTGGCTTTCCAATTTCCTATCCTTTGAATTCTGGAATCCCATTATACTCTTAGTGGGTCGATGTCACCACTCCGTCTTTAACAGTGGACGTACAGCGACTCCTAATTCTCACAGGGCAGCAGTCCTGTCAATTCTTTTAATGGCAGGCACCCTTATCCAAATTTATCCTTACGGGACTGCAGCTGCACCTCTTCGGACGACAGTTGCTCTATGGCCTCAAATACTACAAAGCCAATGTTCCCAAATGCATGATGGCGAGGGGAGGAGTTAGCATCGTCCTCGCTATACCAGTTCTGCGAGGATATCACAATAACTCGAAAGCCCAACCAGCATCACCAAACCACAGTGACCCTGGAGGGTCAGCATTGCAGCCGCCCACGCCAATACAGCAACTGCGCACGATGATCCAAACACTAATCACAGAAGGTCGGGGGTTCAAATCCCACTAGAGGACAGCAACCTTGGGCCGGAAGGACTGGGGTTTCTAGTCCCACAGGTGCTCCTTGTGGTCTTGGGCAAGCCACTTAACCCTCCATAGCCCATGTTCCCTGTAAAATAATTATCTCCAAGTTATAATGCCCTGTTCAATGTAATTTCAGTTTGTTCAATGTAAACCGCACTGATGCAGAATAGCGCGGTATATAAGAGAATGTAAATAAATAAATAAATAATCAATTAATTAATTAACCTTGTGGTGTGCTCTCCTCAAGCTCCGAATTACTACTTTGCCTCTGGGACAAGTTCTCACAGGGCAGTGAGGTTTCCAAACTAAAGGCAGAAAATAATTGTTTTTACAGGCAACTGGGCTGAGTAAGACAGAAAAAGAAACAGCTTGCCTCAGTTCAGAAGCAATCTGCCACAGGAAGCACTCACTTCCTGTCCTCACACGGGGCACCAGAAAACCGTTGTTATTTCTTTCTTTGTCCCTGAATATCAAAGAGACTGAACCTACAACAGTTTCCCCTTAGTGGATTTTAATTTATTACAGAATTCAAGCAATTGCAAGGCGACTGTAACACCGAGACCATATTTTCCGGTGTCAGACTTTGGTCTGCTTGTTTCAGGAAGTACAGCTACTTTTATAATGTGGCACAACCAAGCAAAAGCTGACTAATCGTCTTAGGTATCTTATAGTACCTTACACATTTCCTCTTCTCATATTCTTAGCTAAGCTTAGTTCCCCATTCTATGACATACTCAGGGAATGGCAGCCATCATATGCCACTGATAGTGACATGTAGGCACAAGAAGGCAGCCATCTCATAATAATACTGTCGGCGCTCCCCCTTGTGGCCAGGCAGTTGCCTAGGTGTAAGGGGGCACCCCGATCGTCCTTCTTAATAAAAACTGGCTTTGCATGTAGTTGTGTCTTTACAGATTATAGCTGAGATCGAAGGTCACAGGAAATTTTCTTTTATTTTGGAAAAATAAAGTTCTACATAACCAAATTAAATTCTTTGGTTAGGAATTCAGCTACTACAAACACAACTCAGGATGCTTCTCCATTCGCATAAACATAAGCCTTGATACACAGTCCCTGGCTTGGCCTTGTTTCTGCGGCTTAGTTTAAAACCCGTCTCCAGAATCAATCCTTTACACACAGAAATCTGTTCCAGGTCTCCAGGATGCAGCACTGCACTTATCTGTTTCTTTCACAGGTTTAGCGGTACTTTAACTTCCTGGTCCACCAACAGTTTAAAGGTTAAGATATTTTCTTTCAAAAAGGTGCTTTCACACTTTTAGCTTTCACAGGCATCTATTAACTCTTGAAGCTTATCAAACCAGCTCTCATTAATTGCCAACTAAAAGTCATGAGCTTCAGCAGAGAATGTTCTTTACTTAAAACTTCTGGGTTTTCACAAACACTTTAAAACCCCTTCAGTTTCCTATTTCTGTCTGGCACAGAAAGAACATTCTATTTCCATATCTGAGACATCACTCTTTTTACAACTGTCTCCTATGTCCATATCCTCTTCAGTGGATTCTCCTAGTGACTTGCTATTCACAGCGTCTGCATGGGAAGGCTTTAAGTGCTGTAATACTTTTATCAGCTGTTCCCATTGAGTTCCCTCACTACGTGAGGTTGTGGGGGAAGGGCATGAAAGAGCCTGCTTATTCAGTAGCTTCTTAAGAGCTTGTAATGGGCTCACCTTGCTAGCAGTAGTGTGTCTCCTTTCAGACCCTGCCACAGATGTACCTTTGCTCTCTGGTCCTCCCAGGAATATTCCTCTCCTCTGCTCTCCAACAGTACCTTGTTTGAAACCAGCTTTCCAAGGCTCCACATTAGCTGCAGACTTCCTGTCAGCTGAACTACGTTCTAGGCTTGAGCTGTCTCTGTACTGTTTGCAGGAGGAATCCCCTTTAAGGCTTTCAGTAAGGTCTCTGCCCCTCAGCCTTGTCCCTCGAGGCTCCTTACTCTTTGTATGGCCAGTCCACCAGCTTCTAGAGAATATCTCTTCCTCAGAGGATTCTTCACCAGGGCTTGCCTCTGACCTTTTCTCAAGCTTTCTTTCAGACCTCCTCCTTCCACTGCGATGGAGATTCTCTTCTCCAGTTCCACGCTGTTTCTTTTCTCTGCCACACCCACATCCACTCTCAGACACGCACTCTCCTCTTCCTTTGCTTTTGCTCCCCTTCTGACTGAAACTTCCCTGCCTAAATGTTTGGGGCTGTCCTATAGCACTTGACTCCGCCCCCAAACCTCTCCCATCACCTCCATCGGTTTCCATGGGAACTGGGTGTGTCCCTGGCTCTACACTTCTGTGCAGGGAGTTTTTTGCTTTGTTTAGAGTTTTAACCCCTGCTGTGCCTGCAGTTCTTTTGGGCTGAGGAAAAAAAGACTGTTTTTCCTCCTTTTCCTTCCATTCTAAACCTGCTTCGCCACCAAATAACCCCCCCCCCCCTTAAGATATTCCGGGCTGGCGTTTTTTCTACCGCCCAGCACGGAATCTTTAAAAGGGTATGTTGGCCTCCTGGATACGTATCTGATCTGTCCTCTCTTGCAGCCAGCTGGGCCAGTGCTACCCGTTCGTGCCATGGCTGCAGTACATTAATGTGGAAAATCTGTTGCTTCCCCCTTCCAGTCTCTACGGCATAGGAGACTGGTCCTACCCGCCTGAGGACTCTATAGGGTCCTTTCCACCTGCTTTCAAACTTAGAACTGGGGCTTGTCACGGTTACAAGTACCTTTTCACCGACCTCTAATTGACGTGGTCTGGTGCAACGGTCATAGTATTTTTTCTGGCGGGCTTGGCTCGCGGTCATATTGTCTACTACCACTTGGGATGTCCGCTCTAAGTGTCCCTTTAGATCCCTTAAAAATTTTGTACTTCTATCTCCTCTGGATTGGGTTCAACCCACTGCTCTCTTAAGATATCTAGTACCCCTCTGGGAGCTCTCCCGCACATAAGTTCATATGGAGAGACGCCCATTGAAGTCTGCCGGCGCTCTCTGCAGGCATATAAGGTAAATGGTAGCATTATATCCCATTCAGTCATATCGCCTTCAAGGCTTCTCCTCAACATCCTTTTGAGGGTCTGGTTTTTCCTTTCCACGAGGCCGTTAGTTTGCGGGTGATAGGCAGCGGTTTTTATATGTCTTATGCCAAAGGCATCCCAGACTTGGGCGAGGTAACGAGACATAAAGTTACTGCCCCTATCAGTTAAAACCTCCCTCGGGAAACCAACCTCGCAAAAGAGTTTTATGATTTCCATGGCCATGGTTCGGGCTGACACATTACGTAGGGGAATTGCCCACGGAAAGCGCGTCGCCTGATCAACAATGACCAATATATATTGATATCCTCGAGGGGTCTTGGTTAAAGGACCTACTATGTCCATGGCTAACCTGTCTACTGGCTTTGTTACAAGTGGCAAGGGAATTAATAGCACCCTTTTTGTATGAGCCAGGGTAACCTTATGGCACGCTGGGCAAGCTTCACAAAACTTTGCAGTTTCCTTGAATATGCCAGGCCAATAGAAGCGGGCCATAATCTGGTCCAGGGTACTATGAAAACCCTTATGCCCCCCTACAGGGTGGTCATGTGCTAATCTCAGGACCAAATTTTTAAAAGTAGTAGGGACCACTAATTGCTTCCTCACTGTTCCTAAACGGGGGTCTAAACTTTAAGAACATAAGAACATAAGAAATGCCATACTGGGTCAGACCGAGGTCCATCAAGCCCAGTATCCTATTTCCAACAGTGGCCAATCTAGGTCATACGTACCTAGCAGTTTCCCCAAAAGACACAGGTTCTGCAGTGCTTGTACTAGGCCAAGCATTGATATCCTGGGTCCCTTTTTAATAGTGGTTTATGGACCTTTCCTCCAGGAACTTGTCCAAACCTTTTTTAAACCCAGCTATACTAACAGCCCTTACTACATCCTCCGGTAACAGATTCCAGAGTTTGATTACACGTTGAGTGAAGAAATATTTTCTCCTATTTGTCTTAAATAGTTTACCCTGTAGCTTCATTACATGTCCCCTAGTCCTTCTATATTCTGATAGCGTAAACAATTGATCCACGTTTATCCGTTCCACTCCATTCATTAATTTATACACCTCTATCATATCTCCCCTCAGCCGTCTCTTTTCTAGGTTAAAGAGCCCTAACCTTTTTAGCCTCTCTTCATAGGAGTAGCCTTCCATCCCCTTCACCAATTTGGTGGCTCTTCTCTGTACTTTTTCTAATAACTCTATGTCCTTTTTAAGATACGGTGACCAGAATTGCACACAATATTCAAGGTGCGGTCGTACCATGGAGCGATACAGAGGCATTATAATATCCTTTGTTTTATTCTCCATCCCTTTCCTTATGATACCTAGCATTCTATTTGCTTTCTTGGCCGCCGCTGCACACTGGGCGGAGGGTTTTAACATGTTATCCACGATGACTCCTAAATCTTTTTCCTGGGTGGTGGTTTCTAATGTGGAGCCTTGCATCGTGTAACTATAGTGTGGGTTGTTCTTTCCTAGGTGCATAACTTTGCACTTGTCCACATTAAATTTCATCTGCCATTTGGATGCCCAGTCTTCCAATTTATCCAGATCCTCCTGCAGTTTTCCACAATCCTCTTGGGTTTTAACAACTTTAAACAGTTTTGTGTCATCTGCAAATTTGATAACCTCACTAGTTATTCCCTTTTCCAGGTCATTTATGAATATGTCAAAAAGTAGCGGACCCAGTACAGATCCCTGGGGTACTCCGCTATTCACCTTTTTCCATTGGGAATATTGGCCATTTAGCCCTACCCTCTGCTTTCTATCTTTTAACCAGTTCCCGATCCACAATAGTACACTGCCTCCTATCCCATGACTTTTTAGCTTCGCCAAAAGTCTCTGATGGGGGACCTTGTCAAAAGCTTTCTGAAAGTCCAGATACACTATATCAACTGACTCACCTTTGTCTACCTGTTTATGCACACCTTCAAAAAAACAGATCAGATTAGTAAGACAAGATCTTCCTTGTCTAAAGCCATGTTGGCTGTCTCCCATTAGGCCATGACTATCTACATGTTGTGTAATTTTGTTCTTTATGATGGTTTCTACCATTTTCCCTGGTACTGACGTCAGGCTCACCGGTCTGTAATTTCCCGGGTCACCCCTGGAACCCTTTTTAAAAATTGGTGTTACGTTGGCGACCCTCCAATCTTCAGGTATTACAGATGATTTTAATGAAAGTTCACAGATTACCAATAACAGGTCTGCAATCTCATATTTCAGTTCTTTCAACACTCTGGGATGTATACCATCCGGTCCAGGTGATTTGCTACTATTCAGTTTATCAAATAGTTGTAATATATCTTCCCGGTGTAGCGATATTTCTCTCAATTCCTCTGCAGTATCACCTTTAAATACCACTTCAGTCTTGGGTAACATCCCTACATCTTCCTCAGTAAAGACCGAAGCAAAGAATTCATTCAGTCTCTCTGCTATAGCCTTGTCTCCTCTTACTGCCCCTTTTACCCCTCTATCATCTAATGGTCCAATTGACTCTCTCACAGGCCTTTTGCTACGAATGTACTTGAAAAAGTCTTTATTTCGTGTTTTTGCTTCCGTAGCAAGTTTCTTCTCAAATTCCCGCTTTGCCTGCCTTATCAATGCTTTGCATTTAACTTGCCAGTGCTTGTGCTGTTTCCAGTTTTCATCATTTGGCTCTTTTTTCCATTTCCTGAAGGTTGCTCTTTTGGCAGCAACAGCCTCTCTGACCTCACCTTTAAACCATGCTGGCAGTTTTTTGGACTTTCTTCCACTTTTCTTAATGCGTGGAATACAGCTGGTCTGGGCTTCGAGGATAGTATTTTTAAATAACACCCAAGCTTGCTGTAAGTCTTTAACCTTTGGAACCGCTCCTTTTAGTTTTTTCCGAACTATATTCCTCATTCTATCATAGTCTCCCTTTTGAAAGTTAAAAGGTAGTACTGTGGATTCCTTTACTATCTGTCCTCCACTGATTAAATCAAACATGATCATACTATGATCACTATTGCCAAGTGGTCCCAACACCCTTATTTCTTGCACCAGATCTGGCGTTCCACTAAGGACTAGGTCCAGTATGGCTTCCCCTCTGGTCGGTTCATGAATCAGCTGCTCCAAGAAGCAGTCATTTATTTCATCTAGAAACTTTATCTCTTTAGCTTGTCCTGCTGTGACACTGTCCCAGTCGATACCGGGGTAATTGAAATCCCCCATTATTACTACTCTGTTGTGGCTTTTGTTAGCTTCCTTGATTTCTTTGAGCATTTCATCATCCATTTGTTCATTCTGGCCAGGTGGTCGATAGTATACTCCCACTGCCATCACCTTCCCCTTCATAAATGGAATTTCAATCCATAGAGATTCTACAGCAAATTTTGTTCCCTGCAAAACTTTAATCCTTTCTGACTCAATGCCCTCTCTAACATAGAGCGCAACCCCTCCACCAATTTGTTCAGCTCTATCATTACGATATAGTTTGTATCCAGGTATTACAGTGTCCCACTGGTTATCCTCCTTCCACCATGTCTCTGAGAGTGCAATCATATCTAACCTCTCATTTAGTGCTATATATTCTAATTCTCCCATCTTATTGTTTAGACTTCTAGCATTGGCATACAAGCATTTTAGAGACTGTATTTTATTAATATTAATCTGGCTATTGGTAGGCATGGGTAATTGGGAATCCTTATGCTCTGTCTGCTCCTTACTCAAGGGCATTTGGGCTACTATACTCCCTTTTGGAACCTCACTGCTTTTGGTAGTATCCTTCAAGGATACCTTTGTCCGAACCATGCGCTCCTGGGTGACTGTCGGCTTTCCCCTATTTTCTAGTTTAAAAGCTTCTCTATCTCTTTCTCAGTATAGTATCTCCCCATCTAGCACAAATCGTGGTAATGTCTCCGAGACTGTGTTGGCATAATTAAACGCTCGGCTTAGGGCAGGATCTTCCCTTTGCTCATTAGGGAAAGAAGGGAATTTTCCTACCAGCTCTGCAGGAGCCCAGGGCAATCCCTCTCCATCTGCTAACTCTGCCCTGTTCTGAGCCCTGGCCTGTCTTCCACGACGTTTATCTGCCTTATTCTGTCTATTTCTTTCTCTAGCGAGTGTTATCAGCTCTTCATGTGTGGGTAAACTACACATAGGATCACCCAGTGGATCCTGTTCTTCATCCCTAGCCTTGGTATGGGCCCTAGTAGACACTAAACCTGTCTTGGACCCCAAACCCTTAGCCAGACCTCGTTTAAACTGCGGCCAGTCTCTCCCTAAAACTAGTGAATGTGGGAGTTTTGGGACTATGGCTACAGTAATGTTCCTTTTTAAGCCTAGGCCTTTCACCTTCACTGTATATAAGGGGTAAGATGACGCTGCGCCATGCACGCATCTAATTTTTATATTCCCCTCTGAGTGTTTTCCCATGTGACCTCCCCTGGCTTGTATATCTGCCCAAAGCTGCTGGGAAACCATAGAATGGTCAGCGCCGGAGTCTAATAGGGCTTATACTGGGATGTCCTCCACCTCTACTGACAATAAGAACCCCTCCCCACTCTCTTTGGATTGGGTGGTCATTAATACTGTCCTGGCTTGTGTCGCCCCCGCCTGGCCAGGTAGGTAACTGGCAGCAGGTGAGGTCGCCTTTTGGCTTTAAAATAAGATTCCCTCAAAATGGCTGCCAGGAGGGCTGCTGGGAATTGTAGTCCTATATTAAAGCAAGGAGTTGTGACTCAAGGGTTCAGGCGTAAGACAGAGAAATTTATTCAATGTATTCAGGGGTTCCTTCATACACAGGACGCGAGGGGTAAATTATATAAAGGAGGTTTTTAATCCACAGTACAGCTTCAAAAAGAAACCAGGAATAACTTTGCTTTCTATTCCAAACTTCAAAGAAACAGGCACAATCTTGCTTGTAAATCAAAATTGCCACTTTCCAAAACTTTTAAACTCTTAAATGTTTTCTCCTTTGCAGGAACAAACTTCTGGCAGCAAAATAAACTTTTAAATGTCCCTTGAACATTTACATCCAGCTCTCAACCTTATCAGTTGAACACAGCTGTTTCTTTCAGTTGTGACGTCTTCAGAATTAGGCTGCTTCCTAAGCACGGCATACATACAATTGCTCTCTAGGACTCTTCCACATCAGAGACCTGACATATAGCACATTGTAAATCCATGGTACTGTTCTCCACACTTGTTATGTCCATTTCCTCTACACTATCTCTCTCACTTACATCAAAAGGTAACTGAACAGAGAGCTGGCTATTTTCTTTCTCTATTAATTCATTTAACTTCTTAAGTAGAGCCTGCTTTTGCAGTAGCTCTTCTGTTAAGTGAGCTATTTGGTGCTTGGATAAACTTTCTCCCTTTATCCTGGTACTTTGTCTATAACTAGAATTAGCTTTCCCTTCTAGAGCTAATTCTCGTGGGTATTTCCTGTCTAGGAATTGAGAAGGACACACTTGCCTTGATTCTGAGGTATTTAGAAACTCTCTCTGCTCTGCAAGCCAGTCATGCTGTCTCTCAGCTGCAGCACCTTCGTTTGCTTGCACCAGCCTCTCGTTCCTTGCTCCCTCAGCTGTGCTTGGCAATCTCTCATCAAGCTTCTCTCTTCGGCTTCCAGTGTTTCTTACACTCTGCCTTTCATGCTCTGCAAGCACTCTCTCACTTGCTCTCCATGCTCCTTGTCTTTCTCCTCGTCCTTCTCTTCCCTTGCTGCTTCTCCGTCTCGTTCCTCCACCTCTTCTTATTCCTCTTATTCTTCTATCTGTGTTACTGCAAATCAGCTTTTTAAACTTTCCTTCCTCCTGAGCCACACCTTGCTCCCAGCACATGTGACTAGGGTCAAGCTTCTCCCTGACGTGCTGCTGTGGGCGGGGCTTAGGGATGACTATTCTCTGAGTCACAGACTCTTGGTTACTAGGGAAACCCTTGATACATTCTGCCTTAAAGTGACAGGACTCATTTTCCTGTGTATTTCTAGGTTCAGCAGTGGTTTCCTCACCACACTTGATAATCTTTCTTTAGATGTCCCTTAGCTTGCAAACTAAAGCACTTTCTTTGCTCATATCCTGTCCTTCCTAGGGATTTACCTCGCGTAATTTCTCCTAGCATTGTCTTGCTCATCTTTTCTGATCCTCTTACAACTGCTTGGCTCAAATACCCCACCTTCATTTGGCCAACACGGGCTTCTAGAAAGCACTCTGCCAAAGAAGTTGCATCTTTTGTGCTTTTGCAATCCTGTAAAATCAGGAAAGATCGCATTTCCGGTGGCATAGCCTCTATAAACTGTTCAAGGGCAATACTGTCTAAAATGGAGTCAACCATTTTCCCTTCCGGCATTAACCATTTACACATCAGCGCTTTGATACGTTGACACAAAGCGCGTGGTGTCTCACCCTGCCTTAGTTTACATGCACGTAAAAGACGGCGGTAGACCATTGGGGTCAATCCCAATCGATCTCTCACGGCCTTTTTTACTTCGTCGTAAGTGGAGGCGAGATCAGCAGGCACGGCCCTATAAGCTGCGAGAGCTTCCCCTGTAAGGGAGGCTGCTATGCGGATGGCCCACTGATCTTCTGGCCATCCACTTAGGACTGCCACACGTTCAAATACATCAAAATAGTCATCAATGTCATCGTCCTGGGTCAAAGGCCCAAAGGAAAAAATTCCTTTACCCACATGTCCCAGTCCTGGCAAAGTTTCTAAGGAACCAGATACTGTCCTTAGCACATCTGATGTCTTCTTTTGTTCCCCCATCCATACAGCCATCATATCCAGGAGCGGTTGTTGTTGTTCCCTCAACATGGCAGCCATCCATTCCTGGGTCTTCACAGCGATTTCCTGCTGTTGCCGGAAGCTGTCCGCCATCCAGTTGAGTAACTCCACTCGCTCCATCTCCAGATGCTGTAGAGAGACAAAAAGACAAAAAACACACCAAGTGCGGCCCTTATAGAAGCAGCACCCCCCTCTCCTCCAACTGCAGAACCTCCCCCTTGCAGCAATATCCTGGATTAACCCCTCTCTAAATACGGGTTACCTGCTGCAAGTGGTGAATCAGGCCTCTCAGCACAGTCAGTACCAGCTGGACTCTCCAACTCCGTTCCGCTGCTCCGCTGACCCTCTGGTTCAGGTTTTTCTGCAGGAAACTTCTTTGAGGATAACTTCAGGATGTCTTCTCTGCCCACTTGTATATCCTGATATGTCTTTGTAGCTTAGGTTAGTAGATTTTTTTTTCCATCCTGCCAACTACGCCACCTGTCGGCGCTCCCCCTTGTGGCCAGGCAGTTGCCTAGGTGTAAGGGGGCGCCCCGATCGTCCTTCTTAATAAAAACTGGCTTTGCATGTAGTTGTGTCTTTACAGATTATAGCCGAGATCGAAGGTCACAGGAAATTTTCTTTTATTTTGGAAAAATAAAGTTCTACATAACCAAATTAAATTCTTTGGTTAGGAATTCAGCTACTACAAACAAAACTCAGGATGATTCTCCATTCACATAAACATAAGCCTTGATACGCAGTCCCTGGCTTGGCCTTGTTTCTGCGGCTTAGTTTAAAACCCGTCTCCAGAATCAATCCTTTACACACAGAAATCTGTTCCAGGTCTCCAGGATGCAGCACTGCACTTATCTGTTTCTTTCACAGGTTTAGCGGTACTTTAACTTCCTGGTCCACCAACAGTTTAAAGGTTAAGACATTTTCTTTCAAAAAGGTGCTTTCACACTTTTAGCTTTCACAGGCATCTATTAACTCTTGAAGCTTATCAAACCAGCTCTCATTAATTGCCAACTAAAAGTCATGAGCTTCAGCAGAGAATGTTCTTTACTTAAAACTTCTGGGTTTTCACAAACACTTTAAAACCCCTTCAGTTTCCTATTTCTGTCTGGCACAGAAAGAACATTCTATTTCCATATCTGACATCACTCTTTTTACAACTGTCTCCTATGTCCATATCCTCTTCAGTGGATTCTCCTAGTGACTTGCTATTCACAGCGTCTGCATGGGAAGGCTTTAAGTGCTGTAATACTTTTATCAGCTGTTCCCATTGAGTTCCCTCACTACGTGAGGTTGTGGGGGAAGGGCATGAAAGAGCCTGCTTATTCAGTAGCTTCTTAAGAGCTTGTAATGGGCTCACCTTGCTAGCAGTTGTGTGTCTCCTTTTAGATCCTGCCACAGATGTACCTTTGCTCTCTGGTCCTCCCAGGAATATTCCTCTCCTCTGCTCTCCAACAGTACCTTGTTTGAAACCAGCTTTCCAAGGCTCCACGTTAGCTGCAGACTTCCTGTCAGCTGAACTACGTTCTAGGCTTGAGCTGTCTCTGTACTGTTTGCAGGAGGAATCCCCTTTAAGGCTTTCAGTAAGGTCTCTGTCCCTCAGCCTTGTCCCTCGAGGCTCCTTACTCTTTGTATGGCCAGTCCACCAGCTTCTAGAGAATATCTCTTCCTCAGAGGACTCTTCCCCAGGGCTTGCCTCTGACCTTTTCTCAAGCTTTCTTTCAGACCTCCTCCTTCCATTGCGATGAAGATTCTCTTCTCCAGTTTCACGCTGTTTCTTTTCGCTGCCACACCCACATCCACTCTCAGACACGCACTCTCCTCTTCCTTTGCTTTTGCTCCCCTTCTGACTGAAACTTCCCTGCCTAAATGTTTGGGGCTGTCCTATAGCACTTGACTCCGCCCCAAACCTCTCCCATCACCTCCCTCGGTTTCCATGGGAACTGGGTGTGTCCCTGGCTCTACACTTCTGTGCAGGGAGTTTTTTGCTTTGTTTAGAGTTTTAACCCCTGCTGTGCCTGCAGTTCTTTTGGGCTGAAGAAAAAAAGACTGTTTTTCCTCCTTTTCCTTCCACTCTAAACCTGCTTCGCCACCACAATACTCAAAGCACGTACAAGCCTTGTCACATGGTACTGGCTGCCATCTTAGGTGCAATTTCCTAGTTCACAACAGGGACAGCTAGACTATCATCTAACACACAGCTTATGAGAGGTAAGCAGCTTATGAGAGGAGCAGACGCATTCAAGGTAAAATAATAGGTTCTGACGGCCACACAAATGTACAGAACCATCAGCATGGTGGAGAAATTTCAAACAGTCCATTTACCAGGATAAAAGTCTGTTGGAAATTGTCCTCATTAAGTAAAACATAGAAACATGATGGCAGAAAAAGACCACATGGTTTATCTAGTCTGCACTTCCACATCAACTACTACAATAGTCCCCGTTTTTCCTCTTGAGATAGTCTGTGCTTATCTCATGCTTTTTTTAATTCAGATAGAAACATAGAACAGAAAAATGATGACAGAAAAAGAGCACATGGCCTATCTAGTCTGTCCTTCCATATCAACCACTACAACAGTCCCCTTTTTTCCTTTAGAGATCCTCTGGATTTGTCCCATGCTTCTTTGAATTCAGATACTGTCCTCATCTCTAAAACCTCACTGGGAGACTATTCCACGGATTCACCACTCTTTCCGTAAATAAATATTTCTGCATATCATTCCTGAATCTATCCACTTTCACCCTCATCCCATGTTACCTCGTAGCAGAGCTTGCTTGCAATCGAAAGAGGCTCTCCTCCTGTGAATTTATGCCACAGAGGTATTTAAACGTTGTCATGAAGCTGAAGCTGAGAGTGCAGACTTAGAAAAAAACCCTGTCTTTCATAGAGCTGTTGATGTGCAGAGGATGCAATTACCTTGCAGACCAGCTAGAGGGAGCAGGAGCAAAACTACTGAGGCTGAGTTAACACACCCAGCCACTGATTAGGTAAGAGCTAATCAGCTGCACCTGATGACAAACCCGGGAAACTCAAAGGTAGAATGCCTTTATAAGAGAAAGGCAGTCCAGAGGAAAACAGGCCAGCAGGATGACACAGTCCAGAGGAAAGCAGGCCAGCAGAAGGAACCAGTCCAGAGGAAAGCAGGCCAGCAGGACGACACAGTCCAGAGGAAAGCAGGCCAGCTCAAGGAACCAGTTCAGAGGGAACTGGTCCAGAGGGAAGCAGTCTGGAGGAAAGCAGTCCAGAGAGGGACAGTCCAGAGAGAGACTGCCAGGAGAAGCACTTCAGATGGAAGGAGTGACACCTCCAGCCCAAGCAGCGTAGCTGGATCAAGCAGAACGCCCAGAACAGTAAGTGCTGGAAAAGGAGCAGAGAAAGTCAGAAAGAAAGACAGCTCGAGGAGAGTCAGTCTGGAGAGAGACCCGGTAGCAAAGGACCACAGAGGCATAGAGCTTGAGAGGAGAAAGCCATGCTTTGAGAGGGGCCCACACTCACTGGAGGAGTCTGAATCAGGATTAAGAGGTACAAGAAGGAAAGGTTCTGATAGCAGAGCTACCTTTACCCAGAAGCAAGGAAATCCGGATTCCTCACCAGGTTTTCCTAAACTATAGAAGGGGCAAGCGCTGCTCAGAAGGTTCCAAGGGAAAGCCTATCTCCAGGGAGAGGTGCCTCAGAGAGAAAGCTCCAGTTATACCGGCTACAGGAGGAAGCCCAGGTATGGTGCCACTTCATTTATAAAAGAAAGTTTATCTCCTAGATGCACTGGTGAAACAGATGCTCAGTGCAGGAGAAAAGGAAACAAGTCAGAGCTTTACAAACCAGTATTGAAGGGCAGAAGAACAGGCCATGTTCGTTTGGGAGCCTTAGAACAGCCCTATTGGAAACAAGCAAACAGAGACAGAGTCTGGGAAAGTATAGCAGCAAGGGAGACATCCAATTCAGAGGGCGAGGCCAGTGACCCAGAGTCCATGGAAATAGACCTAGAGAATCCTATTCCCATGCCTCCAGATGAATTTATGGATTGTACCTTGTGTATTGCTAGCAGCCTTGAGTCATTAGCAGAACTGTGAATTGAACAGACCTTTTTGCTTTAAGAATGCTCATCTTTTGTGCAAGTGTCAGAGAACTGTTTTGCTTATTTAAGTTACTCTGAAGTAAGAGAATCTTTTAGTTAATCTCTCCAATCAACTGTGAAACTTGTAACAGTTTTTCTTCTTGCTTATGTTTGGTGAAACCCTGAAAGAAAGGACTTTCTTTATTTCTGTGCCTTACTGAGCCTTTGCGTTAAAGGGGAAATAAAAGCCTTAATACCCTCTATTTGGCTTATACAATTTGTTCATACAAGGAGCTGGACTACAAAGACCAACCTGCACTTGGCCTTAAAGAGCCCTTTCCTCCTTGAAACAATAAAAATGCTCAGCCTACCCTTGCAGCCACTGGCCACCAGGGAGTGCTGACGACAACGTCTCAATCATATCACCTCTATCCCACCTTTCCTCTAAGGTGTACATATTAAGATCCTTAAGTCTGTCCTCATATACTTTATAATGAAGACCACTAACCATTTTAGTAGCCACCCTCTGTACTGACTCCAGCCTGTTTTTATCCTTTTGAAGGTGCGGTCTCAAGAATTGCACACAATACTCTAAACGAGGTCGCACCAAAGACTTATACAGAGGCACTATCACCTCCTTTCTTCAGCTGGCCATTCCTCTCCCTATGCACCCAAGCATCCTTCTAGCTTTGGCTGTCACCTTTTCTACCTGTTTAGCTATTTTAAGATTATCAGACACAATCACACCTAGGTTCCGCTTTTCTTTGGTGGACAAAAGTACTTCACCCCCTATACTATATTGCTCCCTTGGATTTCTGCAGCCCAAATGCATGACCTTGCATTTTTTAACATTAAGGGGCTTGTTTACAAAGCTGTGGTAGCGGTTTCCAATCGTTATCGGAAACCGCTACTGCGGCTTTGTAAACAAGCCCCTAAATCTCAGCTGCCAAATTCTAGACCATACTTCAAGCTTACCTAGATCCCTCCTCATGTTATCTACACCTTCCTGGGTGTCTACTCTATTGCAGATTTTGGTATCATCCACAAAGAGGCAAACCTTACCCTACAGCCCTTCCGCTATATCACTAACAAAGATGTTAAAAAGAATCGGACCAAGGACAGATTCCTGGGGCACACCACTGGTAACCTTCTTCTCCTCAGAGTGAGCTCCATTTACCTGTACCCTTTGTCACCTCCCACTCAATCAATTTCCAACCTAAGCAGTAACTTTAGGATCCATCCCTAGGGTTCTCAGTTTGTTTATAAATCATCGGTGAGGAACGGTGTCAAAGGCTTTACTGAAATCCAAATACACCACAGCTAGGGCTCTCCCTCGGTCCCACTCCCCGGTGACGCAGTCAAAGAAATCGATCAGATTTGTCTGACAAGACCTGCCTCTAGTGAATCCATGCTATCTCAGATCCTGTAATCCGCTGAACTCCAGAAACCTCAGTATTTTCTCTTTCAGCAGCGTTTCCAATAATTTACTCACCACCGAAGTTAAACTAACCGACCTGTAGTTTTCAACCACATCCTTACTCCTGCTGTTGTGTAAAGGGACCACATGAGCCTCTCTCCAGTCCTTTGGCACCACTCCCGACTCCAACGAGGCATTGAAAAGGTCAGTCAGTGGAGCTGTTAGAACATCCCCAAGTTCCCTCAGTGTTCTAGGGTGTATCTCATTTGGTCCCATCGCTTTGTTTACTTTAAGTTTAGCAAGTTTCTCACAAACAGAGTCTTCTGAAAATTGTTCAAGATGCCCCTCACTTCTGTTCCTGTTTGTGGGTGTTTTCTGAGGTCCTGCTCCTGGTTCTTCATCTGTGAACACAGAATAGACATATTTGTTAAGCAATTCTGATTTATCCTAATCAGCTTCTACATATTCCTCTCCTTCACCCTTGAGTCTGTCAATACCACTTTTGCCCTTTCTCTTCTCACTAACATATCTGAAAAATGTTGTATCCCCCCATTTTATTGCAATGGCTATTTCCTCCTCTTTTTGAATCTTTGCTTTCCTGACTACTTTGCAAGCTTCTCTAAGTTTTTCCAAATATAGATGCCTGTCTTCCTCTCTCTGTGATCTCTTGTATTTCATGAAGACCTCCCTCTTTTTCTTCACCTTTTCAGCTACTTCCTTTGAGAACCATAGCAGTCTCCTTTTCTTTTTACCTTTATTTACAATTTTAACAAAAAGGTTGGTTACCCTTAAAATATCCCCTTTCAGTTTTGCCCACTGTTTTTCTACATCCCCCAGCTGTTCCCATCCCGCTAATGACTCCCTGAGGTATTGGCCCATCTTGGCAAAGTTAGTTTTCCTAAAGTCTAAGACCCTTGCTTTTGAATGGATTCTAACAGCCCTAGTCCTAATACTGAACCACACCATCTGGTGATCACTGGATGCAAAATGATCTCCCACTATAACATCAGAAACACTTTCACTGTAAGTAAGCCCCAAGTCCAGTATGGCCCCTTCACATGTGGGTTCTGTTACCAATTGCCTGAATAATTCTCCCTGCAGAGAATCCAGGATCTCCTTACTTCTAGATGATACTGCAGCCGGAATGTGCCAATCAATATCTGGCATATTGAAATCCCCTATCAGTATCACTTCCCCTTTCCTAGCAACGCTGCGTATGTCTTCAATTAACTTTCCGTCCACCTCTTCCTCCTGCGAGGGAGGTCTGTATATCACGCCAATGCAAATAGATTTCTCTATCCCTCTTTCTAGTTAACCCACAGTGCCTCCTCTCTCCCTTTTAAGCTCTGTAGTTCCAAAGCTTTAATATTATATTTACATATAGTGCCACTCTTCCTCCCCTTCTTCCTACCCTGTCCTTTCTGAATAAAGGATAGCCTTGTATAGTTATATCCCAGTCATGGTTTTCTGTGAACCATGTTTCTGTAACTGTCATTAAATCCAAGTCAGCCTCTTCCATTAAAGCTTCAACATCTGGGATCTTATTTCCCATGCTATGAGCATTTATACACACAGCTTTCCATATGTTGCCCCTTTTACCCATTTCCATAAAGGTATTTAATGTTTCACTTACCTGGGGGCTTTCACTTACCTGGGGGCTTTCTTCACCCATCCCCAATGAATCCTTTTCTCATATATGTCATCTTTTCCATACATCCAATGAAGCCAAGTCGGGACCTCCATTACTGTAATGTAGGAGTTGCCCTCCCCTTCCGGCGAGCTACAATTTCAACTGTGCAGCCACTATCCTGATTTTTACTAATCTGTTATCATTTTTAGGTACTTTTTTCAGAACCATTCCTTGCAACAATAAGTTTGGTTCACGGGCACTGTTCCCTCTAAGCTGTGCGCATGTGCGCACACACACACCTCGCCGAGCGAGCGCACATACTTTACAACAGAGCACACAAAAATTATGGTTCTGATAGAAAACAACACAGACGCCTTAAAATTTAAAAGTTGTTGTATATTTACGGTTTTCACAAGTTCTACAATATTTTCTAGTGCAATTTTATAGACCTTCAGGATATAAGATCTTTGGTCTTAAACTTTAATTGGTACATTGAGAAACTTCCGCTTCCATACTTTGGCTTGCGATATGCGTGAGTAGTCCAATTGTAATCTGTAATTTGAATTGCATTATTAAATTTTTTATTACATTGAAAACTGAAAGAAGTTAATTTTTTTAATGTTGAAACCGATAGCGATGAGAGGTACAAAACGTAAGAGAACGGCCAGAGCTTTTAAGCTTGAATGGCTTGAAGAAATTGTTGAAACGGTGACACCAAAATCTCAGGATAAAACGTGCATGAAATATTCACTTATGAAGAGGATGATGGAGTAGTCTGTTTATACTGCCGAGATGCAAAAACCATCGGAGAGTTTTTTGAGTGGCAAATTTTGGGATGATGTGTGGAAACTGGACTTTTTGAAAGGACATCTGTCTAGTAAGTCTCATACTGAAAGTGTTAAGAAACGTAGAGCTAAAAATTCAAATTTAAGAGGAGGATTATTTAACTTGTTGCTTGAGAGCACCGCCGAAAAAGAGAAAAGGCAAATTAGTAATGAATGGAAGCATTCTACATCAGAAGAAATTAAAATTCTAATTGATAGTGTTTTGCTGGCTGTTCAGATGAATATTTCCATCCTCTCTGTTCAAGATATTAATGAACACATGTCCAAGTACATAACCATACCTAAAAGCTGGAGAAGCAAAAACTATTTGTTTGAATTTCTTGAAATTATAAACATCAATGTCCAAGATAAGCTCATAGCAGATGTTGCATCAGCAGTGTATCATACATTAACTATTGATGAAAGCACAGACATTTCTGTCAACAAATACTTAATAATGTACTTCAAATATCGGCCAGTAAATTCATGTCTGTATAAAACTTCATTTGGTGGGATGCTACAGTTGGAAGCATGTGATGCTGCATCAATAGTCAGTGCACTCCGGGAATTCTATGGGCAATACAAGCTTGATCTTAACAAAATGGTCATGTTTACTTCGGATGATGCCTCTGTCATGTCAGGCAGAATAAATGGTGTTGCTGCGCAGCTAAAAAAAAACATTTCGCATTTAGTGCAGCAGCATTGTGTTGCCCATCGTGAAGATTTGGGGATCTCAGAACCATGGAAGGAAGTAATGCTGATGAAAGAAGTTGAAACTTTCATGAGAACTGTTTACACAACCTTTTGTCGATCTTCTACTAAAAGGTCACAATTTAAAGAATTAGCAGATGCTTCTGAATGCGAGTCAATTGCTTTTAGACCTCTGAACGAAGTGCGGTGGTTATCTAGTGTCACAAGGTGGACCTATCGGAGCCTGAGAAAATGGAAATCAGCAGCAGTGATCAGGGGAGACATGACAGTATAAACAAAAAACTGTCAGATGGTTGCTATAGACAACCTAGGCACACGTGGGTAAGGGCTGAGAAGACACACCCAGATAGCAAGCAAAGGGAGTTTGCTTTGCCTGATAGGAATCAGCTGGGTAGAGGTGGAGCCCAGAAACACAGAGATATAATACGCTCCCAAATAGTTAGAGGGGGAGAGGAGGTGAACCAGCAAGTCTCACAGCAAGGGAGACAACGGTCAGCGCAGCAGAAGCTGGGAAAAGTATGGAAGTGGAATGAAAGAGAGTCTGAATTACTGGGACAGCATGCAAGCCCACACGAAGGTCTGAGTGAGTCTCAAACCCAGAGTGAAACATTTGGAAGGCAAAAGCCAGATATTGAATGCATGTGTGAAGAGCACGGGAGACGTGGGGGAGTTGCAGTACAAGGTAACAAAGCCAGAAGTGTTGATAGTGGCTGTTTTCTACCCGAGTGGGTAAAACCCTGCAGCAATAGAAAAAGCCACCCAGAAATAAGCTTTGGAAATAATCCCTTCCCTTGTGCTAGGAAACCCAGGAGAAGAGAAGCTCACTTACTTGGAAAAGCTAGAGATTCTAGTATCAACTTTAAACTCCCAGAGTTTGAGCAACCTCCGTATAGAGCAGTGCAATCTAGGGCAGCTGTGAGGAAAAGGCTAGACCCGAGCACGCTCAGATTCCACCGTAATCACTCTAACAGCAGAGCCAGGGAAGTTCCTGAATGTCCTTATGATTACCTGCAGGGGCTGAGTTCTCATAAGCCTCATGCAAAAGTATATGGTAGTTCCCAGGGAGGCTTTGAGAGAGAAGGACAGCATAACTTCCTGCTTGACGAGGAAAACCTACATTATACTTTTGAAACAGCTGACCTTGAAAACGTGAGTGTTAATGAACCAGAATCTATGGAATATGAGGATACAGAGTTAGCAACAGTTCCTGAGCCCATGGAATGCTCAGTCTCGGTAATTGACCCAGAGTTTTCCTTAAGGTGAAAAGGGTTGAAGATAACCTGAGTAAGAGTCACAAGGTGTGGGCTGGAAAACGTGTCTCACAGAAAACCATGTGAATGAGCTGTGCTGTGTCAGCAAAAAGGAAAGCCTGTGAAAAACATTGAGAATGTTTAATTCTTTTCTTTTTGCATTTAAGCTGAAGTAAGCTATTTTTGTTTAACCTTTTGATTTCTGTTATATGCCCGAAGTGGGTTGTTTGCTTTGTTTTGCCAAGGAGAAAATACCTCACGGACGGGGAATAAAACCCTGAGTTTGGAACACAAGTGTCTTTTGTGGTTTATAGAGAAGGTACAACTACCACCCTCAGGGGAGTCCTCAGGCAGTACCAAGGCCTCACCGGTAGGGCACCTGGGGGTGCGACACTAGACATTTTGCTCTTCAAGCAATTATTCAAAATTATGATCCATTATTAAAATACTTTGAAGAACAGAAGGATAATGATCCTATTGCAAAGTACTGTTATAAAAAGCTAAACAGCCATCAATTCCATTTAACACTGCAAATTTTGAATGATGTTTTATCTGAACTAACTTCATTAACAATGGCATTTCAAAAACGTGGGCTAACACCACTGGAAGCATATCATCTTGCACAGGGTAAGCTGAACAAAATCCGAATGCAATACTTGGGTGACACAGTAAAATGGAGTGATAATGTTAAAAATCTTCTCGACAAGATACCTGGAGACTTTTCAGTGGATACTGGTTCTACACTTATTTTCATTAATATGCTATGTCTGCATTTGGGGGAAAGATTTCTTGAAAATGAAATTGAGGAATGGTCTGCTTTTGACTTGACAGCAATAGTACAGTGTGATTATGAATTTGGAATTGAAAACGTCCGATCACTCTGCTTAAAGTACAAACAATTTCTTATTGAGGAACATATTGTTATTCAGCAGTACAATGACTTCAAGTTCTTATTCGCAGAAAAAATCAAAAGCAAACTGATAAACTGTTTTCCGGATATGGTGACTTTGGCGTTTCAGAATGCTCACTTTGCAGATTTAGTGAAATTGATAGATATTGGTGAAACATTTTTGGCTTCTAGTGCAGATTGTGAGCGTGGTTTCAGCTTCATGAACAGTTTAAAAACCAAAATAAGGAATCGCTTATAGTTAGAACATTTGGAAATGCTGATGCGTGTTAAGAGTCATCTTCAAGATGGCGCATCGGTAGACCTTGATAAAATTTATTCAGACTGGTTAAATTTGAAAGATCGAAGAGAAAAATTTTGAGAATGAACTGTTAATAGTAAGCTCATTCTCTTCTTCCATACATAAATTATTTACATGAAATAACAATGACTTTCAATAAAAATTAACTGAAATAATACCGCATTTGTGACTATAATTACTAGAAATGTTCCGCTTCATTTAGTAATCATCAATTTTAATTTAATTTGATTAAAATCAATGTGGTGTACATACTGTATTCTGACGTGTAGTCAAATTTTAAAGTATATAACTCCGAGTGTCGTTATGTGGTGCACAAAAATTTAACCTTCCTTCAAAAGCTGCACAGCTGATATTTTATGCGCACACAGACTACAGAAAATTAGAGGGAACATTGTTCACGGGGCACCAGTATTCCCACCAGTTCCCTTAACTCCATTATTACTCTATGTCAGAATTCACCCACAGAAAGACAATGCCACCAAATATGCATAAAGTCCCCCTTCTCTGCACATCCACCCCAACACCTCTCAGAAGCCTCCAGAAATAACAGCTCTAATCCTATTCATAGCTTTGTTGCCCTGAATGAGCCTGATCTTGGCTGATCTCAGAAGCTAAGCAGAGTTTGGGTTGGCTAGTACTTGGATGGGAGACCACCTCGGAATGCCTGGTGCTATAGACTTGCTGTGCAGAAGGAATGTCTGGCAATCTACTTCAATTCACACCTTGAGAGTCAGCATTGACTCAACTACACACACTCTATTTTATATGCATTCTCATTAATTAGAGCACTAACTGAGATCTTCCCTGCTTCCTCACAAATTCTCTTCTAGCTCTGCTCTAATAAACACATCTCTAAATCTTTCTTCCACTCCACCATAAACTTATATTCCCTAAATTCCTCCTCCCCCAAATATTGATATAACTTAGTGATGACCCCCTTTAACCCCTCATCGAGGTCCACAAGCCCACTAATCTATCAATCCCCTCCCTATATGCTTCCCCCATCTTCTACAGCTTCATATACTGTTGCACTTGCAAAAACTCCTCCCTCTCAAAGCTGGAATTTTTCCTGCAAATCCATAAAGTTAACTCTCTCCCCATCCTCTATCAGTTACCAAACCTAATCAACCCCTTCTCCTCCACCACTTAAAAACGCTGTGGCCATTACAGAAGCATGGTTTAACAAGTCGCATGAATGTGATATAGCCATAGCTGGCTATAATCTATTTAGAAAAGATAGAGAGGGTAGAAAAGGAGGAAGAGTAGCCCTATAGGTCAAAAGCAGTATTAAAGCTGCTGAAATGCAGGGGATATCGGGAAAAGAAGAAGCGCTGTGGATTGTGTTGGAAAGAGGAGATGGCACTATCATCCATACTGGTGTAGTCTACAGGCCTCCAACTCAAACCAAAGAAATGGATAGCAAATTGATTATTGATAATGCAAAGATAGTGTGAGCCCCGCCCCTGTGCCAGATAGCTTGACCAGCAGGAGGCGCTGCACCTTAACATTGAGGTTGTATAAGAATTTGTAGTTGAGCCGTTGGTTAAAGATCACAGATTTTTATTTGGGTTCTCAGAGACTCACAACAGGTAATGTCCACAGGAAAACAAAAGTAGGGATACTCCTCCCAAAGAAAATATATGCAAACTTTGCCAGGTCAAAAATAAAGTCTTTTAAACAAGCTTTTCTTCTTAGCTCTTACAAAAGGTATTTTCCCTCTTAACAGTTATTCACATACAGTGCAACAATCACATTCCATGTCAGTGACTGAAGGATCTGAATCCCCTTTGAAAGAGTCAATTTCCATGCTCTCTGGAGGACTCTCAGGTAGTGGTTCTGGACTCTTAACTGGAATGGTATTAGTCCCATACATTAACAGTTTCTTCAGTCTTGGCCACCTAATAGGTTTCTCCCCTTTAAGTAAAAGCTCATGGGGTTTCAAAAGCCGTGGTTTAAAAGTTCCTTTCCTTTCATGTAAATGTCTACAGGTAATCTCCTCCTCATCTGAAGAACTGTCCCTGTGTTCAGTTTTGGGCCTAGGCTTTCTCCTGGTTTGATGCTTAACTTGCACAGTTTTACATACAGGCCTTCTATAAATAAAACCCTCTTCTGAGCTGTAATCAGAGGACAGGTCAGACCTCCTTCGGGCTCTATAAAAAGTTCTTGCTTTGGAAGCTTCCCTAGCAGAGCAATGCCTGCATCTAGGTTCCAGCAAGGGTTTTGCCTGGGTAAAGGTTCTGCCTTCTTGTGCCTTCTTTAAGCTTCTTTCAAATACAGGGTTTAGCTTGCCCACTAACCTGCATTGTGGTTTCACTGCACTAGCAGTGTATCTCTGGGCCTCGCAACAGCAGCTGCCTGGCCTGTGAATATTTCTTCCTGGAGAGCAGCAGTATTTCCCTTTCTCCTGGGGAGCAAATCTGGCTTCAGGTCTTCCCTTCCTCTCAGCATAGAGCCTGGGAGCCTTGTTCCAGTCGGGTTCAGAATCCTCGTGCTGGTAAGACAGGTGATTCTCTTCCTCTGCTCTCCTCTCTCTCTCCCTTCCCCTCTCCGTTTCTGTCTGCCCTTCTTTACAAGCAGCTACGTGACCAGGGAACTCCCTTGCAGGCTCCTCCCCCGAGTACCTGCTTCTCTGATTCCTATCTGGTGTGTAACGTGGGAATGACTCAACACTAGTTTTGGCCCACTGACTATCAACCCTGGGGTTTTTCTGCTGTGAACTTCTAACCCTGGGTTTTCTCTGACAAGTGTTTTCTAATGTGCCCATCCCCCCAGCCAAGGTAAAACCTTCAATGTTTCCTGCTTTTCTAGGTGGTACTACTCTCTCCTTGCCACAATAGCCATGAAGGGGGAAGTGATCATATTGGGTGACTTTAATCTAACCGACATGGATTGGAGTATTCCTTCTGCAAATTTGAAAAGCAGTTTAAAAAATGTGGATGCCTTCCAAGATGCATTACTTAGACAAATGGTGATGGAACCGACCAGGGAAAGCTCGATGCTGGATTTAGTGCTCACCAATGGAGATAGTAACATATAGTAACATGGTAACATAGTATATGACGGCAGATAAAGAACAGTATGATCCCTCTAGTCTGCCCAGCAAGGTGGAAAGAGCAGGTGCATCTGCTGCTCCGTGCAGGTTACTCCTCTGCATGCCTTTATTTAGGGGTGTACCAACCGTTCTGTGTAGGTCACCCCTATTTGTTGAAATATAAGAGTTAGCTATGTTTATTTTGATTTTATCCCGTTGCTGTAAAAGGATCCAGTGTCTGTCCCATGCCATTTTGAATTCTATCACTGTATTTGCCCCACCATTTCCATCAGGAGGGCATTCCAAGCATCCATCACCCTTTCAGTGAAAAAGTATTTCCTGACATTGCCTCTCAGTTTATCCCCTTACAGCATCATGTTATGCCCTCTAGATTTACAGCTTCCCTGTCGTTGGAAGAGGTTTGTTTGTTCATTAATACTCTTTTAAGTTTTAAAAGGTCTGAATCATATCTCCACTGTCCCTCCTCTCCTCCAGAGTGTACATATTTAGGTCTTCAAGTCTATTCTCATAAGCCTTCTGATGCAAGCTCCAGATCATTTTGGTTGCCTTCCTCTGTACCCTTTCCAGTCTTTTTATATCCTTTGCGAGATACGGTCTACAAAACTGAACATAATATTCCAAGGGAGGGCTCACCAGTGACTTGTACAGAGGCATTAGTACCTCTTCCTTTCTGTTGGTAATTCCTCTTTGTATGCAACCCAGCATCATTCTGGCTTTTGCTACCACCTTGTCACACTGTTTCGCCACCTTGAGATCCTCAGAAACAATTACTCCAAGATCCTTCTCCTGGTCCTTGCACACAAACCTCTCGCCCCTTGTCATATACAGTTCCCTTGGATGTCTGCTTCCCAAGTGCATGACACTGCACTTCTTCACATTAAAATTTAACTGCCAAGCATTAGACCATTCTTCCAGCTTTTGTAGATCTTTCCTCATGTTTTACACTCCTTCAGGGGAGTCCACTCTGTTGCAAATTTTTGTGTCATCTGCAAAAATACAGACTTTTCCATTCAGTTCTTCAGCAATATCACTCACAAACACATCTGTCCCTGGGGCACACCGCTAATCACCTTCCTTTCATCCGAGTTCCGTTAACCATCACCTTCTGTCGTCTGTCAGTCAACCAATTTCTGATCCAGTTCACCACCTTGGGACCCATCCCCAAGCTGTTGAGTTTACTGATAAGCCTCCTGTGAGGAACAGTATCAAAGGCTTTGCTGAAATCTAAGTAGATCACATCCATCGCATGCCCTCGATCTAGTTCTCTGGTCACTCAGTGAAAGAACTCAATCAGATTTGTTAGGCAAGATCATCCTTTGGTAAAACCATGTTGTCTTGAATAATGCAACCTGTTGACCCCCCCCCCCCCCTTCCCACTGAGCTGCCAGATCATCTACCAAAGCCCCAACTCGTGTAAGAAACATTGGGCCTTGGATGACAGCTGCAGAACTATGGTGGAAGCAGGCCTGCAACACAATTACTTTAGTTAAAGCTTTATCAGTGCCATGTGCACAGTTCCCATGGGCTGGTTTTGGCTTATGAGCCATAATCTGACAGTCTCTTTCTCTCTCTGATCACACTCCTGTGACAAGGCATGAGGTATGCAGCAGAACTGACTGATTTATAGGAGTCTTGACAGGAGATACAATGTAAATAGAAGTCTTCTGGGAGATTTAATCTGCATGCAGCAAGCCCGATCTCGCAGACAAAGCTGGAATTTCTCGCCTGCCTTGAGACTCTCATTATCTTTATCGTCTAATTCCCCTATCCATATTGCAGTTCAATATTCGGACCTGTGTTTCTCCCCTGGTCTTCCACCTTACAGCTCCAAAAATAATGCCATTTCCATGGACTAATCATTCTTTACTTCTAACATCTTGTTTTAAACTGCCCATTCATCCTGCTTATGAGGTTAAGATCAGATTGTACAGGAATCTGAGGGATTTTGAGAGCGAAACACTTCTGGAGCTCTGTGACATTCCTGAACTGACTGATTCAGCTCAGACACTTCACCAAAGGAATGCGGTACGGATGTTTACTCTAGAAAATACTTTAAATATCTATGCACCAATTAAACAGATTTTGTATGGCAGGAGGTTCTCCCATCCTTGATATTCTCCACATATTCGCAATCTTAAGTGAGATGTTTGGAAGGCGGACGTTCTTGGTGCAAATGTCAGGACCAGCATTCCCAAGCAACTTGTAGAAGACTCTAGGCCCATCTTAAAGAGGCTATAAAGAAAGCAAAGAAGGACTATATATCTCTTCTGATTAAGGAAAACAGCTGTCGTTCTCGGAAACGTTTTTTAGCTATTTCTTAATTACAGGAGGTGCGCAGATACATCTAACTTCATTTACTCCAGATCAATGTCATTTTCCTGCAGTCAAAATCATTGAACTTATTTGGCAGACTACTACTGCTACTACTACAGGACTTTGTTCTGTGGTCCTCGCTTCTTACTCTGAGTTCATCTTCAGTATTGTGGAACCAATTGGGAATTTTCACTCCTCACTCGGGCCTTGGTTTATCAAACATTTTGCCTACCATTAATATAGAAAGGCTTCTGCCACAGGCCTTTCCCATCTGACTTTGGAAGAAAGTTGCTCCTTATTTTCAACCCAAATTTTGACCTTGGTGAACTCTAGTCTGGCAGAGGGTTATGTCCTGCAATTTGGAAGGAATGCTGTATTAGTCCTCTTTTCAAGAAACGAGGTTAGATTCCCTTATTATTGTTATCAACCTATTTACAATCTTCACTTTTTAATGAAAATCACAGAAAAGGTTGTTTTCCAACAGCTATCAAGCTTTGTAGTTGCCACTAATGTTCTTCATCCGAAGCAATCAGGTTTCCATCGAGGATATAATATGAAATTGGTATTACTGGCAATGCTTAATGAAGTATATGTGCATTGGGAAAATGGAGAGGATGCGCTTTTAATCCAATTGGGTCTGAGTTTGACATTTGATTTAATTGATTATGATCTTATGCTCAATAGATTGCAAGAAATTGGGCTGACCGACAGAGTGTGTTCCAATGGTTTTCTTCTAGATCTTTCATAGTCTCTGTGAATAACACTTCTTCTATGCGTTATCCCCTTATTTCTGGTGTCCCCCAGGGGTCAGTTTTGGTCCCTCAGCTTTTTAACATCTTCCTGGCTCCCTTGGGAACATTAATTCACAATTTTAGTTTTAGTTCATTTTTCTTTGCCAAAGACATCCAGATCTTGATCACCCATTCATCTTGGGATACTTTCTTTCAAAAACTCTTTGATCAGGCCTTTAGGGCAATTGCAACCTGGATCTCTAATAATAAACTTCTGCTTAATACATCTAAATCAGAAGCACTGTGGTTGTCTAAGAACATGATCATTCCAGCTTTTATTCCAGTCATAGCTGGCACTACTTTACTGGTCAGGGATTGTATTCAATCACTTGGGATTCTACTTAATTCAAGGCTATCTTCTCATGCACATATTTCGATGGTAGTCAGAAAGATATTTGCCTCCTGAAAGCCAGTTTGTTCTCTTGGACACTGTCTCAATAACATAGATCTTAATATCCTGATTCATGCATTAATCTTTAACAAATTGGATTATTGCAATTCACTTTCGATTGGTGTTTTATTCCAAGGCCCCTGATGATTGCTGCTGGAGCGCATGGGCTTTATTTCTGTTTTCTTCCTCTTTTCCTTTGTCTGTTTTAATTGAACTGTTTTTGTAAACCGCTATGATGTTGTCATAAAGGGCAGTTCATCCAGATTGGGAATAAACATAAACGGAAATATAGAGAGGAGAGCGGGATTTGGTAGGGGAGGGAGTCAAGAGGTCCAGGGATTGGTGGTGACCAGACTCAGCACCCAAGAACTAGATTGTATCAAGAAGAATTTTTCATGTAGGGCTAACACCCAGAGGGTCATTTTAAAAGGTTTAGCGATGATTTGGACGTCTGAAGACATGCAAGTGGATGTCAAAATCACGGAGATGTCTCTGTAGCCATTCCACAAATGACATTCGCAGATGTCTCGGGTGCAAGGATGTCCAAATAGGCAAGGAGGTATGGCAGAGGTATGTCTGGGGGTGGAATAATGGACTTATACGTCCCCATTCAATCTCAGAAATGTCAGAGATGTCTACAGGCACGTCCACATTCATACCTGATCCACACCCAAATAGGCATCAGGAAAGTCTTGTTTTCACCTTAAAACATCCAGAGAGTATACAGAAGATGGAGAATTAAGTGACGAGGCCCACACTGGGATTTAAACCCTGGCCATCTTGCTCTTAAGCCACTACTCTAACCATTATGCTATTAAACGTGTTGATTCTGAAATGCTATCCTGGGGAGATCTATATAGACATCTGATAGATGTTAATATTGGGCACATTCACGTTTCTGAAATCATGCCTGAATTTGCACATGCCTGCTTTTTTTTCAGACATTCTGGCTTTGATATCCCAGATTGTACTTGGACATCCCATTGTGAAATGTGCCTCATGGTGTCTTTTATGACCAGAAGGCACTTTAAGTGACACTGATTAGCGTGAAAACAAAGAAAAGAAAGAAATTAGTGATAACGGATGAAGGCATGTGAAGAATAACTTTGCCAGACTGATATCAAATTTAAAACTATTCATAGGAAAATTATTCAAATAGCTACATTTCCAATGTAGTTCATGGTTAATTTAAATATAGGCGATAGAGTTCAATAAGGCGCCAATAATATCCAAGCATCATCATACCATGTGCCTCCCATATCATCATTACTTTCTCTTAATAATAGTTGGTTTTAAAATCCATCAATAGTAAATCCAAGAATTATAAATTCAATGCACTCATCTTATATTTTAACCTGTCTAGTAGCTATATAGCCAATGCTAGCATGAGTTGTAATAATAAACTAGAAAATGAATGTCGGGATCAACAGACCAGAGCGGACAGAAAGGACACTCTCTACTCAAGTGTCTGAAGAACCCTTTTAGTCAAATGGAGTAGTGAATAAATACTTATCCCGTGAAAGGTAGTGTAAAAAACACTTATCTTAAGATCCGTGGCGAAGAACTCGCTTCTTGATGAACGCCGGAATGGATACTGCATTACATGCATGTTTCGGAACCCACAGGAGGTCCTGCTTCAAGTGTACTCTTGCTGTAATTTGATTACTTGGTGATTACTTCACAGATTACAGCAGGCGTTGTGATAAGGAAGCTTATCATAGCTCAGGAAGGAGCTATAGTAGAGGTGAAGTGACTCTGAACAAGCAACCTGTCAAGTCTGGTAGAAATAAGAAAACAGAATATTTCCATAAAAGACTACCAGTCCCAGAATGCACCAGGTTTCCAACAGCCATTAGAGGAGCTGAAGTGGGGAAACGTGTGTTCAATCAGGAGGGCTATGAGGTAATCCCCAGGCACTCATCTCAAAGGGCAGGGCCTGATTCAGCACAGCTGCGCTATGCTAGGGTGGAGCACTCATCTAAGCAGAATAAAGGTAGAGTTTATTCTACAGAGAATCAGCTTGATCATCTTCAGTATCTTGGACATCTTCATCATCTGGAGGATCATCATCAGCAGAAGCCAGAGCGGACGGACAGAGAGAGCAAGACACACTTTGGAAGAAAGAAGAGAAAAGCATTTGGGAGGTCTAAAGGAGTCCATAGCAGTACGTATACTGGGAGGCATTTCAGAGGCAAGCATACACCATTGGATTGGGGAAAGCCAAAGGAGTGGTGCTGCAGAGCCAGGGATCTCCAGACGGTACCTGTGAGGGAGACGGCTGCACTTGGAAGGGACCCTAAGACCCGTGCCAGAAGGTATGTGAAGAGAGACCCAGTGTCCAGGGATCTGGATTGGAAGGCTGCACATAAAAACTGGACTACATACTGGCCAGGCTATTTAGAGAGGAACTCTAACAGCAATGGAAGCTCAGGTATGAACACTGATCTATGCCCTAGCTATACCCTTGAAAGACAGCAGGGAAACAAGTATTGTCCTGAGAGTGCTCCATTGAGAAATTCCTCTGTGCCAATCCATGATATTGAACCCATGATTGTTGAAGAAGGGGGAGAGGTTGTAGATGAAGGTTGTGTATACATGGATTGCTCTCTGTCTAAACTCCTGTGGTAAATTGTTGTTACAAAGTACAACAACCATCACAAAGAAATACAAACTTGTTCTTTAATCTACTCAGAAAAGCTCCTGAGTAGGATTTGAGCCACGCAGTAGAAAGTAAGCCAGCTAAGGGGTTTCAGCTGGGTAACTGCTAGCAATTGAGCCTTACCTAATTGGCTGTGAGCTCTGAGGGAACACTTCTGAGTCTGTGTGTGAAGATATAAGAAGTTAACCTGAAAAGAACAGTTTTTCCCTACTTTGTGGGTTTTGTTTGTTGATTGAAGCACTGCTAAGAAAATATTAGCTAGAGCCTACAGAAAAGACCAGTTTGTTACCAACCAGGTCTTTATTCTTTGATTTGATTGCCTGACAAGTTCAACTGTTGTTTTCCTGATTTTGTTTTTTCTAAGTATAACACTGAAAGCAAGTATCCTGTTTTATGCGCTACCAAGTATATCTGTGTTGGGAGAAATAACCCCATAAATAAATATCTTATTGGCTTTACACTCAAGCACAACTAATTTATTGTGAACGGATGAGTCTGGTATGAATGGACTACATTTCCCACAGCGTATACTTCTAAACTACAGCAGGAGTACACTTGAAGCAGGACCCCCTGTGGGTCCTGAAACATGCATGTCATGCAGTACCCATTCCGGCATTCATCAAGAAGCGAGTTCTTCGCCACGGATCTTAAGATGTTTTTTACACTACCTTACTTTCACGGGGATAAGTGTTTATTCACTACTCCATTTGACTAAAAGGGTTCTTCAGACACTTGAGCGGAGAGTGTCCTTTCTGTCCGCTCTGGTCTGTTGATCCCGACATTCATTTTCTAGTTTATTATTACAACTTATGCTAGCGTTGGCTTAACATATTTTACACTGATGACTTTATAATTTAAGTTTATTTATTTGTGTCAATGCTTGTACGGAGGCTCTTTGTGTTCTGTAGTAGCTATGTAGGACAACCTACTAGACAGGTTAAAACCAGAATTATTGAACATATTTCAATTATGCAGAAATTTAAGGAGAAGGTCCTTTGATACCACCATTGGAAGAAAGTATTGCATACCATTGAAGATTTAAAGTATTTTGTAGTTGAAATTATTGATCTCCAGAATGGTGAAAATCCTTTTGCAAATGTATGTAGTCGGGATCAAGAATACATTTTTCAGTGGCAAATTTTCCTAAGGGTCTGAATTCAGAAATTGAGTGGCGTTGGTTTCAAAACATCATGAAATCCTGGTAGAGGTATCCCTTTAAATTGAAATGTAGAAGAGTCGTAAAAAAATGAAGTGCATGCGTGGCATTTTTTGTGAGGAGAAAAATGAAGGGCGATTTGGCATACAATATAACATAAGTGCATTCAGTTTGTGATTCTTGAATTTAGGAGATGGATGGATTTTTAAGCAAATTATTATTACGATAGAGCAATGATGATATGGGGGAGCATATGGTATGATGAAACTTGGAAATTGCTGGTGTCTTATTGAGCTCTCCTATGTTTAAATTAATAATTAACTGCATTGGAAACAGTTATTGGAATCATTTTTTTAAAGTTTTAAGTCAGTTTGGCAAAGCTAAATATTAAAAGAAAAATGAATAAACTAGAATACATTCTTTTTCACCTTAAGAATATATATGAGAATAACAATGTTTCCCCCACATTTGCTAAGTCTCCTTTCCGACCCTTGGTAATTTATTCTGGAGCTCCAGTCCTTCCCTCAGCTGATAATCCAACCAAATGAATGAGAAAAGCTTGTAAACTAGCAGGATCATTAGAACCAATTATAATGCTTGCCAAGTCGATCAGGAGAGAGAGGTAATGTGGCAAGACCTGACATGTGAGCTGACTTTCATTGTTTGCCTTTGTTATTAGACAGATGAACTGTTGGACCTAAAAGAAACTCTAGCCAAACAGAATTGTCCTAAGGCCATATCGTCAGGGAGAGGCTGAGGCAGTTTTGGTTTTGCCTTACGGTATCTATGGACTTATATTCCAACATTTATTTATTTATTTGCAAGATGTGCCATACCACCCTTCAGTTTGGTGATCATCAAAGTGGTTTACAATATCCAAAGAAAATAATAACTATACAAAAGCCAACGCAATAGGTGAGGAGTGAATAGCACAACAAAAAATACCAATAACATAATTCAATTACCCAGTGAGATAAAAAAAGAAAAAGGAAATGGAACACTTATGAATGACTATGCTGCACAAAGAAAATCCTAAGTACTGGTAAATGCTTTACAAAGAAGCCAATGATTTAAACCCAACTTAAAATTTCTTTGGGGATTTCTGTAATCATAAATTGAAGGGCAATGGATTCCAAAGGATCGGCACCCAAAAAAGTTGAAAGTTGTCATTTGAGTCCTTTCAAGTTTAAACTGAGAAGGTGGCAGAATAGTTAGAAGACTTACTTGGGATGATCTCAATGAATGCTCTGGGCAATAAGAAATAATCACTGGCGATAAATAAAGAAGAATGTTAATGTAATAGATCTTCTGCACAAAAGAAAGAATTTTATATTTGAGCCTTCAAGCCACAGGTAGCTACGAAGGTTTGTTTAGCAATAGAGAAATATGTTCCGAGCAATTTCCCTCTGTAATATTCTTGCTGTGGTACTCTGAATCAATTGGAATGTTTTTATACTATAGGCTTTTATGCCAGCTTTAAATCTGGATAGAGAAGACTCTAGCCTGAGATTCTTAGGTACAGCATTCCAAAGAAGGGGAACTAAAATATAAAATGCTGAGCTACGAGAAACTCTAGCCATGTACAAGCTGGTGAAGAAATAAACAATAATCATTCTGGAAGTGTAGTTGTCTTGATCGAGCATGAGGAATTAAATTAATGAAAAGTCATGCAGACTGATCTACTTGCATTGCCTTATAAGCCATAATTATTATCTTAAATTTGAAGCTGTACGTTATCGGAAGCCAATGATTCTCTTTCAAAAGTGGAGTAGAATGATCAGAGTATTTGGAAGAGAGCAATAGCTGTATAGCAGTATTTTGAATACGTCAAACCCTCCTAATGTTTATAAGGAGCACTACAGTCGTCCAAACGACTTACAACTAATGTGTGAATCAGAGGTGTGATAACATCCTTATCCAACAAAGCTCTACTAATTCTAATTTGGCACAAGGCAAGAAAGCAGAATTTAATTACTGCAGCAATCTGAAGATCAAAAGAGAGTGGCAGGTCGAAAATTGTCCCCCATATTTTAAGAAAGGGCTCAGATTGATGATATGTCTGTTGAGTTGTGGGACTGGGGTAGGAACATAATCTCTTATCTGTGATCCACATTGCTTGACATTTATTTAAATTAAGTTTTAAGTTATTAGAATCCAACCAATGTGCAATTTAAGACAAAGAATTATGGAGTAAGGAGAGATCAGTAGTGTTGAAACCATTCTCCTCGCCTTCACTAATTCCCTGCACGTGGCTCACGATCGTGGTGACATCTCGGTGGTGGTGGCTCTCGACCTTTCCGCCGCTTTTGACCTGGTCAATCACTCCCTTCTTCTCTCTCGACTTCGCAATGCTGGTCTCTGTAGCACTGTTTTCCAGTGGTTTCACTCCTTCCTCTCTTCTCGGTCTGGCACTGTTCTCTCATCTTCTCCATCTGTCACTTCCTCCGACTCCTTTCCCCTATCCTGTGGGGTTCCCCAGGGTTCTGTTCTGGCCCCTCTGCTCTTTAATCTCTTCCTAACCCCTCTCACACTGCTAATTCAACAATTCGGTATCTCGGCCTTCTACTATGCGGATGATATTCTTCTACTATACCACACCTCCCCTCTGTGTCCCGATCTTGCCCCACTTGACTCCTGTCTTGCTGCTATCTCCAATTGGATGACCCAAAATTGCTTACACCTCAACCTATCAAAAACCACTGCTATCTGGTTCCCTCATGGTCACCCTTCCCCATCACTGGCACCTTCCTTCCCAGGCACCTCTATTTCTTTAGTTTCCACCTTTCGGTACCTTGGGGTACTCTTCGACTCTGATCTTTCTTTTTCTGCCCACGTTTCACATGTCTCAAAGACTTCCTTCTTTTACCTTCGTCAGATTCGTGCAATCCGCCCCTTCCTCTCTCCCTCTGCTCTTGCTACCCTCCTGCTATCTTTGGTTATCTCCCGGCTTGATTTCTCCAATTCTGTTTTCTCAGGCATCACCAAGTTCCAGTTGACACGCTTGCAAAGAATCCAGAATACCGCTGCCCGACTTGTGTCCCACTCCTCCCCTAGAGACCACGTCACTCCCCTTCTGCTTCGTCTTCACTGGCTTCCCATACCCTTCCGTATCCAATTCAAGCTTCTCACACTCGTCCACAAGGTCCTTCACACTACCACCCTGCAATACCTTGCTGATCTCATCCACTTTCATACCCCTCGGCACACCCCTCGGTCCTTCCACCTCAATCGCCTTGCACTACCCCCTCCGTCACAGGCCCACCTTCACTCAACCCGCTCCTCAGCTTTCTTCTTTGTAGGTCCCGCCCTCTGGAACTCCCTCCCCACTACCCTCCGTCTTGAACCACATCACCCCACCTTCAAACACGCTTTAAAGACCCACTTATTTACCCTTGCCTTTGACCTTCCCTCTTCACAGCCTTAGCCTCTCCCCTGTGTCTGCTACTCTTTCCCTGTCCTCTTTTCTCTGTCCTATTATTGAGTTGTAACTTCTTTTCCTTTTCCGGCCCCGAGCCTTGCTGTATTGTTGTTTTTTTTCATTGTACACCGCTCTGTTTACCCTGAAGGGCGGTTAAGTAAATAAGTAAATAATAAACATAAACATAATAGGAACAGAAGAATTTGCATTAACAGAGAAGCTGTATATCATCAGCAAAAACAAAAGGCCTGATGCCTAAGGACTGAGTAAGAGTGGTAAGTGGAGCCAAAATACATTAAAAAGAAGAGAAGCAAAAGTAGAACACTGCAGCACACCCCCTTCCTCCCGATCAAAGGTATATGAACGTGAGAGAGAGGGGTTACTTAGAAACATAGAAACATGATGACAGAAAAAGACCACAAGGCCCATCTAGTCTGTCCTTCCATAACAACAACTACAACAGTCCACTTTTTACCTTTAGAGATCCTCTGTGTTGGTCCCATGCTTTTTTGAATTCAGTTACTGTCCTCATCTTTACCACCTCCACTGGGAGACTATTCCACGGATCCACTACTCTTTCCGTAAAGAAATATTTCCGCATATCACTCCTGAATCTATTTCCCTTCACCCTCATCCCATGTCCCCTTGTCGCAGAACTTGCTTTCAATTGAAAGAGGCTCTCTCCCTGAACATTTATGCCACGGAGGTATTTAAACATCTCAATCATATCACCTCTATCCCGCCTTTCCTCTAATGTGTACATATTAAGATCCTTAAGTCTGTCCTCATATGCTTTATAATGAAGACCACTAATCATCTTAGTAGTAACCCTCTGCACCGACTCCATCCTGTTCACATCCTTTTGAAGGTGCGGTCTCCAGAATTGCACACCATACTCCAAATGAGGTCGCACCAAGGACTTATACAGAGGCATTATCACCTCCGTTTTTTCTGCTAGCCATTCCTCTCCGTATGCACCCAAGCATCCTTCTAGCTTTTGCCGTCGCCTTTTCTACCTGTTTAGCTACTTTAAGATCATCGGACACAACTACGCCTAGGTCCCGCTCTTCTTTAGTGGACAAAAGTACTTCACCTCCTATACTGTATTGCTCCCTTGGATTGCTGCAGCCCAAATGCATGACCTTACATTTTTTAACATTAAATCCCAGTTGCCAAATTCTAGACCATTCTTCAAGCTTAGCCAGATCCCTCCTCATGTTATCTACACCTTCCTGGGTGTCTACTTTATTGCAGATTTTGGTATCATCCGCAAAGAGGCAAACCTTACCCGACAGCCCTTCCGCTATATCACTAACAAAGATGTTAAAAAGAATCGGACCAAGGACAGATCCCTGGGGCACACCACTGGTAACATCCTTCTCCTCAGAGTGAGCTCCATTTACTTGTACTCTTTGTCGCCTCCCACCCAACCAATTTCTAACCCATGCAGTAACTTTAGGGTCCATCCCTAGGGTGCTCAGTTTGTTTATAAGTCGCCTGTGAGGAACAGTGTCAAAGGCTTTACTGAAATCTAAATACACCACATCTAGAGCTCTCCCTCGGTCCAACTCCCTGGTCACCCAGTCAAAGAAATCAATCAGATTTGTCTGAAAAGACCTGCCTCTGGTGAATCCATGCTGCCTCGGATCCTGTAATCCACCGGACTCCAGAAACCTCACTATTTTCTCTTTCAACAGCGTTTCCATTAATTTACTCACCACTGAAGTTAAACTAACCGGCCTGTAGTTTTCAGCCACATCCTTACTTCCGCTTTTGTGTAAAGGCACCACATGAGCCTCTCTCCAGTCCTTTGGCACCACTCCCGACTCCAACGAGGCATTGAAAAGGTCAGTCAGTGGAGTTGCTAGAACGTCCCCAAGTTCCCTCAGTATTCTAGGGTGTATCCCATCCGGTCCCATCGCTTTGTCTACTTTAAGTTGAGCTAGTTTCTCACGAACACAGTCTTCTGAAAATTGTTCAAGATGTCCCTCGCTTCTGTTCTTATTTGTGGGTGTTTCTGAGGTCCTGCTCCTGGTTCTTCATCTGTGAACACAGAACAAAAATATTTGTTAAGCAATTCCGCTTTATCCTTATCAGCTTCTACAGATTCCCCCCCTGCACCCTTGAGTCTGACAATACCACTTTTGCCCTTCCTCTTCTCACTAATATATCTGAAAAATGTCTTATCCCCCCATTTTATTGCATTGGCTATTTCCTCCTCCTTTTAAATCTTTGCCTTCTTGACTACTTTGCTAGCTTCTCTAAGTTTTTCCAAATACAGATGCCTGTCTTCCTCTCTCTGTGATCTCTTGTATTTCATGAAGGCCTCCCTCTTTTTCTTCACTTTTTCAGCTACTTCCTTCGAAAACCATAGTGGTCTCCTGTTCCTTTTGCCTTTATTTACCATTTTAACAAAAAGGTTGGTTGCCTTTAAAATACCCCCTTTCAGTTTTGTCCACTGTTGTTCTACATCCCCCAGCTGTTCCCATCCCACTAATGACTCCCTGAGGTATTGGCCCATCTTCGCAAAGTTAGTCTTCCTAAAGTCTAAGATCTTCACCTTGGAATGGATTCTAACAGCCCTAGTCCTAATACTGAACCACACCATCTGGTGATCACTGGATGCAAAATGATCTCCCACTACAACATCAGAAACACTTTCACCATTGGTAAGCACCAAGTCCAGTATGGCCCCTTCACGTGTGGGGTCTGTTACCAATTGCCTGAATAGTTCTCCCTGTAGAGAATCCAGGATCTCCTTACTCCTAAATGATACTGCAGCAGGAATGTGCCAATCAACATCTGGCATATTGAAATCTCCTAGCAGTAGCACTTCCCCTTTCCTAGCAATGCTGCATATGTCTTCAATTAACTCTCTGTCCACCTCTTCCTCTTGTGAGGGAGGTCTGTATATCACACCAATGAAAATAGATTTCTCTTTCCCTCTTTCTAGTTTAACCCACAATGCCTCCTCTCTCCCTTTTAAGCTCTGTAATTCCAAAGCTTTAATAGTAGTTTTTACATATAGTGCTACTCCTCCTCCCCTTCTTCCTACCCTGTCCTTTCTGAATAAAGTATAGCCAGGTATAGTTACATCCCAGTCATGGTTTTCTGTGAACCATGTTTCTGTAACTGCCACTAAATCTAAGTCAGCCACTCCCACCAAAGCTTCAACTTCAGAGATCTTATTTCCCATGCTACGGGCATTAATACACACTGCTTTCCATATGTTACCCCTGTTACCCATTTCCATAAAGGTATTTAATGTATCACTTACCTGGGGGCTTTCACTTACCTGGGGGCTTTCTTCACCCATCCCCAACGAATCTAGTTTAAAGCCCTCTTCAGTAGATTAGCCAGTCTACTACCAAAGATGTGTTGACCTTTCTTGGACAGATGGATGCCATCTCTGCTCTGCAACCCTTGGAACAGCATCCCATGGTCTAGGAAACCAAAACACTCTCGAAGACACCATCCACGCAGCCATGCATTAATCTCCAGGATGCGAGCCTCTCTGCCTTGGCCTTTACCCTCAACAGGGAGGATTGAAGAGAACACCACCTGTGCACCTACCTGCTTCACCCTCTGTCCCAGAGCCATGAAGTCACTTTTGATACGTTCCGAGGTATACCTGGCAGTATCATTTGTTCCAACATGGATTAGCAACATTGGGTAATAGTCAGTGGGCTTGATGAGTCTCGGCAAACTCTCCGTAACATTTTGGATCTTGGCACCAGGCAGACAGCATACCTCTCTGGACATCAAGTCTGGTCGGCAGATGGACGCCTCAGTACCCCTCAGAAGAGAGTCTCCAACCACCACTACCCTTCGTTTCCTTCTGGTCACTGATTCCGCAACTATGGGGTACTTGAACTCTGGTTCTTCCCTTTCCAGGGATGCTTTCACCTCCTCCACTTCCAGGGATGCATAATGGTTCTTCAATTCAAGGGCTGGAGAAGTTGGATTGGTGATTTTGCAGGCTCTGGTGACTGTTGTCCAACCATCGACATTCTGTTGGCACCCATCTTCTCCTGTGCTGGAGAGCCTGGTTGCTGCAAGCAGCATCTCATCAATGTACTTCTCACTGTCTTGAATGCTCCTCAGCCTCGCCACCTCCTCTCTGAGTTCCTCCACTTGTTTCCTCAGAGCTTCAGCATGCAGACACCCTGCACATGGAACCGGTTCTTCAACTGGCAATAGGACCTCTGTCTGGACTGAGGCAGAAGCTGTAACGGGGGCAACAGCTTTAGCAATACGATTTTTCCCAGCCATTGTTCTGTTTGTGGAGCTTAGGTATCTGTTAAAACAAAAGAGAGAGAGATCTACCAAGTACCAGCTGGTTTCGCAGCTGTCCTTTCAGAGAAAAAGCAGTTAAATCTCCTTAATTATATTCAAAATGTGCTGGTCCAATTCACTGTGATGTGTTAAAGGGGGAGGTGCCCTATAAAGCAAGACTGCTCACTAGGGGTGGGTGGGAGTCGGGGTGGGTAGGGAGGGAACTAACACCTGATGAGGTGTTAGCAGTTCCTGAACCTGAGGAGGTTACAGAGTTCAGCAACCTACTGTGCTCAAGTACAGTTCCCCTAAAACAGCAAAAATGAAATAACCTTGCTTTAAAAAATATACACAAAACCCTTTTAAGAGCTCCCAGTCAGAGAGCTAGCAATGTAACAAAAAAAAAAACCAAACAAACCCTCAAATCCTTACTTACTGTTTGATGTGTGCAGCCCTGGTTAAGGGCAGGGCAAAGCAGCCTTTTTATGCAGGCTTCAATTGCACTCAGGAAACAGGCCCACTAACTCCTGATGAGGTGTTAGCAGTTCCTGAACCTGAGGAGGTTACAGAGTTCAACAACCTACTGTGCTCAAGTACAGTTTCCCTAAAACAGCAAAAATGAAATAACCTTGCTTTAAAAAATATACACAAAACCCTTTTAAGAGCTCCCAGTCAGAGAGCTAGCAATGTAACAAAAAAAAAAAACCAAACAAACCCTCAAATCCTTACTTACTGTTTGATGTGTGGAGCCCTGGTTAAGAAAGCCTCAAAAGGGCAGGGCAAAGCAGCCTTTTTATGCAGGCTTCAATTGCACTCAGGAAACAGGCCCACTAACTCCTGATGAGGTGTTAGCAGTTCCTGAACCTGAGGAGGTTACAGAGTTCAGCAACCTACTGTGCTCAAGTACAGTTTCCCTAAAACAGCAAAAATGAAATAACCTTGCTTTAAAAAATATACACAAAACCCTTTTAAGAGCTCCCAGTCAGAGAGCTAGCAATGTAACAAAAAAAAAAAACCAAACAAACCCTCAAATCCTTACTTACTGTTTGATGTGTGGAGCCCTGGTTAAGAAAGCCTCAAAAGGGCAGGGCAAAGCAGCCTTTTTATGCAGGCTTCAATTGCACTCAGGAAACAGGCCCACTAACTCCTGATGAGGTGTTAGCAGTTCCTGAACCTGAAGAGATTACAGAGTTCAGCAACCTACTGTGCTCAAGTACAGTTTCCCTAAAACAGCAAAAATGAAATAACCTTGCTTTAAAAAATATACACAAAACCCTTTTAAGAGCTCCCAGTCAGAGAGCTAGCAATGTAACAAAAAAAAAAAACCCAAACAAACCCTCAAATCCTTACTTACTGTTTGATGTGTGGAGCCCTGGTTAAGAAAGCCTCCAAAGGGCAGGGCAAAGCAGCCTTTTTATGCAGGCTTCAATTGCACTCAGGAAACAGGCCCACTAAATGTTCTCTTGGTCAGTGAAGAAATGAACCATCCAAATACAGTCCCTGCAACTCCATAATCAGCCAACTGGGAGAGGATAATCTGATGGTCTACCGTATCAAACACAGAGGATAAATCTAACAAAATAAAGTGAATAGATATACTGCCTAACTTCACTAACAAGTGAATTTAAGCAAGTTTCAGTACTATGAGAGTCTCAAAAAAACATGCTACCGTAGATGCAATAAATTCATTTTGTCAAGAAAACAATGAAGTTGAAAGACTTTAACAGTAATTTTGGAAATAAATGAAATATTAGTTATTGGGTCAGCAGCTGGATAAAATGTGAGGATCTAATGTGAGTTTCTTAAGTAGACAACAAATGATGGCATCCTTCCAGCTTGTTGGAAAATGTCCCTCTTACAGAGACAGAATAGACCGACATAACCTAATGCCTGTTCCTCATAACTAAAAACGTGATATCAGCAGTAGCATAGCCAGAGGGCAGGAATGTTGACCAGAATGTGGTCATTAGACAAAAGGATCATCTTTGTCTAATTAACATAACCCACTGTCTTATACTTACAGGTGGGTTGCCACTATAGGAGTGGAGGAGTAGTCTAATGGTTAGAGCATTGGCTTGGTAAACAAGAGGCCAGGGTTTGATTTCCATTGGTACTCCTTGTGGCCTTGGGCAAGCCACTTACCCCTCCACTGCCTCAGAAGGAAGGCCTGGCAAGGTGAGCCAATCAATACAGTGTATCTGGACTTTCAAAAAGCCTTTGACAAGGTCCCTCATGAGAGATTCTTGGTGGAATTAGAGTCATGGGATAGGAGGCAGTGTACTATTGTGGATCAGGAACTGGTTAAAAGATAGAAAGCAGAGAGTAGGGCTAAATGGCCAATTTTCCCAATGGAGAAAGGTGAATAGTGGAGTACCCCAGGGATCTGTGCTGGGTCTGCTGCTTTTTGACATATTCATAAATTGACCTGGAAAAGGGAATAACGAGTGAGGTTATCAAATTTGCAGATGACACAAAACTATTCAAAGTTGTTAAAACCCATGAGGATTGTGGAAAATTGCAAGAGGATCTTGATAAATTGAAAGACTCGGCATCCAAATGGCAGATGACATTTAATGTGGACAAGTGCAAAGTTATGCACCTAGGGAAGAACAACCCAAACGATGGTTACACGATGCAAGGTTCCACATTAGGAACCACCACCCAGGAAAAAGATTTAGGCGTCATCGTGGATAATGTTAAAACCCTCTGCCCAGTGTGCAGCGGCGGCCAAGAGAGCAAATAGAATGTTAGGTATTTTAAGGAAAGAAATGGGAAATAAAACAAAGGATATTATAATGCCTCTGTATCGCTCCATGGTGCGACCGCAACTTGAATACGCATATCCTGTGCAATTCTGGTCACCATATTTTAAAAAGGATATAGAAGAATTAGAAAAGGTACAGAGAAGAGCCATCAAAATAGTAAAGGGATGGAAGAATACCCCTATGAGGAAAGGCTTAAACGGTTAGGGCTCTTCAACTTTGAAAAGAGATGGCTGAGGTGAGAACTCTCTAAGGAGTATACCGAACCTCAGTTCTGCAAATTTTCTTGAACATAAAAATGACTGAATTCCTACAGAGATTCATCCCATATTTTTTAAGAACAGAGACCACAGAAAATAACTTTTTGAATGCAGAGTTATTTTTTCAAGTTTGCCTAGATACTACATTTCAAAAGCCATGTCGACTAATTGCATTGTAATGAGCCTTTGTTTTATGTGAGATTTCATTACCACTGATGCATGCAAGGGGTGAAACATGGCCAGGGGTGGATCTTTCATGAACTGTTTTACAACTGTTTATATTAAAGGTTGATGTTACAGTTAGTTTTTTATTTGTTTCCTTTGTTTGTTTCTTCTTTCTAGATATTATATACTACCAGACAAGTAGGCAGAAGGGGTACTTTAGATTAGATATGAGTCATTCCAAATGATGTGTGTTCTCTAAAAGGTGAGGGATTAACTTATTTTTACAGTTCTCATAATGTCCTCAGAAAAGAGCATGCCATTCCATTAGAGGGTAGATCTATCTGATACTACTGTGAGTGCCCTTTCCTGAAGACAGGTCACTTTGTTGTAGGAGAGTAGGGCACACATGATTTTTAATGTCCTCTTTGTTCTCTCCAAGTCCTGGGCTATAACATTCCTGGTGTTAAATATATGTTAAGTCACATAAGTAAAGGCTTTAGAGACTTTGTGCTGTACCCATTTCAGGATATTTTAAGAACAAAAGAAGACTGGGTCACAGTTAAAGATGTTTGAGCCTCCAGAGAACAGTCAACCCTCCTTCTGAGCCATTACTGACCCAGCCTCCAGCATGGAGTTAGGGCTCACACTTTCCTTTAAGTCAGTACTGAATCCATGTTCCAGTATGTAACACTTTTCTTTTCAGTTAGTACTGAAGCATCACAGAGGCAGCCATAACCTTGCGTCCCAGCTTTGCCCATCCATCCAGGCCACACATCGCCTGCAGCTAAGGGGTGGGGATAGGCCGGGCAATGAACACACATGATACCTGATGTTAGTGGTAATTCTTGGCCACAGCTTTATTCCCAAAACAAGGACCCAGCAATAGCATAATTGTAATGGAGTCAGCAATCAAACATACATTGCAAGGGACTAGCAAGGTTGATGTTCTCTGCATCAGCCCTGAACTGCCAGTCATGTAGCAAGGAGCCCATACACAGGCATGGCTAACCCATTCCACCATGTGGCAAGTCAGAGCTCTGCAGCTCCCCTAATCTGATTGATGGTGGCTATCAGGGGGCCTCCTTGCCGTGGCCATACTAGTCCATTGCCCAACAATTTGACCTCTGGTCAGGTAACACCCCCACCCCCCGCCCCCACTTGCTGCAATATTCCAAGTAACAATAACACAAAACGGATACACAGATGGGCAGGAGGGAGGGACTGCTCGTACCCCTCCTAGCTGTGAATAGAAGTTGCCATGGGGAACATTGGGGCTTCAAACCCCTCCACAAATTGCCAAAAAAAGCAGGATGCCCAAGCTGCAGCAGGATTTTCCCACCCCATCGTGGGCTACCAGTGGCAGGAAGGGGCATGGTGCAATATTACAGGCAGTCTACATGCATCGAGCCTGCCACCTTGTCCATCTGTACTAATTCAATGTACCAGAATGGTGTAAGGAGACTTTTCCTATTGAGCACTGAATCAATAGCCCAGAATACTGTGAGGAAGCACTGTGGTCATCAAATCAAACCAAAGCCCAGTCTATTCTAAGGGCATTAATGATGGAGCCCTGTTGTCATAGTTAAACTGTGGCATGAGCTGCATTGCATGGCGCCTGCTGTAAATTCCTTCTGCAGAAAAAAAACTAATTTCTCCTAAATAATCGCTGCCCGCTTGGGCAGACAGAGTGGATCCCTTTACAGCAACAGGATAAAATCGTATGACCTAGATTGTCCACTGTTGGAAACAGGATACTGGGCTTGATGGACCTTGGTCTGACCCAGTATGGCATATCTTATGTAAAATAAACTTAACTATCTAATTTCTCAACAAACAGGGGTGTCCTACATGGAGCGGTGGGTTCACCCCTAAACAAAGGCATGGGGAGGGGTGGCCTGCACGGAGCGGCAGGTGCACCTACTCTTGCCATCTTATTGGGCAGACTAGATGGACCATACTGGTCTTTATCTGCCGTCATTTACTATGTTACTATGTATAATTAGCAGGCCTGCTAGCCAACTAAAATGTGCTGATCTGCGATATTCAGAGGCACTATCTGGACAATGACACTGACTATCACCACAGACCGCGTAGAAAATGTCCAGTTAAAACTGGGGTGGTCTGTGGGTGGAACCAATCGCTATCCAGTTAGCGACGATATTCAGCCGCTAACCAAATAGTTAAACCAATTAAAGTTAGGGTATCTCAATAGCTGTCCTAACTTTAACCAGTTTTCGCTATCCAATTAGTGGTTGAAAATCACCAGCAACTGGATGGTGACATGCTGACTGGTAAAACCAGATCATCAGTGCTGGATTAAGTTTGGTCACTGAATATCCGGGTTTTATTAAAGTGCCGGCAGCTAGGCATCTTAAATAGCCCAACCTCTGCCACTGAATATCGGCCCCTTATATATTATATTCATGCTTACATATCGCCTCTATACATACACACAAACATACATAGATACATACACAGGGACATTAAGGGGTATGTTTACTAAACTGCGGTAACGTTACAGACCGAGCGGTAGGTAACGTTAATGCGCGGGAGGTAACGTTAACGCGCGGTAGGTAACGTTAACGCACGTTATGTAACGTTAACGAGCGGTAACGTAATGTTAACACGCGGTAACGTTACAACCCGTGCGGAAGCGTTCCGCAGCGCGGTAGACACCGCAGAGGGAGGAGAGAGGGCGGAGAGCTGGGGTCAATGGGCGTGGAGTGGGTGTGGAGAGGCTCCCTGCACACTAACGCACTGAAGGGCTGAATCCTACCACGAATGAAAACCTGCCGTTAGATGCACATTTGCAGGAGAGAGAAACCATTTCAGTGTCAGCAATGTACAGCATAGGCAGGGAGCCCAAGAAAGGTGATAGTAGTGCTCCATTTGCAGCAACAGCATAGCGCCCAGATATGAAAGGTCACTATGGTGATGGCGCAAATGGGGCCTGGGGGCTGCAGGCAGGACATGCAGTGGGGGCTACTGGGGAATGGGGTATAATAGGCGGTTGCCTAGGTGGCACATAGGAACGCAGAAAATGGACACCAGCAAGACAGCAACAGACCAGGGTCAAACATGCCCATGAGTCTGTGTCCCACAGTGTCCCATCCATGGGACATTACCCAGCAGGAACCCGAAGGGGCACATAACATTGACAGGCAGTGCCGGGGGAAGCGTGGACAGCTATGTAGGCATCCCTACCCCGGAACCCACACCTTAGGCAGCCGCCTACCTGCCCCCTGGATGGCCTAGGACTGCACACCACCGGCACCGACAGCATATGGTCATGGCGGCATGGCGGGGGGGGGGTGTTTGTGCTGGTGGGAGTAGTGGCATCCATCTGCAGTGGACCTAGCCCATGCCCTGTACCAGTACGTGGTGTGCAGTGCAACAGAAGAGGTCTGGCTGGGGAACGTAAGGGTACCCCCAGGGACCACTATGCTGCTGTGGCAACAGTGTGGTGCAATACACTCAGCCAGTATGTCCAAGAGCAAAAGACTCAAGTCCCATCTGTGGAACCTGCAGAGCATCACCCCATAGTTTTATCCCACAATGCAGCCACAACAACAACATGTGCAAACCCCAATGCAGAGGTGCACAGGGGTACAAACACCCACTCACACGATTGTGAGTGGGCAAGGTGCAGATGTCCAAGACATCAAAAAGGTTAGATAGAATTTGTCACATTCCTCCTCGCTTCTCACCACCACCAAAATATTGTCTATTAGACAACTTTATGGCGGTGGTGAGAATTGAGGAGGAATGTAACACATTCTATCTACCCTTTTGATGTCTACAACATCTGTACCTTGCCCACTCACAATCTTAACTGACAGAGGTGTAAGGCAGGGGTCTCCAAATCCAGCCCTGGAGGGCCACAAACCAGTTAGGTTGGCAGGATATCTCTAATGCATATATATCTCATGCAGATTCATTAGGGATATCCCGAAAACCTGCAGGGTTGTGGACCTCCAGAACTGGATTTGAGTAGCTCTGTTCTAGGCAGTGGTCATGGGGTTTGATTCCTCGTTGTTCCTTCCTGTCCATGTCTGATGCCTGTGACAGTCATATCTTTGCAGATCCGTGCTGCCAGCCCATAATACCCTCACCACAGTTGCCATCACTCCCACAGCGTTATAAGGCACCTTACTAGGCACACAGTACAAGGCACGTTACAAGGCACGTGCCTTGTATTGTGCCTACTAAAGTGCCTATAACCTGCCTTATGACATGCCTTGCATTGTGCCTGATAAGGTGCCTTGTAACGCGCGTTAACTGACACAGCTTGCCATAATGATGCACCGCCCATTCCCTTATATTGGAATCCAGGGAACCTAACGCAGGGAACGTTACCGCAGTTTAGTAAACATACCCCTAAGAGGTAGTTGTTGCAGCTAACTTGAAATGCTCCTTTATGGGCAAACTGCTAGTGCCGTGAACCAAGTCAAAATAAGTTCAAGATGCTTACTTGCTTGCATGAATGTTCCATATCGACTGCAGCTCGTCCCAGTGCGAAGGAGTATATTCCAGGTCTCAAAATCTGAGCATGGCTTCACATTTTGAATTTAGATTTACCTACTAGCCTGTCCAAATCCAAATTCAAGGTGAGTTACAATTAGGTAGCCCCAAGGGCTTAAACTGGAAATTTGTACCTGAGGCACAACAAAAAAAGTCCCAAGGCCACATGAAGTATCAGTGAAACAGAATTTGAACCCTTAGCCCACGACTCTGAATCACTAGGAATGAAGAGAAGGGAAGGGAGGAGCTCACCTTTGTAACTCCAGCCTCATTCATTTCAGCCTTCTTCTGAAGCTGCATCATCTGCCACATCTCCTCCACAGGCTTGCTGAAAGACACGCTCTGTTCCAGCAGCTTTTCAGAGGAGGGCAGATCGTCCAAGACGGACATCTTCTTCTCCAGGCTGGAGACCCTCTCCTGCATCTGATGGAAGACAGAGTTGGATTTCTCCAAGGGTTTCCCCTCCTGTACCATGGTCTGAATCGCGGTGGACGCGGAGGGCTGGAAAAGCTCTTGCTCATCCTCCGAGATGACCCTCCTCACGTCGGATATTTTGAGGTGCTCCAGAAGGCCGTGCAGTAAGATGTGCAAGACATTGAAATTGACGGAGCCTAGTTCTGGGGTGCCCAGGGCTAAGTTCACCAGCTCTGCGAAGGTCAGAGACAGGCTCATGATTGGTGTCCTGGCGGGACCAGCGGGGGTTGCAAGAGACGGTGCCGGGGCGGCGGCGGCGGCGGGTTAATGCGCCTCTGCCATCCTCCCCGGGAGCGTGTGTGTGCGCGCCGGCCGACTCTCCCCCGACGAGTGCGCTCGCGCTCAGAAAGTTTCTGCCCGTTGCTAGGCGACGCAGGAACGCCTGCAAATGACAGGACACGGGCGGCTTCGGCGCGTCTCCCGGTTACCATTCATGCAGCCTGCCCCGCGGACACGAGCGGCGCAGCGGCCTCCCTTCAACGGAGAGCAGGGGCGGGGCGGGGGGCAATTGTGGGCTTTGCGGCCTACCTCACAAGGGGGGTGGCTGGCCTGGACGGACCCCGAGGTGCGGCTGCGCTGGTTTTCACCTTTCTGAAGGCACCAGAAAAGAGTTACTGTACAGCTCATTTTAAAAAACCCCAAAGAAGCAAACCAGCCCGCCGCCTGCGGAGAGAGACGGGAAGCGCGCTGACCCCGTATCAACCGTATAGACGTACAGACCGGATCAAAGCACGGTGATGCTCTGCCCCTTCCTCCTGACTGCCTTCTTTACATCTTCGACGATGTTGCTCTATATACCGGATAACTACATATATAATGCTCTTTGTACGGCAAATGCAAGACATGACCTTTTTTAGCAGTAGCCGGGGGTCAATTGTCTATTATTATCAGGCTTTTTTGATGAGGGTATTTCCTTTCTGCACGCAAGGAGGGTGGGTGCAAGGTTACTAGCCCCTAATTGAACCTTTGGCCCTTAGCTCCCGTCCTCCATTATTTCTCAGTCCTCTATACAGCACACCCCAAAACTGATGATTAAACACATCAATCATGATCATCCCAACACCTCCCCTCCTCAAGTGTTCCTTAAAAACGCATAATTAGACATCAAACTTTTAAGGTTTCATGCATGCATATATATTGTTAAGTGTCCTTGAGTCAGTGTGGACTCTGTATGGTTTAAACTAGATAATAGGGGAAAGCCGACAGTCGCCCAAGAGCGCATGGTTCGGAACAATGTATCCTTGAAGGATACTACCAAAACCAGAGAGCTTCCAAAAAGGAGTAAAGTAGCCCAAATTCCCTTGAGTATGCAGCAGACAGAGCTTAAAGATTCCAAATTACCCATGCCTACCAATAGCCAGATTAATATGAATAAATTACAGTCTCTAAAATGCTTATATGCAAATGCTAGAAGTCTAAAAACTAAGATGGGAGAGTTAGAATATATAGCACTAAATGAGAGGTCAGATATGATTGCAATCTCAGAGGCATGGTGGAAGGAGGACAACCAGTGGGACACTGTGATACCTGGATACAAACTATATCGTAATGATAGAGCTGATCAAATTAGTGGAGGGGTTGTACTCTATGTTAGAGAGGGCATTGAGTCAGAAAGGATTAAAGTTTTGCAGGAAACAAAATTTGCTGTAGAATATCTATGGATTGAAATTCCATGTAAAAAGGGGAAGGCGATGGCGGTGGGGGTGTACTATCGACCTCCTGGCCAGAATGAACAAATGGATGATGAAATACTCAAAGAAATTAAGGAAGCTAACAAAGGTTACAGCACAGTAATAATAATGGGTGATTTCAATTACCCTGGTGATGACTGGGTCAGTGTCACGGCAGGACATGCTAGGGAAATAAAGTTCCTAGATGAAATAAATGACTGCTTCTTGGAGCAGCTGGTTCATGAACCCACCAGAGGGGAAGCCATATTGGTCTAGTCCTTAGTGGAACACCAGATCTGGTGCAAGTGATAAGGGTGTTGGGGCCACTTGGCAATAGTGATCATAGCATGATCGCATTTGATTTAATTAATGGAGGAGGGATGGTAAGGAAATCCACAGTACTACCTTTTAACTATCGAAATGCAGACTATGATAAAATGAGGAAAATAGTTAAGAAAAAACTAAAAGGAGCAGTTGCAAACATTAAGGCCTTACATCAAGCTGGGGTGTTGTTTAAAAACACTATCTTGGAAGCCCAGACCAGCTGTATTCCACACTTTAAGAAAAGTGGAAGGAAGTCCAAAAAACTGCCAGCATGGTTTAAAGGTGAGGTCAGAGACGCTGTTGTTGCCAAAAAAAAGCATCTTTCAGGAAATGGAAAAAAGAGGCACATGACAACAACTGGAAACAGCACAAGCACTGGCAAGTTAAATGCAAGGCATTGATAAGGCAGGTAAAGAGAGAATTTGAGAAAAAACTTGCTGTGGAAGCAAAAACACATAATAATGACTTTTTCAAGTACATTCGTAGCAAAAAAAACTGTGAGAGAGTCAGTTGGTCTATTAGATGACTGGAGTATTTAAAGGTGATACTGCAGAAGAATTGAAAGAAATATCGCTACACCGGGAAGATCTATTACAGCTATTTGATAAACTGAAGAGTAGCAAATCACCTGGACCAGATGGTATACATCCAAGGGTGTTGAAAGAACTGAAATATGAGATTGCAGACCTGCTATTAGTAATCTATAAACTATCATTAAAATCATCTGTAATACCTGAGGATTGGAGGATCACCAATGTAACGCCAATTTTTAAAAAGGGTTCCAGGTGTGATCCGGGAAACTACAGACCGGTGAGCCTGACATCAGTACCGGGAAAAATGGTAGAAACCATCATAAAGAACAAAGTTACTCAGCATGTAGATAGTCATGGCCTAATGGGAGACAGCCAACATGACTTTAGACAAGGAAGATCTTGTCTTACTAATCTGTTATGTTTTTTGAAGGTGTGAACAAATGGGTAGACAAAGATGAGTCAGTTGATATAGTGTATTTGGACTTTCAGAAAGCCTTTGACAAAGTCCCTCTTCAGAGACTTTTGGCAAAACTAGAGTCATGGGATAGGAGGCAGTGTACTACTGTGGATCAGGAACTGGTTAAAAGATACAAAGCAGAGGGTAGGTCTAAATGGCCAGTTTTCCCAATGGAAAAAGGTGAATAGTGGTGCACCCCAGGGATCTGTGCTGGGTCCACTGCTTTTTGACATATTCATAAATGACCTGGACAAGGGAATAACGAGTGAGGTTATCAAATTTGCAGATGACACAAAACTATTTAAAGTTGTTAAAACCCATGAGGATTGTGGAAATTTGCAAGAGGATCTTGATAAATTGGAAGACTGTGCATAAAAATGGCCGATGAAATTTAATGTGGACAAGTGCAAAGTTATGCACCTAGGAAAGAACAACCCAAACTATGGTTACACGATGCAAAGTTCCACGTTAGGAACTACCACCCAGGAAAAAGATTGATGTCATCTTGGATAACATGTTAAAACCCTCTGCCCAGTGTGCAGCGGCGGCCAAGAGAGCAAATAGAATGCTAGGTATCATAAGGAAAGGAATGGAAAATAAAACAAAGGATATTATAATGCCTCTGTATCGTTCCATGGTGTGACCGCACCTTGAATATTGTGTGCAATTCTGGTCGCCATATCTTAAAAAGGATATAGCGTGTCACACCCTGCTCGGCCAGCAGTGTAGTATACTGGTTGGGCTATAGGGGGACCTTTTATTGAAAGGATTGTAGTTGGGCTCCTTTGCAATAAGATAGTTGAGACCCGAGTGGTAAGGTCAAATCAAGGTTTTATTTCCCCTCCCGGGGTTTGGATTATAACACAGGTAACAAAAAGAACAAAAGCCAGACACTCTGGCAAAAAGGATAAAGTAAAATCTGGTGCTTTTAAACAGGCAGTTAAATCACTTCCAGCATCGTATATCTTCAGCACAATGAAAACCTATCGTTTATCACAGCCAATGTACAGTCCATCTGGTAGTCAGATAATTCAGGCTCTGGCGGATCAATTATCATTGATTCAATCTGACTATCATCTGCATAACCTTGTTGCCTATAGTGTGTTGGCAGATTATTCTCCTCTGCCAGCTCCCTTGACCTCCCTACTATTTCCTCCAGCAGGTAAGGGTCAGAGTCACCATATCTTGGCATGCAATTCCAATAAGACTTATGTCCTTTATAACTTCTAGGTGAAAAAGACTTGTAAGCAGCTTTACCTTGGTTAATTAGCCCACCTTCTTGGTTTGAGGCAGGAGAAAAGCTATGCACAGCTTCATTCAGTAGGGGTTTAAACCTCAGAGGCTTTTCTCTATGCTTAGGCTGTTTGGCACCCTCTTCCAACCTACAGATGTCTGGCACCGTATATTCTTTCTTTCTTGAGGCTTGTAATTGCTTTCCAGTTATTCTGACTGGTACTTTCTCCTTATAAATGCCTTCACCATAAGATATATGTTTAGAGGCTTGGTTAAAAGGTTTTTGAGCCTTTCTCCTCCAATTAAGACTATCAGCTGTTATCTGCCTTTCTCTTTCACATTCAGAATTAAAGTCACTCACATCAGTTTTCCTACCAGCCCAAAGCAGACGTTGCTTCCCCGATTCAAACCTCAGCTTGCACTCAGTATCCAGCTGGTTCTCATTCAGCACGTCTCTCCTGCTTCTAGTTACTGGTTTCACTGAATCTTCCACACTGCTTTCTCTGGAGTTACCGGAGCTACCAAAGCCAAAGTCAGAACTCCTTCTCCAGCTCCTGCTATTGCTGCTCCTACTACTGCCACTATTGCTACCCCTATTCTCTAATGAACGTCCCTTATATGTTTTCTGAGGCTCTACTCCAGCCCTTCCCCCTCCCAGGTGAAAGCTATTAGAGCTAAGAGCTGGGGAATGCCTATCAGCTGTGCAGGGTTCCTTCCCTCGTGGCTGGGAATGTTTATGTTGCTCTTGGCAACTGGGTGTCCTGATATCTTCCTTCCTGCTAGAAATAGCCCTATTATTCATAGGTTCCTCTGCTTTCCTATCACAGGATATCTTTTCCCCATTACATATCCCCCCTCTTAAGATATTACAGGCTGCGGCTCCCTGAGTCTGCCAGCATGTAATCTTATTTCTATGAGGTGAACCACCTGCCTTTTTGACCAACCGTACGGTGGCCGTTCTGTCTTGCCAAGGTTTTAACAGATTTATGTGATATACTTGTCGTCGCCCTTGGTCATTCTCCACCTTATAGGAGACAGGCCCGACCTTTTCCACTACTGTGTAGGGTCCTTTCCATCGGGATTCAAATTTGGGACCAACCTCTGCTACTAGGACTAAAACCTTATTCCCGACTTCTAATTGTCGTGTCTTGGTTCTCCGATCATAATAGTGTTTCTGCTTACGCTGGCTAGCCTGCAGATTATCTATTGATACTCGGGAGGTCCTCTCTAGGCGGCTCCTAAGATTCCTAAGAAATCGGAGTACCCCTATCTCTGCTTCATCTGGTTCGACCCATTGTTCCCTTAGGATATCCAATATTCCTCTTGGAACCCGGCCAAATAAAAGCTCGTAGGGCGATGCCCCTAAGGACGCCTGTACGCGCTCTCGGCACGCGTACAAGACAAATGGGAGCATATTATCCCATTCGCGCATTTTCCCTTCCAAGCTCCTTCGCAACATCTGTTTGATGGATTGATTCATCCTCTCCACTAAGCCGTTAGCTTGAGGATGATAGGCAGAAGTTCGAATATGCCTCACCCCAAAAGCATCCCATACCCTGGCTAAGTGTCTTGAGGTGAAATTACTCCCCTGATCCGTCAGGATTTCCTGAGGAAACCCGATTTCACAGAACAGCTTTATCAGCTCGAGGGCTATGGTCTTGGCCGAGATGTTGCGTAATGGAATGGCCCATGGAAAACGAGTTGCCTGGTCTATGATTACCAGTATGTACTGGAAACCTCTTGGCGTTTTAACGATGGGTCCTACAATATCCATTGCTAACCTACGGACTGGGGTTGAAATGGTGGGCGTCGGTATCATGGGTACCGGTTTTGGCTTACTAGCCGTGACTCGCTGGCAAGCGGGACAGGACTCGCAATAGCGGGCCGTCTCTTTGAAGACGCCAGGCCAATAAAATCGGGCCAATATCTGGTCCAATGTCCCCTGTGTACCCTTGTGGCAACCAACAGGATGGTCATGTGCCAATTTCAGGACTACCGCCTTAAAGGTAGTAGGCATGACCAACTGTTTTTTTACGGTGCCTATCCGCGGGTCTGTACTTTCCCTGTACAATATACCATCCTCTAAAAAGAACCTAGGCAAAATAGTCCTACTCTCTCGGGCATACTCAAAGGCTCTTTTTAGTGCTGGGTCATCCCTCTGCTCTCTAGGGAAGGAAGGGAATTTATGGACCAGTTCGGCTGGGACCCAGGGCAACCCCTCCCCGGCTTCCAGTTCTACCCTAGCCTGCGACCTATGTCTTCGCTCATGTCGCTTTTCAGCCTTTCCTTTCTTCTCTCTAGAGGGTATGTTTACCAAGTCCTCCTGAGAGGGAAATATACCTTGTACCTCCTCTCTCTCTTCATTCTCACTTCCTGGGGGTTCTTTATCAGGTATCTCCTCACTCTCTTCATTCTCACCTCCTTGGGGTTCTCCCTCATCCTCAGGAGCTTCCGTTTCCCCCTCTATGGGCCTAACCTCTGTTACCGGAACTTTTGCTTGGGACCTGGTTGTAATTAGGCCTATTCTTTCAGTTAAACCTTTCCTTAACTCTCTTTGGAAGGGAGGCCAATCTTTGCCTAAAACAAGGTCATGAGGAAGTCGTGGTATGACCGCCACGCGTACTTCCCCATCAATCCCTAAGCCTGTTATGGATACTTTATGCACAGGATAGTATGGCGCTGACCCGTGAACACAATTCACTTGTACTCTTCCCTCTGCTGGGCTCCGGGCGGATGGATCACGGTCAGAGATGGTCTTCCATAACTTCTGGGAGACCATACTCTGGTCTGCGCCAGAGTCCAGCAGGGCCAGAGTTTCTACCCCTTCTACACAAACCTTGAGGAGGAATCCCTCCTCCAGGGGTTGTTTCTTCCCTGATATTAAGGCAGTGCGTACAGTGCAATCCTTACGTATGTGTCCTAGCTGACCACAATTATAACATTTTCTCTTAAGAAATCTGTTTGTATTTTGGTCACACATTCCTCTCCTAGAGGTTTTTTCTAAGCCCCATAGTTTACCAATGCCAGCTACTTTTAATACCTTTTCCTTTGAGGTTCCGGCTAACTCTGCCTCAAAATATCTTTCTGAGAGTTCAGCCGCTTCCTCAGTGGAACTGCATTTTTGGAGCACTATAAATGCTTTTACCTCAGGCGGTACAGCTTCAAGGTACTGCTCCATAATTATGGTATCTATCACTGACTCTATTGTTCTCCTTTCAGGAGTGAGCCATTTCAGTGCTAGACTCTTTAGACGCTGAAATAGTGCCTTCGGTGTTTCCATAGGCCTAAGCCTAGCTTCCCTGAATAAACGCCTGTAATGGATGGGCGTTAAACCCAACCTGTCTCTTACAGCATTTCTTACATTGAGGTAATTGGACGCCTGATCAGCGGGCAATGCCTTGTACGCTGCTAATGCCTCACCTGTTAGAGTCATAGCCAAGCGGACAGCCCACTGGTCAGCTGGCCATTTAGCTGATTCTGCTATCTTTTCAAATGCATCAGCAAAATCATCAAAATTCTCATTATTATTAAATTGTCCCGGTGCCATTGTACCACAATTATTAAGTCCTACCCCCACTTGTAATGAGGGAATACTCTCGTCCTTGTCCACATTTTTCTGCAGCAGGGCTCCCAGTAGCTCCAGCAACGGCTGCTGCTGAGCATTCATGGCTGCTATAGTTCTCTCTTGGATCCCTTGGGTCTGCTCACTCTGGACCCTCCACTGAGCGTCCATCCAGCTCTTTACGTCCTGGGGATCCATTAGGATTGCTGTATCTGTAAATACAAAAACAACACAAAGCCCACCAAGTGCGGAACCAAAAGAAGATCTATGCCTCCTATTTTAGCACAGAAATTGGATACTTTCTCACAGATCCTTCTACACCCGTGCCCCCTCACTTGTACCTGAGCACAGTGCAGGATCTTGCCTTGAGAAAGATCTCCTGGGTGGCTCCAAATCAGGTCTGGATCTGTAGTCCGGTCCGGTTTTCTCTCCTTTCCTTCAGGATAGCCGAACTTCTCCTGATTTTTCAGGTTAATCCTTTTTCTTGATAATGTCCTTTTTACTGTGTTTTTAAAAATCCGAACATACTACGCCATTTCTCTTGTCACACCCTGCTCGGCCAGCAGTGTAGTATACTGGTTGGGCTATAGGGGGACCTTTTATTGAAAGGATTGTAGTTGGGCTCCTTTGCAATAAGATAGTTGAGACACGAGTGGTAAGGTCAAATCAAGGTTTTATTTCCCCTCCCGGGGTTTGGATTATAACAAAGGTAACAAAAAGAACAAAAGCCATACACTCTGGCAAAAAGGATAAAGTAAAGTCTGGTGCTTTTAAACAGGCAGTTAAATCACTTCCAGCATCGTATATCTTCAGCACAATGAAAACCTATCGTTTATCACAGCCAATGTACAGTCCATCTGGTAGTCAGATAATTCAGGCTCTGGCGGATCAATTATCATTGATTCAATCTGACTATCATCTGCATAACCTTGTTGCCTATAGTGTGTTGGCAGATTATTCTCCTCTGCCAGCTCCCTTGACCTCCCTACTATTTCCTCCAGCAGGTAAGGGTCAGAGTCACCATATCTTGGCATGCAATTCCAATAAGACTTATGTCCTTTATAACTTCTAGGTGAAAAAGACTTGTAAGCAGCTTTACCTTGGTTAATTAGCCCACCTTCTTGGTTTGAGGCAGGAGAAAAGCTATGCACAGCTTCATTCAGTAGGGGTTTAAACCTCAGAGGCTTTTCTCTATGCTTAGGCTGTTTGGCACCCTCTTCCAACCTACAGATGTCTGGCACCGTATATTCTTTCTTTCTTGAGGCTTGTAATTGCTTTCCAGTTATTCTGACTGGTACTTTCTCCTTATAAATGCCTTCACCATAAGATATATGTTTAGAGGCTTGGTTAAAAGGTTTTTGAGCCTTTCTCCTCCAATTAAGACTATCAGCTGTTATCTGCCTTTCTCTTTCACATTCAGAATTAAAGTCACTCACATCAGTTTTCCTACCAGCAGCCCAAAGCAGACGTTGCTTCCCCGATTCAAACCTCAGCTTGCACTCAGTATCCAGCTGGTTCTCATTCAGCACATCTCTCCTGCTTCTAGTTACTGGTTTCACGGAATCTTCCACACTGCTTTCTCTGGAGTTACCGGAGCTACCAAAGCCAAAGTCAGAACTCCTTCTCCAGCTCCTGCTATTGCTGCTCCTACTACTGCCACTATTGCTACCCCTATTCTCTAATGAACGTCCCTTATACGTTTTCTGAGGCTCTACTCCAGCCCTTCCCCCTCCCAGGTGAAAGCTATTAGAGCTAAGAGCTGGGGAATGCCTATCAGCTGTGCAGGGTTCCTTCCCTCATGGCTGGGAATGTTTATGTTGCTCTTGGCAACTGGGTGTCCTGATATCTTCCTTCCTGCTAGAAACAGCCCTATTACTCATAGGTTCCTCTGCTTTCCTATCACAGGATATCTTTTCCCCATTACAAGCGTTATTAGAAAAGGTTCAGAGAAGAGCCACCAAAATGGTAAAGGGGATGGAAGGATACCCCTATGAAGAAAGGCTAAAAAGGTTAGAGCTCTTTAACCTGGAAAAGAGATGGTTGAGGGGAGATACGATAGAAGTCTATAAATTAATGAACAGAGTGGAACGGGAAAACCTAGATCAATTGTTTACATTATCAGAATATAGGAAGACTAGGGGACATGCAATGAAGCTACAGGGTAAACTATTTAAGACTAATAAGAGAAAATATTTTTTCACTCAACGTGTAATCAAACTCTGGAATTTGTTACCAGAGGATGTAGTAAAAGCTGTTAGTGTAGCTGGGTTTAAAAAAGGTTTGGACAAGTTCCTGAAGGAAAGGTCCATAAACCATTATTAAAAAGGGACCCAGGATATCACTGCTTGACCCAATACAAGCATTGTGGAACCTGTGTCTTCTGGGGAAACTGCTAGGTACTGTGGCAAGGTCATCTATCCTGAGTATGGGGGAGGTGAGAAACGTAAAGAATTCACCCTAGTAAAGGGTCCCCTTTTAGGAATGCAGGGTGAGAAAGCCACAGCCACACCTAAGAACCAGAAAAACCCCAGCTGGAAGAGGTTTCATGCAGTGTCTAATAGAGTAAGAAAGAGAGATTACGGGCACGAGGTCCAAAACCCTTACTTCAACAAGTTCCCTGATTACTCAAATACCAGAAGGCAGGGGGATTGCCAACACCTGGGAAGGAAGGAGGTGGGGCTAGAACCCTGGAGGTATAAGCCTATGCTAGAGTATACAGACAAGGAGAAAGGAGGAGAGGGAGGAGAAGGCAGAGACTGGAGAAGAGAAGGAGGTAGGGAAGGTGCTGACTCATGCAGAACAGCCGAGCCACCAGGAGCTGAGAGGGCTGAATTCCCTGCAACAGGATGGCAGCAGAGGTGGGAGCCAGGAAGAGGAGAAGCTCTCAGAGCACCGGAGAGGTTGTCAGCTGAGCAGTCTGACCGGGTGGGTGAGTCAGAACCCATGCAGCTGGGAGAGCCAGTGGCGGAGTTGGGGGAAGAAGACATCCTTATGGATTGCTCTCTGTGCCAAGCTTTAGACATGGAGTCTTGAGGAAGAGCCAGCCCTGAAAGAATTATCCTCCTTGAAAAGGTAACCTTAAGAAACAGGCAGTGTTGTGGTAAATTCCCATATGTTTTTAAAAGGGAAGTTTACTGAAATTTAAGGATAAGCAGGAAGCTGTGATTCATGCTTGTTATCTACCTGTGGTTTGAACTGTGAAACGGCAAGAAGCCAATTTACCTGCTAGAAGAGTTTTTCTTTGCTCCTCTATTATGTAAAAAGCCTGTTGAGAGTTTTTGATGGCAGTCTGAATGTTTGCTTCTTGTTTTGAGTTCTGTTGTACCTGAAATGCAGCCTAGAAAGAATTGAGGCTGATAGAAGCCAAACTGCCACAAAAGATTAAGCTTGTTGTGACTTTATGCTGTAATTAGCAAGGACTAAAAGGAAGGTGGCAGCCTTGCTATCAAAGGCTGTGCTTCTGAAAGTAAGAAGACTTTAAACAGCCATTTTTGGATTATTTTGTTTACTTTGCCAACCATCTGCTGTACTTTGAGCAAATCCTACAGAAATAATCCTGTATATGGTACTTTGAATCTTTTGGGGCAAAATAAATTTTCTGTTATATGCCTTACCTCGGTGGCCTTAACTACAACTTTCTACCTGTAGCACAAACACATCTTAGCAGTACTACACTTCCCAGAAGACACCACAAGGAAAAAGGCTGCTAAGGCTGATAGGAGAAGGTTCCTCCAATAACAACGCCCCTCTAAAACTAGAGGCGAGTGGTGAGGGCATTTGACAGTACATATGACCTAGATTGGCCACTGTTGGAAACAGGATACTGGGCACGATGGGCCTTGGTCTGACCCAGTATGGCATATCTTATGTTCTTATGGCAACACTCTGGATAGTTGTCCTAAACTGTGTTCGGTCTTCAGTCAGGTTGCTGTTGTTCACGGAGTGGCACCCATAGCTACTGTTATTGTATTGATCCATCTCATTACTGGCCTTGCTCTCTTGCATTGACCTTCTCAAGTATGATGTCTTTCTCTAATAATCTCTCTCTTCGCATGATGTATCCAAAGTATAAAAAGTCAAAGTCTTGTCATCTGAGCTTCTAAAGAAAGCATATGTTTGATCTCCTCTAGTACTGATTGGTTTGTTCTTCGGGCAGTCCATGGTATACACAGTATTTGTCACCAGCACCATAATTCATAGGCATCAATTTTCTTCCTGTCTACCTTTTCATTAACCAACTTTCACATCCATATGACATTATTGAAAATACCATGACTTAAACAAGTAAAATCTTTGTACAGAGACAACTCTGCTCTTGAGAATCTTGTCTAGGTCCTTCATAGCCATTCTGTCAAGATCAATGTATCATCGGATTTCTTGACCGCTTGTCATTTCTTTATTGATAGTTGATCCAAGTGGGTTAAAGTTGTCAACTATTTCAATTTCTTCTCCATCAACAATGAACTTATTGATTTTGTCAGTTGTCAGGATTCTTTGTTTTCTTCACATTAAGGTGCAGGTCCATTTTAAGACTTTGTTCCTTGATCTTGAGAAGTAAATGTTTCAGATCGTCTCTACTTTCAGCCAGTAATGTGGTATCATCAGCACAGCAAAGGTTGTTGATGAGTCTTCCACTAATCTTCACACCTCAGTTGTCTTCATACAGTCCTGCTTCTCTAATGATTTTTTTATGCATATAAACAGGCAGGGAGAAAGTATGCAGCCTTGTGATACACCTTTGCTGATTTTAAACCATTTTGTTTCTCCTTGTTCCATTCGAACTGTTGCTTCTTTATCAATGTAAAGGTTGTGCAAGAGAACGATCAGGTGTTTTTATACCCATGCTTCTTAATGTGGACCAGAGTTTGTCATGGTTTACACAGTAAAAAGCCATGCTGTAGTCAACAAAACACATATAAATATTGTTTTGGTATTCTTTTGTCTTTTCAAGGATCCATCTCGCATCCACGAAGTTGTCTCTTGTTACTCGCCCTTTCCTTAACCTTGCTTGCACTTCATGCAGTAAGTCTTATTCCAGGTATAGTTCTAGTCTTTGCTGAATAATCTTCAGTAGAATTGTACTGGTATGTGGGATCAGAGCGATTGTGCAATAATTTCCACAGTTAGTTAGATCACCTTTTTTTAGTATTGATATAAATAGAGATCTTTTCCAGTCAGTTGTCCATCATGATGTCTTCCAAATTTCCTGACAGAGCCTTGTAAGTATGGTAACAGCTGCATCCATTTGCTGTAATACTTCCATAGGAATGCCACCAATGCCCGGTGCTTTGTTCTTTGATAAGGCTTTCGGTGCTGCTTCAACTTCCTCTTTCTTCATCAATGGTTTCTGATCATAAGGTCAGATTGAAACAGCTGCTGGTCCACTTGATCTTTATGGTATAATGACTCTGTATATTTTTTCCATCTTTTCTTGATCTTCTCAGCATCATTCAACATGGATCCTTGAGCATCTTGTAGCATTCCAATTCGAGGCTGGAATTTTTTCTTTAACTCTTGTAGTTTTAGGAAAGCCGATCTTCTTCTTACTCTAATAGTTTCTGCTTGTATTTCCTTGCATGCATCATTGTAGTACTTCTCCTTATCTTGTCTTGCTGCATGTTGGAAATCTCTGTTGAGTTCTGGGATTTTCTCTCTTTCTCCTCTGGCTTTATCTTCTCTGTGTTTCTGGGCAATTTTCAGAGTTTCTTTGTTCATCCATTTTGGCCATTGTTGCTTTTTCACCTTTCATAGAGACTTCTTACTTTCTTCCAACACAACCTTCTTGATGTCATGCCATAACTCTTCTGGAGCTTTGTATCTAAAGCAGCAAATCAATTTTGCAGGCAGTCTTTAAATTCTGGTGGTATATTCTCAATGTCATATTTTGCTACATTCATGAGCGGCTTGCTCTTCTTCAACTTTAGTCTGAGTTTGCATACTAGTAGTTGGTGATCTGTACCACGGTGAGCTCCAGGTTTTGTCTTTGTTGATGTTATAGAGCTTTTCCACTGTTGACTTCCACAGATGTAGTCAATTTGATTTTTGTACAATCTATTGTGTGATGTCCACGTGTACAGTCATCGCTTGTGTTGCTGGAAGAAGGTGTTTGAGATGAATAGTTCATTGGTTTTGCAGAATTCTATCAGTCTTCTCCAGCTTCATTTCTGTTGCCAGGTTCATATTTTCCAACCACTTTGCCGCCTTCTTTGTTGCCAACGTTTGCATTCCATTCACCCATGACTATAAGGATATCTCGTTTTTATGTTCTGTTAATTTCAGCTTGTACTTGTTCAAAAAACTCATCAACGTCATCCTCTTCTGCAGCTATTGTTGGGGCATATATTTGAATTATAGTTGTGTTGATGTGTAGACGAATACAATTAAGCGTTCACTGATTGCATTGTATTTCATTACAGTTCTTGCAAGTTTCTTCTTAATTATAAATGCAACACCATTTCTTCTTTGTCTTTCATTTCCAGCATAGTAGACCATGTGATCATCAGATGAAAAGTGCCCAATGCCAGTCCATTTCAGTCTGCTGACACCCAATAGATCGAGTTTTACATGTTGCATTTCATTTTTGACCACCTCCAACTTCCCTTAATTCATGCTCTGTATGTTCCATGTCCCAATATATAAGACAGCGTTGCAGCTTCTGACACTCATTTCATGAACAGCTACATCAGCATTCAGATGTCCTGAGGGCTTTGATCCAACCACATCATAAATGCTGGCTTTACTCTGAAAAGTCTTCAGCTCCTCCCCAGTAGCCAGTTGAGTGCCTTCTGACCTGGGGGTCTTTCAGCACTGTAGTGCAATTTGTTTTGTTGTGACTATCTATTAGGTTTTTGTGGCAAGATACGGAAGTAGATTGCCAGGCCTTTCTTCCCGTGCAGGTAACTCCTCTTCCCTGTTTCCTCAGCTCACAACTTTGGGGTTGTCTTTGACTTTTCTCTCTCCTTCTCCACACACATCTAACTGATAGCTAAAACCTACCATTTCTTTCTCTACAACATCAACAAAATTTGCCCATTCCTTTCTGACTAAGACACTTATCCACTCCTTAGTCACCTCCCATCTAGACTATTGCAACCTGCTCCTTCCTGGTCTTCCTCTAAGTTATCCCTCTCCTCTTCAATCTGTTCAATACTCTGCTGCACGGCTAATCTTCCACCAGCCTTGTCATGCTCATATTACCCTTCTACTGAAGTCTCTTCATTGGCTTCCTATCCATTTCCACATCCAGTTCAAACTTCTCCTGCTGATCAATAAGTGTATTCACTCTGCAGCTCCTCACTATGTCTCCTCTCTTATCTCTTCCTACATCCCTCCTTGGGAACTCCACTCTTCTGGCAAATCACTCCTATCTGTGCCCTTTTCTGTTAGCAACTCCAGACTTTGCTCTTTTCACCTTGCTGCTCCTTATGCCTGGAACAACTTACCTGAGTCTGTAGGTCAGGCGCCTTCTCTGACCCTTTTCAAATCCAGGGTGAAAACTCACCTCTTCATTGCCGCTTTTGGATCTTGACTCACCTAATGTCCATTGTGTTTTATCATTCCCTCGAGCTGTATCCCATGTCTGCAATTATTGTGTTGTCTTTCTCGACTAGATTGTAAGCTCCGATGAGCAGGGACCGTCTTTTATTTGTGTCTGTGCAGGGCCATGGTATTGTAGCAGTACTGTGTGGTGGACCAAAGTGGACGCAGACTTTATCAAGGCAGCCAACTGGAGTGGCAGGAAACATGGTGCCATAGCAACGCCACCAAGACATCGTCCCTGACTCCTTATTACTACAGCCTCACAAAACCTGAACCCACAGAACCAGCAATCGCTCATGTATTTTTTATATGAAATTAGATTTAAGGACATATTATGTTTGGTGTTTAGTAACACAGTAAATGACGGCAGATAAAGACCAGTATGGTCCATCTAGTCTGCCCAGTAAGATGGCAAGAGTAGGTGCACCTGCCGCTCTGTGTAGGCCACCCCTCCCCATGTCTTTGTTTAGGGGTGAACCCACCGCTCAGTGTAGGACACCCCCATTTGTTGAGAAATTAGATAGTTGTTTATTTTGACTCTGTCCTGTTGCTGTAAAGGGATCCTCTGTGTCTGTCCCATGTCATTTTGAATTCTGTCACTGTATTTGCCCCCACCACTTCCATTGTGTTACTGTTTTACTGTGAGTCCCACAAACTTATAAGGTGCTCTCTTGGTCCATAGTCTAAAATAACAGTCCTGCTGTAGATATTCCTTTTGGATAAGTCCAGGCCACCAAACACAACCCACAATGATTCTGAGCAGTCAGTGGCAATAGAACGGGATGGGTCACTGAGGCCATGGCTCGACCAATATTTTGCCCAACATTGAATCCATAACTAGAGAGCCTGAAGGTGGGGCTGGAGATTGGCTTATTTGGTTCCTGCCCTGACTCACCCATTTCCCATTTTCTATTTGATAAGTATCATGAAGCCCAACAATAAACCTTTGGGTCTTACCAGCCCTATTTTCGTTGGGGGACTGTTCAAATCTACTATTTTCTAATGAGCTAACTGAAATGAAGACACAGGCTCTAATATTTCTGCCTATGCTATACTTCTTCTGTAGTGGAGTCATGTGTTTGGGGGAGGGGGATTTCACACTGCTGCTGCCTATACTGTACCTATTCTGTAGTAGGGCAAAGTACATGTGTGGTGGGGGGGGGGGAGGATAAAAGAAGATATCTCCCACTTCTGCTGCCTGTGCTGTACCTTTTCTGTGATGGGGCAGTGTGTATGAGAAAAATGTGCACTGCTGTCTGTGCTATATCTATTGTGAGATGGAGCAGTATGTAGGGGAAAGCATGCACTGTGACTACCCGGGCTGCACCTGTTCTTTGGTGGGGCAGCTTCCACTCCTGCTGTATGGGCTCTAGGATGGGGACAGTATGTGAAGGAAGTTTGCATTGCTACTACTGCTGACTCTGCTGTACCCCTTCTGTGCTAGTGCATCAGGGGGGTAATGTAATCAGACGCACCATCCTTTACTGGGGTGGTTTACTTGTTGTTTGGCTCAGATTCCCCCATGCTACTATTATTGCCAGAAATAGTAAGTATTTTAGAGCAGAAGAATCTACAGGAAAACTATGGTGCTAAATGATTGTGTGGTCAACATATAAACTGCAAATTGGCTGAACAGAGATTTACTCCTGATGTAAAAAACCTGAACTATATTTTATAATGCTTGTTTCCTTCCTTCCTAATGTAGAATTTGACTCCACCTTGAAGGTGAAATGATTTTGCTATATGACCTGCCCATCCATTGCAGCTTCAGCATGGGCGGACATTGCTAGCTGGTAGGGCTGACGCTGTTGCTGCTCACTTTCCCTGGCAGTTCTCCTCTCTCGTCCCTGGTGGGCTCGGGCTCACTTCCTTATCTTCGGGCACCACTGGCACAGCTATAATGAGCAGCAGCACTGCCAGCAGGTGGCTCCTCTCCCAGCAGCGGGCAAACACAAAATAAATGAATTACTTTTAAGGCTCACTTACTACAATTTTAAATGCATCAGGAGATTATCACAGGGTGTGCAGCCTAACACCTTCCAGCGCCCCAACACATGCTAATCCAGTGGCCTGACGATGTGCCTGGGCGTCTCTACTCAATTAGAGGCCAAGCTCTATCACTGGTGTCCCAGCTTTCATGGCTGCTTCACTCCGCTGGGCTGGGATGGAAGAAGGCAACAGGGCCAGTGTTTTGGGGGGGGGGGGGTGCTAACAGGGCAATTGCCCTGGGCCTTCAGGGAAATCCAAGTCTGCCTTAAGCTGAAAGCAGCTTATCCTGCAGTAGGCTTTAGGGATCTCATCTCATCACAAATTTCTGTCGTTGATCCAAGCATGTCTAACAGGAGTCTTGGAAGGGAAAGAACAAGTACAGCCTGGGCAGCGACAGTGCGAGTTACTACTCCCATTCCTTCTCTTTCCCTAAGCTGCTGCTGCTGCCTGCGCTGGTCGGTGGGGGCAAGTGCAAACTCAAGCCAGAATGTCACAAACAAGAAATTCAGCAGCACAGCAATGAGAGAGACGATGAGGGCATGGCATGGTGCCCACTGGTTGAGGGGAAGCAGCAGGCCTGTGGAGGACTCACAGGAGTGCTTCCCGTGTCTCTGCTTCTCAAGGCTTGGATGCATGGGTAGCTCGACGACTTAGTTTACAGGAAAGGACTATAAACTCAGACTATTAAATAATAATAAAATGTGCAATCTGAACCACGGTAAAAAAAATAAAAAATCCAGACTATTGGCACGGATTTGGGATTAGCTTCGAATTCGAAAGTGGTGCTACTTCGCACATTTTTAGGTTACGACATAGTGTAACAAAGGGCTTCCTAACGGGTATTAAAAGAATCCGTGCTAATATATAACACTAATTGTTGCATGGGCTTGTTTCATTGGTCCCGATGCCTGAAGAAAACTTGCATTCTTGCTGCCGGACAAATGTCGCTGCAAATACCTTGTTTAACAGGAGACACCAGAGCTGGTTAGCGAAATCAGGACTTGCCTGTTTCTGTATTCGCTTTAGGCACTACGGGACGTGAGGGGGCGGGGCAAGTGACGTCACAGCTCCGTCTCCTTCCCGGCTCTGACAGGCACCGAGCTGCTATAGCGGAGCAGGCGGCGCTTTAACGGGAGGGACCCGGAGGTTTTCACACCAGGACCGACTGAGGCAGTCCGGCCTGGCTTGGTGAGTACGAAGCGCAGCGATCCGGGCCATGGGACAACTACTTCACTCTTCTCAGCGGCAGATCTGGGGTTTCGCACCCTACGGAGAGATCATTTACCTCCGCCAGCAGCCGGGTGTGAGCAGAAGGAGAGAAACCCTTTCCCGCCGTATGTCAATGTTCCTCTCGGCTCTGGTACCATTTGCAGAGGAAGGGGGCGGGGTGGCCCGTCATGGTCCGTTATCTGCGCAGCTCCCAAGTTCTCCGGTGATCTAATGATGCTCTTAAGTCGCCTGGGTGCTCGGGAACTACAACTCCCGTCGGGCACTGTGTGACGTGAGCGGCTCGAGCGCCGAGCCTGCGGAACAGGGTCTCTGGTGTAAGCTTGGTCATGATCAGTTACCGTTTCTGTCATCTCCTGAGTGTTCTAGCCTTCAACGACGTCTGTTTACCTCTTCCTAGCACTAATTTACAGTCGCACTTGCATTCATGATGAAGGGTGGCCACTTCTGTGCGTGAGAAAAGGTCAGCTGATGAAAAGAACAGACGGAGGCAAGTGGCACCTTATAGACAAACCAATTTGAAGCAGAAGCTTTGCAGCCCATAAGGTGCCACTGCCTTTGGGTTTTGTTTATTTTGAAAAGAGAACGAAAGAAATGCAAGTCAGACCAAGGCCCATCAAGCCCAGTATCCTGTTTCCAACAGTGGCCAGTCTAGGTCACACCTTTCTTGAGACTTGAGCAGCACTATATAAACAGTAGTAGTAATAGTAGTAGCAGTGTGTAGGGAAGGGTGGTGGAAGAGTTAACAGAGAAGTATGGTGTTGGAAGGAGGACAGAGGACAGTGAGAGCCTCAGATGTTAAGCTTTTTTAAAATCCTGATGATTTGCTGTTGAGTAGTGGATGTCATCAGAGCCATTCCACCTTATGAAAGATTCACCTTCTAGAAGCTGATTATGTGGCATTTTTGATTAGGGTAACGGATCTGTTTGGCACAGGTGTGTATGTGTGTGTGCAGGTCGTTGGTGTCCTCCTGGGAATCATTTCTGAGAACAGCCAGGTGTTTAAAAACAGACTGTCCCTCACAAACTACAGTACTGATGAAATCTGGGCAACCTGATCAACAGCTTTTCAGTAGCTATGTGGGACAGAGATTTAGAAATAGACTTGGAGCATTTGATATTTTAGTTCAATTGCCAATATTATTATGCTTTTATTGTACATTATTTTGTTCTTTTCTGTTATTTGAAACTACTGTTTAAAGAAGATTTCTTTTCATATTTTGGATCTAGTTTACAGTGGTTTCGGGAACTGTGCAAGGAGTAGGAAGGCCACTACTGCATTGACTTTGCTAAAGCTCTCAGAACTAAAAGGCCTATTGGTTTTATGTAAGTAGTCTATTTTATTGTGCTAAAGATACTGTGGAAAACTGCACACATTTATTCTGCTTTGTGTTTTCTTTATCATGTGCTATTAGTCAGTTATTTTATTAGTCTCTACTATTTGTGTGTTAGGTTTTCTTTTCTGTAAATTACTTCAATATGGTCAAAACAACTACTGTAACTTATGACACGCTGCCATTGCAGACTAGGGAAGGTACCTCTTTGGATACCTTATTGACTTTTGGGTTATGAACTCATCCCCTCCAACTGAATCCGGAGTTTGCCTGCAGTGTGATTGGGGATTCTTTTGTGGGGCGAAAGCTCCTCTGGTTTCAGCTGATCTACCAGAGGTTCCATCTGACTCTGGACCTAAGTATCCTGTTCCTGTTCATTTCCTGTTTCTCCAGGGTTGCAGTTTGTGGGTTCGGGATCTGGAGATGTATCCCTCCGGGATGTTGGAGCCGCAGTTAACAGGATGGAAGGGCTGTTGAAGGGTACCTGGGGCAGCTATGTGATTTCTCTCGGGATAAAACTGAAATGCTGCACCAACATGGGGCTTTACTTGCTGATTGCAACAGTAGGGTTACCCGACTGGAGGGCAGCATGGCTAGGATGCAAGTTTTGAGTAACTCCTTTATCAAAGACAATTTATTGCTTCATAATAAAATGGAATTGTCAGAAAATAATGCGAGAGCCAAGTACCTTAGGGTTTTGAATTGTCATGTGGTTCGTCTTCTTTCTCCCTTGGAATTATTTAAATTGTATGTTAAAGATGTTCTTTGGTACTCTGATTTTTTGGAATCGGTTATTTCTTCCATTTATTATCTTCCTCGGACTGTTTCTGTGCCTGTCACTGAGGGAGAATTAGACGAGCCAACTAACTCTGATATGGCTTTGATCCAATTTCTTGAGACTCTTTGGGAAATGTTTCCAAAAGGGTTGCGGTACTGGTTTCATTTTTCTCAGAGGTGGTTGAGTAGCATCATTAAATGATATTTCTCAAAGAAGGCCGCCCCTTTTTGTGGGCAGCCTCTTAAGATTTTTCCTGATATTGCATGTGCTACTCAAATCCGGTGTAAAGCTTTTTTGCAATTGAAACCTGAGGTTCTGGCTCTTGGGGGAATGTTTTATTTGAAATTTCCCTGCACGTGTTTTGTGACATACCCTGGCAATAGATTTGTTTTTGTGGAGGTTTCTCACCTAGAACGGTTTCTTTTGGATAAACGATCCTGAGGGGGATTGTCTTCGTTGTGAATTGGTTGTGTGAAAAAAATTGGGGTGGGGGGTTGTGTAGATCTCCATGTTTTCTTAGTCGCCTTCCGGGATGTGGACTTGTGTAAACTTTCTTGTTTTGTTTCTACAATTTGATTTCTTTGTTTATGATTGGTCAAGGAAATTTCTTTTCCTGTAAGTTGCTTTTTGTAACCTTTGAAAATTTAAATTAAAAAAAAAAACCAACTAACTTATATCACAAAATATAACGCAATACTGGCTTTAAGGAAGACAAGTGGGGAAAGCATGTAGAGCATATGGTCCATAGAATTCTTTCCATCCTCTTTGCTTGTGTCGGTGTTGTATTTGTGTGTGTATTTGACCTGGAGAAGAGTGGATGGGGCAGCTTGAATGAAGTGAGACACACATTTTGTTGTTTTAGAAAGATTAATAAAATTAAAGCAAGTGTGATAATATATCAAAGTATTAGATGTCGCTGCCAACAGATTTGAAGAGATGTATTTGAATTTAGGAAGTGACAACAGCTTAGTACCCAAGAGATCAGGGTTTGATTCCCACTGGCACTCCTTGTGATCATGGGCAAGTCACTTTTCCCTCCATTGACTCAGAAAGAAAAGGCCTGGCAATCTACTTCTAGTCACAGTTTGCCAAGAAAACTCAGGGACCGCTGGGTCACTAGGAGTTAGCATTGACTTGCTTGCACTATATTATTATATCATATATATAATAATTTAGTTTAAGCAGCGAGTGCCACTATCTTATGACAAGTATAACTTTCTTAAATCATCAACTAATACAGTTCAGTCACAGAATTTACAGCCGAAAATTATATATATATAACTTTTTTTTTTAATTGACTAAAAGGTAGCTCATCATGGGGAGGGTTATAGGGTTATGTGATGGTGAAAGCATGCAGAGCATTCTCATGGACTTATTTTCCATCTCTGGGGGGGGTGGATGTGAGGCTGGGAAAGTAGAGGAGGGAATTGCATTGTTCAAACTGGCTGTAACTGTTATGTGTCACACTATCAAAGTTTCTACATAGCAGATGTTGGAACTGCTTCTCCCATGTAAATGTATTGGGCCACTGTTGGGGGGATTTGTTTCTCTATAACCCCTGTCTGATCTAACCCATTTTCAGACTGTCCAACTGATATTTGCACTCTGTGGTCAGTGTTTGTTGAAAACACCAGCTGCAGCATTTAAATAGAAACTGGTGCCAGCTTAGTCATTTTTTTTTTCAAGTACCATCTTGGAAGCCTGTTAAGTGCCGTTGAGTTGATGTTGACTCGTGGCGACCCTCTGGATAGTTCTTCTAAAATGTGTTCGGTCTTCAGTCAGGCAGTTTGTTGACAGAGTGGCACACATAGCTGCTGTTATTGTAGCGATCCATCTCATTGATGGCCTTTTTCTTTTGTGTTGAGCACCTACCTTGCTAAGTATTATGTCTTTCTCTAATGATATCTCTCTTCGCATGATGTGTCCAAAGTATAAAAGTCAGTCTTGTCATCTGAGCTTCTAAAGACAGCTTAGGTTTGATCTCCTCTATTACTGACTGGTTTGTTCTTTGGTCAGTCCATGGTATACACAGTATACCATATAAACAGGATACTGGACTCGATGAACCTTTGATCTGACCCAGTATTGCATTTCTTATGTTCTTATATAAAAAATAGAAAAGGGGATTTTTTTTTCTTGACTTGCGAAGAGTAGCCCCTGTATCTCATTGAAAGCCCTGCGAGGGGAATCTCGTGGCTAAAAAATTAATTGAAGACACCTATCTGAGGTCTTTTTCTCTCTTTACGAGTGATATTGGTCAGAGATTTTGGTGTATGTACTGTTAGTGATCTGTAAACTCTCATTAAAATCCTGTGTGTTACCTAAAGATTGGGGAGTGGCCAACAGAACACCAATCTTTAAAAAGGGTTCTAGAGGTGATCCAGGAAATTACAGACCAGTGAGCCTGACATCAGTGCAAAATTGTAGAAACTATTATAAAGAACAAAATTACTGAGCATATAGCTATTCGTGGTTTAATGGGACAAAGCCAACATGGATTTAACAAGGGACGTCTTACCTCCACATTCTGCTATTTTTTTTTAATGGTGGGAATAGACAGGTAGATAAAAGTGAGCCGGTGGATACACTATGAGGTCTGTTTACTAAGCGGTGCTAGCGGCTTCCATACAAAATCGGAGCCGCGGCCCCGTTCTATTCAACAGGGCCACATCTCCGATTTTCACACGGAAGCTGCTAGCACTGCTTAGTAAACAGACCCCTATATCTGGATTTTCAGAAAGCCTTTCACAAGATCCCTTATAAGTGGCTCTTGAGGAAATTGGCAATTCATGGGATAGGAGGCAGTGTCCTACTGTGGATTAGGATCTGGTTGAAAGGTAGGGCTAAGTGGTCAGATTTCTCAGTGGAGTAAGGTAAATAGAGTACCCCAGGGATCTGGACTGGACCCACTGCTTTTTAACACATTTATAAATGGCCTGGAAATGAGAATAACAAGTGAGCTGATCACATTTACAGACAACTCAAAAAGATTTGAAGTTGTTAAATCACAAGATGGTTGTGAAAAATTGCAAGAGTAATTGAGAAATTGGGAGACAGGGCATTCAAATGGTAGATGAAAATTTAATATGGACACATGCAAAGTTATGCACATGGAGGTTGATCTAGAAGACTGCATGTCCAGACATCCAGAAAATGGGCAGGGCTAAATTTGTACCCGATTCTGCAACCGTGGAAGCTATACGTTCCTGCGATTGCAGAATCAGGGCACTTGGACGGTCTGGCGTGCAGCCTATTTAGCGGTGGGGGACTTCCATGGATTTGCCCGGCCAGCCCGCTCAATGCTCCTACTGGTGTGCTGGTGCCATGGCGTCCTGTCGCCATGGCACCTGCATGACAGCAGGAGCTCCTAATGCCCAAACAGCATGAAGTGGAGGAGTGGCCTAGTGGTTGGGGCAAGGTACTTCAGGCCGGAAGGTCGGGGGTTCAAATCCCACTAGAGGACAGCAACCTTGGGCCGGAAGGACTGGGGTTTCTAGTCCCACAGGTGCTCCTCGTGGTCTTGGGCAAGCCACTTAACCCTCCATAGCCCATGTTCCCTGTAAAATAGTTATCTCCAAGTTATAATGCCCTGTTCAATGTAATTTCAGTTTGTTCAATGTAAACCGCACTGATGCAGAATAGCGCGGTATATAAGAGAATGTAAATAAATAAATTCCCCGCTGCCCGACACTCAGCAGGGACATCCATGGCCGGGATTGAGCAGTGGGACACCTACCATAGTGGCACGATTACATCTGGGGGCTGCAGGGCCTGATTTCTCCCACACCCTGCATTTATTCTACCTTTGAGGTGGAATAAACTGGGCATCTGTGTGGTTGCTGGCGGATATACAGGGTCATGACCTGAATAGGCCCTGTATGTCCGAGTGTTTTGGCCTGCCCCCACTCTGCCCACTCTCTGCCTCTGTTCCGCCCCCTCCCAGCGCTCCCTGCACAACCCCTCTATAGGTGCAGGGAGTGTTGGGAGTAGAATAGGGTCCAGGACCTCTTCACAGGTTGTATGTCCAACCCAGACATTCAACCCTGCTATTCGGCCCTCTGAATCTACCCCTTAGGGAAGAACAACCCAAGCTATAGTTACACAGTGCAAGGCTCCACATTAGAAGTCACCACCTAGGAAAAGGATCTAGGTGTCTTTATGGATAAAATGTTGAAATCCTCTGTTCATTGTGGAATAGCAGCCAAGAAGGTTAATACAATGTTAGGAATTATAACGAAAAGAATGGAGAATAAAACAAAGGATGTCATAACACCATTGTATCACTTCATAGTGTAACCGCACCTTGAGTATCGTGTACAGTTCTGGCTGTCTTATCTAAAAAAAAAACAGATATAGCAGAATTGGAAAAGATACAGAGAAGGGCGACCAAATTGATAAAGGGGATGGAAGGATGCCCCTATGAGGAAAGCCTTTAAAATTAGGGCTCTTTAGCTTGGAGAAGAGACAGCTGGGGGAGATAACGATGAGAGGTCTATAAAATGAGTGAAATGGAATAAGTAAACATGAATCGGTTGTTTTTAATGCCTTCAAAAAGTGCAAAGTCTAGGGAACATACAATGAAGCTACAAAGTAGTTATATTTAAGATTAATTGGGGAAAATATTTTTTCGCTCAACACGTTATTAAGCTATGGAATTTGTTACCGAGAATTGTAGTTAAAGCTGTTCGTGTAATTTGGTTTTAAAAAAAGGTTTAGACAAGTTCCTGGAGGAAAGGTTCCATATGTTTCAAGTGCTGTCAAGTTGATGACTCATGGAGACCCTCTGGATAGTTCAGTCTTCAGTCAGGTGGCTAATTGCTGATAAAGTGGCATCCATAGCTGCTGTTGTATTAATCCATTGTATTCCTGGCCTTCCTTTTTTTTGCGCTGACGTTCGACCTTGCAAAGCATGTCTTTCTCTAATGATCGTTCTCTTCAGATGTGTCCAAAGTATGAAAGTCGAAGTCTTGTCATTTGAGCTGCTAAAGAGTAACAACTGATTTGTTCTTTGGGCAGTCCATGGTATATACAATATTCTTTGCCAACACCATAATTCAGCCATTGATTTTCTTCTTCACAATCCAATTTTTGCATACCATAGCTTAGATAAGTAAAATGTTTGTATGCTACTACTACTGAACATTTGTATAGTGCTACAAGGCGTGTGCAGCGCTGCACAGATACATGTAAAGACGGTCCTTGCTCATTGGAGCTTACAGTCTAATAGAGACAGACTTCACAGTAGCTGTAGACATGGGATACAGCTAGGGGAATGGTAAGGAAACACAAAGGACATTAGGTGAGTCAAGATCCGAAAGCGGCAGCGAAGAGGTGCATTTTCAGCCTAGATTTGAAAAGGGTCAGAGAAGGTGCCTGATGTACAGACTCGGGTAGTTTGTTCCAGGCATAAGGAGCAGCAAAGTGAAAGGAACAAAGTCTGGAGTTGGCAATAGAAGCCACTTGCCAGAAGAGCGGAGTTCCCAAGGAGGGGTGTAGGGAGAAGAAAGGTAGTGGAGCTGCAGAATGAATGCACTTATCAGCAGGAGAAGTTTGAACTGGATGCAGAAATGGATAGGAAGTCCATGAAGAGACTTCAGAAGAAGGGTAATATGAGCATGATGAGAATGGCAGAAGATTAGCCACGCAGCAGAGTGCTGAACAGATTGAAGGGGGGAGAGATGACTCAGAGGGAGCCCAGGAAGGAGCAGGTTACAATAGTCTAGACAGGAGGTGACTTAGGAGTGGATAAGTGTCTTAGTAGTGTGTTCAGAAAGGAATGGACGGATTTTGTTGATGTTGTAAAGAAAAACTGCAGGTTTTAGCTATCAGTTGGATGTGTGTGAAGAAGGAAAAAGAGGAGTCAAAGACAACCCCAAGGTTGCGAGCCGAGGAGACACGGAGGAGTAAAGAGTTTTCCACAGAGACCAAGAAAGGGGGAAGGGGAGAGGAGGGTTTAGGGGGAAAAATAAGAAGCTCAGTTTTGGTCATGTTCAATTTTAAGCGGCAGTGAGACAGCCAAGCAGCAATATCAGAAAAGCAGGCAGAGATCTGGGCCTGGATTGCCAGAGAAATTTCAGGTGTAAAGGTAGATCTAGATGTCGTCAGTGTTAAGATGGTATGGATGGCCATCGGAAGAGTTTAGTGCACCAAGGGACTGGATAGAGAGAGAGAAAAGGAGTGGACTCAAGACTGATCCCTGGGTACACCAACTGAGAGCGGGATAGCAGTAGGGGAGGATCCACCAGAACAAACACTGAAAGAGCGATGGGAGAGAGAAGAAGATAGCACAGAGCCCTTAAAACCAAGCAAGGACTAGGTATCAAGGAGAAGGTTGTGGTCAACATTGTTAAAAGCAGCAGAAAGGTCAAGAAGAATGAGGATCAAGTAAAGGCCCTTGGATTTTGCCAGAAACAGGTCACTGGAGACTTTGGCAAGAGCTGTTTCGGTAGACAACAACTGATCCGAACGAACATGGCAACCCCCCTCTCCTTTCAACAGCATCAAGGAGTACCCCAGGGCTCCACACTATCCGCCATGCTCTTCAATATCTAAGTGCAACCACTCTGCTCGATCATATGAGCTCATAACATCAACTACCATATATACACAGACGACATAATGCTCTATGGACCGATCACAACCACCAACCCAACAAACAATCACCTGTCAGACTGCTTCACTGAGGTCTCCGACTGCTACAAAGGAACAATCTATCCATCAACATTAAAAAAACAGAAGCCCTCATAGTAACCAAGGACCCAAACTTCACCCCACCACCACACCTCATCTTGGGAACCACCCAAATACAAATTCAACCCCATAGAAAATATTTGGGAATCATCATAGACTAGGCGCTCAAATTTAATCAACAGATTAAAAAGACTACCAGAACAATATTCCACAAAGCAAAAACGGTACAATGGCTCAGACCACTCATTGATCCACAGGACTTCAGAACAGTCATGCAGGCTATGATGCTCTCCCACCTGGACTACTGCAATATAATTTATCACGGACTACCCGCCACCCACACCAACCCACTACAAACTGCCTTAAACACCACTGCAAGAATCATCCAGAAAGCAAAAAAACATGATCACATCACTCCAGTCCTGAGAGAACTGCACATACTACCACTCGAAGCAAGGATCAAATACAAATCTGCCCTGCTTATCCACAAAGCCCTCTATCAAACGCAGACTTCCCAACTCCGCTCTCTACTACCCCAGCCCACCCTCAACAGGACAACCTGACAGACCACCAACACCCTCACTATCCCCCATGAATGAACTATGTGCAATCAACGGACCTGCAACAGAGCTTTCAAATTGTACGCACCCTCCCTCTAGAACTCCCTACCGAGCCAAATAAGAAACAACGGTGACCTTTCCTCATTCCAGAAACAACTAAAAACCACCCTGTTTCATGAATATCTTGGACCAAAAACAGACATCCATCACTGATAACCCTTCCGACCTTCTGACATATCCCCTGAACTACCTACTAAGAGACTCATGTCAATTGTCTAAGTCGTTACTTTCTGTTTGGATCATCAACGTTGGCCCCCATGGTGACAGCGCCCCCCCCCCCCTGTGACTTGATTACTGTCCTCCCTCCCTTTTTGTTAAACTGCTTTGACCCGGTGAAAAGTGGGATATAAATGCAGTTAAATAAATGTAAAGGACAAAAGCCAGATTGTAGAGGATCCAGAAGGGCTTGAGAAGAGAGAAAGTCAAGACAATGGCGGTGAACCGCACATTCAAGTAGTTTAGAAATGAAGGGGAGGAGGGAGATGGGCCGATAGTGAGAAGGACAAGTAGAGTCTAGTGAGGGTTTCTTGAAGAGAGGAATGACCACAGCATGCTTGAAGGCTGCAGGGAAGCTTGAAGGCTGCAGGGAAAGTTGCAGTGGAGCGTGATAGGTTGAGAATATGAGAGATGGAAGGGACTACAGTGGAGGAGATGGAGCGAAGGAGACAGGTGGGAATAGGATCAAAGGAGCAGGTAGTGAGTTTGGATGAGGAAAGAAGGTGAATGGTCTTCTCGGAGACCATAGAAAGGGTAGCAGAGGTAGGGGGGGAGGTTGGAAGTAAAGGGGGGGAGTAATGACCTTGTGGGGAATTGGAGTGTGATCTTGTGGATTTTGTCATGGAAGTAATCAGCCTGGGTTGAGGCAGAAAGGGAGGGAGGGGTCAGAGGTGGAGGCACCTTGAGGAGAGAGTTGAGTTGTAAAGAGACGGCAAGGGTCAGAGACAAGAGAATTAGTCAGATGGACATAAGTCTTGTTTGGTCAGTGCTATGGCTGACTGGAAAGGGCAAGCATGAATTTGAAGTGTAGAAAGTCCACAAGTGTGTGAGATTTGAGCCAGGCACACTCAGCTGAGCCTTCTCAGGAACGTAGATAGCGGGTAGTGGAAGACAGCCAGGGTTGAGGTACAGTATGCCTCTCAGAACATGGCATGGACAGAGCAAGAGCATCCAGAGTAGAGGAGAGTGCAGCGTTATAGGAAGATACTGCCTCATCAACAGATTCAGATGACATACTGGAGGAAAGAGGTGATGAGACAGTGGAAGAGAGCCAGCGGGTCAATAGCATGAAGATTTCTAAAGAGGTTGGAGGAGATAGGTTGAGGTGGTGAAAATTGTCTTACTTCAACAAAGGCTAACACCTTGTAATGAAGACGTGCAGTTTATTTACAAACAAAGTAAGGAAACATTTAGAAAGACAAGTAATTCTCTTAGTTACACATGAGTAGTTAGAAAAGATAACTAGAATGCACACTTAATTACAATACTGAAAGAATTATGAGAGAATGCAGCTATGTACAAAGAATATACTTCACCAAACTTGTCATAACCCCTTTAACACATCAGCTGGGAGCGCTCAGCGAGAGGAACTAATGACAGTCTAGGATACTTCATGCTTGGCCAAGCAGATCTACGCTCTGTCTGTTCTGGATATTTTCTGTACTTATATGTTGCAGCCAGCTCTCACCCATGAGCCTCTCCACCCCCTCCACCTTTTTTGCTTCGGTTTCCGGGCAGGCTTTTGATTACCCCCCTTGGTGTTAGAAGCTCAAACTTACACAGTCAGACATGGTCAGACATCTGAGAATGCTCAAAGGACACATCCTCCATGGCCTAAGTGTTCTTTTGTTATCATTAATGGGTCTCTGTCAAGGGAGACACCCAAAAGCATCTCAAAGCTTTTACATTATAATTGATGAATTCTTATCCTGTTCAAGAGAATTGTTCAAAGGCCAAGGGAAGAATTCTGTCTCCCTCTCTGATCTCTTAACACTCCCCAGGCTAGATGTGCAAAAATCTCTCATCTCTGGAGCAAGTTGGCTCAGATAAAGTACAATATCCTTTGCTGATCCAAAAATCCATATAAATCTTTAATTAGTAATACAGATGACATACTGGAGGAAAGAGGTGATGAGACAGTGGAAGAGAGCCAGCGGGTCAATAGCATGAAGATTTCTAAAGAGGTTGGAGGAGATAGGTTGAGGTGGTGAGTGATGAAGAGTAAAGCTTAGCAGGTGATGGTCCGAAAAAGGGAAAAGTGAGGTTTAGAAGTTTGAGGGTAGGCAATTAGAGAAGAATACAAGGTAAGGGCAGTGGCCTTGCTGGTGAGTGGGGGCAGTAGAGCAAAGCTGGAGGTTGAATGATGAGGTAAGGGAGACAAGCTTTAACGCATAAGTCGGAGGGGTTATCAACATGAATGTTAAAATCCCCGCAAATAAGGGAGGGGGAAGATGAATCCAGAAAGAAGGAAAGCCATGAGTCAAAGTCGTAGAGGTGGACTGCACTTGAGAAACTTGTCTAGGTCTTTCATAGCCATTCTGCCAAGAGCAGTGCTTGTTGGCTTTCTTGACTGCTTATCATTTTTTTTATTGATCTAAGCAGGTTAAAGTAGTCTGTTTCTATTTCTTCTATATCAAGGACAAAATGATTGGGTTTTGTTTTTTTTGCAAGTGGTCAGGATCTTTATTGTCTTCATGTTAAGGTTCAGGCCTATTTTAAGACTTCATTCCTTAATCTTGATAAGCAGATGTTTCCGATCATCTTGGTTTCAGCCAGTAACATGGTATTTATTTATTTTACAAGTTTTATATACCACCTTAGGGCCAGGGTGGTTTACAAGGAACAATTAACAATCTCAAGTGAGAAACAGTTACGTAGAACAAAAGGGGATAGAACTTGGAGTTAACAACAACAGGGGTAACTTATGCTGAAGGAGTGAGGGATGATAATTTCCTGGGGTGTTATGCGGCATCATTGGTGCCGTAGTGCTCTAGGAAGAGATGTGTCTTTAGTAGCTTCTTGAGATCTTGTGTTGTCTGTGCATTGCATATTGGGGCTGGGAGTGAGTTCCAGATTGGGGGGCAAAGAGTGGAAGGCTGTATAGCTTGTTTGCTGGGCAATTTTGTCTTGAGCAGGGGGATGACTAGAAGATTTTGGATGGATGATCTTCTTTCTCTTTTTAAAGGAGATCTTCTGATCAGTTGGGCGAGGCAAGGAGCAGATAAATTATGTAGGATTTTGTGAGTGGTCGTTATCACCTTGTGCTTTAAAGTCTGTGCTATTGGTAGACAGTTAAGCTCTTGAGGGTGGGAGTGATATGCTGGTATCTTGATGTGCCTTTTAGTATTCTGGCTGCAGTGTTTTGGGCTAATTGGATGGGATAGAGTGTGTTTTGGGAGTCCTTGGTATAAGATATTGCTGCAATGTAGATGGGGTGTTATGAGGGATTGGAAAACAGTTCTGTAGTCGTTGTGGTAGAGAAGCAGTTGTAGGGGTTGTAGTGATTTCATTTTGAGGTATGCAGTGTTGGCTGCTTTCTTGATGTGGGAATGCATGTTATGGTTCTTGAGTGTTATGCCCAGGTATTTGATTTCGCCATTTATCATGATATCTGTATTTTGGAGTATTAACTTTGCTGGTGGGATGAAGGAGGAGTTTGTTGTGATCAGCAGGGCCTCAGTCTTGTTGCTGTTTGCCATTAGGTTTAGGCTTTCGAGGAGGTCGGTGATGGATGAAAAGCAGTCTGAGATAGTGAAGTCTGGAGCTAGGGTGTGGAAGGGAGTATAGAACATGTCATCTGCATAAAGGTAAAAGTGCATGTTGAATCTTCTGAGTAGGTTACAGATTGGTTGAAGGTAGATGTTGAAGAGTAGTGCTGATAGAGCTGATCCTTGTGGTATGCCTTGATTTAAGCAGCACTGGTTGGATTTGAGGGAGCCGATTTTTACCTGAAATTGTCTGTTGGTGAGGTATGAAGAGAACCAATTTAGGGTGCTGTTGTGGAGGCTTATGTTCTGCATTCTGGCGAGTAGTGTATTGTGTGAGAATGAGTCAAAAGCTATGCTGATGTCCAGGAAGATCATTACAAAGCCTTGATCTGGTTTATTTAGGCCTTTGATTAGTGTGTCGGAGTGTGGTGAGGAGAGTATCTAAGCCATGCTGGGTGTGGAAGTCGTGTTGGGGTTGAGGGGTGCATGGGTGTTGACGTAGTCCTGGAGTTGGCATTGCAGTTTTCTCTATCACTTTTACTAGGGAGGGGATGCTTGTTATGGGGTGATATGAGCTTGGGTCTGATTGGTCGAGTGAAGGTTTTTTGAGGATGGGTCTAATTGAGGCTTGTTTTAGCGCAGGGGGGAGATATCCTTGTTAGAGGGAGGTGTTGATGATCCTCTGCACGGAGTATTTTTATCCAGGAGACTGGGCAAGGGTCAAGCGGTGAGGAGGTGGTGTTAATGTCTTTGGTGTCTGTGAGTTCTCGAATTGATATCAGTCTGAAGGTGTCCCAGCAGTGGATTTGAGTTGGCTTGTAATGTGGGAGTGGTGGGACAGTAGGGTGGGGTGTTGCGGAGGAGTGTTTGTTGCGTAAGAAGTTCACCATGTTCTGTGAGTCAAGTTGAGTTTCGATGTTCATTGCAGTGGGATCTTTTATGAGGGAGGAGACTATAGAGAATAGTTCCCTGGGTCTGTTGAAGGATTTCTTGATTGTTGGTATAATATTCCTTCTTACTATTTTAGATAGCGTTACAGTATTCAGTTAGTTTTGAGCTGAATTCTTCCTTGACTTGTCTGGATCGTATCTCTTTCCAGTTTCTTTCAATAGCCCCAAGTTGTCATCCTTTTGGGAGTACCTTGGTGGTTGTGAGTGATTTGAGGGGGCCCTTGATTGTCAGGATGGTGGTGGCGTTGGATATCATGGTGTTCCAGGAGAGAATTATGGTGTCCAAGTCTTGGGAGTCAGGATCCAGGAATGGAGAGATGTCATCCATAAAGGTTTGTTTGTTGAAAGATTTGAAGCAACGTTTGTTTGGATGTTGCTGTGGGAGTGTTGGGCGAGAGATCCTGCTGGTAGGGTGAAGGATATCATTGTGTAGTCGGACCAAGGAACTGAGTTGATGTGAGTGTTGAATTTTGTTGTTGGGAGGTGGCTGGGTGTGAATATCAGGTCAAGTGTTGCTCCTTTGTAATGCATGGGTTCTTTGATGAGTTGTGGTAAATGAAGTGCTTCCATGGCGTAGGTGAAGGTCAGGGCTTGCTTATCAGAGGTAGAAGCAAGGTTTATGTCTCCAAGGAGGAGGAACTGCTTATTGGAATCTCTGTGTGTGCAGGCTTCATCAAGGAGGTCTGCGAGTTCATCAGTCTTCAAGGATGGTGTCCAATATGTAAGGCAGATCGCGAAGTCATTGTTTGAGATTGTGAGATGGTCAAGAGTTTCTGTTGAGTGAGAGTTCAGGTTGCTATGATTAGGGACACCTCCTCCTTTTCTGCTTGTTCTAGGGCAGTTGAAGAGTTTATAGTGGGGGTGGTAGTATCTGGTTGAGGAGAACATTGTCAGTCGGAGAAATCCATGCTTCAGTGATTAACATAAGGTCAGTATTGCTGTTGAGCAATATTAAGGGAGTCTTGTTGCGGATGGAGTGGGCATTGATTAGAGAGCATTTGATAGAGTGGTGGGGTTGTTTCTGTTTGGGGGGTAGTTTCTGCGTGGTGGGTCTGATTTCTAGCAGTCAACATGAGGGCTTGATGCATGGTGGCTTGTGGTGGGGATGAGGTGTCTGGGTTAGTAGAGGGTGGGAGTATAATTGTTGTAGGCTGTTGCTATGTGTAGGGATAGGAGGAGGTAAAAGATGGCTGGTGTCATCACTGCATGTGTTGCTATAGCATTGTGTGGAGCGGGAGTAGCTCCAGGAGATTGTGTTAGTGTCTTCTTGTTGGAGGGTGGAAGCCTAGCTGGTGAGCTTTTGTACTAGAGTTGCTTGCAAGTTGTGGTTTCTAGTGCTGTAGATGTATGAAGCATTGTTGGCAGTGGCTGTGTGATTGTATGCTAGACTAGTCTGCGGGCCCATGCCTAAGGGCCCTCTGGCGAGGTCCTCGGGTGCAAGCCCAACAGGCATGGGCATGCCTAGAAGCACTTTAAATTTTAAAGTTCCGATTGGCCTTGGCGGTGAGGGGCTTCACTTACCCGCTCCCTTCCCTGATGCCAATCCAGGCTGCTAAGTTGTTCTGGCGAGGCTGATCTGTTCGCCTCTGATTGCTGTTTAAACTGACTGGTCTTTCATTAATATTTATAGTTAGGTCATGTCCGTTTTAAATTTCGGCATCCTTTGGAAACCATGTGAGCTCAATGCTGTAAGTTTGGATACTGCATGCTCCTATTGTTGGATATATTTCCCCTGAAGCAAGGCTGTCTTTGGCCTGAAACATGATCATGTCGGGTTTGTCGTCTTGAGAGCAGCTAAATAGTATCTTTATTTTATGAATCTTTTGCATTCAATTCTTTTGAATTTTGATTAAAAAAAAGAATATGAATAAAAAAGTTTTTGTAGTAATAAAAAAAAATAAAACAATAAATCATATATTTAAATAAATGCACAGGGTGGAGAATTTATTAGGTGCTGTGCAGCGCCAATTATAGATTCTTTTCTGATGGTCTCTGATCACAGTTATAACTGTTTTCAAAGAGTGGTTATATAGAGGTTTAATGATCTTGATTATTTGGAAGCAGTGCCATACCTAGCCCTGTGTGAGCAATGCAGCCGCATAGGGTGCAAAAAAAATAGGGGAGCATTTGCTGGCCTCTGCTCCCCACCCCTCTTACGCTGCTGCCCTTGCTCCACTGCTGTTTTTCATGTTTCCTTGGCATCAGCGGCAGCAGTGGAGCATACAACAAATTGAAAAAAAACAAAACCGCAGGTCTTTCCAATTTCCTGCTAGCATGCAGGTCTGATCCCTCCCTCCTCTGCCATATGCCTGCATCAGAGAAAGGAGAGACCAGACCAGCCATTCAAACGTGGGTCTTTGCAACTCTGCGCTTGAATGGCTGGGCTGGTCCCTCCCTTCTCTGACACAGACATACGTCAGAGGAGGGAGGGATCAGACTTGCATGCTAGCAGGAAATTTGGAAAGACATGGATTTTTTTTTTTCAATTTTATGTCCATTCCGCTGCTGCCACCACTGAAGCCAAGGAAACATGAAAAGCGGAAGTGGGGCAAGGGCAGACAGCGCAGGGAGCCAGTTAGTTATGGAAGTGTGGGGTAAGGCAACATGAGGAGAGGCTGGGCATGGAGCATATGACAAGCTGTGATGGGGGAGGGGGGAGGAGAGCACACCAGATGTGTAAGTCACCCAGGGTGCATTTATGTCTCAGTACGGCCTGTTTGGAAGCCTCTCTCTTTCTTGTTATTTCCAAATTTTCCTGGCAGAGCATTATAAGTATTGTAACAGCTGCATCTGATTGCTGTAACAATTCAGTGGGAATGCCATCAGTGCCTGATGCTTTGTTCTTTGATAAGGTTTTCAATGCTGCTTCGACTTTTTTTCATCATCAATGGTTCCTGATCATAATGTATAGACTTGAAATGACAGATGACTCTGTGTATTCTTTCTTCCTTTTCTTGATCTTCTCGGCATCATTCATCATGGATCCTTGAGCATCTTTTAGCATTCCAATTCGAGGCTGGAATTTTCTCTTTAACTCTTGTGGCTTTAGGAAAGCCGATCTTGTTCTTCCTGTGATAAATTCTGATTCTATTTCCTTGCATGCATTATTGTAGTACTTCTCCTTCTCTCGCGTTGCCACACATTAGAGATCTCTGTTAAATTCCATGACTACCACTCTTTCTCCTCTGACTTTAGCTTCTCTGCATTTCTGAGCAATTTTCAGTTTCATCTGTCATCCATTTTGGCCGTTTTTTGCTTTTTCACCTTTGGCAGAGACTTATCTCCAGGAACAAGCAGGAATAAGTCATCACATATGGGTACGTCGGTACCGACGGAGCCCGCGCGGGAAAGCTCCCCAGCTTTTCAGATTAAAAGCTTTTGGGGCCTCCCACTGCACATGCGCGCTGCCTTCCCGCCTTCCTGACCAGCTCTCGTCAGTTTTTCTTTTTTTCCGCGGAGCCAGCAGGTCGTGTTCCTGTCACCGCTGAAGAAATTGTTAATTTTATTGTTTTCTTTAGACCGCGTACCTGCCTTCCCCATTCTGAAACCGGTACTGCCGGTCTCTCTTTCTTTCTTTTAAAAAAAAAAAAATAAATATTTTTCTTTTCTTCAGCACAGCTTGGTACTTTGTTAGGCCTTCAGGCCTACACAAATTCTCCTCATGGAGAAGCCAGTTCCTGGTTTTAAAAAGTGTACCAAGTGCAGTGCTGTCATTCCTCTTACAGACACCCATGAATGGTGTCTTAAATGTTTAGGACCTGACCATTCCATACCGGACTGCCCATCCTGCTCCCAGATGTCGAAACGTGGATTGCAGAACCGGGCCAACAAGTTCCATGTGCTGTTTCCTTCAGAAGCATCACAGTCATCCAGGTCTTCCTCTCCGGATGGATCTCAGGTAACCAAAACTCCAGTGGGCAAATCCTCTAAAAGCAAATCTCTTTCTAAAGATCGAGAGGCTCTCAATTCTGAGTTCGAGGATTCTGCCCAGGCCAAAAAACCCCGGCGGGAGGTTCCGGCCTCCAAAGCAATCATGGGGTCACAGGTTGACATCGATGGCGCGGCCTCGACAGATCACCTGTTGTACTGCTCTGGGGTACCGGCCCATACCGGTACCGACATCCAGGCAGCAGTGGCGTCTATGGGCAATACTGTCCAAGTCATGCAGCAGGCCATTCTGGCTTTTATTAATGCTGCTACGCCCTCGGTACCGCAGCCAGCGGTACCGGGTCCGGTTCCGGTAATGGCTTCCATACCGGAACCGAGGCCATCGTCTTCCAAACGCAGATCGGTTCCGCATGCCGGATCCGGGCTTTTGCCCGGTACCGATCCCATACCCGGTACGCCCGATGTCAATACCGAACGGTATGCGTATCGTGCTTTGGAAGCACATAGAGGATACTCTGCTTCTTCAGAGGATTTTAACTCCTCTGATGATTCTGATGAGTTCTCCCTTGATCTTCCTGAGGAGCCTTCTTCTCCTAACAGGAGAATGTCTCCACCAGAGGATTTGTCCTTTCAGGACTTCATCATAGAAATGGCTAAAGGTCTTTCTATTGCTTCATCCTCTGAAAAGGAACCCAGATCAAAGAAACTGGATATTTTAGGATACTCTAAGTCTCCTAAAGAGGCAGTCACCCTGCCTATCCATGAAATCCTTCAAGAACACTTGATGGACTTATGGGAGGCTCCTCTAACATTGTCTCCTTCTTCTCGCAGGTTGGACACCATGTACCGTGTCCCCCCTTCTCCTGGTTTCCAAAAAACCCAGTTGCCTCACCATTCTATTGTGGTGAAGTCTGCAATGAAGAAGATAAAGAGTACCAAAAGGCACTCTTCTACTCCTCCAGGGCGAGAATGTAAGACTCTAGACTCTTTTGGCAGGAAACTTTTCCAGGCTACTATGCTTATAGCCAGGATTAATTCCTATAGTCTTTACATGGGCATGTTTCTCAGTGAAATCGCTCTAAACGTTCGCCATTTTGCCCCCTTTCTCCCTGAGGATAAGAGGGAGCAGTTCATTTCCTTGGTGAAACACCTTTTGGATATTTCAAAGTTCTCCAACAGGGCAGCTTTTGATTCCTTTGAGGGTGCTGGTAGGGCTTCGGGCATTGCTATAGCAGCCCGACGTCTTGCTTGGCTCCAGGCTTCTGATCTAGAACCTTGGGTCCTAGATGGCTTACGAAATCTGCCCTGTACAGGTGAGAACTTATTTGGTGAGGAGTGGCAAATTAAGGCCACTCAAATGGATGCAGAAAATGCCACCTTAGATAGACTTTCTAAGTCTACCTCCACTCCTGCCAAGAAGAAGTCTTTTAAGAGGCCTTATTACAAGAAGTCCAGATTTTCCACAAATACTGGCCAACAATCCTCTCAGCCTCGTTTTGCTGCTAAACGTCAGCAACCTAAACAGGCAAGGTCAAAGCCTGCGGCGTCTGCTACGCCTCAGCAGGCTCCACCCCCTCAGGGGTTTTGACTTGCCCCTAGAGAACTTAACTTTTCTGGCTCTAGAACAACCAGAGCCCCTCACCATACCCGGAAGGTTAGCTCACTTTGCTCCCAGATGGGAGCAAATTACATCAGAGCAATGGACCCTCTCTATCATCAGAGAGGGTTACAAACTCCATTTTTCCGACCTTCCTCCTTATACTATGGTGAGGCAGTTCAATTCTCCCCCATCTCTCCTGGCCCTCTTGGGTCAGGAAGTCTCCTCCCTCCTTGCCCAGGGGGCAATAGAGGAGGTCCCTCTTCTTCAACAGGGGACGGGATTCTACTCCCCTTATTTTATAATACCAAAGAAGACAGAGGGCTTCAGACCAATTCTGGATCTGAGAGAATTGAACAAATTTCTTTTCAAGGAGAAATTCAAGATGCTTTCTCTGGGCATTCTCCTTCCATACCTTCAGAGTCAGGATTGGTTTTGTTCTCTAGACCTAAAGGATGCGTATACACACATACTCATCCACCCATCCCACAGAAAATACCTTCGATTTCTGTTTCAGGGAAAACATTTCCAGTACAGAGTACTCCCCTTCGGTCTAGCCTCTGCTCCACGAGTGTTCACCAAATGCATGGCAGTCGTAGCTGCCTTTCTAAGAGGCCTGAGAATTTTCATATTCCCATACCTGGACGACTGGCTCATCCGAGCTCCCTCTCAGTCCCAGGCCCAAATTTCCCTGGACCGCACAAGGCGTCTTCTGCAGTATCTAGGACTGGTAGTAAACCTTCCCAAGTCTCAACTAATCCCTACTCAGTCTCTCGAGTTCATAGGGGCCCAGTTAGACACCATCACTGCAAGGGCCTACCTGCCTCAGGTCAGGGCCCAACGCCTGCTGAGTTTGACCTCCCAAGCTCAGTCCAGCAGTCATTTGACAGCCCGGGAAATGCTGCGACTTCTGGGCCACATGGCCTCCACGGTACATGTGGTGCCCTACGCTCGTCTGCATATGAGAGCAGCTCAATGGACCTTGGCCACCCAGTGGACTCAAGCATCTGGAGTGCTCTCCGACCAAATACTCACCTCAAGCCGTCTATTTTGGTCCCTCCAATGGTGGACATCCACCAAGAATCTGTTGTTGGGGGCCCCCTTCCAACCTTTGTTGCCCCAAGCAACCCTCACAACAGATGCCTCCCAGACAGGGTGGGGAGCTCATCTTCAGAACCTCTCCACTCAGGGCACTTGGTCTCCACAGGAGGCCACCCTTCATATCAACCTCCTGGAACTGCGAGCAATTTACCTTGCCCTCAAGGTCTTCTATACCCTCCTTGTCAACCTGACTGTCCTAGTTCAGACAGACAATCAGGTAGCCATGTTCTATATAAACAAACAAGGAGGGACAGGCTCTCTGTCACTTTGCAACGAAGCTCTCAGATTATGGGCCTTCGCCAGAGAGCATCAAATTCACCTTCTTGCAGTGTATCTTCCAGGAGTTCAAAACTCTCGTGCAGACAGACTCAGTCGAGTTCTGCTTCCACACGAATGGTCCCTACCAGATACGCAGAATCTTTCAGGAATGGGGGACCCCGGACATAGACCTCTTTGCAAGTCCGTGGAATGCCAAACTTCCCCGGTTCTGTTCCAGAACTCAGTGTCAGGGAGCTCAGGCCCACGATGCCTTCCTCCTGCATTGGGGTCAGGAATTCCTCTATGCCTTTCCACCCATTCCTCTAATATCCAAGACTCTGTTCAAGCTCCAGAGGGATCACGGGACTATGATCCTCATAGCTCCCCGCTGGCCACGCCAGGTGTGGTTCCCTCTACTTCTGCATCTCTCCCAGGGATCCTCCCTGGACCTGGGAGCTGCGCCAGACCTTCTGTCTCAGGAGGAGGGACTTTGTGGCACCCAAACTCCAAATCCCTACATCTCAGAGCTTGGTTACTGAAGGCCTAAGTCTTCAAGACTTTAATCTTTCTCAACCTGTGACAGATATCCTTCATGCCTCTAGGAAACCTTCCACGAGGCGTTCTTATGCTTTCAAATGGAAACGTTTTTCCATTTGGTGTGCTCAGCAGGGTCTTGACCCTCTAGCACTTCCTTTGAATTCCCTCTTGGACTATCTCCTGCATCTTTCAAATGCAGGCCTTAAGACGAATTCAGTAGGGGTCCATTTGAGTGCTATTACAGCATCCTTAAAACCTATAAATGGACAACCTGTCTCCTCTCATCCTCTTGTTTCACGTTTCATGAGAGCCCTGACTCTAACTAAACCTCCCATCCGACCTCCTCCAGTAGCATGGGATTTGAACCTAGTTCTAGGTCAGCTTATGAAGCCACCTTTTGAGCCTTTGGACTCTACCTCCTTCAAATTTCTTTCCTGGAAGGTTGTTTTCCTTATTGCAGTCACTTCGGCTCGCCGCATCAGTGAACTGCAGGCTTTAGTGGCTCATCCACCTTATACTAGGTTTCATCATGATAAGGTGGTCCTTAGGACGAATCCCCACTTTATGCCCAAAGTGGTCTCGCCTTTTCATCTTAATCAAGAGGTATATCTACCTGTCTTTTTCCCGGCTCCTCATGCATCCAGTGCAGAGAGGAACCTTCATACTCTGGATTGTAAAAGAGCTCTTGCCTTTTACCTCAACAGGACTCAACCACATCGAAAGTCTTCCCAACTTTTCGTGGCTTTTGATCCTTCTCATTTGGGACTTCCAGTCACCAAGCGTACACTTTCCAATTGGATCGCTCAGTGTATTTCTTTTGCTTACCAGAGTAAGAACATTTCTCTGGAGGGCCATGTCACAGCTCACAATGTGAGAGCCATGGCCACTTCTATGGCTCATCTTCACTCTGTGTCCATAGATCAGATCTGTCGAGCAGCCACTTGGGCCTCGGTTCATACCTTCACAGCCCATTACTGCTTGGACAAGGACTCCCGCCGGGATGCCTTGTTTGGTCAGGCTGTCCTCAAACATCTGTTCCATACTTAAACAACTCCTGCCCACCTTCCCTGGATGGATGCCTGAGATCCATGCGAAGATGGTTTACCCTTGGAGGGGGATCTCCCAGGCATCTTAGCTAGGGAGTCCCCATATGTGATGACTTATTCCTGCTTGTTCCTGGAGATAGCACAGTTACTTACCTGTAACAGGTGATCTCTGGGAACAGCAGGAATTAGTCATCACAACCCACCCACCTCCCCTAGGAGTTGTATCTCTATCTATCTATCTTCCTGTCCTCTCTCTCTATTGTCTCAGCTTTAAACTCGAACTGACGAGAGCTGGTCAGGAAGGCGGGAAGGCAGCGCGCATGTGCAGTGGGAGGCCCCAAAAGCTTTTAATCTGAAAAGCTGGGGAGCTTTCCCGCGCGGGCTCCGTCGGTACCGACGTACCCATATGTGATGACTAATTCCTGCTGTTCCCAGAGATCACCTGTTACAGGTAAGTAACTGTGCTTTCACTTTCTTCGAGCACAGCTTTCTTGATGACGGAGCACCAGAAGAGTTATAGGATGACATTTGTATCCAGAGCAGCAAATAGATTTTGCAGATAGTCTTTAAATTCTAGTAGTACATTTTCAAGATCATATTTTGTTACATGCATGAGTGGCTTGCTCTTTCTCAGCTTTAGCTTGAGTTTGCATATAAGTAGCTAGTGCCACAGTCCGCTCCGGGGTTGTGTCTTTGTTGATGTTATTGAGCTTTTCCATTGTTGACTTCCACGGATGTAATCAGTTTGATTTTTGTGCAGTCCACATGCACTTCGCCCAATGTACAGTTGCCACTTGTGTTGCCAAGCCCATAAGTAAGGATGTGGTTGAAAATTAACAGGCCAGTTAGTCTAACCTCTGTGGTGAGTAAATTATTGGAAACGCTGCTGGAAGAGAAAATAGTGAGGTTTCAGGAGTCAAATGGATTACAGGTTTGGAGGCAGCATGGATTCACTAGAGGCAGGTTTTGTCAGCCAAATCTGATTGATTTCTTTGACTGGATGACCAGAGAGTTGGAGCAAGGGAGAGCCCTAGATGTGGTGTACTTGGATTTCAGTAAAGCCTTTGGCACCATTCCACACAGGTGACTTATAAACAAACTGAGCACCCTAGGGATGGACCAAAAAGTTATTGATTGGGTTAGAAATTGGCTGAGTGGGAGGCGACAAAGAGTACAGGTAAATGGAATTCACTCTGAGGAGATGGACGTTACCAGTGGTGTGCCGCAGGGTTCTGTCCTTGGTCCAATTATTTTTAACATCTTTGTTAGTGATATTGCGGAAGGGCTGTCGACTAAGGTTTGCCTCTTTGCAGATGATACCAAATTTTGTAATAGAGTAGACACCCTGGAAGGAATAGATAACATGAGGGGGATCTAGCTAAGCTTGAAGAATGGTCGAGAATTTGGCAGCTGAGATTTAATGCTAAAAATTGCAGGATCATGCATTTGGTCTACAATAATCCAAAGGAGCGGTAAAAGTGTAGGGGGGTGAGCAGGACCTGGATGTGATTATGTCTGATAATCTTAAAGTAGCTAAACAGGTAGAAAACGTGACGGCGAAAGCTAGAAGGATGCTTGGGTGCATAGGGAGAGAAATGGCCAGCATAAAAAAGGAGGTGATAGTGCCTCTGTATAAGGCTTTGGTGGAACCTCATTTGGAGTATTGTGTGCACTTCTGGAGACCACATCTTCAAAAGGATATAAACAGGTTGGATTTGGTGCAGAGGGTGACTACTGAAATTGTTAGTGGTCTTCATTATAAAGCATATGAGGATAGTCTTAAGGATATGTTAGAGGAAAGGCAGGATAGAGGAGATATAATGGAGTCGTTTAAATACCTCCATGGCATAAATGCACAGGAGGAGAGCCTCTTTCGACTGGGGCCACTTGGCAATAGTGATCATAACATGATCGCATTTGATTTAGTAAATGGAGGAAGGACAGTAAGGAAATCCATAAAACAGGAGACTATGATAAAATGAGGCAAATAGTTAAGAAAAAACTAAAAGGAGCAGTTGCAAAGGTTAAAGACTTACAAGCTTGGGTGCTGTTTAAAAATACTATCTTGAAAGCCCAGACCAGCTATATTCCACGCTTTAAGAAAAGTGGAAGGAAGTCCAAAAAACTGCCAGCATGGTTTAAAGGTGAGGTCAGAGAGGCTGTTGCCAAAAAGCATCTTTCAGGAAATGGAAAAAAGAGCCAAATGATGGAAACTGGAAACAGCATAAGCATTGGCAAGTTAGATGCAAGGCATTGATAAGACAGGCAAAGAGAATTTGAGAAGAAATTTGCTGTGGAAGCAAAAATGCGTAATAAAGACTTTTTCAAGTGCATTCTTAGCAAAAAAAAAAACCTGTAACAGAGTCAGTTGGGCCATTAGATGATAGAGGGGTAAAAGGGGCACTAAGAGGGGACAAGGCCATAGCAGAGAGACTGAATGAATTCTTTGCTTCGGTCATAAGAACATAAGATATGCCATACTGGGTCAGACCAAGGTCCATCAAGCCCAGTATGCTGTTTCCAACAGTGGCCAATCTAGGTCATATGTACCTAGCAATTTCCCCAAAAGACACAGGTTCCACAATGCTTGTATTGGGTCAAGCACTGATATCCTGGGTCCCTTCTTAATAATGGTTTATGGACCTTTCCTCCAGGAACTTGTCCAAACCTTTTTTTAAACCCAGCTACGCTAACAGCCTTTACTACATCCTCTGGTAACAAATTCCAGAATTTGATTACACGTTGAGTGAAAAGATATTTTCTTTTATTAGTCTTAAATAGTTTACCCTGTAGCTTTATTGCATGTCCCCTAGACTTTCTATATTGTGATAACGTAAACAATCGATCTACATTTACCCGTTCTACTCCGTACATATCTCCCCTCAGCTGTCTCTTTTTTCCAGGTTAAAGAGCCCTAACCTTTTTAGCCTTTCTACATAGGGGTATCCTTCCATCCCCTTTACCATTTCGGTGGCTCTTCTCTGAACCTTTTCTAATAACGCTATATCCTTTTTAAGATACGGCGACCAGAATTGCACACAATATTCAAGGTGCGGTCTCACCATGGAACGATATAGAGGCATTATAATATCCTTTTGTTTTATTTTCCAATCCTTTCCTTATGATACCTAGAATTCTCTTTGCTCTCTTGGCTGCCGCTGCACAGTGGGCCGAGGGTTTTAACATGTTATCCACAATGACGCCTTAATCGTTTTCCTGGGTGGTGGAACCTTGCATCGTGTAACCATAGTTTGGGTTGTTCTTCCCTAGGTGCATAACTTTTTTCACTTGTCCACATTAAATTTCATCTGCCGTTTTGATGCCCAGTCTTCCAATTTATCAAGATCCTCTTGCAATTTTCCACAATCCTCTTGGCTTTTAACAACTTTAAATAGTTTTGTGTCATCTGCAACTTTGATAACCTCACTCATTATTCCCTTTTCCAGGTCATTTATGAATATGTCTTTACTGAGGAAGCTGTAAGAATGTTACCCATGACTGAAATGGTATTTAAAGGAGATGCCACAGAAGAATTGAAAAAAATATCGATATACCAGGAAGATGTATTGCAACTATTTGATAAACTGAAGAGTAGCAAATCACTTGGACTGGATGGTATACAGTATATCCAATGGTGTTGAAAGAACTGAAATATGAGATTGCAGACCTACTATTAGTAATCTGTGAACTGTCATTAAAATCATCTGTAATACCTGAAGATTGGAGGATGGCCAATGCTATGTCAATTTTTAAAAAGGGTTCCAGGGTGATCCAGGAAACTACAAACTGGTGAGCCTAACGTCAGTACTGGGAAAAATGGTAGAAACCATTATAAAGAACAAAATTACTGAATATGTTGATAGTCATGGCTTAATGGGAGACAGCCAACATGGCTCTAGCCAAGAAGGTCTTGTCTTACTAATCTGTTATGTTTTTTCACGGTGTGAATAAACAGGTAGACACACTATATCAACAGACTTGGCTTTATCTGAATTTTCAGAAACCTTTGACAAGATCCCTCATGAGCGACTTATGGCGAAATTAAAAAGTTATGAGATAGGAGGGAGTGTATTATTGTAGATCAGGAACTGGTTAAAAGAAAGCAGAGGGTAGGACTTAATGGCCAATTTTCCCAATGGAGAAAGGTGAATAGTGGAGTACCCGAGGGATCTGTGCTGGGTCCACTGCTTTTTAACATATTCGTAAATGACCTGGAAATGGGAATAACGAGTGAGGTAATCAAATTTGCAGATGACACAAAATTATTCAAAGTTGTTAAAACCCATGAGGATTGTGAAAAAATTGCAAGAGGACCTTAACAAATTGGAAGACTGGGCATCCAAATGGCAGATGAAATTTAATGTGGACAAGTGAAAAGTTTTGCACCTAGGAAAGAACAGCCCAAACTATGCTTACACGATGCAAGGATCCACATTAGGAACCACCACACAGGAAAAAGATTTAGGCATTAGTGTGAATAAAATGTTGAAACCCTCTGCTCAGTGTGCAGAGGGGGCCAAGAGAGCAAATAGAATGCTAGGTATCATAAGGAAAGGAATGGAGAATAAAACAAAGGATATTATAATGCCTCTATATCATTCCATGGTGCGACCGCATCTTGAATATTGTGTGCAGTTTTGGTTGCTATATCTTAAAAAGGATATAGCGTTATTAGAAAATGTATAGAGAAGAGCCACCAAAATGGTAAAGAGGATGGAAGGATACCCCTATGATGACAGGCTAAAAATGTTAGGGCTCTTCAACTTGAAAAAGTGACGGTTGAGGGGAGATATGATAGAGGTCTATAAATTAATGAATGGATTGGAACGGGTAAACGTAGATCAATTGTTTACCCAATCAAAATATAGAAAGACTAGGGGGCATGAAATGAAGCTACAGGGTAATTATTTAAGACTAATAAGAGAAAATCATATTTTTTCACTCAATGTGTAAACAAACACTGGAATGTTTTTACTGGAGAATGTAGTAAAGCTGTTAGTGTAGCTGGGTTTAAAAAAGGTTTGGACAAGTTCCTGGAGTAAAGGTCCATAAACCATTATTAAAGGGGACACAGGATATCCACTGTTTGCCCCAATATTGTGGAACCTGTGTCTTTTGAGAAAACTGTTTTGGTTCTTGTAACCTAGATTGGCAATTGTTGGAAACAGAATATTGGGTTTGATGGACCTTGGTCTGACTAGTATGGCATATCTTATGTTCTTAAGCAAGCTCTGCAATGAGGGGACATAGGATGAGGTGAAAGTGGATAGACTCAGGAGTAATATGCGGAAATATTTCTTTACGGAAAGAGTGGTAGATGGTGGAGGTAGTAGAGTTAAGGACAGTAAATGAATTCAAAAAAGCATGGGACAAACAGAGGATCTCAAAAGGAATAAAGAGGACTATTGTAGTAGTTGATAGGCTATGTGGTCTTTTTCTGCCATCATGTTTCTATGTGTCTATATTTTCCAACATTTTTCCGCCTTCTGGAAAAGACAATAAACCATTATTAAAGTGGACTAGGGGAAATCCACTGCTTATTCTTGGGATAAACAGCATGGAATCTGACTACCTTTTTGGGATCCTATCAAGTACTTGTGACTTGGATTGGCCACTGTTGGAAACAGGATGCTAGACTTTGTCTGACCTAATAATAGCAAATCATAAATTCTTAATCAGCACCGGTCACTATTGTATCCAGATTCAGTGTTGGCCCCGTGGCCCCTATCTTAATAGCATCCATTTTCAGCCTGCTGTTTGGATAGCTATCTGCATAGCATTTAGGATAACTTTTTTGCAGTAAGTTATGCAGTTAGTTATCTGATTATTGAAACTGAATATTGATGCTATACAGATATGGTTCTATGCCAAACCTGCACCGCCTGGCCCTGTCCAGATAGTGCTGAGGTGGTCTGTTGTGAAAGTTAGCAGCACTATTCAGATTGTGCTGCTCAATATTACAGTCAATGGACTTACCCGATCAGCAGGTGCTGCTAACAAGACAAGCCCCTCGAAATAACAGCCCCTGTGCCTTTTACTGTTTTCTTCCCCTGTGCCAACTTTAGTCATGTTAAGAGAGTTCTTTTGACGCAGACATTCTTGAGCTGTTATGTAATATCCTGGCTTAATCTAAGGGCCTCTATTCTATCCTCATCCTTTTTGACCTTTCTGCTGCCTTTGACACCGTTGACCACGACCTTCTCCTCACCACCTTCTCCTTGCTTGGCTTCAGGGACTCTGTACTATCCTGGTTCTCCTCCTACCTCTCCCATCGTTCATTCAGTGTATGCTCTGGTGGCTTCTCCTCCTTCCCTACCCCGCTCCATGTAGGTGTACCCCAGGGATCTGTCTTGGGCCCCCTCCTTTTCTCTCTCTATACCCAAGGCCTTGGCGCGCTTGTCTCTTCCCCTGGCTTTCAGTACCATCTCTATGCCGATGACTCCCAAATCTACCTCTCCACACCTAATATTTCTACGGCAACCCAGTCCAAGATCTCTGCTTGTCTTTCGGACATCGCTGCCTGGATGTCTCATCGCCGATTTAAACTGAACATGGCCAAGACTGAACCTCTTGTCTTTCCACCCAACTCCTCCCCCCCCCCACTTCCCCCCTCTTTCAGTCCATGTGGATGGATCTACTATCCTTCCTGTTCCCTCGGCCCGCAATCTGGGGGTCATCTTTGACGCCTCTCTCTCCTTCTCTGCCCATATCCAGCTTGTAGCTAAGACCTGCCGCTTTTTCCTCTACAACATCAGCAAGATCCGCCCCTTCCTCTCTGAACATACTACCAAAATGCTCATCCACTCCTTAATCTCCTCTCGCCTCAATTACTGCAACCTACTCCTCGCTGGTCTCCCCCTGAGCCACCTCTTTCCCCTCCAATCTATACAAAATCACGCTGCTCGACTAATCTTCTGCCAGCCTCGCCATGCCCACATTACTCCTCTCCTCAAGTCACTTCACTGGCTCCCTGTCCAATTCCGCATTCAATTCAAGCTTCTCTTGCTGACCTTTAAGTGCATTCACTCTATGGCCCCTCAATACCTCATATCTCTTATCTCTCCCTATGTCCCCTCATGAAACTTGCGCTCCGCTAACAAATCGCTTCTTTCAATGCCTTTCACCCGCACCACGAACTCCCAGTTGCGCTCCTTTCACCTTGCTGCGCCACACGCCTGGAATATCCTTCCTGCGTCTGTGCACCAGGCGCCCTCCCTGGCCCTCTTTAAATCCAGGTTGAAGACCCACCTCTTCACCGTTGCATTCAGATCCTGACCTCCATCCTCATCCTACCCTAACCCCCATTAACTTTTATGACCAAACTATAGACCAAGTTGTACCTAACTACCACACCGTACCTTCTGCTGAACTGACTAAAGCTCTATACTGTTCTAACTAGATTGTAAGCTCCGATGAGCATGACTCTGACGGGCAGGGACTGTCTCTGTATGTTAGCCACCTCTTGTAGGCTAGCTGTGCAGCGCTGCGTGCGTGCGTGCGTGCGTGGCGCTTTATAAGTGCTAAATAGTAGTAGTAGTAGTAGTAGTAGTAGTAATATCCATTGGGTTAGATGTAATAAAAGTAACCCCCTTCTAAACTTTACATTTTTATTTATTTTTGAGCAAAACAAAAGGAGTTGCAGCCTGTACAGAATTGAATTAAAACCAAAATTATATTATCTGGGTAAGCAAATGTTTTATTAAAATTCTTTCTAGAAAACAGAACTTGACCTTCTCAAATGCTTTGTAACCATTTGTATATATTAGCTTATTCCTCTGTACATAGTTATCACTTAAATCAGCATCCAGATTTAAGTCAATTCCTTCCTTATCCCCCTTGACTCTCCCGTTAAAAGTTTACTTGTAACGTTTACAGTTTATTGCCTATCGTTCAATGTAATGTTCAAACTGTTGAGTTCTCCGTAAACCACTTTGATTCACGAAAAGCGGTAAATAAGCCTAAATAAATAAATTAAAATGAAACATTTCCTCAATGGAACACCTTCTTGCAGATCCTGCCAGAGAAATTTGGGGTTCCAGCATTGTCACCCCATAAGACAATGAAACAGACGCCTCCTGTGCATCTGAGCCCAGCAGTGGGTTTCAAGCATGTTTTATAGCCCCTGAAGGAAGCCCAGTGGCACAGAACCCTGTTTCGGGGCTTATTTAATCTAGTTGTGATCACAGCCACTGCACTTCTCAAGTAGCTTACGCTCGGGGTGGGCTAGGCAGCTGCCTAGGGTGCCAGACCTTTGTGAGCAGCACGGCATGACGCTCGTGGCAGGCCATGTGCTTTTGTCATACATGGCCTGCCGCTTCTGACCCCCCTCTGGCACAGCTTCCTGAAGCGCATGGCCTGCTGCAGGCTGCCACCACCACGCCTTCTTCTCTCCACCAACCCCCGCTGACTGAATTGGTGGCAGTGGGAGAGGAGGGCAGCGACACAGTGCGGCTTGGAAGGGGCGGTGGCATGGCTGCGGCTTCTGTCTGGGGTGGCAGAAACCCTTACAGTGGCCCTCCTTTACATAATGTTGGGTTGAGTAACATGTTGGGTCTATTGTGTTTTTAGAAAATATGAGCAAAATCTTCCTCTTAAGCATAAAATAAACATAAAAATAATGCTATAAATGAAATGTACTTGACTTTAAAGGAAGAGATAATGGGAGGTGGCAGCCATGAGTTGTTTAGGATGATAAGGTGTCTGCCAATTTTGCATAGTGAGATGGTGCCGTTTTATACCCATTTCTTGACTGAATAGCTCAAGCTCTTTCCAGTTGGCTGGGATTGTTTGTGGACTGCAGTTTTGCCATGATTTGATATTGGATTCAAGCCTGTACTTCAACTGAGCTGCTTTCTCCTTGCTTAGGCACTTCTTTGCTGCTTTTGCTTTGTGCTTAGGATTATTGCAGGAGGCAAAAGCTGCTGAAAAGTGAATCTTCTCCCCAGTCCCCTGATCTTTGACAGACTGGAACTGCACCATTTACTTTGCCTTCACAAGCATCCCCATAACATAATGGCTGCCACCACCATGCTTTACTCTAGGGATGGTGTTAGGGTCAGGTGCTGTGTTTTGTTTTATGATGCCGTCGCTTTATCAATGAGACAAAGTTCAGTTTCATCAGACCACAAAACCCCCCACTTGTATGCAGTGTGGCACATCATATGACTTTCTTCACTGTTGTCTCCCTTTTTTACCACTCTCCCAGACTATGTTTCTGGAGTAATCTTGAAATTGTTGACCAGTTAATTTTCCCCCAGTGTCAGCTAGAGATCCGTTTCTTTTAATGTAATTGTAGGTCTCCCAGTAATCTTCAGCAGTTTCCTTAATCCACGCTACTGACTTTGGAGGGATTGCTTGACCAAGGCAGTGTCATGGTGATTGGACCTGACAGTGCCCCAATGAATATTATATCCTTCCCATTAATCTGTGCCAGTGGCATAAATTCCACCCTGCAATGCGAGGGGGGGGGGGGGCGGGCAGAAAGGCAGCTCACACAGCAGCAGCGGCATGGCAAACTTACTTTATCACTCTTGTAAGTCTAACGTGGGCTCTGCGTCTGTTCTTTGCCAGCCAACGTCTTCTGATAACAGCCACACCACGAGACTTCAGCCCGGTGGGGAACAACTGCCAGGCCCACAGCAAACTTACAAGAACAAAGCAGCATGAAGTAAGTTTGCCGCTGCCACATGGGAAGGAGGGCTGCACAGGGGGGGTCACTGCTACAACAATGTTTGGGAGCCCCTCATTGTAACTTATGCCATTGATCTTTGACTTTGAATCATTTTTATCCTGGAGTTCTTTTGACAGCTGATTAGTCAGTATGTGTTTAGACCTTTGCTTCAAACTAACTTCAAATGACAGAAACAAAGTGCTTCTTCCTTCAGGAGCATTAGAATCTACTCACCTACTGTTGTTGCACACAGAGGTGAACTCTGTTTAACTTACGGGCCTTATAAAGGCAGTTTTTTTTTAACGAGCTCATTTGATTTCTTCTTCTCAATTACTTTTTGAGCACTTCTCTAATGGTTCTTTCGTGTTAGAAGCGCAGAGTATGTTGTGTTGATCAGCAAACCAAACAAATACATTTTGAATTATATTTTTAGATACAGTATTAGAACATGAAAAATGTACAAGGCCATGAAGATGTTTGCAAATCGCTGTATTTGGGCACTGCAATAAGCTGGTGCATCTTTTTTACTCTAATTTGATTTTATAAGAGGGAGGAGTGGCTCAGTGGTTGGGACAGGTTACCTCAGGCCGGAAGGCCGGGGGTTCAATTCCTGCATGGGGACAAGCAACCTCAGGCCGGAGGGACTGGCGTCTCTAGTCCCATGGCCACTCCTTGTGGCCTTGGGCAAGCCACTTAACCCTCCATTGCCTCAGGTACACTTATATTGTGAGCCCTTCAGGGACAAGGGAATAAAAGAAAAAAAGTACCTGTTAGTATACATGTAAACCGCACTGATTCTAAAGAGCACGGTATAAAAAAGAAATAAAGAAAAAATAAATAAATAAGGCTTTCAGTGCACACAAAGGGGCCTGTTTACTGAAGCACAGTAAAGTTTTGCAGTTACTGTGCAGCAGCTGACAAAATTAAATTGTAGAAACTGCAAAAACTGTTTTACTTATTTGATTTTTATCCTGTCCCCTCAAACTGCTCAGGGCAGGTTACAAATTACATACATAATAACAAATAACATTGCACAGACTGACAGTACCTCATCACAACACACAATATCTATTCTTCATAAAATAAAATTTTAAAAAAGGAAAAAAAACAGGGCAAATGATTTCCAAAATCCTATCATGTCTCAGGAAAAAGGTATGTTTTTATTGCCTTCCGAAAATAGAACAGATTGTCCATGGAACAATAAATTTTTGATATTCCATTCCACAGTAATGGCAGAGAGCACGAATACGCATTACGACTTTCACATTCAAGATGAACATGTTTGCAAGGGAATCACTAGCAAACAATCTGATTGAGACCTCAGAATAGAGACTGGGGTATATTTCTGCAATTCAAGTACAACATAATTTGGAAGCTGACCATGAAAATATTTAAAAGCCAAAACCAATGAAGTAAATGTAAATAAGGAGGCATGTGATCTCTAGCCCTCAAATCAAAAATCACCCTCACAGAGGCATTCTGTATCCGTTGTAGTTTTTTTGGTTTTTTTTTAAATTTCGCAGCCAATGCAGCAATGATGCACAGGTACAGTTCAATAACGAAAAAGCAAAGGCTTTCCCACAAACACAGGGCATACCACAAGGCTCAGCCCTATCCGCGCTTCTCTTTAATGTGTACATGAGACCAATCTGCGAAATATTCAAAAAGCATAAAATCCAATATCACATATACGCTGACGATATTATGCTCTATACTCAACTTGATGCAAGCAACCCAAACTACTCTCAGCTAGAAACATGCTTAAAAAACATGCAAGCCTGGCTCCAGCGGAACAACATGGCCATAAACCACAAAAAAACCGAAGTCATGTTCATCTCAAGAAAATCAGATTTCAACCCTCCAGCCTCAATTACCCTAGGTGACAACACTTATCACACAAAAACTGAAATAAAATACCTCGGAGTAACACTGGATAACGAACTAAAGCTGACAAAACACCTTCGCCTAGTAAACAGAGCCATCTTCCACAAACTCAGGGTTATACAACCTCTCAGGAACATCATAGAACACACCGACTTTAGGACAGTAGCCCAAGCCCTCATCATACCACATTTCGACTACTGTAATGCAATCCTGCAGGGCCTGCCAAAGAAAACACTAAACATACTCCAGATGGCACAAAATGTCGCAGCCAGAATCATCACCAAAACAGGTGTGGCAGAACATATCACCCCGGTGCTGGTTGAACTACATTGGCTCCCCATTGTAGCCCGTATAAAATACAAAATCCTAATAACGACGTTTAAAACCATCCACAATCTGGCACCAAACTTCCTCACAAACCTAATCACCTTACAACCTGCTAACAGAAACAGGAGAACCGCCACCATAAACAACCTCCAAGTACCAATAAGTATAAGATCAGTTAATGTAGCCACAAGCAACAGAGCATACTCCTTCACTGCCCCATCACTTTGGAACCAACTACCGCCCGAGCTGCGCTCAATAACGGACCTGATGGGCTTCAGAAAAGATCTGAAGACACACCTATTTCAAGAGGCCTACAATGTACCATAAATCAACAATGTACGCACCAAGGGATACAGCGTATTATAAATCAGCGCAAAATGTATATATGTAATATATGTAAAATATAAATGTCTATATACTGTAGAAAAGTATAATTATAGCCGCCCCACCCCCCACTGTACCCTATTAAAATTTTGAAAATCCTATATACCTTAATTGAACCTGTTCTACACACTCCAAGGAGACTCACTGTAATCTCTTAATCTTGAAATTATGTTGTATACAATAATGAAACTCGCTCGAGTTGTTTTGAAAATCTGCTGTATACTTTAATGAAACCCGCATGATTTGTTTTTAAAACCTATCACATAACCTTGTTCATCACAATGTAGTGTTTAAATTCTGTCAATGATTTGAATTTCTCTGTATCCTTAATCAAACCGCTGCTGATCGCTGGAAGTAGCGGTATACAAATATGTGCTAAATAAAATAAAAAAATAAATAAATAAATCCATAAAATAGAGAGTTGCAATAATCAAGCCTTGATGTTCTAAATGCACATACAAGTTGTAACGTCTCAGATTGCGAGGAAAAACTGACAAATCTTATATAATTGTCGCAAATAATAGAAAAGGGTCTTAACAGTTTGAGATACATGACCATCAGGAGAGATTGCAAACCTGACTCTTAATCTGAAGCTCTACTCTCTTCCAAAAAACCTTTGGGGTAGGGGAGGCGCTATTATGATGAATCCACGATACCTCAGTTTTTGAAGGATTAATCTGCAACTTTTTCCCTACCATCTCTTGTTTAATCATGTCCAAACAAGACACCAATCGGGTAATTCCAGAGGCTCGATCTGCGCCCAAGGAGACATAAAATTGAATATCATCAGCATAAGAATGTACGCGAACCCCTTGGTTGGAAATCGCATCAATTGCAGGTTTGATGTAGATGCTAAAAAGAAGAAGAGGTGATAACAAAGCCCCTTGAGGAACCCCATATTTCAACGGCATAGGATTAGAGATCATGTTTCCCAAGTAAGTATCAAATCCAAAACTCCCATATCGGATAATCTCTGCAATAAGATATAATGATCAATATTATCAAATGCTGCACTTATGTCCAAAAGGACCAATAAAACTTTCTGACCATGATCTATATACCAACAATCATTCAAAATATACAGTATTACTAACTCAGTTCTATGACTTCCTCTGAAACCTGACTGATAAGGGTATTACTGGAAACAAAATCAGATAACTGATTCAGGATAATCTTTTCTAAAACTTAAAAAAAAAATAGGGCAGATTTGACACAAGTCTAAAATTTTCCAGTTTATTTGGATCTAAATTAAGTTTTCTCCAACAGAGGTTTAAGAACAACCCTTTTCCAACTATCAGTAACTATCCCCTGGTTCAAAGACTTGTTAATCAGAGATGTCAATGTAGCAAGAATAGATACAGTTAACTGTGCAAATAATTTTGAAGGACAAGGATCAAATTGCATAAAGGTAGGAGGAGCTTGCTTATAGAAACAAATGATAAAGGGGAAAAAAGGCCTCTCTTGAAAATTAGGAGAATCAACCTTCAAAGATAAAATCATACCCAAATACTCAGCCGACTGAACAATGGGAGAACTGTGTTAACTGTTTAGGGCATTTTCTGCGTGTTCCTATTCAATTAGCACAAAGATAACTTGTTCCTAGGTGTTACTGTCATACAGCTAGCTACTCCTCTTGAAGTAGCATTAACTGCTTATAACCTTTTCAAAGTCATTTTGGACCTATGCAGCTAACAAAACATTTGTGACTTTTTAGACGATTGCCTTAGTTTGTTTAAAGTGAATTTTTGTGAGACCAAGAATTTTAACAGTGTTTCATATGTGCAGTGCACATTGGTGTTGCTTTTGAGAAAATAGAACTGTGGGGTAAATGATAGTACAGCATGTGAAGGTATGTCGGGACTATGTAATAGGTGTGTTTAGCACCTTAGGTGTCTTTAATAGAATTTTGATACCCCAAAAAAATTATAATTAAAATAAAAGTTGTGCAAAAGAGAGATTGTGTGCTTTTACATTTATAATGCACTGATGTTTTGCTGGGTACTTCTGGGCTTAGGTCCCTGTGATGAATCGAGATGACAAAGTTTAGGCCAATCAGGAAATGGGAATTAGCTGTTTTTGGTATTTTTACTACTGTTAGTATAGGCTGGCTAGAGGCGGCCACCCACAAGACACAATCGCTCTTCTGGAAGAGGGTGACCATCCCTCCAAGGGTCACCAGTTTGAGGAGATCTGAGGACTATTGACCCACAGTTTTGTTTTTTTATTTGCCTAGAAACCTCTTGTATCCTTTCAGCCATTATTTTTGTCTGGGCAGCTTCGGCTTCTCTTTAATTTTAACAGAATTTCCTTTTTAATGAAAACTTACAAAATGAAAAACCTGCAGATGACAGAGGAAACCAAGGTGTGTGTATATGTATATATATATATATATGTGTGATGCAGCGGACCCTCTGGCAGAAAGAAAAAAAGTTTTAAATTTAGAAAAAAACAAGTTTCAGTTGCAATATCCTGAAGGCCCACATAGAGGGAGCAGGAGAGCCAGCTTGGATGCAGAGGAACCACGCCTCTATGGGCAGGACTTAGAATCAGTCAGTCCCGATTTAAGCAGGGACAGAGCAGTTCAAAGAGGGGATCAAAGAGCAGGCCGAAGAGCAGGCCAAGGAGAAGGCCAAGAAGCAACTTGGAGAGCAGACCAAGTAGTAGGCCGAGGAGTAGGCCGGAGAGCAGGCCAGAGACAACTCCAAGGAGCAGCACTGCAGAGAGCAGTCAAGGAAGAAGGTGCTCTCCCATCTAGCTGGAGAGAAAGCCCTATCCAGGGAGAGGGGCTAAGCCACGATCTGAGAGAAAGATATCCAGCTGAAAAGGATACTCAAGAAGAGAAAGGTACTCTTAAAGATTTCTATAAAAGTAACCAGAGAGAAGGGTGGAAAACTCAGAGGCCTGGTGAACAGGGAAAAGCTGAGAGGGCGCGGCCACTAGCTAACTGCCATGGGAGTGGAAGCCAAGGCCGAGGGCATCAGCTGCAGCCCTACCTCAAAGAAGTTTATCCACACTCTAGAGAAAGAGAGACCCGGGGGGATTACTTGAGCCAGCAAGAATTAGAAGATAATCAGGCTAGGTCTCAAGCCTTTTCTGGAAGAGACTACAGAAAGCTCAAAGGTAAAACAGTTATTGCCTGTGATTGTGTGCCTAAACCCAGCATAGGAGACAAGCAGAAGAGAGGATTTTATCAGTATAATAATGACACTTTTAAGCAGAAAATAACAGATGATTTCCCCAGGAAGAAAACTGTTAATGCTAAAGGTTGGGACAAGAGAGCTTTTAAAACCATAGCAGATGAACAGCCAGGGTTCTATCCTATAGCCAAGAACCGACGCCCCAAGCTGACAAACAAGCATTGGAACACGGTTTGGCACGCTTTCAAAAAGCCAGAACTCGGTCCCATTGAAGCTTCCGATTCAGAGCTCTCGGACATGGAATGGCTGCCAGTGGAATCTGGGGGTGAGGAGGCGGAAGAACCCATGGAATGCGTTTATTGTACAGTAGGAAAACTATAATCTGTTTGGAGTTAAAGAATGTATGAAGTGAATACAGGATACCTTATGTTTTGAGTTACTGTGGAGATTAACAGTTGTTACTTTGACCGTTTTATATATGTGGAACCTGATGTAAGGATTGTTACAGCCCTGTTACTTTCTGAACCGTATATTTTGAACCATATTGCGCAAAGGAGAAATAAAAGCCTTTTTCCTTTTTCCCTACACTTGGCTGTGAAGTCACTTTATTGGGAAGTTGGCAACGAGGTTGGCACGAAGGACCGCTACCTTATGACCCTCGCAACTGGCCAACCCTGATACCCCAAATCTTATGCGCTCCCCAGCCTCCGGTGGAAACACTACGCCGCCACCAGAGGGGGCTGCGGGGGACAATATGTATATAATAATTTTTTTTTTTTTGCCTGCAGACCCTAGAAATAGCTGCTCCTGGCTGCACATGACCAGGAACTGCAGCTTCTGCACCTGCCCATGGCATAGCGTATCAGGTCGCCTGCAGGCCAGGGGGTGCTTGCTCTTCTTGTGTCATGCAGTGTTAATGCCATACTGATTATGGAGCCAGGCCGGGAGTCCTGCTCAGATCCCACTTGCCCCTAACACATCTCAGACCCAGCCTGGAGCCCTGAGTCCATTCTGCTCCTCTCCTTGGTCTCGTCACTGCACTGCAATACCAAATCTGCTGATCAAACCATCATCCCTCTGTTCCTCGCCTCTAAGCTGTAGTGCTGCTGCGCCCTAGAATCGGAGCAGCTTAGCTGGGCCAGTGGGCTCTTGCCTCATGTGGTGTTGTCATCCTCGTCTTCCTTTTTCCTGCTGTTTACCACTTTCATTGCCTGGTTTTGTACTACAGCCAGCAACGTGGCTGCCACTGAGCTGCTGAAGTGAAGGCTGTTATCTTCTGTGACGGAAGCAAGCAACTCCAGACTTCTTTGACTTGCCTTGGCGTGTGTCCCCTGCTCCTGTGCGTCTCGTGTAGCCAGACACCTCATGTAATTCCGGCTTCTGCAACCTTTTTAGCGCCATCTAGCTGTATGTATGGCACTAACCTCTCTCCATCTGGGGGGATCCTGGCTTGGGTCAACTTAGTTTTGTGTGGTGGAACAGACGTGTGCAGCATCCCTCTACATGACTCTATAGGGAGACACATATTTCCATTCTGTTCAGTCATAGAAAAAGTACTTTGAACAAATGAGATATTAGGAAATTAATACTGAGATTTGGGCTGATCTCTTAAAGAGAAAGTACAGCACCAGACTTAAAGTAAATTAAACACTTAAAACTGCAGCCTTGTTTTCTTTTTTTTGAGGTGTCCATTTTTTTGTTTGCTTGGTTTTCTTTCCACATTCACTTAAAATCAGCTTAGTTGGGGGGGGGGGGGCACTCGTGAGCCCGCTGAGAGATGGCCGCATTGTGAGTGAGCTCCGTCCCCACTACCCTGAAACACCAGCTAATATGCGCTAACGGCTGCACATTTTATCTCCCCTACCTGCCCTGGGTCTACCTAAGCGAGCGGTGCCTTCTGAAGTCGGGCTGGACGGTTCTCTAAGAAGCTGGGACGCCGCGGAGCTCTTTTGCGAAGTGCGGCCTGCTGCCACGTGTCTCTCCTCGCTGCCTGCTCTGGGCCCGACTGACCCCCTCGCTGCCTTCGGTGGCCCGTGCGGCCCGGACGACACTTGCGGGGATTCCCCTTGGGCTGCGCTGTCGGGCCCCTGCTGCTGGACCGGAGGCTGCGCAGCAACTCGCTGACCGGTGGAGCATTGCCCCCAGGGCTGGAGCGCCAGTGCAAGAAGCTGGAGTCTTGTTTCTGGGACTGGGGAGAGGGCCTGGAATCCCCGTGGCTCTCGTTGGCGCCCGCCCCTCCTCTCGACAGTGTGACTCCCCCCTGAGGGGGGTAGGCATAGAGGCTAAACCCTTTCTCTTTATGCCCTCATGCCTCTGGTCGGCTGAACGGTGCTGGAGTCTGTAGCACTTCTTCACACGCTGGTGCTCTGCTGAAGCCTTGGCTCCGCGGTGTGGATTTTGGGCGCCCTGTTAGAGTGCTCCAGTGTTTTATTTGGCTTCAGGTCTCTTATCGGAGCCTAATTTCTGGCGGTTGTGGACTTTGTGTGCTCTACCCTTCCATAGCAGTGCAGAACACCGCGAGCACTGCCTTTAACAGCTTATCACTTCAAGAAGGCCAGAGGCAGCTTCTATCTCAGGGCCCTGCTCTCTCTCCGGTCCCCTGGGCCTTGCGGACATTGATTCTATCTCACTCCTAACACTGTGTGGAAGTGATTGCTTTGCGGGACTGTGAGGCTTCGTGCACCGCTCTCTCCCTGACATCTCTGCTTTTGCTGACATTGACTGTAATTCTCTTCTAACACTGTGTGACACAAGTGGCCCTGGGGGATGGCGGCTACAGCTAAAAGTTCTGAAACTCGGGAGGGAGTGCGTTCCTCCCAGCGACTGCAGCGTAAGTCTGGGGCCCCGAGTAGCCCATGTGGACAATCTCCTCCGTCAGGTTCTGATGATGAGACCGTAAGTGAAGAGGAATTGGACTCCCATAAGCAACTCTCCTCTGCTCTAATCAAGCAAGAACTCCGTAGAGGTTTTGCGGAGCTAGCCAGTGAGTTTCGTTCGCTACGTGAGGAGTTGTTGAAAGATGTTGCAGACCTACGGACTGACATGAAAGAGCTGGGAGCCCGAGTAGAGGATGTGGAGACCAAAATGGTTGATCATGACGGGACCCTGATGGATTTACAATGTGCATTGGATCGGCAGCAAGCGCAAGCAATGGAACTGACTTACAAAATTGACGACATTGAAAACCGCTCCTGCCACAATAACGTGCGTTTTCGTGGAATACCAGAAGCGGTAGGGGGCGGAGAAGATTTGCCAACTGTGCTTAAACTGCTGATAGCGGAGTTGCTTCCGGCGGAAGAACTGGCTGCGCGGGCCTCCGGGATGGAGATAGAAAGAGTCCATCGGGCCTTGGGAAAACCTCCCAACAATCAGCCTCGTGATGTCATTGCGAGATTTCTGCGATATTCTGATGCTGAGCTTCTCATACGGCGAGGCCGGGAGAAAAAAGCGGTCCGCTTCCAGGATGCGACAGTGTCCATCTACCAAGAGCTCTCGACGTTCACTTTGGCGCGCCGGAGAGAGATGAAACCAGTGACAACGGTCGTGAACAGCAAGGGGATTCGTTACTCCTGGTCCTTTCCATTTCGGATGAACTTCCTTTTGGGCAACAAAAAGATCTCCGCAAAGGACCATACTGAAGCTTGGCGAGCCCTACGCCAGGCGGGACTAGTTGATGATAATGCTCAGCCTCATCCGCCGCCCCCTAAGTCCCAGCACTCCAAGTGGACTCGGGTGGACAAGTCCGCTTGATTTTTGACCTTTGTGTACACTTGAGGAGCTTTCCTTACCCCTTAGGGAGCCTTACTGGGTGGGTCTCTCGAACTCTGGATAACTGATGGAAGTAATATTTCTCATTGTGTTATTGGCCACCGATAAGGTTTGATCTGGGCCCACACTACCCTACATGTAGGGGGCGGCGGATGCTCTGCAAATGTTTTGATGATGATACTGTTCTGATGGGGAGGCATGGGGAGAGTGCTGACCCGGGGTGGGTGGGGGAGTAGTGCGGGGAATGTTTTCTATATGTTTAAGTTGACTTTCTGCTTCATGGGGTCTTGGGGGAAACGGGGTCTGTGGTCAATTTACCGTGTCCTGTGTTAACCTTGACAGGCAGGTGGTATTGACGGGAAGGGGGGGGTCTGGGTTGGGGGGGTTTCATCTGGAACTGGAGGGCATGTTTGGGCTTGGGGGGAGGGTCTATGGCTTGTGCTTCTGGAGGGTGGAAGGGGTGGGCCTGGATAACTAAATCCCTGGGCTTGCTGGGGGGAGGATGTCCCTGGGATGCCCCGGGTAGCTGGAGGATAAGAGGGTTTAGATTGTAACTACCCATGGTGCGCTTTATTTCTTTAAATGTTAAGGGACTTAACTCCCCAAGGAAGCGGTCGCTGCTGTTCTCGGAATTGCGCACGTTGCAGGGGGACATTGTTTATCTACAGGAAACTCATTTACAGACTTGCAAGCAGGGTTGGCTAAAGAGGTCCCCATATACTGAGGTGCGGGTGGCCTCAGATACGCAGGGCCGGAAGAAGCGGGGAGTAGCCTTACTATTTCATCAGAGCCTCTCTCTAAAGATCGAGGAGATACAACGGGATCCCCTGGGGAGGTGGCTCTTTTTGAATATTCGTCTGGAAGGGCGCTTGCTAACTTTAGCTAATGTCTATGCGCCCAGCACAGGTCAGGGGTCCTTTTTTATACGATTGAAGGCTTTACTGGCGGATTTTGCACGGGGTCCCATTGTTTTGGGCGGGGATTGTAACACCCCTCTGGTACCCCATTTGGATTCCACAGGCCGTGCTGGGGGGGGGAGTGGGGGGGTCAGCAAGAGCCCTTCAACGTTTTATGCTAGATTTGGGTTTACGGGATGTTTGGAGGTACACTCATGAGGGAGAGAGAGGTTATACGTACTACTCTCCGGTCCATCAGGTTCATACCCGCATTGACTATTTTCTATTGGATCAGCGCCTGATGGATGGGAGAGTGAAGGCTGGACATGGAGCGTTGACTTGGTCGGATCATGCCCCGTGCTGGCTTGCCCTTCCAGCCGGATTGTATAGCGAGCATCAACGTCTTTGGCGCTTAGATGTGAGGTTCCTACGGCGGCAGGGTGCCGTGCAGGATCATGTCCGCTTTATCACTGAATTTTTTGAGCTTAATGGCTCTGGGGATGTTCCCCTCCCCACGGTGTGGGATGCTTACAAGGCGACGGCTCGAGGCCAACTCATGGCTGAGGCGGCCCGCACGCGCAAAATGTGGACGCATGACCGTGACCGGTTGATGCAGGAGTCTTCCCGTCTAGGTTTGGAGCACGCCCGAACCGGCTCGCGGCAGGTTCTGTGTCATTGGCGGACTGTTCGAGCCAATTTGGATGCGTGTTTGCAGAAAGAACTAGATAATAAACGCCGGAAATTACAGCAAACATTTTATGAGCATGGGAATGAAACCGGCCGCTTCCTAGCTTTGCGTCTTCGGCAGCAGCAGTCCGCGCGAGTGGTTCGTGAGCTACGTGACTCTGGGGGTCGGAAGAGGGTTATTTCTCAGGAGATTCGCGATCTTTTTGCTGACTACCTGGAGCGTCTCTACAAGGCAGAGCCCTTTGATCGGGATCGTGTGCAGTACTATTTGCAGAGGACCGCACTGCCGCGTCTCTCGGATCCTGATCGAGCTCAGCTAGATTCTGAATTAACAGTAGATGAAGTGGAGAGTGCGATCCGGCTACTGAAAACTGGCAGTGCACCGGGTAGTGATGGCTTCCCAGCGGAATATTATAAGAAGTTTCGGACACACTTAGCGCCCACCTTGACCATCCTGTTCAACGAGGTCTTGGGGGGGGTTTCTCTCCCTCCGTCCCAACGTGAGGCCTTGATAGTGATGATACCCAAACCTGGCAAACCTTTGCATGATGTGGCGTCCTATCGCCCCATTTCCCTGTTAAACGTTGATGTTAAAATATTTGCTACTGTGCTGGCTGCGCGTCTGAACCGGGTCCTTCCGGGCTTGGTTCATCCGGATCAGGTTGGCTTTGTGCCGGGTCGCCAGGCTGCGGATAACATTAGGCGTATGTTGCAGATCATACACGTGGCCCAGCGGGAACCGCAACCAGCTTTGCTGGTGGGGATTGACGCAGAGAAGGCCTTCGACCGGGTTGATTGGGAATACCTTTGGAGCGTTCTGGAGACCATGGACTTTGGCTCTAACTATATCCGTTGGGTTCGTAGCCTTTATCAGTTGCCCCAGGCATGCGTTTGGATTAATGGGGGACACTCGAGACATTTCTCTCTGGGGAGGGGCACGCGACAGGGTTGCCCCCTTTCGCCTCTGCTTTTCGCACTCGCGATGGAACCCCTGGCTCAGAGCTTTCGCGCACATCCAGGCTTGCAGGGGGTCCATATCGGTCTTGCGGATTATCGGATTGCGCTCTTTGCGGATGACATCATACTGTCCCTGGTGGATCCGTCAGCTTCCTTTCCAATTGCGATGCAGCTGTTTGAGGATTACTCTCGGGTATCTGGTTTCAAGATTAATTATGCTAAATCGGAGATCTTGAATGTTGGGGTCCCTGGGGCGATCTGTGCGGAACTCCAAGAGGCTTATCCTCTTCGCTGGGTCTCAGGAGCCTTGCGTTATCAAGGGGTGCACCTGACTGTGGAGTGGGCGGACCTTTTTAAAGCCAACTATGATCCCTTGCTTCGTCAGGTTCGGCGGGACTTAGAGATTTGGAATGGCCTGCTCCTTTCCTGGTTCGGGCGTATAGCCGTAGTCAAGATGGTGGTTGTTCCCCGTTTTCTTTATCTTTTTCAAGTTCTAATACCGATTCCCATTACACGGGCCACTTTGGCGACCTGGCAGCGGCTGCTTATGAAGTTCATATGGCATTACCGTCGTCCGCGCTTGGCGCGACATGTTCTTTATGCCCGTACGCGCTCTGGAGGTATGGGCATGCCCAATTTGCACTGGTATTATGCGGCGGCCCAGTGTCGGGCGGGGGTGGAATGGATGATTGCGGACAGCACCAAGCGATGGGTACAGCTGGAAATGAGCTTGGCGGGGGGAGCGGGACTGGGAGACTGGCTGTGGCTTGGTCCCAAACTTCGGTGTGGTAAATGCACCAATAATCCCTATGTTCTTCATACCCTCCGATGCTGGGACCAGCACTTTCGGTCCCGAGATGCGGATTTAACTCCGTTGGCCCCTATAGTGGGTAATGCTTCTTTCCCGCCGGGGCAAAGCGCTACAGTCTTTCGGCAGTGGGGACATTTAGGCCTTAGCCGAGTCGGACACCTCTTTGATGTCGGCCGGATACGGTCTTTCCGCGCGTTACAAGATGAATCTGACATTCCGGCTAGGCATCTCTATCAATATACGCAAGTGACGCATTGGGTTCGATCTAGGCTGGTTCGCCCCCAGGTTGCTCGGGACCTGACCGATTTGGAACGCTATTGTGAGGGGTGTACTACTACTAGGGGACTTGTGGCCACCCTCTATGCCCACCTGCAGGGATCTCAATCACGCTCTGCGAGGCATAGGGAGCTCTGGAACTCTGATTTGAATCTTTCCTATACCGAGCAACAGTGGGAGACAGCGGAAACGCACTTGTGGAAGAGCTTGGTAGCGATTAATGCCCGTGAAACTAATTATAAAATACTGTACCGTTGGTACATGACCCCGGCGCGGATCGCACGTATATATCCTGGGGCTGTGGATCTTTGTTGGCGTAATTGTGGGCAACAGGGTACCCTGGGGCACATTTGGTGGACTTGCCCCCGCATTTGCGCTTTTTGGAGGGGTGTGCAATTCCGGCTACAATTGCTTCTGGGAGTGAGCATACCTTGGGATCCAGGGATCTTCCTCTTTGGGGCCTCGGTGCCAGGTGCACGGACTCTGCAACTTGCTCTACTACGCCATGGCCTGAATGCGGCCCGCTTATCTCTTGCGGCAGCCTGGAGGCGTGCTTTAGCCCCCTCCTTTCGGACTTGGTTGGAACGGATGTGGGATATGTATACCATGGAGCGGGGGGTGGCTGTCAGTAGGATGCGCTTGGCGCGCTTTGAGTTGGTGTGGGCACCTTTTGTCTCTCGTTATGGTGCGTGAATGCTCTGGACAGGAGGGGGGGAATATGCGTACTTTACTGGGAGTCTGCCCCTTGTGTGTATTTTCCCCTTTTTATTTTTGCTCACCATCTTTCCGTGCTTCGAATGCTAAGCCATAGTCGGGGATACTGGGAGGTTGGGGGGGGGGTCCGGGGCTAGGGAGGTTCTGGAGAGGGGGGGGGGAAGGGAGGTTGGGGGAGTTGTTGCTCCCCGATTCCTTATTCTAAAACTGTAAAAATGAAGGCATATTGTAGAATACTATTGTGACCTGAAGTTATGCTGTTACTGTTGAATTTTCTTGAAGTTCTTTGTGGTTCTTGTTTATATGTATCTTTTGGAAGCCTTTCAATAAAAAAAAAAAAAAAAAAATCAGCTTAGTTGATAATCCAATATGAAAAATAGAGCCCTAAAAATAATTCCCAGGTCAGAAGTAGTGATGTGCTATCAGTTTCTTGTCAAGGGAGACTTGCTAGCCTTGTTCCACTTGGTGAAAGATGCTTTTTATCATAAGAAGAAGCTTCTCAGAGACCCAGGTGCTCCCTTCTGGTCTGAGAGTCACACCCAAAAAGTCTCCATTTCCACCTCTCACAAGGATCTGTGAGGCATGTCAGACCCGTTTCTGAAAAGCTAAGTGCTTATCTCCAGGAACAAGCAGGAATGAGTCTTCACATATGGGTACGTTGGTACCAACGGAGTCCGCGCGGGAACGCTTCCCAGCATCCAATCAGAAAGCTTTTGGAAGCATCCCAACACGCCTGCGCGCTGCCTTCCCGCCTTCCCAACTGCCTCTCCTCAGTTTTTGTTTTTCCGCGGAGCCGGCAGGACGTCCTCCTGTCACCGCAGAAAATTCTTCTTTTATTTTTTAGTTTTCTTGTGGTCGCGGCTGCCTTCCCCGACGCCACCGGTACCGCCGGTGTTTCTTTTTTCTTTTCATGTAAAATGTCTTCCTTAAGGAATATATTTTTCTTTGTTAGTGTCTCACGGTTCTCAGGCCTTCTAGGCCTCTCCATTTTTCCTCATGGAACCGCCAGCCATTTTCCCCAAGAAATGTTCAAACTGTGGCGGTACAACTTTATTTTTAGACACTCACAATTGGTGTCTAACCTGCTTGGGTCCTGACCATTTTCCTCCGGAGCCCTCGGGCACCAGTATGGTGAGAAGAAGCTTTCAACATAGAGTTCCCCTCGACACGCGGTCCTCCTCCAACTTCAGGGCACCGACCATATCTTCTTCTGCACAGGATCAGGTAGCCCAAAAACAGTCTGTTAAGACTAGACAGTCCTCGGGCAGCACTTCTCATGCACAGCATAGAGATACCTATGGCCTTGTCCTCGAGAATCCACTGGCTTCAAAACCCCGGTGGGAGTCTTCGGCCTCCAAAGCCTGTGTGGGGTTTCAGGTTGTTCCTGAGGTTCACCCCTCACAGAACATACCTGAGCCATACCCGGTGGTGGCATCCGCTTCAAGCGGTACCGATACCCCGGCATCGGCACTGGTGTTGGATGAAACATTCCTCACCAAGGATCGTCATCTGGCGTCCTCGGTACCTACGGGCCCGGTGGATACGCTTCAGACCGACTTTCCAGTATCTATATCGACACCGATACTAGTACCAACGTCGGTACCCTCCAGACGTGCATCGATAGACTCGCTTCCTTTGATGCCAAGTCTGGAATCGATCTCCAGTCTGGAGGACTGGGTACCGACTCCCATCGGTACCGAAGGCTTGGTTCCGATACTTCGGATCCGCAACTCTCGGTTCCTCCGACACCGTTAGATTTGCCACCGGCTGGTATTCTTCCGCCAGTATCAGATACGGTACCGAGATCGGTACCGATATCCACAGTACCATTACTGTCGGTACCTTCCATGCTTCTCTCTTCAGGCTCGCCTCCCTCGATGCCGAGTCTGGAATCGATCCATAGCATGGACAATCTGTTACCAACTGTCACTGGTTCTGACCTGCAGTACCAGCGACCACCATCTAAGGATCCCATACTGCACCATTCAGGATCTTCTATTCCTATATACTGGAATAGATCCCTCGGTGCCAACGCTAGTTCTTCATCAGATCTAGCCTATCCAAGGGAAATTCCCTCTGGGGATCCTTCTTTCCAGACTTTCCTCCTGGATATGGCAAAATCACTTGCCATTCCTATTCCTGGACAAGATCCTACACAAGGGAATACAGAATACCTCTCTGTTCCTAACGAAGCAAAGGAGAACATAATGCTTCCTTTGCATCATTCTTTGCAGGATCTCCTTCTACGAATGTGGGAAGCTCCTTTAAGGGTACCCCCACTTTCCAGAGCAACTGATCTCCTATATCAGGTGCCCCCCTCTCCAGGTTTTCAAAGGACTCAACTTCCTCATCATTCCATTGTAGTGGAATCAGCATTGATGCGGGTAAAGAGTAATAAAAAGCACTCTTCTTGTCCGCCAGGTCGTGAGTCTAAGACACTAGATGCCTTTTGGACGTCAAACCTTCCAGACATCCATGCTTTCAGCAAGAATTCTCTCATATATTTTTTATATGGGTCTATCTCTTGAGGAGGTCACAAGGAAATTACATCTTTTGACTCCTTGTCTTCAAGAGCCCAAACAAGCAGACTATTCCTTACTGGTTAGTCATGCTCATAATATCTCTAGGTTTCTTACTCGTGCTACCCTAGACTCCTTTGAGTCTGTTAGCAGGACTTCTGCTATAGCTATAGGGGCACGACGTAGAGCCTGGCTTCAGACTTGGACAAATGGGCACAAGAAAGACTGGAAATACTCCTTGCACTGGAGAAAATCTCTTCAACAAGGAGTCTTTACTCCAGGTTACTCAGTTATCCACTGACTTTCCTGTTTCCAGGGGCTATTCTACGCCGCCTTCTTTCCCAGTAGGTAGGAAATGTCCTACCAAACTTTCTTCCCCTAGGGGGAGAAGGTTTTGTCCATCATCTGCCCATCATACAGATGTTCCCAAACAGGGGAAACATCGCCCTGGTCTGAAGAATCTACAAACTCAACAGGGTCAACAAACCCAGCAGTCGCAGGGTTTCAAATAGATCATTGTCCCTCTTGATTGCTGGTTAGGGTAGCAGTCTGCTTCTTTTCACTTGCAGTATCTGTACTAAATTTATCCTAACCTACCTAGATATCTCTTCATGAGACATCTTTTTTTTTCTAAGAGTCTTTATGATGATCCTGCCCATACTTAACAGATTTCCTCTTCCTCTTGGAGGAGAGGTAACAACTATCAATTGTCACGGGGTGATGCTGGCAGAGCCCATAAATGTAAAAGAAAGTGAGCAAAATGACACCTTGGCTTCACAAAAGGGAAAGGGTTGCCAAGAGCAACCAGAGAAAACACATGCACATGGTGTTAGGGAACGCCCAAGCAGAGACGGAGCTCAGAGCTCATTAGAAAATGGGGAGCAGCTGCAAGGGGGCGAAGCCCAAGCTAACACTGAGCAAGATATAGTAAGGACTCACTCACTAACAGACAGTTCTAGTTCGGGGTTGTTGGAGAGCTCGAGTGCGGGGTTGTTGGAGAGTTTGGAGATTAAGGAGCTTGGAGGTTAAGGAAGTCGTGGAAGTCTTGGAGGTCTCAGAGAGCTCAGGAGGCTCAGACAAAAGCCCAGAAAGCACAGGTGGGAGAATCAAGGAGAGCACAGTGGAATGCTCAGACCAGAGCTTAAGTGAAAGCTCAGGAAATATCCCAATTGAAAGCCCAGAAAGAACAGGTGGCAGAACTCGTGGAGGAGGTCAGCAGAGATTCCAGCAGGGAACACGACAGGAAGAGAAAGCTGTGAGGACAGTGCCCAGAAGAAGCTCCAAGGAGTCAGAGGTTGGTGAATTGCAAGGAGGCTGTGAGGAACAGCAAGGCATATTTTCCCAGTACCCTGTGGAGTATTGCAATGAAGCAATAAGGAAAGGCGGTCCTACAGTTAAGCTTCCAAGCCATAACCAGTTTAACTACAAACAAGCAAGAAAGAAAAGTTCTTACCCCGAGGCACATTTCTGGGAGCTAGAGAAACGCTGTGAGAGAAGGGGAACAGAACGAGGCTATCCACGTCATAGAAAGCAGGAAGCCCCAGCATCTGTGGTGAGACGTATTCTCCCTAATAGAGGGGACTTTGTAGAACCAGGATTCACATGCACATATGAGGAGCTTTGCAGAGCTCAGGAAGCAGGATCTAATCACTATGGTGATTCCCCACAAGCCACGAGGGTAGTGGAGGAAGGGAACTGGTTCACTCCTCGGCAGGGACAGTTTGATTCAAAGTGCAGTTTTGAACAAGAGACACTGTCTGACGAGGGTGAGATGCAATTGGATTTCCCTGAAGATATTTCCCAAGTGTTGGACATGGATTGTACTTATACGGTATCTAACTGTATTAATTCTCTGTGCTGAAGCAGCAAGAAGTGTTAATTAAGAGAAACAGCTGAAAAGGTTTCACGTGAGTTGAAGAAACTGTTTCCATTACTTTTGCTGTTAATTTGAATGCTGAGGAAAGCTTATATTTTGGTTCCAGTATTTTTCCTTTGATACCAGATGTATGGTTTGTTACTTTTGTTCCATAGTTTTTGAATCCACCCCGGACGGGGAATAAAACCTATGTTTATCCTTACACTCAGCTGCAACTACACTTATTGGGTTAAGGTAAACTACGGGAACCAGAAGGCTTAGCTACTGCCTTCCCGGGGACTTACTGCCAATAATATCATTGCCCATTAAGCTGTCCAAGCACCTCTCAGCCTCTGGACCGGCTAGTGGGTCACACAATAGACAGTTGTTTTCCTGTATTGGCATGTATCATCTCACCTGTCGGAGACTTCCTCCATAGTTGGTCTCTTGCAACCCTGTCTTACCTCCCTCTTACTACAACATTTAGTTTGTAAGAGTGACTTTTTTACATGGGTAAGCCCTTTTGGTCCTCTACCTGTTCTACCGGGGGATTCTCCCTTCTGGAGTTGTCTTCCCCCTTGTTACCTTAGGGCAGCTCCTCAGACAATAGGAAGTCCTACCATTTCTGTTTCTTTTCCCTCCTCTTTTTAGATTGGGAAAAAGAAATTCTCCATGCTGCCCTGATAGTTGCTGCAAATGCAGCAATTCCTAGTGGTTAAACCACTGGTTTTGTTCACTACACAACCAGGGTTTCCCCTCCACTAGCAATCCTTCTAGCCTCAGTGCTAAGTCCCAAACAGGGTATCAACCTCGTTGGGAAACCCTATTATTACAGTTTGGTTGGTTAACTTCTATTCTTCGCCCCTTGCTCTTGGCAGAATAGCTGGTTACCTGCTGGCTTTCCACAGCCAGTTTTTTCTTCTGACCAACCTCCAGCATGCTCTCTGTAACTCTACTAGAGTAGCTTTGCACTATGGGCCCTTGCTAGAGAGCATTAGTATCTTGCCTAGCAGATAACCCCAGATGGTTAAAAGGGGTTCCCCCAGTCATGTTCATGCCTGGCAGGTATTTTCTACCCTTTCCATCTTATCTTAAAAATCATTTGAGGCATAAGCCTCAGGCCTGTCATTACATGAAAGCCTAAAGAAGGGCCAATTCCCTGGCTTGGCCCATATCTCCTGGGGTTCCCCGTCAGAGAGAAATTCTTCACTGGCAACTAGAGGACACCTAATACCCATCTTGCCCTCATAGGCGGCTCACTAGGGTATCGTCCTCCAGAGGCCTCTATCCAATCTCCATACTACAATTCTGGAGATATCTGGACTTCCTTTCTACAGACTGCTGTTATCCTCTGCCATTTTCACGTAGGCCATCCTGGTTACTCAAGAGCTCAAATTCTGCAAAGAATTAAGCCGCCTTCTTGTCAGGGACACCTTTCCTCTGACTATGCCAGTCATAACCAGGAGAAGAGGATTTTTTTCTATTTTATCTATTCAAGCAGGTATCAACCTTCTTGCTATTAGATAAATCTTTCTCTCTCCCTATAAGGGGGGATGGGGTTCTCTGGACATCTCTCCATCCATATACCTGGAAACATGTCTCTATATGCCTGCCTATTTATCTAGGTATATATAGATAGATAGATAGATGTGTGTATATATATATATATGTATATATATATATGTATATATATATGTGTGTGTATATATGTATATGTATGTATACTGATTATATCTGTGTGTCTTCTGCCCATATATATCTCTCTATAGATATATGCATATATACCCTATATGTGTATATATTTAAATCTATCTATATATAATATGTACATATATATTGATACATATAATGAGATATATTTTTGGATAGATCTGTATCCATTTACTTATCTATCTGTCTGTTAGGATCAGATATCCTGACATTCCTTATGATCCTGACAGATGGGCACTAACTCTATCAATGCTGAACCAGCATACCTAGGGGACTACACCTAGAACCACTCCTGTGGTAATTAACCTTTTCAGGTTAGGTACTCCTGAAGCTCTCCATGTACCTTTTTTTTTCCTAATTGACCCCATTTAGGAAAGACATTGCGGAGCTTCCGTTGCTCTAAAGCTTAGCGCTCCTGAGTCTGTCCTTACCTTTTCATCAGATACAAGGGTTTCCATACCCTTTCTCCCCTACATGGACTGATTCTAACCCAAGTCCAGTTGGGTCAGACTAAATTTTTCTCTTGGTCCTAAATTTATACTATTTTTGGACCAAAGCAGCTTAAGCTTTCCTTAATAGTACCTTCTGCATCTCCGCTGAAGTTCTACCTTTTATGCTACCCCAGTTTTCCTCTGGGGCTATTTTCCTCACCCTAAAGGGTTCTGACCTCCACTTGTTTTTTTGTTCTACTTTATTACCTCTACTTCTCAGTAAGGTACCCCTTGAGCACATTCACTGGCTCTTCTATCAGATCCATATGTAGCTCAGTGCACTTGTGCAATGTCAACAAGGGAGGCCCAGATTACAATATCTTATTACTAAATGCCCTCGATACAGGGTCTTCCCCTTTTGAAACCCTGTTCTAGCCAGCTGTTCCACAGCTCTTTTCTGTATTCAACTCCTACCCTCCATCCCCAGGATGCCTGAGGTCCTGAGGAATAGCATGGCTCGTTCTAGACTTGCAACATGCTAGGACTCCCTCCGGGCATCTGAGCTAGGGAGTCCCCATATGTGAAGACTCATTCCTGCTTGTTCCTGGAGATAGCACAGTTACTTACCTGTAACAGGTGATCTCTGGGAACAGCAGGAATAAGTCTTCACAACCCACCCACCTCCCCTAGGAGTTGTATCTCTCTATCTTTCCTTTCCTCTCTCTCTCTTTGTCTCAGCTTTAAAACTTAACTGAGGAGAGGCAGTTGGGAAGGCGGGAAGGCAGCACGCAGGCGTGTTGGGATGCTTCCAAAAGCTTTCTGATTGGACGCTGTGAAGCGTTCCCGCGCGGACTCCGTCGGTACCGACGTACCCATATGTGAAGACTTATTCCTGCTGTTCCCAGAGATCCCCTGTTACAGATAAGTAACTGTGCTATACCTGATTGTGTAAACAAGGTTTGGATATAAGGGGACTGCGGTACTTGTGTTTCACATGCAGATTCCTTTCTTCCGCTTTCCAATGGTGTTTCTTTTTCCTTAACAGAGGTGAAGAAGGTTTAGAGTTCTGTTTTTCTTGGCCCCCCAACGTGAAGTAAGTTCTGAGCAAGCTATTGTCATATTAGAACTGAAACACCCCTGTTGTGGAGAAACATCAAAAAATATGTCAGCTTAGAAAGGATGGTGGATGCATAGAACGTGATGTTGGAGGCCAAAACAATAAGATTCAGGAAAACCTAGAAAAGCACTCCATCCATCCAGGGCTCCAAACCAGCAGGGTGTTCAGAATAGCTATGCCAAATATTCACGAGCTGAGTGCTTACTATATGTTTCTAGAATTGTTCTTCCATTGAAAACGTAGATTATGTTGTGTAGATCAGTGGAACAAAGCCCTTAGCACAAATGCTAACATTTGCCAGTGATTCAGGATACTGAGCTCACAATCTGGAAATAAATAGATCTTTTTTGGAGAATTTGTTTCCAACAGTTCACAGTAGTCAGCTACTCTGGCACAACCACCTGAATGATGCAATGTCATAGGTATCCTGTGTAGTTTAGATAGTACAAAACAGAGGTTTCCCTATGGAGCATAACAAAGAGGAAAATGTTGCGATTTAGTATTGAATAGACCACAGCAGGGCCAAATAACGGCACAGGTCACAAAGTTCTGGCATGGTTCGGTTCATTGTAAAGCATAATTTGAAACTTTTCAAGTGTGTGTTCTCTGCTCAGTTAGTGAGCCCTGGTCTCTGTCTCTCTTGTGCTTATTTTACTCCTGCTGGAATTCTGGGTCAAAAGCTCTTAATTATGCAAAATTCCGCAGGCTTCGTTTGTCAAAATAGCAAAGCATATTGTTCTTGAGTGATATTTAACTTTAAATACAATACAAAAACAAAATGTCACAAAAAAGGTGCAAAATTTAGAATTATTGTGTGCATCATTCCAGCTGGAGTATCATGTCTTCTAATGTTATGAATTCCCTTTTGCTGTTTACTACTTGAGACCATGGGGTGCAACATGGTTGATCCAGGAAGGAGGCCAGTACTTTTTTTTTTTTATTTATTTATTTTTAATAAAGGAATAAATTAATGCAAGCTGGAAACTGCACTCGGTATTCCTGACTAAATAAGACATGCAGTCCAACAGTATAAATAGCCAGTTGCCCAGCCCTCCGGGGACTGGCTCATTGAGTGGTTTAGTAGTAGAATAATTGTGCAAATTAAGTTGCACTCCCTCCATGCTCACTTTTATACAATTGGACATCCTCTATACCAGGGGTGCACAAGTTCAGTCCTTGGGACCATGATTTCAGGATGCCCTTAATGAGTATGTATGAGAGAGTTTCATACAAAGGAGGTAGTGTGTGTACAGATCGCTCTCCGTCGTGTTCATCCAGGATATCCTGAAAACCTGGCCTGTTTGTGGCCTCCAAGGACTGAACTTGTGCACCCTGGCTCTATACCTATCCCATGCTTTCTTAAATTCTGCTGCTTGTTTTGGTTTCCATCTCCTCACACATCCACCACTCTTTGAAGAATTAGTTTTGGATGTTGTGCTTGAGTCTATGCTAATAAAGCTTCAGCATCTCTTTCCTCTGCTGGAACGTTTGCTGCTTACGCTTTTGATTTGTCTTTTGAGATGTTGAATTGTCTCCATCGTGTCCCTTTGCTTCTCCTCCAGGCTGTATCTGTTTAGGTCCTTCAGTCTCTTCTCATATGGCTTAAAACTATCAGTTGTTATGGCTTTTTATCATTATTTATGAAAACTCGGAAGATCTTCTTCTTCTTCTACTGAATGCTGACAGATCACTTCCCCCGGGCATCCATCTGTCTAACGCAGCACACAAGATCAATAAAACAAAATAACTTAAAAAAACACAAATAAATGTGAAAATCACTGCTGTGATGGATTCCCCAGCCTCAGCTGATCTTGTCTGATGCTGGGACGTCCAGACCATAGGAATAGTGATTCTGTTTGAGCTCAGATGCCATAAGGGCCAAACATCTGTTGGAAGTTGAACCTTTTATTGTTTTTCTCCAGCAGTTTCCTACTACTGCGCTTAGGTTTCTACTAGCACTAATTTACTGTGAACCATTTTATAACTAACAAAGCTTTCTACCCTCATTTTTGTCCCTTTCTCTCTACCTGCCCATTGGAAGCATTGACGCCTCGCATTGACAGATAGCGACTCCCTGCAGAATCTGGTCCATGTGCACCCTGTTTCTGGCCCCTAGATGTGACACTCGTGCTACCTCCTCCCTAGTAGCAATATCCCAGTGAAAGAAAGGAAAATGAGGTGGACTCAGAAAGTGATCCTGATCCCGTGTCATTTACCCGCTGGGCTCCCTCTGGAAGCTGCACCTCTTCAGTGCTAGTGGGGCTGACCACAGTGCAACATCGGATGCCCTGAACACCACTGGCAGGCTTCTCAGTTTGCTTCCTCCGTCTTTTTGCATTATAGCAGCAAACAACAACTGCGCGTAGAAATGTTCCTCATAATTCCTGAAATGCAGACACTTCCATGAGTATGAACAGGGACTGCTACTAGATGCAATAAACTGATTTTACAAAAGTGTCATGAAAATCTAGAAAGTCGGATAGTTGCGATGGCGATATTTTTCATTGAGAAGGTTTTTCTTCTGATGACCTTTTTACTGTTTCCTGTTTGATTTCCATAGCCTCCACTCACTGCATGTAGCATTTTTCTTACAGAGAGAAGAAAGGACAAACCATGTCTGATGCCCCTCCGCCCTCTTCTGCTCCTTTGTTAGAAGAGAAGCATGGCCCTCCACCCAGCTTTGGTAAGTACAGGAAACCACCTCAGGACTGACCTTTTGACTCTTTCTATACCCAGAAATAGACTTGGAGATCATAACAGACAGCTCTTGTGCTCACAGTACATGAGCGCTTTTTATAACTTATCAAGTCTCCTGTCATTCTTAGGTTGGCTCTTCTTCAGACTCAAAACAAATCAACATGGCGGAAGCTTATTTTTGTTTAACACTATGTAGCTTAATGGGTAAAGCGAAGTAGGATAGGATAGTTTTGGCAGCAAAACAAAATATCTGCAATTCTCTGGTCCATAAGCGGGCATATCTGGTCAACTTCAAGCATGCAGTAGAAATATTCCCTCCTTGCTCATTCTTTTTACAGTTCAATATATAAGGGTATAAGAGAAGCCACATTGAGCCAGACCAAGGTCACGGAGCCTAGCATCCTATCTTATAACTTGGAGCTCAGCATTGTTTACCTGTAGTTGGGATTATGTTTCCCTAGGGGTGTGTGTATATACAGGTTGGCCCAAAAAAAGTGAGACTATCTCGTAAATTAAAAGCTTAAATAGTTTACATATTTTACCTTTTATAGCTATATAACGTCTTTATTTCGACAATTTCCGGTCACCATCTTGTTTTTTTAATTTGTCAATCGTTTACATCTGTCTTTTTGAATTTTTAAATAACTTATATGCTACAGGATGTTCTCACTTTTTTTGGGCCTGTTTGTGTGTGTGTGTGTGTGTGTGTGTGTGTGTGTATAGATATATATAATATGGACCTTTTGCTTATGGAAGCTTTGGCAGAAGGAAATTTGTTTCCTAATTCCATCTTTGTGAGTTTGTAAAACAAGTGTAATCTTCCTTGTTCCCTCTCCAGGAATACCATCCCCCGCAGTGACACAACCTCAGAGTATACCAGGCCTTCCTCCGGACATTGGACCACCCCCATATGAGCCAGTGCCTCAGCCAGGTTTCATTCATCCACACATACCTACCGAAGGCGGCATGCCCTATATGCCCCATGGTGAGTCTGTGAGGAAGGGAGAATGCTAAGGACATTCCAAGTGTTAAATCTTTTCAGAATCTACAACTTTTCACTCATTCAATATCATGTGAATAGTTTGGGCAGGCCTGATTTGTTTTTTTCCATTTTTTTGCACTGGATGCTTGTTAGTAATTTGGTGTTAATTCCTGAGTCTAGACTGCTGCTTTAGGTGCTGTGTTAAGATGAGTCCATTTTACTATATGTTATGCTAAGAAGATAATTAGATCCTAATCTAAACTGTGATAATCTCATTGAACAAATATCTCTGGCCAAAAGGATATATTTTGATTATTGTTGGATCTTTGTTGGATAAATAAAGATCTGCTGTGTGAAGTATCTGAACACTTCTTCCAGTGACTGGTAGCACCTGTTTGAGCAGCAAAAATTTCAGCTAAACATTTCTTGTGACCAGTTTCTCATATCGTCCTTGAGGAATTCTGGCGCAGAACTGTTACAGCACTACTAGCTCCTTGCATGAACAGCTCGTTTCAAGTCTTGCCACAATGCTGCAGTGAGGTTGAGGTCAGGACTGCACGTGCCCAGTTCAAAACACAAAATCTCTTTGCTTATTCCATTTTGTTTTGTTGCATGACCCACCATTTTGGCTCTGCTTCACCTGACATTCTTCTCTATAATTTTCTTAAAGAAAGCAGAATTTATGGTTCCATCAATGACAATTTGTCCGACACCTGATGCAGCAAAGCAGCCCCATGCCATGATACCTCTACCACCATGCTTGATGGTCAAGAGGAGGCCAAACAAAACAATTGTTCACCCATCTGTCTGGAAAATGTTCCAGATGGTTTCTGGCTCGTTTGCAAAAGGTCAGCTTAATGAGTAAAGCAGTAGAGCAGTGGCCCAGGGCACACAGCCTTTAAGGGTGCCTCACTGACTCGCCCCTTCACAGCCCTGGAAGTGCTTTTTCTTTTGCTCCTGCAGCTGTGCCGCCTTAAAGCCACTGGCACTGCAGCATTTCTAAAGGCAGTAATGAGCACTTCATGTTTCTTGCGGTGTCACGGTGCCGGCGGCTTGCAAGGTAGCACAGGCACGGGAATAAAGGCAAACTCTCTCACGGCTACGTAAACCAGCTGCTGCAAAGTAGAGCAGAAGAGAGGAGAGGAGGTGGCCAGTGCTACAGGCTGAAGAGGGGAGGGCAGCTTGGATTGGGGCTGATCCTGGGGGGAAACTGAGACCAGAGGAGGGCTAATTCTAGGGAATGGGACCAGCTATAGGCTGATGCTGGGCTGCTAAAATTGAGATGGGGCTGACACTAGGGGGAGGAGGATTACTGGGACTTGAAGGGGTGTCTCGGGGGAGTTATTGGGACTGGAAGGGGTCTGATGTTGGGGCTGGAACAAGAAATAGGATGATGCAGGGATGTACTGGAAAGGAGCTAATCCTGGAAGATGCTGTGGTCAGGGTGGGAAAAGAGGCAGCAAATGGGAGGATGAACAGGGAGAGGAGGTAGGTATTATGTATTTGTGGGGGATGAAACAAGGTCATATAGGGGTGAAGAATGAGAGGGAGGGGTATAACAATGGATGCTGGGATAAGGAGGAGGAAAGCCAGGGTTAAATATATTGGAGAAGGAAGTAGATGGGTGAGTGCTGGGAAAGGGGATTAGGAGGCAGGATGACAGGTACTGGGGACAGGGGGATGCAGGAGAGCAGGGACTCTGATTAGGCGGAGACTCTAAAATTGGATGGGAGAACAGACGATTCTAAGATTGGGGACTGAGAGACTGCATAAGGTGGAAGATTGGGGGGAGGGGAGCGTGTAGGGGGAAGTTATTCAGGATTACTCATCCTGGAGAACGAGACCCAAACCTGTAAAGTTTATTGTCAGTAGCAAATAAATGCTTATATAAATACTCAGTAAGTCTAGGGGTAATTGCTGCGTCCCACTTTTCCCAAGATTCTATAGGTCCGTTTGGCAAATAAACCACGTGATATAAAGGAACCAACCCTAATTTTGTATATAAATTAGACTTTATTGCTGATAGAAAAATAGTGTAGATACTCGTATAGGATAAATTAGTTTTCTAAGGCAGTAAAGTTAGGTAGCTCAATGATTACAATTACCAAGATAATTAATCACCTTTTTATCAACCAACGTCATCGGTTTGCCCTGCACTCAGACATACAGTACATTATCTGTCTAAGCTAGATCCAACCTTGGAGGGTGAAATTAAGGACCAGAACCTTAGCTCTTGCCAGAATGCTTGTGGCTGGGTTCGAGAAGTCGTCTCAGGAATGGCATGAAGTCCAAAGTATGGCAGCGATCCAACGTTGACTATAGGCAGTAGAGCCAAGCCGCATGATAACACCAAACCTCAGGTCTGTGGGAGAGGTTCACTCCTTCCCGAGGGTTGTCCATGTACTAGAACACTGTCTTTTAGAAAGAGAGAGGCTGGCAAGCAAAGCACTTGCAGTGCAGGAAATGGCAGAGCTGAAAGGTGAACTGCTGAAAGGTGTCTAAAAGTGTGTAGTACTCCCAGTCCCTCCATGCACAGCGTATAATTCTTTGTCCTAACCTCCTCATCATGGCACGTTGATTGGCTGGTCTCAGATACTGTATGTCATCTGCAGAGAATCCTGTAACAGTGGTCCTTCTCTGAACAAAGGTTCATGGTGCAGGAAAGACGCTGGTATGCAGGTGCGTACATTGTTGCAAATCCTAGGCCTAGTGGCACAGAGTCTGGATGAGAGCGCGTTCTCTAGCACATAGTCATAAACAATTGCTCTGCTGTATGGTTCATAACCTTACTGAATTGCTTGATTTGCAGGTTTCAAGCCAAGCTATAGCAGAAAAGGAATCAGTCTTGTTTGGTTCATGCTTTGGTTCAGAAAAGACCCCATCTTGTAACAGGAAGCAATGCTGTTTGGGTCAGACTTTAGTTTCTGAACAGGCACCAGCCCTACAAGTGGGGACTAAAATTGGCCAGAGATTATGAGGACAATGGGTCTAGGTGTTGAGTATGAGTAAGGCTGTGAGACAAAGTGCAAAAATCTGGGGAGTGGAGAGGGGTTGAAGGACCTAGAGGGGCTAAGAGGCAGTTGAAAAGGATAGAGGGCTATGGAATAGGTGAGATACAAGGGAAGGGGACAGGCTTTTGACGGTGAGAGTGGGTAGAAATGGGAGAGGTGAAAGGGGAAATGGAAGTTTGGCTAGAGAGTAAGAAAGGGATTGAAGGTGGAGAGGGGATGGGTGATTGAGACACAGAAGAAAGCAGACAAGGCTGGGGAGGGGATGAGTACAGAGGGAGGAAATGGGGAACTAGAAAATCAGATGGGGGGAATAGGGGGCTGTGGAAGGAATGAGATAAAAGGTAATGGGAGGACTGGTGAGGCAAGAGTAGGAAATGGAAAGCTGTTAAGTGATGAAAGGTGAAAAGAGGGAGTCTTAAGACCTAGAGGGCAGAGACGAGGAGGAATGAAATTGAGCTGTAGTATAGGTAAAAAAGTAGATGACAGAAAAAAGTAAACCAGAAGGATCAACGTCAAAGAGAGATATAGGAAAAGGAGGGAAGAAGATGGGGAGAGTGGGGAAAAACACAGAAAATGGAAATGAGATCCTGGAAAAGAATGTAGGAGACAACCAAGAAGAGGGAATGGTGAAGACAGAACAGGGCCAACCCTGTTGGAAAAATAAAATGATCAGACAATGAACGTACAAAAGAAACCGTCTTTAGAGAATGAAATATGTCCGTTTTGAAAATGGGCATTTTGTTAAAGTTCAGTTCAGGAGGAAATGCATTTCTTCAGTGCTCCACTGCTCAGAGTCTGTTTTTTTGGGTTTTCCATTTCATTCTTTTGTTTGCGTATTTGTTTCTAACTTGTAATTTTTTTTATTATTTACAAGATGATCTGTTTTAACATGTGCAGCTGTGGTGAGGGATTCTATTAACATGGTTCTTTGTAGGAACCTGTAGCAATCCGGCTTGTTCTCCTCCTTTCCCCGCTGGAAGTGGGCTGATGTACTAGAATATTTGCACTACTGACTTTTCATAGTTAAAGATGGTGCAGTTTGAATTCTTGAACTTGGTACTGGTGTGCTGTGGTCAGCTTTTGAGTGTTCATTTACAGGGATTTGTGTTACTGTCTTGCAGTGGATGGAGTTTGTGTTGTCACTGATGTGACATCAGAATTTGAACAGAATCTGTTGAGTTGTAAAGTGAAAAACCCTACTTCTCTACATCCATTGCTGGGAGCGTTTCTTATTGGTTAGTCTGGGAATGAGCCACATGAATGAATAATTATACTCTAGTGGAATGATATTCAAAGGTAATTATTCGCCTATCCATGCATTTTCAAAATATATATGGATAATATCAGGTCATTTAAAACTGCTAGACATCCAAATATTATCTGTATATTTTTGGGCCATGGGAAACGCAAGCACAGGCTAGAAAATTATCCAGATATCGGCGATATTCATCCACTATTTGGGTAAGTTCTTTTATATATGTTTAGTTTAGGCTTACCAAATAGCAGACTTATCTAAACAGATAATACCAGTGGTCACCATATTATACATAGGAGAAAGGTGAATAGTGAAGTATCCCAGTGATCTTGCTGTGCCCACTGCTTTTTAACATATTTATAAATGACCTGGAAATTGGATTAACGAGTGACGTGATCAAATTTGCAGACGACACAAAATTATGTAGAGTTGTTAAACACAAGAGAATTGTGATAAATTACAAGAGGATCTTGAAAAATTGGGAGACTGGGCGCCCAAATGGCAGATGAAATTTAATGTGGACAAGTTCAAAGTAATGCACTTAGGGAAGAAGAACCCAAACTATGGTTATACAATGCAAGGTTCCACATTGGGAACCACCACCCAGAAAAAGGATCTGAGCATCATCGTGGATAAAACATTGAAACTCTCCGCCCAGTGTACAGCCGCAGCCAAGAAAGCAAATTGCTAGGAATCATAAGAGAAGGGATGGAGAATAAAACCAAGGATATTATAATGCCTCTGTATCGTTCCACAGTGCGACCACACCTTGAATATTGTGTGCAGTTCTGGTCGCTATATCTTAAAAAGAATATAGCAGAATTGGAAAAGGTACAAAGAAGAACCACCAAATGGTAAGGGGGATGGAAAGATATCTGTATGAGAAAAGGCTTAAAAGGTTAGGGCTCTTGGAAAAGAGATGGCTGAGGGGAAATATGATAGAATCTATAAATTAATGAGTGAAGCGGAACAGAAAGGGTAATCGTAGATTGTTTAATCCTTCAAAATGTAGAAAGACAATGAAGCTACCATGTAGCACATTTAAGACTAATAGGAGAAAATATTTTTTTCACTCAATGCGTAATCAAACTCTGGAATTCGTTACCGGAGATGTAGTAAAAGCTGTCAGTGTAGCTGGGTTTAAATGAGTTTTGGATGCGTTCTTGGAGGAAAAATCCATAAACCATTATTAAAGTGGACTGGGGAAATTCACTGCTTATCCCTGGGACAAGCAGCAGGAATCTATATACCCTTTGGGAATCTGACAAGCACTTGTGACCTAGATTGGCCGTTGTTGGAAACGGGATACTAGGATTGATGGACCCTTGGTCTGACCCAGTATGGCATATCTTATGGCAGCACAGAGTCCGCGCTGGCTGAAATTTTACCCCTAAGTATGAAGTTCATATTGCAAGTTTGGCCCCAACGGGGAAGGGGGGCTACAAAAGCAAAAGTTGGCTTAGGGCACCATAACCCCATGAGCTGACTCTTCAGTCAGATGCTGTTTTCTGTTCAGAGAGCAGGTTCTTTCTAGCTATCCTCCCATGAATACTATTCCCATTTTAATTTTTTTTTCTTGATGATTGACACATGAACCCTCGCATCAGTTGCCTTGAGAGAGGCCTCAATCTTTAGAAGTTAGTTTGGGACTTTCTGTGACTTTGTGGATGTTTTTTTGGTTTGGTTTGCTTATGGGATCATCTTTGCAGGATGACCATTCCTGAGTAGATTCACGGTAGTGACAGTGGATAGATGGAGCTCCAGATTTTTAGAAATAACACTGCCTCGACAGACCTATTTTGAATTTAGTTCCTACCTTTCACTGGTAGCTTAAAGTGATTTGTGTTCAGGTACAGTAGGCATTTCCCTTTCACCAGAGGGCTTACAATCCTTAGTTTGTACCTGAGGCAATGGAGAGTTAAGTGACTTGCTCAATGTCATAAGAAGCATCAGTCAGATTTGAACCATGACTTCCTTGTTTCGTAGTGCACGGCTGTAACCACTAGGCTACTTCTCCACTCTGCAACTATTTTTCATAGGTCCTTTGAAATTTTGGATTATTGCATGAGTTCCACTAACTTTTTATGGTGAAGACCATACCTGCAGCTTTTTGGGCCAGTTTATTTAGGGTGGGATGCCAAAACCTGCTCATGCCGATTTTTATTCTGCAAGATAGTTTACTTTTTACACAGTTATATAAGCACCTGATTAAAGTTAACCAACTAATTGTGCTAAGGAAAATAAGGGGCCCTTTTACTAAAGGACACTGTGGTATTGCACCAAAGGCATCCATAAGGTGCTAAGCTATGGTGTGTTAGGGCAATACCAGTGTTAACTGCTGGGAGCGTGGAAAGCATGTTCCGATAATTACCGCACTGTAAATAAAGATAACTATCTTTTATATCTGAACAAATAGGGGTGACTTACACAGAGTGGAGGGTGCACCCCTAAACAAAGGCATGGGCAGGGGTGACCTGCACGGAGCGGCAAGTGCACTTACTCTTGCTGCCTTGCTGGGCAGACTAGAAGGACCATACTGGTCTTTATTGCCGTCATATACTATGTTACCATGAACCTACCGCAGCACTAGAAGAGCACAGGTGCACTCGATGCTACCTATAGAGGTAACAGTGAATGTACCTGTGCTACTAGCCCATCATGCAGGTAATATAGGTGCACTTCCTGCATGGCGCTGCATATAAACATGAGTGTCTCTCTTCCAAGCAAAAGCCGGCCCCAGTCTAGACGCTATACAGTTCAACATCAGTTTTTTAAACATCCCTTATATCCTCTGGGATGGGAAGATAGTGTCTGTTGGGACTGGGATAGTAAGGAAATCCTAGCTTCAGTAGGGCTAATTGGTTAGCCATAACATATGAATAATGCACTATTCCAGTTGTGTTGTCCTATCCATGTTACAAGATCAGCATGACCTGGGATACAGACAGGAACATCTATACCGAATTGGGTCTTCCTTCTTTTCTGTTCAGGAGGATCATGGAATCGCAGCCTAGGTTATTACTTAGACTGTACTTTGCTCAGCTAATTGTATTGTATTCACTCATCATAATTACCACTAGTGCAGCAAATAAATTATGCACATCTTGCTACTTATCTCACTCAGGAAGATGAGAAATATTATATTGTATCCCACATAGATTGCTTGCAGATATCCGTTGCTGGGAATTTGATCACCTTTAGCAGGACGCCCATGCTAGTTATTTTTCATTTTATTAGCAATATAGGGAATGATTGCAGGCCTGGAAGAGAGAGTATTATTTTTCAAGTTGAAACTCTCCATAGATCACCCCACAATTTTCTCTTTCCTCTGTAAGACATCTGCTTTGGAATGGGATTGATGCAGAAAATTTGATACCGTTTTTTGATGCCAAGGTGATGAATGTTAGCTCAGCAGATGATTTTGGTTGTTACTGTGAATGAACCTGCTATTACTGGCCCGATAAATGGGATACTTTTGATTTGGTTACAAAGGATGATGTGGCACACTTGCTTTTGTCTTTACGTTCAACGATTTGTCCATTAGATTGTTTTTCTATAGGCATGCTGTAGTCTCTTAGAGCTTATACAGTTGTGGTCAACATTATTGACACCCTTATAGTTCAACCCCTTAATGTCCAAAATCGCCTTAAAAAAGTGGCCAGTAAAATGGCTTTGGACTATTTATGCACACATTTGACACATAAAAGAATCAAATAAAATAAGGCCAAGTAAAAAGGAAATAGTAGGAAATAGTATAAAAACTGGGATATTGCCAGGACATGACTATTGGCACCCTTATAAACAGTTCAAACCAATTTCAACAGGAGAACTACATTCCCATTGCAGTAAAATTAGACGCACCTGTAATAAATTGTCAGTACTCACATGACTTGAATCAACCAATGAATAATGTTTAAAATGGCAACATTCACTCCCTATTCCATTTTCACAATGATGAAGACAAGAGAGCTGCCTGATACCGTCAGAAAGCACAGTTACTTACCTGTAACAGGTGATCTCTGGGAACAGCAGGAATAAGTCTTCACATATGGGTACGTCGGTACCGACGGAGCCTGTGCGGGAACGCTCCTCAGCGTCCAATCAGAAAGCTTTTGGGAGCATCCCTCAGCGCCTGCGTGCTGCCTTCCCGCCTTTCCAACTGTCTCTCCTCAGTTGCGTTTTATAGCTGAGACAAAAGAGAGAAAGAGGAAAGGAAGAGAGATAGAGAGAAACAACTCCTAGGGGAGGTGGGTGGGTTGTGAAGACTTATTCCTGCTGTTCCCAGAGATCACCTGTTACAGGTAAGTAACTGTGCTATCTCCAGGAACAAGCAGGAATGAGTCTTCACATATGGGGACTCCCAAGCTAAGATGCCTGGAGCCCTAGCATGTTGGTGATTGAAACATGCTCCACCTCATATGCCCAGGCATCCCGAGGATGGAGGGTAGGAGTTGAAGAAGAGAGGAGCTGTTGGAGACAGCTGACCTAAAATAGGACTACAGACAAGGAGTCCCTGTATATATGATAAGCATCATGAAATGTATTAAAATGAACAATCACCATATGGACCTCACCTACTAGATTGCAGGAAGTAGAGAGGCTGATGGAATCTACTGGGGATCCAGTAGAGGAATCTTCAAGATGACCTCACAGAAGTGAGTTGAAGGTCAAAATCTGGAACTGACAGGTGACCCCAGGATTCAACTGGGGAAGAACAAAAACGGTAGGTCTTTAGTAGAAAGCTTTATGGAAAAACCTGAAAACTCTTTTGGCTACAGAGTTAATTATAGTTAGGAGCAAAAGAGGAAGACTGACCGAGTTGGATAAAAATTGGCTTAATCCTTGAGGGAAGAAGGGGTATGGAGAAAAACCCCGTAATCCCAAGGAAGGACAGATGTCTGAGGAGTTGGAAACCTCAGAGCTACTGAAGATCCCCCATGTCTGTCCTAACTGACGAGAGGTAGGAAGATAAAGGAATACCTGAACCTAAGTTTATGGTAAAAGCTGTCAGTACCACAGCAGTGGTTGTGTGCATAAAACCGAAACATACTGTGAAATAGTATGAACATCTGAAAACCCACTGTCTGGAACAGATAGGAAGGAAAAAATACCTTTATGAGCACAGACAGTTAGAGAGATAAGTATGTGAATACATATCTACCTAAAAGAAGTATCTCGACAGAGAAACACACATATATATATATATATATATATATATATATATATATATATGCATATGCATAGACTATACCCCCTGGATCTCGCTGTAAACATATCTATATTTATATATATATGCCCCTATATATATATATAATCTACACACATACATATATATATATAATGTATGTGTATAGATATATATATAGGGGCATACATATATAAATATAGATATGTTTACAGCGAGATCCAGGGGGTATAGTCTATGCACACATGGCTGACAGACATATGCATCTAAAGGAAGCATATAGACATATGAACCTATATGAATATAAATATAGGTCTAAAGAGAAATGTCTGCAGTTAAGCAGAAAGAGATATGTCTACAGGAATCTTCACATGGAAGATGTGAAGAGGAATGATTCATCTCATAAAAAGAAGGTGGAACCTACTTGAAAAGATATAGAGAATCTATTCCCTCTGGTTAAGATGGAGTAGAATGCTACCCAGTAAAATAACCAGGCTGGTTGCGAGAACACAGAGGATAATATTAGTCTGTAAACAGCAAGTCCTGAGTCCAGTAGAACTCTAACATGGTGAAGGGACAGAATACGCATAGGAAGAGACACCAGGTAGACCCACTTGAGGGACAAGGGGTGGGGTATCATGCGTTATTTAGTTAAATATGTGCTGTCCATGAAGGATTAGGATACCATGAGGATGAGCTGCAAGGAAAAAGAGCATATTTCCTGTAGGAATTTGGTAACTCTTTAGACTATTACGTAGGAAAGGCTTATGTCCTTTATTAAAAGGAAATAGAAGGGTGTAAGAACCCTCACAGTCATGGGAGGTGACTGGGGAAGCCCTTTTCAACCATATAGGATAGTCATTAGAGAAAAAACCCTCATGCTCTCTAGCAAGGGCCCATAGTGGAAAGCTTCTTTGTAGGATTGCGGAGAGCATTATGCAGGAGAGTTGGGAAAGAAAACTGGCTGTTGGAGACAACCAGCTGCCAGCTCAACTATGCTGTCAACTCCAAGGATTTGGAGATGGCAGAAAAGAAGTTATAAGGATTATCCAAGATAGTGCTCATCTATCTTGGAAGCACTACTAAGGTTAGACAAAAAGTAGTGGAAGACAATACTGGAACTTATAGAAAAGTACCAGTAGACCAATCACTGAAGCTCCTGCATGGGCAGCTGCTGAATGGCAGAGCAGAAAGATCTTTCTGTTTTTAACAGAGAGAACAGACAGAACAAGAGGAGAATATCCTGTCCCTGTCTGACAAGCTGCCCAGATGAGGAAAAAAAAAGGGGTTTACTCAAGAGAAAGAACTCTACACTGGAATGGAAAGGAAGACTGGAAAGGCTAAGGAACCTTCCATTGGTATGATACCACTCTTACAGGGGAACCCTGGAAAAGAAGGTAAAGAAAAAATAGGAGCTGAGGTGAGACTTGCCATACGGTAAGTCTGTAGAAGGAAATAATTCATGGTGGTACAGAAAAACTATCATGAGATAGTTGGCAAACCTCTCTTCAGTGTAGGAAGAGGAGGAAAATCCTGTGACCCATAGACAATGAATATCCTGACAGCTCAGCATAGCTAAAAACAAGTGGATGTCCTGGAAACAGGAATCCAAGTGTAGAGGCTGAAATGAAAAAAACAGTGAAAAAACTTCTAATGAGAAGAAGTGAACTGTATGTTATAACAGATTAATTGGAACCCTATTGAGGGTTAATTTTCCTGGCTTGAGTTTGGATTCTTCAGACCAGGGCAAGGTTTCCCCTGTTTGGGAACATCGGCATGATGGGCAGGAGAAGAATAAAACCTTCTTTTAGGAAAAGGAGGTTTGGTAGGGTATTTCTTACCTGCTGGGGAAGGAGAAGGTTTAGGATGGCCCTCAGAAGCAGGGAAGTCAGTGGAGCAATGAGCAACCTGACGCAAAGACTCCTTGTTGAAGAGATTTTCTCCAGTACAAGGAGTGTTACCCAGTCTTTGTTGTGCCCATCTGTTCAAGTCTGAAGCTTGGAGCCAGGCTGTACGTCGTGCTCCTATGGCTATAGCAGAGGTTCTGCTAACAGACTCAAAGGAGTCTAGGGAAGCACGAGAAAGAAACCTAGAGATATTCTGGCTATGACTAAGAAGCAAGGAATAGTCTGCAGCCTTGGGCTCTGAAAGAAAAGGAGTCAAAAGAGAATTTCTCTGTGACCTCCTGAAGGGATAGACTCATATAAAAAATATATGAGAGAATCCTTGTTGCCAGCATAGATGTTTGGAAGGTTTGACATCCAAAGGCATCTAGTGTTCTAGATGCACGACCCGGCGGGAAAGAAGAATGCTTCTTGCTTTTTACCTTCCTCATTGCTGATTCCACTACAATGGAATGATGGGGAAGTTGAGTCTTTTGAAACCCTGGAGAGGGGGGCACCTGATACAGAAGAGCAGTTGCTGTAGAAGGTGAGGAAGCCCTTAAAGGTGTTTCCCATATTTTCAGAAGAAGATCCTGTAAAGAATGATGTAAAGGAAGCATTATATTTTCCTTTTCCCCAGAAAAACCTTGGGTAGGATCATAGCCAGGGATAGGAATAGCCAGGAATGTTGCCATGTCAAGGAGAAATTTCTGAAAAGAAGGATCTCCAATGGGAACAATCCCTGGACAGGCTAAACTCGAAGAACTAGGCTGGGCACCAGTACTTGTCCGGTGCAAAACAGGATCTCTAATGAATGGATACTGGGACTGGCAGGTATGACCTGAAACCGTCAGTACTGTATCGTCCATGCTAGGTATCGACTCCAAACTAGGTATAGAAAGGAGCGATCCTGGTGAAAAAAGCATGGATGGGTTTTGGCAATGAGCTGATCAGGTTGGGTACGGTCAGCTCCGGGAACTCTGCCCCGCAAAACATCTATAATTCTTTATAAAAGTGGGCACTATTCACAGATTTACCCCTCCTCAGAACGCGGGGGTTAATTGGAGCTGGGAGCAGTTTCTCAACAGCACAAAACCTGATGGCATCGAAGCCGCCACGAAAGGAGAAGACGAGGGCTGTCGAGGGTAAAATGGCGGAGGGAGCGCCAGCCAGCCCGAAACCTGGTGGCACCCTGGACCTGGTGAAAGAAGTGAGTGCTGCAGTGGTCCAGGCTTTAGATGGCCGTTTTCAAGAACTAGCCGGCCAGATCCAGCATATAAGCCAAACCCTCACTGAGTTTACCAGGAGGATGGACCAGGTGGAGACCCGCGTCTCAGACATGGAGGATGCCCAGCATACCCTGGAAGCTAAAGTAGCGGCCCTGGAGGCTCTAGCAAAACAACAGGGCGACAAGCTGGATGAGCTCGAAAATCGGGGGAGACGCAAGAACTTACGCTTCATCGGGATACCGGAGAGCGTGGCGGATGGCGGCCTTTTTGACTACCTGCAGACCTGGATTGAGAAACTGCTGCAAGGCAAAGGCGCTGACCCCGTGAAGCTGGAGCGTGTGCATCGGTTGGGCCAGCGGCGAGACCAGTCAAGACGTCTGAGAGCGGTTATAGCGAGATTTCTGGACTACCGGCAGAAAGAGGTGGTGTTGAGGACTGCTCGGGGCCGAAATATACAACAGCAGGACCCAGAACAAATCTTTGTATTCCAGGATTACTCAGCTCTCGTGAGTCAGCAGCGACGGGCCTTCTCTGGGGTCTGCACACAACTGCGAAATCAGGGCGTGCGTTTCTCACTGCTGTATCCTGCTCGGCTGCGGGTGGAAATCCAGGGACAGACGCGATACCTGGCGACGCCAGCAGCGGCTACTGCTCTTCTGGGAACTTTGAACATTTAGGCGGCTTCGCCCTCGTGAGACATGTGCTGCCGGCGTTGCTGGAGTCTTGCTGTTTTTGCCGAAGGAGAGGGGCCCCAGGGCCTAGTTGAGGCCTGAACTGTAGCAATGACTCTCCCAAGGGTTCTAATTGTTGCATTGTTATATTTTTTGAATTGTTTAGTTGTGGCCTGCCACACTTGGCTACATTGTTTAAACTGCTCCCCTATGTGACTGTTTCAATGATTATCTTGCTTCATTGTTGCCCTGTTTAACATGGCCCATGGATGGAGGGGTGCGGGCAGTGTCCCTGATCCCTTAGTGGGGGAATGTCTGGAATGTGCGAATGGGAATTTGGTGAGGGTCTGTTGGCTGGCCTTGGGAAAAGGGGGCCTCTACTCAGTTTTGTATGATGACTTTTTCTGTTTTTTGTTTTCCTTTATGCTCTCCTTCTCCCTTTCTCTTCTCTATACAGCTGTGATATGTTGTGGAGGGAGAGGGGAGGTGCTCGCGTGTTTCTGTCCCTGGGTCTTAATTCTGTTCTTATTATTAGACGGACCCGGATGGCGAGATGACGGGGTGCAAGGTTGCAGATTGGTTTAATAGGCCTCTGGGAACCACGAAATATGACGCAGGTAGCGTTGGTGGGAATGGGTCTAACGCAAGTGGATTCTGGGGAGTGGGAGGAGACTGACCCTGAGATTTAGTAGCTCCCCTAGGAGTCTGATTTCCATGTAAGTAGCTGGCATTAGGCAACATCAAATGACTGAGGGGGTGCATGTGGGACGGTATGAGTGTTCGGGGGTAGACCCTCGAAGGAGAGGATGAGTGGTTTGTTTTGGTTATGCATCTGATGTTATTGCTGTTTGTTCACCTTCATGTGCGGCCCTAGAGGTTTGCTGGATATACTGTATGTAAAAAGGTGCGTATTAAGGTGTACTCCCACGGAAGCGATGCCCGGAGGGGGGGATATGAGTGGGGCTCATGGGGGAGTAATAGGGTTGGGGTATCTGTTCCAGTAGACCCCTGCACACAAAAACACAATGGGCCTATGGGATTCCCACTGGGAGGTGTTATGGAGAAGGGCTGTAGGTCACGGTCTGGGGAGGGAGGGGATAAAAGACCTTGGGGGGAAGGGAAAACCACTTTGGGGCTCAATGAATAAGGGAGGGGAGACTGGTTAGTATTGGTAGTAAGGGTAAGTGCAGTGGATCAGGGCGTGCTGTAATTCTAGAGGGATACGAAGGGGGGAGTGGGGGACCCTGTGAGACCCATGTTATAGATACAAAGGTTGGGCTCACTGTTAAGCTCGGGGAAGTTTGGGGCAGTCCCGACTGCCATAGGGAAGTTGTCCGTCCTATGGGTGGGCATGATGGTCTAATAGAGGGAGGGCTGGGGGGGGGGTTGGCGGGAGGGGGGGGAGATGGGGGGACGGGATAGCACACACTTCATTGTTCTACTGTAAGCAGCTCAGTACTGTTATGCTGATTGTTCGGGGGAGTTCCAGGCTGGGGGAGCTCCTTTGCTGAGACTAGCTTTCTCTGCTTGGCTGGATCTTGACACTGCCCTATGCCGTTGAAGGTTATTACCTGGAACGTTTGTGGCTTGGGGACTCCAATTAAGGGGTATAAAATATTGCAGGCCTTGGCCAGACAGCAGTGTGATGTGGCACTACTGCAAGAAACCCATCAGTCAGAAGAAGAGCATGGTAAACTTTGTAGGGGCTGGGTGGGGCAGGTGTGGGGATTCCCTGCGTGAGGGAAAAAAGGGGGGAGTAGTAATTTTGTTTCATAAGCGAGTCCGTTTTGCTGTAGAAAAAGTTGTTTCATCGGACGACGGGCGCTTTCTTCTGCTGGCTGGTCAACTGGAGGGGAAACCTGTGATTATTGGAAATTTGTATGGTCCTAATGTGATGGACCCTGGCTTTTATAACGGTCTAGCTTCTAAAATTGAGCAACTCCCAGACTTCCCGCTGATCCTGGCGGGGGACTTCAATGGGGTACTGGATGTGGACCTTGACACCTCTAGAGGGGGAGAGGCGAGGGATAGGATCCCGCTGACGAGCATGTTGCAGCGTTTTCGTGGTAGACTCGGACTGGTAGATCCCTGGCGGTTATTACATCCTTTGGAACGAGACTATACTCATCAGTCCAGGGCGCACGGCTCTAGCGCTCGCATTGATTATCTCCTAGTGTCGGGGGCCTTGTTTGCTAATACGGGGGAGGTGCAGATCGGCCCCCTGGAAATCTCAGACCATGCGATGGTAGTGATGGAGCTTCAATGGGGGGTGGATACCACTCGAACGCGACTTTGGCGGCTCCCTCTGGGGTTGTCTCAGGATGTGCGATTTCAGCATTTCTTGAGACAACGTTGGCGGGAGTTTGTGAGTGATCATCAGTGCCACAGTGGGGACCCTGAATTGGTGTGGGAGACGGCAAAAGTGGTGTTACGGGCGACATCATTGGGTTTGCAGCCCGGAAACGTCGACTAATAGCGGAGCGAATCATTGGTTTAGAACGCATGGTTAATAGCTTGCGACGACTGTGTGCTCGTAGCCCGACATCTGTGAATAAGAAAAAGCTTTGGGAAGCTCAGGTGGATCTTAACGAGTTGCTACATCAGAGAGCCAAGAAGTCCATTCTCTATTATAAATATCGGCTACATTGCTATGGGAACAAACCGGGGAAGCAATTGGCACGATGTTTGAAAGGTCAGCGGGGCTCTGCGTTGGTGCCTGCCATCCGAGATGAGCAGGGACGGCTGCAAAAAGAGTCCGTTGAAATAGCCCGGGCCTTTCGGAAATTTTTTCAGGACTTATATAAGGCACAACCCGCGTCCTCAGCGGAGATAGATGAATATTTGCAAACGTTGGATTTGCCACAGCTAACTGACGAACAGAGGGAGCTCTTAGAGCAACCTATAACCGCGCAGGAGATAGCCTCCGCGATCTCCGCAGCTAGTGGTAATAAATCCCCTGGACCAGATGGATTGGGTGCTGAGTTCTACAAACTGCTTGAGGAGCCTGTGAGCCCCCTGTTGGCGGTGGTCTTTAATGGGAGGGCGGAAAGAGGGGCTTTTCGCTGGGGACGTAACCATGCCCACCTCACGCTGATTCCTAAACCAGGGAAAGACCCATTATTGGTAGGGTCATATCGTCCTATCTCCTTGCTCAACTTTGATATCAAATTAAATGCGAAAGTTCTGGCATTAAGGCTGGCAACAGTTTTAGGACACTTAGTTCATGACTCCCAGGTGGGGTTTGTCAAAGGGAGATATGCTGTCCGTAACTTGCATAAGATCCTAGCTTCCCTAGAATGGGTCCATGCCCATCGGCTGCCTTCACTGCTTGTAAGCTTTGACGCGGAAAAGGCTTTTGACAGGGTGGATTGGCAATTTCTTCGTAATCTTCTTCCGCGTTATGGATTGGGAGCTAACTTTTGTAGAATGGTGGAGAGTCTCTATGCCCGGCCGACAGCGGGGGTGTTGTGCAATGGAGTACTCTCCGAGGACTTCCCTTTGGAACGTGGCACGTGACAGGGGTGCCCCCTTTCTCCCTTATTATTTGTTCTGTCCTTGGACCCCCTAATTCAGGCTATTGAGGCCTCCCGTGCGATTCCGGGCATTAGACTAAGGTCCCAGGATTTTAAAATCTCTGCCTTTGCGGATGATCTCTTGGTACACCTACTCTCTCCTGATCAGTCGTTGCTGAAGCTGTTGGAGGAGTTTGCTAGATATGGTAGCGTTGCGGGGTTATGTATTAATAGAGATAAATCTGAAGCATTGGATATTTCCACTCAGGTGCATGGGCGTTGGGTGGGGGATTTCCCTCTCAAGTGGGCGGTAGACAAATTTAATTATCTGGGCATAGTGCTAACTCGTGACCCCCGGGTGCTCTATAAGCGTAACTTGGAGAGGTCGCTGCGGCGGCTACAGTTACAGTTGAAAGCCTGGGAGCCACTTCCGCTATCCCTGTCAGGGAGGGTGGCGACGGTCCAAATGGTGCTATTACCCCGGCTATTGTATTGGTTTCAAACACTGCCGGTTTGGCTGTTGAGCCGCGATGTGCGTCGGTTTGAGGCCGTTATCCGACAGTTCTTATGGAAGGGAGGGAAGGCACGTATTTCTTGGTCGCGAATGATGGGATCATGGCGTGAAGGGGGGATGGGTCTCCCGGACCTTAAGGGGTATGCTCTGGCTTGTCAGGCGCGCCACCTTGGGGACTAGTTGGGAGGGACAGATGTTTATACGCCTCGAGCTATGGAGGAGTGCTTCGTGGCACCATTATCACTGTTGGGGGTTTTTCATGGGGTGTACCAGGCTCTCCCTCGTCACATAGTGGGCAGTGAGCTGATTGGATCCGCCCAACAGATTTGGAAACAACTTAACCTCCGTTGGAATACATCGTGGCAGATCTCTAGTTGGCTTCCATTACAGGGTAATGCTAATTTTCCGCCTGGCTCGGAGACGGCGATCCTCAGGGAGTGGGGTGCTCGAGGAATCCGGAATATAGGGCATGTGCAAATATAGAGCCAACAGAGCAGTGCAAATCTTTTTTGACTCTAAGCAGGGAATATGATTTATCCGATAGGCATTGCTTTGCTTATATACAACTTGCACATTATGTGTCTTCACTGTCTCGCGAGGCGTACAGGTTGACCGGTCAGCACAGCTTTTGGAGTTTTTTGGGCTGGGGGAGGAGCACCCCCCTTTGATCTCGGATTTTAAGAAGCGCTGGGCTAGGCTCCGAGTTACCCCTGATTATCGAGGGGTTGAAGCAGCTTGGGAAGCGGAGCTGGGTGTAGTAGTATCCCCCGGGTCGGTCATTCAAGCTTTGAAAGGGATAGTGCGGTTGACACAGGAGGCACGATGGCGGGAGATACAATTTAAATGTGTAACTAGAGTATATTTTTCCCCACTAAGGGCATTGCGTAGTCAGCTCACCACTGATGGGTCTTGCCCGAAATGCTCGGAGCCTATGGCGACTTTATTACATATGTGGTGGGGTTGTAGATTATTGCGCTCCTACTGGGATAGGATAGGTACCTTTCTAAATCGATTATTGCATCGGTGGGTGCGATGGACCGGGGCCCTTGTGCCGCTGGACCGGCTTTATCCCCCATGCCCTGTGGCAGAAGGGGAACGATTGTTGGTACGTAAAGCCTGTCTAGTGGGGAAGGGGCCAATTCTTCGTCTCTGGAGAGATGTCAGCCCACCTTCTTTTGGTGAGTGGCGTAATTGCTTCCATCAAATGATGTTAACAGAGAGATGGGGGGCGCGGGGCAGTGTCAATATGCGTGTCTGGGAGCCTTATATACAACAGCTAAGTGCGAGGTGTCGCAATGAGATTTTGCATGTTGGTAGTTGATGGAGTGAGCTGCTGGTGGGCGGTGTAGAGTGCAAGTTGATATGGATGGGGGATTATCGAGTCTGTAGAGCAGTGTGCTGTGGGTGAAGGGAGGGAGGGGGACGGGTGGTGGGGATGAGGGGACTGAGTATGGGAGAAAACATTATTCCACCTATCATTTCTGTTTGTATATCTCCGAGAGGGGATCAGAGTGCACCCCTCTCGGTGCCATGTGTATATGGTATATTGTATTTGTTGGTGGTTATAAAATAAAGTATATAAAAAAAAAAGCATGGATGGAGCTGGTCCCGATGTTACTGCAGGTACCAGCGTCGACACCGATACCAGTAGCTGAGCCGGAATCGAAGGCGATACCGACATCGAAACAGTCATCGGAGGCTGCTCAAACGGTACCGAGGAAACTCGAAAGTCTCGGTGAATATCCTTGGTACCGCGCATCTGGAATCAGTGTGTGTCGGTTCCGAGACGCGTCGATACCCAGTCTTCCAGACTAGATATCTATTCTAGACTCGGCAGATGACGATCCCTGGTGAGGAGTGGATCGCTCAACACCAGTGCCGATGCCGGGTTATCGGTACCACTCGAAGCGGATGCCACCCCCGAGCATGGCTCAGGTATGTTCTGTGAGGGTTGAGCCCCAGGAACAACCTGAAACCCCTAAAAGGCTTTGGAGACCGAAGACTCCCGCCGGGGTTTTGAAGCCAATGAGGTCTTGAGGGCAAGGCCGGAGCCGTCATCATGCTTGGCATGAGACCTACCACCCAAGGATTGGCTAGTCTTAACAGACTGTTTGTGGGTTACCTGATCCTGTAGAGAAGAAATGGTCGGTGCCCTTACACTGGAAGGGAAAACTGCATCGAGGGAAACTCGAAATGGAGAATTTCTTCTCATAAAATTGTAGCCTGATGGCTCTGGAGGAAAGGGGTCAGGACCCAAACAGGTTAGACACCAGTTATTGGAGTCTAAAAAGAAAACTGTATTTCCACAGTTAAGGCACTTCTTAGGAGAAGAAGGCTCCATAATGGAGAGGCCTTACAGGCCCAAAAATTCAAGACAGAAACAGAGGGAAAAAAACTCCCTGAGTTTTAGAAAAAAGAAAAGAAAAAACCACCGGCGGTACCGGTGGAGTCGGGGAAACAGCTGCGACCACAAGAAAACAGAAAGTAAAAGATTTAAAGAAAAAATTTTCTGCGGTGACAGGAAGACGTCCTGCCGGCTCCGCGGAAAAATGAAAACTGAGGAGAGATAGTTGGAAAGGCGGGAAGGCAGCACGCAGGCGCTGAGGGATGCTCCCAAAAGCTTTCTGATTGGACGCTGGGGAGCGTTCCCGCACAGGCTCCGTCGGTACCGACGTACCAATATGTGAAGACTCATTCCTACTTGTTCCTGGAGATAAGCCATTATCACCAAACATCAAACTTCAAAGGAGTACAAGGCCATCTGCAAAGATCTTGGAATTCTTGTGTCTACAGCTCACAATATTACGAAGTTTTCTGCTCATGGAATATTCAAGAACTTCTCATGACATGGTGGGAAGAAGAAAATTAATCCAAGAAGTCTTTGAAGGTTAGTGTGAACTGTTGGAAAAACACCATGTACAATATCCAAAGAGCTTAAGGCTGACCTGGAGCGGTGGTTTCAACCCCCGCCGTACGCCACACATTAAACAAAGAAGGACTTCATGGGCAAAGACAAAGGAGGACTCCACTGCTCAAAAACAGACAGACATAAAAAGGCATGTCCAATATTTACCCAAATCTACCTTGAGAAACCATAATCCTGGGAGAATATTTGGTGGATAGATGAAACCAAACTTGAGCGCTTTGGCAGCGTAAACCAGCAATACGTTTACAGGCAAAGAAATTAAGCTTATAAGGAAAAAAACACCCTTCCATAATGTTATGGGGCTGTTTTGCTGCCTCAGGAACTGGAGGCCTGGAATGTATTAAAGAAATCATGAAGTTCGAGGACAACCAAGGTATTTTGGAGTGAAAGTGCTACCTAGCGTCAGAAAGCTAGGTCTGGGTCAAACGTCATGGATCCTCCAGCAGGGCAATGACCCCAAACATACATCCAAAAGTACAAAAGTATGGTTAAAAGGAACAAATGGACTCTTTTTAAACTGGCCAGCAATGAGGCCTAATCTCAATCCAATAGAGAGACCTGAAATCTGCCATTGGTAAAAGGAATCCTGGAAACATTCGTGAACTGGAAGAGATCACAGTTGAAGAGTAGGAGAAACTGACAGCAGGCAGATGTAAGAAACTTATAGATGGCTACAAGAAACATTTGGAGGCTGTCATCATGCCAAGGGTTGTGCAACCAAATATTAGTAAAGGGTGCCATTAATCTTGTCTAGGTCATATTTTTGTTTTGTTTTGTTTTTTGTTTTTCTCACGTGGCCAGCCCTCCGCCTAGGGACCAGAGGGTTGGTCTGCCATGATAATTTCTCTATGCAGAAAGTGAGACTACAGCTGTGGCTTTTGCAAGGCCTCTTGGGAATTGTAGTCCCTGATAAAGAAGCAATTGTAATTGAGTGTTTAAGGCAAAATGACAAGGATTTATTCCCCTTACAAATAGAACTTTGGTGCAGAACAAAAATAGGACGGTTTCCAGGAGTTTAGCATGAGGATTATATACAATGACTAAGGTAATTGCTTCTTCACTCTCTGGTCCCAAAACATGCAGTGCTCGTTACAAGTACAAAAAGGAAAACAAAGCTTCTCATAGCAAAGCAAAAGAGTTCCTTTTTCTTTGCTGTGTCTCAGCACTTTTCACTTCAAGGTTTAACACAGTGACTCAATGTTGTCAGCCTAACAAACGTGCAATCCATCTGCATATCTGCTACGTCATCAGCATTTGAGTCTATTTGCATATCTTCTGCTTCGGGACTAACAGCGTTTATCTGCAAACTGTTACTGTGGGATTTCAGATAACTTCCCTCTATAAGCTCAGGTGTTTTCCCTTTACACACCTCAAAACAATAAGGGTTTAAAATACCTGTTGCCCTGGAGTTTCTTCTTTGGCTCTCCTCTAATTCTTGGCAGTTATAAGGGAATACTTTTGTGCTGGGCTCCCACCTGTGCAAACTGTGAAGGCTTCCTTCTGACTGAAGGGTTCCCTGTTCTCGCCGTTCCAGCCAATTCCTGGTCACAGGGCGTGCCTTCCCTCCTAGTCTGCTGGCTTTTCTCCCAGACCTGTAGGTAATTTCTTTACCCGGTATCCAACTCTCTGGAGTTTCTGAGCCTCTCACAGCACGTCTTACAGGAGTTCTCTCCTCTTTGCTGTCCAGGACTCCTCTTTCTCTGCTGCCATGGCTCCAACTGCCGTCCGAGCTGCAATTACCACTCCAGCTTGTACTCGAGCCTGCTTCTCCTTCTCCTGCCTTAATTCCAAATCTCCATCTGCTCCTGGGAGCTAATGACGAGGTTTTATAATTCTCTTCCCCTGGGCTTGGCTCTGCCCTCAACCTGAACAGGTGTGATTGATCAAGCTCTAAGCTTGCTGCTGCGTCAGAGCTTGGGCGTGTCAGTTCAGCTCCTGGCTTTCTCTGTTTACCTTTTCTTTGTAAACAGTGAGCCATGTGTTCTAGCTGCCTGTCAGTTTTAAAGGTGGAATCTTCCTTTCTCTCTGTTTCCATGGGCTCTGTAGGGGTCTCTACATCACAGTTGGTAGCTCATGTGGCATGTCCATAGTATTCGGTGAATAGAGTTGTCTTCAGCTGTTTGCGGAAGTCCTTGAGGTCTGTGGTTAGTTCATCTGGGAGGGTGTTCCAGATTGATGGAGCAGCCAGGGAGAGTGCTCGTTACGCGGTGTCCTTGCGGGTCTTGGCGAAGTCTTTTGGGGTGTTTACTCGATTGGAGGTGCCTCTTCTCCTTGGTCATGTGCTTGTGTCAGGTTGTATGAGCGTGTGTAGGCTTATGGCTGAAAAGTGTTTGATCTTGAATATGTTTGATTGTTTTGTATTTGATGCGTGAGCTGATTGGGAGCCAGTGCAGATCTTTCAGTATTGGAGTGATGTGTTCTTGTCTTGTAGTGCCAGAGATTATGTGGGCGGCTGTGTTTTTGTGCCAGTTGCAGTGGTCTGAGTGTCTGTTTTGGTAGCTCAAGGTAGATTGGGTTGCAGAAGTCTAGTAGTGGGGTTATTAGTGCCTGGCAGACTGTACGAAAGTGCTCTGGGGCGAGGAGGGGCTTAAGTCTTCTGATGAGTCTCATTCTGTGGTATGAGCTTTTGGTTCTGCTTATGTGTGTTTGGAGGTTCAGCTCCTTGTCCAGGGTCACTCCGAGGTACTTTTACTTCTGATTTTATAGGTATGATTGCGTCTTATCTTGATGTCGGTTGGGGGGACAAAGTCAGAGTTTCGCGTGATGATCAGTGCCTCCATCTTGCTGTAGTTTATTGAGAGGTTGTTTTTTTTTTAAACCAGCTTGTCATTTGTATGAGGCAGTTGGTTATTTTGGGGTAGTCCGGGTTGTCGACTGAGTTGGGTGTGTATATCATGTCATCTGCGTAGATTGTATATTGTATGTTGTGAACTTTCATGATGTCGCATATTGGCTGGATATAAAGGTTGAATAATAATGCTGATAGGACCGATCCTTGTTGTACTCCTTGTATGACTTTTATGGGTCGGGAGGTGTTGTGGCCTACCTTGACCTGTATCTGTCTGTCAGTCAAGTATGAGTGGAACCATTTCAGGGTTGATCCGTGTAGTCCGATGTTCTGTAGTCTTTCCAATAGAGTCTTGTGGTCAACTGTGTCAAATGCTGATGAGATGTCTATGAACATATATTTTGTTCTTAAGGTTTTTTTGTATAAGATTCTCTCAAAGCGCATCATTGCACCTCTAGGAATAGTCAATTTTTATTTGTATGTTTAACCTAGGACATTCACTAAATTCCTGACTGGTGATTGGTGGAGGGGCATTAATCATCTTTATGACATGTTCTTAGGAAGCTTTATGAGAACTGTCAGTGGGAACAACAGGGGCAGCTCAAGGCAATCTGCTGCCTGAGGTGAAGTATGAAAAGGCGCCCCCTCACTACCTTAGAGGGGGCGGGGCTTTTTCAGAAATCCAATCAGAGACTGAACCAAACCAAAAAGCCAATTAGATTATATGGAGGAAATGCAAGATGTTTGCACACAGGGACATATCGAGCTGCAATCGCACTCTGTGCGACTTGCAGCTTGGGCGCACGCCCCCCCCCCTCCCCCTATACCTCTGCCCAGCACCGCCTGCTCTTTCCCTGCTGCTGCCGCCCTCTATTTTTTTTTTCACGGCGGCGCCGGCAGCAGGGAAAAAGCAGGCAATGCTGGACGGAGGTATGGGGAGGAGGAGAGGGGCACGCGCCCGATCTGAAAGGCATCGGCACTTTAAGCAAATCTGTCCCGCCTTACTCTGACATCGTGTCGGAGGAGGGAGGGACCAGACCTGCTTAAAGTAGTGCGAAAAGGCTTGGGGAGCGCATTTTGGCTGCCTGCTAATGTCCTGCCAGCGGCGGCAGGGCAACAGCAGACAGCCGAAATGCGCCCCCCCCCAAGCCTTTTTGCCCTGTGCGACTGCACCGCTTGCACAGGGCTAGGTACGGTCCCGTTTCACACCAAGGAATTAAAAGACAGCAAGAACCAACAGCACAGTTTATAAAACTAAATTATATACAGGTCACGTGATGTGGTGAACTTGGGTGGATGCTTCTTGCTTGAGCTCCGGACCCCCCTTCTCCATGCTGGCAGAATTAAGCCATTTTTTGGGGGGCAGAACAGAAATATTATAATCGCCCCCAAGTGCTGGACGAAGTGAGCGGGCAGCCTCTGAAGAACGGGGATGAATGGCGTCGGCGGTGAAGGCAGGGAGATGCGACAAGGATTGGGTCGCGGGGCAGCAGAAAATGGCGGACTCACCCCCAGCGCAGAGCAAAGCGGCTCCGGCGGTCTCTGAGGAGATCTCTGCGGCAGTCTCGGGTGCGCTGACAGCACAGTTTGAAATGCTGCAAAATAAGATGGACACATTACAGAGCTCTCTGGATGTGCTGGGCACCTGCATGCAGGAGGCGGAGACCCGCATTGTGCACACGGAGGAAGAGGTGGAAAGGCTAACTCGAGAGCTGGGACAGGCGCAGGCCGCGCTGAGAGCTCATGATATAAAGTTAGATGATCTGGAGAACCACTCGAGACGCAATAATCTCAGGTTTTTAGGCATCTCAAACTCGGTCTCGGATAAAGATTTGCGGCTCTATGTAGAAAACTTGACTGCCTCTCTGAGGGAGAAGGAGAAAGGGCTAATATTATCATCGAGAGGGCCCACAGAGTAGGTTCCAAGCAATCGAGAGATGCTAGGCCCAGGGTGGTCCTGGCTAAAGTTTTGCAGTTTCCACAAAAAGAAACAGTACTGCGGGAAGCCAGGAGGTGAGGTGTCATTGAAAGAGACAACATGAAGATCAGAATAGCACAGGACTACTCCGCGGCTCTCAGTCAGCACCGTAGGGCGTATGCGCCCCTATACTAGAAACTGATAAATGCTAACATTCGATTCAAGATGCAGTACCTGGCGCGTTTACATGTCATGCACGAGGGAGCACACCGGGTCTTCGGTTCGGCGGAAGAGGCGACTCCGTACATAGAACAGCTGGAGCGGAGAGCGACAGCCACCACGGAAGAGCAATCAGGAGCATCATGAGAGCCACAATGGTGGGATATAATTTACTTTGGGACTGAGTGTTCGAGTGAGTCCCAGAGGGACTGGCAGTAAATGAAATACATGAGCTTTGGTAATGGACACCAAAATAGTAAAGGCCAGAAGGGAGATTTACCATATCCTTCTTTATTTAAAGGCTCTGCTTAAATTTACAGTAATGTTGTAATAGCCTATCTGTGGTTCATGTTTACAGGCTGTCAGGCAATGCTGTTTTTGTCCCGTCTTTCTCATGTCTCTGGAGGCAAGTATGGGAAGGGGTGGGGGAACAGCTAGGAGAGAGGGGGACGGGGGGGGGGGGTCCGGACACATCTAACGTGACTGGGCAGAAGAGGAGGATAGGCAGGAACGGGAGGGGGAGATGGGGAGGGGGGAGCAAGGGAACAGGGGGAGAGGGGTAGAGGGAATTTACATAGGGAGGGAGGGTTGCAGGGTGTAAAGGGGGAGGGAAGAACGCAATCAAGGAACTAGGGGAAGGCAGCTCGAAAGGTCTTGTGGAGCGTTTAGGGAGAAGCTTCAGACTGGGAGAACTTCTTCCGGGAAAGTAAGATTAAGCGTGGGGATGGGACCTGACACTGCCCTAATGCCCTGAAGATAGTTTTGTGGAATGTTTGTGTTCTCCAGGACCAAGCAGGAAGTCAGTCCTCACATATGGGTGTCATCGGCGCCAATGAAGCCCCAGCGGAGCATTTCCCAGCTTTCCATGAAAGCCTTTGGGAATGCTGGCAAGCATGCATGGTTCCCTTCCCGCCTAAAGGTGCCATCTTACCTCAGTCTCTTTTTTTCCGAGAAGCCCACCAGACGTGTGTCCTGTTCTCCCGGATAAAAGTGATTTTTTTTCTTCGGCGATTTTTTGCTATTTTTCTCCGGTTCGACGCCCGTTCCCCTCCCACCGGGTTCGGTACACTGGTATCGAGCCTGTTTATTTATTTTTTGGTTTTTGCCCTTTGTGACTGGCGTTCGCGCCCTTTTTTCATTTTTTCCCTGGAAGGCCGGTCTTTTGACCTCGCAGGGGCTCTTTTTTCCCCGATGGCTTCCAGTGGTTTCAGAAAGTGTGATTGGTGTAAGAAACGTGTGTGTGTCGGTGAGAGACATGACTACTGCCTTCGGTGCCTCGGCCCTGACCACGACCCCAAGTCGTGTGTGCCATGTGGGAAGATGTTTTCCAAGGCACTCAAAAGTCGACAGCATCAGAAGGAAAGGTTTTTCTTGGACTCTGCCTCCGGCCGGGCCCGGACCTCCTCTGAGGCCTCGACATCTCGGAATTCTGATCCCGAGCGCCGTCGAAGCTCCTCGGACAGGGGGTCCCCTGACCGGGAATGCAAGAGGAAGAAGCGGCTCACAAGGGTGGCGTCGGAGGAGGTCCCTGGTCCCTCGAGGGCCAGGTCTAAGACCCCCGACCGCCGTCCCAGGCCCGTGGACCAAGAGAAGCCTGCCAAAGTTCCTCGCGTGGAGCCAGAGTCTGCTGGACACATAAGCCCCTTAGTCCTCGTGGACTCTCCTCCCAGAGAGCCGACGTCGGGCCCGGCGCCGCCGGGGCCCGAGTCTGTGGCTGCTGCGTCTCCCGAGCCGAGTCTCAGGATGACAGCCTTGGAGTGCAGATTGTCTGCTTTCATGGAGCAGCAGCGGGCACTGATGGCCAGCCTGTCTGGTGCATCTGCCCCAACCACCGGGACGTCGACTTCGAAGTCAACCCCTGAGACCGAGCCGATACTCGAGACCCTCGTGGCTCGAAGTCGTCCTCGGTCAAGGTCTCCCTCGACCTCCCGTTCGGGACCGAGGGTGTCGACGCCGGTGCCCCCGGCGTCAGGGCGGGTGCCTCGGGGCCCCGCGGGGTCGGACCCTGACAACTCCTCGGATGAGTCCGCCTGGGAGACGGAGGACGAGGAGTCTCACGATACTTTTAAGACTCGGTGCGTCCCGTCGGAATCACCGCAGTCTGAGCCCCGGAGTAGATCCCCTCCGGAGGACACTAGGTTCTCGGAGTTCATCCGGGATATGGCCGCTGCCTTGGCTATCCCTGCCGATCCTGAGGAAGAGCCTCGAGCCGAGGAGCTCGATGCTCTACAGTACGACTCTCCTCCAAAGGAGGCCTTTACTTTCCCGGTTCCTCCGATGCTGGAGCGGCTCCTCTTCCGGATGTGGGAGGCACCGGCCTCGGCGCCAGTTCTGAGCAAGCGAGTCGATTCCATCTATCGACTCCGCAAAAGCCCTGGTTTCCAGAAAGCACAGCTACCACACCATTCCATGGTTGTGGAATCGGCCATGCATCGTCTGTAGAGCCAGAAGATGCACTCTACGGTGCCCCCTGGCAGGGAGGCCCGCAACCTCGATGGCGTCGGTAGGAAGTGCTTCCAGGGGTCTATGCTTGCTTGCCGTGTCCAGTTTTACCAGCTGTACATGGGTATGTACTTGCGAGACCTGGCCAAGGAGTTGGCCGGATTCTCTACTGGTCTCTCTGGGGAACCCTTGCAGAGATTTAAGACCTTGTCCTCGGGGATTCGGGAATGCTCAAAGTTCATTTCCCGTGCCACCTACGATGGCTTCGAGGCTTTGGCCCGAGTTGCGGCTGCCAGCATCGCGGCTCGACACCAGGCGTGGCTGCAGTCATCAGACCTCGAGCCATGGGTTCAGGACAAGTTGGTCGATGTCCCCTGCCGAGGTGAGAACCTTTTTGGCAAACCCGTGACCGAGAAGGCTACTCGGCTCGAGACCAAGCACCTTACCCGGACAAGGCTGTCGAGGAAGACCTCTGCCCCTTCACATAAAAAGTGCCTTTACCCGAGGAAGGGCACTGCCTACAAACAGTACCCTCAGTATCAGGCTGCCCAAGCTGCCCCCCAGGGTCAGCAAGCCAAGGGCCAGGGTAATGGGCCCCGTAGGCAGAGGACCCCCAAGCCTCAGGCCCCTGCTACCACTCAGCAGGGTGGGGGTTTTTGACTCCTTGAGCATAGCCTCTCCTCCACTGCTCCCCCAACCCTGCACAGGAGGTCGCCTCGCCCTTTTTGCCCACCAGTGGCCCCTTATCACCGGGGACAGTTGGGTGCTGAAGATAGTCCACAAGGGCTATGCCCTCCATTTTCACCAACTGCCTCCACCATATTTTCCAGGGGAGCCTCCAAGGCCTCCCCTGCACACAGACCTTCTTCTATAAGAGCTTCATGGTCTGTTGGTGGACAGGGCGGTGGAGCCTGTACCTCCCCACTTGCAAGGTCACGGATTCTACTCCAGGTATTTCCTGGTACCCAAAAGGACCGGTGGCCTTCGACCCATTCTGGACCTCAGGAACCTCAACAAGTTCCTAGAGAAAGAGAAGTTCAAGATGCTTACTCTTGGGACAGTTCTGCCCTACCTCCAGCAGGGAGATTGGCTATGCTCCTTAGATCTAAAGGATGTGTACACTCACATCCTCATTCATCCAGACCACAGAAAGTACCTCAGGTTCATTGTGGGAGGAAACCATTATCAGTACAGAGTGTACTACCTTTTGGCCTGACCTCCTTTCCCAGGGTCTTTACCAAGTGCCTGGCAGTTGTAGCGGCCTACCTGAGAAATCAAGGCATCTTTGTCTTTCCCTATCTGGACGACTGGCTCATCAGGGGTCAGACATCCCTGGAGGCCAGACAAGCCACCCTCAGAACCATTGCTCTGCTTCAAAACGTGGGCTTTGTCTCAAACTTTGCAAAGGCCACTTTGCTCCCCTCCCAGAACTTGGAGTTCATAGGGGCAAGGTTGGATTCTCAACTGGCAAAGGCATTCTTGCCAGAAGACAGGGCCCACAGGCTGATGGATGTGGCCAAACAGTTTCTAAACAAACCCCTGGTCTCCGCCAGACTCTACCTCAGACTTCTGGGCCACATGGTTTCGACAGTGCATGTGACTCCCAATGCCAGGCTCCATATGAGGCCTGCACAGTGGTGCCTTCGGATTCAGTGGTCTCAAGCCACAGGCCGCCTAAGACAGGATAAAGGTGTCCAGACCCCTTTTGGCCTCTCTCAGCTGGTGGCTACATCCACCCAATCTGCTGAAGGGGATGCCCTTCCAAATGCCAGAATACTCGGTGGTACTCACCACCGACGCCTCTCTGAAAGGCTGGGGTGCTCATTGTCTAGACAAGTGCACTCAGGGCCTCTGGTCTCCCTGGGAGGCAGCCCAACAAATCAATCTCCTGGAACTTCGAGCTATCCGCTTAGCTCTCAAGGCTTTTTCTCCGGCCCTGGCTCACCGCTCAGTCTTGATTCAAACAGACAACCAGGTAGCCATGTTTTATGTGAACAAACAGGGCAGGACTGGGTCCAAGCTCCTTTGTCGAGAGACTCGGGACCTTTGTTCCTTTGCCCTGAAGCACAACATGCTTCTCAAGGCGGTGTACCTTCCAGGCCGGGAGAACTGCCTGGCCGACCGGTTGAGCAGAATTCTGCAGCCCCACGAGTGGCAGCTGCATCCCTTGGTCGTTCAAAAGATCTTCCTGAAGTGGGGTCTCCCTTAGATAGATCTCTTTGCCAGTCCACTGAACAAGCAACTGCCAAAGTTCTGCTCCAGGCAACCGCATCCTTTGAGGATAGCACCAGATGCTTTTCTAATGTCCTGGTCTCAGGGCCTCCTGTATGCGTTTCCTCCCACGCCCTTGGTGGCCCGAACTCTTTTCAAGACTCTTCAGGACAAGGCCTCGGTCCAGCTGGTAGCTCCCAGGTGGCCGAGGCAGCCTTGGTTTCCACTTCTGCTTCAGCTGGCAGTGGATTCCCCACTACCTCTGGGGTTACAACCCGACCTTCTCTCACAGGAGCAGGGTTCCCTTCTGCACCCCAATCTCAAAGCTCTCAATTTGATGGCCTGGAGGCTGCAAGGGTAGTTTTGGCTCCCTGGGGCCTACCTCAGGAAGTTGAGGAGGTTGTCCTAGCCTCTAGGAAACAGTCCACTAGGAAAACCTATGCCCTCAAATGGAAGAGGTTTTCTGTGTGGTGTCAGCTACGTACAGAGGATCCTCCACCTCTCAGTTCTAGCAGCTCACCACTCACTGGTGGAGGGACATTCTCTGTCCAGTCACCCTTTGGTGTCCCGCTTTCTCAGGGACTTGCTTTTGCTCAAGCCTCCCATCCGTCCTCCTGCTCCTGAGTGGGAGCTGAATGTGGTCTTGCAGCAATTGACTCGCCCACCCTTTGAGCCGATGGCTACTTTCCCTCTACGCTTCCTCTCCTGGAAGACTCTCTTCCTGATAGCCCTCACCTCGGCCAGGCGAGTGAGTGAGCTTCAGGCCCTGGTCTGTGATAGACCTTATACCAGGATTTATAGGAACAGGGTAGTCCTCAGGACTCATCCCAAGTTCCTTCCTAAGGTTGTCTCCTCCTTCCACCTCAATCAGGAGGTGGTTCTTCCAACATTCTTCCCTAGGCCTCATGCTAGCCAGGCTGAAGCAGTCCTGCATACCCTGGACTGTAGGAGGGCCTTATCCTTCTACCTTGACCATACGCAGGGGCATAGAAGGGCTACTCAGCTCTTCGTCTCCTTTGACCCCAATAAGTTGGGGTTGGCTGTGTCCAAGCGTACCTTGTCCATATGGGTGGCTGACTGTATCACCTGGGCTTACAAAGCGGCTGACCTTCCTTTGCAGGGTAGGGTCACGGCCCATCGTGTCAGGGCAATGGCTGCCTCAGTGGCTCATCTCCGCTCTGTGCCCTTGGTAGACATCTGCAGGGCTGCAACTTGGTCTTCAAGCCAGACGTTTGCGGCCCATTACTGTCTGGAGAGGGAGTCCCGTAGGGACAGTGCTTTTGGCCAAGCAGTACTCCGGAATCTCTTTGAGGTTTAGGCAACTCCTGCCCTCCTGCCCTCTGTTGGGCTACCGGTGGAGGTTGTGTCCTTGGAAAGCCTTTCTTTGATGCTGTGACTAGAGGGAGTTCTCTTGTTCAGCCTGGGTTCCTGGTAGCCCAGAGCTAGGGAGTCACCCATATGTGAGGACTGACTTCCTGCTTGGTCCTGGAGAAAGAGTAGTTACTCACCTGTAACAGGTGTTCTCCAGGAGCAGCAGGAATCAGTCCTCACAACCCTCCCTCCTCCCCTTGGAGTTGCAGTTGTACATAGTTTGTTTTTACATTTTTGTGTGCTGTTCTTAGCTATGTCATTTGACTGAGGTAAGATGGCACCTTTAGGCGGGAAGGGAACCGCGCATGCGTGCCAGCATTCCCAAAGGCTTTCATGGAAAGCTGGGGAAATGCTCCGCTGGGGCTTCATCGGCGCCGATGACACCCATATGTGAGGACTGATTCCTGCTGCTCCTGGAGAACACCTGTTACAGGTGAGTAACTACTCTGAGTGGGAAACCCAATAAAGTGCTATAAAATTTTGAAAGCATTAGCCAGACAGCAATGCGATATTGTGCTGCTGCAAGAAACCCACCAGACTGCTGAGGAGCATTTTAAACTTTGTAGGAATTGGGTGGGCCAGGTTTGGGGGGCTCCTGTAATGGGCAAAAAAGGGGGGGTGGCCATCTTGCTCCATAAACGGATGCAATTTGTAATGGAAAGAGAAGTTACTGATCCGAATGGGAGATTTGTGCTGCTGCAAGGAGTGTTAGAGGGCAGATTGGTGATACTGGGGGATCTGTACAGTCCCAACATGCTAGACCAGGACCTATATAATCACCTTGTATCAAAAGTGGAACAATTACCAGAATTTCCTTTGATACTGGGTGGAGATTTTAATGGGTATTTGACGTGGACTTAGATGCATCCAGAGGTACGCGGGAAAGAACCCAGACGGCCCAGGTGCTGCTTAGATTTCGAACAAGGCTGGGAGCAGTGGACCCGTGGAGGTTGTTGCACCTTTTAGAAAAAGATTTTACACACCAATCTCGGGCATATGGCTCTAGTGCAAGGATTGATTATCTTTTGATATCGGAGAGCCTTTTTGCCCAAGACCACAGAAAGAGACCTAAAAGAAGACAGGAAAGCAGAAACCTCAGATCGGGACCAGCATGATCAGAGAATAAAATGGTCAGACAACAAAGGTAGAAAAAATAAATGCCTGTTTCCCATCAGCGCCGGCGGGCTTAACAGAGCCACGATAAAGGGGAACTCTGCCTTCGTGGCTCTGAAAAGCTGCGCTGAGGGAGATAAGTGGGCTCTGCAGGGGCAGTCACAGGGCACTTCATTCTGCCACAGCGGCTCCTCTCCTCGTTGTGGGTTTTTTTTGTTTTTTTTTGAAGGCCGAGTGAGGTGGGCTTTTTGGGGGCAATTTTTGCCACCCCCAAAAAGTTGCTGCTTGAGGCCACCGCCTCACTCGGCCTCATTATAGAGCCGCTCCTGGGGAACAACTTCCACAGGGAAAACTGTTCATTTACATGGTACAATATGTAACCAACACCACCTGTGCTTTTCTCCTCATTATTCAGGTTACTATCCACCTCCTGGGTCCCATGTTCCCATGGGATACTATCCGCCCACTTCAGGGCATTATACCTCTCCCAGTGGACACACAGCCACAGTTATTGTACCTTCTGGGGCTGCCACTACAGTGACCGTGCTGCAAGGTGAAATCTTCCAGGCTACCCCGGTGCAAACGGTGTGTTCACACTGCCAGCAAGCTATCATCACCAGCACCTCGCATGAGATTGGAATGATGAATTTCCTGCTCTGCTGCTTCTGCTGTGCTGTGGGGTACGTATCCTGCTTTCCCTAGTACTGACAGTAGAAAACTTTGTGCTACTTTAATTGACTTCAGAAACAGATTGACTTGGGTCATGCTTCCATTAGAACAGTCAATGCTGCGCCAACCTGGTGGCTCAGTAGCAGTGCTGCATAGTGACATGCTGATAACTGAGTTTGATTCCTGGATCAGATCTTCTGTATCTGTGCCAATTGGGCATGGGGATGTTGTGGAGGCAGTGTTCATATATTCTAGAGGGAGTCCTAGTCCTCGTACAACTATGCCATTTAGTAGCCAGATTTAGGGCTACGATTGCAAGGTCCTGGAAGGCATCCTAATACATGGCCACTGGCCAAGGAGTGTTGCTGCACTGATTTTAGGCTGGGAGGGAGTAAGGGAGGATATAAAATAGGTTAAAAAGTCCCCCTTATCCAGACTGTCCCACTAATATTCTCATTTCCCAGCTCTAACCCCCAAACTAGGTAGCTGTGAATGAAGGCTAGTGATGCCAGATCCCAGCTCAGTTCTATCCGTTGGAAACCGAAGGGAGGAAAACTGCTGGGCGACAAATAAATAAGGAGCTTGTGCTGTTCAAGACTTTTTATTGCTTGCTTGAAGTGTTACCCTGCTCATCTTGGTGGGTGTGGTAGCGTGGCATGCAGTGGAAAGGGATTTTCGTTTTAAAAGATAGAATAGGCAGCAGTCAAGAAAACAGTGTCAACTTTATTCTTTCCCAGCTGTTAAACCTTCACAGCCTGGTTCTCCCGGCCCTTCCACCAACCCATTTAAAGTTCCTACCTTTGCACGGCTTGCCTGGAAAGGATCTCTGGCTCCATGGGCCTCTCCCCCTCCTGCAGCCTGCTGGATTTTTAACCTCTCCCTGGGAGCCACGCCCTCCAAGCCCTGAACTCTGGGCTGCAGTCTCCCTTAAAGGGGCCTGTTGATGATCCCTCTGAAGAGAGACGAGCAATACTCTATAGACCCCATCACAGTGGGGATGTTATCTTGAAGGTTGGGGAAGGATTAGGAATAAAGCACAAAAATAGGAAGAAGAGGGCTTCACAGCATTAACAAAAAAGACATGAGGGAAAAAGCAGTGACGAAACAAAACTGGTTTCTAATTTCTTCCACTTCAAAAAAAGATTTTATGATGTTTTATGTTATTGCAGGATTTTATTCTGTTAACTGCTTTAGATGGATGGGTTCCAGGAAAACAGTCTATAATTTTTAATTAATAGTTAAGGAGGTCACATGATGTGATGAGCAGATGAAATTGGGTCTTCTCCTTCTCCAGGGCAGTTTTGGCATGACATCCCCTCTCCCCAGCTGGGTATGATCCTCCTAAACATTCTGTATGCCACAGCAGAATGTGTCTTGCAGAGTTGTAATGAAGGCAGTCACAAAAAAGATAGTCGTTAAGGATGCAGAGATGGCAGTGAGTGCACCTGCCTCTCCAGTTGCAGATGGAGGTGAAGTGCACATGGGGGAGCTGGCATGTGAAATGCCAAAAGTGCTGGATCCCAAATTTGACCAACTGCTCCAAAAAATGCAAGCTTATTGGGTAATCTGTAGCGGAAGGTGGCCACGGTTGAAGGTTCATAGAGCAGCTCCTCTCCATGCTGGAGGAGTCCGATAAGCAGCACAAGAGGGTCTTGGAGATGTATTGGGCCCAATTCAAGGTGCTAGAAGCAAAGGTAGACCTAGAGAATCACTCCAGGCATAATAATCTGCGCCTGTTAGGGATCCCCAAGACTGCATCAGGTTCCTCATCGCAATCCCTTTGTGAATCCTGGCTTCCAGAGCTGGAGGGGTACTTGAGGGTGAAAAGGGCCCATCTGATCAGACACAAGGTGGATGGCTGCACTGGGCCACAGGAACCTATAGCCCAGATCATGAATTTCCAGCATAAAGTGCAGTTGTTGCAGACCTATTGCAAACCTGGAGAACCATTGATGAATGATTTTTCAAGACTATTTAGCAGCAGCGTCAGCGAGAAGAAAAGGATTTGCCCTGATTTTGTGTTTAACTTTTTACAAAAGATAAATTTGATTTGCTTCAGTGTACCCAGTGATACTTTGAGGACAGCCTAATGGACAGGCTAGATACTCCAAAGACTGCAAAGCATTTTCTTCAGATTCTGCCGGCTAGGAGCTTGTCATCATCACCATAATGGTGCTAGAATTACAGGAAGATGCTCTTGGGACATCAGTGATTTCCAGAATTTATGGCTGGCTGGGGTTTCATTTGGCAATTTTCAGAATAAGCAGAGAGGTATGTCTATAAAAGTGTGCAGGTTTGAGACAGCCATCATGTGCTGGGATACATGGCTGCCCCATGTCAGCAGATAGTATGGTACATTCTAGGGAAGGGAGAGGCTTTTCCAAAAGGATGGGCTCCATCTTAACCAGGGTGGAACCAGGCTGCTGGCATTAACTCTTAAAAAGGAGAGAGAACAGCTTTTAAACTAGATAATTGGGGACAGCCAACAGTCGCCCAAAAGCGCATGGTTTGGAAAGATGTATCCTTGAAGGATACTAGCAAAAGAGGGAAGTTAGAGCATCCTGACAAAGAGGTTCCAATGAAGATAAAAGTAACTCAGGTGCCTTTACGTATAGAGCTGAAAGATTCCAAATTACCCTTGTTAACTGATAACCAGATGGTTAATAGGAATAAAATGCAACCTCTAAAATGCCTGCATGCAAATGCTAGAAGTCTTAAATAAGATGGGAGAGCTAGAATATATAGTACTAAATAAGAAATTAGATACAAATGGCATCTCAGAGACCTGGTGGAAGGAGGACAACCAATGGATACTGGGATACCTGGGTACAGACTATTGCAATGATAGGATAGATCAAATTGGTGGAGGGGTTGTGCTCTGTTAGAGAGGGCATTGAGTCACACAGTATAAAAGTTTTGCAGGAAACAAAACACACTGTAGAATCTCTATGGTTAAAAATTCCATGTAAAAAGGGGAAGGCATTGGCAGTGTAGGTTTACTACCGACCACCTGGCCAGAATGAATAGATGGATGATGAAATGCTAAAAGAAATCAGGGAAGCTAACAAAAATTACAACACCGTAATAATGGGTAATTTCAGATTTCCAGGAACAAGCAGGAATGTAGTCCTCACATATAGGGTATCATCGGTATCGACGGAGCCTGCGCGGGAACACTCCCCAGCGTCCAATAAGAATGCTTTTGGGAGCATCCCTCAGCACATCCGCACTGCCTTCCCGCCTTTCCAACTGTCCCTCTTCAGTTCTTCGTTTTCCGTGGAGCCGACAGGACCTATTCCCTGTCACCGCAGAAAATTACATCTTTAAACTTCTTTCTGTGGTCGCGTTTGCCTACCGCATGACGCCTACAGGTACCGCCGGCTCTTTTCTTTTCCTTCTTTTAAAAAAAAAAAACTTTCAGTGTTTCTTTCAGAAACTTTCCTTTTTGGTGCTAGGCGCCATTTTGGGCACTAGGCCCCCAATTTCCTAAATCATGGAAAAACCAACTTGTGGTTTTAAGAAATGTACTAAGTGTGGCGGTACCATTTCCGTCACTGACACCCATGATTGGTGTCTAAAATGTTAAGGACTTGATCATTCTCCAACTGAATGTCTCTCCTGCGTGGGGATGACCAAAAGAGGAAGACAGAACCGGGCCGCAAAGCTCGGTACCCTTTTCTCTTCAGGTACCAGATCCATTGCATCAACATTGTCAAGGGCCTCTTCTTCCTCCCATGGATCTCGGGTAACTAAACATAAGAGCTGGTCCTCAAAGGGTAGCTCTCCTGCTAAGCATCGAGAGGCCATTGGCATTGCCCTTGAGGGAATCACACTGGCAAAACAGCCCTGGCGGGAGGCTTCGGCTTCCAAAGCATCGATGGGGCTTCAGGATGTTCTCGAGGCCTCAACCTCGCAAGAACTGCCTGTGCTATGCTCAGGGGTTCCGGCCATCCTTACCGGTACCGACACCCAGGCATCGGCAGCGTCGATAGATCAGAGGTTCCTCGCTATCGAGTGCAGTATCGCATCTTCTCTCGGCTGCGGTACCGGTGGTCCCAACAGCACCGGTGCCGACATCGACACTGATGCCAATACCAACACCGGTACAGACACCGGTGGTGCCGGCCCCGGTGGGAACTCTTCCTATGCCATCTCTGACTGGAGGGGAAAAAGCGGTACCGGGTAACCTCGGTACCGACTTCGATCGGCACCGGGATCATGCTTTGCAAGAGCATCAGGGTCAGGAATACTTTGATTCCTCTGATTCCGAAGACTCTGACAATTCTGCTGGCACTAGAGAGTTTCTCCTAGAAGATCCCTCTTCTTCCTAACGCAGAATGTCACCTCCAGAGGACATGTCTTTTCAGGATTTCATCCGTGATATGGCCAAAGGTCTTTCAATCACAGTAGCTCCTGAAGAAGAACCCAGAGCAAAGGAATTGGAAATCCTCCAATATCCTAAAGCTCCCAAGGAGGCAGCTACTCTGCCTATCCATGAAATTCTGCATAGCTTGATGCTCAGGATGTGGGAGACACCTCTGACCACTTCTCACTCTAGGAGACTTGATACTATGTATCGAGTTCCACCATGTCCTGGTTTTCAGAAAACCCAGCTGCCACACCATTCAATGGTAGTGGAATCAGCCATGCGTAGGATGAAAAGTGCAAAGAAGCATGCATCCAATCCTCCAGGTCGTGAATGCAGGACTCTGGATGCTTTTGGGCACCACACTTTTCAAGCTTCCATGCTTTCAGCTAGGATCAGTTCATACATCCTATATATGGGAATGTTCCTTAAGGAAGTCACAGGAGACTTGGAACTTATGAACCCTTTTCTCTCAGATGATAAGAGACAAGATTTTCTTGCTCTAGTTAAGCATGCTCAAAATGTCTCCAAGTTTGTCAATCGTGCAGCTTTTGACTGCTTTGAATGCATCAGCAGAACTTCTGCTATTGCCATTGGTGCACGACGGATTGCCTGGCTACAGGCATCAGACTTGGAGACTTGGGTACAGGACAAATTAGGCAACATTCCTTGCAAGGGGGAGAATCTCTTCGGCAAGAACTGGCAGGAAAAGGCTAATGAGTTAGATGCTGACAATTCTACCTTAGATTGTCAAAGTCTACAGCCACTCCAGCCAAAAGGAAGCCTTATAAAAAACCCTCTTTTAGCAAAAAGAGGAAGTTTTATCCTTCCTATACCCAGCAGAGTCAGACTTCAGGTCAGGTTACCCCAAAGGGACAACCTAGACAGCAGAAGAAACCAAAATGACCGAGAGCCCAACCATCTCTCCAGGTTCAGCCCCCTCAAGGGCTTTGACTCCTTCCCAGAGAGCTTCGCCTTCCTGCCTCTGAACGGTCCCCAACCCCCCAATATTCCGGGCAGGTTATGCCACTTTATCAACAGATGGCATCAAATAACAGCAGAAGATTGGACTTTGTCCATTGTAGGAGAGGGGTACGAACTTCATTTTCACAGCATACCCCCTCCTACAATTCTAAAGCAGTTCAATTCACAAGCCTCTGCAGACAATCTGCTAGATTACGAGGTCCTCCACACTTCTTGCCCAAGGGGCAATAGAAGTACCCATTTTTCAACAGGGAACAGGGTTCTACTCCCCCTATTTTCTTATCCCAAAGAAAACAGGGGGACACAGACCCATTCTAGACCTCTGAGAACTGAACAAATATCTGTTTCGAGAGAAATTCTAAATGATTTCTCTAGGAACTCTTCTGCCATACCTTCAAGCCCAGGACTGGCTTTGCTCTCTAGACTTAAAGGATGCATACACTCACATTCTCATCCATCCAGATCACAGGAAATTCTTACGTTTCCTTTTCAGGGGAAGACATTTCCAGTACAGGGTTCTTCCTTTTGGTCTGGCTTCAGCACCAAGGGTGTTCACGAAATGCATGGCAGTAGTAGCAGCATTTCTACGAACCCTGGGTATTTTTGTCTTCCCCTACTTAGACGATTGGCTCATTCGAGCCTCCACAGTTGCAGAGGCCAGCACTGCACTGTCTCGTACAATGCGAATCCTCCAATACTTGGGATTGGAAATCAACTTCCTGAAGTCCCAACTAGTTCCTTCCCAATGCCTAGAATTCATAGGAGCCTGTCTGGATACCAGGCAGGCAAGGGCTTTCCTTCCACAAGCCCGTTGTCTTTGCATTATACAACTAGCTTCCCAAGCAGCGGGAAAATCCTCCCTCACGGCTCAAATTACTGCAGTTGCTGGGACACATGGCATCCACAGTTCATGTAGTCCCATATGCTCGCCTTCACATGCAAGCAGCTCAGTGGACCCTCTCCACACAGTGGACACAGGCCACGGGCAATTTGTCAGACAAAATAAGTTTCTCAAAGACTAATTTTGTCCCTCCAATGGTGGCAATCACCAGAAAATCTGACAGTGGGGTCTCCTTTCCATCAACCCCTCTTTCAGGCCACCCTAACAGATGCATCACAGGTGGGTTGGGGAGCACACCTGGATCATCTCTCTACCCAGGGCACCTGGACTCCACAGAAGGTAGGTTTACACATAAACCTCCTGGAATTAAGAGCAATTTATTTAGCTCTTCGAGTGTTCCACGCCCAGCTCAGCTACAAGACAGTCCTGGTCCAGACGGACAATCCGGTAGCCATGTTCTATGTGAACAAGCAGGGCGGAACCAGCTCTCTGTCGTTATGCAACGAAGCTTTACGACTATGGGCCCTTGCCAGAGAGCACCAAATTCACCTTCTAGTGGTATATCTTCCAGGCATTCAAAACCTTTGGGCAGACAAACTCAGTCGAGTACTGCTACCTCACGAGTGGTCACTCCACCTAGACCAGGTGGCAAAGATATTTCATCTGTGGGGTACTCCAGACATAGACCTCTTTGCAAGTCCATTGAATGCCAAACTTCCCCGGTTCTGTTCCAGGATACTGGCACACCACTGTCAGGCAAGGGATGCCTTCCTCCTTCACTGGGGTCAGGACTTCCTTTATGCTTTCCCACCCATTCCCCTCATTCCCAAAACACTCTTCAAGCTTCAGAGAGACAGGGGTCGCATGATTCTCATCGCACCACGATGGCCACACCAAGCATGGTATTCCCTGCTTCTGCATCTCTCTCAAGCGGCACCTCTGGAGTTAGGGCACGCTCCAGATCTCCTTTCTCAGGAGAATGGGATGCTATGGCACCCGAATCCCCAGTCCCTGCACCTCATGGCCTGGTTGCTGAAGGCTTAGACCTCCAGGATCTCAACCTGTCTCAGCAGGTAAAAGATATCCTTCGAGCTTCTAGGAAACTTTCCACAAGAAGATCTTATGCCTTCAAGTGGAAACGTTTTACTATATGGTGCTCTAGGAGGGGATTAAACCCCCTGGTCGTACCCTTAGAATCGATACTAGAGTATCTCCTTCACTTATCGAATTCTGGGTTAAAGACCAATTCGGTAAGAGTCCATCTTAGTGCAATTGCAGCTTCTTATAAGCCTCTGAATGGACAACCAATTTCCTCTCATCCACTCATATCAAGATTTATGAGAGGCCTTCTATTAACCAAACCTCCCATCAAGCCACCACCGGTGGCATGGGATCTAAATCTAGTTCTCGGGCAGCTCATGAAGCCGCCTTTTGAACCTTTAGCCACTGCAGCCCTTAAGTTTTTGACCTGGAAGGTCATCTTCCTAATTGTATTCACCTCTGCCCGTCGCATCAGTGAAATGCAAGCTTTAGTGGCTGATCCTCCTTATACTAGGTTTCATCATAAGGTTGTTCTTCGAACTCACCCACATTTTATGCCAAAGGTGGTTTTGCCTTTTCATTTAAATCAATCAATTTACCTTCCTGTATTTTTTCCCAGGCCTCACGCCTCTAATGCAGAAAGGAACCTTCATACATTGGATTGCAAAAGGGTCTTGGCCTTTTACATACAAAGAACACAGCAACATAGAAAGTCTTCACAATTTTTTATAGCTTTTGACCCTAGTCATTTGGGACTTCCAGTCTCCAAAAGAACTTTATCTAAATGGATTGCCCAATGCATATCCTTTTACTTATGAGAGTAAGGGTCTTCCTCTTCAGGACCATGTCACAGCTCATAATGTCAGGGCCATGGCAGCTTCTATGGCTAATCTCCACTCTGTGTCTATCGATGACATTTTGTCGAGCAGCCACCTGGGCTTCGATACATACCTTCACAGCCCACTACTGCCTAGATAAAGCCTCCCGTCGGGATGCCTTCTTTGGCCAAGCTGTTCTTCAAAACCTTTTTCAAACGTAAACCAACTCATACCCACCAACCCTGGTGGGATGCCAGAGATCCATGGGAGGAAGGATCCTCACCCTTGACGGTGGCACCTTCCTGGGACTATCTCCCTGGCATCTTCAGCTAGGGAGTCCCCATATGTGAGGACTACATTCCTGCTTGTTTCTGGAGATAGTGTAGTTACTCACCTGTAACAGGTGATCTCTGGGAACAGCAGGAATTTAGTCCTCACAACCCACCCACCTCCCCTAGGAGTTGCGTGTCTCTCTCTCTCTCTGTCTCTTTCCTCTTTCCTCTCTCCCTCTATCCTTTCACTCAGCTACAAACTTAACTGAAGAAACAAGTTGGAAAGGCGGGAAGGCAGCGCGCATGTGCTGAGGGATGCTCTTAAAAGCGTTCTTATTGGACGCTGGGGAGCGTTCCCGCGCAGGCTACGTTGGTACCGACGATACTCCATATGTGAGGACTAAATTCCTGCTGTTCCTGGAGATCACCTGTTACAGGTGAGTAACTATGCTTTACCCCGGCATCGACTGGATCAATATCGCAGAAGGACATGCTAGGGAGAGAACGTTTCTAGATGAAATAAATGACTACTACTTGGAGCAGCTGGTTCATGAGCCGACAAGAGGGGATGATATTTTAGACCTCGTCCTTAGTGGAACACAGGATCTGGTGCAAGAGAACAGTGTTAGGGTCACTTGGCAATAGGACGGAGGGAGGCCGGCAAGGAAATTCACAGTATGATATGATAAAATGAGGGAAATAGTTAAGAAAAAAACTAAAAGGAGCGCTGCAAAGGTTCACATAAAGTATGGGTGTTTAAAAATACTATTTTGGAAGCCCAGACCACATGTATTCTATGCTTTAAGAAAGGTGAAAGAAGGCCAAAAATCTGCTAGCATGGTTTAAAGGTGAGGTCAGAGAGGCTATTGTAGCCAAAAAAGCATCTTTCAGGAAATGGAAAAAGGAGCCAAATGACAAACTGGAAACAACATAAGCACTAGTCAATTAGATGCAGGGCATTGATAAGGCAGGCAAAGAGAGTATTTGAAAAGAAGCTTGCCGTGGAAGCAAAAATGCACAATAAAATCTTTTTCTAGTATATGCATAGCGAAAAACCTGTGAGCGTCAGTTGGACCATTAGATAATAGAGGGGTAAAAGGGGTGCTAAGTGAGAACAAGGCCATAGCAGAGACTGAATGAATTATTTGCTTTGTTCTCTACTGAAAAGATGTAGAGAAGTTACCAATGCCTAAAATGGTATTTAAAGGTGATGCATCAGAAGACAAGAAACAAATTTTGATAAACTGGGAAGATGTATTACAACTATTTGATAAACTAAAGAGTAGCAAATCACCTGGACCGGATGGTATGCATTAAAGGTGCTGAAAGAACTGAAATATGAGATTGTAGACCTACTATTAATCTGTGAACTATCATTAAAATCATCTGTAGTATCTGAAGCTTGTAACACCAATTTTTAGAAAGAGTTCCAGGGTGATCTGGGAAACTACAGACCGGTGAGCCTGATGTCAGTACCAGGCAAAATGGTAGAAACTATTACAAAGAATAAAATTACTGAATATCTAGATAGTCATGGTTTAATGGGAGAAAGCCAACATGGATAGAGCCAAGGAAGGTCTTTTCTTACTATTCTGTTATATTGTTTTGAAGGTAGAATAAACAGGTAGATGAAGGTGAGACAATTGATATAGTATATCTGGATTTTCAGAAAGCCTTTGACAAGGTCCCTCATGAGTGACTCTTGTCGAAATTAAAAAGTCACGGGATAGGGGGCAGTGTACTATTGTGGATCAGGAATTGGTTGAAAGATTGCAAGCAGAGGGTAGGGCTAAAGAGCCAATTTTCTCAATGGAGAAAGGTGAATAGTGGAGTAGCCCAGGGATTTGTGCTGGGCCTGCTACTTTTCATAAATGACCTAGAAATGGGAATAACGAGCACGATGATCAAATTTGAAGATGATTCAAAATTATTAAAAGTTATTAAAACATAAGAGGATTGTGAAAAATTGCAAAAGGACCTTGATAAATTGGAAGACTGGACGTCCAAAAGGCAGATTAAATTTATGTGGACATGTGCAAAGTTATGCATCTAGGAAGGAACAACCCAAACTATGGTTACATGATGCAAGGTTTCACATTAGGAATCACCACCCAGGAAAAGGCTAGGTGTCATGGATAATATGTTGAAACCCTCGGCCCAGTGTGCAGCAGCAGCCAAGAAAGCAAATAGAATGCTAGGAATCATAAGGAAAGGAATGGAAAATAGAACAAAGGATATTATAATGCCTCTGTATCCTTCTATGATGCGACCACACCTTGAATCCTGTGTGCAATTCTGGTCGCCATATTTTAATAAGCATATAGCAAAATTTCAAAAGTTAGCGAGAAGAGCCACTAAAATGGTAAAGGAGATGGAAAGATACCCCTATGAGAAAAGGCTCAAAAGGGTAGGGCTCTTCAACTTGAAAAGAGATAGCTGAGGGGAGATATGATAGATGTCTATAAATTAATGAATAGAGTAGAACAGGTAAACGTAGATTGGTTGTTTACTCCCATCAAAAAGTAGAAAGACTAGGACACGCAATGAAGCTACAATGTAACACATTCAAGAGTAATAAGAGAGAATATTTTTTTCACTTAACATGTACTCAAACTCTGAAATTCGCTACCGGAGGATATAGTAAGTGCTGATAGTGTAACTAGGTTTAAAAACATTTTGGACAAGTTCCTGGAAGAAAGGGCCATAAGCCATTATTAAAAGAGGACCTGGAAATCCACTGCTTACCCTGGGACAAGCATTGTGGAACCTATGTCCCAGCTCACTACTACATGCAGGCAATGTTCCCTCTAATTTTCTGTAGGCTGTGGGTGCATAAAATATCAGCTGTGCAGCTTTTGAAAGAAGGTTAAATTTTTGTGCGCCACATAACGACACTCAGAGTTATATACTTTAAAATTTGACTACATGTCAGAATACAGTATGTACACCACATTGATTTTAATCAAATTAAATGAAAATAGACGATTACTAAATGAAGTGGAAAATTTCTAGTAATTACAATCACAACTTTTAAATTCTAAGACATCTGTGTTGTTTTCTATCAGAATCAGAACCGTAATTTTTGTGCGCTCTGTTGTAAAGTATGTGCGCTCGCTCAGCGAGGTGTGTGCGCGCGCACAGCTTAGAGGGACCAGTGCATGCAGGCGCATGTTCAGTGCTTCCAGACCTCCCCCTCCTCTCACCTCCCTTAAGGAGCACTTGAAATAGAATGTGATTTTTTTCTTCCTGCACAAACACATTTTACCAAACGAGAAGCTTGTATGCATAAAACAAGATTTGAGGTAGGAGATGGTTGACCAGATAAGAAATCCCAAGTATTCCACACGTACTGTACACATACTGCTTTTGCTTCTGACCATGTTGATGATATGTTTCTGGCCCTACAGGTGTGACTTGGGCTGCTGCCTGATTCCCTTTGTGATGGACGAATTCAAGGATGTGATGCACATCTGCCCAAACTGCAAAGCGTACATCTACACCTATAAGCGCACATGCTAACAGTGCCCGCTTCAGCCACGCCACCTCTTCTCTGCTTTCTCAGTGCACATGGAGTGTTCATTGTCTGGCTCCTTTGCCTTCCATGATGCTGGTTTTTTTTTTCCCTCAGCTATACCTAAGAAGTTGTGAAATAATTTATTCTACCCCTAGATCTACGTAAGCATCCTGACAAGAAAGACATAGAGGTTTCAGACTGGCCTTCAGGTTCATTGAAAGCATCTTTGGTTTCCCTTTCCTGTGAAACTTGGTGGACTGTCAACAGATTTAAGGTTTGTGCAGTCAACAGTAGCCAAAACATTAACAGAAAAAGGTTTGTGAAAGTCAGGCTCTTCTAACAGCATGCTCTCAGCTTTGGGAGTTCCTGACGACATGTTGAAGGTGTCGTAAGATGAAGATTGCACTAGGAAATTCAGCAGTAAAACTAGAAAGCATCTGACTGTAGTCTGTGGTATCCTTTTTGATGCGTTTTGGTTTTGCTGCATTCACACATAATGTAGGGGGGGAAATATATACTTGGATTGTGATCTGGTTTGTGGTAGAGCCTGTGATTTTTTTCCAGAACTTACGTGAGTCTGAAACAGAAGACTGAGAGGCGCAGTGCTGGTGAATTACACCTATCCCTCTCTTGAATTTAACCACTGGTGTTTGGAGAAGGGAGACAAAAGGAGTTCTGGCATAATGTCCATAAGCACCAGACTGACTGAGTGCATTAGTTTGAATTCCTGCTGTGTTGTGACTTTCTCTATGACTCTAAGAAAGCTGCTTAATTTCCTTATGCCTGGATTGCCCATCTGTAATTGGCTGACAGTATCGCCCTAATTTCTGCCACTGGGCTAAAACCAGACATTGGAAGCACTAGATAAGTACTGCCCTTCCATCTGTCACAGAGTTGGTTGCATATCTCCTCCTGACGCATCATTTTATTGGGATTGTGTTTTGCTTAAATGTGTTATTTAAACCCAGTTAAGCTTACTGACAAAAGTCCTTTCTGCATCCCAAAAGACATCTGAAACAGTCGATTACATCAAAAGGCAAAGTCCATTCTTTTTGAACTGTCTAGAACTTGAATACCTGTCCCAGATACAGGAGGCACGTTTCAGCAGAGAGTTTAACCAGATATCCAGATAATTATACCTGCTAGCTGTGCTTTGGCACTTATAGGATAGCTCGTTTTGTATAGATAGTTGCTAAATGCTGCTGCTGTCCGTATAAGTTTCTTAGCCTGCCCAAAAATTAAAATGGTTAACTTCTCCTGTATAGTGATTTACACTGTTGTTCTGTGGGGAAGAGGGTGGACATTTTTAAGAGAGGATGTAAGCATTTCGGCAACAAGAGCCAACTGCATAAGTCCTTTTTCAATATTGAGCCAATGTCTTATATTAATCTTCAAACACTTTAAAATTCATACTGTGATGGAGATGGAGGAATGTGCATCTTCTTGAAGCAGCCTTGGAACACTAGAATTGTCCAGTGATATGCAACTGCACAGCCTCATGTTTCAGAAAAGTCTTATAAATCCCCCTCTGTACAGTAGAAGCATCACCTTCCATTAGTGGCAAAAAAGTCTAGCTGGTTGCTTCTTTCTCAAGTTACATACAGACATTCATCCATGTTGCACTTACTACCAAACATTATACGTGTCAAACTAGGGCTCAGGATTTGTAAGTAAGAGAAAGTGAAAGCACAAAATCTGTGAGGAGTCGGGCTTCTAGTGGAGTTATGGTTGTATCTAGATAAGCTAATGTCATCGTATTTTGTAAGGGATATCCATAGTGTTGCACTCTGTAGAGCTCTAATGCTTTGTGAAAAGGATTCTCCCATGCCTGTGTACCTCCTTGGTCATCATGTGACATCTAACTTGGAAAGGAAGCTACAAGAATGTTTTTGAACCACTATCACTCTACAATACTCTGGGATCCCATGTTCTGTAAATTATGCCATACATGGTTGCAGAGTGGTAAATGCCTTGCCACATGAAGGAACTAAAGGCAAAAATCCCCAAAAAATGTAGATCAATACAAACCATAGTCACAAGTAATCAATCCAGCAGAGCACTATATTAAACATGTATTTGCATTGCTATATAGTACTTATGTATTTTTTGCTTCTTTTTATATATACAAAACTGTGTTTTTGTTGGACCATGGTGAGTGTATTTCCTTAATTTACAAACCTGTCATTGACACAGTACTGTGTTTCGAACTGCCAGCTTTTCCTTCGATTCTGCATCAGGACACTCTTTGCAAAAAAATCACTTATAGCGGGAATCTCGCTCCCCAAGCACCCAAAATTTCAAAATACTTGCAGTGCTATAAATGTGCCATCATGAAAAACATGGTGCTCATCACTCAAAACCAGCAGCAAGTGATTTTTGCAAAGTGTGGTGTGGTACCAAAAGCATTCCTGAACAGATGGAATGGGAAAATAGCGAGCACTTTACCTTTAAAAGTAAGAGCAAGCCAGGTTCCCATGGCAACAGGAAGCTTTCAGCCAGAACGGAGCTCAGCCATAGCCATGACGTAAGAGCTGAAGGCAGCTCTAATGATTTGCACCTGAGTAACCAGAGGGGTGTGGCTGCAGGAGGAAGCCATTTTAAACCGGCTTCAGAGTCAGTCTTAGAGAACCAGCACAGGAACAAGAAGGAGATCAGGCACAGCCAGGAGTGGGAGAAGCCACACCGGCAGGAACACAGCCAAGAGAAAGAGAACTGTGGAACAGAAGGCAGAGAGAAGCCTCTGCAATTGTCCAAGCCACTTCAACAAGGAAGGCATGCAGGAAGGCAGCAACCAGGGAAACCTTGGAACCCAGCTCCAGGTAAGAGGGATACTGGAGGGTCCATTCCCTGTACCTTTAAAGCAAAACCAGAGCCTCTGTGGAAGCTACCCGAGGACAAGGCCAAGCAGTTTGCCTGCACAAGGGGAGAAAGCCCTGAACACAGACAAGGCATTGCTAATAAAGAAGGTACGTCAGAATTACTTCCTAGCCAGAGACTTGTTGAAGATATTGTGCAACAATTGAAAGCTAGTGCTAATAAGTGCCGAGATAGCACAGCTGTAAAAGTAACTCCTAACAGAAACACTTTCAGTAAATGGTTTGAAGCTGATATAAAAGCCATAGGGAAGAGCTTACGTAATAACCAATCTCCTACACTAGAGAAGGTCACGGCTAATGAGAGAGGAAACTTTCTAGAGCAGCTGCAAGAGGTTATCCAAGGTTTGCAGTGCAAGAGTTCCCCTAAGCAGAGCTGTGATGAAGAGAGTGAGGATATGATTATCGACGTAGCCAATATTCCTGAAACACCTGAATGCTATGAGATGGACTGTTCTCTGTGTAACATTGATCACTTAGATTTACGTTAAACAAGCTTTGTAGGAGAAGAATACAAAGTTGTTTTGGCTGTTTAAGTTGCTGTGAAGAAAAAGTTTTTGTACTTTATTTCTACTTTTCATTTGCTCCCGTTTCCTATTATTTTGGAAAGAAATTCTTTGCTTTGCCTAAGCCTGTTGAACCCTTGTGAAAGGAAAAACCCCTAAATAAATTTATCTGTTCAAAAGACCCTCGTGCCACAACACATTTTGTTGAAGAGTGAAACTTAAAAACTACAAGTCCCAGCAACCCCTGCTGCTACATAGAAAAAGGACACTTGGAAACAAGATTGCGGTCACCCTTGCTATAGAGCCCTCGGCCCTAGGCAGGGGAAGCGTGACAGTGGCCTGAGGCAGAAGCGAAGGAAAAGCTGACGGTTTGAAACACAGTGCATTGATGACGGCATTTCTACTCTCCTGTGATCTCTCCTGACCGATTTGCCATTTCACATAACTGGATTATTCATATTGCAAAGATAGCCATGAAGGGGGAAATGATCATATTGTGTGACTTTAATCTACCCAATGCTGATTGGAGTGTTCCTTCTGCAAAATGTGGATGCCTTCCAAGATGCATTACTTAGACAAATGGTGATGGAACCAATCAGGGAAAGCTCGATGCTGGATTTAGTGCTTACCAACGGAGATAGCGTGTCTAATATCTGGGTGGGTGCCCAGGTGAGCAGCAGTGATCATCACATGGTGTGGTTTAAGATAAAAGCCAAGGCAGAGTCCAATCACAGCAAGCTCAAAGTCCCTAGACTTCAAAAACACTGACCTCGGTAAAATGGCCAAGTACCTGAAGGAGGAGTTGGCAGGATGGGAGGGGATAAGGGAAGTGGAATTGCAATGGGCTACACTAAAGGAGGCAATAAAAGGGGCAACAGATACATATGTAAAGAGAGTAAATAAAAGGAAAAGGAAACCTATTGGATTCTCCAAAGAAGTGGCTGCACAAATAACGCCTGTGGGTTTAAATATGAGTATAGAGTGGACAGCATGTATTTGAAAAATGAGAAAAAGGTGGGTTGTGACAGCTGGAGTTAGTAGAAGTGCTAATGAGAGGAGGTCCTAAGTTGACGTTGATCGAAAAAGGTGTGGCTAATGTTGGCTAAGTGTATTACGGTAGGCGGAGTAACTGTATGATGTTGATTTAGTAGGAGTGGCCGTTGATGGCCAATTGAATGAGAGTAACATGGGCTTTAAATTGTCAGCCATGTGTGGTAGTTCGCAAGCGCGTTTTTTGGTTGGAAAAGACATTTGGAATAAGAAACTTTTATGTTCCTACGTTGAATTACGTGTGCAGCAGTACTCTAAGTTTGCTGGTTTTTCACTATAGCTGTGATGTTTGAATATAATGAACAGTGGGAACATTCAGTAACAAGATAGTTGTGTATAATATTTTTGCAGAGTGAGATGGATGGTGAGATGATCCCCTGAGGAACCCGTTTGTAGTGAAACGCAAGGGCGCCTTAACAGTGGCGTTGGGATTGTTGAGAAAGACGGAGAAGTTAAAAACTCAGAAAAGAAGTAAAGGAGAAGCTAAGTATTTTATCTATTGATATAATTTAGAAGAAAAGAAGGTCATTGATGTTAACAGGCACGTCATTGGGATGAGACATACATCCATAAGATCAGTGCCATGGTTTGTCTGAGACCTTGAGAATGATAAGAAGTAAAACAACATGAGAAAATACTGAATGTGAATGATACATTGAGTGAGCTATATTACTGCACAAATAAAGGCAAAAACACAGCTTTCGCAAACAGAGGAACACAGAAAAGAATACAGGATAAAACTAAAAGAGACAAAAAGAGAAATAAGGATAGCAAAATCCAAGGCAGAAGAGAAGATGGCTAAAGATGTGAAGTGTGGTGACGAGACTTTTTTCAGTTGTATTTGGGAGAGGAGGAAAATCGGAGGTGGAATTGCAGGACTCAAAAGTGCCGGGAATGGATTTGTGGAAAGCGACATTGAGAAAGCGAAAATGCTAAACAAATTCTTCTGTTCTGTTTTTACTAAAGAAAATCCTGGAGAGGAACCGGGACCACCTGTGATTGACAAATATACAAATGGGAATGGAGTAGATACCACACCATTCACAGAAGATGATGTATTAGAACAGCTTGCAAAACTGAAAGTGGACAAGGCCATGGAACCAGATTGGATACATCCCAGGATACTGAAAGAGTTCAGAGATGTTCTTGCAGGAACGTTAAAGGATATTTTTAATAAATCCTTGGAGACAGAAGAAGTTCCAAAGGGCTGATGTGGTACCTCTCCACAAAGTGGTAATAGGGAAGAAGTGACAAACTACAGGCCAGTAAGCCTTACCTTGGTGGCAGGAAAAGTAATGGAGGCGCTCCTGAAAAAGCGAATAGTGGACTTTCTCGAAACCAACAGGTTGCATGATCCGAGGCAACATGGTTTTATCAAAGGACAGTCTTGCCAAACAAATCTGATTGAGTTCTTTGCAAGATCAAGGGCGATGGATGTGATCTATTTAGATTTCAGCAAAACCTTTGATCCTATTCCTCATAGGAGGCTTTTCAATAAACTCAACAGCTGGGGGATGGGTCCCAAGGTGGTGAACTGGATCAGAAATCGGTTGACTGAGAGATGACAGAAGGTGATGGTAAACGGAATGCACTCGGATGAAAGGAAGGTAATTAGCGGTGTGCCCCAGGGTTCAATCCTGGGACCAGTACTTTTCAATGTATTTATGAGTGATATTGCTGAAGGACTGAATGGAGAAGTCTGTCTTTTTGCAGATGACAAAAATTTGCAACAGAGTGCACTCCCCTGAGGAAAGATCTACAAAAGCTGGAAGAATGGTCTAATGCTTGGCACTTAAGAGTTAATGTGAAGAAGTGCAGTGTCATGCACTTGGGAAGCGGAAATCTAAGGGAATAGTATGCGATAGGGGGAGAGAGGTTGGTGTGCACAGACCAGGAGAAGGACCTCTGAGTGATTTGTTTTTGAGGATCCCAAGGTGGTGGCAAAAGCCAGAAGGATGCTGGGTTGCATACAGAGAGGAATTACAAGTAGAAAGGAAGAGGTACTAATGCCACTGTACAAGTCACTGGTGAGGCCTCACTTGGAATATTGTGTTCAGTTTTGGAGACCATATCTCGCAAAGGATATAAAAAGACTGGAAACCGTTCAGAAGAAGGCAACCAAAATGATTTGAAGCCTGTATCAGAAGACGTATGAGAAGAGACTTGAAGACTTAAATATGTACACTCTGGAGGAGAGAAGGGACAGTGGAGATATGATTCAGACCCTTAAATACTTAATTAATGAACAAACAAACCTCTTCCAAAGATGGGAAAGCTGTAAAACTAGAGGGCATAACATGAAGCCGCAAGGGGATAAACTGAAAGGCAACGTTAGGAAATACTTTTCACTGAAAGGGTGGTGGATGCTTGGAATGCCCTTCCGATGGAAGTGATGGGGGCAAATACAGTGACAGAATTCAAAATGGCATGGGACAGACACAGAGGATCCCTTTATAGCAAAGAATAAAGTAGCAAAGAATAAAATAAAAATAAACATAACTCATAAATCTTATATCTCAAAAAATAGGAGTGACTTACACGGAGCGGCGGATACACACCTAAACAAAGGCATGGGGAGGGGTGACCTGCACAGAGTGACAGATACACCTACTCTTACCGCTTTGCTGGGCAGACTAGATGGACCATACTGGTCTTTATCTGCCGTCATATGCTATATTATTTATTTTTTCAAGCTGCTGAGGTGCCAGTTTTTTTTTTTTAAGGATGAATGTTGGCTTAATAAAAGGAGTAAATGGACCGGTTTGTAAATTTAAAGAAATATTCTCACCAGGGACGGTTTGACAAAAACACATATTTGTATATATATTTTTTAAAAAACGGTAAAAAATACAGTACTATATAGTGATGCAAATACATCTTTAATAAAGTGCTTTGCTGGATCGATGATTTGGCTCGTGATGGGACAAATATTGATTCTTGATTATTAACTATCCAGAATTGTTCTGGCAGGAATCTCATCATTCTCCCATAGCTGGGTTTGCTTTGAAGAGACATTACTTGTACCTTTTTAGAGGTCAGGATGTGATCCCTTCCCAAAAATCACTTGCTCATGTTACACCATTTTTATTTTTACCTCTTTTCCTCCCCCCCCACCATGTTTACATGATGGATGTGATGCAGGTGGTTCAGCTACAGCTCTCCAGAGTAAGGAATGATTTTTTAAGTACAAGGAGACTGCTACTGGAAGATATTACAGAGAGAGGTTGTTTTGTCCAGATGAATTCTATTTTGTTTTGCGCTGCACCATTTTCTCAGGTTCTGTACCCATCGACCAGTTAAAAAATGAAGCTGTGATTTAATTTGTATCTAGTCAAGAATGCTTTAAGTCTCACCTGTTGAAAAATCAAAATGAATTTAGAGTGTGTGCTTTAGATCATGTCTTTGTGTTTATAGATGCATATATATTTCATAACAATGTACAGAAAGACTGCTACATTAATAGGACAACCTGACAGAGCAGGGTTAATGTGGAAAAACCCTATTTTTTTAATGATGTGAAACTGACGAGAGGTGTATTGTTCATTTGATTATCAGTGTTCTAGCCTTTAAAATCCAGCTTGGGTCTCATGGGACATGAGCTTGGTGGCTTTTAAGAGAACTCTTTCCCCCCACCCCCCTCCCCAGTTAACATTTTTGCCATAGCATATAAGCACAGCATACTTGCATGTTTTCCAAGCTTCTTCAAGTTTGGCTTGAGAAGAGGCCAGGACAAAAATGACAAGTAAACCCGAAGATCAGGAGGGAGTAGTGTGTTGCGGAAGATGTGTATAAACACGATTCTGAATGCAGTCCTCTATGGACAAGCAGGATGAGTCAGCCACACCTGGTGCCATCATCCAATGGCGCCATAGACTGAAGTGCTCTCCTAGAGCACAGAAAGACTTTGCAGGTGCCAAGGTACTCCTACCCTTGAGCCCGCCACTACCTGGCTCAGAACTTCTTAAAGCTGCAAACATCGCAGGAGCGCAGCAACACCAAGAGCACAATGCACCAAAACGGGTCATCTCCACAGCCACCTGCGCTAATCAGTGTGCCTCCACCTACGGCCTTTCTGGAACTCCTAACCTGATTCTTGGCACAGCATGCGCCCCCTCGACTGCAAGAAGCGGGGGTGACCCACCCGACCACCCAGGTCCGTGCCTTCAATACTGCGCTCTCCATTGCACTCACTGCTGCCACCACGAAACTATTTTTGAGTGTGTGGAGCACTTTCATTGGCTGGGGCAGTGCATGCAAGGGAAGCCGATGCCTGTACTGTGTTTGTTCTGCAGTGGGTAGAGTGTGTGTGTGTGTGAGGCAATGCCGATGCCTGCGCTGTACCTACTGCGTGAAGAAAGGGGTAAACCTTTGTTTTCTAGTGCATTAATGAATTTGATTTCATGAAACTATTAAACTGAAAATAGCATTATTGTATGTATGTATATTGTATATATGTATTTAGATATATGTGCATGGATGTACCTAGAAGGTTCTGATTGCCGGTACTGTGGCCCGCTCCTGCCTCATGGACTTCTCTGCATGTTTTGCAGAGTTTGGTAAGAGTTAAGTTATGACCTGAATAACATACTGCATGAAACAATTGATGGAAAGTACTAACTTCAAATATTGGCATGTTGAATAAGAAATATTAGTATAAAGCATAACCTGCTAGAGTATTTGCCTGCTTGGTTTATCTCAGGTACATGCCGCACTGTCATGTAAAAGCAGAATTTAAATGGTAACGAGCATGCAGAATACCTGTAAAACATTCGGGTGAGAATATTCTTGCAAGAAACCATTTGATTTTTTGCAAGAAGTTTAAGCTATGTGTAATGTTTTTGGTGACTTCAAAGGGGCTTATGTATTTTTTTTTCAGTCTGCTTTCAATCAACTGGAAATCGGGACCTATGCAGGTCAACCCCAGCAGGATTATCTAGGCCTGGTTTTATTCCATGCATAGAGGTCTAGCCCTACTTTTTTTTTAGGAGAATCAGAAATATGTTTCCATGCATGCAGTGAGGCAAAACCAGGACTTGATCAACTGTTGGATTGTTGACCTAGAAGCGATGGCAGCTCTTGCATCATTGTGTGGCCCAGTGCACCTCAGTTATTCTAAAAATGTCCTGGAGCTCCCAAACCCTTACCTCCTTCCACAATTCCATAGCATAATATGTAGGGAAAATGCAGCCCATGAATATTGTAAAATATATCTCCAGGAACAAGCAGGAATGCAGTCTTCACATATGGGTGAACGTCACCGATGGAGCCCGTATGGGAATGCTCCCCAGCATCCAATTGGAAAGCCTTTGGGAGAACTCCACTGCACCTGTGTAACTGCCTTCCCTCCTTTCCAGTTCCTCTCCTCAGTTATTCATTTTTCACAGAGCACAGGATGTACAATTCTGCCACTGCTGAAAAACTTTTTATTTTGTGGAATATCATGCTTCAGCTTTCCTGTTGCCGCCCCAATAATTCTTCATTTCTTTTGCTTCATAAATTTTATATTTCTTTTCTCTACATTTTTGCATGGTTTTCACAGCTAAGCTAGGCCTCTAGGCCTCCATAGCCTTATCTTCAATCTTGAAGACTACTTTTTCAAGGCATGGAAAAGCCAACTAGTGGTTTTAAAAAATGTACCAAGTGTGCTGGTTCCATATCAGTCACTATAAACATGACTGGTGTCTAACCCCCCCCCCCCCCCATCAGCCCACCTCCAGTCCCTAACCCCCATCAGCCCAGGGAAACTTTAAAAAAAGCAAAAAACTGGCTGCTGCTGCTGTTGCCGCTGCCACCATGGCAGCGGCAGAATCAAGTATCCCGCACCCCCCCTGGCAGAGCCCCCCCTGAATCCGTTCCCTCAGTGCCAGCTATCAGAGCTGCGAAGGGAAAGTTTCCCTTTCCTTATCGTCTCTCCGGGCCAGTCCAGAACAGATGGGTAGTCAAATCTCCCTCCTCTAGCAGCTGAGGACTGAATACTGATTCTTGTTGCTAGGATACCTAGCTCTCCCCTGGCGACAGAAGGCAGTCTTAATGTCCTCAGCAGCTGAGCTGGATGTGTGGAGATTTGGCTCCCCATCATTGTTCTGTTAGCTTTATTTATCTGGCCTTCTTTATTATTTTTCTGGAAGAGTTTCACATTGTGGTTGGTGCTTAGCCCTAGCAGGGTGTTTTTAGCACTTCACTGTTATTTCTGGTACCTGAACTGCTTTGGACAGTGAATGGGACAGAGCCTGTCTCCTCTTCTCTGTACCATGTGCTGATTGGGAACAGACCTGGGGGCCCCAGTTGCTGTCCTACTTCGCAGGTGCCCTTCAAGTTTCCTGAACCGCTAGCAGCGGTGCCCTGTGTGGTCGGGAGTGCTTCTGTCAAACCGGCATCTTTACCAGGTATTTCTTGTGAACGGCGTTTCTTTTCCCGATTGCGTTTTTGTTCTGTCGGCTGCCCGCGGGCGTGTGGTTTCGGTTTCGGGGGATTGCCGGTAATTTCGGCTTCCTTTGCTTCTCTTTGTTGGGCGCACCTTGATCCGACGATGCCCGAGCACTCCGGCTCTCAAATGGAGAACTTTGATAAGTTTCAGACGCCGCGTGAAAGCGCGGGAGCGGCGGCCATTTTGTCAGTGCCGTCCGTTTCTTCAGACCCGCTTGCTAAGCCGGCCAAGAAAAAGGCCAAATCGCGGCATGTCATTGTGGAGCAGGAAAAGCCTGTGATTCCTGCCCTACCTGAGGTAGTTGATCCTCTTCTTTCCCCGGAATTCATTTTAGCTTTTCACAGAGCTTACCTGCTTAAGCAGTCTCAGTCTCCTGTGCCTGTGGTGACAGGCTCTCTTCAGATGCCTCAGGCTGGGGTTTCTGGTAAGTCAGAACCCCGGGAAGGGGTTTCTGCCTTGACAGCCCTTAAAGTGACTAAGGGGGATGACATTTCTCTGGCGGCAGAGGCTCTGGGGCCAGAGGAGGGGGAGCTCCACGACGACCCAGGTTTGGACCCCTGGCCTGCTGATTTTAGAGGAAGGTGAATTGGGGCCAGGGGAAGACCCTAATATGTTTAGGGTTTTTAGAAAGGATGAGTTGCCTGCCCTGATTGCGCAGTCTCTGTTAGCGCTCAATATTCTTCCTCCGGTGGTGCAGCAAGAGCCTTTAGAAGATCCCTTGTTGCAGGGGTTTAAGTCCGAACAGAAATGTTTTCCCTTCCACAGAGTCATCAAACAGATGATAGAATCTGAGTGGGAATTTCCAGAGGCTTCCTTGAGAGGGGCTCGGACCATGGCTCGTTTGTATCCTGTGCCCCATGAGGAGTCTGAGCTTCTGCGCATGCCTAAGGTTGATGCGCTGGTATCAGCTGTCACCAAGAAGACCACCATTCCGGTGGAAGGAGCTACGGCCCTTAAGGATGTACAGGATCGTCGCTTGGAGGGGCTCTTGAAGCAGGCCTTTGATGCAAGCGCCCTGGCGCTGCAGGCGTCTGTCTGTGGAGCGTTCGTCTCTAGAGCTTCTATTAGGTGGAGTCAGCTGGCGTCTAGTCCCGAGGGGGACTCTTCTTCTTCTTCTTCTGCTGAAGGGGCTAAGCTGGAGTCTGCGGCATCTTACCTGGCGGATGCCTTCTATGATTTGATTCGCATTACCGCGAAGGCTATGGCTTCCGTGATTGCCGCCCATCGTTTTCTCTGGTTGCGCAATTGGGCGGCGGATGCCTCTTCCAAGGCTCGGCTCAGTAAGCTGCCGTATAAAGGTAAGCTTCTTTTTGGGGAAGCGCTGGAGAAGATTGTCAAGGATTTGGGTGACTCCAAAGGGGGTCGCCTTCCCGAAGACCGTCCTAGGACGGGTAAGCAGGGTTCCTTCCCTAGAGGTCAAGGGCGTGATTTTCGTCGCTTTAGAGGGGCCCGCTTTACTCCGTATCAGCGGGGTCGCTTTCCGTCTCGGGGACAGTCCTTTCGAGGAGCTAGAGGTTCCGGTAGAGGCTATTTTGGAGCCTCTTCGACTTCCATTAAGAAGCCTCAATGAAACGAGGCAGGTCCAGGCGGAACATCCGGTAGGCGGTCGTTTGCAGGAGTTTGGTTCCGCTTGGGCCGCCATTACCACCGATCGGTGGGTGCTGCAGATTATCAGAGAGGGTTATGCGCTCGAATTCGCCTATCCTCTGTCAGACGCCTTCCTTTTTTCTCCCTGCGGTCCGCCTTTCAAGTGGCAGGCAATTCACAACACGTTGCAGCGCTTGCTGCAGCTCCGGGCCGTGGTCCCCGTTCTTCGAGACCAGTGCGGCTTCGGTCGATACTCGATTTATTTTGTATTTCCCAAAAAGGGAGACTCCTTCCGGCCAATTTTGGATTTGAAGCACGTCAACCGCTGTCTGCGGATCTCACATTTCCGAATGGAAACATTACGGTCAGTGATCCGTTCCGTGCGTCCGGGGGAGTTTCTGTCTTCCATAGATTTGACAGAGGCTTACCTCCACATTCCGATCAAGCCGGCACATCAGCGCTTCCTTCGTTTTGCAGTTCCCATGGGTCATTTTCAGTTTCGGGCCTTGCCCTTCGGTCTGGCGACGGCACCGCACACCTTCACCAAAGTGATGATGGTGGTGGTGGCGGCGGTGCTTCGCAAGGACGGCGTCCAGGTGCATCCCTATCTGGACGACTGGTTGATTCGAGCGCCGTCACGTGAAGAATCGGTCACGGCGACCGCTCGAGTGGTTTCTTGTCTCGAGGATCTTGGATGGATAGTGAACCAGGCAAATAGCCGCCTGCAGCCGGTTCAGCAGCTTGCTTACCTGGGAGCGTTTTTCGACACGGACAGGGGGCTAGTCTCCTTGCCTCTGGAGCGTGTTCGCAAGCTTCTCTCTCACGTGTCCGGTTTCTTACGTCTTCGGGCTCCCACAGCTTGGAAGTACTTGCAATTGCTGGGGCTGATGGCGGCGGCCTTGGACCTGGTGCCTTGGGCTCGAGTGCACATGCGGCCACTCCAGCAGGCTCTTCTGTCGCGGTGGTCTCCGCAGCGTCATCCGCTTTCCCGGCGCTTGAGCTGTCCCGAGCACGTGAGAGTCAGTCTTCAATGGTGGTTGGTTCCGGATCATCTCCTAGCGGGCTTTCCCTTAGCTCTGCCGGATTGGGTCTTGGTCACTATGGATGCCAGTCTGTCCGGTTGGGGGGCGCATTGTTTGACGCACATAGCACAGGGCTCCTGGTCGCCGGAAGAGGCTCTGTGGTACATCAATCGACTGGAACTCAAAACGGTCTATCTGGCACTGCTAGCGTTTGCCGAGTTGCTGGAGGGCAAGCCAGTGCGTGTCTTTTCCGACAATCTAGTGACAGTATCTTACATAAATCGCCAAGGCGGAACGGGCAGTCTCCCTCTTCTGGAGGAGAGTCAACGCTTGTTTCAATGGGCGGAGGTGCACCTGGAGGCACTTTCGGCGTCGCATGTGGCAGGCAAGCACAATGTGCAAGCTGACTATCTCAGTCGTCATCTGCTGGATCCCGGAGAGTGGGAACTCCATGCAGACGTTTTTCGCGAGGTCACTCTGCGTTGGGGTCAGCCGGTCATGGACCTGATGGCAACTCTGCGCAATGCCAAGACAGAGCGTTTTTTCAGCAGGCGCAGGGAGCATATGTCGGAGGGTCTCGACGGTCTCGTTCAGCCCTGGCCGTCGGGTCAGCTTCTTTATGTGTTTCCTCCGTGGCCATTGGTAGGTCGGGTACTTCAGAGAGCAGCCACTCACACGGGTCGGGTGATCCTTATTGCTCCGGATTGGCCCAGACGCCCTTGGTATGCCGATCTGATGCGGCTTCTGGTGGCGCCACCTTGGCGGTTGCCCGCTCGAGCGGACTTGTTAACTCAGGGGCCCGTTCCAATGCCCCCAGGCGGATCAGTTCTTGCTTACGGCCTGGCTATTGAGCGGGATCGGTTGCGACGCAAAGGTTATTCATCGTCGGTGATCGCCACTTTGTTGCAGTCTCACCGGCGCTCCACGTCGCTGGCATACATCCGAGTGTGGCGCGTTTTTGAAGCCTGGTGCGTCGAATGCTCCTTGCGAGCCCGTTTGTCTTCCGTTCCGGATATTCTCGCGTTCCTTCAGAGTGGTCTGGAAAGGGGGCTTGCTCTGAACACCTTGAAAGTGCAGTTGGCGGCGCTGGCGGTTTTTCGGGGTCCGATTCACGGGTCTCGGCTTTCATCGCATCCGGATGTCTTGCGGTTCCTTAGGGCGGCCAGGCATATCAGACCGCCTGTCCGGCAGATTGTTCCTCCTTGGGATTTGAATCTAGTGCTGGAGGCTTTGACTACCGCTCCCTTTGAACCGCGCTCCTCCAGTTTCATCCGGGAGGTGTCCTGGAAGACCGCTTTCTTAGTTGCCTTATGTTCCACTCGCCGCATTTCTGATTTGCAGGCGCTTTCGTGTCGGCTGCCTTTTCTTCAGTTTTCTGAGGAGAAAGTAGTGTTGCGTCCCGTTCCATCTTTTCTGCTTAAGGTGGTCTCGGCATTCCATTTGAACCAGTCTGTTTCTCTTCCCACCTTTGTGGCTACCGCAGCCGGGGGTTCTCTTGATCGTTCGCTGCGACGGTTGGATATGGGTCGCGTGCTACGTCGGTACCTTAGAGAGACCGAGTCTTTTCGTAAATCCGACAGGTTGTTTGTGCTGTTTGGAGGGCCGTCCAAGGGTAAGGTGGCCTCCAAGGCTTCCATTGCGCGTTGGGTGAAGCAAGCCATTCGGGTTGCGTATGAGACCAGAGGCAAGACCGTGCCGGTCGGGCTTTGGGCTCATTCTACCAGAGGGCAAGCCACCTCGTGGGCAGAATCGGCCTTGGTTCCTCCGGTGGATATTTGTCGAGCAGCGGCCTGGTCTTCTCTTCATGCCTTTTCGCGTCATTATCGTTTGGATGTGCTTGCGCGTCAGGATGCTTCGGTGGGGGCTTCCGCCGTGATAGCGGGGCTCACAGGTCCCTCCCTGGGTTAGTCACTGCTTTGGTACTACCCATCTGTTCTGGACTGGCCCGGAGAGACGATAAGGAAGCAGAAATTAGACCTTACCTGCTAATTGTCTTTCCTTGAGTTCTCTCCGGGCCAGTCCAGATCCCGCCCTTCTGTATCTTCTGTATGTTCGGTGAGGTGAGATTTCTTAGCCATCTTCGGGTTGGCGGTTTTCTTTTTGGGAAAAGAAAGGAAAAAAAAAAAAAAAGGAAAGTACACCCACGGGCGCGGCTCTCAGTCAGTACTCCTGTGTGTATTGTTCTACACAGTGTCGCCGTGTTCGTTGGCAGCGCTCCGAGCACGCTCCGAAACCTTCTGTGTAACTCTTCCTCGGTTCTCCTATGCCACTTTGTTATTTTTTAGCTGCTTGTTACGTTAAGACTGCCTTCTGTCGCCAGGGGAGAGCTAGGTATCCTAGCAACAAGAATCAGTATTCAGTCCTCAGCTGCTAGAGGAGGGAGATTTGACTACCCATCTGTTCTGGACTGGCCCGGAGAGAACTCAAGGAAAGACAATTAGCAGGTAAGGTCTAATTTCTGCTTCTCATGGCTCTGTTAAGCCCGCCGGCACTGATGGGAAACAGATTCTCCCTTCACGGCTCTGAAAGCCGGCACTGAGGGAACAGATTCAGGGGGGGCTCTGCCAGGCAGGCGGGGTGGGGCCGTAGGACACTTGATTCTGCTGCTGCCACGGCAGGAGAGACTGTCTTTTTAATGCAGAATGTTGTTTGCGCGGGGCCCCCTGAAATGCGGGGCCTGTGCAAACAATATTCTTGCTCAATGGATGGGCCGGCCCTGCCTGCAAGGCACGAGCGCGCCTAGGGTGCAGTGCAACTTCACTGAAGTTCCTGTCTTGGAAGCTCATCTTCCTTATTGCCCTCACTTCAGTTCACCACATCCCCCCCCCCCCCCATACTATGTTCCATCATGACAAGGTGGTTCTCTGTCACGTCCACACTTCCTTCCGAAGGTGGTTTCTCCTTTCCTTCTAAACCAGTCTGTAATCCTCCCAATTTTCTTCCCTAGATCACATACGTCTTGGGCGGAGGCAGCGCTACACATTTTAGACTGAAAGCGAGCGCTGGCCTACTACTTGGATAAAATTAAAGATCACAGAAGATCCTTTCAATTATTCATCTCCTTTGATCCTAGTCATCTAGGTCTACTGGAGACTAAATGTACTGTATCTAAATGGATAGCAAATTGCATTTATTTCGCCTATGCACAAGCAGGGCTCTTTGGAGAATCATGTCACTGCTCACAAAGTGCGGGCTATAACAACCTCCATAGCTAACCTCCGTTTGCTGTCCACTGATGAGATCTGTCGGGCAGCTACGTGGTCCTCTATATCTTTGCTGCGCACTACTGTCTGGACAGAGACTCCCGTCTGGATGCTGTCTTTGGCCAAGCTGTACTCCAGCACTTCTTTGAGACTTAAGCTCAACTCCTACCCTTTCTCCCGGACCTCTACAAGATGCCAGACTATCATTGGGGGAGTATTGTCTCCTGGAATTGAATCCAATGGCTCAAAACTCTCCTAGATTCTTCAGCTACTTCTTTTTTGCCTTAGGGATCACACTACTCTCCCCCCTCATACCAGACCAGTACCTGGGAGCTAGTGAGTCCCACATGTGAAGACTGCATTCCTGCTTGTTCCTGGAGATAGCGTAGTTACCTGTAACAGGGGATCTCTAGGAACACCAGGAATCAGTCTTCACAACCCGCCCTCCTCCCCTAGGAGTTGCAGGGTTTTTTTATTTTCTTCTTAGCTACAAACTCAACTGAGGAGAGGAGTTGGGAAGGCAGGAAATCAGGTGCAGTGGAATGCTCCCAAAGGCTTTCCAGTTGGACACTGGGGATCGTTCCCGTGCGGGCTCTTATCGGTGACGTTCACCCATATGTGAAGACTGATTCCTGCTGTTCCCGGAGATCACCTGTTCCAGGTAAGTAACTACGCTTTCTGCCAATATGTTGCATGTAGCAGTCTGAATTTACTTATTTTATATAAAAGATTTGTTAGGGCATTTATATCAGCAGACCAAGCTTTGATTTAGAGGAGTCTGAGCCATGGAGATACAAGTCTGTGAATTTTTTGTTTTAAATTATTTTAATAACTTAAGATTTAAGGGAAGGTCTGTTGAAACCCCTTCTGATTCATGCACCCTGACTACTTTTGTGTAATCTGCATTATTTCTTAGTTTTGTCAGTTATTAAACTATTTATTTATTTAAAATAAAGCAGTCTGGTGTGTTCTGACTAGAGATCATAGCTAATAAGGTATATGTATGTATTCATATTTACTTGCTGACATTTGCTTAAACATATATATCAGAGAAACTCAATATAATACTACACATCAAGTAAAACAGTGACTTGAAGGAGAAAAGTAGTATCTGTGTACCGGCCAGCTCCTAGAGACTCAGTATTGATGGGCTTATTTTCTGATAAAAAGCAAATGTCATGTTACTAAAATCTGGGATCTGTCCTGCCTTTGGATGATTGTTTTTGTTTTATCTTTTTTTTTTTTTTAATCATCTATGGATGGATTTTTATTCTTGCTTTTCTTAGAAATATTGGAACTACAAGCCCATGCATGACAGAGGAAAATTTAAGGAATGGCATTGCTTCATGTCTTAGGTAATCTGGCCAACTTTATTGTAAACATCAGTTGGTGTCTGACTCGACACAACCCTTGGCACAAGTCTTTTGTGCCATCCATTGGTCTAAGCTCTGAGCCTGGGGGTTCAGCCGCAGCGTTAGCAGAACATCATGATCTGGTTTCATCAGGTTAGAAGAACATGTTCCCCAGCTCCTGGGTCCCCGGAAGCTCAGTTTTTTATAAGCTTCAACAGATACCTGGAAAGGAAAAGAAAATAAGAGTCAGTGACGGAAGGAGGATGCAGGCTTTTCTCAATTAACCACCACCCTTATCTGCCATCTTCACTTATTGTTCTGCCATTTGACTATAAATGGAAATGTGTCCAGTTTTACACTGTGTTAACCCCGTTTGCCAGAAATTGCCTCCGAGTGTGTCTTTTTATTTATTACTATTTAGCTCACACCTTTACAGGTGCGTTACAATCAGTACAGTGGTTATTTCCCGATGCCCAAATGGCTTACAATTTAAGTTTGTACCTGAGGCAATGGAGGGTTAAGTGGCATGCCCAAGGCCAACAAGGAATGTCTTTGGGATTCAAACCCTGATCACTTTGGTCAAAGGCCACTGCTCTGTTAGGCTACTCCTTCACTCAAGCTTAAAACTTCAAGACCTAAGCGTATCCTCTGATTCTCCTCTCAAGTATTCAAGGTAATGATGTTAAAATGCATAAATAATACAGACAATGTAAACTTTTTCAGTAGAAAGTAAATTCTGGAATCAGAAGCCCATAATATGAGACTTAAAGGGGGTTGTCTTGAGAGTAATATCATTAAATATTTTTTCTTTGAAAGAGTGGTGGATGGATGGTCTTACTGACCCCTGGCATCGTTCTAAGGATTAGCACAGAGGATCCCTAGCTGTGAAGGAAAAGATAGATTGACTGGGGCCTAAGGCAACAGGAATTAAATTAGACAGGCTAACTAGGCCTTATGTGCTGCCATTTGCTTTGTATATACATACCAGGGATTTGAAGCAGTCTCCAGATTTTGAATGCGATGCTCCTAAAAGAAGCACATGAGAACCCTGCAGTACTGGAAAATATGTTATGTTGTGTTGCTACATAAACTCATTTCCCCACCCATTTCCCTCATGACTGGAGTGACACACAAGAACATAAGAGATGCCATACTGGGTCAGACCAAGGTCCATCAAGCCGAGTATCCCGTTTCCAACAGTGGCCAATCCAGTTCACAAGTCCCTGGATGGTTCCCAAAAAGGTACATAGGTTCAATGCTTATCCCAGGGTAAGCCGTGGATTTCCCTAGTCCTCTTTAATCATGGTTTATTGGCCTTTCCTCCAGAAACTTGTCCTAACAGCTTTTACTACATCCTCTGATAATGAATCCAGAGTTTGGTTATGCGTTGAGTGAAAAATATTTTCTCTTATTAAATGTAGCTTCATTGCGTAGCCCCTAGTCTTTCTACTTTTTTGATGGAGCAAACAACCTATCTACGTCTACCCGTTCTACTCCATTTGTTAATTTATACACCTCTATCATATCTCACCTCAGCCGTCTCTTTTCCAGGTTGAAGAGCCCTAACCTTTTTAACCTCTCTTCATAGGGATATCCTTCCATCTCCTTTACCATTTTGGTGACTCTTCTCTGTACCTTTTTTAATTCTGCTATATCCTTTTTAAGATATGGTGACCAGAACTGCACACAATATTCAAGGTGCGGTCGCACCATGGAACGATACAGAGGCGTTATAATATCCTTTGTTTTATTCTCCATTCTTTTGATACCTAGCATTCTATTTGCTCTCTTGGCTGCCGCTGCACACTGGGTGGAGGGTTTTAACATCTTATCCACAAAGACGCCTAAATCTTTTTTCCTGGGTGATGGCTCCTAAAGTAGAACTTTGATTGTGTAACCATAGTTTGGGTTGTTCTTTCCTAGATGCATAACTTTGCACTCGAACAGTCCAGAGGCAAAAGCACAGTACACTCGCAAGATGTCCAACAAAGAAGTCTAGAGCCAGGTAACGAACAGCAATATTTCTTGGAGCAAAAGGGATACCATTCACGCGACACTGCTGTGTTTTGGCAGAGCCTTCGTCGGGGGTTCTAAAAACATATAAAATACATCAAAATTAAAATGGTAGCATATAAAATCGAATAAAGGTTGTAAATAGCTCGAGACAAAGAATAAAAACAAGTGAAAGGACGTGGGTAGGGTCCTGGCAGCCGCCTGTAACCGGGTGCTCGGCCCGGCGCGGGGACCCTGTGCGCATCCGGTTGGGGGGGAGGCATCAGAATGGAGGACTGTCACGCCACCACCACTCGCCTCTAGGTTAGAGGGGCGTGAATTATTGAAGGAACTTTCTGCTGTATGCTTTTTCAGCTTTTTTTAAACTATTTCCCTGCAATGCCCTCTGGGAAATGTAGTCCTTATTCAGCTGTATGAGTGCACCATGCAGAAAGCTGTAGTCAGGCTCAAGTAGGTAAGGCAAATGACAGAAATTTATTATTTTTATACACAATGGTTCGATCATACCACACATAGGATTGTTGGTTGAGGACTCTTGGAAGCAAAAATTGTCCAAAACACATCCAACCACAAAATGCAGTTTTAAAGGTTCTCTCTATTGTAGGATACACAGTCTTTACCAGCAAGCCTATTGTATTCTCATCTTAACCTTGCTGGCTAAAGCACAAAACAAAAAGCACATTTAAAGTCTGTGGTAAATTTCCCCTTTATAAACACATGGGGATCTCAGCCAACCTGCTTGTGGTATAAGGGTACCTTTTCCTGGGAGACCTTCTTTCAGGACTGGCTTGCTTTTTTCTACGTTCCCAGGTTTATAGCTTGGCACAAGGAACAGTCCATAGGAGTGTCCTCCTCAATAAGCTTCACTTCGGGCTCTCCCAGCTGCATAGGCTCTGACTCCCTGTCCTGCTCAGCTAACAGCCTTCCGGGGAATCTTGGAGTCTCTCTTGTTCCTGGCTCCAAACTCTCCTGCAGCCGTGCTACATGCCAAATAGCACTCTCTCCAGCTGGAAGCTCCGTTCCTCTGCTCTGCTCAGCCTGGCTTCCTGCTTCTCCTCTCCTCCTTTCCACTAAATCATACTCTGCTCTGGGTTTATACTTTCAGGGCTCTAGCTCCAACCCCACCCTACTCAGGTGATGGCAATCAGTCTGACTCCAGGCACCTGAGTGCTTGAAGCATTCACTGCCTAAAGGGTTCTGAGCCTTGTATCCTCTTCCATTCATTCCAGTAGGGGGAGCATGAAATGTGGTCCACGTGGAAGTTTTCTGATTCCTGGAGGTGTTTATGGCTTTCCTACCCTGTCTTGGTAAAAGGGGGCCCTTTACTAGGGTGAATTCCCTGTCTTTGTCCTCCCACAGACTCTGGATAGGCCTCCTTGCCACAGGACGCAAGAGGCATATTTTAAATTCATTGGCTCCCAGAAGCGGGGATGAGCACTGAGGGGAGCCAATGGATGTGGGGGGAAAGTGTGCAGAGCAGGCATCCTTGCGGCGCATCGACACATGCGATGGGAAATCTTCGGGGCTGGTGTGGTGGCATTTTTCTGGAGCGGCGGCTGTGACCGGTGGAGAGCGGGTTCAGTGCAGCGGTGCCAAACAGCAAAGAGGAGCAGGTTGGCGGTGCTGGTGGGCTCTCTAGGCGCAGCAGGTGTTTGAGTCGGGCCCTGAAATTGCCGATGGACATCGGAAGAGCGGGACCGGTGGAGTGCAGGAGCAGCAGAGGGGAGTGGCTTGGCAGTGCGGAGGGGCCAGCACGGTTCTCTTGGTGCAGCAGGTGCTGGCGTTGGGCCCGAAGTTGATGATGGTGATCGGTTGAGCGTTGGGAGCAGCAGGCCAAAATCCAGTGAATTTGTTGGATTTTAGGGCGGGTCTGGGAGCTACCAGTGTCTATATATATGAATCTGCCACAGAGTTCAGTGTCAAAGGGGACATGGTCTGCATATATGTAAATATGTAAATTATGTCAAAGCTGTAAATAGTTCTTATCCTTCATAACTATACAAAGTTGCTTAAAGTTACATGTATTTGTTGATAGTTACTTATTGTTACTCTGTATTTCACATTGTTCTCTGTATTTTGACTTATGTTCAATGTAAACCGCCACTGATCTTAGGAAATGGCAGTATATAAAAACGTTGCAAATAAATAAATAAAATAAATATTGGCGAGGTTGCGAGAAAGTGGTTGCATTTCTGGTAACTCGAGGGTGGCATGCAGGTGTGGAATCCGATAATATAATAGGGCAGTATATTATTTTCACCAAAGAAAGAGGGGTCACCAGATCATCAGTGCATAACAATTTGGCGTGTTTTTCATTTTTTGCGAGAGTAGTGGGATGGGGCTCTCCGGCAGGGGGATTCCTAGCCCGTAGGCTGATGCAAGGGTGGGAGTGCATGAGGCCGACACTGCAGGACTATAGGCGGCCGATTACGCATGAGTTGCTTATGCAGCTATGCTAGGGTGGCAGCGTCTCAGTATGAAGCTACACTGTTCCGGGCGGTTTTTAGTCTGGCATTTTTTGGTGCCTTCCGGGTGGGGGAGTTGGTAGCAAATGCCAGCAAGTCTGGAGTTGGTAGCAGTTTACAACGACAGCATGTACAAATGGAGAGGGGACAATTACAAGTGCTACTAGCAAAATCAAAGACGGACCAGCAAGGGAGAGGCTTGTGGGTTGTCCTGAAGGAGATTGGGGGGTCTGGTAACATGCCCGGTAGCCACAGTGAGGGATTTGTTACGGTTACGCCCCGCGTCAGAGGATGGGATGTTCATCCATAGGGATGCAAGGCTTTTGACGCGTTTTCAAATGTCTGCGGTGCTGAGGATGGTCCTGCAGCAGATAGGCAAGGACCCGAGTCAGTTTGCGGCGCATTCCTTTAGCATTGGTGCTGCAACCAGTGCGGCGGCGGCCGGTTTATCAGACTGGCAGATACAAAGTATTGGTAGATGGCGGTCTTGGGCTTTTATGGGATATGTTCATCTGCGAGGTGCACTGGAAGACTGGTTATCTGGTGATATTAAATGAATTTTTCTCTTACAGACGGGAAACAGAGTGTTCGGGGCTGTTGGATGATGGGGCATTCCTTCATGTACTGGACTGCTCAGCGAGCAGCGGTGCGGCCTATCGGGCGTAACCTCAGACTTGATTTTGCTGTGGTGTCGGTTTCATGGCTGGGTGAGCGTGGGCTACGTTGGACGCAGCTGATGCCTTTGCTTCAACATCATGAACGAATAAGGAGCCAGCCATCAATCAAATTGTTGCATTTAGGGGGCAACGATTTGGTGTCATGGACCTGCAAGCAGCTAATAAGAGCAGCAAAGAGGGATCTTGCCATGGTGCTAAGAATGTTTCATGGGATAGTTTTAATATGGTCTGATATCATCCCAAGGCCTGCATGATGGAGCCAGCGGCGTTGGTCGCGAGGGCTGACAAAAATTAATCATCAGATAGGACATAGTAACATAGTAAATGACGGCAGATAAAGACCAGTATGGTCCATCTAGTCTGCCCAGTAAGATGGCAAGGACGTTGGGTATGTGAGCAGGGAGGTTGTCAAGTCAAACATTCATGGGTGGAGATTGATTGTGTGGGCTTGTATAGGGAGGATGGGTTGCATCTTTCCCCGGTGGGGGTGGGCTTGCTTTTCAACGAATGGCAGGAGGCCTTGGAATGTGTGCTTCAGCATGGAGCTCGCTGGTCGCAGCTTGATAGTGGGGGGTGGGGGGGCACGGCACAGGGACATTAAGTTGTCTGTGCCGGTGGCGGGATCACGGAGGTTTCCGGGGTCCGGAGCTTTTGGCTAGACTTGGGCAGGGGCGGGTGCCCTCGACCCGGACAACCCCTGGCAGACTTTTGCTATTGACATGGCGAAGTCTGGAAGGGGTGCTAGGAAGTTGCCGATGGCCTGACCGCAGCAGGAGCGGAGGCGAGGTCACCTTGCTAATTGCATGGCTGGTGAGGCATCGCTCCGCTGTTTGGTTTGTTAGCAGATTATTCTGGTTGTTAATGTTCAATATGTTAAAAAGATAATAAAGCTGCAACAAGTTGTTTCCAAAGAATGTTACCCATGACTGAAGTGGTATTTAAAGGTGCGGAAGAATTGAAGGAAATATCGATACATCGGGAAGATGTCTTACAACTATTAGATAAACTGAAGAGTAGCAAATCACCTGGGCCGGATGGTATACATCCAAGGGTGTTGAAAGAACTGAAATATGAGATTGCAGAACTGCTATCAGTAATCTGTGAACTATCATTAAAATCATCTCTAATACCTGAAGATTGGAGGATCGCCAATGTAACACCAGTTTTTAAAAAGGGTTCCAGGGGTGATCCGGGAAACTACAGACCGGTGAGCCTGACGTCAGTACCGGGAAAAATGGTAGAAACCATCATAAAGAATAAAATTACTCAGCATGTAGATAGTCACAACCTAATGGGAGACAGCCAACATGGCTTTAGACAAGGAAGATCTTGTCTTACTAATCTGTTATGTTTTTTTGAAGGAGTGAATAAACAGGTGGACAAAGGTGAGTCGGTTGATATTGTGTATCTGGACTTTCAGAAAGCCTTCGACAAGGTCCCTCATGAGAGACTTTTGGCAAAACTAAAGAGTCATGGGATAGGAGGCAGTGTACTATTGTGGATCAGGAACTGGTTAAAAGATAGAAAGCAGAGGGTAGGGCTAAATGGCCAATTTTCCCAATGGAGAAAGGTGAATAGTGGTGTACCCCAGGATCTGTGCTGGGTCCGCTGCTTTTTGACATATTCATAAATGACCTGGAAAGTGGAATAACGAGTGAGGTTATCAGATTTGCAGATGACACAAAACTATTTAAAGTTGTTAAAACCCAAGAGGATTGTGAAAAATTGCAAGAGGATCTTAATAAATTGGAAGACTGGGCATCAAAATGGCAGATGAAATTTAATGTGGACAAGTGCAAGGTTATGCACCTAGGGAAGAACAACCCAAACTATGGTTACACGATGCAAGGTTCCACATTGGGAACCACCACCCAGGAAAAAGATTTAGGCGTCATTGTGGATACCATGTTAAAACCCTCGGCCCAGTGTGCAGCGGCGGCCAAGAGAGCAAATAGAATGCTAGGTATGATAAGGAAAGGAATGGAAAATAAAACAAAAGATATTATAATGCCTCTATATCGTTCCATGTGAGACCGCACCTTGAATATTGTGTGCAATTCTGGTCGCCGTATCTTAAAAAGGATATAGCGATTTTAGAAAAGGTACAGAGAAGAGCCACCAAAATGGTAAAGGGGATGGAAGGATACTCCTATGAAGAAAGGCTAAAAAGGTTAGGGCTCTTTAACCTGGAAAAGAGACGGCTGAGGGGAGATATGATAGAAGTCTATAAATTAATGAACGGAGTGGAACGGGTAAATGTAGATCGATTGTTTACCTTATCAGAATATAGAAAGACTAGGGGACATGCAATGAAGCTACAGGGTAAACTATTTAAGACTAATAAAAGAAAATATTTTTTCACTCAACGTGTAATCAAACTCTGGAATTTGTTACTGGAGGATGTAGTAAAGGCTGTTAGTGTAGCTGGGTTTAAAAAAGGTTTGGACAAGTTCCTGGAGGAAAGGTCCATAAACCATTATTAAGAAGTGACAGAAGATATCAATGCTTGACCCAGTACAAGCATTGTGGAACTTGTGTCTCTTGGGGAAACTGCTAGGTACGTATGACCTAGATTGGCCATTGTTGGAAACAGAATACTGGGCTTGATGGACCTTGGTCTGACCCAGTATGGCATATCTTATGTTCTTAAGAATGGTTTGTGTGTGAAGTTTGTGGAAAAGGGTGGAGGGGTGATGGTGTCAGGGTGGAGCACCGGGTCCAACTACCCCGGTTAGTGAAAGTACGCGGGCAGGGTCCTGGCGGCCGGCTGTAACCGGGTGCTTGGCCCGGCATGGAGACCCTGCGCGTGTCCCTTTGGGGGGGGAGGCGTCAGAATGGAGGACGCAAGAGGCATCTCTTAAATTCATTGGCTCCCGGCAGTGGAGACGAGCGCTGAGGGAGCCAATGGGTGTGAGGGGAAAGTGTGCGGAGCAGGCGTCCTTGCAGTGCATTGGCACATGCAGCGGGAGGTCTTCAGTATTGGTGTCCCACCCTCCCACCCGGTATCGGTATGGTTGGGGGAGTGATAGGGTGTTGCAGCTTGGGGGGGGGAAGGCGGGATCCCGGAGGTTTCTGGGGTCCGGAGCCTTTGCCTAGACTTGGGCAGGGGCAGGGTGCCCTTGACCCGGACAACCCCTGGCAGACTTTTGCTATTGACATGGCGAAGTCGGGAAGGGGTGCTAGGAAGTTGCCGATGGCCTGACCGTTGCAGGAGCAGAGGCGAGGTCACCTTGCTAATTGCATGGCTGGTGAGGCATCGCTCCGCTGTTTGGTTTGTTAGAGGATTATTCTGGTTGTTGTTGTTCAATATATTATAAAGATGATAAAGCTGCAACCAGTTGTTTCCAAAGAATGGTTTGTGTGTGAAGTTTGTGGAAAAAGGGAGTGGGGTGGGTGGGAGGGGGGTGATGGTGTCAGGGTGGAGCACCGGGTCCCACTACCCCGGTTACCTAAGTGTTCTCGCATTAACTTTTGGTTGGATCAAGAGGGGAATTAATACTCTTTTTATAAGTTGACATCATATATAAGAGAGAGAGACTTATTTGTATTTTTAATAATTTATATATATTTAACACCAAAATAGACATAATTAGTAATTATGCGTATATGAATAATAACACAAATTGTAAACCATAAGCATGACTAAAATAATGGCAATATTATCCAGATACATGTGGTAAAAGAGTTCTACAACTAAAACGGAATAGCTCTGGAAAAATGAAAGGAGGCGCAACTATACACCCACGGTATGTAGAAAGAGAATCACGTTGCAAATTACATGATCTGCAACAAACACTGAAAACGAAAAGATAAGGAATTTTCTAAAATTGCACTTGATCCAGAAGAGAAGGTAAGCAAAAATCCTCCCCATCTAATAGTTTGGTTTTAATCAGACTTGTGCATATAAAACTCATTTGAAACCAGCTCAAGGAGAAAGAAAGAAGTAAGAAGCATTTTGGAAAGCAGGTTTAGGACTCCTGCCATTTCACTAGCTGTTTGTTGAATAGCGTTATGCCAACGTGCTAGGCATTCATTTGTAGACTCCCGTGGCACCACTGCAATCTTTGGTCCCAAGGTATTCGTTGGTTATATATAGCTCCTTCTTTTCTCCCCCTCCCCACCACCGGCATTTACTTCTTATTCCTTTCTCCTTGAGCTGATTTCCAATGTGTTTTATCCGCACAAGTCTGATGAAACCCAAACATATTTTTTTAATTATATCTATTTTGGTGGTGGTTATATTTTTACCAATTTATGTTTGTTTTTTAGTCTCTCTCCTATGATGTCTACTTATAAAAAGACAAAAAGTAATCTTTTATATCTTTTTTTTTAATATATTCTTTATTAGGATCCATAAGAAACCAGCAGTTCCTGTCTCCATAAACATGAACAACAAGGTATAAACATAAGCCTATATACCAGACAGAACTGTTGTGCAAACAACACTTGCAGTACAAATTTAGAGGCAACTAGCACATCACTGGCAATTAACCATCTCATATAATGTTCTCATGGGTCCATTTTTCCTTTTTATAATCCCTCTCCCATCCAGACCTCTGTGCTATCTCATATAGGCTGCATTCTGTCCCCAAACACTCTCCACATCAGCAGATAGTTCCGCCTAGCCTCTGAACCAATTCTGGAAGGTCTCTGTGCATCCACTCTGCCATTTCACTCATACAGCGCATTCAGTGGGAGCTGGGCGGTTCCACCAGGTCTATCCAGTGGGCTAGAATAACTTTGTGGGCAATCATAAGGGGCCACACCTGCAAATTTCCTGCCTGCTCCTCCCACTCCCTTGGTCTTTAAGGGTTCTTTATCTTCCAAAGGGAGAGCTGCATACATCCAAGTCACAGACTCTCCTAGCACTTGGGGCAGTTGACCCAGGATCTCCACCCAGAAAGCCCAGAGACTCCCGCATTCCAAGAAGGTGTGTGTCCATGTACCTTCCAAGGTTTGACACCTCAAACAGTCGGGACTATCCCACAGTTTGTTTTGCCCCTCTCTCCCTTATGATGAATGCATGGTGTAGTATTTTAGATTCTGTTTCCTGTAGGGTTGCATCTTTGGTGAGCTTGTATATCGCTTGGAACATTTGCTGGAGGTGTCCCTCCCCTATGGGCGCCCCTAACTCCTTGGCCTATTCCCCTGTTAGATGGTGTTCCCATGGTGCCTTCCTGTTGGCCAGTCCCATTCTATTCCAGTAGGAAATTTTGTTGAGTGTGGCCGGGGTACGCATAAAATCCTTTCCAGTGTCGTGTACCCTGTGTGCTCTCCTTTCTGTGCCACTTTGACTGAGGGCATAGTATCTACTCTGTAAGTATGCCATTAAGTGGTTATTGGGTATATTCCACTTGTGTTTAAGTTGCTCAAAGGAGAGGAATTTATTCCCTCCTAACTCCCAAAACTAGCCTAGGTATTTGCATCCCTTATCCACCCTTTGTATAGACACAGTGTGTTCCAAGCTGGGCCTGAAATCTGGATTACCTACTAGTGGTCTGAAGGGCAAGTTGGTGTTGCCCCTTCCCCCAGCTGTAATCTCTACCACTTCCAAGCCTTCCTCAGCGGGGCCAATAACCAAGTCTACCCCATGGCGTATCAATTCTCTCTCTAGGGTCCCTGAAGTATACAAAAGAATTTATATAAGGCACTCCCACTGTCAAAAAAAAAAAAAAAAACACCGGGGCATATCAGCTCCTCCCCATGTGCAGCTCATGTATCCATCGCATGGTAGCTGCTGCATTATATAGTCTTAGGTACGGCAGCACCAGGCCTCCTGGCGTCCGCTCACGCATTAGTTTCATGTAACTTATGCAGGTTCCCTCCCCCCCCCCCCCCCCACAGGAGGGAGCTCAACATCCTCAGGTATAGCTGATACTACCTCCATCTCACCCAAAAGGTCACCATTTGTAGGGGGTATAAGATACATGGTAGCACCACCATCTTTTTTTTTTTTTGATACTTTATTTATTAACTACCATCACATAACAGCAAGGTCAAAACAACAAGCCTCTGAGCAAGGTGTACTCTTATCTCCGTCCAGAAGCAAAACATCCTGTACAGGTGGATTATAACATTGTAAACCTTTCCCCCCCTCCCTGTCTTGCCCCCCCCCACCCCCACAATCGCACTCTCAATCACCATCCTCGTTTTCTAAGCTCACTAATACCCCTTATCTATCCACACCCTTAGCTATATCTTAACCTTGTCCTATCTCTGTCCCTCTACCAGTTAGTGACCTACATTCAATATTTTGTTCCGACTATACGATCCTAAGTTTTGAATATATGGTTCCCAGATCAACAAGAAAGAGGACCAGTGACGGACACTGCACCTTGCCCTCCATCATTCCATAAGCATTAGCTGATGAAAACTGTTGCGCCATTCCCAAAAGGTCGGAGAGACCTGTTCTCTCCATCTACGAAGTATCGGGCCTTTACCCACCAGACATGCCTTTCGCGTCAAGATACACTCCCATTTCCCCTTTGGGTGGGTTGGGCCCAGTTAATCTAGGACCACAAGGGACCCGGTCCAGGGGACCTTCTGATGTAGTAACCTGGCCATAAAGGTACTGATCCAAGCCCAGTAGGAGCGGATATGTCGACAGTCCCACCACATATGTATCAAATTCGCCAATGGCTCAGAGCACATTGGGCAACTACCATCCAGTGTGATATGACTACGCAGTGCTCTCCTGGGCGAAAAATGCACCCGGGTTATACATTTGAATTGTATTTCCCTCCATCATGCTCCCTCCATCAACTCTGTAATCCGACCCAGAGCAATCCTGATGGAATCAGGTGACACCGCTCGCCCCAGTTCTACAGCCCAAGCAGTCTCGACTCCCATAGTCTGCCACGACCCCATAGCAATCCAGTCTTGCTTTCAGCACTGCTATCAATGGAGGGCTGTCTCCCCCTAATGCAAAAAATTCTAAGATCTGCGCCAATCTTTCCGTGCTGAGTTCGCTCTCCAGCAGCGAGGCCACGTAATGAGAAAGCTGCATGTATGCAAAATATTGGTTAGAACACAGCTCATACTCCCCGCTTAAGGATACAAATGATTTTACATTTACCTGAGGGATCTACTACATCTCACAGATTCTGAATTCCCCTTTCTCTCCAGTCTCGAAAAATGGCTGTTTCAGAACCTGGGGTAAAGTTTGCATTGCCTTGTAATGGCAACCAGCTCAATACCTTCCAGTTTCTTTTCCAATATATATTTAATTGCCTCCACGTACGCCACGCAAAGCTCAATATCACGCTCCGCTTGGTTCTACCCAGTAGCTGCAAGTTATCCATATGCAATACTGCCAATACTGTATGGGGGGCTACAAAGGCTTCCTCCAGTGCTATAAACCTCTGTTCCACCTAGGTAAGCTCCGATATGGCGCGTCTGGCAGGCTAACACATATAGCCATAAATCAGGGAATCCGATCCCTCCAGTACTCCATTTCCCAATCAAACGGTTCAATGGGATACGTGTTCTGGCCCCTCTCCACAAAAACTCCCATATTTCCTTTTCAAGGCGTCGCAGGTCATGCCTCAACAGCCACACAGGGAGGGTCTGCATCCAGTACAAAATGCATGGTAAGACTACCATCTTCACCGCTCCCACTCTCCCCAATAAGGACAACGGGAGAGGATTCCAAGCTTTTAACTGAATCCGCATGCGGGACATAATTCTGTCCAGGTTGCACGCATATAGCTCCTGTGGCCCTCTAGTCAAGACTATACCCAGATAGACAAACTTACTTTCTGCCCATTTGAGCGGGAAGTCACCCCCCCCCCCCAATGCCCTTTAAGCTGTCCCAACACATCTAGCACCTCTGACTTATCCTCATTGATACGTAATCCTGCAAACCTACCAAAAAATGAAAATTCCTCCATCAGCCGAGGCAATGATTCCCTAGGGGAGAGTAGATGCACTAATAGATCATCCGCAAAAGCCGATATCTTAAAGCCATGTGAACCCATGCACACGCCTCGTATACTCCTGGATTCCTCTACTCTTCGTATCAGAGGATCCAAAGATAAAACAAACAGGAGTGGGGATAGAGGAAACCCCTGTCTTGTACCTCTACCCAGAGAGAATGCCTCTGACAAGACCCCATTACACCATATTCCCGCAGTCGGAGCAGCATAGAGACTTTCCACCATTTTACAAAAGGAAGGCCCTAGCCCATAAAGGGGCAGCAAGTATCACAGATACTGCCAACTGACCCGGTCAAACACTTTTTCTGCGTCAAAACTAACCAATAGTGACTGCAGCTGCCAATCCTGCACCCAGTCAAGTGAGGCCAATATTTTTCGCAAGTTGCGTACCGCATACCGTCCTTTCACAAAGCTTACTTGAGATACATGCACCAAGCCCTCTAACACTCCTGCCAGGCGGTCCGCCAAAACCTTTGCCAGCACTTTCAAATCAAAATTCAATAATGATATGGGCCTATATGAGGCCGCCTGAACCGGATCCTTACCCGGCTTGGGTATTAAGATAATATGTGTGTGGTTTCTCCCCCATTGGAAAGTGCCTCGCTCTGCTCTTTGACTGTATACTGCCACTAGTGTTGGACCTATAAAATCAAACAGTAATTTATAGAATTCGGCTCCGAACCCGTCTGGGCCAGGTGTCTTATAACAATTCGCCTTCGAGATGACCTGTTGCACCTCCTGTACCGTTATAGGTCGACCTAATTGAGCACACTGTTCTGTACTTAATCTAGGCAAGTCTAGCTCCCTCAAATAGTCCACCATTCTAGTGGGGGAGGCTTCCTCTGCCGTGTATAACTTTTGAAAAAAAACGCCTAAATACACCGGCTATAGCTGCACTGTCCTTATGCAGTACTCCCTTGTCGTCCCGAATTGCCGCCACGGTTTTCACCCCCCTTTGACCCTTCAAGCATCGCGCCAATAATTTACCAGGTTTGTCCTCATAGCAAGATAACTTATATCTCTAATATAGTATCGACTTCTTAGCTCTCCGGTGCAACAGCTCATCTAAGGCAACCTGAGTTTCCCATAATTTCTTCCTGTTCTGGGCAGTGGGGTGTTGTACACTGAGGCGTCTCGCCAGTGTTACCTCCTGCTCAAGCTGAATGATTTGCTCTGCTATCAATCTCCGCTTTCTTGCTAGAAATCCAATTATATCACCTCTCAACACCACTTTGGCAGTTTCCCAGATCAGTTCCGGGTCTTCCTGGTGACATCGGTGGTTTGTCTCAAATTCCTGCCAGCGCTGTCGGAGAAACTGGTGAAACTGAGTATCCTTATACAGTTCTAAAGGGAACTGCAAGACATGAGTGTGTCGGGTACCCCCTCCCCCCCCACCCCCACTGCAAGTCTATCCAGATCACAGCATGATCCGAGATCTCTATTGGACCTATTTGTGCATCCCCTACTTGGGCAAAAAGGCTCTCCGATATCAAAAGATAATCAATGCGTGCACTAGAGCCATGTGCCCGAGATTGGTGTGTAAAATCTTTTTCTAAAGGGTGCAACAACCTCCATGGGTCCAAGGCTCCCAGCCTTGTTCAGAATCTAAGCAGCACCCGGGCCGTCTGGGTTCTTTCCTGCGTACCTCTGGATGTATCTAAGTCCACGTCAAATACCCATTAAAATCTCCACCCAGTATCAGAGGAAATTCTGGTAATTGTTCCACTTTTGATGCAAGGTGATTATATAGGTCCTGGTCTAGCATGTTGGGACTGTACAGATCCCCCAGCAGGGCCGGATTTACCTTGAGTGAGGCCCTACGCCAACAAAAATTGTGGGCCCCCAGCAGGGGCGGCCCAAGGGGGGTGCGGGGCCTCATTTGCATAAGGGCCTCATTTGCATAAATATTTGCATAATGTTACCATATACTAACTTTTAGTAAACGTGCCTCTTAATGAGTGTATGGTGTCACCCCTTTGCTGTGCAGCGCCTCCTGATGGTCACAGTTGGTACTGCACCCGGGTGTAAACTACTGGCCTTTTTAATACTTATAGTCCTTGCCAGTATGTAAAGAAGTTGTGACACCGAAATCGGTTTAACTGGGTTTATTCCCGTCCCGTAGGATTCTTTTCCAAAAGTATAACAGTCAAATAAACATAACCCTTCTCGGGTAAACAAAAACTATAACAAAAATAGCTTTACCTTTCAGCAAACAAAAATAGGAATGAAACAGAAATACAGCTTGTCAGCTTTCCAGATGAAGGCTTCTCAGGAATAGTTCAGCCTTCTATCTGAGAGACTCTATATGGTCAGCTATTATAAAACTACAGTCCATTTGTTCAACAGGCAATTCAGCGTTGTCCTCAATTTCATAAGGCTCACATTGCATGGGAACACTGTCAGATACAGAGGCTTCGTTACTTCTCTTCTGAGGTAACTTGCTTAACAAACTTTCCAGCTTGTGACGTACTTGTCTTTCTATAGCAGGTATCTGTTTGGCTTTACCGTATTCTCTTGAGTTGCTTAGCCAGGAGCCTTTCCTCTGCCTCTGGTAATTAGGCAGAGTAAAGCAGTCAGCTGCCCAGCTATCAGAGAGTGGAACCTTTGCACGGGGTTTTGTTTTAAACAGGAGCTTTGCAAACAGCTGTTGTCTCCAACGGCAGTTTCTGTGAAGGCTTGTGCCAACTATATTCCTCTGAAGGATTCTCTCCCAAAGGTAACAAGCTTTGTTCCCTATTCTGTTTGTAACCCAGATTCTGGAGCTTTCCTGCTTTCCTTAAATTAGCATTATAAGGCTTTTGTCTTTCATACAAATGCCTCTCATAGATCAGCTTAGCATTTCTCCTATCTGGTTCAGAATAGCTTTTCCTAGCTTGTTGCTTGTGTCTTAAGGCATAGCTTCTATCAAGGCTGCTGCATACACTGTCCCTGTCTGAATTCAGCTGCTCACTTATTTCACTTAAATGTTCATCAGACTCACTCAGACTTTCATTCAGCCAGTGCCTGCCTTGCTGTGGAGACCTGGGATATCTGTATCCTTCCCAGTCTGGATATCTCCTTCGTCTCTGAGGTTCCTCAGCTCCTCTCCTAGCTCCTTCGGCTCTCTCTGCCTTCCCCCGTAGCTCCTCTTGTGAGCTGTGCTGATTATTTACGTAATCCCCAGCTGCACCACACCCTAGCCTATTGGGGTCAGGTGGGACCTTCCTTGCTTCCCTACTGGCTGGGTGATAATTCCAGGCTTGTGACCTCATTCCCTTATACTCATTCTGATACCCTTGTGTCATGTGCTCTCTCCCTACGTCAGTGTTTACTTGAGGAGTAGTATTTTTTAGCTCCTCAGGGGGCTCTAGAGAGTCTGCTCTGTGACAATGGATAAAGAAAGACTAAAAGATTTCTACATTACTATAATCCAGTGCCAACTGCCAGACACATTAGGAACTACTACAAACACTGCCCATTTAGAACCCATAGTAAACCCGCCGTATCCTAACAGCACTACCAGGACTCACAAAGCACCATACTCTACCAATCAAAAGGCAACACTGCAAATATTAAACCAATACATTTCAGAGAACAACAATACATGACCTACTGGGGAAAGAGAACAAGTGGCAATGTCAAATAGGAATTATATAAACAGAAACACCTCAGCTCAGTTACACATGCAGAACATAGACCATCACCAAACAAGTAATCACAATTTAGAAAACAGGAAGACAATAATTAAACTGGGAATCCCAAAAGCCAAACTTGGAATGTACAACACTGTAGAAATAAAACTATACATTAATTTGCTCTTGTACTAAACAAAGCACAGACGTTAATGATGCACATTTACCAGAGCTGACATATTCCAATTAATAAATTCAAAATAAAGAGAGATTTTTCTACCTTTTGTGCATTTTTTTCAGCTGCAATTGCTCCAGCCACTTTCTTCTGGTTTCTTCGTGTCTTCTGCTAACTCTCCATCGTCTGCTGTCCATTTGTCCTTTCTTCTCTCTTCTAGATTTTTTTCCATTCTCTCTCTACATCTGCTTTAACATACTAATCTTTCTCCTTTTGCTCTTTCCTCATTCTATTTCATCCACTCAAATTTTACCCTCCATCCTCAATCCCCACTTACTCTCCCAATACCCGGCCAATTGTAGATTTTTTATCCCTCCCACACAAAATATTTTTCCCTTCTCCATTTTACTCTTCCAGCCCCATCCCATTCTAATCCTCCCCCAACATCAGCTCCCTTCGAGTTCCCGCCTCACCCAGCATCCATTCCCTTCTAGTCCCTGCATCAGCCCATTTCCAGTCCTAGCCATCCATCAGCCCATGTCCAGTCCTAGCAACCCCCCAACCCAATACCAGTCCTAGCCCCCCATCAACCCACTTACAGTCCTTAACCCCCCATCACCCCATTTTCAGTTTAAGCCCCCCCTATAACCCATTACCAGTCCTAACCCCCCATCAGCCCACTTACAGTCCTAACCTCATCAACCCATTTCCAGTCAGCCCCCCATAGCCCATTGCCAGTCCTATCCCCACCCCATCAGCCCACAGCCCATTACCAGTCCTAACCCCATCATCCCACCTCCAGTTTTAACCCCCTAGCCCATTTCCAGTCCTAGCCCCCCATAGCCCATTACCAGACAACCCCCATCATCCCACAGCCCATTACCAGTCTTAACCCCCCCAAAGCCCATTACCAGTTCTACACCCCCCCAACAGCCCATTACCAATCCTAACCCCATCAGCCCACCTCCAGTCTTAACCCCCCAGCCCATTTCCAGTCCTAGCCCCCCATAGCCCATTACCAGACAGCCCCCATCAGCCCACAGCCCATTAACTGTCTTAACCCCCCCCCAAAGCACATTGCCAGTTCTAAGCCCCCCCAACAGCCCACAGTCCATTACCAGTACTAACCCCATCAGCCCACCTCTAGCCTTAACCCCCCCAGCCCATTTCCAGCCCCAGCCCCCACCAACGCCCATTACCATTCCCACCCCCCCAGAGCCCATTACCAGCCCTACCCCCCCAGCCCCTTTCCAACCCCAGCCCCCCCAATCGCCCATTACCAGTCCTACCCCCCCCCCCGTCAGCCTAAAGTAAAATTTAATTTAAAAAAAAAACCTGGTGGCTGCCGCCGCGGGGCCCCCTCTGCTGCCGCGGCAGCATGGACTGACCCGCGGGGGCCCCGTCTACAAGCTGAAGCCTTCGGGTCGGGTCGGTTCGTTCCTCCCTCCCTCCCTGCAGGCTGCAGGCTGTGAGAGACGCGAAGAGAGAGCGTCTCCTCGCGTCTCTATTAAGCCTGCAGGGGCTGATGGGAAATTTCCCATCAGCCCCTGCGGGCTTAACAGAGACGCGAGGAGACACTCTCCTTTCGCGTCTCTCACAGCCTGCAGCCTGCACGGAGGGAGGGAGGGAGGGAGGAACGAACGAACCGACCCGACCCGAACCGACGGCTTCAGCTTGTAGACGGGGCCCCCGCGGGTCAGTCGGTGCTGCCGCGGCAGCAGAGGGGGCCCCGCGGCGGCAGCCACCAGGTTTTTTTTTAAATTGTATTTTAAAAAAATGAACTTGTTCTTTTTTTGTGGGCCCCTGCCGGCTGTGGGCCCTACGCCATGGCGTACATGGCGTATAGGTAAATCCGGCCCTGTCCCCCAGTATCACCAATCTGCCCATTCGGATCAGTAACTTCTCTTTCCATTACAAATCGCACCCATTTATGGAGCAAGATGGCCACCCCTCCCCCCTTTTTGCCTATTGCAGGAGTCCCCCAAACCTGGCCCACCCATTCCCTACAAAGTTTAAGATGCTCCTCAGCAGTCTGGTGGGTTTCTTGCAGCAGCGCAATATCGCATTGCTGTCTGGCTAATGCTTTCAAAATTGTATAGCACTTTATTGGGTTTCCCAGTCCACAAACATTCCACAGAACTATCTTCAGGGCATTAGGGCAGTGTCAGGTCCCATCCCCACGCTTAATCTTACTTTCCCGGAAGAAGTTCTCCCAGCCTGAAGCTTCTCCCTAAACGCTCCACAAGACCTTTTGAGCTGCCTTCCCCTAGTTCCTTGAATGCGTTCTCCCCCCCTTTACACCCTGTAACCCCCCTCCCTATGTAAATTCCCTCTACCCCTCCCCCCCTGTTCCCTTGCTCCCCCTCCCCCCTTCTACCCGTCCCCATCTCCCCCTCCCGTTCCCACCTATCCTTCTCCACCCACTCTATCTCTCCTCTTCTGCCCAGTCACGTTAGATGTGTCCGGACCCCCCTCCCCATCCCTCTCTCTCCTAGCTGTTCCCACACCCCTTCCCATACTTGCCTCCAGAGACATGAGAAAGACGGGACAAAAATAGCATTGCCTGACATCCTGTAAACATGAACCACAGACAGGCTATTACAACATTACTGTAAATTTAAGCAGAGCCTTTAAATAAAGGAGGATATGGTAATCTCCCTTCTGGCCTTTTTACTATTTTGGTGTACATTCCCAGAGCTCATGTAATTCATTTACTGCCAGTCCCTCTGGGACTCACTCGAACACTCAGTCCCAAAGTAAATTATATCCCACCATTGTGGCTCTCATGATGCTCCTGATTGCTCTTCCGTGGTGGCTGTCGCTCTCCGCTCCAGCTGTTCTATGTACGGAGTCGTCTCTTCCGCCGAACCGAAGACCCGGTGTGCTCCTTCGTGCATGACATGTAAACGCACCGGGTACTGCACCGTGAACCGAATGTTAGCATTTATCCGTTTCTGGCATAGGGGCGCATACGCCCTACGGTACTGACTGAGAGCCGCGGAGTAGACCTGCGCTATTCTGATCTTCATGTTGTCTCTTTCAATGACACCTCGCCTCCTGGCTTCCCACAGTACTGTTTCCTTTTAGCCAGGACCGCCCTGGGCCTAGCATCTCTCGATTGCTTGGGATCTACTCTGTGGGCCCTCTCGATGATAATGTTAGCCCTTTCTCCTTCTTCCTCAATCAGAGAGGCAGTCAAGGTTTCTACAGAGAGCCGCAAATCTTTATCCGAGATCAAGTCTGAGATGCCTAAAAACCTGAGATTATTGCGTCTCGAGCGGTTCTCCAGGTCATCTAACTTTATATCATGAGCTCTCAGCACGGCCTGCGCCTGTCCCAGCTCTCGAGTTAGTCTTTCCACCTCTTCCTCTGTGTGCACAATGCGGGTCTCCGCCTCCTGCATGCGGGTGCCCAGCACATCCAGAGAGCTCTGTAATGTGTCCTTATTTTGCAGCATATCAAACTGTGCTGTCAGCGCACCTGAGACCGCCGCAGAGATCTCCTCGACGGAGACCACCGGAGCTGCTTTGCGCTGGGGGTGAGTCTGCCATTTTCTGCTGCCCCGCGGCCTGATCCTTGTCACGTCTCCCTGCCTTCACCGCCAATGCCATTCATCCCTGTTATTCAGAGGCTGCCTGCTCACTTCATCCAGCACTTGGGGGGATTATAATATTTCTGTTCTGCCCCAAAAAAATGGCTCAATTCTGCCGGCGTGGAGAAGGGGGGTCCGGAGCTTGAGCAGGAAGCGTCCACCCAAGCTCACCACATAACGTGACTCATAGCACCACCATCTTAACTAGCGCTACTTGACCTATTAAAGAGAGAGCATTCTCCATTGATCACATTGTGACTTTAGATGGCCAACAAATAGACTATATTTTTCTGGTATACCCTTCCCAGATCTGCACTCAGGTAAATACCCAGGTACTTTAGTGTCTCACCTGCCCAGCATCGGTTCTCCCGTGAGGCTCACATAGCTTCTGCTTTGTCCTGATTTATTTGCAACCCAGAAAGTGAACCAAAGCAGCAAATTGTCATTACCCTGGGGAGGCTCTCACTCGCTTGGTTAACAAACAGAAGCATATCATCCGCAAACAAATAAATGCTGAGTGTATCCTGTCCCACCCGAATGCCGGATTTTGGTTGCCAGGGGTTCCAGTGTGAGCAAGTATAACTATGGGGACAAGGGGCATCCCTGCTGAGTGCCCCTGCATAGTTTTGCCTGTTCCGATAGTCCCCTGTTCACCAGGATTCTGGCTGATGGATTGTGATAGAATGTTCTTATCCATTTATTTATTTATTTATTTATTTGCAGTGCTTGATATACCATTGTACAAAAGTTCCCTGCATCCCATATCTGTCCAAGACCCACCACATGTAGTCCCAGGAAATGTCGTCAAATGCCTTTTCAGCATCTAAACTGATAAGCACAGTGTTGTCTTACCTCATCTTATGGCTGTAGAGCACCGCCAATGCCTTCAGTAGATTGGCAGAGGCTAACCTCCCCAGGACAAACCAAACTTGATCAGGGTACACCAACCCTGCTATCACTCTTCCAACCCATTGAGCCAATATACTTGCTATCAGCTTGATGTCTTGGTTTAAAAGAGATATGGGTCAGTAAGAGCCAACGAGGGCTTGGTTCTACCTGGCTTCCAGAGGACCACCACTGTTGCATGATTTTGGTATTTTCCCAAGTCTCTTTTGTGGAGAGCTCCTCACAGTACTCCAAAAAAGGACAGGTGAGTAGCTCTCCCAGAATTTGCAATTCTGGGAGACCGCACCTTCAAAAGGATGTGAACAGGATGGAGTCGGTGCAGAGGGTGGCTACTAAAATGATTAGTGATCTTCATTATAAAGCATATGAGGACAGACTGAAGGATCTTAATATGTACACCTTAGAGGAAAGGCGGGATAGAGGTGATATGATTGAGATGTTTAAATACCTCCGTGGCATAAATGTTCAGGGAGAGAGCCTCTTTCAATTGAAAGCAAGTTCTGCTATGAAGGGACATGGGATGAGGGTGAAGGGAGATAGATTCAGGAGTGATATGCAGAAATATTTCTTTATGGAAAGAGTAGTGGATCCGTGGAATAGTCTCCCAGTGGAGGTGGTAGAGATGAGGACAGTAGCTGAATTCAAAAAAGCATGGGACAAACACAGAGGATCTCTAAAGGTAAAAAGGGGACTGTTGTAGTTGTTATGGAAGGACAGACTAGATAGACCATGTGGTCTTTTTCTGACGTCATGTTTCTATGTTTCTAATTTTAAAGAACACTGCTCCTAGCCCATCCGGGCCCGAGCCTTCGCCAACTTGAGTTGCTTTATCGCTTGGGCCACCTCTTCCCCCTTGAATAGGGCATTCAATGTTTCCCACTCCTGCTCTCCTAATTAAGCAAATTTAGCCCTTCAAAAAATGTCTCCCTCTGTGCATAGTTGCTGGGGCACATTGTGTATAGTGTTATCCACACCTTTACCTGTGGCCAAACTGGCCAATGAGACTCAGAGAGGAATATTGTGAAGCCGTTTAAGAGCTCTTTTATTATCATTATTTATTATTATTCAGCAATGAGTGTCTAAATACAGACAGATCCCTGTATATATTTCAGTGACATTTATACCTTTGTTGAATCTACAGGCCCCTACCCTCAGTATCTTATTGGCTAACTAATACAGTGTTATTGACCTATCTAGTGTGCTCAAGCAGCACATGTGGGTTTTTCCATATTCTTACATGACAGATCATATGCCAGAATGCAGTTTTCCTTATTCCTCTGACCCCTTTATGGTAGTACATACTGATGGTCAATGGTTTATTTACTTTTGTGCTTGCTCCATAAGACCTTTCCATTGCAAAGGGTCAACAGATCTCTTTTTATTTACCATAGCTTTACAACTTAAGACCAACCCTGACCTCTACAAAATTAGTTTTTCTATCTTGCATATATTTATCTTGTCTCTTACAATATGGCAATAAATAGACACACTTCAAATACATAATCCTCTATATTTTAGTATGTCTCTTAACTTTAGGTTTCTGTTCAGTCTGTCAGTCCTTATTCTTTGGACCACAAAGATCAGGGGGGGGGAGAGAGGAGTATATACTTAGTGTCTCTTAGGCTCTGCTATCTCTAGATGCAGAACAATTGAGAGAGATAAGAATCTGCATGCCAGACAGTTTATTTGCAAAGCACTTTTAGAAGTCTCTATAATAATTTTCTGATCTTTCTGTATTTTATAAAAACAACAAATTAAACTTCCAAAACCTTTCTAACAACTCCCTCCTTTTTTTCTTTTATATCGATTTGGTGTTTTTACACTTGCTATACAATTTCATATGAAGCTTCTCAGCCAACTCTTCTGCCAGAGTGTTAGGGCCTTGTAATACCTTTGTTATTGTACCATCAGGGGCAATATTATTTGGAATTAAGTACATTTACCCTCTCCCCCCCGCCCCCCGAATATTATACAAGCCTTTTCAGCTAACATCATATCTAAAATCATAGATTTTCCCAGGCCATCCTACTTGTGGCATCCAACTGTTCTCCTATCCCTTTCACTGCATCTCTGATGTAGTTTATAAATCTTTGCTGATTATAGTATATGTAATTAATTTAATCTACATTTTTATTAATTGTGGACCACCAAAATAATGCTGATTCAAACCCTGCCGCTATCTGATTTCTGGCTTTGAACTCATCTGGGAGGGGCGGCCCAAGGGGATGCGGGGCCATGTGCGGAGACTGGGTGCCGGGCCTCATTTGCATAAATGTTTGCATAATGTTACTATACGCTAACTTTTAGTAAACATGCCTCTGAATGAGTGTATGAATAAAGAAAGATTTCTACATTACTATAATCCAGTGCCAACCGCCAGGCACATTAGGAACTACTACAAACACTGCCCATTTAGAACCCATAGCAAACCCGCCGAATCGTAACAGCACTACCAAGACTCACAAAGCACCATACTCTACCTATCAAAAGGCAACACTGCAAATATTAAACCAATACATTTCAGAGAATAACAATACATGACCTACTGGGGAAAGAGAACAAGTGGCAATGTCAAATAGGAATTACATAAACAGAACACCTCAGCTCAGTTACACATGCAGAACATAGACCATCACCAAACAAGGAATCACAATTTAGAAACAGGAAGACAATAATTAAACTGGGAACCCCAAAAGCCAAACTCGGAATGTACAACAACACCGTAGAAATAAAACTATAACTTAATTTCCTCTTGTACTAAACAAAGTGCAGACGTTAATGATGCACATTTCCCAGAGCTGACATATTCCAGTTAATAAATTCAAAATAAAGAGATATATTTTTCTACCTTTTGTGCATTTTTTTCAGTTGCAATTGCTCCAGCCACTTTCTTCTGGTTTATTTGTGTCTTCTGCTAACTCTCCATCATCTGCTGTCCATTTGTCCTTTCTTCTCTCTTCTAGTTTTTTTCCATTCTCTCTCTACATCTGCTTTAACATACTAATCTTTCTCCTTTTGCTCTTTCCTCATTCCTATTTCATCCACTCAAATTTTACCCCTCCATCCTCAATCCCCACATACTCTCCCAATACCCGGCAAATTGTAGATTTGTTTTCCTTCCCACACAAAATATTTTTCCCCCCTCCATTTCACTCTCCCAACTCCATCCCATTCTTATCCTCCCCCAACATCAACTCCCTTCTAGTTCCAGCCCCACCCAGCATCCGCTCCCTTCTAGTCCCCGCATCAGCCCATTTCCAGTCCTAGCTCCCCCATCCATTTCCAGTCCTATCCGAGTCCCTCCATTTCTAATCCCAGCCCCCATCAGCCCATTTCTAGTCCTTTCCTAGCTCCACCATCAGCCGATGTCAAATTCTAGCTCCCCTCCACTCAGCCCATTTGCAATCCAAGCCCCCCATGAGCCTACTTCCAGTTCTAGCCCCTCCCATGAGTCCATTTCAATCCAAGCCCCCACCACAGCCCATTTTCAATCTTAGCACCCCCCAACAGCCCATTTCCAGTCCTATCCTAGCCCCTCCATCAGCCCATTTCCTGTCCTAGCTCCCCCCCATCAGCCCATTTCCAGTCCTAGCCCCCCATAGCCCATTACCAGTCCTAGCCCCCCCCCATAGCCCATTACCAGTCCTAACCCCCCATTATCCCATTTCCAGTCCTAGCCCCCCATCAGCCCATAACCAGTACTAGCCCCCCCCATAGCCCATTACCAGTCCTAGCCCACCCCCCATCAGCCCACTTCCAGTCCTAACCCCCCATCACCCCATTTCCAGTCCTAGCCCCCCCCATAGCCCATCACCAGTCCTAGCCCCCCCCCATCAGCCCACTTTCAGTCCTAACCCCCCCCCCCATCACCCCATTTTCAGTCTTAGCCCCCCCACCCCCATAGCCCAGGTAGATTTAAAAAAACAAACAAACTTGCTGCCACTGCCGCAGTGGCAGCGTCAGAATTGACGTCCGGTGGGGGGCCCCCCCTGCCCGGCAGAGTCCTCCATGTGGCCTCGGCTCCCTAAGTGCCGGCTTTCAGAACCGCAAAGGGAGAGTTTCCCTTTTTCGTGGCTCTGTGTAAGCCTGTGGGGCTGATGGGAAACAGGAAATACTGTTTCCCATCAGCGCCAGCAGCTTAACAGAGCCGCGAGGAAGAAGCAAATTCCCATTTTTGCCAATTTGGAGCAGTAGAGGGCCATGGCTCTGCGGCTATCCACTACTCTTGCAAAATATTGAAGAGAAGCAATTTGTGTCCTTTGTATTCCAAAGTGCGTTGTGCGCGATAGCTTTCCATCAATTTATGATTATTTGCAAAATTCAGAATTTGCACTATTGCAGACCTTGGGCATCCATCGTTCTCTCGTTTTTGGCCCAGCCAGTGAACCCTTTCAACCACCATGTACTCCCCCGGTAGCTCTAAGTCCAGTTGTTTCTGGAGCAATTGCTCAACTACCTGCCTCAGCTCGTTGCTCTGTATGGCCTGTGGGAGTCCAATAATCCTTACATTGTTTCTCCAGGCTTGGTTCTCCTGGTCATTGATTTTCAAAGAGTGATTACCTGCCCCTTTCTAACTTCTTGATTCAGGCCTCCATACCTTCCATGCAAGCCTCTTGCGCTGCTATCCACCCTTCAGCTTCCACTAGTTTTGTTAATTACCCCTCTAATGTCCCTTTCAGATCTTCTATAGAGGCTTGGAACCGGTTTAACTTGTCGTTTAACAGGGCAGTAATGTTCTTTGTGAGCTCCCTTACTGCTTCCTCTGGCAGTGCATATACAGGTGTTCTTTGCTCCCCCATCTTGTTGTCTCCTTCCTTACTTTTGCCAGTGCGGGTGGCTTTTACTGGCATTATCCAGTCTCCATGATAGTAAAGTTTGTTCTATTGGTAGCTTTAGTTTTCCGATGTACTTTCATGTTGGGGAGGATCGGCAGGTGCGGGGCTTAGGTTAATTTCATTGTTGCAGTGCGAGCAGGAGCAGAGCTCAGCTTGGTGGCATCCATTCAGTCTGTTGATGTCACGTGACTCCCCTTTTATATCTTTTTATATGAGGTGTGACCAAAAAGTATCAAGACTTGTTATTGTACAACACAAAAAGTTTAACACTACAGTTATTACACTTAGTTGCCTTCAAAGTAGTCCTCTTTCAATAAACCACACTTCCTCCAGCATGCCTGCCACTGATGGAAACAATTTTGAAATGCCTCTTTCGTTATGCTGTGAAGCTGTTGTGTCGAATTCTGTTTAATGGTCTCGAAGTCATCAAATTTCCTTCCTTTCAGTGGTAATTTCAGTTTTGGAAACAAGAAAAAGTCACAGGGTACAAGGTCAGGTGAGTATGGAAGCTGATGGACTTGCTCGATTTGGTGTTTGCCCAAGAATTGCTAAACAAGATGTGATGCGTGAGCTGGGGGGTTATCGTGATGAAGCAACCATTCACCATTCCTATGCAACTCTAGCCTCTTACAATGAACTGCATCTCTCAAATGAATCAGAACTTGGATGTAGTACTCCTTATTGATGGTTTGGCCTTTTGGAACATACTCATGATGAATAATACCCTGGTAATCAAAGAAAATTATGAGCATGACCTTGACATTGCTTCTCACCTGATGGGCTTTCTTGGATCTGGGAGAGTCTGGAGCCTTCCATTGGGAGGATTGAGCCTTAGTTTCCAGGTCATAACCATAAACCCATGATTCATCATCAGTAATATTTTTGATGAAATCTGAGTCATTTTCAATGCATACCAATAACTCCCTGGCTGCAGTCGATCTTCAGGGGACAGGAGTTTCAGCATGAATTTTGCACACACACATCTCATCCCAAAATCAACAGTAAGAATGGACTGTACCGACCTGAAACTGATGTCCATGTCCTCAGCAAGCTCCTTAATCGTCAGAGCCAGCCCATCCATTGAGCGAGAATGTTGTTCGCACATGGCCCCATGCAAACCATATTCTCGCTCAATGGATGGCTGCAGAGGGAGCTGGGGAAGCCCGCATGAGGCCTTGGCTCCCTCGGCACAGCTCGCCAGCCTGAAGAGCCTTTTCCTTCACGCTGGCGGCTGTTTCAATGAAGCCACGAATGCCAGGAGAGGTTAAAGGGCATTGCCTTTAACCTTTCCCGGCATTCGCGGCTTCATTGAAACAGCCGCCAGTGTGAAGGTAAAGGCTCTTCACGCTGGCGGGCTGTGCAGAGGGAGCCGGAGCCTCGCGCAGGCTTCCCTGGCTCCCTCTGCAGCCCCTTAGCGTGGGACATTCGGAGGAGGGGGTGGCTAGGACTGGATGGGCTGTGATGGAGGGGGAACCAACTGGAAATGGGCTGGGATTGGGGGGAGAAAAGACTGGAAATGGGCTGGGATGGGGGAGGAAATGGACTGGAAATGGGCTGTGATGTTGGGGGGAACAGACTGCAATTGGGCTGTGATGGGGGAGGACTGCAAGTGGGCTGTGAAGGTGGGGGGATGGACTGGAAATGGGCTGTGATGGGGGGAGGACTGGAAATGGGCTGTGATGGGGGAAACAGACTGGAAATAGGCTGGGATGGTGGGGGGGAAACGGACTGCAATTGGGCTGTGATGTGTGGGGGGGAATGGACTGGAAATGGGCTGTGATGGGGGAAACAGACTGCAAATGGGCTGTGATGTTGGGGAGTGATAGGACTGCAAATGGGCTGTGATGGGAACAGATGAAATGGGCTGTGATGGGGGAAACTTGGATTGGAAATGGGCTGATGGGGGCTGGAATAGGATGAAGTGGGCTGACGAGGGGGCTAGGATTGGAAATTGGCTGATGGGGGGAGCTTGGAGTGGAAATGGGCTGATGGGGGACTGGAATGGAACTGAAAGAGCATTTGGGGGGCTAGGACTGGAAATGGGCTGATGAGGAGCTGGAATAGGACTAGACATGGGCTGATGGGAATGTGGACTGCAAATGGGTGATGGGCTGGAATAGGACTGGAAATGGGCTGGAATAGGACTGGAAGTGGGCTGATGGGAGTTGGAATAGGACTGGAAATGGGCTGATGGGGGAGCTTGGAGTGGAAATGGGCTGATGGGGGACTGGAATGGAACTGGAAAAGAGCATATGGGGGGCTAGGACTGGAAATGGGCTGATGTGGAGCTGGAATAGGACTAGAAATGGGATGATGGGGGGGAACGTGGACTGCAAATGGGTGATGGGCTGGAATAGGACTGGAAATGGGCTGATGGGGGCTGGAATAGAACTGGAAAACAACATGGGGGGCTAGGACTGGAAATGGGCTGATATGGAAGCTTGGGAGACTGGGACTAGAAGGGGGCAGATGCTGGGTGGGTCTAGAACTATAAGAGAGCTGATTTTGGGGGAGGACTAGAAAGGAATTGGGAATGAGAATGGAGAGGGGAAAAGCTATTTTGTGTGGGAGGGAAGAAAAGTCTACGATGGGCCGGGTATTGGAAGAGTAAGTGGAGATTGAGAATGGAAGGGTGAAATCTGAGTGGATGATAAAGGAATAAGGAAAGAAATGGAGGAAAGAACAAAAGGGGAAAGATCAGTATGTTAAACAGATATAGAGAAAATTTTTGAAAAAAATCTAAAAGAGAAGAAAGGACAAATGGATAGCTCTCAGAAGACACAAAGAAACCAGAAGAAAGTGACTGGAGCAATTGCAACTGAAAAAGAAAATGCACAAGCAACAAAACATAGAAAAATACTTTTTTATTTTGAATTTATTAACTGGAATATATCAGCTCTGGGAAATGTGCATCGTTAACGTCTTTTGTGTTTTGTTTAGTACAAGAGGAAATTAATTTATAGTTTTATTTCTACAGTGTTGTTGTACATCCCAAGTTTGGCTTTTGGGGTTCCCACTTTAATTATTGTCTTACTATTTCTAAATTGTGATCCCTTGTTCTTTGGTGACAGTCTATGTTCTGCATTTTAACCAAGCTGAGGTATTCTGTTCATGTAGTTTCTCTTTGACCGTGTCACTTGTTCTCTTTCCCCAGTAGGAGATGCATTGGTATTCTCTGAGATGTATTGGTTTAATATTTGCAGTGTTGCCTTTTGATAGGTAAGGTTTGGTGCTTTGTGAGTCCTGGCAGAGCTGTTATGATATGGTGGATTTGCTATGAGTTCTAAATGGTCAGTGTTTATAGTACTTCCTAATGGGCTTGGCGGTTGGCACTGGAATATAGTAACATAGAAATCTGTTAGTCTTTCTTTATCCAGACACTCATTAAGAAGCATGTTTACTAAAAATGCATGTTAACATTATGTAAATATTTATGCAAATGAAGCTCCCTATGCAACTGAGGCCCCGCAATTAATCTCTGCACATGGCCCCGCACCCCCCTTGGGCCGCCCCTACTAATAGTCAATCAATTTCAGTGTATTGTGGCATGCACTGCTTCAACATTATCTTCATTCCTGCTCATGGATGGCCTACCAGAACGTTCATCACTGTCAACGCTTTGGTGGCCCTCTTGGAAACATTTGTAGCAGTCATAAACTCGAGTATGACGCATGCTTTCATCAACATACGCTTGCTGTAACTTTTCATAAGTCTCTTAATATGAATCTTCAAGTTTCTGGCAGAATTTAATGCAAATTCGCTGTTCAATTTTTTCACTCATCGTAAATCTGACGAACTGCTTTTGTTGTTGTTGTTGTTGTTAAGTGCTGTTGAGTCTGAGTCAACTCATGGCGATCCTCTGGATAGCTATCCTAAATTGTGTTCGGTCTTCAGTCAGGCGGTTCATTGTTGACAGACTGGTACCCGTAGCTGCTGTTATTGTATCTATCCATTTCATTGCTGGCCTTCCTCTTTTGCGTTGACCTTCTATCTTGCCAAGCATGATGTCTTTCAATAATGTTCTCTCTCTTCGCATGATGTGTCCAAAGTATGAAAGTCGAAATCTTGTCATCTGAGCTTCTAAAGAAAGCTTAGGTTTGATCTCCTCTAGTACCGACTGGTTTGTTCTTCGGGCAGTCCATGCTATACACAGTATTCGCCGCCAGCACCATAATTCAAAGGCATCAATTTTCTTCCTGTCTATCTTTTTCACTGTCCAGCTTTCACGTCCATATGATGTTATTGAAAATACCGTGGTTTGAACAAGTCGAGTCTTTGTATGGAGAGAGACATCTCTGCTCTTGAAAATCTTATCTAGGTCTTTCATAGCCATTCTGCCAAGAGCAATGCATCATCTGATTTCTTGACTGCTTGTTGCTTCTTTATTGATAGTTGATCCAAGTAGGTTAAAGTTGTTCACGATTTCAATTTCTTCTTCAATGATGAACCTGTTGATTATGCCAGTTGTCATGATCTTTGTCTTCTTTACATTAAGGCGCAGGCCCATTTTGAGACTATGTTCGTTGATTGTGAGAAGCAAATGTTTCAGATAATCTTCACTTTCAGCCAGTAAACCATTCTGTTTCTCCTTGTTCCGTTCGAACTGTTGCTTCTTGATCAATGTACAGACTATGCAAGAGAACGATCAGGTGTTCTGGTATACCCATGCTTCTTAATGTGGCCCAGAGTTTCTCATGGTTTACACAGTCAAAAGCCTTGCTATAGTCAATAAAGCACAAAAAGATATCCTTTTGGTATTCTTTAGTCTTTTCAAGGATCCATCTCACATCCGCAATGATGTCTCTCGTTCCTCGCCCTTTCCTGAACCCTGCTTGCACTTCAGGTAGTTCTTGTTCCAGGAATGGTTGTAATCTCTTTTGAATAATCTTCAGTAGAATCTTGCTGGCATGTGGGATCAGAGCGATTGTGCGATAATTTCCACAGTCAGTTGGATCACCTTCCTTTAGTATTGGTATAAACACAGATCTTTTCCAGTCTGTTGGCCATGATGTTGTCTTCCATATTTCTTGGCAGAGCCTTGTAAGTACGATAACAGCTGCATCAGATTGCCGTAATACTTCTATGGGAATGCTATCAATGCCTGATGCTTTGTTCTTTGATAAGGCTGTTAATGCTGCTTCAACTTCTTCTTTCATCACCAATGGTTCCCAATCATAAGGTACAGCTTGAAACGGCTGTTGGTCCAATTGATCTTTATCATATAAAAACTCTGTATATTCCTTCCACCTTTTCTTGATCTTCTCAGCATCATTCAACATAGAACCTTGGGCATCTTGTAACATTCCAATTCGAGGCTGGAACATTTTCTTTAACTCTCGTAGCTTTAGGAAAGCCGATCTTGTTCTTCCTCTAATAGTTTCTGCTTCTATTTCCTTGCATGCATCATTGTAGTGTTTTTCCTTGTCCTGTCTTGCTGCACGTTGGAAATCTCTGAGTTCTGCGATTGTCTATCTTTCTCCTCTGGCTTTAGCTTCTCTGCATTTCTGGGCAATTTTCAGAGTTTCTTCCGTCATCCATTTTGGCCGTTTTTGCTTTTTCACCTTTTGTAGAGACTTCTCGCTTTCTTCCAACACAACTTTCTTGATGTCATTCCATAACGCTTCTGGAGCTCTGTCATTTGTATCTAAAGCAGCAAATCAATTTTGCAGGCAGTCTTTAAATTCCAGTGGTATATTCTCAAGGTCATATTTTGTTGCATTCATGAGTAGTTTGCTCTTTTTCAACTTTAGCTTGAGTTTGCATACTAGTAGTTGATGATCTATTGATTTTTATATAATCCATTCGGTGAAGTCCATGTGTACAGTCGCCACTTGTGTTGCTGGAAGAAGGTGTTTGAGATGAATAGATCATTGGTCTTGCAGAATTCTATCAGTCTTTCTCCAGCTTCATTTCTGTTGCCAAGTCCATATTTTCCAACTACTTTGCCTTCTTCTTTGTTGCCAACTTTTGCGTTCCAGTCACCCATGACTATCAGGATATCCTGTTTGCATTTTCTGTCAATTTCAGCTTGTACTTGTTCATAGAACTGTTCAATTTCATTCTTTTCTGCAGCTGTTGTTGGGGCATATACTTGAATTATAGTTGTGTTGATAGGCAATCCTCGTAGACGAATAGAGATTAAGCGTTCACTGACTGCATTGTATTTCATTACAGTTCTTGCAAGTTTCTTCTTTATTATAAATGCAACACCATTTCTTCTTTGTCTTTCATTTCCAGCATAATAGACCATGTGATCATCTGATGAAAAGTGCCCCATGCCAGTCCATTTCAGTTCGCTGACACCCAACAGATCAAGTTGTACACGTTCCATTTCATTCTTGACCACCTCCAACTTCCCTTGGTTCATGCTTCGTACGTTCCATGTTCCAATGTGTAAGACATCTTTACAGCTTCTGACTCTCATTTCATGCGCAGCTACATCAGCAGTCAGACTTCCCAAGGGCTTTGATCCAACCACATCATAAATGCTGGCTTTACTCCGAAAAGTCTTCAGCTCTTCCCCAGTAGCTAGTTGAGTGCCTTCTGACCTGGGGGTCTCATCTTCCAGCACCATAGCACAATTTGTTTTGTTGTAACTATCCATTGGGTTTTCATGGCAAGATACAGAAGTAGATTGCCGGGCCTTTCTTCCGCGCAGTTTAAGTTTGGTGGTGTTGCCGTTGTCACAAAAATGTGATCCTCCGCCGTCAACACTGTCCCATTCTGCTGCTGCCCAAGCGGCGACTGTACACATGGACTTCACCGAATGGATTATATAAAAATCAAATTGACTACATATGCGGAAGTCAACGATGGAAAAGCTCTGTAACATCAACAAAGACAAAACCTGGAGCTGACTGTGGTACAGATCATCAACTACTAGTATGCAAACTCAAGCTAAAGTTGAAAAAGAGCAAACCACTCATGAATGCAGCAAAATATGACCTTGAGAATATACCACTGGAATTTAAAGACTGCCTGCAAAATCGATTTGCTGCTTTAGATACAAATGACAGAGCTCCGGAAGAGTTATGGAATGACATCAAGAAGGTTGTGTTGGAAGAAAGCGAGAAGTCTCTACAAAAGGTGAAAAAGCAAAAACGGCCAAAATGGATGACGGAAGAAACTCTGAAAATTGCCCAGAAACGCCGAGAAGCTAAAGCCAGAGAAGAAAGAAAGACAATAACAGAACTCAACAGAGATTTCCAACATGCAGCAAGACACGACAAGGAAAAGTAATACAATGACACTTGCAAGGAAATAGAAGCAGAAACTATTAGAGGAAGAACAAGATCAGCTTTCCTAAAGCTACGAGAGTTAAAGAAAAAGTTCCAGCCTCGAATTGGAATGTTACAAGATGCTCAAGGTTCTATGTTGAATGATGCTGACAAGATCAAGAAAAGGTGGAAGGAATATACAGAGTTTTTATATGATAAAGACCAAGTGGACCAACAGCCGTTTCAACCTGTACCTTATGATCGGGAACCATTAGTGATGAAAGAAGAAGTTGAAGCCGCATTGAAAGCCTTATCAGAGAACAAAGCACCAGGCATTGATATCATTCCCATAGAAGTATTGCAGCAATCTGATGCAGCTGTTACCGTACTCACAAGGCTCTGCCAAGAAATATGGAAGACAACATCATGGCCAACTGACTGGAAAAGATCTGTGTTTATACCAATACTAAAGAAAGGTGATCCAACTGACTGTGGAAATTATCGCACAATCGCTCTGATCCCACATGCCAGCAAGATTCTACTGAAGATTATTCAAAAGAGACTACAACCATACCTGGAACAAGAACTACCTGAAGTGCAAGCAGGGTTCAGGAAAGGGCGAGGAACGAGAGACATCATTGCGGATGTGAGATGGATCCTTGAAAAGACTAAAGAATACCAAAAGGATATCTATTTGTGCTTTATCGACTATAGCAAGGCTTTTGACTGTGTAAACCATGAGAAACTCTGGGCCACATTAAGAAGCATGGGTATACCAGAACACCTGATCGTTCTCTTGCGCAATCTGTATATTGATCAAGAAGCAACAGTTCGAACGGAACAAGGAGAAACAGAATGGTTTAAACTAAGCAAAGTTGTAAGACAAGGCTGCATACTTTCCCCCTACCTGTTTAATTTATATGCAGAACAAATCATCAGAGAAGCAGGATTGTATGAAGACAACAGAGGTGTGAAGATTGGTGGAAGACTCATCAGCAACCTTCGCTATGCTGATGATACCACATTACTGGCTGAAAGTGAAGATGATCTGAAACATTTGCTTCTCACAATCAAAGAACATAGTCTCAAAATGGGCCTGCACCTTAATGTAAAGAAGACAAAGATCATGACAACTGGCATAATCAACAGGTTCATCGTTGAAGGAGAAGAAATTGAAATTGTGAACAACTTTAACCTACTTGGATCAACTATCAATAAAGAAGCAACAAGCAGTCAAGAAATCAGATGACGCATTGCTCTTGGCAGAATGGCTATGAAAGACCTAGATAAGATTCTCAAGAGCAGAGATGTCTCTCTCCATACAAAGATTCGACTTGTTCAAGCCATGGTATTTTCAATAACATCATATGGATGTGAAAGCTGGACAGTGAAAAAGATAGACAGGAAGAAAATTGATGCCTTTGAATTATGGTGCTGGTGGCGAATACTGTATATACCATGGACTGCCCAAAGAACAAAACAGTCGGTACTAGAGGAGATCAAACCTAAGCTTTCTTTAGGAGCTCAGAAGACAAGACTTCGACTTTCATACTTTGGACACATCATCCGAAGAGAGAGATCATTAGAGAAAGACATTATGCTTGGCAAGATAGAAGGTCAACGCAAAAGAGGACAGCACTTAACAACAACAGTTGATGATCTGTACCACAGTCAGCTCCAGGTTTTGTCTTTGTTGATGTTACAGAGCTTTTCCATCGTTGACTTCCACAGATGTAGTCAGTTTGATTATTATACAGTCCATTGGGTGAAGTCCATGTGTACAGTCACCGCTCGTGTTGCTGGAAGAAGGTGTTTGAGATGAATAGATTGTTGGTCTTGCAAAATTCTATCAGTCTTTCTCCAGCTTCATTTCTGTTGCCAAGTCCATATTTTCCAACTACTTTGCCTTCTTCTTTGTTGCCAACGTTTGTGTTCCAGTCACCCATGACTATCAGGATATCCTGTTTGCATGTTCTGTCAATTTCAGCTTGTACTTGTTCATAGAACTCTTCAATTTCATTCTCTTCTGCAGCTGTTGTTGGGGCATATACTTGAATTATAGTTGTGTTGATAGGCATTCCTCGTAGACGAATAGAGATTAAGCGTTCACTGACTGCATTGTATTTCATTACAGTTCTTGCAAGTTTCTTCATTATTATAAATGCAACACCATTTCTTCTTTGTCTTTCATTTCCAGCATAGTAGACCATGTGTTCATCTGATGCAAAGTGCCCGATGCCAGTCCATTTCAGTTCACTGACACCCAACAGATCAAGTTGTACATGTTCCATTTCATTCTTGACCACCTCCAACTTCCCTTGGTTCATGCTTCGTACATTCCATGTTCCAATGTGTAAGACATCTTTACAGCTTCTCTCATTTCATGCACAGCTACATCATCAGTCAGACGTCCCGAGGGCTTTGATCCAACCACATCATAAATGCTGGTAATCTTTGTTTTTCTTTTTTCCTTAATGTATTTCCCTTTGTAGGATAATTGTTTATCTTTGTAACCAGCACTCTTATTTCCATTCAAGTTAAATTATTTGCTTGGATTTATTGTAAATTTCATAAATATAAAATAAAAAAAAATAAAATAAATGCTGGCTTTACTCTGAAAAGTCTTTAGCTCTTCCCCAATAGCTAGTTGAGTGCCTTCCGACCTGGAGGTTTCATCTTCCAGCACTATAGTACAATTTGTTTTGTTGTAACTATCCATTGGGTTTTCATGGCAAGATACAGAAGTAGATTGCCGGGCCTTTCTTCCACGCAGTTTAAGTTTGGTGGTGTTGCCATTGTCACAGAAATGTGATCCTCTGCCGTCCACACTATCCCATTCTGCTGCTGCCCAGATGGGTGGTTTTGTCTTGGTCTGGCACCTGAGACCTGTCTATCTTGGGAGCCCCTGCCAGTAGCTAAACTACTGATAGTTTAGCTCTCAGCATCACTGATGCACACAAGCCCTCACAGTACGACAAGCTGCAAACCAAACATCACGTGATTTATAAAAGTACATGTGTGCTGCAGCTATTCTACACTCTGCATGTGTAAAGCACACAACTAGGTCCCTGCATGCTTAATAGCATCATGGTGCGACATATTGTTATATAGCTATACAACAAGTCTCGATTACTTTTTTATCACACCTCGTATGTTACCTTTAGAGTATTAATTTGCCTCTTGATACAACCTGAGAGTGTTCTTGCATTAACTTTTAGTTGGTTTTATTCTTTGTCTCTTGAGCCATTTACAACCTTTATTATATTTTATATGTTGATGTTTTAATTTTGATGTATTTTATATGTTTTTAGAACCTTTTATCTCTGACGAAGGCTCTGCCAAAACACAGCCATGTTGGGAGAATGGTATCCTTTTTGTTCCAATAAATTTTACTCCTAACTTTGCACGTGTCCAAATTGAACTTCTTCTGCCATTTGGACATCGTCTTTTAATTTATCAAGGTCCTCGTGCAATTTTTCACAATCTTCTTGTGTTTTAACAACTTTGAATAATTTTGTATCATCTGCCAATTTGATCACATCACTTGTTGTTCTCATTTCCAGGTCATTATTAATATGTTAAAAAGCAGCGGGCCCAGCACAGATCCCTTGGGTACTCCACTCGTTACCTTTCCCTACTGAGAAAATTGGCCATTTAACACCACAGTAGTATTTGCAGGAGAGACACAGCCTCCTTTCCCTAGGTTCTTTTTCATTCTGATGCTAAAGTACTGCCGTGGCTACTTCTGTTTGGTGGGAAGAGGAAAAGAATTAATAGGACATGAGAATGTGGTAGGGAAAAGTTAAGATGCACGGGGAAGCAGAATAAGGGCAAGATGATCTGAGGCACACAGGTAAGAAAAGCAGGGACATTAGTGAGGGAGGGAAAAAAGGTACAAGATGAGAGGACTGAGAGTAAAGGAAGAACAGGAGAAGCAAATCCAAGGGCTAAGAAAAGCTATGGATGGGAAAGAATATGGAAATGCTACTAGGAGACTTTCAAAATGATATGTTAGTATTTTCTGGTTCATGTAATAGTGCTGAAAGCTGTGATCAATGTATGAATACACCAGTCCTACAGCTGGATGAGTTAGTGCCTACACACGAATTTCTGTCGCTACCATGTATATTGCACAAGAAAAAGTGAATTCTAGTTCTCCTGCTGATCTGTGTGAGCAAAGCCGTAAAGCTCCCAGATATAGTACTATTTGTGGTCCTAAAGGACACACAACGTCTAATTGAATCTATGATTTTGTTTAAGAGAAGGAGATATGTATTCTATTTTAGTTAGATTGAAATCACGATACTTTAAATGATCACAACCATTTTGCTGTATCAATGAGAAGTGGATATCATGTATAAGTATATGTACAGCTACAACTCTCAGGACACTGCTTGACTCTTGTAATGATATCCATTTCTTAGTGAGAAGTTGGAGGTACATACAGAGAATACCCCAATAGATTAGGAGACGTCAGGACTGTCTTGTCTATGAGGACCCAATTATGCTGAAAATGCCTCAGGAGAGAAACGCATTCAATCTTTGGAGAAATGAAGCCCTGAGAGAAGAGTTAATATTTTATGTGCATAGAGAAGAGCCACTTGCATTACTCATAAAGAAATGTAGAAGATATTAGCAGAAAAGGACCATTTGTGCCTAGTCTGCCCATTTCACCTATTTGCTAACCTCACACGTCTGTCTTGATCCAATGGCTCATCTACCTCTATTTTACACAAAGGTCACCTTTTCGTCAAGCCCATGCATGCTGCATTCTGACTCTGAAGAGAAGCATTTTCTCACATTCCTACTCAGCTTCTCTCCCTTCAGCTCTATATCATAACCCCATGTCCTTGAACTTATTGCTTGATGAAAAATGTTTGTTTCTGGTATTTAATTGAAGCCTGATGGGAGGCAAAGATTAAGAACATAAGATATATGCCATACTGGATCAGACCAAGGTCCATCAAGCCCAATATCCTGTTTCCAACAGTGGCCAATCTAGGTCACAAGTACCTAGCAGTTTCCCCAAAAGACACAGGTTCCTCAATACTTGTATCGGTCAAGCAGTGATATCCTGGGTCCCTTTTAATAATGGTTTATGGACCTTTCCTCCAGGAACTTGTCCAAACCTTTTTTAAACCCAGCTTCACTAATGGCCTTTACTACATCCTCCGGTAACAAATTCCAGAGTTTAATTACACGTGGAGTGAAAAAATATTTTCTCTTATTAGTCTTAAAATGCTAAAGCCCTACATAATGTGTATCTGTATATAATGTATATAGTTTTCACTGTTCTGTTCAGTATTAACATTTGCTGTTTACTTATATTATTGCTTGTGGTTATAAGATGTTACATGTAAAACAAACTCTGTTTTGTTGATTGTTGTTTATTGTGAACCGCAACTGATCTCTGGAAGATGCGGTATATAAATGATTGTTAAATAAATAAATAGGTTACCCTGTAGCTTCATTACATGTCCCCTAGTCTTTATATTCTGATGACATAAAGAATCGATCTACCTTCTACCTGTTCCATTCCATTCATTAATTTATAGACTTCTATTATATCTCCCCTCAGCCGTCTCTTTTCCAGGTTAAAGAGCACTAACCTTTTTAGCCTTTCTTCATAGGAGTATCCTTCCATCCCCTTTACCATTTTGGTGGCTCTTCTCTGTACCACTTCTAGTAACGCTATATCCTTTTTAAGATATGGCGACCAGAATTGCATACTGTATTCAAGGTGCAGTCGCTCCATGGAATGATACAGCGGCATTATAATATCCTTTTTTTTTTTTTTCCATTCCTTTCCTTAAGATAGCTAGCATTCTACTTGCTCTCTTGGCTGCCGTTGCACACTGGGCAGAGGGTTTTAACATCTTATCCATGATGACGCCTAAATCTTCCTGGGTGGTTGTTCCCAATGTGGAACCTTGCATCGTATAACCATAGTTTGGGTTGTTCTTTCCTGGGTGCATAACTTTGCACTTGTCCACATTAAATTTAATCTGCCAATTGGATGCCCAGTCTTCCCAAGTTATCAAGATCCTCTTGCAATTTTCCACAATCCTCTTGCATTTTAACAACTTTAGTTTTGTGTCATCTGCAAATTTGATAACCTTGCTCATTATTACCTTTTCCAGGTCATTTATGAATATGTCAAAAAGCAGCGGACCCAGCACAGATCCATGGGGTACTCCACTATGCACCTTTTTCTATTGGGAAAATTGGCCATTTAGCCCTACCCTCTGCTTTCTATTTTTTAACTAGTTCCTGATCCACAATACCACACTGCTTCCTATCCCATGACTTTTTAGTTTTGCCAAAAGTCTCTCATAAGGGACCTTGTCAAAGGCTTTCTGAAAGTCCAGGTACACTATATCAACTGACTCACCTTTGTCTACCTGTTTATTCACACCTTCAAAAAAATAACAGATTAGTAAGACAAAATCTTCCTTATCTAAAGCCATGTTGGCTATCTCCCATTAAGCCATGATTATCTACATGTTGAGTAATCTTGTTCTTTATGATGGTTTCTACCATTTTTCCCGGTACTGACATCAGCCTCACCGGTCTGTAGTTTCCCGGATCACCCCTGGAACCCTTTTTAAAAATTGGTGTTACATTGGCAATCCTCCAGTCTTCAGGTATTACAGATGATTTTAATGATAGTTCACAGATTACTAATAGCAGGTCTGCAATCTTATATTTCAGTTCTTTCAACATCCTTGGATGTATACCATCTGGTTTAGGTGATTTGCTACTCTTCAGTATATCAAGTAGTTGTAATACATCTTCTCGGTGTATCGATATTTCTTTCAATTCTTCTGCAGTATCACCTTTAATACCACTTCAGTCATGGGTAATATCCCTACATCTTCCTCAGTAAAGACTGAAGCAAAGAATTCATTCAATCACTCCGCTATAGCCTTGTCCCCTCTTTCTGCCCCTTTTATCCCTCTATCATCTAATAGTCCAACTGACTGTCACAGGTTTTTTGCTACAAATGTACTTGAAAAAGTCTTTATTATGTGATTCAAATATCTATCTCCCCTTTCCCTTCCAGCCAGAGAGTACATCTTTAGCTTGATATGGGGTGCACTGCCAGTTGGCTGAGGCAATGGATGGACAGTAGGTTAGTCAAGAATAAGACCTTTTTGGAGTTATTCCCAACAGCTGTATCCTTAATGGTGTGAAGATCAACTACAGAATTTAAAAAATGTTTTGGTGTGATTAATCCTACCATAGTAGAAGTTATAAATAGGTAATCATCAAAATTCTTGAGGGCTACAGAATTAGGGGTATGTTTACTAAACCCCGGTAATGTGCGCGCCGCGCTAGTGTGCGGGATGCCATATAAGGAGTGGGCATTTCTGGCTGAAAAAAAGCAAACCGGCATTTCTAATGTGCGTGGCGCTGTAATGGCCGCCCCGCACATTACCGCATGAGAAATGCATGCGGGCGGCATAAGGCAGCGCGCTGATGTGCAAGAACAGGAACAGAGCCACAGCACAATGGTGAAGACACTGACCAATGGTGCAGGGATCATGGGTTCAATCCCCCACGGTGCCCAATGAATAAGGCTGGCTGAGGCAGTACCTATTATGTGTAATATTGCTTTAGGAGGCATGTTTATTTTCGGCGGCATAAGGCGGCATGCTGATGTGCAAGGACAGGAACAGAACCACAGCACAATGGTTAAGACACTGACCAATGGTGCAGGGATCAGGGGTTCAATCCCCCACAGTGCCCAATGAACAAGGCTGGCTGAGGCATTACCTATTATGGGGAAGATTGCTTTAGGAGGCATTTTATTTTTTTAAATTATCTCTACTAGCAAATGCACTCTCAAAGCGTGTTAACATAAGGCGCCCCATAAGGCACATTTTAAAGTGCACTGTCCGCCAAGGCACCCTAGAATGTTGCTTATAGGGCGCTTTATAGGGTGCCATATGAGGTACCGCAAGGTCACAGCACTGTTTTTGATGGCAGCACTGTGCAGTTTAAGGAATGAACAGCATAAGTAGGTGCGCTGACATGCAAGGAGGAACAGCAGTGTAGCACAATGGTTAAGGCACTGACTGCTGATACATGGGTCCTGAGTTTGCTCCCCAGTGTGCCTAATACGTAAGGCTGGCTGAGGCCTCAGCTTTGCAATGTATGTATCGTTTCCTGCAGCACTGTATTTGTATTTTATTAATTGCTGCCAGCAAACACGCCCTCACGTGCCGTAACTGAAGGTGCCGCATAAGGCACCCTATAAGGCACTCCATAGGGCACATTATAAAGTGCACTGTCCGCCATGGCACCCTAAAATGTCCCCTATAGGGCACCCTATAAGTCACTCCACAGGATAACGTATAGTGCACCTCATATGGACGGTAACCATAAGGTGCCCTATAGGGCGCCCTCAGAGGCACCTTATGGGTACAGTACACTGAGAGTGTTTTTGCTGGCAGCAATAATGTACATTAAAAAGAGATATTGCTTTGGGCAGCCCTATCAAATAACCCCACTATGGGTTTGAACCCATGACCTCTGGCTCCACAGGCAGTGACATAACCAGTGGGCTACAGCTCTATAGCTGCTAGCAAGCCCCTGGCTGGCTGTAGAGGGAGTGCACGTCACCACACAGACAGTCTGCTGTGGTCACCAGGATAGGGTTAGGCCACCCGTACCCATGATGCACTGCACATGCAAATCAGCTGTCCACAGATGAACACAAGATGGGGTATGCACCCCCACAGCACCTCAGCCTGGTAGGGGTGTAGGCCGGGTCCACCTTCAAAGTCTCCCCAATTACCAATAAACAGTTCAGACGACAGTTGCTCAGCTACAAAGAAACTTTTTATTTGGCACAGCAAACAAATGGTTATAGATGCAGATAGCAAGTGCCTGTCTGAGGGACAGCGGGGCAGCCTTCTCTCTGCAAGGGGAGAAAAGAAACTGCCCCAAGACCCTCTAAAATTGCTGTCTTATATATACCTCTCTGCTTCAAATTCTAAATAGTTTCAGCAAATTCAGCATAAATTCTTAGGTGTTTGCAGGCTTCCTGCAAAGCTCTTTCCCAGGGCCTCCTATGTTTATGCAGCTGGATCTGCTGATCAAGGCTTGCCTATCTATGCAATCAATCATAGCCCTCTGCCTCCTCCTGTGTTTTTCCATCTGCTGGCACCAATTGAAACCTTCAGGGCAAGAGCATTAGTTGAATTCCTGGCTTGACCTGTTTGAACCTAGGCTTATATCCTTGGACACTTCTGTCCAAAGTATAGCTTTTTTTTAGGCTTTATAACAGTAGTAAGCTGCATGTACTCTTTTCCTGTTGCCCACCTGTTTTGTGCCAGCCATATGTTGCTGTGTATGTTTCAAACAGGCCAGAGTGCAGTTATAAGGCAGACATATATGCAATCATAAGGCAAACATATAAAGCAGATCTGAGCTGAGTATCCCTTTATTCCAATTATCCCTTCATTCCCCACTTTTTCTTTTCCTTTTTCTTTTTTATGTGGAGGGGCAAAAGTAATCCCACTAAGGGGCATTGATAACAATAACCATTTGAGACAAAGAGGGATTATGAAAGGGCAGATTTTGGTACTGTACTTTGCAATATCATTCTTTTACAGCATCCTAATAAAATAGGAAAAATACAGCAGGCAAGAATACCAAACACAGCAATACTTAAAAGAGTTATAAAGAAAGCTGTTAGGCCTCCTCCGAGTCTGGAAAAACCAGCAGGCAACATCCTAAGACAATGGAAGACATACAGCATGCAATAATACTGAACACATCAAATATTCAACAAAGTGATGAAGAAAGCTTTGAAAATGTTACAGTACAACTTGAGCTGGTGTGGGTATTGCAATTGCTGTAGCCCAAATGGCTTGTAGATTTTCCCAAAAGTCCCAATCAGTCTTAATAGTCTTTATTTTCAGATAATTTGGGCCTGCTTTCCAGCAGTTTTTCAGGACTGCGTCGTGCGCTTCACCTGTCTCTGAAGTTTAAGTATAGTTGAGTTCAGAGGTCTTGGGGTGGTTTGTTTCATCTGGATTATGGCCAATACCCTCTGCTGGAATCTCTGGATTGCAATTGGTGACATGGCTCCAGGTCCCATTCAGAAGAGCAGCATCCAATATTAAATGAAAAGACTAAAATATTCTAGATTAGATTTTACAATGAGACAATGCAATGTGATAAACATCATTTCATCCACATTTACTTAAGATCATAACTATCTCATATTGTATTAACTGTGTCTTTCAGTTTGATAAACTTCTTGTCTCTCCATCACTGGAGATTCATTTGCTGGTAGGAAATACTCCACGATACCCTTAACTGATCTTTACATATTAATAGAGTAGACAAGTTGCACACACGTATTCTGCAAGTTTGGCAAGTTTCAGAATTACTCCAATTTTTATTTGTGAAAATTTGTCATCAAATCATCCCTCTCTTTACCCCTGCATGTCTGGCCAGTACATACAAAGGCAAAACGAGGCAAAAAGCATCTGGAAGTACCACATGGCCAGTGTGGATGTTCCAAAGCATATCATGGTGCAAAATGCACCTAGCCTGTCTCCAGGTGTCTATTTCCAATTGTTGAGTATGTGTTGGGGCTTAAATGACTTCCTGAATTAAAGATTCTGGAGACAGCATAGTTAAATAAAATTTGTTTACATATTCATTAGGCAGATATGTCACTTTAAATAACCTTCATCAGTTTAATGTCCATCAGAGTACCACCTCTTAATTAGCATGTTAAGAACATCAAACAATTGTTTAAAAAAACTTAGTATTTTGGTAAACAAATAGTATATAGAAAATATCAATTTGAATTCTTCTTCATAAATATATCAGCATGAGTAAACAGTGTCCCCTTTTTTCTCACCAACTTAATTGGTATGGTTCAAAAATGGACATATGTGCTCATTCAAAATAGCAAATGTCTTAGACAATCTGAATAAAGTCCCTACAGTATAAAAATATTATTTTTGTAACATTTTTATAACGGCAGTCGTAATAGGACAAATCATGACTTTTAACATGACAGCCACATGTCTCTCTCTCATGTATGACTAGAATCCATTGTATACACTGTTCTCAGTGAGAGTGCTGAACAAGGCAAAGTAATTATCCTGAGTCTTTCATTACACTGATACTTTTGCATGTCATAGTGCTACAATATAGTGTATTCCTAAATTTGAAATTTAAAAAAGAAATCTTTCAAAACAAAGTACACTGTGTTTTCTCTGGACCCCAACATATAAAATTCAAATACAGAAAAACAGATGAATTTATCCTAAAATTCAGCAACTCCCGTGTTACTGTCCTTGGTCATTAGCACTGAGCTTAAGAATACAAACACTCCCTTTCACATTTAAATTGAATGAAACTGGTGTCAAACTGAACTGCAGACTAAACAGTAGATCTCTCTGTCCTTTAAACAAAAGTTAAAATAAAACTTAGTTACAGCTCTTTTGGGTTTCTGTAATTTATGAACAATAAGCATGTCCTCTATGAAATGCTTGCAACAATATATAAAATTCTGTTTTACTTTTAATTTTGCTCGATCAAAACCAAACATATAACTTCTCATTCACTCGGGATTTAAATCATTTCCCAGTTGCATTCTGCCAGCCCATCTGTAAGCAGCCCATCCTGAGAAACTTCGCTAAACCCTTCCCCTTTGGGGAATTCTGAAGCAGTATGCTTTTCAGCTTGAGAAACTCAGGACCTTAAAAAAACAAGTAAAAAGTATTTTCTTCATAATCTTATATAAGGATTTTCTCCAACAATTTAGTACTAACTCTACAGGATAAAGTTAAAGCACTGAACTAAACATCTTTGCATCACAAGGTTACATATTTTCTTAAACAGGTTTTCTTAACTTTTAGAGCTATTTGTCCTTCGCTGAAGAATCCAGCTGTAGTCTTTTCCCTTTATCAGTTGATCTTGAATTTGTAAAGTCATAAGAACATGACAAAACTGATCTTGTATCACTGAGTCAAAACTAATCAAACAGAATTTCTTAGCATCACTACGATTTTTATTAATCTCTGGTTAATTAGGATCTTCCACATAGTTTAGAAAAATCAAAATAAGCTTCTCAAAAAGTAACACATACATAGGAATTCGTTCCGCATTGTGTACAGCTGCCCTATGACCTAATCAGCACAAGCTTTCTAACAGATCCAGGCAGAGCTATTTAATCTTCTGACACATAGAAAACAGCAGACAAATTTTTCTTAACCAGGATATACTCAGATCCCAAATCTAAAAAAATAAAACTTGCACATATGGATTAGACTTATTTACTGCACACAAATATGCACAGAGGAAAAAGAAACAATTTGAAATTTTCAGACTGTACTTGTAACTATAAACTATTTTTCTTTGTTTTTTTTACCAGTCAGATCACTGCACACAATAGCTGGCAGTTCAGAATAAAAACACTGTCAATTATCTGTGCGGTCTACTTCTAAGATTCTCATTTCAGTGTGCAATACATTCCAATCCCAATCCATTAACTAAGAAAATCCATTCCATGTTACAATACAAACTCAGACAGACAGGAGGAAAAAAAACTAGCTGTCTCAGCACATCAATAGCTACAGCAGACCCTGGAAGATTTTTCGTTGTTTTCAATATTCTAAAGAAGACAGGAAAGGATTGGAAAAATAAACAAACACCGCCTGTCACTTGCGTTCCAGGGACTCCGGGCCAATGGTTTTACCCTCTCCAGGGACTGGGGCGTCTTACAAGCACATGAATATTGTGAAAGAAAATAAAAGCAAACAGATACGCTCCCCAGGAATTCCCCACTTAGTTCAACTTTAACAAAGAATTCTAATCAGTTCAGCTCCAGGGACCATAAAATCTACTGAAGTAGCCAGTAATGAAAGGACAGTATTTACTAAAGACTAAAACTAAAAACACAGGACATAGTTAAATGCATTATACCTAACAGCCTATCTGATCAGAATACTGAAACTGAACTAGACCCACTCCCCCTTGGTTATTTAATTCAGCTGCAGTCAGCTTCTTCATTCGCTTTGATCTGGAACTTGTAAAGTAATTAATTTATCCAGCTATAATTAGTCAAAAAGATACTTACAAAGCTATTCTTCAATAGATCTAATTTTCACCCTCTCTAGTCTGTGAGCATCCCAGATAAGGAGATCATCCCCGTTTTTCTATAAATATTCTCCTTAGCTGTCCCTCTTTCTAAGATCTGTAAACCTGGTGTTTTCACTGTTTGGGAACAGGGGCAAAACCCTCTTAATTTACAGAGAAGGGGGGGGGTAACTTCACTTTTACAGATAGAAAATTCAGACCTTTTTATTTACAAAGGTGAGAAGTTACTTATCCAGGACTCATACAAAACATACAACTCTTGCGCTTCATCTAAACCCAGCCAATCCCCTCGCAGTGATGGGGGTATGGAAACGTGGATAAGGACACACTCGCTTCATATCAATGATATGTACAGCCTCAAGCGTATATCAATCAATCCCGGAGAGAGACCTAATGTCTGGGCAAAACTTATCATTCCCTAATGTTACAACTAAATACAGAGACACTCTAACAGTTTTCTTACATAACAGAATATTAATTACATACTCACCCACCAATCAAACCTGGGTAAATCTCCTGTTCTTGTTTGTAGTCTTTGCGCGATATCCAAATCTCTCTTGTTCCTACCAGAACGGCATCCAACTTTGTTCATTTTGGAACGGTATCCTCATCCCCTATATGTATTTTATATAGATAGATAGATAGATAGATAGATATAGGAGGTATACTCATCCCTGATATAAAGCCAAAATCAGGGGTATCCCAAGACAATTTAGAAAATTTTTAGGAATCTCATCCAAACCTTTTTTTTTTCTCGTTCGTCTCAGAACAGTATCCAAATCTCTCTCTCTTCTCTCACAACAAAATTCTCATCCCCTGAACCGGCAGGAGGTATCCCCTCCTCTATTTAATTAGTGAAGCAATAGGGGGTATCCTCATCCCTGATGTACAGCCAATATCAAAGGAATACGGGACAATTTAGAATAAAAGTTTTAGGAGTATTAAATACTCGGAGTATTAAACACTCGGGTCCCTGTTCGGGTGCCAATTTGTAGGCCGGGTCCACCTACAAAGTCTCCCCAATTACCAATAAACAGTTCAGACGACAGTTGCTCAGCTACAAAGAAACTTTTTATTTGGCACAGCAAACAAATGGTTATAGATGCAGATAGCAAGTGCCTGTCTGAGGGACAGCGGGGCAGCCTTCTCTCTGCAAGGGGAGAAAAGAACTGCCCCAATTTATTTATTTATTTATTTAGCAAGCATTTGTAGCCCGCTCCTTCCAGCGATCAGAAGCGGATAGGATTACTATTGTGAAACTGCCGAATCAAGGCAGGTACAAATTTTGTTTACATACAGATTGTCAGAAAAGCACATCATACAGAGTTAACACTTCTTAGCTATGGGGGAGTTCATTTACATATATACATAAATACATATATACAGGATAATCTTCTTGGACTGTCGAATCAAGGCAGGTACAAATTTTGCTTACATACAAATTTTGCCCCAAGACCCTCTAAAATTGCTGTCTTATATATACCTCTCTGCTTCAAATTCTAAATAGTTTCAGCAAATTCAGCATAAATTCTTAGGTGTTTGCAGGCTTCCTGCAAAGCTCTTTCCCAGGGCCTCCTATGTTTATGCAGCTGGATCTGCTGATCAAGGCTTGCCTATCTATGCAATCAATCATAGCCCTCTGCCTCCTCCTGTGTTTTTCCATCTGCTGGCACCAATTGAAACCTTCAGGGCAAGAGCATTAGTTGAATTCCTGGCTTGACCTGTTTGAACCTAGGCTTATATCCTTGGACACTTCTGTCCAAAGTATAGCTTTTTTTTAGGCTTTATAACAGTAGTAAGCTGCATGTACTCTTTTCCTGTTGCCCACCTGTTTTGTGCCAACCATATGTTGCTGTGTATGTTTCAAACAGGCCAGAGTGCAGTTATAAGGCAGACATATATGCAATCATAAGGCAAACATATAAAGCAGATCTAAGCTGATTATCCCTTTATTCCAATTATCCCTTCATTGGGAACTGACCATGTCCACCCCCACAGCACCTTGGCCTGGTAGGGGGTACTGACCGTGTATGTTACTGGCACAGAGTAGCTACACACCGTCACATTGTGCGGGTACTGTGCTCACCCTGAGTGTGCGGTGGGGCGTCCAGCACCAGGTCCACAGCACCTTCCATGGCAGAAATAGGCCATGCTGCAGGTCCCCAGCAGTGCTAATGTGTGAGATAGATAGTTTCTGCAGAAACACATTGGATATATCTGTCTGTCTCAGTCAGGTGTAGCCCCTATGGACCCCTAGGAGGATTATGTACCACCACCCTCCTCCTCCAGGGCTGAGGGTGGTAAACAGGGTCTCCCATCAACAGATGCACATTCTACCTCCCTGCAATGGTGGCAGTAGAGGGGACCATCAACCCCGGTCCTGCTGGGGAACAGATACCCTACAGGGCAGTCAATGCAGCTCTGTACACATCCATAACGTAATAGCAGACAGACATTAAGCCTGGATATGCTAAGCTGCACCCCACCACTATCTGATATTCTCCTGCAGCAAGCCTTTAGCCACTGCACCCTGCAAGGCGATCCATCAAGACACATACCAGCTGCAAACAGTCTGCTAGCTAGTCCATAGTGCATGTTCCTGGTGGAAATGCGTGCACCCAGAACTGGGATGTCAGCATACACAACAAGCAGATAAGCCAGTGACTGGGCTCCAAAAGGAAAACCATAAAAATCACATGAAAGAAATACTATATAGCACTATGGGGGTGCCTAGCCATGCTGTGGTCACTGCACAATCAGGGTGAGAGTGATCTCCCAGCAGGACATGCTGAGGCCACCCTGTCTGTGTAGGTGGTGGCCGGGCACTAAAATGCCCCAGCCAGTGCCCTATGCCCTGTGCAGATGCATCCTGGCCAGGCCACCCTGTCCGGGCTATACCCATGGTACCTTGCTCCTCATTATGCACATTGGCAGGCCAATACTGGCAACAGTGCTGACAGTGTGGGCTGTGGAGGGTGTTTGCAGCCACCACACACTGGATAGACAGACACCCCCACACCTATGCCAGCATTGTGCTACTATGGAGGAGTTTAGCAGCCCTGGCCACCACACCAGTCCTGGGCACAGTACAGGCATGGATATGGTACGCAATACTGTTGGGGGTCACTCCCCAGGGTGGTAAACACTGTCAGAGACCAGACCTCTGAAGCACACACCACAGACATCAGAAAGGTTGTTATGATGGAGCTCAATCAGCAAACTGTGCTTGATGTAGGAATTGCTATCTGCCAGTAATCATAGCAAACGTTTGATAGCTGTGTACCGTATACCCAGGTGTAGGGTGGCATTGCTAAGGTATGCAAGTGCTAGTATTGGGAGATGCACGCAGGGCCCAATGTCCTGCCTCTCCAGGAGGCATTGGCCAATGGGGCCTGTGGGTGTGGGTGTGTCTGCCCCTGTTGGCTGCTGCTTTACAGCAGAGGTTCCCAACTCCAGTCCTGGTGTGCAAAACACTGTTCGGGTTTTCATGCTGTCCCTCATGAATATGCATGAGATACATCTGCATACCATGGGGGTGGTGCATAGATATGCAGCACAGGCATCTTTATTAGAGGCAGCATGGAACCTGAATGGTGTTTGGCCCTCCAGGACTGCATTTGGGAGACTCTGCTCTAGGTAATGTGCCTGTTTATGGTGTCTGTGCTCGGTGGGGTAAAATATAGGCATATTAACCATGCGTATGTTCTCTGCAATAAAGGTTTGTCCTTACTATCATGGTTTAGTTGTGGGAAAAATATGTGGACTGGATTGGAAGTAGCCCCAGCTGGGCTTTGAACCTGTCACCTTTTGTTCTTGCACACACTGTCTGTATGCACTGCACCACCGTGTTGCCACAGATGTGCTGCATTCCCTGGGGAGTCCATGACTGTACATCTGACAGGGCCTGTTTATTGCAGTGCAAGGCACCCACTTGGACAGGGCTAGGCCATGGTCTGCTGTGGGCACCAGCTGCTGCCACCTCCACCATCAGTACCGCTCCATCCTTAGATTGGAGACAGCATAAACCCTGATGGATTTGTGGCCCGCCAGGACTGCATTTGCGGGATTCTGCCGTAGGTAATGCACATTTCTATGGTGTTTGTGCTGTGTAGGGTAAAATAGAGGTTTTTGACCCATGCTTATGTTCTCAGCAATAATGGTTCAGTCTTTACTACCATGTTTTCTTCATGGGTAAAATAAGGGGACTGGGTTGGCAGGAGCCCCAGCTGGGATTTGAACCTGTGACCTTCTGGTCCTAAAGGCACTGGCTGTGTCCGCTGCACCACCGTCTTAGCACAAAAACAGTGCATTCCCTGGGGAGTCCATGGCTGTTTGTCAGACAGGGCCTGTCTGTTGGAGGGCACTGCACCCACGTGAAGGGGGCTAGGCCACCATCTGCTGTGGGCAGCAACCACTGCCCCCTCCACCAACGGTACCCCTCCGCCACCATGCTGACATGGCCTTATATTGGAGACAGCATCACAGCTGAATGATATGTGGCCCTCCAGGACTGCATTGAGGGGACTGTGGTCTAGGTAATGCGCATGTTTCTGGTGTCTGTGCTCTGTAGGGTAAAATAGAGGTGTTTGGACCATGCTTATGTTATCTGCAAAAAAGGTTGGTCTTTACTATCATGGTTTAGTGGTGGGTAAAATATGGGGATTGGGTTTGCAGGAGCCCCAGCTGGGACTTGAACTGATGATCTTTGGCTCCTGAACACACTGTCTGTGTTCACTGCACCACACTGTGGCCACAGAGACAGTGCAGTCTCTGGAGATAGGAAACCTGGCCAAAGGAGTCAGAAACCCTGCTCTGCACAACGTCCCCATACAAGGTGAATGATCCCACAGTGAAATTGTGCAGAGCAGGGTTTCTGACCCTGCTCTGCACAATTTCACTGTGGGATCATTCACCTATGAGGACGGAGCGTAGACCCTTCTAAAATTCATATTTCTTTTTTGGGGCTTTCTTGGGAGTGTTTTTTTATGTTTCCCATTACTATCACTATTTTCCAGCTTGATTATAATTTTTTCAAATTTTGTTGGGGTCCTTTTCAATGTTTATTTGTATTTTTGTACCGTGCACATGTATCACACTTATCACTGTTTTGTAGGTTTCCCTGGTTTTGCTGTACATTGCTGACATAAATGGTTTCTCTTCCCTTTAAATCGGCTCTACCGCAAGGTTTTCACTCGCGGTATTTTTTTGCTTGAATTTCAGCCCCGCTCATATGCGGGGAGCCTCTCCCCTCCCACTCTCCACCCATTGACCCCTTCCCTCCGCCCCTGGGGAGCCTTCCTCCGCCCTCCCGGAGCCTTTCCACGCCTCTATCGCACAGTAGCGCGACGCGCACATGAGTGGGCCTGTTAGTGTGGCACACACGTGTGCGGGGCACAAAAATGCATCATTAGCGTGTGCTAAGGTACCTTAGCGCACGCTCTTGTGCGCCGCACACTTGAGCGCGGTTTAGTAAACATACCCCTTAGTATTTGTTTTGTTGTTTCAAAAGGGTAGGCATGCTCCAGGATTGAGAATTCTACTGCAGATTCTCTCTCATTACAAGTGGACACCTTTTGAAGATTATGCCCTCATCTGCAGGTGGAGCCAGACGTTCATGCACAACTGTGGGCTTTGAGAAACCAAATGTGAGAATGTATCAGAGCATTCCTGGTGCCCACAGCACAAACATCAGAGGCAGAGGATTCATTTCCAAATTCCAAGGACAAATGGAATGGAGGAGTGGTCCTGTGAAAGAAGAACCCCTATTTCAATACATCCTAAAGGCAAGGGAGGAGGGGATGGTGATAGCCGCAGTTAGTATCCATATGTGTGGTTTCTTATTCTTTATGAACCTAAATGACCAGGATAATATTTTGTAAGGATCCACAGTTCAAATGTTCTTGGAAAGATGGGCATGGGGAGAGGGGGTGGTAGAGAGCTGATGGAAGGCTTCCAGTCACCTATGAAATCTTAAGAGTTTTTAATATGGTTCCCAAAAGTATGTATGTTTGGGATATGAAGCACTGTTGTTTTAAAAACAGCTTTTATTTTGGCTTTTTTCAAGGAATTAAGGATGAAGACGTTAATGGCAGGATAGGTCAGCTACTGCAAGTTTGCTAGCAAGGAATTTTGAGGTACGGGGGGGGGGGGGGAGCTAGTATCTGCTGTGGAGATTGCCAGATGTTTCTTCCAAGGTAATGGAGGGAAAAGTGACTTGCCCAAAGCCACAAGCAGGGTCGGTGGGAATTGAACCCTGATCTTGGCCACCAGGCAACTGCTGTAACCATTAAGCTCTACTCTGTAAGTACACATCAGGCTACATAAATCAAAAACTGATGATAAAGGCTTGGGGCATGCAGTTATGTTATATAAAATAAAGGGGTCACCTGTTTGTCTGGTGGCAAGTATGGGAAGCTTCTTGATGGTCAGACCACAGGTATGTTAGCAGTTTTTAAACCATAAATAATGGTAGTCCACGTATCAAGTTTCAGGTTGCTGCAGTAATAAAAATAACTTTTAGCCAAAATAGGAAAGGATTTCAGAGTGTATGGCCCACATTCATTAAAAAATAATGTCACAAGTGTGGGAATGGAGAAATGTGAGATTCAAAAAATAGGTACATGGAAATCTGGAACTTTCATAGGATATGAGAAACTGGGAACAATGGCCATGTTTTGTACTTTTCAGAAGATGAATGTAGGCTGTGGGCCACTCCTTTATACACCAAGCATATGAACGTGCACTTACCTGACCTTACCGTCTGCACTTGTGATTGACAAACAAAAATAATGGTCCATTGACTGGGAATCTAGGGCATGCTGTGGGATAAACTCTAGGGCAGTGATGGCTAACCTTTTTGAGCCCGAGTGCCCAAACTGCCGCACAAAACCAAAGAATTTCCTCAAAGTGCCAGCACGTCAATTTGCATAAATATTTGCATAATGCTAACATACACTAACTTTTAGTAAACATGTCTCTTAATGAGTGTATGGATAAAGACAGACTAAAAGATTTCTACATTACTATAATCCAGTGCCAACCGCCAGGCACATTAGGAACTACTACAAACACTGCCCATTTAGAACCAATAGCAAACCCGCCGTATCCTAACAGCACTACCAGGACTCACAAAGCACCACACCATACCTATCAAAAGGCAACACTGCAAATATTAAACCAATACATTTCAGACAATAACAATACATGACCTACTGGGGAAAGAGAACAAGTGGCAATGTCAAAAAGGAATTACATAAACAGAATACCTCAGCTCAGTTGCAATTGCTCCAGCCACTTTCTTCTGGTTTCTTCATGTTTTCTGCTAACTCTCCATCATCTGCTGTCCATTTGTCCTTTCTTCTCTCTTCTAGTTTTTTTTTTCCATTCTCTCTCTCTACATCCGCTTTAACATACTAATCTTTCTCCTTTTGCTCTTTCCTCATTCCTATTTCATCCACTCAAATTTTACCCCTCCATCCTCAATCCCCACTTACTCTCCCAATACCCGGCCAATTGTAGATTTTTTATCCCTCCCACACAAAATATTTTTCCCCTCTCCATTTTACTCTCCCAGCCCCATCCCATTCTAATCCTCCCCCAACATCAGCTCCCTTCTAGTTCCAGCCTCACCCAGCATCCATTCCCTTCTAGTCCCTGCATCAGCCCATTTCCAGTCCTAGCAACCCCCCAACCCAATACCAGTCCTAGCCCCCCCCCATCAACTCACTTCCAGCCCTAAACCCCCATCACCCCATTTCCAGACAGCCCCCATCAGCCCACAGCCCATTAGCAGTCCTACCCCCCAGCCCATTAGAAGTCCCACCCCCCCCCCGCCCGCCCGCCCGCCCATTAGCAGTCCTAACCCCCCCAGCCCATTAGCAGTCCTAACACCCCCCCCCTCCTGCCCATTAGCAGTCCTAACCCCCCGCCCGCCCGCCCGCCCATTAGCAGTCCTAACCCCCCCAGCCCATTAGCAGTCCTAAACCCCCCCCCCCCGCGCATTAGCAGTCCTATCACCCCCCCGCCCCGCCCATTAGCAGTCCTAACACCCCCCCTCCTCCTGCCCATTAGCAGTCCTAACACCCCCCCCTCCTGCCCATTAGCAGTCCTAACCCCCCCTCCTGCCCATTAGCAGTCCTAAACCCCCCCCCTCCTGCCCATTAGCAGTCCTAACCCCCCCCTGCCCATTAGCAGTCCTAACACCCCCCCTCCTGCCCATTAGCAGTCCTAACACCCCCCTCCTGCCCATTAGCAGTCCTAACCCCCCCCCTCCTGCCCATTTTCAGTCCTAACAACCCCCCTCCTGCCAATTAGCAGTCCTAACCCCCCCCTCCTCCTGCCCATTAGCAGTCCTAACCCCCCCCCCGGCAAATTTTTTTTAAAAAAAAGCAGGCTCTGGCTGCTGCCGCGGCAGATTACAATGTCCCGCGGGGCCCCCTCCGCCCGCTAAGCCCCTCTGCAAGGGCTTTCAGATTCGCGAGGGAGACGCTCTCCCTCGCGTCTCTGTTAAGCCCGCAGGGGCTAATGGGAAATTTCCCATCAGTCCCTCGCGTCTAAAGGGGCTGATGGGAAATTTCCCATTAGCCCCTGCGGGCTTAACAGAGACGCGAGGGAGACGCTCTCCCTCGCGAATCTGAAAGCTCTTGCAGAGGGGCTTAGCGGGCGGAGGGGGCCCCGCGGGACGCTGCATTCTGCCCTTGCCGCGTCCGCGGCAGCAGTCAGAGACAGCTTTTTTCTTTTTTTTGCGGACCTATTGCCCGCGTGCCAGCTGCAAGGCCTTCGCGTGCCACAGCTGGCACGCGTGCCATAGGTTCGCCATCGCTGCTCTAGGGTCTGATCAGACAGCAGCTAAGGGAGAACCTCTCCAGAGACAGTAATCATACATTTGGGAGGAGAAGAACATTTTTTTTTAAGGTAACGAAAAAAAGACTTGGGAGAGTTGTGCCCAGACACTAGGTCAGGATGGTCTGACATCATCATCATGAGACCCAAGGTCAAAGGAGAACCATCATGGAAGAAGCATGTGCATAAGGCCAATAAGCAGAGGGGCCAATGAATATTAGCACAAGGAGGCTTCAAAGTATGACATGATTTAGTCAAAGACGGGTATGTAAGGTTTCATAGGGTGGATGAAATATAACTTTTGCATAGTGGGATTGCTTTATTCAATGATGCACTTCAAGGGGCACTGGAGGGAGTCTGGGTACTGGGTTAAAGCCACAGTGTGTTTGGTGGTTGGGGAGGGGAAAATAAATAGTACTTTGCTGGTGACAGAAACCTAAACCTAAGACTTCATGTAACATTGTTGTTAAACACCAAGTACCTGAGGTAAGGTGTTGCCCAGGGAAGTAAGAAAATTAGGAGGAGAGGATTTAGCTTAGTGCAAATGTCACACTGGGGTTGTAGTGTGCAGGGGAAATTTATGGTAAGGCATCTGAAACTGTGGTGGTTGAAAGCTTGAGAGTATTTGGTGAGGACTTGCCCATATTTGGAGAATTGGGGTGCTTATAGTTAAGGTTCAGGTTTGGTTAATCAAATAACTGGAATTATTGAAGGCCACAGTTTGATATGGTCTCTCTATATATGGAGCATTTGAAAAGAATGGAGGGGGAATGAAACAGGTGCTGAGAGGGGTAACCATCCCATAGTAACATAGTAGATGACAGCAGATAAAGACCTTCAGGGTTCATCCATTTTTCCCAGCAATGACCTCATAGGTGAGAAGGCCACATCCAGCTGTGTGAGCTGTGATTGGCCTGACCTCCCCCAACTGAAACTTGTCACTGGGCACAAAGGCTCCACCCCCACCATGTGAGTGAATGGCAACATGACCTTCCGCTACTTGGGCTATACATTTTGTGCCATGTCCCTAGGTGGTGCATAGGGAGCACACCCTTGCTGAGCAAGTGCCTGAGCATGCCCTCTGAGGCACCATGTGCATGTCCTAAAATAAGCAGGTACATGCTCCTCTTCAGTCTGGGTACTTGGTGCCCTAGGCAGTTTGTTCTCATTTGCCCTTCAAATTTCATCTTTGACCAAAAAGGATCTTTGCTCACTTAGACTGATTTGGGGGTATGTTTACTAATCAGCAGCAGTGGCCTCTGTGTGATATCAGAGCCACAGCCCCAATATCACACGGAGATTGCTACCACTGCTTTGTAAACAAACTCCTTGGTCTATAAAAGCTTTTCTTGATTCTATCTATTTATTTGTAATTTTATACCACTTTTTCCAAATAGATCAAAGGCAGTCTACATAGAACAGAATCAGTTACATATAACAGTTCAACTATGTACAGATAGCAACAGTTAACTATATACAAAGCATCATGTACATTGATCAAAAAGCAACAGTTTGAACAGAACAAGGAGAAACAGAATGGTTCAAAATAAGCAAAGGTGTAAGACAAGGCTGCATACTTTCCCCCTACCTGTTTAATTTATATGCAGAACAAATCATCAGAGAAGCAGGATTGTATGAAGACAACAGAGGTGTGAAGATTGGTGGAAGACTCAACAACCTTCGCTATGCTGATGATACACTTTACTGGCTGAAAGAGAAGATGATCTGAAACATTTGCTTCTCACAATCAAAGAACATAGTCTCAAAATGGGCCTGCACCTTAATGTAAAGAAGACAAAGATCATGACAACTGGCATAATCAACAGGTTCATCGTTGAAGGAGAAGAAATTGAAATCGTGAACAACTTTAACCTACTTGGATCAACTATCAATAAAGAAGCAACAAGCAGTCAAGAAATCAGATGATGCATTGCTCTTTGCAGAATGGCTATGAAAGACCTAGATAAGATTCTCAGGAGCAGAGATGTCTCTCTCCATACAAAGACTTGACTTGTTCAAGCCATGGTATTTTCAATAACATCATATGGTTGTGAAAGCTGGACAGTGAAAAAGATAGACAGGAAGAAAATTGATGCCTTTGAATTATGGTGCTGGTGGCGAATACTGTGTACACCATGGACTGCCTGAAGAACAAACCAGTCGGCACTAGAGGAGATCAAACCTAAGCTTTCTTTAGAAGCTCAGATGACAAGACTTTGACTTTCATACTTTGGACACATCATGCGAAGAGAGAGAGATCATTAGAGAAAGTCATCATGCTTGGAAAGATAGGTGGTCAACGCAAAAGAGGAAGGCCAGCAATGAGATGGATCGATACAGTAACAGCAGCTACGGGTACCAGTCTGTCAACAATGAGCCGTCTGACTGAAGACTGAACACAATTTAGGATAGCTATCCAGAGGGTCGCCATGAGTCGACTCCGACTCGACAGCAGTTAACAACAACTATATACAAAGAATCATAAACTATATATACAATATACATATGTGCCTAATGGATGAGTTGCTGTTCTTCCTTGATTCACATCTTGTGTTATTAATAGACTAGACTACTGTAATGCTTTCTAAGCTGTCTTAATGATCATCAGTAGCAAGCACCCTCCAACTGATAGAGGGCCCTGCAGTGAGTCTTCTGTTATTATTCTCTGTTTTATTAGAGGCAGGTTTTGTCTGACAAATCTAATTTCTTTGATCGGATGACCAGAGAATTGAACCAAAGCAGTGCTCTAGATGTGTTGTACTTAGATTTCAGTAAAGCCTTTGACATTGTTCTGTACAGGTGACTTATAAATAAATTGTGCACCCTAGGGATGGACCCTAAAGTAACTGACTGGGTTAGAAATTGGTTGAGTAGGAGGCAACAAAGGGTACAGGTAAATGAAGTTCACTCTGAGGAGAAGAATATTACCAATGATGTGTTGCAGGGGTCTGTCCTTGGTCTGATTCTTTTTAACATGTTGGTGACATTGTGGATGGGCTGTCGGATAAGGTTTGCTTTTTGTAGATGATAACCAAAATTGCCAATAAGAGTAGACACGCAGGAAGGAATAGATAATATGAGGATGTATCTAGCTAAGCTTGAAGAATGGTCAAGAATTTGGCAGCTGAGATTTAACTCTAAAAAAAAAATGTCAGAGTCATGCATTTGGGCTGCAGAAATCCAAGCAGTTAAGTACTTCTGTCCATGAAAGAGGAGAAGAACCTGGGCGTGATTGTATCTGATGATTTTAAAGGTGGATAAACAGGTAGAAAAAGGAGACAGTGAAAACCAGAAGGATGCTTGGATGCATAGGGAGAGGAATGGCCAGCAGAAAGGAGGAAGTGATTGTGCCTCTGTATAAATCTTTGGTGAGACCTCATTTGGAGTATTATGTGCAGTTTTGGAGACCATACATTCAAAAGGATATAAACAAGATGGAGTCGGTGCAGAGGTTAGCTACCAAACTGGTCAGTGGACTTTGTTGTAAGGCATATGGGGGACAGGCTTACATATCTCAATATGTAGACTCTGAAGGAAAGGCAGGAGAGGGGCAATACGATAGAGACTTTTAAATACCCCCAAGGCATAAATGCACAGGAGGTGAACCTCTTTCAGTTGAAAGAAAGCTCTGCAATGAGGGGGAATAGGATGAAAGTGAAAGGAGATAGACTCAGGAGTAGTAGGCAGAAATATTTTTTTTACGGAAAGAGTGGTAGATGTGTGGAATAGTCTCCCGGTGGAGGTAGTAGTGGACAATAAATAAAGGGGGTTTTCCAAACCTGAAAATACTGCCAGTCTGGGTGTCTGTTCTTTTGTCCTATTGTACCCTACAGATACTTTGGTTGCTTTCTCCAGTAGTAGAGACTAGGCCAGTATCTGAATTCAAGAAAGCATGGGACAAACACAGAAGATCTTTAAAGGAAAAAAAGGGACTGCAGTAATTGGGATGGAAGGGCAGACTGGAAAGGCCATATGGTCTTTGTGCCATCATGTTTATTTATTTAGACAGATTTGTATACCACCTTATCCTACAATCAAAGTGGTTACATCACATTGGAGGGTTACATTTAACATGTGGGTATTTCACAACATTTAGACAGCACAGTTGGTGGGTTACAATTAGCATGAGGGTACTTAACAACAGTGGAGTGGAGGAGTGGCCTAGTGGTTGGGGCAAGGTACTTCAGGCCGGAAGGTCGGGGGTTCAAATCCCACTAGAGGACAGCAACCTTGGGCCGGAAGGACTGGGGTTTCTAGTCCCACAGGTGCTCCTTGTGGTCTTGGGCAAGCCACTTAACCCTCCATAGCCCATGTTCCCTGTAAAATAGTTCTCCAAGTTATAATACCCTGTTCAAGGAGAAATTTCACTTACCGTTAATTTCCTTTCCTGGAATACTGCTAGACCAGTCCAGACAAACGGGTTATGCACCCCTGCCAGCAGATCTTGGAGACACAGAATTCTACCAGAGCTCTGATAGGCTGGAGCCTGGTGATATAATCCTACCCCTAGGGGTCTCCCTCAGTTACGTCCACAAGCTAATGCAACATGAACTGTAACATCACCCCAGAGGGTCTCAAGTGAACTATATACAAGGGAGCCGAAGAACTCCCTAGAGCTGAAAACAGTATCCACCTACGAACCCATGGACTGCCCATGGCGAGGCATACCGGCAAAGAGAAGAACCGCAGTCGGCAGCTGCACTGCACCAGCGGCACTCCAAACAACAGCAGGGCGGGTCCTGGACTGGTCTAGCAGTATTCCAGGAAAGGAAATTAACGGTAAGTGTAATTTCTCCTTCCAGTTCATACTGCTAGACCTTTCCAGACAAACGGGCAGTACCCAAGCTACCTGCTTTCAAGGGGGGGGGGGGGTAAGGCCGCCGATAGCTCAGCAACTCCAAAACGGACCTCCTGACGGGCATGAACGTCCAACCTATAATGACCGACAAAGGTGGACAGCGACGACCAAGTCGCCGCCCGGCGAATATCGAGAGGAACTACATGAGACCTCCCAGCCTACAAAGTTGCTTGCGCCGGAGAGGAGTGAGCACAGAGTCCCGGTGGAGCTGGCTCTCCCAGAAGAAGGTACGCCACCTCAATGGCCTCCGTAACTCATCTAGAAATGGTAGATTCGGAGGCTGCGGATCCCCGACAAGAACCCGCGAACAAGACAAAAGAGCAATAGTCATATGGAAGGGTCCCGCAACCCCCAGATACCGAAAAAGAACCTTCGTAAGGTCCATCGCCCGCAACGGAGACCGACCACTGTCACACTGTGCCTTTGGAAAAGACGGAAAGAAAAGAGGCTAGTCAACAGCGAACGGCGTCAGCACTTTGGGCAACAAAGGAAGGGACAGTTCACAGAGAAACGCCTTCGGAGGAAAACGAGAGATAGGGATGTCGACACGAGAGAGCCTGGAGCTCAGAAACACGGCGTGCCGAAGTTATGGCCACCAAGAAGACTGCCTTCAGAGTCAAATCTAGAAAAGAACATGCCCTCAGAGGCTCAAAGGGAGGAGCAATGAGGGCACAGAGGACAAGCACGAGAGCCCACGCCTGTACAGGCGAACGCAGAGGAGGCCGGAAGGCCTAACTCCGGAGGAACCGAGACACGTCCAAATGCTAAGCTAATCGATCGCCCCGGTATAGGACCCCGAAAACAAGTTAAGGCGACCACTTGTACTCGCAAGGAATCGAGCGCTAATCCCTTATCCACTCCGGCCTGTAAAAAGGACAGGATGTCCGGAACACCGCAACGCCAGGGTGAGAGGTTATTTCGCGAACACCAACCATCAAGAGACGCCAAACCCGAGCGTAAGTCAGTGTCGTGGTAGACCGCTGCACCGCGAGAAGCGTCATGACCACGCTAGGCGAATAGCCGTAGCGAGCAAACCGGCAGCGTGGAATTGCCAGGCTGTAAGCGAGTAAGGAGCCGGGTCTTCCATCTCCACCGGTCCCTGCATCAGAAGGCCGAGCAACGCCTCGAGGTGGAGCAGCGACGCCCCAGACAGACGGAAGAGATCCGCATACCATGGTCCGCGAGCCCAATTCGGAGCCAGCAGGAGCACAGGGTCGCAACGGTCTCGGAGCCGCTGGAGAACCATGCATATCACGGATCAGGGAGGGAAAACACACAGGAGAAGATGAATCTGCCACGGTTGAGAGAGAGCATCCATGCCGTGCGCTCCCTCGTCCCTCCAATGGCCGAAGTACAGCGAAGCCTTGGCAGTCTGCACCGTAGCCATTAGATCCATGGTCGGTAGTCCCCACAGGCGAACAATGGACCGGAACGCATCTGGCTGCAGAGCCCAGCCCCCGGGCTCCAGAGAGTGCCGGCTGAGAAAATCAGCTTACACATTGTTCACGCCTGCGATGTGCTGCGCCAACAGCCTGAAGAAGTTCCTCCGCTCACGGGAGGAGCAAACGCCTCTCCTGTGAGACATCCAGACATTGTGTGCCGCCTAGGCGGCTTAGGTAAGCAACCATCGTGGTGTCGGACAGGATCTGAACCGCACGCCGCCGCAGAAGAGGCTGAAACTGAAGAAGGGCGAAGCGCACTTTCCGCATCTCGAGACAATTGATAGACCCTTGGGCTTCGCGAGGTGACCAACTCCCCTGCGCCGAGGCCAAGCTGCAAGGCGCTCCCCAACCGAAGAGGTCGGCGACTGGCGTCACCAAGATCCAGCGCAGAGACTCCAGAGGGACCGCCCGTAGAAGATTGTGTGCCTGAAGCCACCAGCGGAGACTGTGGCGCACCGTCAGAAGCAAAAGCAACCGGATTCGATAACTCTCCAATACCGGCGACCAACGAGATAGAAGCGCCGTCGGCAAGCAGCACATGAGCGCTCTTGCCCATGGAACAAGGGCTATCGTTGCTGCCATGGACCCCAAGAGTTGAAGGTAGCCCCAAGTCCGAGGCACCGCTTGCTCCAAGCAGCGGCGGAGCTGAAGAGAGATCTTCTGAAAACGTTCCTGAGGTAGAAACACCCATCCCCTACGTGTGTCGCACCCAGCCCCTAGAAAATCCAGGACCTGAAGCATCCAAAAATAGATAGAGTAACGGCCCAGTCCTCCATCCAACGGTGGACCTGGACGAATGGCATCTAAACGCTGGAGCCTTTAAATGAAGCAACATCCGCTGCCCATTGACACAGGCTGAGCCATCTCCGAGCTACCGACACCGGTGCTAGGAAGCGAGCTGACAGCCGCAAGAGATCACAGAATGCTTCTGCCCGGAATGCAGCGATGGATTCGAAATGAACCAACTCGGGAACACCGGGAAGCTTCTGAATCCATCGAAGGGAGGCCCGAGCTGCTAGACCTCCGCACACCTGCAAGAAGGAAATAGCAGGCGAAGGAAAACCGGTCTTTAGCAGCCTCCCAACTCGTTAGGTCTTGCTGGTTGCGGAGCGCCTCTCCGCCCTCAACCGGAAGTGTGGTATGCCTGATGACTCTGGTCAGAATGCATCAACTGTCGGGTATGTCAGCCAACGGTCCAAGTGAAAGGGAGACCAAGGGTATAACTGACCAATACCGCGTGCCGTACGAATGCTCTGGAAAATGGGATCCGGCTGCAACCGGATTTGAGAATCCGGTGGAGCAGGCGTGTTGGCTAGGGGGAGCGACTCGATCACCTGTGTGATTAGAGCCGGCAACTCCTTACCGAAAAAGGCTGAGAACCGTCAGCGAAGAAAACAGACGGAGAATATTCCCCATCTCCGTACTCCAACGAGTCAGGGCTGACCTCCGAAGATTTAAAGTCTTCTTGAATATCCATAGTACCCCGCAAGGCACATGCAACGCCCCAAGGAGGACGTACTGCTCTAAGGTCTGAGGACTTATGGGAACACTTGCGAGACCACGCCATATGCTCGCCTGCTACTGGGCAGGCGTAGGAGATATTCCAAAAGACTCCAAAAGGCACAGGCGTCATGTCAGATGGAAGAGTGTGAGGAAGGCACTGTCAGTCAAGGCTGCTGTGGCCTCCAGCGACTGTGGAAGCGACATTTATTTATTTATTTATTTATATCCCGCTTTTCACCGGGTCAAAGCGGTGGAACATATAACAGGGGGGGGGGGAAATCACCAGGGTCTACATTAATGATTTTGGATGGACATAGAGACTGACAAGATAGACAGTTTATGGTCTGAGGATCTTGAAGAGTCGGGTTCCTGTTCAGAGATGTTCTTGGAATAGGATGGTTTTTAGCTGCTTTTTGAATGAAGGGAGATCACCGTTGTTCTTGATGTGGTTTGGTAGAGAGTTCCAGAGGGATGGGGCATAGAGTTCAAAGGCTCTGTTGCAAGTCCGTTGTGTAGCTTTGGTTCTTTTGTGGGGGATGGCCTGGTTGTTCTGTTGTGGGTTGGGCGAGGTAGAAGGGTGTGGAGTGGGGTGCCTTGTGTTTGGTGGATGGTTTTGTGGGTGAGTAGAAGAGCTTTGTACTTGATTCTTGCTTCGATGGGGAGAATATGAAGGTCTCTTAGTATTGGGGTGATGTGGTCTCGTTTCTTTGCGTTGTGGATTATTCTCGCCGTGGTGTTTAAGGCAGTTCGGAGGGGATTGGTTTGTGTGGCAGGTAGGCCATGGTAAATTATGTTGCAATAGTCCAGATGAGGGAGTGTCAGAGCCTGCATTACTGTCCTGAAGTGCTGTGGTTCGAGGAGAGGTCGGAGACGTTGTACCGTTTTTGCCTTGTGGAATACAGTTCCGGTGGTCTTGTTGATTTGCTGTTTAAGGGTTAGGGCTTGGTCAATGATAATTCTGAGATATCTTATGTGTGTTTGTATTTGAATTTGCGTGGTTCCCATGGTGAGGTGAGTGGGTGGTTTGAAGTCTGGGTCTTTTGTCACTATAAGCGCTTCGGTCTTCTTTATGTTAATGGATAAGTTGTTCTCTTGTAGCCAGTTGGATACGTCGATGAAGCAGGCTGATAGCTGGTCGTTTTTTGGGTCTGTGGTTGTAATTGGGGCGTAGAGCATTATGTCGTCAGCGTATATGTGGAAGTTGATGTTGTGTGCGCGTATGACTGAACAGAGTGGACGGAGGTAAATGTTGAAAAGCATGGCTGATAATGTGGATCCTTGAGGTACTCCTTGATGTTGCTGGAATGGGGGCGAGGTTGAGGTTTTGGTGCGGATCAGTTGCTGTCGGTTGGTTAGATAGGACCTGAACCATCGGAGTACAGTATCTTTGATCCCAATTGCTTGGAGTCTGTGGAGAAGGATATTATGGGAGATGGTGTCAAAGGCTGCTGATATGTCCAGGAAAATTAGGATGAATCCAGAGTGTTTCTCTTGGGTTCCAATGATGAAGGTGTTCATCAGTGTGGTCATGAGTGTCTCGACCCCATGTAATGGTCGGAATCCGTGTTGCTGCGGGTCCAGTATATTGTTGACGTCCAAGTGTTCTTGAAGCTGACGTTGGACTATCTTCTCGATTATCTTTGCAGTGAGTGGGAGGCTCGCTACTGGTCTGTAAGAGGCAGGGTCTAGGGGATCTAGGTTGTGTTTTTTTAGGGTTGGTCGAATGACTGTGGTCTTAAGGGTGTCAGGCATGTGTCCTTGGGTAAAGGATTCGTTTACGATATGGGTTAATAGTGTGCTCAGGTCTTCTTTAGTTTTCTTTATCCAGTCGGCAGGACAGGGGTCCAATGGGGAGGTGGTGGTGTTCAAGCAGGAGATGGTGGAAGATATTTCTTCTTTCGAGGTTTTGTCAAATGTACTCCAGTTGCTGTTCAGGGTGGGGTATGGATTTGTGTTGGTTGTTTCAGCATGGTGATGTAAGGTTTGTGGTTGCTGAAGCTGTTTGTATTGTCTGGCTAGAAGATCCGGGGGGATATCTGGCAGCTGGTCAGAATTATTGGGTGCCCTTGTCAGTTTTTTGACAATTTGGAAGAGTTGGGAGCTGACTGAATCCTTTCCTGCAGGAAGATCCTGCAGCAGGGGCTCTGAGGAGGGAGGAGATAAGGTGCTGATGAACCCATCTAGCAGTGCAGTGGGAATGGGGAAAGAGTCTCCGGGATGCAGCGTGCAGGTGGAACACAAGCAATCTATTAATTCCCCCTTCGGCTGATTACATAGCACATATAATACAGCCAGAGAAACAAGCATTGTAGAGACTTAAACCACCTTTCCTCTTCTTGGGTTTTTTTTTTGTTTTTAGCAAGGTAGGCTCAGGGAAACCCAAGACTCTTCAAAGAAAAGGATTTTGAAACTCCACGTGCCTCCACAGCATGTTTAAATGTGTGGAAACTGCTGGCTAGAGCTGTTCCCTCCAAAAAGAAACACTGAAGAGAAAAACTGTCAGGTATTCACTGAGCTGAGAAGGGAACTGTCAGTCATTCACTGTGCTGGTACAGAGAAACTTTCAAAGTCAGGGTAAGGCAATTACAGTGACTGAAAGTAGGGAAATTGAGTGTGATCCCTCTGCAGCCACTCAGACCTCCATGGTAGGGCTGAAAGGTGTTTCTGGGGAGGGATGTAGAAGCTCAAACCCAGCTGTATGAAGATTACAGTGAGTATGCTTAATTAGGCCGAGCCCAAAACAGTCAGGATCCAAAACACTGACTTAAAATTCCAATCAAATGGTATATTGAATAAGACAGGTACAATATTCAGTAAGACGTACAAAGTAACCCGGCTGCAGTTTGTGGATTAAAAATTTAAAGTAGGAACTTCAAAACTCAGAGGCAGCCGGTCCGGATGCAGTTGAAATCATCCCAGAGCAGCTGAGGCAAGTAAGAAAAAAAACAGGCTACTCAGTTTTCTTTCAGAAAATGATACCTGAACTTCGTGGGGATGTCCAAACTCTCGTGGCAAAGACTCAGCGCAGCATAAAGCCAAGGGAGAGCTCCACTGAAGCCAGGCTCAGGAGTACCCAAGTTCATCCGGGGAAGCAAGATGCTGGGGGAAGAGCACAGCTGATTCATGAGGTCCCTGTGTTTCTTCTGACAGCCTATGCAGCGTAAACCTGAATAAGGCACAGTGAGAACTAAAAACAAATAACTGCGTCCCGCAGGAACAGGCATTTAACAATATTCCCCATAATAGGTAATGCCTCAGCCGGCCATCTTTGTTGGGCACAGTGGGGGATGGAACCCATGAGCCCTGCACCATTGGTCAGTGTCTTAGCATTGTACTGTGGCTCTGAATTGCATCCTGTTCTCTATCCATGCCTTCCGTACTTTTTATTCATTATGTTAATACATAGGCAGAGAAAAAAGGAACCCCTTCACAACTCACAGCTAGCAAGTGTTGTGGAAAAAAACTTAAACAGCAATAGAGCTGTTAGAAGCCAGTAGAGAAGGAATCTGGCTTCCTGCCAAAAACCGGGGCTCATTAGCTATTCAAAATGGCCGCCGGCAAAAATAAACCTCAAAAAGAGTGAATTAAAACCCCCAAAAGCTAAGGAATTAACCTAAAAAGTCCAAAGGAGAAGGAGGGAGGGTTGCAGGCATGAGAGAAATGCCTAAAATCGCTGAAAAATCAAGAAAAATAAATTGAGTTACCACAGAGTTGCAGACAGCAGTGGGAGAAAGACAGTTTCTGTACTCACAGTACCGAAAGTGCAGAGAAGCCACGGACCGCTGCTCAAACCACTGCCAGCTGCCTCACCACTAAAATCAGCCCCAGGGACTGGATTTTAGGAGGCTTACCATCCAGCTAAATAGCCCTCATGACTAGTGCTGGGGAGTCTGCACATCAGCGATCTCTACTGTGACAGGACACAGGAGCTTCAGCTGGAATCATCCTGGTGCTCAGATAAGTACACTGGCAACTCAGGGGATAATCTCTCCAAGAGAAATCACAAAGAAATAAAGCATTTTAAATTTTTTTGAAGGAGCAAAAAAAAAAACAACCTCCAGATCTGCTGGAGACAGAGAAAAACTGAGGGAGACCCCTAGGGGTAGGATTATATCACCAGGCTCCAGCCTATCAGAGCTCTGGTAGAATTCTCTGTCTCCAAGATCTGCTGGCAGGGGTGCATAACCCGTTTGTCTGGACTGGTCTAGCAGTATGAACTGAAATGTAATTTCAGTTTGTTCAATGTAAACCACACTGATGCAGAATAGCACGGTATATAAGAGAATGTAAATAAATAAAATAAACACTATACAGTGAACTCTTAAATCTAGTTGGGATGTTTCTATGTTATAGGGCTAAAATATTTGATCACATAACTTGGCTTCTACAGGAAGAGTGCACTCACTTCCAACTACGCAAAGAACAACATTTAAGAAATTCCTGCTTGCTTTACAAGCCACTGGCCACCCTCTCTATCTTGCCTCGTCATTCATCCCATATACTCCTGCATAGTCCTTTGAGATCCTCAGGAGTGTAATCTTCTACTTGTACCTCCACCTTCCTTGCTCATTCTGCCTTTTGCTATTTAGTCCCAGCACTCTAGTACTGCCTATCCCAGGAACTTTAGGATTGAAAACTCCAATTTAAGACTGGGATTCAAGCCTAGCTCTTTGCCCTATGGCAGGGGTGTCAAACTCAAATACACAGTGGGCCAAAATGTAAAACTTGAACAAAGTCGCGGGCCAGCATTGAACAAATGAACCTTTTAATATGGACCCAAACAAGATTTGCTTTAACATTGAATATGAAGCAACACTTATTACTATACAATTTATAACTTAATAGTTCAGATATGCAAAAACCAATTTCAAATAAAAAAAAACATCAATGACATTCATTTATTAAATAAGATTTAAATAATAATAAATAATAATTTTTAAAATAAAATAACAATAATAAAATTAATCAACCATTCAAGCCCATGTCTTGGAGTAGCAAGAAAAAGTGCATAAAGAAAACGTTAATTATTGCTCAGTTTGCTGCACACTGATCTAATTTGATGTGCCCAAGCCAGATACCTGGCATCTCTTCTTGGATGATAGTTTATCAATGTCTGGGCTCAGGCTTTGAGCTGAAGAAATCCTCAGTATCGAGCGAAGGTGTTCATCAGTCAGACGTCTCCTGTGAGATGTTTTGGTCATCTTCATCGAGGAGAAAAGTTGCTCACATAGATAAGTGCTGCCGAACATGGAGAGCATCTGAGCAGCTTGGGTGCGGAGCTGAGGCATTGTGTCAGGGATGAACTGTGGAAACTGGGCGGCGCCCACAGCATCATACTTTGACTTCAGCGTGTCATTACACTGGAGTTCAATTAGCTCCATTTGGAGGTTGGTTGGTGCGTTTTCCACATTAACTGCAAAGGGATTACTGAGCAGTTCAAACCTACATTTCTGGACATCAAAGTCGGCAAATCGCCGGCTAAAATCAGCGCCGAGTACACTGAGTTTTTCAGCAAACTGTGCGCATGGGAACAAGTTGGTAAAGAACTGCGTTTTCATGGTTTGGCAGCAGGGAAAATGGCCAAGGTTTCCTTGCAGCATCTGATTCTCCCACAGGCACAGTTTAGTTTTAAAAGCCCTCACTGCAGCGTACATGTCTGTGATGATGCGCCCCCGCCCCTGAAGCTGCAGGTTCAGCGCATCGAGATGGCTCGAGATGTCACACAGAAAGGCCAGCTCACACAGAAACTTTTTCTCCCAAAGCTCTGCTGTGTCCTTCCCTTTGCTTTCCAGAAACTGACATTTATTTATAGTCTCTTTTATACCGCGCTATTCAGCATCAGCGCTGTTTACAATAAACAATGAACACACACATTTCCAATAGTACTTTGTGTTTACATATGAACAGGAAATTAAACTTGGCTAACAGGGGAACTATATACAATAACAATATATATTTCCTCATGCAGCTCAAAACATCTATTCAGTACTTTTCCTCGGCTTAACCATCTCACCTCTGTGTGATACGGCACGTCTGCGTATTCCGAACCACACTCCTCCAGAAAAGACTTAAACTGGCGGTGATTCAGACCTTTGGCTCTTATAAAGTTAACTACTTGTGTTACTGTGGTCATAACATGTTCCATCTTTAGGGCTTTGCCACACAATGATTCCTGATGTATGATGCAGTGATAAACAGTTAGTTCACCTGCACAGTTCTCTTCCTGCATCTTCTCCCGGACCCTGCCCACTAGTCCACTTGTTTTACCGCACATCGCTGGCGCACCATCTGTCGTTAATCCCACGAGTTTATCCCACGGCAGCTTTATTTCAGTTACGCATTTGGAAACCTCCTCAAAAATTTCCTTTCCTGTGGTTGTGCCATGCATTGATTTGAATCCCAATAGCTCCTCCGTAACACACATATTTGAGTCCACTCCACGGATGAAGACTGACAGCTGAGCAGTATCAGATGCGTCGCTGCTCTCATCCACAGCAAGGGAGAATGCAACGAAATCTTTTCCCTTTTCCAAAAGCTGGTCATACAGATTGGTGGCAAGATCACATGTGCGATCAGCTACTGTGTTTCTGCTCAGGCTCACGTTTGAAAAGGCTTGCTTTTTCTCTGGGCACACGATGTCACAAACTTTCAACATGCACTTTTTCACAAACTCTCCCTCATTAAAGGGCCGGGCTGATTTTGCGATCTCTGCTGCCACAATATAACTAGCCTTTACAGCAGCCTCACTTTGTGATGTGGCTTTTTTGAACATATTCTGTTGTGAAACCAAACTTCTTTTCATCTCCTCCACTTTCTGGCTCCTTTGAGTCATGTCCAGGTCCTTGTACTTGTCATGGTGTTTTGTTTCATAGTGTCGTCGAATGTTATACTCCTTAGTTATAGCCACGTTGACTCCACAAATCAGACAAACAGGTCTGTCTTTTACATATGTAAACAAATATTCTGTCTCCCACCTGTCCAGAAAGTTCCTGTTGTCTGCCTTTCTTTTTGCCATTTTTGGGAAGGGGTTCCACAGTGACAGTTGTAGCTTGAGATCGCTATGACTTCTGTCACACAGGAGAGGGCGTTTCTGGGACCTGTCCTGATTGACACGCCAAAACAACAGCAAGGCATTATGGGATTTGTAGTATTAGCGATGAATGAATGCGCTGTATAATACCGGCGGGCTAGCTCTAGTAATCATTTGGTATAGCCTCGCGGGCCAAATATAATTACACTACGGGCCAAATTTGGCCCGCGGGCCAGAGTTTGACACCTATGCCCTATGGCAAGAATTTAGGAACTAGATTGTGTATGGCAGGGGCGGAATCTTCTCACCATCATCTCCTGCTGTGTATATTCCCTTTTTTTAAAGAAGTTACTCTCGCTGGAATACAGCACACAAAATTTGAACTTTCTTGTCAAAAGGTCTGAATTATTTAAAAACCCAAAGCATGTAGAATTTTACATAAAGCATATTGTTTTTGAGTGATTATTTATAATTCACTATTTTTGCAATTGTTTTCTGTATTGTAAAGTTTTAAATTATTGTGTGCAGCATTCCAGCAGGAGTAAGAATTGGTCCCCCCCTCCTCCCATTTGTCTCTGTGATCTTGGCTTTGTTGCTTACGCTGTTTATATTAACAGTCATGATGTCTTGCAACAAGGGTTGTAGAGCAAATACTTTAAATAAATAAAATACACCCAAATCAGAAAATATCACAGGTGTCACAATCCTCATGTCCTGAAATTTTCATGTGGATAGGAAAAAACCAGGCTAAAAGGTGATTAGGAAACAACAAATGCATGCACAGGACAAAGGAAGTGGGGAGACATGCTGCAGTTTCCTGCAGGAAGGCTGATCTGACAAGGCCTTGCCTGTCTTACCATCATCCTCCTCACAGAGCTGCTGTTGGCCACCCAAGAGCTTCATCGAGGGTGAGAGCTAGATTCTAAACATTATTTACAAATGTTTGCTTTCAGCTTGCATATAATCTGTAATGATCCCCAGTAAAAACAAAAGGATAATTATCTACCTTTACTTTCTGTACCAAGTAAAAGTCCCTATAATTTATAATTGTAGTAACAAAGATTAGGCCTTTGGCTTCTAGATTATTTTTTGTATTATTTCTATAATTGCTTTTTTCCAACAATATTATAAAGACTATTTCAGTAACTTTTTGACTTCTAAAAATGGTCTGGTTTTTATTTATTTAGCTGGTTTTATATACCGCCTTATCAAGATGTCAAGGCTGTTTACATGGGAAGACCTAAATCCAATATCCAAGCCCCACTTCTCCTTGGGTCAACAGGAGCTGGAGGTGTTGCAAAGCAATCCTTCAGGAAGTCCCAGTCAGTCATTATACAACAGTGACACCTCTTGACTGGTAAAGAGGACATGTGCTGAGATGTGAAGTGAACCTTGGTCTGTACCTCCCATCTAGAGGACTATCATGTGTAAGCTACATCGGGAAGGGGCTTATTGCAGCACAAACCTAGAGGGGGTTAGTTTGGTCTGAGCCAGAAACAGAAAACAAAAATTCTGTTACACTTGTCAGCACAAAACTGCCACAGCAGAGGTGATGGTGTGCATTTAGTTATTCTGTTTTTCCGAGTCATCCAACTTCCTAAGGATTTACATGTTGTTGCTCAAAATTCATTAAGTAAAACCAAAGGCTAAGTCAGAAAGCTGCAGATCATCACATACCCAGTCACAGCCCCTGCACATGTTTCCTTTCCACAGATCAGGAGCTGCTCTCACAGCCCCATGCTGGAAGATTTTATACAGATCAGAACTGGTTTTACCTGTTTAATCTCTTTTTTGCCATGCTCCCAAACGTTGGCTCTGCAAGTCCCACTGAGTGCAGCCTCCAGGCTCTTCGCATTATCCAAGCCTCTCTTCAGCACCTCTGCTCCCTTCTACTTTTGCCCCTTGGCTGTAGGCTTCTCTGGATCATGCATCACTGCTCGGACCACAAAGGTTCCGTCTTCCAAGAGAGCCCTAATAACATCAATTTTACCCAATTCTTAGAGAGGGGGGTATGACTAGTAAGTCACCCTCTACAAAGGCTCATCAAGCACAGACTTGCAGGCCGCTGCAGTTACCTGCTGATAGAGCTGTGCCCTAAAGCTCAGCACAGTTTTCTAATGCAGAAACTTTATTCCCCAGTGCTTTAAACAGAAGTATGCAGATTTGACTGTGCAAAAACTGTGCTTGCTAGATGCATGGATCCGTGCTCGCAGCAGCTCAAATCACACCGAAGATGATGATGATGATGATGATGATGATGATGAAAGACTTATAAAGCACCGCAACATACAAAGCGCTGTACAGACATAGAAGAGAGACAGTCCCTGCTCATCAGAGCTCACAATCTAATAAGACAGAAAACAAAATAAGTTACATAATACAAATAACAAAACTTTACAGGACAAAGTAAGCAAATGTTGATAGGGTAAGACAGGAACGGAAAGCAATAATGAAGAGATGGGATTTTAGTCTGGACTTGAAAATGGCCATGGAGGACGCCTGGCGCACAGAGATAGGAAGAGTATTCCAAGCAAAGGGTGCTGCCAGTTGGAAGGAGCAAAGTCTGGAATTGGCAGTACGAGTAAAGGGCGCAGATAAACGTAGACTATTAGAAGAGCGAAGCAACCGAGATAGGGTGTAAGAAGAGATGAGAGATGAAAGGTACTGAGGGCAGAAGAGAATACATTTATAGGTCAGAGGAGAAGTTCAAATTGTATACAGAGACGGATGGGAAGCCAATGAAGTGACATGAGGAGAGGAGTGATGTGGGAAAAACAAGACTGGCGGAAAATGAGTCGAGCAGCAGAGTGTTGAATTGACTGAAGAGGAAAGAGGTGGCTTGCAGGGAGGCCAACAAGGAGAATGTTACAATAATCAAGACAGAAGGTGATTAAGGAGTGGACAAATTTTAGAAATATTGTATAGAAAGAAATGACAAGTTTTAGCAATGAGCTGGATATGTGAAGAGAAAGAGAGAGGGGAATCAAAGATAACACCAAGGTTACATGCTGAAGAAACAGGGAGGAGTACAGAGTTATCAACAGAGAGAGGGAAAAGGGAAAGGGGAAAGAGGAGGGGAAGCATTCGGGGGGGGGGGGGGGAAGATAAGAAGCTCAGTTTTGACCATGTTCAGTTTTAAGCTGTGGTGGGACATCCAGGCAGCAATGTCAGAGGCAGAGTGAGATCTCAGACTGGATATCAGGAGAGATAACAGGTGCAGAAAGATAGATTTGAGAGTCATCAGCATAGAGATAATGAAAGCCATGGGAAGAGATAAGGGTGCCAAGGGATTAGGTATAGAGAGAGGAGTGGACCTAAGACAGAACCCTGAGGAAACCCTACAGGTAGTAGGGTTGAAGAGGAGGAGGAACCATCTAAGCACACATTGAAAGAGCAATGGGCTAGATAAGAAGAGAACCAAAGAACCAAGATAGTACTGAGTATTTGAATCCAAGTGAGGATAGGGTGATAAGAAGGTTATGGTCAACAGTGTCGAAGGCAGCAGAGATATCAAGAAGAATGATGACAGAGTAAAAGCCTTTGGACTTTGCCAAGAACAAATCATTTGAGACCTTTGCAAGAGCAGTTTCAGTGGAGTGTAGGGGACGGAAGCCGGATTGTAAAGGATCCAAGAGGGTATGAGAGGAGAGGAAATCAAGACAACGGTGAGACTGCACGCTCCAGTAGTTTAGAGACGAAAGGAAGGAGAGAGATGGGACGATAGTTAGGACCAGTGGGATCAGGTGAAGGTTTTTTGAGGAGGGGTATAACCACAGCATGCTTGAAAACAGAAGGGAAGGTTGCAGTGGAGAGAGAGGTTAAGAATATGAGAAATAGAAGGGACGAGAGATGAAAAGATGGAGCTAAGGAGGTGGATGGGGAAGGGGTCAGAAGAGCAGGTAGTAGGTTTGGAGGAAGAGAGAAGGAGCGACATTTCCTCAGAGACCATAGGGAAGGAAGAAAGGGTGACAGACGTTTGGGGAGGGGAGAAATGGGAAATAGGGCGGGAAGAGGGGGAGGAGGGGAACTGGAGGGTGATTGTGTGGATTTTGTCATGGAAGTAGCAGGAATGTAGTCTTCACATATGGGTATCGTTGGTACCGACGGAGCCTGCGCAGGAACGCTCCCCAGCATACAATAGGAAAGCTTTTGGGAGCGTTCCTGCGCAGGCTCCGTCGGTACCAACGATACCCATATGTGAGTGTGCTTTGGAAGCTGAAGCCTCCTGCCGGGGTAGTTTTGCCGGTGACAATCCCTCAAGGACAACACCAGGGGCATCTCGATACTTAGGAGATCTACCCTTTGAGGACTGGCTAGATTTATGTTTAGTTATCTGAGATCCATGGGAGGAAGATGAGGTCCTGGAGGATGTTGATGCAACAGACGCTGCGTCTGAAGGAAAAAGAGTGCTAAGCTTAGCAGCTCGGTTTTGCCGGCCCCTTTTTGACATCATTCCACAGGAGAGGCACTCTGAAATAGAGTGGTCAGAACCTAAACATTTGAGACACCAATCGTGGGCATCGGGGACAAATGGTACCACCACATTTAGAACATTTCTTAAAACCTGAAGTAGGCTTTTCCATTTTAAGGAAAAAATTGGGCCTAGTGCCCAAAATGGTGCCTAGCACAAGGAAAGTTTCTAAAGTAAAATACCTTAAACTATAATTTCTTTTTTTTCTTTTTCTTTTTTTTTTAAGAAAGAACCGGCGATACCGGTATAGCGTCGAAGGAAGGCAGGCATGACCACAAAAACAAAGATTAAGACACAATTTTTCTGCGGTGACAGGGTAGGTGACCTGTCAGCTCCGTGGAAAATGAAGAACTGGAGCGCCTGCGTACTGCCTTCCCAACTGTCCCTCTCCAGTTCTTCATTTTCCACGGAGCTGACAGGTCACCTACCCTGTCACCTTCCTTCGACGCCATACCGGTATCGCCGGTTCTTTCTTAAAAAAAAAGAAATTATAGTTTAAGGTATTTTACTTTAGAAACTTTCCTTGCACTAGGCCCAATTTTTTCCTTAAAATGGAAAAGCCTACTTCAGGTTTTAAGAAATGTTCTAAATGTGGTGGTACCATTTGTCCCCGACGCCCACGATTGGTGTCTCAAATGTTTAGGTTCTGACCACTCTATTTCAGAGTGCCTCTCCTGTGGAATGATGTCAAAAAGGGGCCGGCAAAACCGAGCTGCTAAGCTTAGCACTCTTTTTCCTTCAGACGCAGCGTCTGTTGCATCGACATCCTCCAGGACCTCATCTTCCTCCCATGGATCTCAGATAACTAAACATAAATCTAGCCAGTCCTCAAAGGGTAGATCTCCTTCTAAGTATCGAGATGCCCCTGGCGTTGTCCTTGAGGGATTGTCACCGGCAAAACTACCCCGGCAGGAGGCTTCAGCTTCCAAAGCACAACTGAAAACAGGCTGTTTAAGGCGGCATGGGGGAAGGGGCTTATCATGGGGTAGCAGTTGCAACCCTAAGCACCTTACTGGGCAGTTTGTATGGACCATTTTGGTCCATCTATCATTGTTAATTTATAATACTGTTATTGCACTTTTCAAATTCTATTGTTATGGGTGTTTTTAAAGTTGACAAAGAATAAAAATTGTTGTGTTACCATTCCTCATTTGAATAGCTGAAAAGGCAGGGTATAAAAATATGGTAGCTAGCATGCTACAGTAGTGGTTCTCAACCCTGTCCTTAGGGCACACCCATCTGGTCAGGTTTTCAGGATACCTGCAATGAATATGCATGAGAGATATGTATGCATTACCTCCTTAGTATAGCAATCCCTCTCAAGTATATTTATTGTGGATATTTGTTTATTTAATGTTATATATATACCACCTTATCCTTCAATCAAAGCAGATTACACAGCAAACAATTTGGGGGGGGGGGTCAATTGACTTCATGCAGTGGTGTGTGGTGGGTGTTGTGTGTTAGTGTTGGCAGTTTGAGGATTGAGGGGTGCTATATACATAGTGCGCTATTATACATTCATATATACAGACATGGGGGGGGTTGATGCTCTGTCTATCTCAGGTGGTATGACCATAGTGTTTAATGAACAGGGTTGTCTTCAGCTGTTTTCAGAAGTCCTTGATGTCTGTGGTTAGTCTCAGTTGGTCTGGGAGGGTGTTCCACATAGAAAACCTGACTAGATGGGTGTGCCCCCAAGGACGGGGTTGAGAACCACCACTCTACAGGTAGACCACCACATCTTCCAACTGCATCACTGAGTCAAGTTTGTAGTAGACAAGAGAATCGAGACATTTATGGAATATAAATGTGTTTACCTCACCTTGTATCAAAGTAAATCCTTTATTTCACAAAATTGTTCTTACAAAAGACACTGAAAATACTTCAATAGATGTGACTACAAAAAAAGAGTTACAGATCACAATTTCTTGAAAGATTCTTTGTTCTTTGCCATCCAGTCATCAAACTTCTGGACCTTGGGATTCAGCTTTGCAGTTAGAACTACATCACGATCTGGTTTCTGAAGGTAGAAGGCAAACATTAAGCCCAGTTCCTCAGCACCTAGGAAGTCCAGTTTCTTGTAAGCTTCAACCGACATCTGTGGAAGGATGAGAATAAAAATTTAAAAAAAGATAGATAAGTGACTTTATTTTAATCTTTCATACAACACAGGAAACCATTTTACATTAAAAAAAAAAACACAAAACCCACATACATGGTACCAAACCTAGCCCACATGATGTGTGAGACCTACAGAAAGTACACAAAAATTGCAAGCAAGGGAGCCTGAATTTAAACAATCCCCTAAAACGAAACACGAGCCCTAACAATATCTCAACTCAACCTAATCCCTGTAAGAAAACTTCCAATTGAGAAGATTCAAAAAAAAAAAAAAAAAAATATATATATATATATATATGAATGACTTACCCTTAACACATTTACAGGGAAATTTTAAAGAAAAGGTAGCCCAGACGCTACTACACAAGAACGAAGAGCTAGAAAAGCCTCTCTTCATTTGAGTGCTATGACTTACATCAGGAAAAACCTGTATTACTAGCCCAAAAAACTTCATGCCTATGTTTAAAATAAGAACGAAAAATTAAATCCTTCTAACAAAAAAAAGATACTAACAAAGTGGCACGAGTAGAAATCTCCTCAGTTGAAGTTTCTAAGAAAACAGATAAATCTAAGCTGGGCATGGATGAATGATCAACTTCCCCCACAGCTCCAGCACCAATCTCCGAATCCACCACCAATTCTCTAAGTCCAGTAGGCAAATACAACTTGGAAATAACTATAGAATCAGGATCCGAGATTCTCAAAATATCTTTCATATATTTAACCAGTAATATCTGCGGAGATAGGTAATGAGTGCGGGGGAAGTTTAAGAAACAAAGATTCCGCATACATAAAGCATTCTCAATAAGTTCATCATGTTGATGTAACAGCAAAGAGTCCTGTATAGAAGAAGTCACAACCCCCTGCAAAGAGGAGATTTGAGACTCCATTTTAAGCTTTTGAGACTCAAGAGTTACCAGTCTATCATGGTGCTCAGCCAATTTGTCCACAGTCTCTTTAGAAAACTGGGAAAGTTTCAGTAATGAGGATTTTAATGATTGTATCCAGAACTGAACTGACAAAATATCTTATTTATATTTTATTTTATTTTATTTAATTTGCTTATATACCGTGCTCTTCAGCATCAGTGCAGTTTACATGGAACATGGGGTATTTTACAGTGGGGGTTAACACCGTAATTACATAACAGGTAGCTCAACTTGGATAACAGTATTAACTATTTACACATATATACAATACATGGAGGGTGGTTACATGTGGTTGTGTGGTTATGTTGTGAGCAGGGGAGTTGGTGTATCTTGAAGTGACATCCTTTGGAGGTTTAATATCTTCAGGAATTGAAGAAAAATCAAGAGGTGAAGGAAATAAGGTAGAAGAATTTAATCTCAAAAAAAGAGTAGGAAGCTTAACTGAACCAGGAGAAGCTTCCTCCTCCAAACTGGAGGAGGGGCTCCTACCCAAAACTTGTGGCTCCGTGCTGGGTAGGGATAAAACCCTCTGCAAATCAGGAGACAAAACAAGCGAGCTGGGACTTACCAAACTGGAGGAATCCAACGACAAGTTAACAGGGGGAGGAACCATGGACTTAAAATGACTGTCCATGGGACCAACCACCTTTACAGACTTGCCAGCCGATGTAACAATCAAGATTTCTTCTTGCGCTTCCCCATCAGCAACAGTCAACCGGCCAGCACTGAATGCTCCTCTGGGCTCCAAAAGGGGCAAAACATACCCCTTTGGACATGCCCCTTCGGAGCATGCCCCCCTCAGGCACATGCCCGCGGTGCACGTCCCACAGTGTGGGCAGATTTTAAAGCCTGTCAGATCACGTGGCCCCAGTGCTCACCGGCACGGATCAGCAGCTCCTCTCATGGCAAGGTACAGAGTCAGGAAATGCTCACACACCTCTTTATTCTGTTATGAATTGTTTGAGCCCTGGACTGGTTAAGGCAGCATGTCCAACTGGAAATCAGACCTGTCCAGCCATTATACAGTAACAGTGGATGGACTCTCTGCCTGCATACCAGAAAGGGCCTTAATGTGGGCCATCTCTGCAATTACTGAGCAAATACCCAGGAACCATCGAATGAAAGTTCATAGCCGCTTAGATTGCTGCTGACCGTTTCAAGCCCAAAAGGAACAAGGTTGGGAAGCAGACATGATTTTTACAGATTGAAGCAGCATTTTGGGGAGGGGGAGAAGGGGGCCCAAACATGCCATTTCTTGTTAAGTTATCCTGTTTTACTACAACATGTTTGTAGGGGCTACAATGAATCCGATTTATATAGGAGTACCAACAATGTTGTATCAGGAAACGGTTTGGAAAAAGGATGTTCTGGCCTCTTTACCTTCTGCCTCCAAACAGAAGAGACTTAATTCAGGCACACATGTAACACACAATTCTTTCCTGCTGATGTCTTTTTCTCTATATGGCCCAAGATAAGTGGCATTGGCCTAGATTCTAAGGGAGGACAATCAATTCCCACAGAAACCTTGTACACGCCAGGCAGGAATTTGGAACCAACAGAATGCTCTGTCAAATGCACAAAATGATTTAAGACCTCTGGCTCTTAAGAGCTATTTGGGATACTGGGTTGAAATAAGACCATACAGCTGGCCAATTACTGTCTTCAACTAGTCAGAGAGAGATTTTGCCAAATGGATTCTTTTGACAGTTTTCTGTATTCACCATCAGTTATTGTTTCATTGAACTTGAGTGTACTGTGTAATAGCAAAAAGGACAATATCCTACATTATAGAAAAAGTGTGTATTAAGATTACAAGAAATCCTGGCCAACTGTATAGTACAGTTCCTTGCAGGTAAGAGGCACCATGTCACCCAATTCCCCAAGCTACAGGACTTTGCCAACACACCCAACTCTCTCCTGCAGCTAACCCCTCAAACACCACGCCACATAACGATTAGGAGGTTCAGACTGTTATTAGTGTATATACTTTGTAGATAGTTACCCCAGTTATAGTTCCTGTTCATTGTAAATACAATGCAGCCCAACTGCCTTGTATATGGTTCCATTATATGTAAACCACACTGATTTGAATAGCACAGTATAGAAGAGAACATAAATAAAAGAAATTCTCAAATCAATATAAATCTCACTTCTAATTTTGTCAGACTAGACTATTGATAGTTTAACTGATCACTTAGAATTGGCTTCATGGCAGACACAGGAAGTCATGTTATGGCACAAAGGATTGTTGGAGCTTGGACTTTGGCATTGAAGAATTTCATTGAAGGTCAACTAGAGATGTGAATTATGCCCTGAAGGAGAACTAAGATTTACAGGACTAGTTCAAGACCCAATGCTGTGTTGGCAGCATCATAGCAGTTTGGCAATTTTACATTTTGATAAGCAAAAACAATTTTCAATGAAAATTTGATTGAAAAAGCTGTTAAACTTAAAAGCTTTTCTTAGCAAAAAATGAAAACTAGAACCGGTATAACTTCTAGGAACCTAGTTGGACAAAAAACCCCTACAAACCACATGGGGGGGGGGGGGGGGGGATTGGTATCCCTTATATATCCAATGAGCCCTGAATTTAGTCTTGTAGTCAACATTTTTATATAGTTTCTTCAAAGCTAAAAGCTAGTTTAGACTACAAATATAAAAAAAAAAATACAATTCAGAACAGCATCAGCCTCAATCTCACCTTACACCATTTGTGGAAAATCAGTAATTTATGAATATCTGAAGTCATCTGGAAACTTGTTACTGCATGTCAAAACAAGAACAGGCACCCCAATTATGCAAATTTATGCTGTCCCTCCTGAATTTCCAGCAGTCACCTTGACTGTAAGTATTGTTGAATACGTGGATGCTGCCAAAACTTTGGGTGCAAGGCCATGCAAATCTTTTAGAGTTAAAACCAGAATTTCACAGCTTCCCCCTATACTGTCAATGGCCAGTGTAACCCTTTTAAACTGGGTTAACGTGCTCCTGTAGTTTAGCACCCATCACCAATCCTTCTACAGTATTCTCCAGTAGCTCTAACCACGTATCTGATAAAGTCCACACTAAAGAGCATGATTACCACATGAAAGTAGCTCAAAAGCAGCCTGAAGCAGTCCCTCACGCCACTGCCTCAGCAAAAATCAAGTCAGCATTGTAGTGATAGCCCTCAGCTGGGGGCCCCACAAAGAACCTCTTCCAGATCTGGCTAACATGGACCCCGAGTCTGGATACTAGGGGCCCCTGTCACATTGCGATAGACCCCTCCCTACCAGGGTTTGATTGCTGCCTTTGCACAGAGGAGGTCAAATCCAAAAAAAATGTTAACCCTTTTTAATCTAAGATATGCAAGGAAAACAAATTTGTCAGACCAGACTCCAAACTCCAGCAGATTACATCACTGCTGGATTTACCTACTGGTCCTTTTTATTGGGAGGATAGGATATTAACGTCATTTCATTTTATTCCAGCTTTGGCTTTTTTTTTTGTGTCCAAAAGGTTTTCCATGCATATCTTAGAAGATTAAAGAGCTCAACATTTTGACTTAGTCTGCAATAAGAAGTTTAACCCCTGAAAAAAAAACCCACCAAAAACCACACTTGATTAGCAACTGCATGAAGGGCACATGGAGTGGAGGAGCCGCCTAGTGGTTAGAACACTGGCTTGGTAACCAAGCAACCAGGGTTCAATTCCCACTAGCACTCCTTGTGGCCTTGGGCAAGTCACTTAACCCTCCATTGCCTCGGAAGAAAGGCCTGGCAATCTACTTCCGGTGACACTGCCAAGAAAACCCAGAAGCTTCTGGGTTGCCAGGAGTCAGGACCGACTCGAAGGTGCATACATTGCATTGAAGGGCACAAAGCCTAACAGGTCTGGCACATGGCAGAACAGTTGTGGTCAACGTTGTTACTCTTGCAGTTCAACCCTTTTAATGTCCAATATCTCCTTAAAAGTAGCAGCAAAATGGCTTTGGACTACATATGCACACACAAATCAGACCCCAGACCAGTTAAAAACTAATATAGTATAAGAACTGGGACATTGCCATCCTGAAACAATTCAGATCAGTTTGAAAAGGAAAAAAAAGCCACAAACATTCCCATTGCAGTAAAGTTAGATGCACCTGTGGTCAATTGTCAGTACTCATGACCTGAATCAACTAATGAATGATGGCTCTAATGTTTAAATGGCCACATTCACTCCATTCTATTTTCACAATAGTGAAGACAAGAGCTGCCCAAGATTGAAATTAGATAATGACTTTTCTGACAAAGGGGTACAAGGCCATGTCCAAAGACCTTGGTATTCCTGTGTCTACAGTTTGCAAAGTTAAGATGTTTTCTGCTCATGGATTTATCAAGAACCCCCAGAACATAGTGGGAAGAGGAAAATACAAGTAGTCTTCAAAGGTTAGTATGAACTGTTGGGTGAACCCCAACCATGTACAACATCCAAAGAGCTTAAGGCTGACCAGGAACAATCTGGAATGGTTTCAACCCACAACATACTCTGCACTAAACAAAGGCTTGATGGGCAAAGGCCAAGGAGGACCCCACTGCTCAAAACAGACATAAGATACACCTGATAGTTGCCCAAACCCACCTTGAGAAACCACAATCTTTCTGGGAAAATAGTCTGAACGGATGAAACCAAAACTTGAGCTCTTTAGCAATGCAGACCAGAGATGTTTACAGATGAAGAAATGAAGCTTAAAAAATATATATGTATATAAATAAAAATAAGACACCCTTCCTAAGTTAAATATGGTGGAGGTTCCATGATGGTGTGGAGCTGTTTTGCTGCCTCAGGAAATAGAAGCCTGGAATGTATTAAAGGAATCATGAAGTCAGGACTATGAAGTTATGAGGAAAATGGCTACCTAGTGTCAGAAAGCTAGGTCATGAGTCCTCCACAGCAGGACAATGATCCAAAACATACATCCAAAAGTACAAAAGACTAATTAAAAAGGAACAAATGGACTGTTTAAAACTGGTCAGCAACGAGTCCTGATCAAGGCGAATCAAGAACCATTGGAAAGAGCTGAAATCTGCCACTGGCAAAAGGAATCCTGGAAACATTCAAGATCTGGAACAATCGCAGTTGAAAAGTGGGAGAAGTTACCAACACGGGTGTATAAAACTTATAGATGGCTACAAGAAACATTTGGAGGCTGTCATCACTGCCAAGGGTTGTGCAATCAAATATTAGTGAAGGGTCCATAGTGGACAACCACAGGGAAGAGCTAACCACAGAAGAGCTGCAAGACCTTCAACTGGAACAGCAACAGACGGCAGCTGTGGAAATTGCTTCAGAGGAGGGGGGAGAGAGAAAAGAAAAGAGTATGCCTTCAGTGATTAAGGACATTTATTTATTTATCTTCTCTTATATACTGTGCTATTACATATCAGTAAGATGTTTTATTGTAAACCGCACTATGTAGACAGGCCACACAGAATTACATTGAACAAGGAAGGTTTCAACAGGGGATAACATGTTTACAGTATTTACAGCATTATATACATTACATCTTATTTATTGGGTTTAGGCCCTGTGTTATTCCGTATGGGCCAGCTTGGACTGACTATTCCTTTCTATGTTGGGTTGGTTTGGGAATTGGTGTGGATCGATGTTATTTGGATTCCGTTGTTAGATTCAGGGTAGTGTCTCACAAATAAGTAATGCTTGAGGGCCTTCCGGAATTGGGATTGGCTGGAAATGGTACGCATGTCTGCTGGGAGGGCGTTCCAAGCTGAGGGAGCGCAGATTGCGAAAGCTCTGTTAGGAGGTTGTCTTTGTGCATGTGGTCATTTCTTTAGGAATCAATGTGTTGGCGTTTACTGATCGTTTGATTTTATTTGGATGAGTAGAATGGATCAGCTCTTTGATGGCTGGGGAAAAGAGATTGTTCAGGGCTTTGTAGGTTGTGATTAGAATCTTGTATGAAAGTCTTGCATGAATGGGCAGCCAGTGCAGATTCATCAGAATTGGGGTGATGTGGTTCGTTCTTGGTACCCCGACTAGTACTCTTGCTGCAGTGTTCATTGCCATTTGGAGTGGGTGAAGAGTTGCCTTCGGGAGCCCGTATAGGATAATGTTAGCGTAGTCGAAATGTGGGAGTACCAATGTTTGGTAAATTGTTCAGAAGTCACTAGGGTCCAGAAGTGATCGAAGATGGAGAGTCCATATTTTGTGATGAAAAAACATTAAACACGGTAAAAACAATTTATGTCCAGTCTCTGGTCTAGGGTGATCCCTAGGTAGCGGATTGAGGATTTGGTTGTCAGTTCTGCATTCTTGACTTTTTAAAGTTGGTGGGGGGGGGATGAAGGCTTGGTTCTTTGTGACAAAGAGGACGTCTGTCTTGGTGTGATTGATCCGGAGATTTTGCGTGTGCAACCAGTCTGCGATTGCATTAAAGCATTTTGTTATTGGGGAGAAGTCTGGCTGCTGAATTGTAAATGGCATATATAGAAGGATATAGTCTGCATAAGCTAGACATTGGACGTTGAACGAACGTATTAGGGAGCAGATGGGTTGCATATAGATGTTAAACATCAGTGCAGAGAGGGATGAACCTTGGGGTACCCCTTGTTTCTGCATGAATGGTTCAGAGGTTGCGGTACAGGTTCTTACGTATTGCCATCTATTGGATAGAAATGGATTTGCACCATTTTAAGGCAGAGCCTTCAATTCCTTTTTCCTTAAGGCGCTCAACAAGTATTTGATGGCTCACGGAATCAAAGGCAGCTGCAATATCCAAGAATATGAGGATAAAGCCCCGAACATTGTCGATTCCTGAGATTAATGTGTTGAAGAGGGTGACGAGGAGGGTTTCTACACCATGAGCTTCCCTGAATCTGTGCTGGGCTTGGTCTAGTGGTGCTTCCATGTCAATGTGATGATGTATTTGTTGTGCTACCTTCTCAATTATTTTGGCAAGCATTGGAATGCTTGATATTGGTCTATAGGAGTCTACTTTTGATGGGTAAAAGTGATGTTAAAATGTTCATTTATGTGTGCAAAGTGGAGTGAGTTGCAAAGTTTTGTGGAGAAATATCACCCTAACAAAGTTATTGCAAGCCATGTCTGCAACATGTTCAATGACAATGCCTTGTTCCATTTTAGGCGAATCTTAGAGACATCAGAAACAGACCTCTGGACAGATTTTTTGTGTGGTCCAGCAACTCAAGCTGGTCCTAGTGCCAGTAAAAGATGAAGGGAAGTAACCCCAGATAGGGCCTTGATACCTGAAGTCCTTATGGAGGGGGGGGGAGGAATTCCCCTTCTAAACAATAGCCTCTCCTCCTCCCTCTCCCCTCCTCGCCGTCTTCCATATGCCAACACGTCTTCAATAAAGGTAAAAGTGATGTTAAATGTTCATTTATCCATTCCATTAGTCATTTATATTTCTCATTGTTTTCTGTATGTAAAAATAGTTACTCTATAAAATGTATTTGTTAATATTTTTTGGGTGTCTGGAACGGATTAATTGGATTTACATTTATGGGAAATATTGCTTCATTTTTCATACATTTGGTTTGTCAGACTTTTTTGAACAGATTAATCATGAAAACCAAGGTTTCACTGTATATCTAAGTTGCAGAGTTTGTTGTATACCTTTGAACATACTATTAAAATATGATGAGATCCATTTGGAATACTTCCCCATCTATTTCTCAAGGCTGCCAATAATGTTGACCACAAGCCCAGTCCAACAAGTTAAATCACTTGTCTATGGCCACAGCATGCTTAGTACATGTCATATTAGAGAAATGGAACTGGTCAGAGTAGGTAGTCATTGCAGCTGCTATGGGGAATAAGGTACCAGACCCTTCCATCCCCAAAACCCTCCCAAGACACTTATTGGAAGGTTTCCCTGGTAGAAGCCAGCCCAGAGCACTGCAGCTCTGTTACCAACTGACTTCAAAATGAAGACTTTGGCCCCTTTTGCCTGTGTCCTGTACGTTTACATATTTTTGCAGGATGGTATATAGGTGTGTTTGGATGTACCTTGTAAGTGCATGCTTTCGTGCCTACTACACATGTTTGCATGCATGTGTTCAGGAGAGAGATGGAGAGCAGTTTGAAAGCTGCAATTCCACAATACCTATTTTACTGTGAACTGGTGCTAATATGATGCAGCTGTTGAAATCCCCCCCCCAGGAATGCACTGAGGTTTTGTTTTGTTTTTTGAAGGGGGGTGGGGGGGAAATTGTTTCTCTGCAAGGCCAAACCATGTGCCTTTACACCAGTTCACCACATTCGGTTTACTTTTCAGAAAGCTATTTTGCTTCCAGATAGATGGACAAATGTTTCTATAAGTGTTGTGTAACTTCTGCCTGAAACCTCTGGCCAGAAGCGAAGGACACCCCCCCCCCCTCCCCTCCCTCCCAAGAACCAAGATTCAAATCCTCAACTTAGATCCCTTCTCCAGAGCTTAAGTCTTTTACCTATATATAAATCTGCCTTGAGCTCAGGTTTAGAAGTGCAATAATTACATTTAAAATCCAGATACAGTTCCTCACCTTTGCATACTTCACTGGCTCCCCAATATATTTGGACATGATGGCTGCATACTGTTCCATTGTGAGCTTCCCAGCGCTGAGCCCAATGTCTTTGCCAATATATTGATCTGGGGCCTTCAACAAGCTGACGACAACAGGTCCAAGGTCGCTGACAGAAAAGCTATCCATAGGAACATTTCCCATAGGGTAAGCTGCAATACAAGGGGAAAAAAAAAAAAATCAATAAGCTTGAGTGACCCTGCTGAAACATCAGCCCAAATTATGGTCAGAGGGAAGCTGAAAGGCAGACTTCTTCCTGGTCAACATCCTAGGAAGTATTAATGTTTAGTAAGAGTGAACACTGTCCTACACCCCCCCCCCCCCATTATGTAAATAGATTGAGTCAAGGCATAGCCGTGAGGCTTTATAAGTTTGAAATCTGATCCAGTGTTCTGTAAGTAGGTGTACAGTTTGTACAGGTACATCCTGGGGTACCCTCTTTCTCCTTGGACAAGCAGGATGTGTCAGCCACACCTGGTGACGTCATCCGACAGCACCATGATGGAAGTGCTCTCTAGAGCTTAGAGTTTGAGCATGTGTGAGGTGGTCCCACCTCCCCGGCCTGCCCCTAGCCAGGCCAGTCTTTTCTTCCGCCTTGCCTCAAGACGGATTTCTCAGCTCTCTAAGAGAACTTTGTACACTGAAGAATGCCAGGCTTTAAGAAGTGCCCGCAATGCAACCGGAAAATGAATTCTACAGATACTCATCGGTGCTGCATCTGTTGTCTTGGGGAATCCCACAACGTAGAAGACTGTTCCGCCTGCTCCCAGGGCGAGGAAGGACAGGACACGCACTACAGGACTTCCTCGCTTCTGAACCAGGAGCCTCCGATCCCACAGTGAAGGACGCCAGATCTGGAAAGAAGAGACCGACTGCTACTCCGGCATGGGATACGCCCTGCAGGGCCTCCATCCCTAGCCGTTCTGGACAATGCTCCAGCCTCTTGCTGGCTCCCTCTGCCCCCATGGTGGCATGGGTGAGTCCCCCTGCTTCCACAGGCGTCTCCAGCGTTCCTGGGTCCTCTTCTCCTCTGAGGTTCCCCTGCTACTGGGCAAGATGGTGCCGGCATTGTGGCCGGACCAAGCTCCTCCCACTTGCCTCTGATTGGCCCCGACCACCAAGCGTCATGGCTCTGCCCCTGGCTCCGCCCACCTGAAGCAGGCAGACTACTCCGGCAGCGACAACACCTCTGCCTCGCGTCGGCACAGGGAATCCTCTCCTCGACCAGACGCCAGGCACACAGAATCCCCTTCTCAATCCAGAGGGGATCCCCTTCGGTGCAGATAGAGGAACCGGCGCAGTGATTCTTGTGACAGCACTGACCATACGGGCAGCAACAGGAGCGTGAAAAGACATAAGAAGCGACACCAGGCGAGGGGCAGCACAGAGTGGCATTCCTCACGCCGCAGGAGACACACACATGCTACCTCCTTGGACACTTCTCCCTCCAGGGCCTCCTCTCGCTCATGATCCTGCTCCTCTCCCCCTAGGAGACACAGGAGACAGTCTTAAGATGCTGACACCTCCGAGGCCATACTCCAGCTCTAACACGCCTGGTCAGACTGCTCAAAATCATGGACCATGGCAGAAGCCCGAGCAACATCCCTCCAAGGACATAGTAAAAGCACCCTCTGCTTCTTCCAGCCTGCTGCACCCCAGCCCCCCAGGATTTCTCCCTCACCGGAGCCCGCCTTGTCTTCCGGTGGGAATAATGCTTTGACTTCAGGCGAGAGTGATGTTGAGGGCGCCGGCCTAGGTTCCTCCATGTCCAAAGACATGCCAAGCACTCAACCGGACACCCTGGAGGAACCACAGCGCCTGCTCCCACCCAAGGACCTCACCTACCCCAAGTTCCTACAGAAGGTGATGAACACACTATGCCTAGCAACAGAGGATACCTATGCCGAGAAGGAGCCGGAGATCATGAAATACCTTCATGCTCCCAAACCAGCGCTTGCCCTGCCCCTCCACCGCAAACTGCAGAACCAGCTAGCACTGTGGCAATCTCCAGCCTCCGGCCGCGCCTGCTCCAGGAGGCTTGATAGCAAATACCTCCTGGATCTAAGTCCGGGATTCCAGAAATCCCAACTGCCACACCAATCTATTGTGGTGTTGTCAGCCCTAAAGAGGGTGAAATCCTCACGCAACCAAGCCAACCACCCACTGGGCCGAGACCCAAAGCTCCAATGAGGTGGGCAGAAAAGTCTACCAAGGTGCGATGCTCAGCGCCAGTGGCAGCTCACCAATTCCAGCACATCCTGTTCCAGGACGCCTTGCTGGCCAACCTCAAGGAGCACTTGGCAGCTTTCTAAGGAACCCCAGCAGGCAGCCTCCGCCACACTACAGGACCTGGCCGAATGCAGCAAACATCTGATGACCACAGCCTTTGACAGCCATCAGGACCACAGGCACGGCTATAGTGGCCCGGCACTGGGCATGGTTACATGCATCCAGTCTCAAAGACGAGACACACAAGATCGCAGACGCGCCCTGCACTGGTGAATCCCTCTTCGGGGACAAGGTCGCAGATGCAGTGAACCTAAAAGAGCATTGCACCACCCTGCAGATGCTGGCAGCGGATGGACTCAAAACGCCACTCTGCTTTGCAAAAAAGGGAGTAACTACCGCAAACCATACTACTCCAAGAGCCTGCCATTTCCTGCTGGCACCATAAGTACAAGCAGCCCTACCATGCCTCGTCCTTTCCGAGGCAACCACCACAAGAATGCAAACAGAGGAAACAGAACACACAGCAGTCCGGCAAGAACATGGCCTCCTGACAATCAGGTGCAGCCAGCCACATCACTGAGAGGCCAGGACACGCTGCCTGTGGGGGTCTGTCTCACCCTTTTCCTGCCTGCCTGTCAGGCTATTACAACAGACAAGTGGGTGATCTGAATCATCGAATTGGGTTACCGCCTGAACTTTGCCTCCCCACCATGGCAATCCAAGCAACCTGTCAGCAAGATGCCCCCGCACCTATCTGCTGCAATGTCGGAGCTCCTACGGCACCTCACCTCCCACGTGAGAGTAGGTGCCTCCCAACCAGATCACTGGATTCTACTCCCGGTACTTCCTTATTCCCCAAGAGGTCCGGTGGCCTACGCCTGATCCTGGACCTTCGCAAGCTGAACTACGTCCTCAGAAGGAGAAGTTCAGGATGTACTCCCTCAACTCCATCCTGCCCCTCAAAGCAGAGGACTGGATGGCTACCCTGGACCTGCAGGACACGTACTCCCATATTCCAGTGCACAGAGCTCACAGGAAATTTCTGCGCTTCGTAGCGATGGGCCAACACTACCTGTACTGGGTGCTGCCCTTCGGACTGTCCCTGGTGCCCAGAATCTTCACAAAGTGTGTAGCTGTGGTCACGGTGCACCTCCACAAGCAAGGCATCGCCATTTTTCCCTACCTGGACGACTGGCTCATCTGCCCCCTCAGCTTCCAAACTCTGGACCGCAGTGCGAGCAACGATGCGCCTGCTAGCCAGCATGAGGTTCCTCCTCAAAGAGAAGTCTCACCTAGACCCAACACAGAGCATAGAATTCATCGGGGCAATCAAACACCCGCACCTCGAAAGCATACCTGCCGAAACGGAGGATAATGACCATCGTATCCCTAGCCAGGAAAATTTCCAGGACCAGACAGACCACTGCACGCTGCATCTTGCGCCTATGACCTTGGTCCTCCCCCTGGTGAGGCTCCACATGCGCCCTCTCCAGTGGCACCTCCGGACACAATGGAAACAACTATCACATCTGCTAAGTACCAGCATCCACATCAACGCACAGATCATAAAAAGGTCTCCACTGGTGGACAGATCCTGGCAACCTATCCAAGGGCAGGGACCTCCACCAGCGCAGCCATCAGATGGTCCTCACCACAGATGCCTCTGCCACAGGCTAGGGGGCCCATCTGTGACACCTCGCTCAAGGAGCCTGGTCCAAGTCGGAACAGTCCCTCCACATCAACCTGCTCGAACTAAGAGCAGTCAGATACGCGTTGCAGACCTTCCAGACCCAAATTGCAGGGAAGTCTGTCCTTGTCCAGACAGACAACCAGGTGACGATGTTCTACATCAACAAGCAAGGGGGCACAGGGTCACGTTCCCTCTGCAGGAGGCCCTAGCAACCTGGTCTCTAGCGCTATCCAACTACTGTGTCCTGCTGGCGACTTACCTCCCTGGGGAACAAAACGCCTTAGCGGACAGACTGAGCAGGCAGCTACAACCCCACAAATGGGCACTACACGTGGGAGTTGCGGACAGCATCTTCCGATGTTGGGGGAACACCCCAGATCGATCTCTTCGTGAAAGAACTCAACACGAACTGCCCAGTGTTCTGCTCCAAACACCCATCCGGCAGGAGGTTGGCCTCAGACGCGTTTGCAGTGCCCGGGGGGGGGGAGGCGGGAGTGGACCCTGGCGTACGCCTTTTCCCCAACCCTGTTGATTGCAGCTACGATACAGCGGATCACAGACTCAGCCCATGTCATACTGATCGCGCCCTACTGGCCACGGCAGATGTGGTTTGCCCTGCCCAGGAACTGCCAATCTGGATCTGCTCGCCCAGAATGACGGCAGCACTCTGCATCCCAACCTGCAAGTTCTGGCCTTGACAGCCTGGAGGTTGAAAGGATAAACCTTGCTGCCCTCCATCTGCCATCGGTGGTACAGCGGATAGTGCTGGCCGCCGAAAGACCCTCCACATGGAAGTCGTACAGCCTCAAGTGGAAACGCTTTGGCTTTTGGTGCGCAGACCAGGGAATCAGCCCAGTCTCCTGCCCCATGCCCAAGATCCTGCAGTACCTCACATTCCTCTGAACTGGGGTTAAAACCACAGTCCATAAAGGTCCACCCTGCAGCAATTGCATCCCTACACGATCACAGGAGTGGAACAACCACAGGCTCTCACTGCATTGCCCATCGTAGCCCAGTTCATAAGTGGCCTTGCGAATCTCTGGCCCCCGGTCCAGAAGCTGGTACCTACATGGGACCTCAACCTTGTTCTACAACAGCTAACAGGAGCCTTTCGAACCGCTCCAATCTGCGGACTACAAGTTCATGTCGTGGAAGACCCTCTTCCTAATCACCATCACCTCGGCCAGGCGCATCAGCGAGCTGCAAGCACTAGTAGCCCACCCAACGTACAACAGATCCACCACAACCGGGCATCCCTCCAAACCATCCCAAGTTCGTCCCGAAGGTCGCATCGGCCTTCCATGTGAACCAATCAGTCGAGTTGCCCACCTTTTTTCTGGCTCCACACTTCAGAGGAACAGTGCCTTCACTCGCTGGATTGCGTCAGAGCCCTGCACACCTACATCGACAGGATGTCCACCATTAGACAAGGGGCCCAGCTCTTCGTGTCCTTTGACCCCCAACAGACCCGGGCAGCCCGTCACCAAGCGCACTCTCCCATTGGATATCAGAATGTGTCACGTACTGCCTCCACAAGGCAGGTGCACTTCCCGGCAGCAAGGCTGGCGCTCACCAGCTCCGTGCTCTAGCTACCTCACTTGCCAGCCTGCACGAGGTTCCGGTGAGTGACATCTGCAAGGCCACGACTTGGTCTTCGTGGCTCACCTTCCAGAAACACTACTGCCTCGACCTCCAGGCAGAGGCTGATAGCTCCTTCAGCTGAGCAGTCCTCACAGCGGCCACCACCAGGACCCTGTGATCAACTGCTGGATCCCAGGGCCACGTTGACCCTCTGACTCTGCCTAGCCCTATGGCACAGTTGAATGCTGAAGACTGCAATTTCACCTATGTTATACGACTACACTGCTTGTTGTTGCACATAATGATCACTTACTATGTTTGCTATTTGTACATGACCTGCAACCACCATATTGTTGTTCGCACATAACTGTTCAGGCACTATGCTGCTGTTTGCACACAAGTTGCTGTTTTTGCACGAATTGCATCCACCATGTTTGCTGTTTTCTGCACAAATAAAGTCTTGACAACCCGTGCGGGGTTTGCATCTGTCTCTACCACATGCCTCCCTCATCCTCCACAGCACATCTACAGCTTGGGAGGCACCAGGTGTGGCCGACACATCCTGCTTGTCCAAGGAGAAAACAGGATTACTTACCTGTAATGGGAGTTCTCCATGGACAGCAGGATAAGTCAGCCACACGCTCCCTCCCTCCTCCCCTTTATGGAGGTAGGCCTGCTCCCTAGCCAGTACGCCTTACGACATAGCTAAGCACTCACTGGCCTGGCTAGGGGCGGGCCAGGGAGGAGGGACCACCTCACACATGCTCAGAAACTGAGCTCTAGAGAGCACTTCCATCATGGTGCCGTCAGATGACGTCACCAGGTGTGGCTGACTTTATCCTGCTGTCCACGGAGAACTTCCATTACAGGTAAGTAACCCTGTTTTCCCACCCTCTTGGGGGGCGGGGGGGGGGAGCAGAGGTACACAGAATAGAGAAACATTTTACTCTAATAAAATGCTAAATAAAAGAATAAGTATAATTTATCAGAAACTATGTACAATCTTGGAAGCACCTATGGAGGTCCTGGTAACTAAGCTGTTAAAGACAGTAACTAGTGATCTAATTCTTCACACTACACTATAATGTAGGCAGCACATAGAAGTTTTTTTTTTAAACCAAATAGCTGCAGAGCTCTTTTGAATAGTCACTACTGCAGTGATTTCATGACTCAAAGTGTCCTGTCCCTAAGCAAGCTCCCCCATTGATCTTAATACAAGTGTTATAACATGCTGAATCCGCTCTTACGCAGCAAATAGCCTTTGCCACTTGGATCTTTCTGAGAGCTCAAGTAGGTAAGAAAGTTTTCAAAGTAGAAGGAAAGTCTGACGCTGGTCATAGGGACACCAATAGCTCGGAAGTATTCTTCCACCTCTCCTTTCCCATCAAAGTGTGGCACCTCCAGCTGATCCTTTGTTAACTTCTTCACGTTTTCCAGCCCACTGAAGACCACATGCTTCAAGCCCAGGCACTTAGCAATGTCAGCTATCAGTTTACCCTGCAAACACACAGGTACAATGTTTATTTACAAATAAAGACATGCTGGACCTAGACCTCCTGCTGATCATAGCCCTGAGAAAAGTAACAAGGATCAAGAACCAGCTTTACCTGTTCAACCTCTTTGGCTCTGCTTAAATGTGCATCTTTGTTTTGGTAAAAAAGCTCCCAGAAGTTTGTAACCACGAATGCTCCAGAGGTCCCAGAAAATGCAGCCTCCAAGCTCTTCTTGTTCTCCAAGTCTCCCTTCACCACCTCTGCTCCCTTCTGCTTTAGCTCCTTGGCTGCAGGCTTCTCCGGATCACGCGTTACTGCTCTCACCGCAAAGGTTCCATCTTCCAAAAGAGCCTTGGCAACAGAGCCCCCCTGAGCCCCTGCAGAAAAATCAGACAAAGGCATAGTTTAGCTCCTCCCTTTCTAGCCACTCATGAGGAAAACTGCTAGAATGTCATCATGTTCTCCAAGAATGTCCTGTATTACAAGATGCAGCACCCCCATAGTTACATCAGATGCTGTTCAATGGCTGATCAGTAGGTGTCACTAAGATCACATGCTCACTTTCACCTATATTCCCTGAAGTCTAAACTAGGGCTTCTATTTGGCAATACAGAGCTGTGACCACAGGTTATAATGCCCCAGGGCATTATGCACAGAGGAAAAACCCTCAAACGCTCTGCAAAATAGTTAACATTCTGATTAGCTAGCAAGTTAAATTTTAAAAACGTGTTACAAATATTCTTGAGGAAATGACAGAAATTGTGGTTTTAGTTTTCTATACGAGTCTTGATGCAGGTGGATTTGCTGAAATCGGGTCATTGAATGTCTTTTGCATTGAATGTTGGAGGTAGACAATGGCCAAACTGTCAATTAGTTTCCTTTTGGTGGTGCCCTCTTCTCTGATAAATATTCTTGAACCCATCTGCTGTTTTTCTGCTGGCAGCCACCTCCTCCCCACCTCTTTACAAGTTCACTCCCACCAAGGGCCCAATCTGCAGCTGTCTTCATACCACTATGACCCTGGCTCTATCTCCCCTCAAAAACTCTTTGCCCCTTTCCATTATCCACTTCCTTCCCTTCTACTCTCCAGGTGTCCCCCCTTAATGCCTCTTCCTGTAGGACCCTCTTTCCCCTCATACCTAAGCAAAGGAAGTGTCAAGAGGTGGTTGCAGATGTTCTGCCCACCATCCTCCACTGAGACACACATATGCTGCTCTTGACTGCCCCACGGCTGCAGGGCTGGATTTAGGGGTAGCAATTGCCTCAGATCCAGCACTACACAGCTGAGTTACCGCTGAGGCAGAGTGCTAGGGCACACTTTGTTGTTTCTGCCCTACGCATCTAATTGCAGCCCTGCACTGCTGCTAGACCAGGGGACTCCCACCTCCTGACTGGCAGAAGCATGAAAAGTGGTTTAGTTGTACTCCACACCCAGTCAGGCTTTACAGTATATGCCCTCTCCTCTGGCTCAGGTATGCATGTCTCCCTGGTGCCTCCTGTAGACAGTGCAAGCTCACAGCTACAAAAACTTAGAATATCTTCCTCCCTTGACCCTCTCCCACCAAAGACTGATGCCTAGACTGATCATCCGATCCTGTATATGTTCACTTGCCAGGAACTAGTTAGGCAGGAGCTCAGATGGGAAATTATGCAGTTATGCATGGTGATCATTTATGCAGGCAGGCACAAGTTAGTTCAGAGTCGTAATTGGAGAACAAGCAGGTTAACACAAAAAAAAGTAAATAAAGCTGGTGCTTAAGTAGAATATCTTTATGCTCATGAGAGGATATACTGCTGTATTTTAAACACTATGCTTTTGAAGAATCTTTTCAACATGGAAGACTAAATCTTGTTTATTTCGATTAAGGGTCAACGTAAATTTTCATTTTTTGTTCAGCAGAGGGGACAGAATCACATCCCCAACAATGGGAAGTAGCAAGTTCTCGCATGTAAGGAGCCATTGACCAGTGCTGCTATTTCTATAGTTTTTCTGCCCAATTGGGTGAGTTTTGGCTGCAGGAAAATTTCAGGTTGTTTTCTAGGCAGTTTGCCTGCACTGTATCGTGTGAGCAAACCACAGAAAGGCAAACAAACAAAAAAAGCCTCCATTTCAGGAAGGTCACAACCCCTGCTAGAGGACAGTAACCTTGGGCCAGAAGGACTGGCATTTCTAGTCCTACAGGTGTTCCTTGTGGCCATGGGCAAAGCCATTTAACTGTTGCTTCCAGGTACAAAAAACAGATTGCGAGCCCTTTGGAGACACATACGGTGGCCCAAAAAAAAAAAAGTGAACACGTAAATTAAGAGCTTAGTTTACTTATTTACCTATATAACATCTTTATTTTGACAATTTCTGGTCACCATTTTTTAATTTGTCAATTACATCTGTGTTTTTGAATTTTTAAAATAAACTTATATGCTACGAGATGTTCTCACTTTTGGGCCACCATTATATATACACCCCTGAATGTACACCGCTTTGAATGGTAGAAAAGCAGTATAAGCCTAGTTAAATAAGCCCTTGGCTGCATCTCATTGGTTGGGTACTATAGCAGCAAAATAGGGAACTGACCAATGAGATGTGGCAGGTTGGGAACGATTGCCAGATTCTAGCCAAGCAGGGAAGGGAAGGGCGGGTCACTGCTTTGGGCTTTTTAACCCACCTTGAGCTGGAACCTTTGAGATCTAGCAACACAACACTGCCATTTGTCCCTTATCTTCATCTTCCAGAGCTACAGGGAAAGTACCTCTCAATTTGGTTTTTCCCCTTCCCCCCTACTGTCTCCCTCCCTTAAAATTACCAGTGTTGTAACTAGTGTAAATTAGGTTCCTTGCATGGGGCATGGCACAATGCAGCTTCGGTGTGCAGTAGGAGAGACAGAGCACAGTAAATGACAGATAAGACCAAGTGGCCCATGTAGTTTTCCAGGTAAGGTAGTTAGCTTTAGAACTGTCACTCCGTGCAGGACTAGCGCAGCCTGTCTGTTCATCACGAATGAGCAGCATTACCACCACACTGTGCCTCAAGCAATAATCTCAGCAGGCTATGGAGCTAAGATGCATCATGCACCAATACCAGGGCTGCTGCCAAATACAGGAAACAGCAATCTATGTCAATGTTCCCTCTAATTTTCTGTAGGCTGTGTGCGCATAAAATATCAGCAGTGCAGCTTTTGAAGGAAGGTTAAATTTTTGTGCGCCACATAACGTCATTCGGAGTTATATACTTTAAAATTTGACTACACATCAGAATACAGTATGTACACTATTGATTGCACTAGAATATTGTAGAACTTGTGAAAACCATAAATACATAACTTTTCAATTTTAAGAACGTCTGTTTCTATAAGAATCAGAACCATAATTTGTGCGCTCTGTTGTAAAGTATGTGCGCTCACTCAGCGAGGTGTGCGCGTGCGCACAGCTTAGAGGGAACAGTGGTCTATGTTAGTACCCTTCCATGCTCTCTTTCAAACTGTACTGATTGTTCTGAAGAAAAATAAATAAAAAGTTAACCCAAACAGTATTAACTAGCAGTAATTATGGGTGTTTGATTCATTTCATGACACAGATGAAGAGTAATCACCTAATATGCCCTCAAAAGTATATTATGCATCTTTGTAAAAGAAAACATGTCAAAAGAAAAGCTGACCTGTAAAATTTCCACTTCTAGCCTCAGGGGAAAAAAAGATGGTCTTCTGAACTTAACGTTTTTTTTTCACATTTCTTGTTGCCATCCATGCCAAATGCAGCCTCAGAAATGGAAAACTAAATCCAGTGTCCATAGTTTGCAAATCCTGTTTTTCCAGCTCTCCCTCCCAACTTGCAGTGAAAAAGCACAGGCTGTCTAACATGCTGGCTCTAGATAACCAAGCCAACCAAAATGTCACTTGAGCCTGGGCTTTGATTTCAAAAAGGACCAACTGCCAGAGAGAAACAGAGGCCCAGAGGAAGAGAAGAGCGAAGATGCCCGCGATTTGGAATGGTATTTCACCCCTTCTGCCACAGCATGCGAATGTCTGCTAAGCAAAGTGGCACTATCTGCCTCTTGACTAAAAACGTGATAGTGCAGCACCACCCCATACTTGCAACAGCGTGGCTGGAAGATTCCCAAGTAGCTTGCTGGGAACCTCCCCAGAATGATTTTTAGTGCCAATCTTGATAGTCAGTAAAAATCTATCATACATTTTTTTTTTTTAGGGGGTGGGTGGGGGGCACTAGAAGCCCTGCACTATACAGCACGCACACACACAAATCACTTGTGTGCAGTTATATCTACAGATGTGGCTTTTCAACTGTGGTCAAATGTAGTGCAAGAGAACGAATAGACAGACACAAAATGCATACAAATGGGGGGGGGGGGGTGGAAATCATGAACCAAACATTTGGCCATGCATACTCCCAGCTGTCGTGATTCTAAGCAACAGCAGAGATCCTTTTGAGTCATCCCCTATAACAGTTCATTCACTGTATCATGTTGGGACAGAGATGGAACCAGCATAATGATTTATTGACTAGAGGGCCCCAATGCAGAAAACCTTAGCACAGTATTTTTCTGGTGCTTTTCCCATGCTAGGTTTGCTCAGATACAGAAGGCAAGCTAGCACTACAAAGAAAAAAAAGAAACACACCACACTAAAGTGCAGTGGAGGGGCATGCAAAACACATGCAAAGTGCTGCATATTTAATTACACGTGATGTGTAAAAAAAAAAACCCACACAGAAATAAAACCAACCAAAAACTGTGCTAAAAGTGCCGTTTCTTTCACCGACAGCCTCAGACATTTAAAAAGCAGTTAGGCAGGCCCATGCCTGAGGGTCCTTTGGCATGGCCCTTGGGCACAGCTACATCCTGCTATCACTTAGCCAAGTTTGGCCTTTCCGCAAAGAGCTCTTCACAGCTACTAGAGTGGCTGAAAATTGACAGGATGAAGAAAACAGAATCTCAACACCACCATGGCAATGGTGAGGAGAGTGGGAAAATTGGAAACCGTGACAGAGAACAGCAATAAAGGCAGTGTCAGAGAGGAGCCAGGTTTCAGCGAGAGTTAGAAATGAAGAGGTCATGAGTAAAAAAGCTGATTGGAAATGGAAAGTGTATTCCACAATGCACAGGAGCAGGGCCGGCCCGTCCATTGAGCAAGAATGTTTTTCACACAGGGCCCCACGTTTCAGGGGGCCCCGCGCAAAGAACATTCTGCTTTTTTAAAAATTCAATTTAAAAAAAAAAAAAAAAAAAGCTGGCTGCTGCCGCCGCTGCTGCAGCAGCAGAATGGAGTGTCCCGCAGGGCCCCCTCTACCCACTGAGCCCCTCTGCAAGGGCTTTCAGATTCACAAAGGGAGAGTGACTCCCTCGCATCTGTTAAGCCCGCAGGGGCTAATGGGAAATTTCCCATCTGCCCCTTTAGATGTGAGGGGCTGATGGGAAATTTCCCCATCAGCCCCTGCAGGCTTAACAGATGCGAGGGAGTCACTCTCCCTTTGCGAATCTGAAAGCCCTTGCAGAGGGGCTCAGCGGGCAGAGGGGGCTCCGCGGGACACTCCATTCTGCTGCTGCCAGCTTTTTTTTTTTTTTTTTTTTTTTTTTTAAAGATTTCCCTGAGCCGATGTGGCGGGGTTAGGACTGGTAATGGCCTGGGCTATGGAGGGGGTTAGGACGTGACTTGAGGTGGGCTATGGGTTGATGGGGGTTAGGACAGGAAATGGGCTGATGGGGAGGGATTAGGACTTGAGGTGGGCTGTTGGGGGGGGGGGTTAGGACTGGTAATGGGCTATGGGGGGGGATAGGACAGGAAATGGGCTGATGGGGAGGGGTTAGGACTTGGTGGACTGATGGGGTTAGGACTGGCAGTGGGCTATGGGGGGCTGACTGGAAATGGGCTGATGGGTTAGGACTGGAAGTGGGCTGAGTGGAAGGGGAGGCTTGAACGGCAAATAGTTGATGGGGAGGGGGCTTGGAATGGAAATGGGCTGTGAGGGAAGGAAGCTAGGACTGGAAATGGGCTGATGGAGCAGCTAGGATAGGATTGGAAATGGGCTATGGTGAGGGCTTGGATTGAAATGGACTCATGGAGGGGCTAGAACTGGAAGTAGGCCGACTGGAGGGGAGCTAGGATTTGACATGGGCTGATGATGGGGCTAGGAAATGACTAGAAATGGGCTGATGGGGGGCTAGGACTGGAAATGGGCTGATGCAGGGATTAGAAGGGAATGGATGCTGGGTGAGGCTGGAACTAGAAGGGAGCCGATGTTGGGGAAGGATTAGAATGGGATGGGGCTGGGAGAGTAAAATGGAGAGAGGAAAAATATTGTGTGGGAGGGATGAAAAATCTACAATTGGCCTGGTATTGGGAGAGTAAGTGGGGATTGAGGATGGAGGGGTAAAATTTGAGTGGATGAAATAGGAATGAGGAAAGAGCAAAAGGAGAAAGATTAGTATGTTAAAGCAGATGTAGAGAGAGAATGGAAAAAAACTAGGAGAGAAGAAAGGACAAATGGACAGCAGACGATGGAGAGTTAGCAGAAAGCATGAAGAAACCAGAAGTGGCTGGAGCAATTGCAACTGAAAAAAATGCACAAAAAGGTAGAAAGATCTCTATTTTGAATTAACTGGAATATGAAAGCTCTGGGAAATGTGCATCATTAACATCTGCGCTTTGTTTGGTACAAGAGGAAATTTATAGTTTTCTCTACAGTGTTGTTGTACATTCCAAGTTTGGCTTTTAGGGTTCCCAGTTTAATTATTGTCTTCCTGTTTCTAAATTGTGATTCCTTGTTTGGTGATGGTCTATGTTCTGCATGTGTAACTGAGCTGAGGTATTCTGTTTATGTAATTCCTATTTGACATTGCCACTTGTTCTTTCCCCAGTATTCTCTGAAATTGTGCATTGTGCAGGGCCAGATACCAAGATTTTGCAAGATGGTGGCAGGAGCATGTGGAATATACTCCTGTTCCCCAACTTCTAAAGTACTAAGGAGGATTCGGGGGCATGGGGGTTAAGGTCCACTAAATCACCAGGCCCTTCTGGTTTGAGGGTGGGGGGGGAATTAGGGCCACTTGGCCTTTCTGGTTGGGAAGGAGCACATTGGGGCTACCAGGGGATGTTAATGTTTGGGGAGGGGGGGCCCCATGATCGAGGTGGGATTAGGGTCAGGGCCACTTAGAGAGTCTATCATCTGAGGTGAAGTATCAAAGTTCACCTTAGATGACTTTTGCCAAGTCAGTCTATGCGCACACACACACATATGCCAGACTTAACACAGGGCCCCGAGTGCATGTGTCTGCCTTGCTTCCCTTGTTTAATGCTGTCTTTATGCACAACTCATTTGCAGGCTAGTGCTGCACAAATCCTTGTTTAAACTCGCTTAAGAAACCCTGAGCTAGAGCATGTGTGTTAGGCTCTAACGCACCGTTTCTGTATCAGACCCAAGGTGTTACTCACTTTGGACATGTAAGAGTTTTTAATTAATAGGACCATACAAGACAGAAACCACTCCCTCCCCCCCCCCAATAAAGACACACCCAAAAACTTTTATGTTCCAGCCTTAATGGGGAGTGGAGGCCCAGGCTGGCACAATTCAATGTGCAAACTAGGCAATCACCTAAGCCCCAATTTTCCTAGGGCACCCCATTACTACTGCTGCCCCACTCTCCCGGACCTACAGTAGTGGCAGCAGTTGTATTGAAACCATTATGTAGTGCTAGAGTTTAGGTACATGCTGCACCACCAGACTTGTCCTCTATGTCCACCCCACCAATCAGAGAGGAGTGGGATTAGCAACTCAACAATGGTTCCTAATCCAGTCCTCTGGTACCCCCAGGCCAGTCAGCTTTTCAGAATAGCCACAATGCACACAATGGAAGTAATACCTACATCTCTCTAATAATCTCTCATATTCATTGCGGTTATCCTGTAAACCTGACTGGGTAGGTGTGTCCCAGGGACTAGGTTGAACTTGAGAACCTCTGCTCTTATCCTTGCATACTTTCCCCAACCTGTTCCGAGACCTCACTGCCCATGACCTGTAAAATAGTCACAATGAATATGCGTGCAGTAAGTCTGCATACCTTGAAGGCAGATCTCTCATACGTATTCACTGTGAATGCGCATGGCCGGGAGGGAGGCATGCAAAAATCTCTCTCTTATATTCATTATGGCAATCCTGAAAATTGACCATCTAGGTGTGTCAGAGAAATGGATTGAGAACGCCCGGGTCTAGTGCTTAGAGCAGCAGGCCGAGAAGCTGGAGGGTGGGAGGGAGGTTGCGCGTTTATCCTTATTCCTCCCACTGCCCACTCCTCCTGACCGTGCGCAATTCGTATCATTCTCCGGTACCTCATACACACACTTAGAATCTCATTTACGAGCCCTCCATTAATGCACCGAACCCACGTTAGAAGCCAGTTAGTAGTAAATAGACCTGAATAAAGAACGCGCACACTGCAATATCCCGCCAGCTCCTAACGCGAATCTTTAAATAGACCTGAATAAAGAACGCGCACACTGCAATATCCCGCCAGCTCCTAACGCGAATCTTCTTCTCCCTGCTAGTTACTGTTACTCACCTGTGGCTCCTAGAACTACAATCAGCCGTTTTGCAGCCATGTGTCAGACCAAGTAGAGATTCGCGCTACGCCAAAACCAGCGGCGCTGCTTGGCAGCTTTATAGGAAGTGGAGACAGGCTCCTCCCTGGCCCTTTGCTAGTTTCCTTGCACATGCACAGATATGCTCTAGCCCGGGGCGCTTTTTCTTAGCATCGGAGGCTAGGCTGGGCTAGTTTTAATTGGTGTCACAGTGACTCTGCAGTTACAGCTCAGACCCCAGAGCAGAGGGGAATGAGGGGGCGACCCTCGCTCCATCTTACTTGCCTAATCCTCACACACCTTATTCCTTTAAACACTGCCCCTTACTCCTGTTCTACCTATTTATTACATACTTGTATATTGCCGGGAAACGGGCAAGCTAAGCTATTCTTTTAGCAATTAAATCATCCCCGTTTGTAAATAAGCTGGGAGAGAGGTAGGAGAAGATGAGGAGACAGCAGGGATAGATTCTGGAGCCCATAGGCAAGACTGGACTGCAGCTGGGGGAGGGGAGAAGTAAGGCCCGAGATCCCAAATATGGGCAAAACCACAAGAGGGGTGGAAGGCCCAGGGCCAGCTCTTGGCATGTGTGGGCATATTGCCCACGTGCGCCTGACTGGCTTAAGAGGGAGCCAGTGAGGCCCAAAGGTTGGCTCTACCTCTGCACAGCTGCGGGAGCATTTTCCTTTACTCCCTTGACTGTGCTAAGTTGCTGCAGCTGAGTTTGTAGAGATTAAACAGGGGCACTTCCTGTACAGGAAAGGCTGCATGGAAGGGAATTCTACCTGGGAGCTGAGCTGTGGGCCCTTAGCTTGGTAGCCTGCGACACTTACTGTGTAGGGCACTCGACGCATCATATAGAGGACAAAGACCATGTGCCCATGGTGCAGCACTGATTTAGTGGTGTCTCTGCTGCTCCCGGGAGTACTTGACCAGAAATGGATTGCCTAGGTCTTTCTTATGAGGCTGACCTTGACTGGTGTCATAGAGCCTCAGTGCCTTGGCTGTTGATGGTGCAAACAAGGCTCTCAGACCACAATAGCAGCTCTTCTGCCCTCTGCAGTGAAGAACTCCAGGGGGAGCCAGAATGGATCTGCTTTCCAGTGTGAGAGCCATGCCACTGCTGTTCCAGAGGCAGTAAGCGGTAGGGGTGCACATAGGCTCATAGTGCTTGATGGTGCTGTCCTCTGTGCCAAGGCTCATAACCCAATTGTGCTGTGTCAAACATTGAGAGACTCCAGAAGTCTATGCGCACATAGTCTATGCTGGGCGGAGCAATGAGGCAGCTGAAGTGTACTCACTGGCTGGGCCTCTTTGTGGCAATGCTTCAGGCCGGGGTCCGGTGCTTGATGGTGCAATCCTCGGTGCCGAGGCCCAGAACCTGATTACATTGTAATTGGTGTTGGGGGGCACCTGAAGTGATGCGCATGTAGTCTGTGCCGGGAGGAGCAACAAGGCAGCTGAGATGAGTTTGACAGAAGGGCATTTTATGGCAATGCTTCAGGCTGGTGCACACAACGTGCCCGCCTCTCTCCCCTTGTTCCGATGCTGCAGCATGGGAGGACAGAGGAGTGATGACACTGGGTGCTCCAAGGGATCCTCACGGCAGCACGGAGAGTGCAATCCAGCAATGGGGAGGAGCTAAGGCACCATGCCTGATGGTCTCTGCATCAGCCTCTGGAGGTCCTCCCAATAAGCTGGGCTGGAGATGGAGACCTTTTCCTGGCACATCCCATGCCCGGCTAGCTCCTTGTCTTCATATGGGCTGCAGTTGGCCATCGGCAGGGGCCAAGTGGTTGGTCCTGCAAGGTCAGTCTCTGTTGCCTTTTGGTTCACTGTGAGTCCATCGGCGTTCAAGGACTGAGCACATGGCCAGTAGGCAGGGTGTTCCGCCACAGACTGGCGTGGAGGACATGCAGGTTACAGCAGGAAGAGGTCGAGAATACTTGGGAAGGCAATCCTGTTCTGGAAGTAGAAGAAAAACATTAGAAGAAAGTAGCATTAAAAGAAGATAAATAGAAGAGAACAGAGGGATCCGTCTGCATGGCCAGGTGGATAGAATAGACTGAGGTAGGAAGGGGGTGGACACTATGGTGGGGTGGCTGGCACAGAGGAGTCTCTCAAACTCAAAATATTGGAGAGCAATTCCGTCCATGGCACCATCAGATGATGTCAGCTACGTGTGGCTGACTCATCCTGCATGTCCATGGAGAAGTGCCCCTGTTTAAACCTTTAGGAACTCAGTAGCGGCAACTATGACTTAGCACAGCCCCAGGAGTAAAGGAAAATTCTCCCGCGGCTGTGCAGAGGTGGAGCCAACCTTCAGACCTCACCAGCTCCCTCTTAAACTGGTCAGGTGCGCGTGGAGTCCCTTGTGGTGCAGGGCCATATGTATGTGTGTATAATGGGGCAGCACTGGCACTGTGAGGACTGTTACTAGGGGCTAGACCGGGAAATGGGCTAATGTTGGGAGATGGGGAGACTGTGATTGAAAGAGAAATAATGTTGGGAGGGATTGGGACTGAAGGGGAGCTGATACTGAGGGGCCAGGACTAGCAAAAGGCTGATGCTGGGGGATGGAGTGACTGGAAGGGAGCTGATGCTTGGAGGGACTGGGGCTGGGACTGCAGGGGGACTGATATTGGGGGGACTATGACTGAAATGGGCTGATGCTGTGGGGACAGGAACTGGGACTGGAGGAGGACTGAGAGTGGGGGCTAGAACTGGAAATGGGCTGATGCTGGGAGATCTGGGACTGGAAGGGAGCTGATGCTGTGAGGGACTAGAACTGGAGGAGGACTGATACTGAGGGCTAGGACTGGACCTGGGCTGATGGAAGGACTGGGACTGGAAGAGAGTTGATGCTGGGAGGACTAAAACTGGAGGAGGGCTAATGCTCGGGGATGGGGAGAATAGGACTGGAAGAGAGAGGATGCTGGGAGGGGCTTGAACTAGAAGGGAGCTATGCTGGGGGAGGACTGGAAGAGTATGGGGCTAGGGCTAGGGAGGGGGAGAATAAAATAAGCTGTGGAAATGAGGATGGAGAGGGGGCAGATATTTTTTATGTGAGGAAGAAAGAAGGTCATACAGAGGGAACAGTTGAGAGGGAGGGGCATGAATGCTTGGATAAGAAGGAGGAAAGGCAGGGTTAATGAATGTCGGAGAAGGAAGTAGCTGGATGGGTTTGCAGAAGAGATAAAGTAAAGAGTACTGGGGACAGGGAGATGGGGGAGAGCAGGGACTGAGACTTAGATGGAGACTTTAAAATTAGGTGGGAGAAAAGAAGAATCGAAGATTGGCTGGGTATGGGGAGAGTACGTGGGGACTCAGATGGTGGGCCCAGAAGCTGAAACAATTCACTGTGCATGCAACTCTGGCATTGTGCAGCACCAGCCCCAGCCCCAGCTTCATCTTTCTTTCTCTTGAGTCAGCAACAGCAGCCAATGCGGCCCATAGCATTACTTCCAGTACACGGAACCATTCACCAAAAGTGAATGTTAGAGGCAGCACTGGCTGCTGCATACTGATTCAGAGAAAGAAAGATAAAGCTGGGGATGGTGCTATGAGATCTTTCTGCTGCTGACTCAGAAAGATGCCGGGGATGGTGTCACATGATATTTTTTTTTCCCAAGGGAGAGGATAGACAAAGGGAGAAAAAGAGAGATGGGATATGACAGGTCCCAAGATGGCGGCGGAGTAGGATGCCAAATGAGGTGCGCAGAGAGGATTGGAGTGTGGTTCGAGCTGATGGGGAAAAAGAGGAAACAGCGGTCTACGAAGCCCCCCACTACCTCTATTCCTGGCAGCAGCTTGATCCAGTCGTCCATTTCTGCTTTCTGCTCACCGATGGTGGCGGTTATGGCTTCGGCAGATCTGTCGATTTGGTCGGCAGATCTGAGCAATGGGGTTGACTTGAGCCCTGTTCAAGTGTTGCCGCCGCAGCCCGGAAGGAGTCTCATGGAGGAGCTGAGTGTAGGAGTACCTCCGGGTCAGGAGGATACAGCTACAGCGGGGGGCGCCTCGATGGTAATCCCGAGTGTGTTGGCGACTTCTGTTGGGGGCAGTGATTTGAATGCTTCCCTAGGAGTTTGCCTGGGGTTGGAGCAATTGAAGACCAGCTCCCCTGACACCTCGATGTCCTGGGCGTTGTACGGGATAGAAAAACCGGCACGGGTGACTTTGGATAGCTTATGGGAAGCCATCTCATCACTTCAAAGATCCCTGCTTCCTATAGTGGGTGTTTTTTCACAAGAATTGAATGCTGTTAAAGTTCAGAGTTCTACATTGGAGACAAATTTGGCGGGACAGACTGCTAGAGTGATGCGGCTGGAAGCCCAAATAGAAGAACTGCAGGCTTTGAGTGGGTCCCAAACCAGAGAGCGATTGGTTTCAGCACGGCGTTTGGAGTTCATGGATAATCAATTGAGAAGGAATAATTTGAGGTTTTTAAATTTTCCAAGATCTCCTTTGATGGAACCTATGGGCTTGGTCCATAAGTACTTTACTGAGGTCCTGTTGATATCTGCTGATTCTTTACCTCCTATTGTCAGAGTTCAGTATGTGGCAATTTCCTCAGTTGGAGCAGGTACAGAGATGGATCCTGAGGGTGCAGCTGGACCAGCTCAGTTGGATCTGACAGAATTTTTAGAGAGCTCTCTGGAAGTAGTGACTAGTCGTGCTACATTATTGGTCTGTTTTGCATTTGAATCTGACCAAAACTCTGTCCTTAGATTGTATTTTCGAAAAATGTCTGTTTCTCAATTTGTGGGTTAAAAACCTCCATTCTTCCTGATCTCTCTAGGGACACCCAGAAGAGGCGGAGAGAGTTTTTGGCTTTACGTCAAAGGTCTACCGCTCTGTGAGCACAATTTAGATTAAAGTATCCATGTAAATGTGTGCTATTATTTCAATCTAAGCAATTTCTTTTTTTTTTTCTTTTTTTTTGAGCCCCAGCATTTGGTGCAATTTCTTCAAGGTAAGGAGGGTGATGGGCGGGTTTGTTTCCTGTACCGACTGCCATATTAGATATCAATGCTCGTATGATTGTTTTTAAGGTGGGCTCTCCATTTAAGGGGCTGGCCTTTTCCCATTCTTTCTTTCTTTTTTTGTGTTATTTCTTTTTTGGGACCTTATTGAGGTTGTATTTTGTGGACTAAACCAAATATGTACGATTTCTTTTTATTTTGTTTTTCTTGTATATGAAGTTTGGTATCCTTATTCAGATGATTCTGGATTATTTTGTAAAATTCAATAAAGATAAAATTTAAAAAAAAAAGAGAGATGGGATATGGGGACGGGGATATCTATCTATACATAGATATATATAGCGAGAGAGAGAGAGAGGTGGAGAGTTTGTTATGAGAGAGAAGGGTTATATTGGCCTGGGATGAGGAGGAACGGGGGGGGGGGGGGAGAGAGAAGATGCTGGGCTGGGAGGGGAGACAGGAGAGATGCTGGATCACTGCAGGGGGAGAGGATGGAGAAGGAGAAGGAAATAGAAAGCTTGTGGTCCATGAGGGGGGGAGTCTATGGGAAGGGAAAGGGCTGGGGAGGTGGAAGAGGAAGCATGAGATGCTGAACTTTGGGGGTGGGGGGATTGGGAGATGCTGCATTAGGGTAGTGAGAGAGAGGGGAGAAATGGTGGGCATGATGGAACTATGTGAGAAAGGTCATGGGAAGCTGGCAAGGAGAGGAGTGAGAGGAGGATAATGATTGCAGAGGGTTGAAATGTGATAATGGGGAGTGGGTGAAAGACAGAGGGGAAGAAAAGGCTAGCGAAGGAGCGAGATGAGAAATGGGAGAGCTGGACTTTAGGTTAGAAGGGTAGATCGAACGTTGCTTGGTGAAAAGTCAAAAGGGGATTGAGGATAGAGGGTTGAAATGTGCATGGATAAATGAGTAAAGAAATAAGTGGAGAAAAGAACAAAAACCGAAAGATCAGTATGTCAGAGGCGGATGTAGACAGAAAAAGGAAAAAAATAGGAGAAGAGAGAAGAAAGGACAATGGATAGCAGACAATGGAGAGTTAGCAGAAGACACGGAGAACACAGAAGAGAGAGACTGGCGCAATTGCGACTGAAAAATGCTACAAAATGCCCAAACTACAAAAGGTAGAAAAATTATTTTTCCAGTGTTGTGATGCATTCATAGTCTGGCTTTTGGGGTTCCCAGTTAAATTATTGTCTTGATATTTCTAAATTGTGATCCCTTGTTCTGTATTTGGTGACAGTGTGTCTATTTTGCATGTATGATAGAACTGTGCTATTCTGTTTGTTTAGTTTCTGTGTAATAGACACACTTCTCTTTTCCCTTTAGGAGATGTATTGCTTTAATATTTGTAGTGATACCTTTTTATAAGTAGGGTTTGGTGCTATGTGAGTCCTGGTAGGGCTGTTATGATATGGCAGGTTTGCTATGGGTTCTAAATGAGCAGGGTTTTGTAGTAATGCACATGGCAGTTGGCACTGGAATACAGAAATATGATGCCTTTCTTTATCCTCACTGTACATGCAAATGGTTTTCAGACACTCATTAAGAGGCACGTTTACTAAAGGTTAATGTGCATTCAGAAATATGAATGTGTACTAAGAGTAGCAACACCCATTTATGTCTATGGGTAGTGTGGCACTTAACACACATTAATGTTTAGTAAACATGCCCCTAAGTCATTGTTAGGACAAAAAAAAGGCTTGTGAAGGACTCCTTCAAAAGCCGCTTACAATTTTCGATGGCAGCATATATGTTTTAAAATAAAATAAATTCGATTTATACAAATGCGGCCCAATGGTATGCAAATACTTATGTGAATGAGGCTCCGCGATGAGTCTCTGCATGTGTCCCCGCACTACCCTTGGGCCACCCCTAGGAAGGCATAGTGCCACAGCGGCATTCCTTTGAAATGGCACTTGCACTCAGCTTAAAGTAGGGGTAAAAGGAGCAGGTACCTCTTTGGCCTAAGTATTTGGCACCTTCAAAATTTAGCACCCTGGGCAGATGCCTATGCCATAGATCTGAGCCTGGGAGACAGCAACGTTGTGAGAAATTGCAAGAGGATCTTTATAAATTGGGAGACTGAGTGCTCAATGGCAGATGAAATTTAATGTGCAGAAGTAGAAAATTATGCACTTAAGGAAGAACAACCTAAACTATGGAAAGGCATGGAGAATAAAACCAAGGATATTATAATACCTCTGTATCGTCCCGTGTTATGACTGCACCTTGAATATTGTGTGAAATTCTGGTCACCATATCTTAAAAAGGACATAGCAAAATTAGAAAAGGTACAGAGAAGAGCGACCGAAATGGTAAAGGGGATGAAAGGATATCCCTATGAGGAAAGGCTTAAAAGGTTAGCACTCCACTTGGAAAAGAGATGGTTGAGTCAAGATAAGATAGAGCTCTATAAAATAATGAGTGGAGTATAATGGGTAAATGTAGATCGGTTGTTTACTCCTTCAAAAAGTAGAAAGACTAAGGAACACGCATTGAAGCTACAATGTAACCCATTTAAGACTAATTGTAGAAAATATTTTTTCACTGATTGCATAATCAAATTCTGGAATTTGTTACTGGAGGATGTAGTAAAAGCTTAGTGTAGGTGGGTTTTAAAAGAGGTTTGGACAAGTTCCTGGAGGGAAAGTCCATAAACCATTATTAAAGAGGACCAGGGAAATCCACTACTTATCCCTAGGATAAGCAACTTGGAATCTATAAACCTTGAGGGAACCTGACAGGTACTTGTGACGTGGACTGACCATTGTTGGAAACAGAATATTGGGCTTAATGGACCTTTGATCTGACCAGGAATCGCATATCTTATGTTCTTATGCTCTTACAATAGACATATGACATGGTTACTTATGAATTCAGCACAAGGTGCCCCACAATGCACCTTGGATGCCCTCTAAGCTGCTGCCGCCACCACCACTTCCTCCAAGGAAACCCAAAAAGCGTCAGCAGGGCAAGGAGAGGCAGCATGGTGGGTGAAGAGAGGCGGCTACCCTATTTCTTTGTGCCCTGTGTGGCCGCGCTCAGGGCTAGGTACGACACGGATCAGAGTTGTATGCTAAAAGCAGTGTATATGGTTTTCAAGCACAAAAGAAATGCAGAAGTTGTGCCCCTTTATACAGCAAGCAAATGGCATGCAAATGAGGTGGACGCAGAAAGTCTGCGTTAAACCGGCAAGCACATGTGCACAAGCACCTGCGTTAGCAGCACCCGATCCTGCGTACAAAAGGCCACTTGTGTGCATGTGCTGGAATTCTATGTGGCACAGATCTCTGTACAGAAGTTTTACTCTGAACAATAACTGGTGTCTTTCAACAGTAATATTATTCTGAGCATATGAACATATGATTCCATCATATGTGTGTACATTCATTCCAGTACGATTCCCTGGGGTTTTTTTGTTTTAAATAAATCGTTTCAGCAAAGCCCAGAAAATACTACAGGGGTGTTGTCAGCTCATGAAACAGAGATAAATCTCTTCTCAGCACTGAGCACATGTCCCTTACATCTCCTTCGAGAAGGTGTTAAAGTCCCAGCATTAAGTTAACTTTTCGCTGTTCTGTGCACTTCTCAGCATCTAGGGGGAACAGCTCATTGCTTGATTATCATGTAATTTGAATTGATTTACATGGACTATGCACTAGCATTGGCGTTGGTTTCTGCGCAGTGATTACATTCACGCTGATCCCTTTCTGCATTGTGGCATCATGTCTGTGCTTAAAAAAATATGCACAGATGTCACGCTATCTATGCACGGACTGTTCGTTAATGTTCCTGCATCAGCCCCTAAAGTTTTTTTCTGCGCTGCAGCGAGGGAGTGGAGAAGGGATGAAGGAAGGAAGACAGGACACCCCCCTCCCACCATGGGGGTCCCTCAATAAAATTTTGCTTTGGGGCTTCCCATTAGATATGCCGCGGTTCCTCCTGTTCCTTTCTTTGGCTGTGTTTAGTTCTCCTGTTTTCCTTGGCCTCTCCCCTCATCTCCTTTCTCCCTCATCTTCTGTAATAGTGCTCTCAAGTTTGGTTGTATAGAAAACATTGGTGCAAGAAATAACTATCAGAGTCAGGGACCTGTAAAAATCAAGGAGCTAATATTCAGCCAAGGTGGTCAACATTTTTTAAATGACCGCCTCCAAAACTGAAATAAATCTGGACAGGCTCGATACTCAAAAGGCATTTACATAATTTACAGCCTAGTAAATCATGTAAATGCCTTAAACGGAAATATTTGATGGCACCTACATGGTTAGTGCCATCGACTATCCCTGTCTATGTCCCCTAAGCGCTCTGATGCTATCTGGTTAGTATCGGGGCATGTTGGGAGCGGAGATTGACAGTAACTGGGTAGCAGCAATATTGGACCACTACCTAGTTAATGATCTGCACCTAAAACTAGGTGAGCTTTTGGCTTGCCTACTTCTAGCCGCAGACGCTAACCGGGTAGCAGTCCAATATCGCTGCGGCATTGAATATCTGGGTTTCAAAGTCAGTGGGCAGGACTATGCGCTGACACGGCGCATAACCCACCCAAATGAATAAAACCTATCCCGTCTCCCCCTTCTACCCGTCCTGTACAATCCTCTTGCTCTGCCTTCTGAACATAGTCCATTCTTATGGCCTATATTGTATTGTATATTGTAATATGTTTTCGACTCGCTGTACATAGTTAACCGTTATTATCTGCACATAGTTGAACTGTCATACGTAATTGATTCTGTTCTATGTAAACCGCCTTTGATATATTGGAAAAAGCAGTATAAAAATACAAAATAAATAAATATCGGGCTCTCAGTGTCAGTATCTGGGTAGTGGCCGGCAATGACTATCTAGATTCCTTTTGTCTCCAGAATGTATGGAATGCATTCACATTCGAAAATCTGTGGAGTCAATCGTTAACCACAACAGTTAACATGTTTTGTAAATGCCAGCTGTCACAATTAAAGAAAATGTGAATATTCAGTGCTGGTCAGGGCTGGTCCCAGAGTTGTTTCAAGGTGTTGGCAGCCTAGGCAAATCTTAAGCTTTACCTCCCCCCTCCCCCCACAGCTCTCTCCTCTCCTCTTAGTTTTCAGAATCTATGTTTAATTTTGAATGCCCTGCTCTTTGCTGCCCCTTGATGCTTCTGTCCTAGGCAGCGGTCTAGTTTGCCTAATAGTTTGCCCAGCCCCGGTGCTGGTATCTGGATAGTGGCCTATGCTGAATATCCGGCTAGCAGATTGAATATTGCTGTTATCCAGATAACGTTGTCTCTGCCCACGGGTCACCCTGGCACTACTCAGATAACGTCGAGGTGGTCAGAGGGAATATTCAGTGACAGTTTCTGAATAGCACGGCTGAATATTCCTCTCGTTGGCACTTATCTCATTAACAGGGGCTGCTAAACATTTACGTGCCTTTGACTATCTGATCCTTTCTTTCTCAATCAAGGAGAATTATCCTGCTGTTGCTGTCACCTAGAAGCCTTTGCTGATGTCATAAAGGGGACTGTCTTTCCTCTGTTCATAGACAGATATTCTGGGTAGAACGTCTGCTTGGGATAAGATTGCTGTTCTCCATGGACCAGCAGGATTGCGTCAGCCACACCTGGTGACGTCCTCTGGGCGGCGCCATGCATACGGAAGTGCTCTCTAGAGCTCAGAAAGTGAACTTTCTGAGCATGCCCAGGTAGCCCACCTTACCGGCCCGCCCCCTAGCCTGGCCAGTATTCTTCCTTCCGCCTTGCCAGCAAGACGGACCCTGCTCTCTATCCACCTATTGATAACACACAATGCCTAAACCCGGATTCAAAAAATGCGACCACTGCAAAAAGAAAATGAGCAGCGCTGATTCACATGGCTTCTGCCTATGTTGCTTGGGACCTGACCATAATGTGGAGAACTGTGGACATTGTGGTAGAATGTCTCCCAGGGCCCGAAACTTCAGAAACCACGCTTTTAAATGACTTTCTCAATGAAAACACAAGTACCTCCACTTCTGTGCGTCTTCCTGCTCCTGCTCCTGCTCTCGCTGTCTTTCAGTCACCGCCTCCGGCGCCAGCTCCGGATGTGCCCACTGCGGGCTCCATCCCTTGCTGTGTAACCCAATCAATCTCGATGACTTCTTTGACGCCTTTCGCCGGTGCCGTGCACCCCGCGCCCCTCCCTGACGCTGCGAGGGGACTCGGAACCGATTGCATGGCGGTGCAAAGCCATGCAATAGCGGTGAGAAGCCATGCGGTCCTCCAGCTCTGCCCACCCAAAGTCGGGGGCTGTCGCTGCGAAGGAGAGGGCAAGCAGCAACAGAGGCTATGAGCACATCCTTCAGCACCGACGCACAAGCTCCGCCCACAGCCCGAAGACAGACACTGTTCATCTTGTCAGCGCTAGGAGCTCTCTCGGCGCCGAGTCCCCGCACCGGACGAACAGAGGCAGCAGAAACAGATCACAAAGTCACAAAAGGAGCAGAGGCAGGAGGCAGGATGCATCCAGCGCCAGCAGCAGCGACAGCAGCGTTTCCTGCTACAGGGAGAATCGGAGTAAGCGCTCTAAACGCTACCACCGTTCCCCTCACCACAAGGGCTCACGAAATCTTCACCGGAGAGCGTACCGGAGTCCCTCCAGTTCACCCAGTTACAGAGACCACCGACGGAGCAAAAACACGCACCGGAGCCCTGCCAGCTCGTCCAGTCCTAGCAGCCACCGCAGCAAAAGATCCAGCAGATCCAACAATTCTGTAATCATCAGTTTACTGTCACAGCTAGTGAGGCAATCCACCTCCACTACCTCTCCTGCATCTCATGCTCCCACAGCAAGGGCCCCCTTACAGCACCGGGCTTCCACTCCTGACAGGAGGGCTATGGATCCCGCACCTAGACCTTCACCGGATCTGGCCCAGGGAAATCCGTCACCAGACAGCACAGCAGAGGAGCACGACATTGAGGCAGTGGTCATGGGATCTGCATCCCCAGAGGTCACCGCCTCAGACAAAAGACAGTCCCAGGGGCCGGAAGAACCCCCCCCCCCCCCCCGGAGGACCTCTCCTATCCCAAATTCCTGGACAAATTGGCCTCCGCCATGACACTGAAGGCCTCAGAAGAGAAAGGGGAGCCAGTCCCAGAGGTGCTAAAATACGTCGCCACCCCGAAGACAACCTTCGCACTGCCTATTCACCAAACGCTGTGAGACAACCACTTGAGGCTATGGCAAAACCCGGCCTCCGGCCGGCCATTCCCCAGACGCCTCGACTCAAAGTATCAAATCCAGCCAGTACCCGGCTTCTCTCAGCCCCAGCTGCCACACCAGTCCATCGTGGTGTCTTCGGCCCTCAAGCGAATAAAGTCCTCACGCACTCATGCTAACAGCCCCCCAGGTCGAGACCACAAGCTCCTCGACGACATTGGGAAGAAAGTCTTCCAGGGAGCTATGCTCAACGCGAGAATTGTGGCACATCAATTCCAGCAAGTCCTTTTCCTGGATACCTGCATGGCAAACGTCAGAGCCCCCATCACATCCCTCCCCAAGGAATCTCAGGCGTCAGCATCCAGAGCACTTGCGGATGTAGCAGAGTGCAGCAAGCATCTGGCAAGCTCAACCTTTGACTCCTTTGACATAGCTGTTCCTGCGGTTCGCAGTGCTATCTCGGCTAGAAGATGGTCTTGGCTGAGAGCCTTCGGACTACGGGAGGACACCCATGACAGAACTGCAGGCGAATCGCTCTTTGGTGACAAAGTCAAGGACACTGTCAACGACCTGAGAGAGCACTGCACCATGCTACAGACCTTGGCAGAGGACAGGTTCGAATGCCACAGCAGCACCCAAAGAAATAATTTTCAGAAGAAGCCATATTACACCTCCAACAAAAGGTACTCCTCCAACCGGAGATGGCAATACAACAAATACAAGAACAACTCCTACCATGGCCCCTCACAGCGCAGCTCACAGAGGGACCACAAACAGAAAAAGACCAACACTGCGCCCGCAAGCAAGGGCGGCCCATCCTTTTGACGGCGAATCACAGGCTACCACCCGGATCAGGGATCGCCTGACTCACTTCCTTCCAGAATGGCGACGGATCTCTGCAGACTCTTGGGTTCTACAGATCATCCAAGAGGGCTACCGCATGCGCTTTGTTGCAACGCCCCCGCCAGAGCACTCATCCCATCAGCGACACACCCCCGCACTTACGCGTGGCCATGGCGGCAGAACTGCTACACCTACTGTCTCCAAGGCAATAGAGCAAGTACCCTCTGCCGAAATAAACTCTGGCTTCTACTCAAGATACTTTCTCATTCCCAAAAGAACAGGAGGGGTTCGCCCCATCCTCGACCTCCGCAGATTAAACACATTCATCATCAAAGAAAAGTTCAGGATGTACTCTCTCAACTCCATCCTCCCTCTGATACAACCCGGCGACTGGATGGCATCCCTCAATCTGCAGGATGCCTATACCCACATCAGCATCCACAAGTCCCACAGGAAGTACCTCCGCTTCCAAGTCCTAGGGCAGCACTACCAATACAGAGTACTTCCCTTCGGTCTTTCATCAGCGCCACGGGTGTTCACGAAGTGCGTGGCCGTGGCGGCAGCACATCTCCGCAACCTGAACATCTCTGTTTTTCCATACCTGGACGACTGGTTCCTCACTGCCCCCTCCACAACGGAGCTACAGAGATCCCTGCGGGTAGCCAAGACCCTGATCTCCTCCTTGGGGTTTGTCATCAACCTCAACAAGTCGCACCTCACTCCTTCCCAGAGACTGGAATTCATCGGAGCGGTGATCGACACCAAACTCTTGAAGGCCTATCTTCCAGAGCGTAGATTGGTAGCCGTCACCTCGATTGCCTCGATTGCCTCCTTTGAGACCTCTTCGGCAGCCTCCATCTTACGTCTTCTGGGCCACATGTCCGCCACAATGTCAGTCCTTCCAATTGCGAGGTTGAAGATGCGCGCACTCCAATGGCATCTACGTTCCCACTGGAGCCAACATTCACAACCGCTCTCCACTCTCATCCCAATGGGCCCCCAGATCAGAGCTCAACTCCGCTGGTGGACGGTTCCGGGGAATCTTTCAGTAGGGAAGGACATGCATCCACCCGAGCACCAAGTGACCCTCACCACGGATGCATCCAACTCGGGCTGGGGTGCTCACACACCAACACTCAGCACACAAGGAGCCTGGTCGCAACAGGAGAGGCTCCGCCACATAAACCTCCTCAAGCTAAGGGCCATCAAATACGCTCTCAAAGCGTTCCTAACCCACGTGCGCAGGAAATCTGTCCTCATCCAGACGGACAACCAAGTCGCCATGTTTTACATCAACAAGCAAGGGGGCTTCTCTCCCTCTGCAAGGAAGCGCTACAGATCTGGTCCCTGGCACTGAAGAATGAGTGCAGCCTCCGTGCCTCCTATCTCCCCAGAGACCAGAACACATTGGCGGACAAACTCAGCAGACAGCTGCAACCGCACGAATGGACACTCCTCCCGGAGGTAGCCGACAGTCTCTTCCAAATCTGGGGCACCCCGACTATTGACCTATTCGCCACGGAAGGGAATGCGAAATGCACCCTATTCTGCTCCAGGCACCCGTCAGCAAACAGGTTAGCAGCGGATGCATTCGACGTGTGCTGGGGGGAGTGGTCTCTGGTGTATGCCTTCCCGCCGACCCCTCTCATCCCTGCAACACTTCAGCGGATCGTTCGCGACAAAGCCCAAGCCATCCTGGTGGTTCCCCACTGGCCTCGCGAGATGTGGTTCATGCTTCTCCAACGCCTAGCGCAAGGGGCCCCGAAGCGCCTGCCCCTCAGACCGGATCTACTGACACAAGACGGGGACAGAACACGTCACCCCAACCTCAAAGACCCTCGACCCGGAAGTCCTACAGTCTCAAATGGAAGCGTTTCAGTGCCTGGTGCACAGCTCAAGGCCTTGAGCCCACTACGTGTCCACTATCCAATGTACTGCAATACCTGGCCTCTCTGTCTCACCTTGGTCTGCAGACACAATCCGTCAGAGTACACCTCGTGGCGATTGCGGCCTTCCACACACCTCCAGAGGGAGCCACCTCAATTGCAGCTCTGCCTCTCACATCATGCTTCATGAAGGGACTGACAAATCTGAAACCCCCGATCAGACATCCGGTTCCGACCTGGGACCTCAACAGGGTATTGCTCCGCTTAACACAGGAACCCTTCGAGCCGATGCAGTCCGCCGACTTGAAGTACGTCTCCTGGAAAACACTGTTTCTAATAACCATCACATTCGCCAGGAGGATCAGCGAGCTGCAAGCACTGGTAGCACACCCCCCGTATACGCAACTGCACCCCAACCGCGCATCCCTGAAAACCAACCCTAAATTCGTTCCCAAAGTGGTGTCTGCTTTCCACGTCAATCAGTCTATCGAGCTCCCCTCTTTCTTTCCGGAGCCTCATGCATCTGACGAGGAGAGGCACCTGCACACCCTGGACTGTCTCCGGGCCCTCCGGATTTATCTACACAGGACACAGCCCACCCGCAAAAGCGAACAGCTATTCATGTCCTTCGAACCAAACCAGCCTGGCAGACCAGTCAACAAGAGGACCCTCTCCCACTGGGTCGCTTCCTGCATCTCCTATTGCCTTGACCCCTCAGGCACCGAGCAGCGGACAAGAGTGGGCCCTCACAAACTCAGAGCGCTTGCTACCTCCATTGCCAGCCTTCGCTTTGTTCCACTAATCGACGTTTGCAGAGCGGCCACCTGGTCCTCCCCGCACATGTTCCACAAGCACTACTGCCTCGATCTCAATGCACAAGAGGACTTTGCCCTCGGAACGGCCATCCTCTCCACTGCAGCCGAGGGAAGTGAGGCCGCACGGCGCACCTGATTATGGACTCCTATCACGGACCCCAATTATACTATGCCTGCTTATTTGCTGTAGTTTGAGATTCCTGTTTGCACTGTTGCACCCTTTGTGTACGTACATTGCACTGTTTTGCACCTTGAATTGTGTTACACTGTTTGCACCTCACATGAGTTAATTGCACTGTGTTTGCACATAGCCTTTGGCGATTCTAATAAATTGTGTTCCTTTGAGTTAATTCACCCTAGCGGTACACCATGTGTCTCGTATGTTACCTCCTCCACCTCAGCGTACACACCCAGTTAGGGAGGCACCAAGTGTGGCTGACGCAATCCTGCTGGTCCATGGAGAAAACGGGGTTACTTACCTGTAACGGGAGTTCTCCGTGGACAGCAGGATAAGTCAGCCACACAATCCCACCCGCCTCCCCTGGAGGAGCTCCACCTTCGCCGCTCCCTAGCCGGTCAATAGCTAGCTAGGAACTCACTGGCCAGGCTAGGGGGCGGGCCGGGCCGGTAAGGTGGGCTACCTTGACATGCTCAGAAAGTTCACTTTCTGAGCTCTAGAGAGCACTTCCGTATGCATGGCGCCGCCCGGAGGACGTCACCAGGTGTGGCTGACTTATCCTGCTGTCCACGGAGAACTCCCGTTACAGGTAAGTAACCCCATTTTTCTGCACCAGATAGCACTCCAGCAGATGTGCATAACAATCTTCCAGCACACTCCCCCTGCCATTCTCTTCAGCAAAGTCAAGAAAAGCTTCCAGTGGCTGTATGCTGAAGAAGCAGGCATAAATTCTTCACCAGCACTCACAAACCTATGAGCTGAACCTTGTTAAAATCCCAACATTGAGTTGAGACTTCTGGACTTCTCTGTACCTGCACGGCATATTAATTGCTTCATTACCACCCATTTAAATAGATTTAGTAAACTGAGCATATCTGAGCTGAGGGACTTTCTTTGTCGTTGTGGTGTACGCGCTATATAAATGATTAAGAGTAGTAGTACTGAACTTTGATCTTTGTTTATCATTTCCTTGAAATGTTTCATTGTTGTTTTATTTTTGGCTTTCATTACAATTCTTTTTTTAAAAAAGGATTAAGCAGCACATCAGTGTTTTTCTGCAGTCTTAGAAGTAAAAAAAAAAAACAAAAAAAACCTGTCCAGACCAAGGGTACGTGGGAATCCCAAGTACAGGGCTGGCGTTAAGGAGTGGGAAACAGAACAATTACCCTGGGCCCTCATGCCACAGGGGGCCAAAATTTATCTCAAGCTAAAGGAGGCATGCATAGCCTGCAGGTGGACCTTGGACCCCCCCTTACCAGTTTCTGGCCTGGGCCCCTGCATGTCTAATGCCAGCCAGGGCCAGCCCAATGGTTTCTGCTACCCTAGGCAGAAACCCCGACCCCCAGCTGCTGCCGATTCCATCTTGGGAGGGGGGGGCAGGCAACGGCAGTATTTCCAAAAGCGGCGCCACTTTTGGAAATGCTGCCGCTGCTCTCCCTCCCCCTCCAAATGGAATTGGAAATGGTGCCGCTGCCCATGTGTGCTGCTGCCACTCACCTGGCCCAGCCATTCTAGGCGGCCGCCTAGCTTGCCTAGTGGACGGGCCAGCCATGATGCCAGCCCTACCCAGGTGAGACCTTACTGACCTCCTCTGCCTTGGAGCTGCCTCAGTGCTAGCCTGCATTTAAGGTTAACTCTGGTAATACTCGCATAACCTGTCCTGCCACTAGAGGAAGGGGCCGGGTGAGGTGCATTGTAAAGTAACATTATCCAACCTATACCTATTGCTAAAAAGTACAACTATGTAGGACCAGGATGGACAATAGGCAGCATGTAAGCCTCACGTTGCGTTTGTGTGGCTTGTGGGTTATGTGAGCAGCTGGCATGCTATTTGCGCCCCTCCCTTCCCAGCCCCAGATTAGCATAGGTCAAAGTGTGAGGTAACCAGATGTTTCCGATTTTTGGGGTTTGCCCCGATGTTAGAGCTGTGTCCTTGACTCACACTTGTTTGGACAGAGAAGGTAGAAAAACATTTTCAATTTAGTGATTTGAATATGTATGTTTTTAGAATTTAATTATCTTCATATTTTGCACAATATGGGGGAAATGCACCACTCTCTCTATTTCTCTGTGCATTTGCCTGCTTGGGAGTGATATTGTTGTTGTCATGGGATGGTAGGGAGAGGCGTAAGATCAGGATTCCTCTTCCCTCCTGCCAGGACCAGCTGGTCCACTAGTTGAGCTAGGTGGCTGCCTAGGGCGGCTGACCCAGGTGGGTGACCTTTTGCCACCATTTTGTTACCAAGGCAGGCCATGTGCTTCGACACACATGACCTGCCGCTTCCAATCCCCCTCTGACACAACTTACTATCGGAGGGGGATCAAAAGCGGCAGGTCATGCGTGCCGAAGCACACGACCTGCCATGGCAACAAAGTAGTGGCACAAAGCCGCTGCTTTTAAAAGATTACCTCCGCCGTCACCAACCTCCCCCCCAAGACTGAATCGGCAGCAGCGGGGGGTGGCAACTCAGCAGGGGGCGGCGTAGCTGAGGTTTCTGCCTAGCCCTGCCAACCTCTATACCTTGCTGCTCAATACCAAAACTATGGTGCCCCTTCTTCCCGCCCCCCCCCCCTCCCCAACCACACCTTGGATACGTGTCTCAGATTTGCTGCAAAATTCTGGTAACCTTAAAGAGGAATGTATTAAATGCTGCTTGTCCTCTGAATTGTTCCTTGTCCTCTACCTGTGGAAATTATAGGCCCAATATTTAAAGGATTTATGCTCCTACAGTCGGTTTGAGAGTCAGGCTCCTAAATTGGCCTCTCTGAAAATGTACTAGGGCTCTGTGCCTAAATTTATACTCAAAATTTCACTAAACTTCTAAATTTAAGAGCATAAAAGTGGGTGGCAATAGGGGCGGATTTAGAGCAGGAAAAAAAAGTTAGCTGCTTGGCAGTGGACTCATATGTTAGGCTCATGAATCTAGGCAAATGAATAGCAGGCCTGCATTTAGGAGCATAACATTTAAGCTTCTAAATTAAGATACATTTTCAGCTGAAAGGCTCCTAAATTAGGCTGAAAACAAGCCACAATACGAAGCCAGTGGAATTAATATAATAAGGGAATCACATGATGTCCTTTACATCCAACAAACATTCATCTGTATTTTGAATGAGTTTGAGTCTCCTCAATGGTTTCTGATGCAAATGTTCAAACAGGAAGTTACAATATAATCTGACTTACATAAAAGTTGTTTCAGGCTTTCATGTTAGAGTACTTGAAGTGGGGAAAATGATGTTTTCAGAGATTGGTACACTTGTTTTCAGTTCTGTTTACCCATAATCCTCCTAAAACTGGAGATAACTAGGGCCGCTTTTACCTATGGGCAAAAGGGGCAGCTGCCCCAGGCTTCTGCTCAATAGATCCAGCTACCCTACTGCCCAGGGGTAACAGTAGCCCTGCTCCTGTCCCCACACCCATTACCATTGCTGTCACCCCTCTCCAGGAAGTGCAAGGACAGCAATACATTAAAAAGGGACTGTGGCGCCAGAGTTCCATTCTCGTTTGGTGCTGCGATGCTGTTCACGCTTTCGCTTCCCCTCCCTCACTAAAACGCATTTGATGATGGCCTCTCTAGAGGATATCTGTAAAGCAGCCAGCACCTTACCTAGCCCTGTGCAAGCAGTGCAGCTGCGCAAGGTGCAAAAGGATTAGGGGCGCATTTTGGGCTGCTGGCCCTGGCCCTCCCCCTCCCCCACGTTGCCCTGCTGCCGCCACCACTTTTTTTGTTTTCTCGGAGGTGGCGGCAGCAGTGAGGCAGACCCGCGTTTGTAGGCAGGATGGGTCCCTCCTTCCCTTCTCTGATGTAGGTTGTGTCAGAGGAGGAAGGGACCAGGCCAGCCATTCAAACCCGGATCTTTGCAACTCAGCGTCGTGGTGAAGTTTTGGTGGCTATTTTTTGGGGGAGGTGTAATTGCAAGGGGTGTTTTTTTGGAGTAGGGTAGTTTGCGGTTTAGGGAGTTGAGAATAGAAGAGGGGAAGTTTGAAAGGAGCAATTCCCTAACTGCTGTGCTTCACTGTATACAAGTTTCTGTGCTATAGAAGCTGGAGCTCCTTCTCCCGTAGAAGTACATCGGTCTGTTTTGGGGGCTTATTTCTCTGGTATCCCTGGTCTGCTCTAGGCTATTTTTAAACTCAGTGTGTCTTTTCATCCATTTTCCTGCATGAAAAGTTTCATCCCATTTTGTTAATTTTTGTAAAATTATTTTGCTTCCAGACAAACATTTCTTTACTCATTTTTTCATAATTCTTTCCAACTTCTCTTGGGTTGGAAAGAATAACAAGCATAGATTGGACAAGTTTTCACATATCAGGGGTCTGACTGTCTACTTATCCTTTAGTCTTCTATGTCACAATTGCTTCTGCTTGTTCAGATCAATAGACTTTAATTTCACAACAAAAGTTCACTCAGCTTGCCATTGCACAGAAGGGGAAGAATCGGGTACATAAGAAATGTCAGACCGAAGACTAGATTTGGGCCGGAGGGAGAAATGATGGCAGCAAGAGGCGCAGAGCTGTGAGGCTGCGTTTCCCTTGTTCTCAGATTCCAGGGTGCTGTCCTTACTGTTTGCAGTATGGGGCGGAAGAAGCGGAAGCAGGCAGGCTTACCCCCGAGACTGGTCTTGCCGAGCGCCTCTGGTCAGCGAACTTTGGATGCATGCGGCTTTTCAGTGGACGCCGGAGCAGTGTCTTCGTCGGGGCCGTCAGATAATGTGTCGACCTTGAGTGCATCAAGTGTCTGGCTTTCTCTTGATCAGCGGATGCCCCCCACCCCCCCGCCGCGACCCGGAAGCTTTTTGCTGGCTGGAGTAGCGCTTTCTTCTGGTCTGCAGGTGAGCACGCCATTGAAAGAGGGTGAAGGGGCACTTCAGCGGTAGTAAACCTTTCTCTTGGTGCCATGGTACAGCACAGAGTAGCACTGGGAGTTGAATCATCGGAGGTGGAGGCTACAGCTGTACAGACCCGAGAGGAGGTGTCTTCTGGTGTAAGTTGGTGAGACCGGCGGTGATCACAATGGACGCGCTGTGGGACGGTTTGGCAGTTCTGAACACCTCCCTGTCTAATGTGTTGGGATTCGTAAGTATTGAACTTTCAGGAGTGAAATCTACTTGTGTTAATCTCTCCAATGGCCAAGAGGAGCAGGCGGGAGAATCTCCAGGATGGAACAGGATGTTGGGCAGCTTCGGGACGGTTGCTGCTCAGAGTAAAGACAGAACTGTGTTCACTAAGAAAATAGAATATCTGGAAAATCAGGTTCGTCGATGTAATCTTCATTTCCCTAGGTCTCCAGTGTTGTCACCTATGGAGATGGTGAGGAAATACTTTGGGGAAATTTTAAAGATCCCCCCGGAGCATTTTCCACCTTTGATTAGAGCTCAGTATTTGTCTCTGGGTGCAGGGGACCATGTTACTGCTGCTCCTCCTGTGTCTCCTGGGATAGGGGACCAAACGGGGTGTTTGGAAAACTCCTTGGAGGTTATTACAGAAAGATCTACCCTCCTTGCCACCTTGGCGCTGGATTCAGATACATTTTTTTATTTTTAGGTTATATTTTAAGAACTTCAATGAGGTTTTTCTGGGCTCTCAAGTGAGGATTTTTCCTGATGTGTCTCGTGTTTCACAGCTGAGAAGGAGGGACTTTTTTGCCCTCCGCCAGAGGAGTTTTGGCCTTGGGGGCAACTTTACAGTTAAAATTTCCTGCTAGACGTTATGTTTCATATAAAGAGAAAATGAATCTGTTTTTTGAGCCTAGACAACTTTTGGAGTTCTTAGAAGCTAGAGGGGATGTTTCGGTTGAAGTTGCTGTGCCGTCCCATTCGGCTGATGCTTAAGTCTCTGCCTACCTTGTAATTTAGTTCTTATTAGGTAGTTTAGGGCCATTTGGTGCCTTTACTTTCCTTGTTTTGTTTTGTTTCCTGGTATTCTCTCCAAATTTCCTTATTTGTGGACTAATATGTAAATGTTTTTTTGTTTTTTCATGATTTATGTTTTCCTTACTTTTAATGACCATTTTCTTTTCATTCAATGTGAATATTTGGATGTATTATTCCTTAAATTTGAATAAATTAAAAAAAAGAAATGTCACACCAAAAATCCATCAAGTCCAGTATCCTGTTTCCAACATAGGCCAATCCAGGTCACAAGTACTTGGCATGTCCCAAAGGTAGCCAGATGCCATGTGACTTACCCCCCAGGGTATAAGCATTGGTTTCCCCCAGCTCTATCTTAATAAGAGTTTATGGACTTTTCCTCCAGAAACTTGTCCAAAGCTTTCTTAAACCCATCTGTGATGGGGTCTATAGAATGTTACTCGTCCCTTTCCAAAGGGATTATCAACAGTCCCCTTTAAGAGAGTCTGCAGGCCAGAGCTCGGGGCTGAGAGTGTGTGGTTTACTGGGAGAGGTTAAGAACCCAGCAGGCTTCAGGAGGGAGAGAGACCTCTGGAGCCTAAAGTCTTTCCAAGGCAAGCTGCGCAGAGGAGTTCTGAGGTAGGAACTTTAACTGGGGCTGGAGGAAGGGCCGGGAGACTCAGCTTGTGGAGGTTTATTAAGCTGGGACAGAAATAAAGCTGCTTTTGTTTTCCCTGAATTGTTGTCTGTTCTGGGTTTTGCTTTGTGGAGGTTTAACAACTGAGACAGAATTAAAAACTGTTTTTGTCTTCCCTGAACTGCTGTCTGGCCTGTGTTGTACAGAAAACCCCTTCCCACCACGTGCCACACTACCACACCATCCATACTAACTGCTTTTACCACATTGTCTGGCAATGAGTCTCAGAGCTTAGCTTTGCACTGAGTGAAAAATGTTTTCTCCAATTTGTTCTAAATGTACTACTTTGTAACTTCATGGGGTATCCCCTACTATCATATCTCCCCGTGCCATCTCTTCTATGGGGAACATAGTTAAAACTCTTCAACTGTTGCTCAAAAAAATAATCGTGGCATGGTAAAATCCAAAAATGTCAAGAAAAAACGAGAACATATAACAAAATGCCTAAGAAATAAAATAGAAGCACAAGAACAAAGTCTTCTGAGGAAGACAAGGGCCCATTAGCAAGGTCCATGATGTTTAATATAGTGCAGTGGTTCTCAAACCAGTCCTCGGGGACTGGGGGATCCTCAGCCAGTCAGGTTTTCAGGATAGAGCCAAAATGGCCTGAGAAATGACGCGTTGGAGTGAAAAGTGATTTGGCAGGATTTATTGAAGGAACAAAATTGTCAATTTTGACTCTAGACTGCTTTTCTTGAGGATATCTCCGTTCTGTTCACTTTGGGCTTTCCTTTCTTCTGGTCAGGCATCCATTATGAAAATCCATGGGATAGATTGCAATGCAGATTTCTCCCTTGCGGATTCATCGCGGATATCCTGGAAACCTGACTGGCTGAGGAGTCCCCAGGACAAGTTTGGGAACCACTGATGTAGAGCAGCTGAGGGTAAACAGTCCTGTGATTTTGCAAAGCGTGCCGATCCTTGAGAAAGAATTAATCACATGTATAATGGTAAGGACCTTTCCCAGTCATACCACCAAATCTTCCCCACTTCTATCCCACTGTAAACTTTCTCTGACAAGTAGAAAAGGTGGGTGCCAGAGGTGGTTGGAGGCGATTACACCTTCTGCTCCGAGGCATCTGTGCTGCTATGTGCGCTGCTCCGCCAGTTTCTTTGTGCCTTCTCTCCACGTATCTGTGTTGCTAATTTCTAAGGTCTGATTTGACATAATAGAGGACATTTTATAAACCTCTTCCTTGTGTATAATGCTGATTTACGTACATAAACGGCATCTGATTTAATTAGGTCATGCCTAAAGGTATGTATGGAGCACTTAGGACTGTAAAGGAGGTGGGCTCAGGGGAGGAGTTTGGGTGGAGGGTGGGCGGAGTCACAGTGTAGGTCCTTATTTTATAAAATACGCACATATGCACCCACATTGCATGCTAAACTTAGGTCCGCTCACAGCCTTGCACTATTTCTGCAAGATTATGCCAGTGTTTTATAAGGACACCTAGATGTCTACTGTATGTATTTTTATAAAATCGGCTGAAAGCAGGTGCCTTCTCCACCGCCAAACCTAGGAGCCATGTTATAAAATGACCCTCAATGTGTGGTGTTGAGGCCTATCCCATCTCCATTATGTCTCACTAGATGGCCAAACAACTCACATCACAGATACTAGAGCAGTGCAGCTTGTTTGGTTTAGACAGTGATACAGTACTAGGTCATAGACAGACAGGCAAATATGAAGGTATGCCCATCAGGCATTTTGGGTTACTTTGTAGCATGCCTGAAATAAGCCATCACCCTAAGGGGACTAAAGTTACTAAATCTGTTAAGCTCTTGCATTCCAAGCATATTAGCTAAAAAAATGAACTCGCCATACTTGCAGATCCTCACCTGTAATTGTTAGGCTCATATCGAGACAGAGGCAATATAGACAAGTACCTAGAGCACCACATTTTTAAGGTGTCAAATACCCAGGCCAAAAAGGAGCCTGCTCCCACTTACTTTGAGGCCATATACATGTGTGACTTCAAAGGGGTACCACTGAGGCATTACGACCTTCCTCCTTTGCTGTTTCTGGCTCTCTGACACCTCTGTCCCCAGACTCTGGGGTCTGCTATCTACTATTGCCTACGGGTGCCAAAATCTTAATTCCATTCCTGGTAATTATAGGGGGGTGCTGCTGGCACTTGGGAGAAAGCAATAGCTTCCACCAGGAGTTAATGGCTCAGCCTCCACTGTCGAAAGCAATTAACTATACATTTTGTCAGAAAAAGCAGGAACTCTCTGTGATTCCAAAGCTGAAAGTGTTCATGGTGGTAACAGAATACGTATTATCACGCAGACCTGTGCTGAGAAGGTGGTTCTGGGTGCTGCTAGCATGAGACGGAGCAGTTAATTGTTTGTCGTTCTATTCCGTCACTCCTTTTGCTCTGTGGCTAGCTCCCTGTTGTCTGTAGCCCACACTCCGTCCATGTGACTTAACATGATTCATTCAGTCAACAACTGAGAGTCTGTGTTCAACTACAACAGTTTCCGAATAGATTTTGCCAAAGGACAAGGCTGGGCATGTCACGCTCACGTGGCTTTATAACCACTATGTTCAGAGACCTACTTAATTTCACTGTGTTGGTGGAAAAAAATTACAATGAAAACAATTTTAGGCAGGTACAGCCCCACTAGGCATAGTGTGTTTTTGTAGCACGGCAATACCTAATGGAGCAGATTAGAGGAATAAACCACTTTTGCCTCTTGTGAAGCTACAGCAATGGTTGTTTCTTAGATCTATGCTAGCAATAAAACCCGTGGCGACCATAGGGATGTTTTCTAATAATAATACTTACATTTATAGCACTATTGGATGTGCACAGCACTATACACTGGTGATAAATATTCAGGTACAATCTATGCTCCAAAGGGCTTATAATCCTGAGGCAACGGGAGGTAAAATAACTTCCTCAAGGTCACAAGGAGGGTCAGTGGCAGAAGCAGGTTTTGAACCTTGACCTCCCTGGTTCTCAGCCCATTGCTGCAACCATTGTTGGTTTTAGCTGGTTGTAGTGCAGAAACTCTTCCCTATTGCATCATCACATTTTAGTTCCGGTTGCAAAGGATAAGTTTAGGGTGAAACAGAACTTAGATTAAAAGTCACAACTGCGGACTAGACCCCATCCTCAACCCCATCCTCGGGACACACCTAGCCAGTCAGTTTTTTAGGATAACCACAATGAATATGCGTGAAGAAGATCGGCATACAATGGAGACTGTGCCTGCAAATCTCTCTCGGGCATATACGTACATTGTGGGCTTCCTGAAAACCTGACTGGCTAGGTGTGTCCTAAGGACTGGGTTCAGAATCCCTGAACTAGACAGAAGAGTTTATCCTTATATAGATTTCTGTTAGTATTGAAAGGAGGATTTAGTCCATCCCCTCCTGTCCAGAGTGAAAAGAAAGACAGACGTCCTCGGGGTCTCCCAACCTGAGAATCCTAGCTACCAATAAAATTAAAGGAGAAAGGAGAACTGGATACCCCGCTATTGGCCTATCATAGGAGGAGAAAAGGACTGAAGAACTACCAGTAAAGGAGTCGCCCGGAGGAGAAAAGTGGAGGATTTACAAGATACAACCGAAGAGAGGATGACTGCTGAGCAACGTGCACAAGCAAACAAAGGATCCCAGGTATAGAAAAGGAATTCACTTTGAAGTAGGAGTTTCCCATACACTCCCAACAACCACAGAGGACACTGGGACTCGAGAAATGAACATTCAAGAGAACACAGACACAGATATTATTTAAGCTGCAGCTTGCCAGAGTGGACTTAACTAGTAGAACTCATAAGAACATAATATATGCCATACTGGGTCAGACTGGGGGTCTATCAAGCCCAGTATACTCTTTCCAACAACTGTCAATTCAGGACACAAGTACCTGTCAGGTTCCCAAAAAGGCACACCGATTCCATGCTGCTTATCCCAGGATGTGCAGTGGATTTCCCGGGTCCTCTTTAGTAATGGTTTATGGCCTTTTCCTCCAGGAACATGAACAAACCTCTATTAAACCCAGCTACACTAACAGCTTTTACTACATCCTCCGGTAATGAATTCCAGAGTTTGATTACGCATTGAGTGAAAACATACATTGTAGCTTTAATGCGTGTCCCCTAATCTTTCTACTTTTCGAAGGAGTAAACAACTGATCTACGTTTACCCGTTCCACTCCATTTATTAATTTATAGACTTCTATCATATCTTCCCTCAGTCATCTTTTTTCCTCGTCGAAGAGCCCCAACATTTTACGCCTTTCCTCATCGGGGTATCCTTCCATCCCCTTTACCATTTTGGTGGCTCTTCTCTGTACCTTTTCTAAGTCTGCTGTATCCTTTTTAAGATACGGCGACCAGAATTGCACACGGTATACAAGGTGCGGTCGCACCATGGAGTGATACAGAGGCATTACAATAGTCTTGGTTTTATTCTCCATGTCTTTCCTTATGATTCCTAGCATTCTAGTTGCTTTTTCTTGGCTGCTACTGCACTCTGGGCAAAGGGTTTCAATGTGTTATCCACAATGACTACTAGATCCTTTTCCTACGTGGTGGTTCCTAGTGTGGAACCTTGCATTGTGTAACCGTAGTCCGGGTTGTTCTTCTCTAAGTGCATAACATCATTATCTCTCACACCAGATCCTGTGTTCCACTAAGGACTAAGTCTAAAATAGCTTGTGTGGGTTCATGAATCAGCTGCTCGATGAAACGGTCATTTATTTTGTCTAGAAACTTTATCTCCCTAGCAAGTCCTGCTGTGACATTGACCCAATCAATACCAGGGCAATTGAAATCATCCATTATTATTGTGTCATAACTTTGTCGGCTTCCGTGATTTCTTTTAGCATTTCATCATCCATATGTTCATTCTGGCCAGGCAGACGGTAGTACACTCCTATTGCCATCGCCTTCCCCTTTTTACATGGAATTTCTATCCATAGAGATTAAACTGTATATTTTTTTTCCTGCAAAACGTTTATCCTGTTTGACTCAATGCTCTCTTTAACAAATAGCGCAACCACGCCACCAATTATATCATTGCAATACAATTTGTACCCAGGTATCACGAGGTCCCATTGGTTGACCTGTTTCCACCAGGTCTCTGAGATGCCAATTATATCTAATATTTCATTTAGTGCTATATATCCAAATTCTCCCATCTTATTTTTTGCATGTCTAGCTTTTGCATACAAGCATTTCAAAGGGTGTATTTTGTTCATATTAACAATCTGGTTATTAGTTGACAGGGGTAATTTGGAATCTCTGAATTCTGCTCTTTATGAAAGGCATCTGGGTTACTTTTACCTTTATTGGAACCTCTCTATCGGGAAGCCTAACATCCCTGCTTTACCAGGATCCTTTAAGGATACATCATTCCGAACCATGCTTTCTTGGGTGATTGTGGGCTTTCCCCTATTGTCTAGTTTTAAAGCTGCTCTATCTTATTTTTAAAGGTTAGTGCCAGCAGCCTGGTTCCACCCTGGTTAAGGTGGAGCCTCTTACTATAACTTCTGTTTTACCCCTTCCCCAGAAAGTTGTCCAGTTCCTAACAAATCCCAAACCCTCTTCCTTGCACCATTGTCTCATCCAAGCATTGAGACTCCGGAGCACTGTCTGCCTCTTGGGTCCTGCACATGGAACAGGACTCATTTTCGAGAATACTACCCTAGAAATTCTGGATTTCAACTTTCTTCCTAAAAGTCTAAATTTGGCTTTCTGTATCTCCGTCCCACACTTTCTTATGTCATTAGTACCAACATGCATCAAGACAGCAAGCTCCTTCCAACACTATCTAATATCTAATATGGCAATTATTATAGTTGGTGATTTGATTATTAGACAAGTAAAAAGCTGAGTGGCTGGTAGACATAACGATTGTCTGGAGCGAAGGTGGCAGACCTCATATCTAAGTGGCGCATGAGGTCTGCCACCTTCGCTCCAGACAATCGTTATGTCCACCAGCCACTCAGCTTTTTACTTGTCTAATAATCAAATCACCAACTATAATAATGGCCATCTTAACCCTTTGCTCATGGGCACTTGGCCCTAGAGACACTTCCTCGGTGTGAGAGGGTTTACATCACCTGAAGGAGAGATCCTAGCTACAGGATCACTTCCTGCCACACCAAGGTGATGTCCTTTCACATGACCTCTCTCTTCCTTGTCATCAGAGAGGCTGCCAGGCTGATGATGGGACTTCACTACTATGTCCCTGTAGGTCTTGTCTATATACATCTCTGTCTGTCTCTACCCTTCTCCAAGTCTACTACTTTAGCCTCCAAGGATCTGACTCATTCCCTGAGAGCAAAGATCTCTTTGCACCTGGTGCACACCTAAGACCTCCCACCAACTGGGAGAAAATCATACATATGACACTCAGTGCAAAAGACTGGATAACCTCCATCTCACTGCTGGACTGCTGCCTGCATCTAGTGTTAAATTGCTATTAAATTATTTGTGACAGTAAAGTTATGCTGGACCATGACTCAGGACTCAGACTGTCATTTAGTTAATAGAAGATAAGACATAGACATTCTGGAGTAATTTTATTAAGGTTTTTCTGCAAGGCTCATGCCAGGGTTTCTGATGCCCCCTCCCTCATTATTATTAATGGTAGGCTACGGCTACACCCACCTCCTCTTCTTCCAGAATTCATTTATGAACTCTGTTCACATGATGCCAGTAGTTCTCTTTCAGATCAAAAGCCAATCAGCCACCCCCTCTTCCCTACCCTCAAAAGCAGTCATCCATCTACCCTCCTTCCCTTTCCTGAAAAAAACAGTCTGCCAGCCCCTATTTTAGTAATTTTATTTTTAGTTTATAAATTTGCTTGACTGCCATTTAAACTAAAAGCCCATCAAAGCGGCTAATCACAGGTCTGCAACTAAAAAGCTGTTTGATTATTTTCATCTAATTTCCATGTATTTTGGTGTGCTGAAAACAAATAAAATATTGAAAAAACTCCTAGACGTCATGATTTGCCACAACATGCAAAATTGTCTTCAAATTTATCAAATTTTTTCAAATTACTATTAATTAATTCACATAAGTGCATTTAAGATATAAAAATACCAAAAAACCCCTTAAAGGGGTTGTCTGAGTTATGTAAAAAAAAATATAGCACTGTAAATCTGATGGTCAGCAATATATACATAAGCTAAGCAAGTTTTAAGTCCGTGCTTCTAATGGTAGAAGGGGTTAATCTTTCCTGAAGAATCCAGTGGGAGGGAGACACAGGGCAGATAGCAGCAGCTCTGGTCAGTGCAGGGGGGCGTGGCCAGCACTGTGACGTCTCGTGTACAGACACAGAGCTGCTCTCTCCTGCATGCCACACTTGTGCACGAATCATCATCAGGTTCTTGGTTCTAGGCTGTTCACACTTTTTCATCGCAATTCGTGTTAGCTCGTCATTCTTCAACCGTTATGTTATGGCTCCACGAAAGTGTATTAATTCGCCAGACAGTTTCTGTTTCATCTGTGGTGAATAGACAGTGTTGAAGCAACAGCAGAATATTACAGACTTTATGAAAAAAGTATACTTTGCATACTTTAGACTAAAAATTGGAGATCAAGATAAAGTCTGGGTGCCTCATAAAGTGTGCAAACGGTGTGTTGAGGACCTCCGAAACTGGTTCAAGGGTAAGAAAAAAATCTTTCCGTTATGGGATTCCTATGGTATGGCGAGAACAAAAGAACCATAGTGACGACTGTTACTTATGTTCATGCGATGTGAAAGGGTTTAATTCCAAATGGAAGCATTCCATTTCATACCCCAATCTTCACTCGGCAATTCGTCCCATCCCCCATGGCACAGATATACCAGGACCCAAGCCCTCTGCTACCTTGGAAGAGATACCTAGCTCCGATGAAGGTGAAGTCATACCTGAACCAGATGACGAATCAAGACCTTTGAAG